>CP106728.1:34860330-36263776 GCA_025506655.1 Gossypium rotundifolium
ATTCTTTTGCCTATAAGCTTAATTATATATAAGTAAAAAATAAAAATATACTTAGGGCAACATGGGGATGTAGCTCAAATGGTAGAGCGCTCGCTTTGCATGCGAGAGGTACAGGGTTCGATCCCCTGCATCTCCATTTCTCATTTTATGTCCATTTAACTGGCTACTCTATAAATGAGAAAACACAAAATCTAGTATTTTTAATTTGGAAGAAATCTATATTTATCAATACTATATTGGGTGTGATTAACCCATATAGTTGGGTAATAATAAAAATATCTTTAATTTACAAAATAAATTATATTATATTCTTTTGAGGTATTTTTGTTATTTTATATATTTTATGAAAATAATAAGATTTTAGGTGAAACATTTATAATTTTTAACATTTGTATTTTATCATTAAAGTATTTATACCAAATTTGTTATTTAATTTTGTTTTTCATCCACAATCTACACTATTATTTAAAGTTTTGATTGAATTTGTCTCCTTCAATCGAATCCCAACTAAATTATGAAATTATCAAAAGCTCAATATTTTAATAAAACAATAAATATAATTTTGAGAGTACTTTTGTTTTTTTGTTTTTTTTTTTTACATACAATTTTAAAAAGTACATACACATTATGATATTTGAACCCAAATCCTCAAATTCTTCCTTCCAACTCTACCATTTCAACCAAAGCCACATTTAATTTTTAGGTCAATTTTTTATAGATTGAGTTGGTGTCACTTGTTAACTGAGTTCTAACTTGATTGTAAAATTACCAAAATTTATTCACTTTATAAAGCAACAAATATTATTTTAAAAGTATTTATGTTTTCTTTTCATAATTTGAGAAATCTAAAATGTATACATGATGGGAATCATAGAATTTAAACACCATAATTTTCACAAATTCAACTTTATCAAAACCACATTTCATTTTTATAATAATATTTGGAGGAAACTACATTCAAAATTATTAACCTATTAGTAAGTTTATGTTTTGAACACTTAATTTCAAAAAAAGCTACAAAATGGTCACTAAATTATTAGAAAGTTTTCATTTAACTTATCTAGTTGTTAACTACTGTATGACCTTCCAAGTTCTCAATGTCTGCACCAATCAAAAACTCTCATTCCCTTTTTCTTTTATAGTTTAAATTTTTTTTTTCATGAAACAACTTTGGATATCACGAATTTGCAAACCAAAATCCAAAGAGTTTTCTTCTCCGATCTTCAAGATTGACCGTCATATGAATTTTGATCTAAGGTATGCTCTTCTACTCATTGATTGGTATTAATCCACCGTATCGACCGTCGAATCGTCACTTGAAGCTCTCTAATCAAACTTTTTTAAAAAAAAAAAAGAAGGAAAGAAAGTTTAATAGCCTAAAAACAATTAAAAAAAACTTTTGAGAACTTCAATGACTTAAATAAAAATATTTGAATAATTAAATAATATTTTTAAAAATTAAGCCTTAAAGTTTGATAACTTTTGTTACATAAGATTCTTTATGTGCAGTATTACTGATATCATTAATCTGTTGAGTGAACTTTTGGATTCAACTGGAGCTCCAGTCCAGTGCAATTAAGCACCTTTTTAGTGCAAAACCACCATTTTGAAGCATTTGGATTGCTTCAGTTCAGCCTGTTTAATCACATCAACTGCACTGCACTGATCGTCTACATTTTCACTGGAGCTTCAAGCTCCAGTCCTTCCACTGGCATCAAAGTTTCCAGCAAGGAAAAACATTATTCTTTATTCAACTTCATTTTTTATTATATTTTATTTAAAAACAAAATAAATTTAATTAATAGAATTGGTAATTTTATTATTATATACTAAATCATTAAACATGTATCTTATGATTATGATTAATATAATCAATTAATTATATGAATAAAAAATAATATTATATTATATTTTATTAATTTATAATTTAATATAATAAATCCAACTCCAATTGATGAGAAGGAAGTCTAAAGCTCCTCCATTTTCACAAGAGCTGCTGAATTAGGCATCTCTCAAGATGATTCTCCTCTTAAATCATTAGAAAGAAAATCAATGCCCAATGCTAAGTAGAACATTTATTATTTGATTACGGGGGAAAAAAGGTCGGAAAATTACAACATTACAAGAAAATTGAATACCCCATTTTATGCACCTTTCTCTCAAAATCACCACCATGCGTTATGAATTTCTCTACCTCATCAACCCACCCTTTTATCTGGGTTGCCTTTTTCAGCTCATCCTTTATTTCCCCATGTTAGTTTACTCCATTTTGTTGGTTACTACTTGTTAGGCACTCCTCATTTTTTCTTACTCTCATCATAGCCCAAGGTTAATTCTTTCCGACATCTTTATGATGTCGGAGTGAATCTGATCGCCTCCTATCTCGTCCCCGGTGGCACCAGCTGCAACACGCATTATGTCTTCGATCAGAGCGAAATTTCCCATGATGTCGACGTGTGACCCACTCTCGATCCCCCTCCCTTCCATCAGACTAGTTGGCGGCTTGTGCCGGTACTCCCTGATGTATGTGGCAATACCAGATGGATTGAACCGGGTTCGTCCTCTCCAACCTTTCGCACACATGAAGCCGGCACTTAGAACCGGTACACTCTCGTCCCCGTCTGCGAAATAGACTCCACCTTTCAAGCAGCTACCATCTTCTCCGTGGACTGAGTTGTCAATCTGGTATGGAATGCTTTTGCACCTACTGTTAGGTGATAGCTTGTACACGTATGATCGTTCAGTCGGAATTCCGACACCATACATGCAATATATCTCCATGTCCGGAGCATCAGATAATCTGAAAAGCAATGTGCTTAGAATCTATCAATTACATATACATACAACTCAAGTGTAATTATGTGTACTTACTTCGTTTCAAGTGGATTCGACCAGTATTTGTAATGGTTGTATTTAGGGTCATCAAGATTTTCAGCTATTCCATGTGAAAAATGAGCTTCGGTTCGTCTCATCATTTTTGGTGCCACAAACCGAAGCAGATCAAGAAGAGTTGTAGTTGTGTAAGCTTTATCTGCTGCAACATTTTGAATGCTTTGCCTGCTCATCTCATCATATTCAGTCCATGCCTCTCCACACGAAAAGTTATTGAAATTTTCGGAAGTACTCGTTCGCGAAAATTCCTGATAATGAAACATAATTATTGATTGCCACTACGGAAGCAGCTTTTCTTCTATATTTTCCTGGGTACATATAAAAAGAGATAAAGGTTAAATATAATACCTTTGAATCAGCAGTGGGAAGCTTTGAAGAATGTAAAACTGAGGCTGGCTTGCCGAAAGAGATTATTCTTCCATAGTTAGCAAGATCTTTGACTAGGAAGCCTCTCTTAACGTCACTGTTGTTGACATTATTAGTGGTTAGAGAGGTCTTAGAATGGCTTCTCTTGGAGAAGTCACAAACATGACCTTCTTCAGGAGACCGGTCCATGTTTCCCCAAATGACCTCTCCACCTTTAGGCAGCAACGACACGATGGAGTCCCATGTCCGAGCCATCCGCATGACACGTTCAAATGTTTGAAGGCCCAAAATCTCGGAATCGAAAACTCCCGGAGCCATAGCTCTACAACAAATATGGTATATGTTTCATGCACAAAACATCAAGTAAACTATGTTTCATCCACTCAACTACTACTACAAGGAAGAGATGGAAAAGCTAACCTGATGTAAGAAACATCTTTGCCCTCAGCAGAGAACAAATTACTAACAGCCTTTGGAACACCGAGAAACGCAGGACCAATGTTCATGACGGCCTTGATGTGCTTGGCACACCAACCTGGACCACCACCGCCCCCCATAGGAGGAGGTGTTTCAACCCATTTAAGGAAGTGAAGAAAATAGATGACCCCCATGGAATGGGGCACCGCTACCACTTTCTTATACCCATTGCTTATATACATTAGCTCAATTTTACTTTTCAGCCTAGTAAGAGCATGGTCCCGAATCTGCTTTTCCCCAATAAAAAAAATATATTTATTAGTAATCACTCGATTTAATATCTTATAATTAAGGGGTTGTTTTCATCCAAATTCTTATTTCTGCCAACTGCTAAGCCTAAAGGTGCACTGTTTTGTTGAGATGGACATGAAAATAACACAATGCAAGAAGCTAAGGGTTAGCCATTATATTTATACCTCTGTATTCTGGAAAGATAGCCTCCAATCATAAGCAGCCATATGCAAATTCTTGCCCTCATAGCCGATTTTCGCCAAATTTTCAATGAGAACAGCCCACACGAAATATCCAGGAGCAAAATAGTCGGCTCCAACCAGCCCCGGAACGGCACGAACCCGGATTCCTTGTGGGTCAAGGCCAGTTTCGTAGTGCAAAGACAAGTGCTCCAACAAACACAAAGGCCTAAACATCAATCAATTTCAATCTCAAGAAAGCCATTAAATGAGCAAATGATGAAACTGTTAGTAGTATTTTTTTAAGTACCTTTTGAAGATCTGAGTGAAGCTACCACCACCCCAAAGGCGTTTACGAAACAGACCATCGGCACAAGGCCTGCCTTCCCAAAGCTCTAGGCCACCGGTGACAATGCCAGGGACTAAAACGACAGGGTGAAGGGCCGTCAAGCCTTCACGCTTAAGCCTCACTCCGGGGCCTGGTAATTCAGGAACCCGAAGCAATGTAACCGGCAAGCAGTGGTAGAAGAACAAAAGGAGCCACCAAGTGGTGCAAAGGTAACCAATAATCCAACAGCAAGAATCTAAGCACCTCCATTCTTTTGGTTGCCTCTTAGGTTGTTTTCTCTTCTTGTTGATTTCCAAGGCAAAGTCGTTAGCAGATAGGACATCCTCTTCCTTCTTGTCGAGTTTTTCATCAATCTCAAAAGATTCATACCCCACTGAAGTACACTTAACCGCTGACTCTACATAGCATAGTTTCCTAAACCTTAGAAGAGAGGCCATTTCCGACAGACAATAAAAATCGTAGTATTCACTGAAAAGCACAACAACAACAAAAGCTACCCATCAAAGGGAAAACTAAAAAAACATGAAAACATTACAAGCAATGTAAGAACAAGAACTTCTCCCTAATATAAAAATACAAGTGTAGACAGACAAGTGAATTATTATAAAGGTAAGAGAATTGTGGTGAGCTTTTAATTAAAGATTGTGCGTTACTGAAAGGGGAAAAGAACGCTTGTTGAAGAAGAAGAAGATATGGGTGAGCCTGAAAAGTGGGTAAGAAACAAACAGGGAATCACAGAGATAAGAAACAAAAGATAAGATGGGATTCTTCTGTCATAGATTTTTAGAGAATGTAAGTATGGGTAGTGAAAGAGAAGGAAGGTGGGTGTGGAGGCGGAGGGAGGGACTGTATATACATAGATAGGTGGAAGATGGAAAAAGGTATAACAAAATTTGTTTAGTGATATTGAATGACACTTGTCTTGGTCCTTTACATGCATGAGCCGAGCTGATCACCCTTTATCATCACCTGTCACCTTTTCTGTACAGTTGAAGTCTCTCTTAGCTTACGCTTTCATTTCTTAGTTATTCACAATGTAAATGCAAATGTATTCCTATGTGTATGACTTCAACATCATTCATTAAATATGTTTCCAGAACATCTTAAACCTCTTCAATTAATTTCTCGTTTATTGTTACTCCTATTTTAGTGACTTAAAATTTCTTTTTGTTAATTTTAACATTTTAAAAATAAATAAATTAAATTAATCACTTTACAGTTAAAATAAGAATAATTTCTATTTGGAGTGATTAACAAATAATTTATTTTAATTTTAGAATTATTAACGTGACATCGTTTCCTTATCATTTAACATTAAAAATTAGGTGATCAAAATAAAAATAATCTTATTTACTGTAATTAATCGATACCTTTTATTTTAAATTTTGACATATAATTATAGTTTATATTATTTAATTAAAAAATAAAAATTATTTTTAGATAAAAAACAATAAAAAACATACTTATAATAAAATTAATTACTCTAATTGTTTTAATTTAGTTGGTGTTTGGTGAGTTAATTACTTCCACTTGCCAACATGATGAATGAATTAAGTCTTGTCATCCTCCTCTTCCTATTTGTAAATGTTACATCAGACCATAAATGTTAAATTTATGATAATATTCATTGTGTAGGTGAAACAAATAAAATTTATTTAAGTAATATTTGTTTTGAAATGAAAATAAATATTGATTGTAAATATGAAATTCTTATAATCATATTTTTTAATTGTTAGGAGATGTGACTTGAATCATATTTTGGGTTAATATGTAACAATTTTATCACTTTAATTGTGGCTCGGTAATTATATGTTAATAAATTTAATTCATATTTTAACATTTTAATTATTTATATTTGTTGTTAATAGTTGAAAAAATTATGCATAAATTATATAAATGAATATTTGTTTCTTAAAAACAATGGTAATTTTTCTTTAAAACAAAAACTGTTTTACTATGTTTCGTATTCAAAACTGTAATTGCGAATGTATTCGGATTTATATTTTAATTAATTATTCATATTTTATATGATATCACTTATTAATAAATAGTTGACAAAAATAAAAACTTATAAATAAATGAATTAATACTTATTTTTAAAGGTGATAAGGTGTGGTTGTGTATAGAATATAAATTACGGATGGATTTAAGATTTTACTTTAAGGGAATGAAACTTTTAAATTCAAATGATTTTTTTAATATAAAAAGTGTTTGTTCTTCTCGGATATTTTTTTAATCAAACAAATCAATTTAATGTTTTCAAAAAGTATGAACGATTTAATTGTAAAAATTTAAAAGAAAAAAATCACACTATATAAAATTAAATATTTCTTTCCAATATGCAAAAAGAATAACTAATACTATACTTAAAATTTTATAAATATCATTATAATTCCAAAAATTAAATTAAAAAGAACTTGGCCTTAGTCTTGTTTCTCAATACTAGACATCCTAAATTGCACCATCCACTTTTTCATAAGATTAAACTCATCAATGATAAAATCTGTTGAAAATTCTCGAGCTATCTTTTTTCGATGTATGCCACCGAGTAGGTTGAAAGAAAATCATCTTCCATTCTGTTGTGAAGCCTTGTCTTCACAATTTTCATGACTGAAAATACTCATTCAGTTGTTGCAGTAGACATGAGAAGAGTTAGCACAAGACAAATAGTTCTATAAAGAAGAGGATAAATACTTGACTTTTTTGTCTTAGCTAGCACTTGACATAACTCGGCAACTGTTGAAGCTTTCTACAACTCCGTGCTTTAATTATCATCAAGTTGAAAATGCTCCAATTGAATCTTCATGTATAGCTTTTATTGCTCCATAAAACCGTCTCGAATAAAAATCATTTATAAGCTTGAGATATCTTCCACTCGAAAAGCTTTGTAATTATCGCGTGGATCCAAAGTGGAGCTAAGAACAAGTTACTCCACTACCTCATCATTAAAGTGAGAATTCATTTCTGTTAGCAATGAATCGATACTAGCAATGGATATATCAAACTGATAATGATGCTCAATAGTGACCTTATCTCTTTGGATGCAAGACCGACCTCGCCCATCTTTGGATGAAGCACTTAAATTGGGGACTTTTATCTCATGATCTTTACAAAATAACTTCATTTTCTCAAACAAAGGATCCCACCCATGTTCTCTAAATTTCTAGAGAAGCGTTTTAGTTAATGACACCAACTGCATTGCGTTTAGTATATCCTGCGATTTATACTGCAATACTTGACAAAGATCATCAGTGATTCCAAGCATCTCAATCAAAAAATGTAAGATGAAAACAAATTCAACGGATGTCATTGTGTAACATCCTAGATTAGGGGTTATGCGTTAAATGCGTAATTCATGAAATAGTGGGCTCGATGGGTGTGTTGGATGTGATCTGAGGAGCTTTAGGAACCCTAAGATGTAAGGAAATGTAAGGAAATGTAAGGAAATGCCTTGTCTTGGAAATGTATGGAGATGTTAAGTTTTAAAGTTTAAAAAGGGGAAACTAAGGCAAGGTGGCCTTAAGAGAAAAAGTATGTGAAATTTGACACACAATCGAGCTTGGAAAAGTGGCTGAAGATGTCACTTAGGGCCTTTGGAAAGGCGCCACATACAAGGGTGTTGGGCACGAGTTCGAAGTCACATGGGAAGCAAATAAAAGAAATTTTATTTTGCTTCCGGAAGAAGTGTGGACGGCACAAGCTTTTAAAAAGAGGAGTTTTATTCTCTTTAAATTTCATTAAATAGGGATAAATAATGGGATTATTTTAGATTATTCTCAAGAGATAATTGTGGATTAATTCCTTTTATTTTAATGGATAAAGAAGAGATAATAGAAGGATTATTATTATTATTAATGAGATAAAGTTATCAAATTAAGAAGAGTGGTGGCCAAGTAAGGGACTCTAGCCTAGTAAATTGGCTATAAAAGGAATAGAGAGGCCATTCAACATTATTTACTCTTCCTTGATAACCTCTCGCGAATTTTCTGCAACCCCTATTCTTTTCTTCTTCATTCTTCTCATCTCAATATTCCAAAAGCGAAAGCTTGCTAAGATCAAGGCCATAGCCGAATCTCTGAAGGTTGAAGTGAAGGTGCAATCGATTTCTTCAAATAAGGAGATCTTTCGGGACTTACTAAGTGTAGATTACAAGGAAGGAGAAGTTCTTTTCCCGAAGGTACACCATAGGCTACGTGTTCCCTAGTTATTCGGTGAATTTTGGGATTTAGATCCGTAAGGTAAGGCAGTAGTGATTTTCGGCCATAGGCCATTTTGGTATATAATGTTAGCCGATTCTGACTTAGGTGGTGTAGGAAGGAGTTCTACAATCGCAACGTGAAAATCGTTAGACGTGGGTTTCGGGATTTAGTTAATTGTGCTAATCAGGTGCGTAGTTATCGCACTGTCTCTTGAATGTTTATATGTGTTATATGTGTTATTTCATGTATGTGTATAAAGTGAATGATAGCCGAAATAAGGGCTAAGATTGTGAATACCGTGGTGGGTGATTGAATAATCAGGTCAGTGATTTACGATAATAAATGATTATTGATGAATGTATAAAAATGTGATGGCATGTGATGTATATTTGTTTCAAGTAATATGTTTCCATGATATATATGTATGCATGGGACTTGGGATGTGACTATCGAAGGAAAGGGTGTACTTTATGTACGTGGTCTAATGTTAGCCTTGTGCTACATTGGCGCTTGATGTTGGCTATATGCCTCATCAAGGGAGGTGTTGGCTAGGTGCCACATCTCGGCGGTTGATAGCTGTGTGCATCACCGTGGACTGATTGATATGTGGGATCACTTATGTGATCGGTGGCTCAGCCACGGCCTTGAGCAGCAAGTCTGCCAAGGTAAGATATGTGGATCATTATGTGATCGGTGGTGGATTAGCCACGGCCTTGAGCAGGGGGTCTGCTAATGGATGGACCCTAGGTTGGGATGGGCTTCATAATTGCATATTTATGTGTATGGACTGTGTGGATATGGGCCAAGCCCATATGTGGAGATATGTGAAATGACTATGCACTGAGTCGGTTTGACTCACCCAATATTTTAAACCTTTCAGGTGATGCGTAAAGCTTGGACCGGGTTGGAGTGGATACAAAGGTGGCCATGCAGAAGCAGATTTTCATGCAGAAAGATATTTTTAATTAATTAAGCATTTATATCTTCAGTACTTTGATTATTCAATTATTGTAATAAGGCCCCTAAAAGTATTTAAAGTCTATTTAAGTGTTTCTCATTAAGTTTATTATTATGTTTAATTATGGATTGACAATTGAGGAATTATTTGCAAACGATTTTATTTAAATCTATATATATTAAAGTTTTAATCCGGATATTTTTATAAACAGCACACCTTACTTAAGAATTTTAATGAACACTGTTTTCTAAACTTAACAAAATTTTCGTGTTTTATCCTTAAGTTCAAATTTGTTTCAAACGTTTTCTGCAGTGGCATTTCAAATTCGGTCGTAGTGAATGGGCCAGGTTTGGGGTGTTTCAGTTTGGTATCAGAGCCCAGTTTCAAACTCTCGGCCTTGGGTTCAAGGCCCAAAACATTTTCAAATCGAGGCCAAATGAGTTTTGTGGAAGTATTTCTGAAAATAGGTAGGCTTGATGGCATGGCACCTAAGTCTCCGACCCGCAATCCACCAGGTAAGTTACCTTAACCATCTGTGTGATTATATGATTTATACTATGTGATTTATAGAAGGGTAGAAAAGGAATGGAACGTAGAATAGAATGATAGGTACTTGAACTCTAGGACTAGTCTACCCCAACTACTACATAAGACTTAAATGCCTAACTACACAAACCTATGGCTAAGTCAACTGAGTTAGGGTGTGGCAACCATGGTACGCATGTCTAGGATTGGTTTCGGTGGGAGCTTGGTATTTAAGCAGTCCGTGTGACTCACCTCCTCTCCACTCGAATCCTACCTGGTGCGTAGCCTCGGTTCACCCTAACCAAGAAGACTTATACACGGGCTAAACCCCTAACTAAAACCCGAAAGGGACTAGCCGTATATTTTTGGAAACCCTAGTTTTAAAATTTCCAAATTATCCTCTTGACTTGAAAAGATTATTTTTATAAATTTTCCTGAAATATTTCTGATTTACAAAATTACCTAAATACCCTTAGTGGTAAAATTACTAAAATGCCCTTGATTTTCCAAAATTACCATACTACCCCCGATTTCAATAATAATTTCTGATTTTTGCACAAGTATTCAAAAACTTTACAAAATATCAAAGACACCCTAATTTGGAAAATTTACGAAAATATCCTCGAGTTACAAAATTACCAGAATAACCCCCCGATCTTCAAAAAAAATTCTGCAACAACACTGATTTGGAAAATAAATTCTCAGAAACAACCTTCAAGTTTTGTAAAATCCAAAATATCCTTGATTTATTAAGATTTATAAATTTACCCTGGTTTATTACTGAAATACCCCTATAATTTCAAAATTTTGAAATACCCCGGATTTTAAAAATTACCAAAATACCCTTATTGACAACATCACCAAGGAACCTTGTTTCGATAAATTGCGAAAAAATACCCAGAGGACAAACTACGAAAATACCCGAGGTAGTGGAAAACAACAACAATGAAAACTACAACATTTCTGAATGAGCGAAAGTTCATAATTGATTGATGGATGTATGAATGTAAAGACTGTGTGCATGTATGAATCTGAAAGAACCACTTCTAAAAATTCTTTCCATAAAACTTTTCGCGGTTAATCGGTGAAACAAAATTTTTTAATACATAAAACTTCTTAATCGATTAAATCATGACGTTAGAAATGGGTTGTAAGGGACGTGAACTTAGAGATTGTACCGGAAAGTATGATGGTTCTATTAAGATCAGTCTTGGCGTAAGCATAGTGCGGTGAGAAGGATTGTACGATTGTTAATAAGTAATTTCGAGGACGAAATTATTTTAAGGAGGTAGAAGCTGTAACATCCTAGATTAGGGGTTATGCGTTATGTAATTCATGAAATAGTGGGCTCGATGGGTGTGTTGGATGTGATCTGAGGAGCTTTAGGAACCCTAAAATGTAAGGAAATGTAAGGAAATGTAAGGAAATGCCTTGTCTTGGAAATGTATGGAGATGTTAAGTTTTAAAGTTTAAAAAGGGGAAACTAAGGCAAGGTGGCCTTAAGAGAAAAAGTATGTGAAATTTGACACACAATCGAGCTTGGAAAAGTGGCCTGAAGATGTCACTTAGGGCCTTTGGAAAAGGCGCCACATACAAGGGTGTTGGGCCTGAGTTCGAGTCACATGGGAAGCAAATAAAAGAAATTTTATTTTGCTTCCGGAAGAAAGTGAGGTGGACGCACAAGCTTTTAAAAAGAGGAGTTTTATTCTCTTTAAATTTCGCTAAATAGGGGATAAATAATGGGATTATTTTAGATTATTCTCAAGAGATAATTGTGGATTAATTCCTTTTATTTTAATGGATAAAGAAGAGATAATAGAAGGATTATTATTATTATTAATGAGATAAAGTTATCAAATTAAGAAGAGTGGTGGCCAAGTAAGGGACTCTAGCCTAGTAAATTCGGCTATAAAAGGAATAGAGAGGCCATTCAACATTATTTACTCTTCCTTGATAACCTCTGCGAATTTTCTCTGTAGCCCTATTCTTTTCTTCTTCATTCTTCTCATCTCAATATTCCAAAAGTGAAAGCTTGCTAAGATCAAGGCCATAGCGAATCTCGAAGGTTGAAGTGAAGGTGCAATCGATTTCTTCAAATAAAGAGATCTTTGGGACTTACTAAGTGTAGATTACAAGGAAGGAGAAGTTCTTTTCCGAAGGTACACCATAGGCTACGTGTTCCTAGTTATTCGGTGAATTTTGGATTTAGATCCGTAAGGTAAGGCGATAGTGATTTTCGACCATAGGCCATTTTGGTATATAATGTTAGCGATTCGACTTAGGTGGTGTAGGAAGGAGTTCTACAATCGCAAGCGGTGAAAATCGTTAGGCGTGGGTTTCGGATTTAGTTAATTGTGCTAATCGGTGCGTAGTTATCGCCTTACTGTCTCTTGAATGTTTATATGTGTTATATGTGTTATTTCATGTATGTGTATAAAGTGAATGATAGCTGAAATAAGGGCTAAGATTGTGAATACCGTGGTGGGTGATTGAATAATCAGGTCAGTGATTTACGATAATAAATGATTATTGATGAATGTATAAAAATGTGATGGCATGTGATGTATATTTGTTTCAAGTAATATGTTGCCATGATATATATGTATGCATGGGACTTGGGATGTGACTATCGAAGGAAAGGTGTACTTTATGTACGTGGTCTAATGTTAGCCTTGTGTTACATTGGCGCTTGATGTTGGCTATGTGCCTCATCAAGGAGGTGTTAGCTAGGTGCCACATCTCGGCGGTTGATAGTGTGTGCATCACCGTGGGTGATTGATATGTGGGATCACTTATGTGATCGGTGGCTCGACCCGACCTTGAGCAACAAGTCCGCCAAGGTAAGATATGTGGATCATTATGTGATCGGTAGTGGATTAGCCACGGCCTTGGCGAGGTGCCGCCAAGGTAGGTGTAATGGATGGACCCTAGGTTGGGATGGGCTTCATAATTGCATATTTAGGTGTATGGATTTGTGTGGATATGGGCCAAGCCCATATGTGGAGATATGTGAAATGACTATGCCTTGAGTCGGTTTGACTCACCCAATATTTTAAACCTTTCGGTGATGCGTAAAGCTTGGACTGGGTTGGAGTGGATACAAAGGTGGCCATGCGAAGCTGATTTTCATGCGAAAGATATTTTTAATTAATTAAGCATTTATATCTTCAGTACTTTAATTATTCAATTATTGTAATAAGGTCCCTAAAAGTATTTAAAGTCTTTAAGTGTTTTTCATTAAGTTTATTATTATGTTTAATTATGGATTGACAATTGAGGAATTATTTGCAAACGATTTTTATTTAAATCTATATATATTAAAGTTTTAATCCAGATATCTTTATAAACACCACACCTTACTTAAGAATTTTAATGAACACTTTGTTTTCTAAACTTAACAAAATTTTCGTGTTTTATCCTTAAGTTCAAATTTGTTTCAAACGTTTTCCGCGATGGCATTTCAAATTGATTAGTAGTGAATGGGCCGGGTTTGGGGTGTTTTACATTGCATCATATATTCCATTAGCTTCACTCCTTTGAGTAAGGTTGCCAAACTTGATGATATCTTGTAATACAACATAGACGGAATCGAACATCCTCATCAAGCTATGGAGAGAAACTACATGAGATCCCATCGGGTATCGCCTGGACGTTGGAGAGTACTGACTTGATTCCTTTTCCAGTTTCAAGCTCACCATTATCAATCAACCCTGCGATATAAGATGCCTCAATGTCTCTTAATTAATCATGACATTTGCTTGAAAAAGCAACTAAATTGATTATACCAATCAAGTATGAAAAAAATTGACAAATATGAATAATCTCCTTGGATGCAACTACTAGAGTTAATTGGAGACGATGAGTAAGGCAGTGAACATAGTATGTAAATCGACACTTTTTAGCAAATAACACTTGCAAGCCATTCCATTCGCCACCCATATCACTTGCACCATCATATCATTGACCATGAACATCATCCACATTAAGTCAATGACATAAAAGAACTTCACATGTAACCTCCCCAACCCGATCTAGATGTTAGACCCGAATTTAGAAGATTACATTTGCCACTGAAATGACCTAGTATGGTAAGAGTTTATAAAACAGTCAATTTAAAATATTTATTTATCTTAGAAGAAAACTTAGCCTATTTTTAGGAAAACTAACGAGTTAACAAAATCCAATTAATTTTAACCTTGTTCTCGTAACGGTGACTATTTTTAAAAAATTAGTTAAACTTATTTATTCTTCCAAATTTTATTTATAATCTAGCAGCGGAAAAGTGATTTTTAACTTAGTTTTATTAAAACTATATTTCATGCTTAATTAATCAAAAACCATATCTTAAATTAAGTTAAATGTCATGCATGCTAAATAAAACCAGAACCTAAGTCTCATGCCACAGTTAAAAAATAAATCCATACAATCTTTGAATAATTAATCATCAAACAATAAATCTAAAATATTTATATAGAAAAACATATCTGAGCCGAGGCTCTCCGAATTTCGTGTTTGCGTCCTAACCTAGTGGGTTATCTGAAAAGATAGAAATTAAAAAGGGAGTGAGCTATCATCACAAGCAAAACCAGTGCAAACAGTCGATAAGTCATTCTAAATAATAATACATATAATAATCACTGGGAACTAGCGAATCAGAGTACTGATTTTTAGATTATCAATAGTATCTCGAAATTCATAATATCAATTTCAAAATGTCGGTATTTCAGTTCACTTAACAATTTATACATAAGTATAAATATGTTATCACTGAAAATACATTTTGAATGCACATGCTTTATGAATGCCATATAGTTTCAATTTAACAGAAAAGATCCTATCCCTCTGCTACACACCACACTATGAGTTCCCCAGAAGTCATCCAACCTTATAACTCTGGGTTGTTGATAAACCACCATTGTTTTACTGTTATTACCACTTGTTGTGAGTGCACAACATATTTGTAGATTAAAATAACTGCAACTTGGTTCTTAATCGAACCACATTGTTTGCAGATTAAATTGCCACTTTTCCTCCGTACATATCATCCCACCCTATGCAATGCAATATGTCACGGTTTATAATAGAATAAATCAACGCTAGCAGTACTTATGCTTAATATGTATTTTATTCATTCACTAGCAATTAACATACTTTAACAAGTATTTCAATAGAGTGGTGTTAATATTATCACTAATAGAGTATCTGTTTCACAATGACAACAGTATGTATATACACTTCATATACGATATAGCCATAACACTTTGGTCATTAAATCACATATTCTAGAATATCACAAAGTCAGGGACTAAATTGTACAAATAAAACTCTAAAACAATTCCAGGCTTATATAGAGACTAAATTGAGCATATCATACAAATACATAATATTAATAATTTAGCTAGTTAGATCATGAATTCTAGCATTAATCATATTATCAGGAGCTTAATTGAATAAACTAAAATACTAAAAATAGTTTGGGAACTAATTAGGGACTAAATTGAACATATTATAACATTCTGGGTCCAGACTATAAAATCTGATAACCAGGTGACACAAAGTCGTGTGACCAGATTGTGTGGGAAGCCTTGGGCTGTGTGGAGGGGGTACATGGCCGTGTGGCTAGAGCGTGTAACAGACTGAGGGCCTGTGGAAATTGAAAAATTAAGGTGCAGGGGAGACACAGTCTTGTGGCAACCCGTGTGAGAATCGAAAAACCTAGGGTTTCAGGGGGACATGACCGTATAAGGGGTTGTGGGGTCCAACGAAAGGCCCACACGCCCGTGTGGTTGGCTATGTGGCCCTATTCTAGGATCGATTTTGTCTCGATTCACTTATAAAATAACACACACCTGTCACCAGGGTTTCAAGTGACGATCCTCACGTTCAAAACTGATCTGGGTATTTAAAACGGGTCATTCAAATAGGATTTGCGCAAGAATTAGATATTGTTTTCAAGATTTATCAAGATTACTGGGAAATATCGACAAGATTCGTAAGATATCATTTAATCGGTCTTAAAATTAATGTGGAAAGGAATTCTACAGGAATTTAATGTCTAAACATCGGGATTGGATAGTTCTTACTGTCGTAACCATTTTTTGGAAAAACAGGAATCGACTTTGGTTTTGAAAACGAAAATAAAAATAGGGAGTCGCCACCAATCTTTTTTATTGAGGTGTGATCGGGTCACCTCGTAAAACGGTTGTTTTTAATAAACAGTTTGAACAAATAAAAATAGACCCAATTCAAAATCAAAAGAATAATTTTTGAACAAATAAAAACAGCATCCAAGACTTAAATAAAAACGTGCACAAATGAGCGGGGATTAAACTAGCAAATATTCTTAGTTGCGAAAACGCTGCGCTTAGACGAGGATCGGAATGAAAACAAAACAAAAGTTAAGGGCGAAATTAAAATAAAATAAAACTTAATTAAAAGGAAATAATATGCGGAAGGGTTAAAAGAATAAATAACCTAGTTCCATAAAACGCGCGCGGTTCCTTCCCCAGGTTGGGTCACTCGCGCGGGTTATTTGGCCCTATATGGTGTCGTTTTAGGCTATTAATATGAACTCAAACGACACCGTTTCTTTAATGCATTAAAACGGGTTTAAAAAACGAATTAACCCTCGTTTCAAACAGAACCCTAGCCCTCTTAGTCTTTTGCCCTCAGCCGCTATTGCAATCTCTCCGTTCTACCATTAAAGCACCACTGTAATCGGCGAATATTGGTACACGAAGATCCGATTTGATTCTATAAATGCCGATCTTAAAGCCTCGCTATCCGACCATCATCTTCGTCCAACTCCGATTGCGACGGAGAAAACGAGGACGACATATTCACCTGGTAAACCCTTTCTTTTTCCTTTTTTATTAATATATATAAAAAATAAAGAAAATAAAATAAAAAATGGAAACACTTAATAAGAACACAGACGAAAAAAGGTTAATCACCTTCGATTTTTGTATTTCTTTGTATTCGTAAAAACAGTGTTCGTAACTCTTTTTACTGATTTGCATTTGGCTTTATAAAGCCAAAAAATCCAGAAATAAAATCCTAAAAAATTACATTATCATTTTCTCTTTTCTGTTATTCTCCTATTTGCTGTCATTGTTTTTCAATCTGTTGCAGGTAGGAGGCGTGCGTGGCTGTACGGAGGTAGGTCGACGTGGGACTTGCGGAGACACGAGCTGGTGAAGGCTCGTGTGTGGATTGCGCGTGGTGATGAGCATGAAGGCACGCGCTATAACACCCCAAAACTGGCCCATAAGTTCCAACCGGATCTGGTATGCTACGGGTTGAACATTGAAAACTTTTCTCTGAAAGGTTTTGGAAAAACTTAGTTTATTTTAGCCGAGTAATCCCTTAAATGTGAGATTTTGTAAATAACTTTACTACTGGCGTTGATTGGGTTGAAAAGCCCATTTATTATTGTTTTGGAGACTAAATAAAACATAAGTTTTGCAAATCCCGACATAACAAAAATAAATCGAAGTCTAAGTTAAGGAGGCCTTATTACATAAATAGTCCCAAAAAAATAAAAAAAAGAAAACCAAACTTAATCTATAGAAAAAAAACTTGATGGCCCCTCGAGTCCGAATCGGCTCCCATGTCCACGATCTACTGCTCATCTGAAAGAGTAGAGAAAAAGGAAAGCGGCGAGTCACCAAGACTTAGTGTATAAATCCTGAACACATTGACCTAAGGCCCACAAACACATTATGGGCCTTGGCCCATACATAGAGGCAACAATCATAATACATGATAGACAATACATAATGAATGGCCCAACCCATCCTAGAATTCCATCCTCTACAGACTAACCCGTACCAACCATCACACCTTGGGATTTCTACAATCAACCCTCCATCCGCTACATACCACGTGGCATAGCCACCAATCATAATGTGACCTAACATTTATATTTCGATTTCTACCACCGGTCACCATATGACCCATGTTTATATTCGTGGGATTTTTACCACCGGTCACCATATGACCCATGTTTATATTCGTGGATTTCTACCACGGTCACCATATGACCCATCATGCACTTCCCTTTCATATTATATTCCCACCCCATGCATACATACATAAAGAGAACATCATACAGGCTTTCATATGTCTCAATATACATAGAGATTTCTATGATTGCATACCTGACATCCTTGCCTAACCCTTTTTGGGTTTTAATCGACTGTCTACACAGCCACTTTCCGGCTTTTTAGCCCACTACACATAAATTACAATTAGAGTGTGTGTTAGAGATCTACACACCGATTACCGATAAAACTTTACTTTTTATGTCGACGCTATCCGTAGTCAACACAACCGCTATCCGCCTAAGGTGTTGTTCGAAATGGTCCACAACCAAGTGGCCAATCTCGCGGCGTAAACCGCTCGTTTCTTAAACTTAGGATTCTCTCCTTTGCTCGATCCATATTTAATTCCATCACAAGTCCTTGTCGAACTACTATCACAATATATGATCGTTAATCCTCATCATAAAGTTTAGATCTTGCATATAATGAATGAATCTAGTAAAAATCTAGGGAAAATCTCCTTACCTTAAAATCCTGAAATTAGAGACTAGCTATTTTCGGCTTTTAGATCTAGACGACCAAGTTTCCTTCTAATCCCAAAATACCGCTGAACATAGAACCATTAAACTATTAGCTTTTCGACTTTTACCTTTCAAAAACTGAAATAGAACATGAGAAACCAACAGAAGTCGACACTTACCTTAACACAGGGAATTCGGCTAGCACTGGAGAGGATTCGACAATGTCAATGAGGAAGATTTAAATGCCGGAAGAAATAGAACCAACTCACAAATGGGATGAATAGAGAAAACTATAGAGATTTCGCTTTAGAGAAATCAAGACAAGAGGAAAAGAATGGAAAAGAGAGTGAAGGAGAGGTTTTGGCTTTTGAAGAAATTAAAGAAAAAAATTGTAGAGGGAGAGACTAAAATTTTTGGCACAATAGAAGAAGAAGAAATTAGGGTTCAAATGCCAGAATTAATGAGATATCCCCCTATTTATAGAAATTTCGGCACTCCTATCAAAAAACCGAAAGTACCCTTCCTGATAACTAAAAATCAAGCTAATAAAAAGGGAAAATTCGACACCCCTTTTTCATGAAGTAGCCGAATTCTTTACTCCTCTAGGTGGTGGATTTTTGGCCATCACCTTTCCTTGATAGCTCCTATCTTTTCTTCGTTTTATCTTCTATATTATCAATTATAAAATCCATGTAAATCCTCCTATTTTTGAGCCTTATTGCCGCCCACTTCACCTAACCCTAATGCCAAATTTAGCTTACTTAAATTAAGAGAATTAGGCTCCATAGAACTTAAATTTTCGGCCCCTTACACCCTTGTTGTGGCATCACCCCTTGCTCCCTTTTAAGTGCCGAAAATGGCCCAAAAACATGGGCTCCTTGTGGCCAAAACTTGGGCCTCTTTAACTGTTAGTGACGCCACCTTCTAACTCCCTTGCAACGCCACTTATTGTTGGGCCACAAGCCCACGTTGGTATTTTAAACACAATTACCACCTTTTAACTCTATAATGCCCAATCAGACAATTTAACCAAGGCCTTTGCCTAGTCCGGAGCCTAATTTGGACCCCTATCACTTAAATTAACATATTAAACATATCTTTACACTAAACACATAGACCCATTAATTCAGGATGTTACACGCGCACCGTGAAATTGTCCTGCTGAATTATTTAGGCCATTCGAGCCGTGAAATTGGGTCTGTAATTGGGGTTTATTTAATTGTAAGTGGGCTAGGTGTTTAGTGTTTGGGCCTGTAAAAATAGATTGTTTAAAAGACTCTGGATTTGGTTTTATTTATTTGTTATGTTATTTGGTTTTTGTGTTTGGTTAATTGGGTTAATTGGGTATGGACTGGTTAATGGGCCTCGGGCAAATTTTGGGCCTTACAGCTGCCCCTCTTTGCTCATTGTCGTGTAACGGAAATGAAGCAAAGACTTTAAAGAGGGCCAAATTTGCCTAGTCTTGTAAGATCTTGACTTCTTGGCACTTCTTTTCTTCAAGTAGCCTCACTACGTCTTTCTGGGTATGGGAAATGATGTCTCAACTTGCTCCAACAAAATTTTAGGGAGAAGAGATTTGTAACCTCAATCTTCTCTACTGAAACTTTAAGGAAATAAGGATGAATCCTCAATGTAATCTCAGGGAAGAGGGATTTGTAGCTTCAACCTGCTCCACTGGGACTTCGAGGTGATAAGAATCCGGAGGGAAGAGATTTGTAATTTTGATCTTCTCACTGAAACTTCTCGAAAATATTGGTTGGTCCTCAATGTAATATCAGGGAGGAGGGATTCGTAGCTTTAACCTACTCCACTGGGACTTCGAGGTGATAAGATTTGTATCTTCGATCTGCTTCGCTCAGGAAGGCAAGATTTTTCGTTCGATCCTAGTCCACTACTACTTAGGGTGAAAAGATCTACAATCTTGACCTATTCCATTTCAGTCGGGAGATAGGTTGGTGGCTTAAATCGCTCCACTCTCGCTTAGGAGATAAGATTTACCGCTCGATCTTGGTCCACTCCTGCTTAGGGCAACAAGATCTACAATCTTCAACCTATTCTAATGCTGGTCAGGGAGATAGGGCTAGTGGCTTAAATCTGTTCCACTACTGCTTAGGGAGACAATATTTGTCGTTCGATCTTGGTCCACTACTGCTTAGGGCGACAAGATCTACAATCTTCGTCCTATTCCACTGCTGGTCAAGGAGATAGGACTGATGTCTCCGGTCTGCTCTTGCAACTTCAAGATTGTCAGATCTGCTATCTTCGATCTGCTTCGTTCAGGAAGGCATGATCTTCGAATTCGCCGATGTTGCGACAAAGTCCTCTAGGGGACTTGTCCTGTAAAATCAGTTTTGTTGTTTATGCTTATACAAAATGGTTAGGATGAAATGATCAGAATGAATCTCATGCTCCTAACTAAATGTATCATGGACTACATTGGCATGAATGCAGAATGTCATGAGAATGGTATTTTTAGAAAGATTAGGATGCAATGGTCGGAATGAATCAAATGCCCCGAAATAAATGTGTCTTATGGATGACATTTGTATGAATGTAGAATGTCATGAGAATGATTTCTTACAATGATTGGGATACAATGATCGGAATGAATCAAATGCTCCTAACTAAATGTGTTTTGCATGAATGTAAAATTTCATAAGAATGATCCCTTTTTAAAAGTTTAGGGTTGTCATTGCTCATTATTTATCAGGGCTTTATCACTGACGTATTATGCTGTCATCTTGTTCGGCTGGTATTCTCAACAGAAAACTTGAGGAAACAATTATATCTTGCTCAACAGATTTGCCTCACTGTAACTTCAGGGTTCATCTTATCGCGACTTAGGAGTATAGGATTTGAATCTTTTCCCATCCATCCCATTACGGCTTCAAAATGTATGATTTGTTTCTTCCATCCATCCCATTACGGCTTCAAAATGTATGATTTGTTTCTTCTTCAATCCATCCCATTGCTATTCAAAGGTATAGGATCTGTATCCCTTCCATCTATTGATCACTCCCTGGGTGACCCAACCAGATGTGTATGCATGATGCTCGCATGGATGCAGAATATCACTTTCTCTTGCGAGCGACTCCCCTTTTGCACTTGGGTTTACGTCGCCCATTTTTCGTCAAGATTATGTCACCAACTATTTTTAACAGAAAATCCAAGGAGATAGCCTCAATTTAGACTCTTCTTTAAACTTGGTGAGTTTTAAACAATAGTCCTATTTCTAGTTCTGGTATTATTCAGAAGCTTCTGGAGTAATATGTGAAACTCATTTTATGAAAATATTAATAGTCCACTAATCGTTATTTCAATGCAAAATGCCTGAAAAAGATCATAACCATGGACAAGAAATAAATTAATTAGGAGCATAGCTTGAAACAAATAAGTTAAGCAAAGATAACAATCGGAATCAAGAAAAAAAATTTATTGTGAACATATTTTGAAAAGAATAATATAATCACAAATAACAAATTTAAAATGGGTAAAATGGACACTAAGTGCCCCAGATATCATGACTGAGCTTCACTGTTCAAACTTCTTGAGGACCATTTTAAGCTCAATATGTGTTTAGGAATCAAAGTACTTTGTCGATGCCCCAAGACGTAGCATACTTCTTCATTGTTAATTTAGGCATAGCAAGACTGCTGTATGCCCCCTTTGATCAAAATTTAAGCCGCCCTTTTTGGGTTTTCAACTCAAATCCCATTTGGTCTCAAAGCGCCCTTTGCGGGTTTTTGCCTTGGCCTCTCCTTTTTCTTTCTTCTTTTTTGCTGAATTTTTTTGTTCTAATGACTATCGACTTTGTAATATTGGCATATGAAGCGACTTTTACCATCTTAGTGAAGTAATCAACATCTACGAAAATGAATCGATGTCGGCTAGAAGCTTTTGATGAGACTGGCTTGATAACATATATGCCCCACATATAGGAAATCTTATTTCTACGTTGAGCTAGGCTTTGATCTTCATCTCCTTCCTTGGCTCATGACGTAGGATCTGTTTTTCATCCAGTATTAACAAATCAGAAGATAGGTTACAATTTTTGTCATCTCCAATGTCCTACGATACCTTAGACCCATATTTCATTCAAAAGGAGTCCGAAACAGCGTCACCCATGTCATTGATATCTGGGGACCATTATGGGTACGAAGGTAAATTCCAAAAAAATGATCCCAAGAACGATTATTTGTATGATATGGTCATAAATAAAGAATAAAAGAATATTCTAAAAAACCAAAGAATGTACAGTATGAGATGTAAGGAGTAGAAATATTTACTAAAAAGATACATATTATTGAAATAAAAATTTTGGACACAAGCCTATTTCACAAAAAGATTCACATTGCCTCTAGGCTTAAAGCAACAAGTATGTTTCGAATATTACTCTAGGTTAGTTCTAAAATACAGGGATCCCTCTTACATTCCTATTGTTTAAAATCTTCCCAAGTACGTAAAGGCAGAAGCTTGGAAAAGTTTATTCATTGGTTCACTCTTGGCACTAGATTCTTGTTTTGATGAGCCCTGATGACTAGTGGTCAAAGCCCTCGGTTGACCTGTAGTGACCGATTTGGAACGCTTGCTCAAGCTGTTCACTTTATTTTTCTTATTTCACGGGGCTGATCTTGTGACACCTTCTCCTGCCTCTATCCTTTACTTTTTATGGCATTCTCAATCATTTCTCCAGTCATTACGACGTCTGAGAAGCTCTTCGTAGTGCTCCCTAGCATATGAGTGATAAACGGGGCCTTCAGTGTATTAATAAAGAGCATTGTGGTCTCTTTCTCCAGAAGTGGTGGTTGAACTTGGATGGCAACCTCTCTCCACCGCTGCGCATACTGCCTAAAACTTTTATTTGCCATTTTCTCCATGTTTTGAAGAGTAATTCTATCGGGAGTCATGTCTATCACATGATTGTACTGTTTCATGAATGCTTGGGCTAAATCTCTCCATGAACCAATTCTGGCATGACTCAACTGGTTATATCACTTGGCTACTGCTCCTATCAAGCTATCTTGGAAGCAATGGATCAATAGTTGGTCATTATTAACATACCCCATCATTCTTCTACAAAACATAGTGATGTAAGCCTCGGGGCAACTTGTCCCATTATATTTCTCAAATTCAGGCATTTTGAATTTATATGGGAGCACCAAGTCTGGGACCAAGCTTAAATCTTTGGCGTCAATTTCGTAACAGTTATCAGCACTTTCGATCGCTTTAAACTTCTCCTCCAACCGTTTATATCTATCTTCTAGCTGTTTTGGCAATTACGCTTTGTCCTCTCTCCTTCAGCTATTTCATCCAAATTAGGGACGTTAGTAATGATTGGATTATTTCCTGAACCTGAGCAAGTTTGGACGTTCACTAAAGCATCATCTTGGAATTGTTGAGGCCTGATCGTGATAGATGGCCTTTGTACAGTCACTTTAGGCAGTGTTTGCACGTGTGGTAGAGTAAAATCCTAGGGACATTGATGATACTCAGTATTCTCCTCAATATTAACCATGGGGATTTTTCTTTTATCCATAAACCCCTTCAACAACTGCGTCATCTGAGTCATCATATTTCCCTGAGCTTCCATCATTTTGTCCATCATATCCTTCTGAATCTTAGCGAGCTGCTCTTGCATTTGCTGTTGAAGTTTATCTTGCATCTCCCTTTGGAGTTGTTCAAGTTTTTCTAATCTCTGATCCATGTCCTTCGTCTTGGTTTAGGTACCGTAAGGATGTTTGGTGTCCAGGTTAATGCTGAAATAATTTTTATTCAATCAGGGTCTTCTCATTAAATCTAATGCATATGATGTAATGCCATGTAAATGCATGCCATGGATGCAAAAGGTATCGATTCTAATTCAATTTCCATCTAGAGGGCAAAATTTTTTACATGAAACAGATTACAAATATACAGACAACTGTATTGTCTTCCGTTTTATCAAGAAATTTATTCTCCATGACAAACTCTCTAATTTGGTAATCGAATACGAATCGAAACTCTTTTAGATATGAGATGATATGTGATGCGATTATAACCAAAACAAAATGAAATATATTAGTAAGAGATGAAAGTAAACAAAAAGAAACAAGTAGAGTACTTATTCAGATGACCACTATGGTTTATTGCGGCACCATTCATGGTGGGTTTTTAGGGTTTACTATATGTGGTTTAGTTCTAACAAGAGGGTACCTGAACTAGCAGATTCCTCAATCCTCACCCATTATAGGCTCATATAGACCGAGTTCGGTTCAGGGGAATACATTTCCCTATGGCTGCACGGAGATGAAAATCTCACGAAGACATAGGTACGGATGTATCTCGAAAGCGATTCACTATCCTACACGGAGGTGAAAACCTCATGAAGGAGTAGATTCTCACTCCCACTTAAAAGGGTATGACCCGACGGTCATGCAGTATGATACAAAAGTATTCTACAAGACTCGAACCATAACAATCAAATGAGATGACGCAAGCGAATGCAAATAAAATGATCGTAGTTTTTCAAATAAAATTTTCAATTTTCGACAAAAGGACAAAAATTAATCAATTTTACGGCTTGACTCTCTTTCAGGGTTCCCAGTGGAGTTGCCAAGCTGTCGAAACTATTTTTTACGAGTTTGAAAAACGGGGATCGACTTTTAAAATATGGAAATGGAGTCGCCACTGATATTTTATTCGAGGTGTGATCGGATCACCTTGAGATGGATTATTTTAATAAAACATTTTGATTTATTAAAACAATAATTTTGTTCTACGAAGTCTAAGAAAATATGCTCGGGAGTCGGTTACGTGCGAGGAAGGATTAGCTCCCTCGCAACGCCTAAAATCGGTACCAAATTGATTAATTAATGTCTTGACGTCGAAAAATTGAAAAGATTTTAAAATACGATCCTTTTTGTTAGGGAAAACTTTAAGAAATTAAGCCTGATGCCGAAACCCGCTTATTTTGAAAGAACAAAGTATCGTACCCAGTGAGTTAGGATACAACATTTCGAATCCTCGAAAATATGCTTATCCTTCGATATTCAATACTCGTACATTTAAAATTAAGAAGGATATTCAATTATTTGAGTGAAATAAAAAATCGAAGCCCAGTAAGTTAGGGCACTATTTCTCAAGATTCCCGAATACGAAATATTGCCTTTGTTCTTTTAAAATTCTTATCTCGAGATGATAAAATATCACACCCAGTGAGTTAGGGCGCAATGCCTCAAATTCCCGAGAATAAGTTTTTTATTTGGAATATTGTGCATTTGGATTTAAGAGAAAAAAGGGTACTCGGTTGCTAGGTTTCAACGAGGAAAATCGGAACCCAGTAAGTTAGGGCACGATTTTCTCGAAACCCCCAAACACGAGCATCGCCTCATTTCAAAAAAAAAAAAAACTTTGAATAATAAGAAAAATGATCTTTAAAACTAAAGTGACATTAAAACACAACATTTTTCATAAGGTGCAATGGAATACTAATATGTGATTACAATTTTGTACTAACAAATTACAAAGCACAAATACTAAAAGAATAATTCACAAAATTGCATGACATATTAACATTCAACACTAATATAGACAATCAAGAGAAGGAATAATATAATATCATAAAGTAACATAAATAGTATGATGAGCGACACCAATGTGAACATGAAAATAAGAATAAAAATAATACAATCTAAATCTTGGGAAAATAAATAAACAAATAAAAGTATAAAATAAATGATGACACATTAATAATATATATAAAATAATAAAATAAATAAAACTAAGGAAATTGAATAAAACTTTATATAAAAGGAATTTGAAGATGATTTATAATAAAACTAATAAAATATACACATATGGAAATATAAAAATATTAAAACAATGTAAAATTAATAAAATATTTCAAAGCATTATATTAAAACTATTTTTTATTTTTAAAAAATGAATAAATGATAAGGAACAAAAACCTAAAATTAAAAGCAGACCCAATTGAAATAAAAGCAAAATCAAAAGAATAATTTTGAACAAATAAAAACAAAGATCCAAGACTTAAATAAAAGCAGCATAAATGGCGGGGATTAAACTAGGAAATATTCCGATTCTGAAAAGCTGCGCTTAGATGAGGATCGGAATGAAAACAAAACAAAAGTTTAGGGCGAAATTAAAATAAAATAAAACTTAATTAAAAGGAAATAAAATGCGGAAAGGTTAAAAGAATAAATAACCCAGTTCCATAAAATGCTGCGGATCCTTCCCTGCCCGGGTCACTCAGCAAGTTAGATGGTTCTATATGGTGTCGTTTTAGGCTATTAATATGAACTCAAACGACACTGTTTCTTTAATGAATTAAAAATGGTTTAAAAAACGAATTAACCCTCGTTTCAAACAGAACCCTAGCCCTCTTAGTCTTTTGCCCTCAGCCGCCATTGCAATCTCTCCATTCTACCATTACAGCACCACTGTAATCGGCGAATATTGGTACACGAAGATCCAATTTGCTTCTATAAATGCCGATCTTAAAGTCTCGCTATCCGACCATCATCTTCGTCCAACTCCGATTGCGACGGAGAAAACGAGGACGACATATTCACACAGTAAACCCTTTCTTTTTCCTTTTTATTAATATATATATAAAATAAAGAAAATAAAATAAAAGCGAAACACTCAATAAGAACACGATTTAAAAGAGGTTAATCACCTTGATTTTTGTATTTCTTTGTATTCGTAAAAACAGTGTTCGTAACCCTTTTTACTGATTTGCATTTGGCTTTATAAAGCCGAAAAATCCAAAAATAAAATCCCAAAAAAATACATTATCATTTTCTCTTTTCTGTTATTCTCCTATTTACTGTCATTGTTTTTCAATCATTACAGTGCATGATATGTGCGTGGCATCGCACGGAGGTGGGCCGACGTGGGACGTGCAGAGACACGAGCTAGTAAAGGCTCGCCTGTGGCGTGCGCGTGGTGATGAGCGTGGAGGCACGCGCGCGGCGATAGAAGCCTCTAGAATTCTCTAGGGTTCCTGTCCTACTGAAATTATTTGGGCCATTCGGGCCGTGAAATTGGGTCTGTAATTGGGGTTTATTTAATTGTAAGTGGGCTAGGTGTTTAGTGTTTGGGCCTGTAAAAATACTGTTTAAAAGACTCTAGTTTTCGTTTTATTTATTTGTTATGTTATTTGGTTATTTGGTTTTTGTGTTTGGTTAATTGGGTATGGACTGGTTAATGGGCCTCGGGCAAATTTTGGGCCTTACAAGGACTAAATTGTAAAAATGTTGAAATGTTAGGGGCAAAAGTGTAAATTTTCCTTAATGTGTATTTTGGACTAAATTGAATAGAGAGATTATTAAATAAGTTAATTTTGATTATATTTAGATCAAGAAAGGCAAAATACGGATTTAGATCGGGGAAAAATAAGGTTTCGAATTAATCGACTTAATTTGTCGTTTTTACATTCGAGGTAAGTTCGTATGTATTAAACATTATTATAATTATATTTTAAATGCTTTGATATTCCCTAAATTGTGAATACGACACTGCAAACATATTCGACGATAATTCGGCAAGTGAGAAATCCCGATTGAACCTTAGGAATAGATTAGGATACGAATGACATGTCATTAGGGGTTATGTGATTTGAGTGCTGGTCCGTACGTTCTACCTATGGCTGAGTTATCCTGCATGTGTTGCGGACACTCGTCAGCTTGTGTGAGCAGCACCGTGTAGCTTCGTCATGACCGTTAGCTTGTGTGAGCAGACCCGTTGATGGCTCTAGTGTGAGCATTATATGTGATACGAGATTAGGATAGCTTCGGCTATGTATGTGGCACTTAAGGTGCGAGTTTCCTGAGTATCCGATAGTATTCTGAATGGTTCAATGGGTATACCAAAGACACAGATGAGTTTGAGACTAAATAGAGGTGGTACAGTGAAATTAAAGCTAGCTCGGATTCGGGAATCGTCGGAGACTTCATCACACTATCCAACTATCACTTTGGTACTTTTGAACTTAAGTATTTTGAGTATATGGCATGTATAAGATTATGTTTATTTTGGTTATGGATTGATAATGAACTTAGCCATTTGAATTGGCTTGTAAATGTCTAAAGTTTGGTTTTGTATATAGCCATGGGAGTTGGCTTAATTTGATATAGTTAATCATGTATATATATGTGCATATGTCTTGTGTGGTGTTTTGGATGATGGTTATGTGATGCTTGTTGATAATAGGTATTATGAGTATCAATTGGTTGAGTTGTGGATATTTGTATGCTAGTGAAAATAGACAAATAATGCATATTTGAAATTGGTTATTTTGATGGTTTGTGTAAGTTAGTTTTAGAATGAAATTGAATAGTAAATTGTGGTATATATGAGCCTTGTTGTTGTTGGTATAGAATTAGCATGAATTAGGCTTGGATTGAGGTTGGATTAAATGCCTATTTATGCCTTGTTGGGTGCCTTTTATGAATTGGTGTAGGTATATGCAAATTTGGGTGGCAAAATGGCTTGGTAAATAGCCTATTTTTGTCCATAAGGGTAGAGACACGGGCGTGTGTCTCAGCCGTGTGTGACACATGGTCAGGTTACACGGCTGTGTGTCCCCTGGTGTTGAATTAAAAATCAAGTCAGTATCCTCCACATGGCTCAGCCTACGGGCTTGTGATTTGGCCATGTGGCATAAGTCAGTATACCTACAGGTTTGGTACGACCTAGCACACGACCTGGCACACTGGTGTGTGAGGCCATTTCAAGGGCACACGGGCTAGACACACGAGCGTGTGGTTGGTCGTGTGACCCAAGTCAGAGAGTTACACTGGTCGGGCACGGGCTGAGACACGGCCATGTGATCCCATTTTGAATGTCCACACGGCCTGTGACACGGGCGTGTCTTTGGCCATGTGAGACACATGGCCGGGCCACACGAGCATGTGTCCCCTGTATTTTGTAAAATTTTCCAAGTGTTCCAAAAATTTCTTGAGATATCGGTTTAGTCTCGAACCACTCCTAATGCATGATTTGGGCCTCATAGACTCGTATTAGGGACAATGCGATCAATTATAAATGAATTGTATTTGAAATTGATATTTGTATAAGACATGTATGTTTGTTTGTTTTATAAGTCCGGTAATGCTCCGTAACCCTATTCCGGTAATGAATACGGGTGAGGGGTGTTATAGTAAACGTAAAAGAAACGTATACTGAATAAGGATTTTTCTAACTACATATTAGAAGGAATGCACATGTTATGTATAGGTAATCAAACATGGATTGTGGAACGACGACTTAAAGTTACGTATACAAGAGTAAGGGTGACTCGGTCGTATGGACCTCTGTAAAGGAAACGGGTAAAGACTTATGAAAGATTAGATTGAAAAGGGCAAGTGGCGTATCGAAGATATTGATGGGTAAGGAATGAGCTCTGAGCAAGGTATGATATTTGACATGTAAATGAAAATAGAAATTGATAGAGTATTCGCCAATGACTAAGTTGAAAGTTCAAAATGATATGATCATCTAAATCAGTTACCAGTTGAGATGTGCATAAATGACACAGGTAAATGATGTTTTCTTCACTAAGTTCTTATGAACTTATATGGGTGTATGTTTTGTTACAGGCGAATTGATATGAGTCTGCACCAGGAGGGACGAAGCCAGGACTATGCCTAATAAGTGGCGTATTAGGCTATTATGCATATAGAGCAAGTTTGACAGCATATTCAAAGACCAAAATACTGCTTAGAAATCCATGCTTTGGGGTATTTGTGATAGATTAGGATTTTGAATAAGATATTGTTGCAATTTAATTACCTCGAGTTGAAGTTGTAATTACTTATTGTAATTACTTATGTATTTTAATTTGAAATTTGTAGTTAAGTAAGTTGTCAGTATCTGTAAATGTTAAAAGTAGTTAAGTATGTGTTTGTAATTGTATGGTAAAGCCCAAGATCTGAATCTGATTAATCGAATAAGGTTGAGGGTGTTACATTGACCATAAACTTGTTGTTGCAATATTAATTTTAGTTTGGGTTTTAATATTTGTTTTAAAATAGTTTTATTCATTTATTGAAATTGTGTATCATATTCAAAATTAAGTATTTTTTTATTAAAAAAAAGTCATGTATATTAACGATACAACAATGATTCTTTCTTAAAGATAAGGGAAGAAGGAACGTGGAATATTAAAATACCTCTTTAAAATGGTTCTAAATTAATAGGGACTAATGATGTAGAAAATAGGATCACTTGGTAATTTAAACTGATAATCAAAAGAAACCTTACAGTTGTTTCTTAATAGGAGAAGGAAAATGAAATGTAATTATTATTATTGGTTGAAGAAGAATATGAGGATTGTAATGAATAAAAAATTAAAATGTCATTTCTTCAAAAAAATGAAGTACACAATATACAAACTTAACTATCACTACACCAAAACAGACTTTTAGCGACGTTTTTAGTGGCTTTTTAACTAAAAACGCCGCAAAAATTACACAATAGCAGCGTTTTAAGGAAAATGCCGCAAAAAAATGAGCAATAGCGGCGTTTATTTGCAAAAGCCGCTAAAATGATAAATAGCGCGTTTTTATTCAAATGCCGCTAAAGGTCCGAACATTAGCGGTGCTTTTGTAAAACGACACTAAAGTTCTAATTTATAGAGGCGTTTTAGTAAAACGACGCTAAATGTTCGAGAATTAGCGCTTGGGAAAACGCCGCTAAAGGTCTGAGCATTAGCGCTTTTGTATAAACGCCGCTAAAGGTCGAGCATTAGCGCTTTTGAAAAACGCAGCTAAAGGTCTGAGCATTAGTGGCACTTTTGGATAAACGTCGCTAAAGGTTCGAACATTAGCGCGCTTTTGAAAAACGCCGCTAAAGTTCGAGCATTAGCGCGCTTTTGAAAAACGCCGCTAAGAATTTTTCATATTTTTTCCTTATTCTTGCTTTGAATTAAATTTTATTTTGATAAATTCACTTATAAGCAATGAGAAAGTTTCAGGTTTAGTTACTTAATTATGAAAAGTTACAAATTGCTAACTAAACAATTTAGAAATTTTCATTTAAGTTACAAATTAAGCTATTAAAATTGATTTAGGGTTTATTATTTAGTATGTTAATTTCATGGTTTAAGGTTTGTTATTTTGGTGTATGGGTTTAGTGTTTTAAATTTGTTGTTTGGGTTTGTTGTATAGTGTTTAATATCTTAGTGTTTATCGGTATTAAGGTGTAAGTGTTAGTGGTCGGGGTTAATGTTTGGGTTAGGGGTTTAAGGGAAATGGTTAATGGGTTAGGGTTTTAAGTTTAGGGTTTATGGTTTATAGTTTTAGGATTAATTTATTTTAAGGCTTTAGGGTTTAATATTTAGGATGTTAATTTTATGGTTTAAAGTTTATTATTTGGGTTTTATTGTTTAGGGTTTAAGATCTTAGTGTATAACGATATTGAGGGTAATTTAAGTGGTAGTGGTTGGGGTTAATTAAGGTTTAGGTTAAGGGTTCATTGGTTTAAGGGTTAAGGGTTTAGTGCTTGTGGGTTAGGGTTGGGGTTAAGGTTTAGGGTTTAGAGTTTAAGGTTTAAGGTATAGGTCAAATTAGGGTTTAGTATTTAGGGTTTAAGGTTTAGAATATATGACCCAAAATTCGAAAACCAAATTAGGGTTTAGTGTTTAGGGTTTAGGGCTTAATGTTTAGGGTTTAAGGTTTAGGATTTAGGGTTTAGGGTTTAACGATATTGAGGGTAATTTATTTGAAATTGCTATGAATTATGCAATAATTAAATATAATTGTAATAAAAGTCAATCACTCTTTCATCTTCTTCTTATAATTATTGAACTTTGTATTAACTAAAATGTAATTTTTTAATTTTATATTTAAATTATTTAGAAAAATTAATAACACATAGAAAAATTTTGAAACAAATTATAACATAGAAAAATATATGTTAAAAATGAAAAAATTAAAATACTATTATTTAAAATAATTTTAAATATTTATGGGTATATAGTGATATATTTTAAATTTATATATATTTAAAATAATTTTAAAGTAATTGGATATAAGACTGATATATAATTTATATATATATATTAAAGATTATTTAGTGTTAATAATATTAAGTAAATGGATTAATTAATAATAGTATAAAATATATAAATTAAATGACATTAAAAATTACGGCGTTTAATACAAAACGCCATACAAAACCCATCAATTTATTTTAAAGGCGGCGTCGTTTGAAACATTGTTGTATGAATTAGTGGCGTTTATGTGTAAAACGCATACAAAATATATCAATACGATGCAAGGCGTTGTCGTTTAAAGCTTTTTGTTAGTGGCGCGTTGGTAAAAGCGCCACGATGAATCATCAAGTATTAGTGGCGCTATTTCAAAAATGCCGTGAAAAGTCTATGTTTAGTGGCGTTTTCCAGAAAACGCCGTAAATATGTATGGACATTAAGCTTCACGTCGTCGTTTTATCGACAACATAATGTGCATTAAGGTGGACGACGTCGCTTTATCAACAATTAGCGGCGCTTTTTTAGAAACACCGCAAAACATAAATTGAGTTTGAGCAAAACATCGTCGTTTTGCTGTGCTCGGTTTTATCTTCCTCCATCCTCGGAATCACTAAGTATTTTCTCCTAAAACTTTTCCCTAAATCCTGAAATCCCTAAGCTTCTGTTTTCTGCTAAATCCCTAAATTTTCCCTAAATCCCTAAGAGCTAAGTCCCCAACATTTCACAAATTAAAAATTTCCCAGTATCCCAACGTTCAACAAAGAACGACGGTATGGAATTTGTAAATAGAAACTTTTTTGATTTAGAGTTTTTTGTTTATTTATATCATTCTTTTTTATTTTGTTGACCTTCTTTATTTTTCTTGATGTAAAGGTTTGGCTATTTGGAAAGACTTTGAGAATTGACAAGAACCGAAATTAAACCCGGTATTTGAATAGCATTATCTACGTCTAAAACATGTATTGATTCTATGGTTTATCAAAATCACTTTGGCATGAGATATCATTAGATGTTCTTACAGTGCATATTTATTCCTAGTTGATGTGCCTTGAAGTGAAGAAACCTATTTATTCCTAGTTGCGTATATCATTAGATGTTCATTTTATTTGATATTACATCTTTGGCATTCAAAATTTCGTATTTTCACGTAGCTCTAGCGTTAAGATTTAGTCGTTAATTTCCATTTAGTCTTAGCACATACATCGATAATCTGTTCAAAATTTGAGCTCAAATTCCTATTTTTAGTTTCTATCTTTAATTATTTTACTCCTAATGAATATTTCAATGTAATATTAAGCGAACGACAATTGTGCGCTTCAAAATATTTTTAATTAAAATTTATAGTATCGAAATTAACGATCGAATTTTTGATCTTGGATTTAATGGAAATTTTGAATGGTTAGGGTTTTAAAATATTACAACAAGCCTAGTATATCACGTAGAATTAATCAATGCATTGATTTTTTACATTTTATTTTATTTTCCTTTGTTATAAAACACTTGTATTTGGAAACTGATGCTGCTTGTATTGTGGTTTGTGACTATGAATGCGTAAGGACAATCAAGAATTAGGTGTAATCTTGATTGTTGATATCTGCTTGTTTGCATTTGTTTGGTTAATCGCAGTTTGTAATTTGGTTATCCCTAGACCCAAGCTTCAGTTTTAAAAGGGACAAGTTTGGTATTTTAATAAATTTGATAGGTTAATCCTGTATTTAAAAGATTTAATTAAGGTTTTCTATTAAGATTTTTCCTTTTCCTTTTCTTTTTCTTTAAAAGTATAAATTGATTACATACAAATGTTAGTATGCGTTTATGACATGAAATATCATATAATACTATCTTTTTTGGTATCTTGAACGTGGAAAAGATGAACGTATGAAAATTAAATGACGACCATCGTTCTTTTCATAATTAATTGGTAGAAATTTTCATTATTGACCATTTTTTAAATTATATGCGATTAATCGGTATAAGGGTGTCAATTACAAACATTTTTTCCATTTTAATTCCAAATCATTTCTTGCTTAAGAATGAAGGGATTTAGGAGCATGCTTGCTCAGTTAGATTCCCATACTTTAGGCTCTTAAGCTTTATGGGATTTCAGAATATAAATATTTTTTTGTTGTCAACTGATTTTGTAATTTGATAAGCTTCAATTATCCGCTTGTTTTCTCACTTTTACGAATTGTTTGTTTGTTATTTTTGTTTTCATGGTAACATATATTATGTCATGAATTGTTATTGATCGAATATTATGTTCACAGTTATTTCCAAAAGTGGTCGTGGGCAATTGGATCTTCGATATTCGATTGTTTATATAAGTGTTTTACTCCTTGCTTCTTTCTTTTTCACGATGAGTTGAATACTTTTCTTCATTTTTCTTGTTAGTGAATTGTCTAGGAAATAGAAAAAAATCGAAATACACTTTTAATCCATCTTGATTCTTTCATAACCTATCTCGCATCTATGTATAATACAATTTTAAAAAGCCAAATTTATTAGGAAAATTTTCTAACATTCTCTCTATCCACGAAAGTTAAAATGAAATATATTAACATTCTTAGGAGGAAAATATGGTTCATTTTTTGTTTATTTTCAATGAAATATGTATATCTTTCATTGTTTGTGATGCTTTTGATGTTTGAAAATGGAAACATTTTTTTCATTGTCTATGTATATGTATATGTTTCAATGTTTGAACTATCTTACATCACCAAAATGAGCATATCCTATGTTATCTGAAATTAAGAACATATCCTATGTTTTGATAGAATATTATTACAATCAACTTCATCTTTGAGGAACTTATGAAACTTCAATTTCATGTATCTATGAATGAATTTATTTTTGTGGTTTTCCAAATTTGCGTGAGAACCCCCTTATGATCCTGTGGCCTATCTTGCACATAAAATCTTTTACGGAAAATGGTTAACTCATACTTGAAATATATCATTAAATCTAAACTTTTGCTATCTATAATGAAATATTATATTTTAATGATCATTATATGAAATAATTGAATTATGATCAATTTTTTGTAAAAATTGATTTTTATATGTTTTTGTGTATTCTATATGAGCTTTTATATATAACAACAATTGCCAACAAACTATAAAGTACACTCTTTACTAAATTAGTTACGTAAGATAATCTCGTCTCAAATTTTAGTAAATTAGTTTTATTCTTAAAGTGAAATAAAATAATAAATTTTAATTAAAATACTATTTATACCATATTTAAGGGGTTTATTGAGTTCGTGTCACCTTTCAATCGAGTCCCAACTTAGATGAGCAATTATTGAGAACCCTACCTTTTATACAATAATAAATATTATTCTTGAGATATTTGTCAAATTAAATAATGTGAAATCTTGAAAAAAATATGCTTGATGATATTCGAACCTAAAATAACATGATTTTCAATATCTTTACCCTTTCAACTAAAGCTTCATCTAATCATTAAATTATTTTTATAAATATATTTGTTACATCTTGTTTCTTCACCCATACCATGGATGTGTCATAATCTAGATCCAATAAAATGTTTAAAATTGACATAAAACTATTAATCATATTTTATTGAATGAAAATAATATTTAATAAGCGGAACTACATTTTTAAAATTTATTAAAGATATTATTTAAGGATCACTAATTAATGTTATTATTAATTTATTATATTATTAATTTGAAAATAAAAAAATAGGATATAAATCTTAAATGTTGTTATAGGTGTATATATAACAACCATCTCTTTATAACGTTTAAAATTCTCACATACAAATGGGATTATTATAAAGAATGTAGATCGTATAATAAGATCCAAAATTAATTTTGTAAATATTATAAGTTCTTGATCTCAGTAATTTGATATGGAAACTTAGGGTTTCCCGATATACTTAAGGAGCTTATTCTCAAGCAAAGTAGCGTATTTTTCATGGTTTTTCGTAGATTATAGATTTTAAGTTAATAAGTGTAAATACCTCTTAAGAAATAGAAATGATTTATAGAAATGAAATAGTTTTTTTTCTCGAGTGAATTAAAGTATTATACGTACAAGTACTTCTTAAGAACACATTAAATTTACAACAATAATATAAAAAAACACCGCTATTAAATTGAAAAAAAAAACTAAATATGGAGCATTGCATTGAATTCTCTAATGGAATTTGCTATCATGCATTGCTGAAAATACACAAACAATGAAGAACAAAAAAAGAAACAGCACATCCATGTAGAGAAAATAAAGTGTTTCAAAACATAAACGCACATACATACACACAAGCATGGAATAGAAGAATCATATATGATAGAACAGAGTTCATCACCAACTGAGAAATTAATAATTTTCAAAAATTTAATCAATATTTATATTACAAGCAAATATTTAGTTTCATTTAAAACAAAATTTGAGTTGAAAACTAAAGTCTGGTGATAAAAAAAATTGTTCCAAAACATAACTTACATAATACATAACTTACATAATACTTGTATAGAAAAAAAAAAGATTCAAAGTATATAAATTTGGAAACCTGACGGGTTGCCTTATATCTCACAATTAGATATAATGGATCCTCCTAGGTGTAACAATGCCACGTATGATGAATCTTAAAGAATACATAACTTACATAAGTTTAAGATCAAATTTCATAACTTACATAATTTTAAGTTAAGATCAAACTTCATAACTTACATAATACTTGTATAGAAAAAAAAAAGATTCAAAGTATATAATTTGGAAACTGACGGGTTGCCTTATATCTCATAGTTAGATATAATGGATCCTCCCTAAGTGTAACAATGCCACGTATGATGAATCTTAAAGAATACATAACTTACATAAGTTAAAGATCAAATTTCATAACTTAAATAATTTTAAGTTAAGATCAAACTTCATAACTTACATAATACTTGTATAGAAAAAAAAAGATTCAAAGTATATAGGCTGGAAACCTGACGGGTTGCCTTATATCTCACAGTTAGATATAATGGATCCTCCCTAGGCTCGACTGTTGTCAGGCTATTTGGGCATTATAGCACAAAATGCGAATATGTTGCCCATTAACTACGAATCATGGCATCACATGCCTGATGCCAACAAAAATCAGGCTCTCGATAATATTAAGGTAATAAAAGGTGAATGTAATTTATAATATTTTAATTTAACCTTCATTTATATTAACTTTTTAAAATTTTTTTTAGGGTAAATTTGCTTTAGAGGTCTCCGATGACTATGTTAAGAAGACGTTGGGTAAAAAATAGAGAGACAATAAAAGCACCCCAAAAAAACAATATTTTAAGAAAGATATAAGCCTCGACGAAAAATTGCGAAATGTCCCGCCGGGAATGTTGAGGTACCAATGGGAAGATCAAGTTAGATTCTGGAATTCAAAGAAAGGAGAGGTATTATGTACTTTCAAAGTCTTATAAATATTTGGTTTATCGTATTTACTATATACATAATTCAAATTCCATTATGTAGGACCGTGAGCGAGTTGGAATAAGCAATGACGAAACAACAATTCACGCTTTACGGCAAGTTCGAAGTTTTGCTCGTGTAAATGAGGCCGAGGTATTATAACTTATTACTTCTTTCAAATATTAATTACTTTATACTATTAAATTATATTTTTACGCTATAATGTAGGAAATTTAAATCAGTCAAAAGTTGGATGCCTTGACTTTTGACATTACATATAGGAAGAAGGATGGATCTCCGATGACATCCGAGGCTGCGAAATTTTGGTATATTTACTTAATAAAATTTGATTTATTATAAATATTTATAATGTTTAATTACAATAGTTTAATTCATCGTTTGTAGTTTTAAATTTATAATTTTAAGTTATGTTCCATTCCTTTTATTATATATTTTGTTTCTAACTTTTTATTGATTTATTAAGATAAACTAAAGGAGAAGAAGGCGGAGTATGAAGCGGTTGCTTCGTCGATTCTGTTAATCTCGAGGAGATTGATAATGTAATTATTGCGATGTTTTGGGTCTGAAAATCTGATCGCTTCGATTGATAGTTTTGTTAATCTTGAGTATATTTATAACAAAATTATCACTAATGTTTTGGGTCTTACAAGGTATGGTGGGTTCGATGTCAAGGATCAGGTGTTATCCCGACTCAATATTTTGGATCCGGCTCCCGACAATACATGCCTTCCTAGAGTCAATCTCGTCACGAAGTTGATGAAAGACCAGATATCTCGATGGAAGCGAAGCACGACTAGCAAATTTCTCGACTTAGGCGGAGGCAAGAACGAGGAGGCGGAGCATATTGCTCAACTTAGAGCGGAGGCAGGCAGGAGGCGAGCGAGCAGAAAGTATGAAGAACTCCAGCTACAGTGAGACTATGATCTGATTGTTCAAAGCGATCGCAGAGGCCGCCTCTTAGACATTTGTTTTATTGTTGTAAGATTTTTTTAACATTATTCTGATTAACATTATTGTAAGAATTGTTTGAATTATGCTTCATTTATTGATAAATATCATATATCTTTTATTAAATTTGAAGTATCGTTTAGATTTAATGCTTTTGGTGAGATTTAAATGTTTTATTTCTTGCATTGGGTTGGAATTATATGCAATTCTTCTTTGTTTTTGGTTGGTTTTAATGCAGGTGGGTAGGATATTGTAAAAAACAAGACCGCAAATCATGCAAATTAGTGGCATTTTTTGTTAGAACGCCGCTAAAGACCCACTTTTAGCGGCGCTTTTACAAGAAGCGCCATTAAAGACCGCACCTTTAGCGGCGCTTTTACAAGAAACGCCGCTAAAGACCCAACCTTTAGCGGCGCTTTTATAAAAAGCGCTTAAAGACCCGACCTTTAGCGGCGCTTTTGTAAAAACGCGCGAAAAGACTAACCTTTAGCGTCGTTTTATAAAAACGCATGAAAAGACCAACCTTTAGCGTCGTTTTATAAAAAATGTCGCTAAAGGTAGGTCTTTAGCGTTCTTATAAAAGCGCCGCTAAAAGTCAAGACTTTTAGCGTTTTTTTTCAATAAACGCCGCTAACTTTTATGCGATGTTTTAGCGGCGTTTTTTTGGCGCTTTCAAAAGCGCCAGTAAATAGTATTAGTGGCGCTTAAAACGCCGCTAAAAGTAAAAAAAAACGCCGCATTAAAAGTACTTTTGGTGTAGTGTATGGACGATGAGTGGTTAAAAGGAAATAGTGTTTTACAAAATTGAGATTAATATAATAATTGTAAGTTCTATTTTGGTTAAAAAAAAGAAAAGCAAGTGCTTTATCAATTAAATTAATTCCATTTTAATTAGAGCACTTTCCATAAATTAGATTAATTGTTATGATATTAATAGCATGATTTTATAAAATAAATTTTTTTATTACCATCAAATCAAGATATTAGTATAAAGGAAATGGATTAAATTTAAGAGAGTAACTATATTATTTAAGTGTAAAAGTAAATTAGGTGACATGCTTTTATTTAGAATAGAAATTATTGCAATTTTGCAACAAAAAGAAAAGAAAAGAAAAAGAGTTTGATTGTTTTAGTCATATCACTTTAAAAATATTTTATATTTTTAAAATTAAATTAAATTTCTGAAAGTTTTAAAAATATTTTTTTTGAAATCTTAATAATTTTTAAACAAATTTAACAAAATTATCGATTTTGTCACATGACATAACCTTGACATGCCATGTAGCAAAGTTAACAATGTTAAAGGACGAAGATTTAATTAGATGTTTGAATTTGATTCGAAATTCCATTGATTACTTAAACTCAATTAAAAATTAAATTGATTATTAAATTATTTAAAAATTATATAACTATAAAATTGCTATCAAAGGTGAAATTAAATAGAAATTACACAATTTGGTAAGTTGTGAGGACAAAATATATATTTTTTTTTGAAAAGAAATTTGATTGGATTTATTAATGAAAAGAAAAGAAACCAAACAGACATTGGGTCCATAAGTGTAATATCCCGGGTTAAGGGCTATTTTATTTTGGCTTTGCTGCATGTGCTTGATGTGTTATGTTGTTATTTCGAGGTTGTTGGGGCTTAGTTATAAGCTAGGTGTAAGCTCGTGGGGTAGGAAAAATTTTTGTTTTTGTGCTTTATGTGATAGGGGCTGAAGGAGCTGGGTCTTATGTATTTTATTTGGTGATTTGTTGCACAAGTGAAGAGCTAGCAAAGTGGCAAAGCATGCGCCACTTAGAGCTTGTGTGTGGCGTCAAGTGCAAGGGGGGAGAGGTCTTGAGTTCAAGCTGCAGAGTGCTCCATTTTTGTTCCATTTTGACGGCATGGAGGGGAGGAGTTGTAGGCAGTTCAAACTCTGCCTTGGACTAAGTCTTCCTATTTGAATGGTGGGTGGAGAGCAAATTGTGGAGGAAGACTTGGTCAAGGTAATTTGAATTGGTGGCTTGGGAGTGTTTGGGGAGTTTGGCGGTTGTTGGAGAGTGTTTGGGGAATTTGGCGGTTTGGAGAGATTTTGGGAGAGGAAATGAGTGGCGGTTTTGGTGTTGTAGGGTGTCTGAATTTGCCTTTGGCAAATGTGCATTTTCGGTCACAAGCTCTTTAGGGAAGCAAATTTTCTCTTAGTCAAAAGCTAGCAAAAACCTCAAAATACTTCTACTCTTTTTCTCCTTTAACCGAATGTTCAAGTAGCTTATTGCCAAAACCGAAACCAGCATTTTGTTTCTCTTCAACTTGAGCCAAAACTAGCTCTTTTGACTCTCCTTTTCTGCTCATATTTTTCTTTTTTGGGCAAAACCCAAAACATTTGTGTTGCCGATTTTGCCTTGTTTCTTCTCTTCTTTTTTTCATTTGAACAAGCGAACCTAGCATCCCACTTTCATCTCTTTTCTCTTTTGAAACCTTGATAGCGAAAGTCTCCCCAAAACTTTCTTCTCTATTTCCTTTTCTTTTCCAAGAAAGAACCGAAGGTGTTTCTCTACTTTCTTTCTTTCCATTTCGATTCTTGGCCGAATATCAACCCATTTCTTCTCATCTACTCTCTTTGCTTTTCACGCAAAACTGAAAGCACCCCTCTATTCATCCTTTTATCTTCTTCTTTTCTTCTCCAAACCCTTTAGCCATTTGTTCCCAATCGTTTTCTTTCATTGCTCTTAGGCCGAACCTCCTTTCCCATTTTGATTAAGGGTGCTAGCCGAATCTTTTCTTTCTTCCTATAGTTCTTTATTGCTGAATATTGAGAAGCAGTGCGACCTTGTTGGAGTCTTGTTCAATCGGTCTAGTAAGGGGTAAGTGGTTGGCCGAATGGCCATTTCTCCTCTTTCTTGTGCTTTGTCCATCTTTGGTGTTTGAGAGCCGATGTTGGTATCTGCTAAAAAGGAGTAACGTTCGGTTTTGGTAATCGTTTTCATATAGGGCCTTTGGATTTCGAAGCAGCCGATTGGAGAAGGCAAGTGGTAAGTAGTGGTAAGAGGTTATCTTGTTAGTCTATTCTTTTAGAATTCTATAAGCCAAAGTTTCAATGGATTAACTGTTCTTTTAATAGGGTGTGCCGATTGTTAAAAGAGGAACCATTGTCGAATCGGGTTTGGTAGGAAACCAAACATTTGCAAGGTAAGGGTTAATCGATATACCCTTTGGTTTAAATGGTTTTGGCCGAATGGGTTAAGTGTTAATTCCTTGTTGGCCGATTGTAGGATCGGGGTTGTCGAGGTGATCAAGGGGCGTGAACCGATTCTTAGGATTAAAACTTTCGCTTTTACCGGTGTGTAAACTAACACACTTTCTTAAGCGAGTAATGTGATAACCTGATTGTGTAAATGAAACAGTGTGGTTGTCTGATTTGGTACCCATTGAGGTATGGATACGGATTCGGGTAAGTCCGTTTCATTATGAGATATGTGATGATATGTGATATCATGATTATGGGTGTATATTCGTTGAGATGCCATATTAAGCATGTGAGCATGATAGCATGATTGCACGATTTTGCATTTAGTATGATGTGCTATTGGGTGATATGAGAGGAGGGGGAGTATGATATCCGTGTCTTTGGGACCTTTGTGTCTTTGAGACACTAGAGGTTTGGCACCTCCAAGTGGTTTGGTACCACAAGCGATATATTTTGTGACTTTGGGTCACCAGAGGTTTGGCACCTCGGCGTCTCGTCGGTGGCTTAGCACCACGGTGGGTTGGCCCCACAGATTGATTATCTGGGATTGACGCCTTGATGATTTGGTATCACATGATGGGTTGGCCCCATCATCGAGTTGTATCGCGGTCACCGGTGATTTAGTATCACACTGTGTCTTTGGGACACGGAGGTTTAGCACCTCATTGCGACTCGTCCACGTGGTTTGACACCACCGTGGGTTGGCCCCACTTATGAGATCTGGGATTGTCGCTAGTGATTTGGTATCACACGATGGGTTGGCCCCATCATTGGATTATTCGTGACTTCGGGTCACCAGTGGTTTGGCACCACATTATGGATATCGTGTCTTTGGGACACCAGTGGTTTGGCACCACCAGTGGTTTGGTACCACACGGGGTAGAGAAGGTGTAATGGATGGTTAGGAACAGGTGCATTAATTGTATTGCTTGTTATGATGTGTGTTAGCATGTTGTGTTTTCGGGAGGGGGAGTTACACACTGAGTCTTGCGACTCACTCTCTCTCCTTTGACATTTCAGGTGACACTTAGACGCGGAGATGGAGCCGGGATGGACTCGAGGTGCTCATGCCTTGCTTAAATAAGGATTTGCTCAGACTTTTTTTAAAATTTGGTACATTAGCTTATTTATTTCCATTTGGGTTTATTTGGGTTTGTAAATGGCCTTTTAAAATTATGTTTTGCTATGTTTATGTTTAAAGTAGATTTATAATATGCCTTAACAAATTAATTGGGTTAAAATGTGCTAAAACTTGGAAAGACAACGATTTCAAACCTACAAAAGCGATATTTTAAACTATACCATCGGGTATCACACTATGATTTGGGATAAAGAGAACTCAAATGCTTTTTCTAACTTAAACTCGATTTTCTACTAAGACAAAATGTTTTGTAATAATAAGAAACAACTTAAACTTCTAAATGAGATAAACTTGTTTTACCTACACATCGATTAAGTTTTTAAAATTTTGGGTTTTCAAATACATAATCGATTTTAATTGCTTCACCTAGAGTTTTCTTCAAATACACAATTTCGCGAAGTGTTTTCATCAAACATCTAAACTTAAACCTATTTTCTCAAAATCCTTTTTCCCAGCGTGCAGATTGATTGCGTGGTGTGTTGATCGGGTTTGGGGTGTTACAATTGTGGTATCGAGCCAAGTTCAAAGGCTCATTTGTGGGCCCGAGGCCTAAAATATTTTAAAATTCGGTTCTTAAGTGTTATGTTTTAAAAGTATGGTGTGAAAGGCATGGCACCGAGTCTCCAAGCACCAATCCGCCCTGTAAGTACCCTTACTATTGGTTGTGATAATGATATTGATGAGATATGATAGGATGGCTAGTAAGATAACTTTAGAAACTAAAACGATAGGGTGAGTGGACTCATGAAAACAAAGCTCCTTTAATATTCATAAGACTACGCTTTAAAACAAGTAGAATAAATCTTGATACATAAAATTCTTTAAATCGCACGAGATTTAGTCATGAGTACCGAGGTGGGCGTGGTCGTGGGCCGAGGCAGCGGTAGGATGATGATTTCGAACCCGTAGGTTCTAGTCGTGGGTCGGAGAATGAGATCGGTTCGCCACCGGTGGAGGTGGTGAGTTCGAGAATGCATCGGGACGACGAGTGTCACAAAGCGATCTTTGGGTTTTGGAAAGGGTAGCTGGAGTAGGTGGAGGCGCAGGAGTTAGGAAATCTGTGCCTGAGCGACTTACCAAAGGGTATATCGATTAACCCTTACCTTGCAAACGTTTGGTTTCCTACCAAACCCGAATCGACAATGGTTCCTCTTTTAACAATCGGCACACCCTATTAAAAGAATAGTTAATCCATTGAAACTTTGGCTTATAAATTCTAAAAGAATAGACTAACAAGATAACCTCTTACCACTACTTACCACTTGCTTTCTCCAATCTACCGCTTGAAATCCAAAGGCCCTATATGAAAATGATTACCAAAAGCGAGCGTTACTCCTTTTTAGCGAGATACCAACATCGGCTCTCAAACACCAAAGATGGACAAAGCACAAGAAAGAGGAGAAATGGCCATTCGGCCAACCACTTACCCCTTACTAGACCGATTGAACAAGACTCCAACAAGGTCGCACTGCTTCTCAATATTCGGCAATGAAGAACTATAGGAAGAAAGAAAAGATTCGCTAGCACCCTTAATCAAAATGGGAAATGAGGTTGACCTAAGAGCAATGAAAGAAAGCGATTGGGAACAAAGCGGCTAAAGGGTTTGGAGAAGAAAAGAAGAAGATAAAAGGATGAATAGAGGGGTGCTTTCAGTTTTGCGTGAAAAGCAAAGAGAGTAGATGAGAAGAAATGGGTTGATATTCGGCCAAGAATCGAAATGGAAAGAAAGAAAGTAGAGAAACACCTTCGGTTCTTTCTTGGAAAAGAACGGTACTATGCGGATGTGTATAGACTACCGCCAACTAAATAAGCTGACGATCAAAAACAAGTATCCTTTGCCTCGGATAGATGACTTGTTTGATCGGCCAAAGGTCGTCGATTTTTTGAAGATCGATTTAAGGTGCAGGTATCACCGATTAAAGGTGAAGGAGGCGGATATCGCAAGGCGGCATTTTGTACTCGGTATGGGCACTTTGAGTTCTTAGTTATGCCGTTTGGGTTGACTAACGACCGTGACTTTCATGGATATGATGAATAGGGTGTTCAATGATATTTAGATCGATTCGTAGTGGTTTTTATCGACGGCATCTTGGTATATTCAAGGACCGAGGAGGAACATGATGCACATTTGCGGGTAGTATTCTGATTACGAGGAAGAAACATTTCTGTCACGAAGTTGAAGAATCTGAATTACGGCTTAGGAGGTGGCGTTCTTGGGTCATGTAGTATCGGTGAGGGATTAGAGTGGATCCTCGAAAGATTGAGGCGATTTTGGATTGGAAGCCGCCTAGGTCGATGGTGAGATTCGGAGTTTTACGGGTTTGGCGGGATACTCTAGAAGGTTTGTAGAGGTTTTCGTTGATCATAGCACCGATGACCAAATTATTAAGAAAAGGGTTCCGTTCATTTGACCGAGAAGCGAGAAGAGAGCTTCGACAAGTTGAAGAAGATTTTGGTGAAGCTCGGTTCTAATTCAACTTTGAGCACAGTAAGGAATTCACGAGCATTGCGATGCATCATATCTGAGTTTGGGTTATGTCTTGATCTGAGGAAGGAAGGTTGTGGCTCACGCATCTCGGCAGACTAAGGCCACATGAGGTGAATTATCAACGCATGATCTGGAGTTAGCAGCTGTAGTCTTTGCCTTGAAGATCTGGAGGCATTACTTGTACGGAGAGAGATCGATAGTCTACACGGATCATAAGAGTCTGAAGTACCTTCTGACTCAGAAAGACTTGAATCTGAGACAGCGCAGATGGATTGAGTTGCTGAAAGACTACGATTGCTCAATTGAGTATCATCCGGGTAAGGCTAACGTTGTGGCAGACGCGTTGAGCCGTAAGGTTGTTTCGGATTTAAGAGCGATGTTTGCCCACTTGAGTTTGTATGACGACGGGAGTATTCTGGCAGAGCTGCAGGTTAAGCCTACTTGGGTTGAGCGGATCGAGAGAAAAGCAGTTGTTGGATGAGGTTTTGAGTGCGCAGAGGACACAAGTGCGAATAGTGGTTTGGAGGGTTCTGATTTGGCTAGTGATGGAGTCTCGTGTGTTTTCAGGGGAAGGCTTGTATGCGAGAGACACTGAGTTAAGGCAGAAGATCCTTCAGGATGCACATAGCAGGCCCTACGCTATGCATCCTGGAGGTAGTAAGATGTATAGGGATCTCAGAGAAAACGATTACGGTGGCCGATGCGAAAAAGGAGGTAATGAGTTTGTAAGGAAGTGTCGACATGTCGGTGAGTCAAAGGTGAGTATCGCTTGTCGTCGAGGTTGCTTGACCGGTGAAGATTCCCCAGTGGAAGTGGGAAAGGTTAACTATAGATTTCGCGGTGGATTACCGCTTACACCGAGCAAGATGGATTGATTTGGGTAATTGTGGATCGATCGACTAAATCACTCACTTTATTAGGTGAGGTGGATTACTCACTTGAGGTTGGGTTGTATGTGTCGAGATAGTGAGCGCGCGGGGTGCGATGTCGATCATCTCGGATTGGGATCAATTACGTCAAGGTTCGGAAAGCGTTGCATCGAGCTCTGGTGCGCGGTTGGATTTCAAGACGACATTTCATCCATGACGGATGGGTAGTCGAAAAGGTTATCTGATCTTGGAGGACATATTACGAGGTGTGTTTTGGACTTGAGGGTAGTTGGGAGGAGTATCTTCCTTTAGCTAAATTCGCCTACAACAATAGTTACCAAGCAAGCATCAAGATGGCACCATATGAGGCGTTATGCGGAGGGAAGTGTCGCTCACCTACTTGTTGGACAGAGTTAAGTGAGCGTCGAGTTGTTGGGACAGAGTTGGTTCTTTGAGACCAAGACAAGGTTAAGTTGATTGAGCTCAATTGAAGGAAGCTTCGGACGGCGAAGTCTTATGCCGATCTTAAGCGAAGAGATATAGAGTTTCTTTGTGGGGATCAAGTTTTTGAAGGCCTCGCCATGGAAGAAAGTGTTAAGGTTTGGAAGGAAAGGCAAGCTAAGTCCGAGGTTTATTGGGCGTATAAAGGTCTTGAGGCGAGTGGGACGATTGCATATCATTTCGAGTTGCCGGTGAGCTAAGTCGATCCATGACGTGTTCCACGTTTGATGCTTAGGCGTTATCGTTCGATCCATCGCGTGGTGGCGATGGAAGAGATCGAGGTAAACCAGTTGACTATGGTGGAAGAACTGTCTGATTTTAGATCGGGATGTGAAAGTTTTGCATAGGAAGTCCATGCCTTTGGTTAAGGTTCTTTGGCGGAATCATGGCGTGGAAGAAGCTACGTGGGAACCGAGGATATGATGAGACAAGCAATACCATAACTCTTACGATCGAGGTAATTTCGAGTAGAAATTATTTTTAAGGGGTAGAAGCGTAATATCCGGGTTAAGGGCTATTTTATTTTGGCTTTCTTTGCATGTGCTTGATGTGTTATGTTGTTATTTGAGGTTGTTGGGGCTTAGTTATAAGCTAGGTGTAAGCTCGTGGGGTAGGAAAAATTTTTGTTTTGTGCTTTATGTGATAGAAATTTGAAGGAATTTGGGTCTTATGTATTTTATTTGGTGATTTGTTGCACAAGTGAAGAGCTAGCAAAGTGGCAAAGCATCGCCACTTAGAGCTTGTGTGTGGCGTCAAGTGCAAGGGGGAGAGGTCTTGAGTTCAAGATCAGAGTGCTCCATTTTGTTCCATTTTGACGGCATGGAGGGAGGAGTTGTAGGCGGTTCAAACTCGCTTGGACTAAGTCTTCCTATTTGAATGGTGGGTGGAGAGCAAATTGTGGAGGAAGACTTGGTCAAGGTAATTTGAATTGGTGGTTAAGACAATGTTAAGACAATGTTATGACTGTATTTTGGTATTTATTTTGTGTGTCTTTGGTTTGGATATAGAAATTGTATGTATAAATATCGATTTGCTTTTGTGTTTAGTTATCTAGTTATGTGAAAGAAGTTTGAGATTTGGTTTATTAGTGTTATTAGATCGAGAGTGACGTGGCGTAGTGTGGTAGGTTAGGACGTGTATTTGTTAGTTAGTTGGAAATTTCGAGGACGAAATTTCTTTAAGGAGGGTAGATTTGTAACATCCCGAAATTAGGCCTAGTAGGATTGAGCCCAATGGGCCTTAGGCGTAGTAGCGTTTAAAATTTTTTGGAGAATAGGAGATCGGCTTAAGTGCAAGTTGGACCTTTTAGATAAGTGATTTTGGAAGGTTAGGGGCTTTATGAAGTCCCGGATCAAATATTAGCTTTGGGAAAATTTTGGTTTTAGGTGAAAAAAAACCCTTGGAGGTTGGCGGGTAGGCCTTAAGAATAAAATGTGGAGAAAATGACACAAGAGGAGTTTTGGATCTTACGGGTCATCGGGTAATCCATGAAAAGGGCTAGACAAAGTGGGCGAATCGATCTGGTAGGTTTGTTCTTTGCTAGGCGAGGGGCCGCCATGATGTAACCGTTAATGGGAAAGCTCATTGGAGAGGTTGTTGACCGGGTGGAAAAATTTGTTTTGAGTGTGGCTCATTGGACCACCGTGTGAGGTATCCCATAAGTTGGCTAAAATTCAGTCAAGAGTCGGTAGCAGTACAGATCTGAGAATAATGGACCACCACCCAGAGGGCCGAGGTAATGGCGAGGAGGTAATGGTTACGGTGGGGCCGTGGAGCACCGGGCAAAGGTGCTGAGTAATCTTTGAGGCCAGACAGTAGGGGCTAGTGTATGCGGCGTGGCGCCGAGAGGAGGCTGACGACCGGACGTCATAACGATGCGTTTTAATCTTTGGTTCTCCATTTCTTGCTTTGATTGATGTGGGTTCAACACATTCGTATGTTGCAAGTAGCATAGTGAAGACCATGGATTTAGACTCGAGATATCTTCTAGGCGGATGACCGTAATAAGCCCTCTAGGTCACTCTGTAGTTGTAGATAAATTTGTATAGAGGCGTACCTTTAGAACTCAAGGGGTAGTGTTTGTGGTGATTTGATGGGCGCCGTTTGGGGAGTTCGATCGATTCTCGGATGATGGTGGTGGTTAAGTACCGGCGAAGTTGGATGTCTTGACTAAGCGCATGATTAAAACAACTAAGGGTGATGAGGTAGTTACGATTGGTAATAGGAGAAATTATCATCCAATGTGGTATCTGCTCTGAAAGCGAAAAGATGGTCGAAGAAATTTGTGAAGCTTATGTGGTTCATGTGTATGCCTTGGAGGCTAAAGAGTCTCTTTGTGGAGATGGTTGGACCGTTAGGGAATTTGTTGATGTGTTTCTGAGGAGCTTGGGTTTGCCACGGATCGTGAGGTAGAGTTCGGGATAGATCATTGCATCAAATCGCGCCCGTATCTATAGCTCCGTCTGGGATGACGCCTAAAGAGTTAGTGGAGCTTAAGGCCCGGATCCGGGAATTGTTGGACCGAGGCTTTATTAGGCCAAGTGTTTACGCCTTGGGAGCAAGGTACTCTTTGTCAAGAAGAAAGCGGTACTATGCGGATGTGTATAGACTACCGCCAACTAAATAAGTGACGATCAAAAACAAGTATCCTTTGCCTCGGATAGATGACTTGTTTGATCAATTTGAAGGTGCGTCGGTTTTCTCGAAGATCGATTTAAGATGCAGGTATCACCGATTAAAGGTGAAGGAGGCGGATATCGCAAGGCGGCATTTCATTACTCGGTATGGGCACTTTGAGTTCTTAGTTATGCCGTTTGGGTTGACTAACAGCCGTGACTTTCATGGATATGATGAATAGGGTGTTCTAGCGATATTTAGATCGAGTTCGTAGTGGTTTTTATCGGCGACATCTTGGTATATTCAAGGACCGAGGAGGAACATGATGCGCATTTCGGGTAGTATTGCGATTCGAGGAGAAAGCAATTTCATGCGAAGTTCGATAAATCGAATTCGGCTTAGGAGGTGGCGTTCTTGGGTCATGTAGTATCGGTGAAGGATTAGAGTGGATCCTCGAAAGATTGAGGCGATTTTGGATTGGAAGCCGCCTAGGTCGATGAGTCGAGATTCGGAGTTTTCGGGTTTGGTAGGATACTAGAAGGTTTGTAGAGGGGTTTTCGTTGATCGCGACCGATGACCAAATTATTAAGAAAAGGGTTCCGTTCATTTGGGTGAGAAGCGGCGGAGAGCTTCGATAAGTTGAAGAAGATTTTGGTGAAGCTCGGTTCTAATTCAACTTTGAGGTGGTAAGGAATTCACGGTGTCTTCGCGATGCATCACATCTGAGTTTGGGTTGTGTCTTGATGCGAGGAAGGAAGGTTGTGGCTTACGCATCTCGGTGAGGCCACATGAGGTGAATTATCCAACGCACGATCGGAGTTAGCGGTGTAGTCTTTGCATTGAAGATCTGGAGGCATTACTTATGCGGAGAGAGATCGATAGTACTACGGATCATAAGAGTCTGAAGTACCTTCCGACTCGGAAAGACTTGAATCTGAGGCAGTAGCAGATAGATTGAGTTCTTTGAAAGACTACGATTGCTCAATTGAGTATCATCCGGGTAAGGCTAACGTTGTGGCGTAGCGTTAAGCCGTAAGGTTGTTCGGATTTAAGGCGATGTTTGCCCACTTGAGTTTGTATGACGACGGGAGTATTCTGGCAGAGCTACAGGTTAAGCATACTTGGGTTGAGCAGATCAGAGAAAAATAGTTGTTGGATGAGGTTTTGAGTGCGCAGAGGACACAAGTGCAGAATAGTGGTTTGGAGGGTTACAGTTTGGCTAGTGATGGGGTCTTTGTGTTTTGTGGTAAGGCTTGTATGCGAGAGACACCGAGTTAAGGCGAAGATCCTTCAGATGCACATAATGACCCTACGCTATGCATCCCGGAGGTAGTAAGATGTATAGGGATCTCGAGAGAACGATTACGGTGGCGGATGCGAAAAAGGAGGTAGCGAGTTTGTAGGAAGTGTCGACATGTCGTGAGTCAAAGTGAGCATCGATTGCCGTCGAGGTTGCTTGACCGATGAAGATTCCCGATGGAAGTGGGAAAGGATAACTATGGATTTCGTCGGTGGATTACCGCTTACACCGAGCAAGAAGGATTGATTTGGGTAATTGTGGATCGATGACTAAATCAGCTCACTTTATTCGGTGAGGTGGATTACTCACTTTAGAGGTTGGCGGCTGTATGTGTCGAAGATAGTGAGGCGCGCGGGGTGCCGATGTCGATCATCTCGGATAGGGATCAATTCGTCAAGGTTCGGAAGCGTTGCATCGAGCTCGAGTGCAGCGGTTGGATTTCAAGACGGCATTTCATCCCATGACGGATGGGTAGTCGGAAAAGGTTATCTGATCTTGGAGGACATATTACGAGGGTGTGTTTTGGACTTGAGGGTAGTTGGGAGGAGTATCTTCCGTTAGTGAATTCGCCTACAACAATAGTTACCAAGCAAGCATCAAGATGGCACCATATGAGGCGTTGTGCGGTAGGAAGTGTCGCTCATCTACTTGTTGGATGAGAGTTAAGTGAGCGTCGGTTGTTGGGACGAGTTGGTTGCTAAGGCCGAAGATAAGGTTAAGTTGATTGACCTCGATTGAAGGAAGCTTGGACCGGCGAAGTCTTATGCCGATCTTAAGCGAAGAGATATAGAGTTCTTGTGGGGATCAAGTTTTTGAAGGTCTCACCGTGGAAGAAAGTGTTAAGGTTCGGAAGGAAAGGCAAGCTAAGTCCGAGGTTTATTGGGTAGTATAAAGTCTTGAGGACGAGTGGGACGATTGCATATCACTCGAGTTGCCAGCAGAGCTAAGTCGGATCCATGACGTGTTCCACGTTTCGATGCTTAGGCGTTATCGTTCAGATCCATCATGCGTGGTGGCGATGGAAGAGATCGAGGTAAACCCAGATTTGACTATGGTGGAAGAGCACATCTGATTTTAGATCGGGAGGTGAAGGTTCTGCGTAGGAAGTCTATGCCTTTGGTTAAGGTTCTTTGGCGGAATCATGGCGTGGAAGAAGCTACGTGGGAACCGAGGATATGATGAGACAACAATACCATAACTCTTACGATCGAGGTAATTTTGAGGCGAAATTATTTTTAAGGGGTAGAAGCGTAATATCCGGGTTAAGGGCTATTTTATTTTGGCTTTCTTTGCATGTGCTTGATGTGTTATGTTGTTATTTCGAGGTTGTTGGGGCTTAGTTATAAGCTAGGTGTAAGCTAAATGGGGTAGGAAAAATTTTGTTTTTGTGCTTTATGTGATAGAAATTTGAAGGATTTGGGTCTTATGTATTTTATTTGGTGATTTGTTGCACAAGTGAAGAGCTAGCAAAGTGGCAAAGCATACGCCACTTAGAGCTTTTGTGTGGCGTCAAGTGCAAGGGGAGAGGTCTTGAGTTCAAGTGCAGAGTGCTCCATTTTGTTCCATTTTGGCATAGAGGGAGGAGTTGTAGGCGGTTCAAACTCGCCTTGGACTAAGTCTTCCTATTTGAATGGTGGGTGGAGAGCAAATTGTGGAGGAAGACTTGGTCAAGGTAATTTGAATTGGTGGCTTAGGAGTGTTTGGGGAGTTTGGCGGTTGTTGGAGAGTGTTTGGGGGAATTTGGCGGTTTGGAGAGATTTTGGGAGAGGAAATGAGTGGCGGTTTTGGTGTTGTAAGGGTGTCTTGAATTTGCCTTTGGCAAATGTGCATTTTCGGTCACAAGCTCTTTAGGGAAGCAAATTTTCTCTTAGTCAAAAGCTAGTAAAAACCTCAAAATACTTCTACTCTTATTCTCCTTTAACCGAATGTTCAAGTAGCTTATTGCCAAAACCGAAACCAGCATTTTGTTTCTCTTCAACTTGAGCCGAAACTAGCTCTTTTGACTCTCCTTTTCTGCTCATATTTTTCTTTTTTTGGAACCGAAAACCCAAAACATTTGTGTTGCCGATTTTGCCTTGTTTCTTCTCTTCTTTTTTTTCATTTGAACAAGCCGAACCTAGCATCCCACTTTCATCTCTTTTCTCTTTTGGAAACCTTGATAGCCGAAAGTCTCCCCAAAACTTTCTTCTCCATTTCCTTTTCTTTTCCAAGAAAGAACCGAAGGTGTTTCTCTACTTTCTTTCTTTCCATTTCGATTCTTGGCCGAATATCAACCCATTTCTTCTCATCTACTCTCTTTGCTTTTCACGCAAAACCGAAAGCACCCCTCTATTCATCCTTTTATCTTCTTCTTTTCTTCTCCAAACCCTTTAGCCGTTTGTTCCCAATCGTTTTCTTTCATTGCTCTTAGGCCGAACCTCCTTTCCCATTTTGATTAAGGGTGCTAGCCGAATCTTTTCTTTCTTCCTATAGTTCTTCATTGCCGAATATTGAGAAGCAGTGCGACCTTGTTGGAGTCTTGTTCAATCGGTCTAGTAAGGGGTAAGTGGTTGGCCGAATGGCCATTTCTCCTCTTTCTTGTGCTTTGTCCATCTTTGGTGTTTGAGAGCCGATGTTGGTATCTGCTAAAAAGGAGTAACGTTCGGTTTTGGTAATCGTTTTCATATAGGGCCTTTGGATTTCGAAGCAGCCGATTGGAGAAGGCAAGTGGTAAGTAGTGGTAAGAGGTTATCTTGTTAGTCTATTCTTTTAGAATTCTATAAGCCAAAGTTTCAATGGATTAACTGTTCTTTTAATAGGGTGTGCCGATTTTTAAAAGAAGAACCATTGTCGATTCGGGTTTGGTAGGAAACCAAACGTTTGCAAGGTAAGGGTTAATCGATATACCCTTTGGTTTAAATGGTTTTGGCCGAATGGGTTAAGTGTTAATTCCTTGTTGGCTGATTGTAGGATCAGGGTTGTCGAGGTGATCAAGGGACGTAGACCGATTCTTAGGATTAAAAACTTTCGCTTTTACCAGGTGTGTAAACTAACACACTTTCTTAATTGAGTAATGTGATAACCTGATTGTGTAAATGAAACAGTGTGGTTGTCTGATTTGGTACCCATTGAGGTATGGATACGGATTCGGGTAAGTCCGTTTCATTATGAGATATGTGATGATATGTGATATCATGATTATGGGTGTATATTCGTTGAGATGCCATATTAAGCATGTGAGCATGATAGCATGATTGCACGATTTTGCATTTAGTATGATGTGCTATTGGGTGATATGAGAGGAGGGAGTATGATATCCGTGTCTTTGGGACACGGAGGTTTGGCACCTCCGGTGGTTTGGTACCACAAGCGATATATTTTGTGACTTTGGGTCACGGAGGTTTAGCACCTCGGCGTCTCGTCCCGATGGCTTAGCACCACGGTGGGTTGGCCCTACGATTGATTATCTGGGATTGGCGCTTGATGATTTGGTATCACACGATGGGTTGGCCCCATCATCGATTTGTATTGCGGTCACCGGTGATTTAGTATCTGCTGTGTCTTTGGGACACGGAGGTTTAGCACCTCATTCACGACTCATCCCGTGGTTTGACACCACCGTGGGTTGGCCCCACTTATGAGATACGGGATTGTCGCTAGTGATTTGGTATCACACGATGGGTTGGCCCCATCATTGGATTATTCGTGACTTGGTCACCGGTGGTTTAGCACCACATTATGGATATCGTGTCTTTGGGACACGGTGGTTTAGCACCACCGGTGGTTTGGTACCACGGGGTAGAGAAGGTGTAATGGATGGTTAGGAACGGGTGCATTAATTGTATTGCTTGTTATGATGTATGTTAGCATGTTGTATTTTCGGGAGGGGGAGTTACACACTGAGTCTTGCGACTCACTCTCTCTCCTTTGACATATCAGGTGACACTTAGGCGGAGATGGGCAGGGATGGACTCGAGGTGCTCATGCCTTGCTTAAATAAGGATTTGCTCAGACTTTTTTTAAAATTTGGTACATTAGCTTATTTATTTCCATTTGGGTTTATTTGGGTTTGTAAATGGCCTTTTAAAATTATGTTTTGCTATGTTTATGTTTAAAGTAGATTTATAATATGCCTTAACAAATTAATTGGGTTAAAATGTGCTAAAACTTGGATAGACAACGATTTCAAACCTACAAAAGTGATATTTTAAACTATACCATCGGGTATCACACTATGATTTGGGATAAAGAGAACTCAAATGCTTTTTCTAACTTAAACTCGATTTTCTACTAAGACAAAATGTTTTTGTAATAATAAGAAACAACTTAAACTTCTAAATGAGATAAACTTGTTTTACCTACACATCTGATTAAGTTTTCAAAATTTTCGGGTTTTCAAATACATCATCAGATTTTAATTAAGCCTACCCAAGTTTTTCTCCAAATACACAATTTCGCAAAGTGTTTTCATCAAACATCTAAACTTAAACCTATTTTCTCAAAATCCTTTTTCCCTGTAACGTACCAGGTTCGATCGTGGTGTGTTGACCGGGTTTGGGGTGTTACAATTGTGGTATCAGAGCCAAGTTCAAAGGCTCGTCTGTGGGCCCGAGGCCTAAAATATTTTAAAATTCTGGTTCTTAAGTGTTATGTTTTAAAAAGTATGGTGTGAAAGGCATGGCACCGAGTCTCCGGCACCAATCCGCCCAGGTAAGTACCCCTTACTATTGGTTGTGATAATGATATTGATGAGATATGATAGGATGGCTAGTAAGATCACTTTAGAAACTAAAACTGATAGGACTGAGTGGACTCGCGAAAACAAAGCTCCTTTAATATTCATAAGACTCTGCTTTAAAACAGTAGAATAAATACTGATACATAAAATTCTTTAAATCAGACGAGATTTAGTCATGAGTACCCGAGGTGGACGTGGTCGTGGACGAGGCAGCAGAGGATGACAGTTTCTAAACCCGTAGGTTACAGTCGTCGGGTCGAAGAATGAGATCTGGGTTCGCCACCTGGTGGAGGTGGTGAGTTTGAGAACAGGCTGGGACGCACCAGATGTCACTGAGCGATCTGCGGGTTTTAGAAAGGGTAGTGGAGTAGGTGGAGGCGCAGGAGTTAGGAAATCATACTGGCGACTTGGCAAGCAGGGCGAATTCTTTCGGGGTGTCTCGGGTGTTGCTCCTAGCACTTCTTGAATCTTGGTGGAAGCAGCAGGCGGATCATGGACGATCTAGACTGATCTGAAGAAAAGTTAAAGGGATAGTATCACTTCTCGAGATGAGTCATACCGGTGGTGGCTCACGGTTCGGAGACAATATTGCAATGGAAGATCGACTTGGGACTATTTGAGGTGCTTATCGAAAAAAGTCGTCGAGCTAACTACATCAATGAGCAACGGAAAGCATTTACGAGGTTAGTTCGGGGAGTAAATCGATCGTCGATACGAGGCAAAGTTTACGAGGTGAGTCGGTATGCTGGGGTATGGTGGCTCTTGAACATGAGTGGTGCGTTCGTTTGAGGATGGTGCGTGAGATGAACTAAGGTTGTTGATTGCGTGAGAGCGTGAATTTGCTGTTCTAGTTGAAAAGGCGAAGGTGGCGAAGGTATTAAAGAGTCTGTGAGGCAAGGCATGGATAGGAACCACACAAGAGGAGTTATGGATGGCTAGGTTGGGTGCATTATACATATATGTTGCTTTGTTATAATTTGTGTAAGTATGTGGTATTTACCGGGAGAGGAATATGCATTGAGTCTTGGTGACTCACCTTCTCCCTTATCTTTCGAAGTGATTCGTGAGTTTGCGGATGAGAGCCGGATGAACTCGAGGAGGCCATGCAATAAAATTTGGTTTTACATGAATTTCCAATTGGGTACTTTATTTTAATTTGGTTTTCATATTTTTATGGATTTGTAATAAGGCTGTTTAATTATGTTTTGGATTATTTTATGTTTTGAATATGTTTAAAATATGGCTTTTAAATTACTTGGTTAATTTAATAATTGAGCCCAAAGTTTTCTAAACTAAAACTCATAATGGTTTTAAAAATCTTACCATCGGGTAACATGAATAGTTCAATAGTAAAATTACAAGTTAAATGTTTTCAACAGATTAAGTGATTTCCAAAATTCAAGTTTCTATACTCAATTGCAAGCAGATTTTCCAAAATGATATTTGAATTTTCTTAAAAGATATAAATGTTTTCTATCATATGATTTATCAACTAAGTTTTAAAGTTTTATGTAATTTCGAAGTAAATTTCAATTTTAACTTATTTTCGACAAATAAAAAATTACAAAGAGTTTTTCACAAAAATTTAATTGTTAATTCGATTCTTTCAAAAATTATTTTCCTTAGTGACATACCAGATTCGGTCGTGGCGTATTGACCGGGTTTGGGGTGTTACAATAAGACCCAAAACCTAAAGAACAAAAATAAGCCCAATGAGGCCCAAAAGAAATTAAAATTTGTTAGAACAAAAAGAAATATCTGAAAACAAAAAGAAAAACTGACCAACCTAATCCTATCAAATCCATCCAATCGAAAATTATAGCTGGCCTCCATTAAAGTCTGACTTTCCAATTTCCAAAACCAGCTGATACTCGATAGCGTGAATCAGAAAACCTCCAGTACCTGCTATCTCATCCTTCTTTTGCACTGTTTGAACTTTTAATCTGGATCCCAACATGCATTTTCCTCTCCTTCTCGGAATTTTGCCTAACCGACGCTTTATTTTCCTCTCCATCTCTGGAAGCTTGGATAACCAGGACCCTCTCCATTTCCTTCACTTTCTTGCTGAAACGCATGAAAACCCCTCTCAGTTCCTTCCCTTCTTTCGAAAGCGCATAAAAGCTTCTCACCCAGATCCTCCCCCCTCACGGTTGTCGACGGCCAATATCTCCTATTCCCGGATCCGTCGTTTCATTATCCTCTCCGTCTCTGGAAGTTTGATCAACCCGAGCCCGCATTCCATTTTTTTCCCATTCTTGTTGAGAACGCATAAAAGCTCCCTCTGCCAAATCCCTCACTCTTCCTGGTTGTTCTACTCCTAGATTCGCTACTTCAATATCGTCTTTGACTCTGAAATCTTGATTAACCAGATCTCATTGTCCCTCTCCATCCTCTTGTTGCTAAAATTGAATGAGCACTCCATCCTCCAGATCTCGTACCCTTCCTGGTTGTAGGCATTCAATATCATCTATTTCCAGAACCAACACTTCATTTACCTCCCCTCCGGACTGATGACTTGTGAAAGTTTCCTTTTCCAGGTATATTTCCTCCTCTATTCTTAATGTCTCAACTGCTATGTTGTGGGCTTCTCCATTATCTGTCTTGTTAACAAAGCAAAAATGGCATTGTTGAAAAAATTGACTTTGTCTCTGTATATCACAAATAATTGCTCCTATCACGGATTTATCAATTTCTGCTGAGTTGCATTTCTTCATAACAGACTTAGAATCGCCTATTATTGTGACAGACTAAAATCCCATCGAAATTCCTAGCTTCACTGCTTGTAATCCTGCTTGCACCTCTGCCATAAAAGGGGACGAAATTTTAGAATGTAAAATAGATTTTGAGGCGAGCTAGCCATTTTCTTCCCCCCGCACCACTAAACCCGACGCTGATTTAGCATTTCTACTGTCGAAAGCAGCATCAAAGAATATGGTGGCCTTTGTTTCTGTCCTCGCTTGGCTTTGTCGATTTGCAGATACAGAGGTATATTTTCTATCATTAACCCTGTCAAGCTCCTCAATGTAGTTTGTAACTCGTAGTGATAAGCCTTCCCGTTATTGTTTTATTGTCATGTACGAGCTTGTTCCTTGAAAACCATATCATCCACACTGCACGGCAAAATAAATAGCATTGATTGTAGCTCCCTCTATCAAACACCCAGGTAAACTAGCTCCACAAATCTGTAATGTTCAAGTTAATAACCCATGAGATGTTAAGATTTTGCCATAACTCTATTGATGCAGGGCACTGCCGGAGAACATGATTACTGTCTTCTTCTATATTGTGGCATCTGGGACTTATATTATCGTGGGCGACTTTCTTTAGCTTCAAATTGCTAAAAGTTGGGATGAAATTCCACGTAAATCGCCATATTGTAATGCTAATTTTTGATGGGTGCTATAAATTCCATAACTTTCTGTAGAATTTTTTACTTTCACTGTAATAATAATTCATTAGGATCCATATCAGCCTCCTGTAATAGTTTATAGGCGCTCCTTACTGTAAATTCGCCTGAATGCTCCCCTCGCCAAACTTGAAAGTCATCATGTTCAACTTCTGTTAGGGGAATTTGGAGGATCTTCTATGCTATCTGTTCTGAAAAGGTAGTTTCAATCAGCCTTCTGTTCCACGTTCTTGTAGTAGCATCAATTAGTCCCGAAATTGACTCTATCTCTGTGTTGTTATCCCTTTGTTCTATATCAGGAAGGACTGTACCAGGAATCCAACAGTCATTCCATACCAAAATACGGTCACCTTTGCCAACGCGCCAGCACAAACCATCATTCAGTAGTTTTTTCGCTGCCCATATGCTTTGTCGGGTAAGAGAAGGTAAGTTACCCAATCGTGACTGTAGAAAATCAGAATTTGGGTAATACTTTGCTTTAAGAACCTATGCTAACAATGAATCGGGATAATTAATAAGGCGCCAACCCTGTTTGGCCAATAACGCAATATTAAACTGATTAAGTCGACGAAAACCCAATCCACTTGATTCTTTTGAACTGCATAGCTCTTTCCAAGTGCACCAATGAATCCCCCTCTGACCATGTTTTTTCTGCCACCAAAATCATGCTATAATGTTTTCAAGCTCAGAACATAACGTTTTAGGTAGTAGAAAACAAACCATTGTGTACGTTGGAATTGCCTGAAGAACAGCCTTAATAAAAACTTCTTTCCCCCTTGAGAGAGATGTCTTGTACTCCAATTAGCGATTCTTTGTCTAAACCGATCTTTCAAAATCTAAAATGCCTCCTTTTTCCTTCTACCCACCATGTTCGATAATCCTAGATAACGTTCTGGATCATTGGAACTCTGAATACCCAATGTACGAGTAATCAGCTCTTTTACATCTTTTGTTGTGTTTGTACTGAAAAACACCGTAGACTTATCGAAATTAACCTGCTGCCCAGAACATGACCTATACTCTCTTAGCATCCTCTTTAGTTGCCTAGCCCCTCTTTCTGTTGCCTTGCCAAACAAAATGCAATCATCCGTGAAAAGTAAATATGAAATTTGTGGCCCGCTCCTACTCGCTTTCACTCCCCTGAAATGTTCTTCACGTTGAGCCAATCATATTAGGCTAGACAAACATTCCCTACATATCAAAAACAGAAATGGGCTCAACGGATTACCCTATCGGAGTCCTCATGAGGGATAAAAATTATTCCCAATCTGTCCATTCAATATGACTGAATAAGAAACCGTAGAAATACACTGCATAATAAGATTAATCCAGCGTGATTCAAAACCCATTCTCTCCATCATCTTTTTTTAAAAAATCCATTCTACTCTATCATAAGCCTTGTTCATATCCAACTTAACTGCCATCAGCCATTTCCTCCCTATTCTTTTCTTTTTTAGAGCATTTAAAATTTCGTAAGCTATAAGTGTATTATCAGATATTAATCTGCCAGAACGAAAGCACTTTGTGCTTTATCTATGCATTTTGCCAAGACTCCTCTAAAACGATTCGTAATTATTTTTGCCATTATTTTAAATAACGTTGCACAAACTTATTGGCCAAAAATGTGAAAGGTCGGTAGGACGAACCTTTTTGGGGATAAGCACTATATGAGAAGAATTCAACCTACTAACCTCCATTTCACCATTCAGTTGTTGGAGGCAGAAAGATGAGACTTCATCACCGAAAATATGCCACAATTTTTGAAAAAAGAGGGCTGGAAATCCATCTTCTCCGGAGCCTTTGTAGCTCCATACTTATCAGTGCTTCCCAAATCTCCTCCTTTGTAAAGGCCATTGCAAGGCATCTGTTGTCATGTCATAAATACAACGATCAACCCCGATAAAATATGCTCATACTGACTCTCTCCGTCCATTTGGAAAAGGCCTTGAAAATATGATCTAGCTACCGCCGCCATCACTTGTTGATCCTCTACCTCTCTACCTTCTGGATCTTTAAGCTTTTGAATGCGATTGTGTCTTCTTTTTTGTATAGCTATACTGTGGAAAAAAGTAGTGTTTTTGTCCCCAAGTTTGAGCCAATTAACTCTAGCCCGTTGCTCCCAATAGCACTTATCCTTATTAATCTCAAAGTTTAATTGCAACTTTCTGTTAATCAACTCTGCTAAATTAGTATCTATCCTATTCGCTTCCATCAGATCAGCCAATTTTGAAGAGAGATATTTCTTTTTACGATTCCTAGAGTGCTTCCTTTGCACAGCCCATTTCCCCAATTCTAATTTAAGATACTCCAACTTTGCTGATTCCCATTTGGCTTTAACTTTGGATTTAAAAGATTCCTTCAATAACCACCATGCTTCAAATCTAAAAGTTTCCCATCTATTTTTGTCTCCTTCGTTAGTTGTAGTTATCAAAAGTGGGCAGTGATCAGAAGTTGAATGAAAAAGATGCTTAATGGTAGTCTCGAGAAACCTGGATATCCAATTGACGTTAGCTACTCCTCTATCAAGCCGTTCTCTTATATTCGTTTCTGGCAAATTCCCCATTTCCTACGTAAACCAATTCCCAAAATATCCTACGTCCATTAACTGGCAATCTTCTAACACATTGCGGAAGGCTTCCATTCTCTTCTCCTCTCTGGGCAACCCACCTTTTTTCTCAAAACCGTACATTATTTCATTAAAATCACCACATACCGCCACTGCTGTTTTGCATTTTACCCCAACCTTCTCAATAAATTCCATAAATCGTCCCTCTCTCTTGCATAAGGAGATCCATAGAAACCTGTGAACCTCCATTGTTGGTCTTCATGTTGATCATTAGCTAATACATCGAAGTGCCTGCTAGAGAAACTACGGAGTCCAACTGACACTCCTCCTTTCTATGCCAAACATAATCCACCTTTTGAGCCTTCAGAATCCACCTCTATGCCATTGGTAAATCCTAACCTCCTGCGAGCTCCTTCCATCTGAACTCTACTAAGCTTTGTCTCCATGAAGAAGACCATTTGGGGATTTTGCGTCTTCAACGTTTGCCGAAGCCTTCGAATGGTCCGTTGGTTCCCTAAACCACGGACATTCCAACTTAAGATTTTCATTGTGACCGGTAGGCTTGCCTTTTGACAGCCGTTGATAATAAAAGGTTATTTTCTGTCAAACTTTTGCTTCCCTCCAAAGTACTTTCACTATTTTCCCTAAATGATTGGCTTGCACTTTCTCCACGCTGTCTCTTTTTCCCTTCTTCCCCGATTAACACCCTTTCCTCCAAATCATGATCCATCACCGAATATGCCTGTGCGTCTGTCATGTTTACCTTCCACTGTGTTGCTTTTGATGGATTACCTTCAAGATTAAATCCTAAGACTGGATCTATTATGGCCTCTGTCTCTGGTATCGACTTCACACCCCAAAATCTTCTACCCATAGCTTGACTAGAATTTCCACTTCGATTCTGTCCCTCCTCCCCTTCCTCACGTAGCCAAACACTATTCATTGCCATTGCTTTTCTGGGTTGCGCTCTTAAAGACAAATCCCATCCCATTGTTGCCACTTCCATCCCCAATAGCATTTTTGCTTCACAGTAAGAGTCATTATAACCTAAAGCGACCGTTGTAAAAACAAAATAACGAAAGTCTTTCGTATTTGAATCTGATGTATGAGCACTTTCCGGTAAAAGACACATTCTTTTTCCTTTTTAATGGCTGCCTTACATCCAACTAAATTCTGATCCGTATAAAATTCCTTCTCCCCTTCCCCAAATATGATGTATCATATTCAAGAAATTTACCCAAAAAATCACCGAGTTGCATTGCCAAATTTTTCGATAGAAATCCCATTGGGATATCATAAATTTGTGCCCAGATTGGAGAATAAATTAAAGGGACTTCCAATGGATCTTCTCCCTGTTGAATCTTATAAAGAATTAAAAGATGATTATTAAATGTCCATGGACATCCCTTTAGAATACGATCCATATCCATGACATGAAAGAATCTAAACAAAAACCTCTTTTCCCCCAGATCTTGTATTTGAACACAGATTTGCCATTATGCTTTTCATTGACGGAAAATGTATAACGCTGGCGGTTAGAAAATAGCCCACCGGACTAAAATTCTGCTCCTTTATTCCCGGATTTTGCACGGCCTGAAACTGCAGAATTTCATCCTCCTCTTCATCTATGGTTAGTCCCGCAAAATCTCTGTCCATTGTTGTACGTTTTAGAACTTGGTCCTTTGTTTGTGTAAAGGATTTTCTACTACTACCTTTATCAACCACCTTGTCGCTGGATTAAAAGTGAAAAAACAAGAATAACAAAACCAAGAAAACAAGAAAACCCTAATTCGTGCCAGAAAGGCAGACCTGACTTCCGTGCCAGAGAGGCAAACTAAAATTGGTGCATAATAATAATTAAATCTTAACACTAAAATTTAACCTTTTATTTTAACATTAATTTCATAAGAATAGATTTGAGGAAATAATATTGAATTGAATTGGATAAAATTATACATAAAATATTTACTGCCAAATAATGATATCTATACTATTTATCTTTTAATGGCGATTAATATTTTTCAAAATGAAGAAAAAGGCTGAATAGATACTAATTTGAGTAGGTAATCCACGAGTGCATAGATGAAAATTTCTTAAGGAAAAATAAGTTCAATGATGATATTTTAATAAAAAGGATAAAGAAAAGAATTTTTACATTTAAATAGAAAAACTAAATCTGAAACTATATTGATGGTAAAAAAAAATTGCAACTTTATTTAATAATTAATGAGTAAATGATATATGGAAGAGATTTGTTTATATTGGTGTAAAATTAAGGTGCATAACTAAAGTTGTTTTATATTTTTCGTATTTTTTATACGATTAATATTTTAACGATCTAACTGTTGAATTTATTATTCCATTAATATAAATTAAATTTGATGCAAATTAAAATTTATAACTATTTGTTTTCCGTAAAAAACTTTCAGTTGTTCAATAAATATTAGCATATATAGTATTTTAGACCAATATAATGGAAATACGAATAAATTTAAATTTTTTGTGCATGGCAAGTATAATTATATCGATAAATTCAACGGTTGGTGTCGTGGATTTTCTTATGATGTGCACGTATACATAATCGCTAGCAAGTAATATTGTAGTAAATAGGGATTGATTTAAAACCTAAATTAAAAAAATTAACAAATGACAACTTGGAAAGGAAATATAAATTTGATTAAAGGCTTAAAAATATCAAGGCAATTTAAAAACAGGAAAAAAAATTGATAATGATGAAATGATAAGCTAGAATAATTAATTCCCCCTAATATGCAACTACTAGTAGCAATGCTGCAATAAGCTATGGCAATATCACAGTTTATTAATCCAGAATTCAACCGTTTATAAGTTTCTCTCAAAGTTACTATGTTTCAATTATTTAATTAAACTAACATAAGTCTATGTTAATTTAACATCAAGAATACATTTTCAAGCACCATTCCTACAAGATTATGTAAGGTAATAATATATGTCAATATCATTACAAAATTAAAATAAAAAAATTAAACATGCACCATTCAAATTTGAAGTTTATCAATTACAACCTAGGGGGTTTATCAAACAGTATAATATTACTATTATTACTACAAGCCAATTCTCTCGAAATGTGTTGGATTTGCCATTGTTGTGCCTTAGTCAACAACTATTGAATCCTTATCAGAGCAAAATTTGAGTCTCTTAAATATATAAATTATAATCTTTTCAAAATTAGTAATTAACTCAATTACCCATTAACGTTGATTAGGCAATAGCGAGCATTAAACATGAAGAACATTTAAATGAATAAACTTCATATTACATTAAACATCTCTAGCAAATTACCAACAATCTCATATTAAGGTTCCATAATTATCCTAGTTAATAATTATCCCATAAACACCAAATTAAAAACAATTAAAATAAATCCAGATACAAATAAGAAAAGAAACAAAATATAAAGAGAAGAGTGAAGAGAGAATTGAAGTCAAATAAGGTGATTCTCCCCAATTGGTTCGTTTCTTTTTTCCTCTTCTTATCTTCTTCTTTTCCAACTTCTATTCTTCTAAAAATGGGTGTTCTCAGCTTGTATCAGGATGCTCTCTTTTTTATTATGAAAAATGGGATATTTATATCCCCAAAATGAGGTACTTATTCGTTTGTTTTCTTCTCTTATAAGTACTTGCACCATTCAAATTTTGCAGAGCCCAATTCCTTTTGACTATTAGTCATCATCAGCTATTGACTAAGAAATGAGTTAAGTCCAAGAGTTGATGTGGTGATCTTTAAATGTGAGGGTTTCAATCTATTTCCGTCAAATTTGATGTTACGATTTTGCTACAACATTGGGGTTTCATATGTTAAAATTTAACATATTCTTTTATCCACATTTTCAATGTTCTACTAGCCACCTTTAAGGACAAAAATTCACAATTTCAGTATCTCACTTGACAGAAATACATTATTAAATAAAAGTTTCAAAAGCAACTACTTAACATAAACATAATTAAAGTAACTACAAAACACTATAAATCATTCTTATCTTGATTGAAATATAAGCTTAAAAGTAGTAAAATAACTTTGTATCTTAAAATTATCGGTTGGATTGTTAAAATATTAATTGTAAATAGATATAAAGAGTAAAACTACTTTAGTTTTACATAGGGGTAAGTGAATTCCTCTCAAATAAATTTTAGGGTAAACTATCAAACTAGTCACTTTTGTTTGTCTCATGTTACATTTTAATCACTTATGTTTGTAATATTACATTTTAATTACGTTATCGTGTTGTAACATTTTAGTCACTGAGACGTTAATTACCGTTAACAGTATAACGGTAAGCTGACATGACACATTAAATCATTATTTTAAACGAAATTTTAGGTTAAATTTTATAATTGACCCTATATTTTTTTTCATTTTGAGCAATTTAAATTTTTTCTTTTACGTTCTTTTAACTTTCTTTTTTTTATTTTTCATTCTTTTTTGCTTCTCTATTTGTTTTCCTCCTTCTTCATTTCTTTTAACTTAGTTTTTTTTTTCTATATTTTCATTTGTTAAAACTAGTGCACAAGCTGGTTTCACTCGAAAAAATTAAACTGTTCAAAAAAATAAAAGTATAGGGACTAGTTTTAACAAATAGAAAGCATAAAAAACTACGTTAAAAGAAATAGAGAAGGGAGGAAAACAGAGAGAAGCGGAAGATAATGAAAAATAAAAAAAGAAAAAAGAAAGCTAAAAAAACATAAAAAAAAAATTAAATTGCTCAAAAGATACATGGGGACCAATTGTATAAAATAACCTAAAATATTTGTTTGAAATGATGATTTAATGTGCCATATCAGCTTACCGTTAACGGAAATTAACGGCTCCATGACTAAAATGCCACAACGCGATAACGTAAGTGACTAAAACGTAACATTTCAAACATATGTGACTAAAATGTAATATGAGGTAAACAAAAGTGACAGTTTTAATAATTTACCCTAAGAATTACAGTATTATGTAATAAAATATTAGAATTGTATAAAAGCCTTTAATATAAATATGGTTAATAATTTATTAAAGTTAGGAACAAATAAAGTATCTAGAATAATAATTTTTTATTCCAATAATAAAATTGATAAATAAATAAGGAGATCTAAGCTTTCATTTATTAATCATGACAATAATAAAATTGATAAATAAATAAGGGAGATCTAAGCTTTCATTTATTAATCATGATGCACTTTCCATTTCTATACAATAAAAAGATTTGTCAATTGTAAAAAGGTGGGTGGTGTTTGTAAAATCACCGGTTAATTTACAACTGACCAAAATAAGTTTCTAACCAGTTAGTTCGTGCATCAAGATTTCTGAAAATATATTTGAAAGTCAAGTTATTTATTGTATAATTGGTGAAATTATATTTGTAACAAAATTCTGAAATTACCCATTCAAATTAATTAAAAATTCAGTTGTAAAAAAGTCAGATTAATACTGAATAAAAAAATTAATTATAATAAAGTAAGTGAATATGGCAAAAACACGTAGTTATAGAAGAAAAGGGGGTGACGGCAGATGAGATTAGAGAAAAGCGAATGGTGGGCAGTGGCAGTTGGCAGCAGCTGCAACAGCGAGAGAGCATCCAAAGGCTCTCAATCATAGGAAGAAAATATAATAGCACACGCTTCGAAAAACACAGAAACCCAGGATGTTATGCCCAGGTTGGACTGGTGATGCTGTCTGCTCCTCCCGCTGGGCCTTAATTTTCATTTCCTTTTTTGTCCCAAGAGAAAAAGATATCTCTGCACCCATTACAAAATCTATTTTCTTTTTTAATTTTAATATTTAATATTTCTTTTTTACTAATGTACCATAAGTACAAGTCTTCCTAATGCGAGTGAGTGAGGAAAAGGAAAGAGTGAAGACACAATGTTTAAGAAGCTGAGTGGGTTGAGGTTGTTAGTTTTTTTTTTTTATTAAATGAATTAATTTGGTTGATGTAGTATTAAAAAAATTAAATTGTAATAGAATTAATATTTATTGATTAAAAATATCATGTATTGTTTAATAAAATTTATTTTAAAATTTTTAGATTTTGTAAATGAAATTTTTATTTAAAATTAAACTACAATGAAAAAAATAACTCATTACAATTTAAAATTTTTTTTTGATGGTAAAAGGAATCAAATAAATTAAACAATAATCATTCTATAAGTGCTCGTATAATTAAGATCATCTTCAACTACGATTTAATTGCATTGAACTGAACAAATCTATGAACACCAAATGCTTGTGAAAATCCCATTGCCGCCGGTGCGTCGGCAACTTTAATCCCATTGCCATACATAATTTGCAATTTATTCAATTTAGTCCTAAACCTAGGACAAACATAACTTTTGATCTAAAGTTCTGGGTTAAAATTCAATTTCACATTTACTCATTAAGGACCTTTTATTTCTATTCCTACTAAAATTTCATGAAATTTTTGCATTTTATTCAACTTGGTTTCTAATGTACAAAATCAATAATTAAGCTTTACAATTTAATCCTTTTCTTAAACTAAGCTTAGCTTCTATCAATTTCACACATAATTCAACCAATTCTCAACAATGAAAACTTATCAAAATTTCAACAATTTATCAAACTGGTACATGGCTAGCTAAATCAAGCACCCATGACCTTAAATCCATAAAAATGACATGAAAAAGGTTTAAATTACCTTAGGTTTTAGCTTTAGTCGAATGTAAGCTTCTACCTTCAACCATGACTTCTTTTCTTTTTCTTTTTTCTAATTTAAACAGTGGAGGACGATGATGTTATTGCCTTTCCTTCCACTAATGTCTTATATATATTATTAGCATTTTATTAATCAAATTTAATTAAATTAATTATGTTTTATTATAAAATTTTATCTTTTAATTAAAACCAACATGAATTTCATCATTGTTGTCTACTAGTTATTATTTATTATTAGTCTATTTATCATTTGATTCCAATAGATAATTGCTATCTATGTCCCCAAGACTTTTCTAATTAAAATCTATAACAATTGGACTATTACAATTTAGTCCCTAGGCTTTAATTAACAACTTTTTCGGCTAAATTATTTAATCAAATTTCAATTTATCTATATACTAACACCGTGAACATCCCTATTTAATATTTACAGACTCGGTTTATGGAAATAGGGTCCCAAAATTGTATTTTCCAATACAATGGTATCGAAAAATGCAAATGTAACAACCCAAACCCTACCAAACAATGGAAACTAGGTATCCAACATATGAAAAGTAGCAAAACAAAATATCAAAAGGCCTTATTACATCCAAATAGAATAAAACCCAAAATAAAAAAAATATCACAACCGAAATTAAAGTTCATTTAAATTAAATCCATCGCATGGCCACCTCGAAGAAAGATTAGTCACAGATGTGATGCCAAATCACTTGGAGGTGCCAAACTCTGGTGTCCATAGACACGATCGATTGATGGGGCCAACCCATCGTGTGATGCCAAATCACCGGCGCCAATCCCTTAAGTAATATGGGGCCAACCCACTGTGGTGCTAAAGTCTCATCTTCTTCCACTGGTGCCCGTCGACACAATATCGCCCCTCCACTCATTAATCCCACATCACCATGTATACATATCATGTATCAATACATCATGCTTACCAAAAGCATCAATAACACATTCATATTAACAGTACTTACCGTAATCACCACTCATACCATTATAGTATTAATCCGATGCTACACAAGTCAAAGTTAGCATACATAACACTCAAAGACATTTAAATAATTATAAAGTACACACTGTCACCTTTGGATGCTCTAAATCCGAAAAGAAGAGTCGGCCACCCTAGATCTAAAGTTAGTGATATGGGCCATTCTACCAAACGAAGAAAACTTCAAAGTTATTCATTCATTTGGCCATACCATAATTACCAAGGTAATCAAGGTATTTCATCAAATTTTATAGATTTGTGATCATGGGCTATTGCCAAAGGAGTAAAAAATAAAAGATGAAAGAATGCTTGAAGAGAATTTTAAGACTTAGCAAAATGACAAAAGGCAAACAAGGTGACAAGGTTGAACCTTTTATAGGCTTTATGACAAATTATCCCTTACTTATTCTTATAACCCCACTTGTTAAGGCTCCCCACCTTTAAAGCTAGAAACTGAAATTTTACCAAATTGAGCCTACTCAAGGCCTTTGATTAAACCATATATTTCCATAAATAATATCACATAGCTCCATCATACCAAATAATTATTCAATCACAAATAGCCCTAACTTAGGATGTTACGGTTCTACCCCTTAAAATAAATTTCGTCCTCGAAATTACAGTTAAAAGAGATAGGGTATTGTCGCCGATCACATCTCGGGTTCCCACGTAGCTTCCTCTGCTCCATGGTTCCGCCATAGCACTTTCACTAAGGGCACTCGACTTCCTACGTAGAACCTTTACATCTCTATCCAAGATCCGAACCGTTCTTCCTCAAAAGATAAGTCCGAGTTGACCTCGATTTACATCACAGTACCACGTGTGATGGATCGACCGATACCGCCTAAGCATCGACACACGAAAGACGTTATGGATCCGACTTAACTCCGTCGGTAGTTCGAAATGATAAGCCACCGGCCCTACTCGCTTCAACATCAGATATGGGTAGATGAACCTTGGGCTTAGCTTTTCTTTTCGCCAAATCTCAACACTTTTTCCAAGGTGATACCTTTAGGAAAACCTTATCTCCTACATCATACTCCATTTCCTTGCGCTTGTGTCAAGATAGGACTTCGTCTATCGATGCTTCCTTAAGACGAGCTCGAATCACCCTAACTTTGTCCTCCGTTTTCGCAACCAATTCGGGCCCAACACCGTCGTTCCCCAACTCGCCCAACACGTTGAGTTCGGTATTTCCGCCCATACAAGGCTTCATATGGTGCCATCCGGATGCTTGCTTGGTAACTATTATTGTAGGCGAACTCGGCTAATGGTAAAAATTCTCCCAACTACCTCGAATTCCAAGACACTGACCTCTTAACATATCCTCTAGGATCTCAGATAACCCTTTCGATCGCCCGTCGATTTGTGGATGGAAAGTCAGATTGAAATCCAATCTGCACCCAAAGCTTGATGCAACGCTTTGTAACTTCGATGTGAACCTTGGATCTCTATCTCGAGATAATCGATATTGGCACACCATGCAATCGACTATCTCACCCACATACAACCTTGCTAGCTTCGGAGTGAGTAGTCCATTCTCACCGGTACGAAGTGGTGACTTGGTCAAACGGTCCACTATTACCCAAATTGCATCCTTCTTGCTTTGGGCGTGAGGGTAGCCCACTAACTAAATCCATGGTGATCCTCTCCCATTTCCATTGAGGTGTAACGATCCGATTTTCACTTAACTCGCCGACATGTCGACACTTTCCACGAAGTTCAGTTATCTCACGCTCAACCTGTGCCACCGTAATCGTTCGTAAGTCTCCATACATCTTGCTACCTCCGGGATGCATAGCGTATGGGCTGCTATGTGCATCTCGAAGAATTCTCGCCTCGGCCCACATCTTCCCAAGATACGTGACCGCCCTTGAAAACATAACACACCATCACCAAGTCAATCCGCACTTCTAAGCCACCATCCCGAACTTGCATTCTCTTAGCATTTAACCCTTCATCCACTAACTGCTTGTCCTTAATCTCCTCGATCCACGTTGGCTTAACTTGAAGTTCTCGCCAAAAGACTCCCATCGTCATAAAGACTCAACCGAGTAAACATTGCTCTTAAGTCCGCCACAACCTTCCCGCCAACGCGTCGGCTACCACGCTGGCCTTGCTCGATGATACTCTATTGAGCAATGTAGTCCTTCAACAGCTCAATCCATCTAAGACTATCTCGTGTTTAGATCCTTCGAGTCAAGATACCTCAAACTCTTATGATCCGTGTAGACTATCGACTTCTCCCGTAAAGGTAATGTCTCTATATCTTCAATGCGAAAATAATGCCGCTAACTCCAAGTCGTGTGTCGGGTAGTTAACCTCATGCGATCTTAATCGACGGGATGCATAGGTTACTACCTTCCCATCTCGCATCAACACACATCCTAAACTCATGTGAGATGCATCACAATAGATCGTGAACAACTTCCCCGCCTCAGTGTACCAAAACCGAGCTTCGCTTAATTTTCCTCAACTTATCAAAACTTTCTCGCGCCTTCCGACCATACAAATGGTACTCCTTTCCTTAATAGCTTCATCAATGGCGCCGCGATCGAGAGAATCCTTCTACAAATCTCCGATAGTACCCGCTAAACCGAAAAACTTCAGATTTCACCCACCGACTTAGGCGGTTTCCAATCCAACACCGCTTCAATCTTATGAATCCACTCTAATTCCTTCCACGATACTACGTGACCTAAGAATGCCACTTCCTTAGCCAAAATTCGCACTTACCAAATTTGGGGTACAATTGCTTCTCCTCAAGATTTGTAGCACTATTCACAAATGTTTGTCATGCTCCTCCTCCGTCCTTGAGTAAACCAAGATGTCGTCAATGAACACCACGATTTAATTGGTCCAAGTAATCTTTGAAATACCCTATTCATCAAGTCCATGAATGCCGCTTGCATTGGTTAACCCAAATGGCATCACTAGGAACTTGTAATGCCCATATCGAGTTCGGAAGCCGCCTTGTGAACATCACCTCTTTCACCTTAAGCTAATGGTAACCCGACCTAAGGTCTATCTTCGAAAATACCGACGCACTTCTTCAGCTTGATCGAACAAGTCGTCAATCCGAGGCAATGGATACTTGTTCTTGATCGTTAACTTGTTCGATTGGTGATAGTCGATACACATCCGCATAGAACCGTCCTTCTTCTTGACAAACAACACGGTAGATTCTCCCGGAGATATACTAAGTCGAATAAACCTCTATCCAAGAGCTCCGAATTTGAGCCTTCACTCCACCAATTCCTTTGGTGCCATTCGACACGGTGCTATAGATATCGGTACTGCTCTGTGTAACAAATCTATACCGAATTCAACTTCCCGATCCGGAGGCAAACCGGAAGTTCCTCCGGGAACACATCATCAATTCCCCACTTGTTCAAACTTTTTCATCTGCTGATTCCTTAGCCTCCAAGGCACAAATTCAACCATAAATGCCTCACACCCTTTTCTCGACCATTCTTTCAAACCTTCAAGGCCGACACCACATTAGATGTGTAATTTCTTCGACATCGATCATAACCACTTCATCCCTTCGTCTTCTCAAGAACCATGCGCTTAGCAACAAGAATCCAACCTTGCTCGGTACCTAACCACTACCATTCCAAGGATCAAATCGAACTCCCCAAGCGGCAGCTCCATCGATCGACCACGAACACAACCCCTTGAAATTTGGGGTACATCCTATAAAGTTTGTTCACAACCACCGAATGGCCTAAAGGGCTAATTATACCATCTCCCTATCGCTAGCCTCGTAGTCTAGGTTCAAAGTCCCTACCACACTACTCGCTATGTATGAATGCATTGAACCCACATCAATTAATGCAACATAAGGAAGACCAAAATTAGAAACGTCTGTTATGACATCCGGCGTCACCTCCTCGCGACGCCCACGCATAAACTAAGCCAGTCGCTTTGTCTCGTATTGTCTGCGCCTCGCTCGAGTACCGCGACCACGATTAGCACCATTTCTCTACCATTACCACGACCTCTCGTGGTCCCACACCTCTATCCCGAGTAACGATTACGCCCTCCGACCGATTTCGAGCTCGCTGAGGACAATCCTTCACGCGGTGTTCCAGAGACCCACATTCAAAGCAACCCCGCCACCACCCAACAACCTCCCTAATGGGCTTTTCCACAGCGATTACCGCACTTGTTTCGATTAGCGATCATGGGCCTTGTCACCGACTTGGCCCACTGTCTGGCTTTTTTTCGATCATTACCACCGACCGGATGGCCCAAAACCTCTCTTCGCTTGAGCCTATCGTAGTTTTGCCTCACAGCTTGCCTTGATACCCTCACTACCTTAGCCTTTTCTACTAGGGACGAAAACTCCGAACTCCGTCATGTGAGCAATCAATGAGCCTCAAATCATCTTTCGGCCGCCTTCAAAATAGACACAATATTATGTTCAGAGCCACAATGCCTTTCAGATATCTATCAACCTTTAGAACTCCGCCTCATACTCCGTCACAGACTTAGTTCCTTGTACTAACCCCGTAAAAGTTTTCCTTTGAGCATCAAGATAGTCGGTGCCTACATATTTCTTCCGAAAAGCGGTTTAGAAATATTCCCACGTGAGATCATCTCCGTGGCTCCATCCCGAATCGTGAGCCACCACTGCACGCTTTATCCTTCGAGCGACACCGCCTTTCACTTCTCTTCATTGGACGTGTCAAGGTCATCCATGATCCTTTCCGCTGACTCCACCAAGATTCTCACGACTTCGGTGCCACCTACACACCCTCAAACACCTCACTGTTGGACCAATTCGCCAGAATGATTCGAGCTCCCAGATTTCCACCATTTCACCACAATCTCCAGAGTGCACATCTGCTATGCGTCTGACCTCACCTCCGGTCGATCCTACTCCTCACCCAAAATTTGGAGGTGGTGGTGGCATGGTACATCATTTTCAAAACCTCGACCCGACCGACGGGTTCAGATATCGACCATCCTACCCCTACCGTGTCTCACGACGCCCACGCCCTCTAGAACTCATTCTATCTAACGTGCTTTTAATCGATTAAGAAAAATTTTATGGATTAGTAATTTGTTCACGATTACTCATGCAAGAAATTTTATGAAGAAATTTTAATTAGAGATTCTTTCGTGCAAACAAGGTTTCATTTTCTATCTTAGTTCACACAAGGAGTATATACATTCATTCCTTAACACTTTCCATACCTATTCGCTTCTTCGACATTTACGCCTGCTTTTATCCTGCGGTATTTTTGTCATTTTCCTATAGGGGTATTTTCGTAATCAAATCCGAGAAATTTCCAAAACTTTAATAAAATAGGTCACCCAAAAAAAATTGAAGAGCATTTCGAAAATTTTGTAAAATTTGAAGTTATGGCATTATTTCTAAACCGTGGGTATTTTGGTAATTTTGCCCATCAGGGGTAATTTTGTAAATTTTGTACGTCGAAGATGTTTTTAACAATTGTAAAACTCTGAGGGTCCTTTTGTAAATTTTTCTTTCTCAAAACGTTGTTGTTTGCAAAAGTTCAAAAGTCAAGCGTCATTTTGGTAATTTTGCGTTTGAGGTATGCCGTAATTTTCCAAAACCAAATTATTTTATTGATGATTTTCAAAGCAGGGTTGAATATTTGAGAAGTAGTTGAAATTTTGGACAAAATCATTGAGTTGATATTTTATGAACCAAGGCATTTAGTAATTTTACCCCTAAGGCATTTTCGTAATTTTCCACAAATCAAACTTTTCGGGAAAACATTGTAAAAGAGTTGTTCTTATGTTTGAAAGAGTGATTTTAAAAGTTTTAAAACCAAGTTTTATTGTTTCATTCTTTTTCAAAATCAAGGCTAGTTCCTTTCGGTTTTAGTCATTATGTTTAGCCTATGACCGAGCCCTCTTGGTCGTGGTGAACCAAAGCTACGCACCAGGCAGTGTTTCGTGTGGAGAGGAGGTGAGTCACGCTGACCGCTTAAATACCAAGCTCCCACCAACCTTTCTAGACATGCGACAAAGGTTACCACACCATCGAGCCCTCCGAGTTAGGGTGAACCCAAGCTACGCACTGTGTGGATACCTGCGAAGAGGTGGTGAGTCACTGGATCGCTTAAATACCTGTGCTCTTCCTGTTCCAATCCTAGACATGCGTCATGGGGTTGCCACACCCTAGCTCAAGAACTTGGTCATAGGTTGGTTGAGTTCATTAAGTCTTATGTTCCGCTCGTGTTTGAGTAATCTAACCTTAGGGTCCAAGTCCTATAAGACTATTCTCGCTCCATGCTTCCTACCCTTCTAAAAAAATATTTCACCAAGAGGTTTAGAGGTACTTACAGGCGGATGATAGTTGGGAGAATCGGCCATGCCGCTCAAAAACCCGAAAACATTTTAAATTCTTTAATAAGGCCTACAAATCATAAAACCAAATCTTTTTGAGCCTTGGGCCCCACAGTAGAGCTTTAAATCGGGCTCGATATTAACTTTGTAATAACCCAAACCCGCCCAAACTTTATGGTAGAATCTAGCTTGTTACAAGAGAAAACATTTTAAAGAAAGTCGTTTTTCTAAATCGGTTTATGTTGTTGAAAACCTTTTGTTTGATTGTTTTGTAAAAGCTTTACTTAGTGCTTATTTGAGAAATTTATTTAAGCCGAGTTATAATAAAACTTTAAAGGTGCCCGATGGCACGTTAAAACAATTTTCGTTTTAACTTGGAAAACATGTGATTTAAATATTAATAACAAAGTTTAAAACAAAGTATCCAACGATGAAAAGTAGCAAAACAAAATATCGTGAGGCCTTATTACATCCAAATAGAATAAAACCCAAAATAAAAAAAATATCACAACCGAAATTAAAGTTAATTTAAATTAAATCCATTGCATGGCCACCTCGAGTCCATCCGGCTCCATATCCGCGATCTATGCATCACCGAAAAATTAAAGAAGGTGAGTCACCAAGACTCAAGATGTAACCCTTCCCCGATTTTAAACATTTTCATACACAACATATAACAATTAACGTGCATAATATTATGTGCCCCAACCTAGCCAACCAATCGCCCAGCCCACCCTGCTGTGGTACCAAACCACCGGTGGTGCCAAACCACTGGTGACATATAGTCACGTATGTGATGCCAAATCACCGGAGGTGCCAAACCTCCGGTGTCCATAGACACGATCGATTGATGGGGCCAACCCATCGTGTGATGCCAAATCACCGCGCCAATCCTTAAGTAATATGTGGGGCCAACCCACCGTGGTGCTAAGCCACTCGACGAGACGAATGAGGTACCAAACCTCCGGAGGTACCAAACCTCCGTGACCAGAGTCACAGCAGTGTTACTAAAACATCGGTGCCGTCGGCACAATAATACCGCCTCCACTCATTAATCCCACATCACCATGTATACATATCATGTATCAATACATCATGCTTACCAAAAGCATCAATAACACATTCATATTAAGTGTACTTACCGTAATCACCACTCATACCATTATAGTATTAATCCGATGCTACACAAGTCAAAGTTAGCATACATAACACTCAAAGACATTTAAATAATTATACGTGTATGTACACACTGTCACCTTTGGATGCTCTAAATCCGAAAAGAAGAGTCGGCCACCCTAGATCTACTTGTCCCTATATTCGCCATAATAGAGTTAGTGATATGGGCCATTCTACCAAACCAAATAATTTGAGAAGGGTTCTTGTGAACCCGAACCTTACCTTTTATCCTTTCGGCCCTAATCACAAAGACTCAATTCCCAGCTCGCTTCGCCAACCACCATCGATTAGTAATAACATCGATAGCCTTCGCTTTTAATCATTAATCGACTTACTAGAATAGCACTCTATTTACCATAAATCCTTACCACCTACTTACCAATCGATTGACTAAGGAATGGAGGATCCGCTTTACGCTTTGAGATCCTGAGTTTCCTAGAAAGAAATCGGTTTCACAATGGTGTTAATACACTATTGAAATCGGACTTACCCCTTATGGATGTCGACAGAGACACACGAAGAAGGAAACAAAATAGTATTCTGCTAATACTTCTTACCTCGCTTCAATATTCGCCAAGTCTATAGAGTAGAGGAAGGAATTTGAATGTGGGGTTTCGCAAAAGAAGTAGAGAGGGCTTTTAGGTTGAAAAGGGAGTGAAAAGATTGAGAGATGGAATATGGAAGTAGAGAGGAAATTCACTATTGCCAAAGGAGTAAAAAATAAAAGATGAAAGAATGCTTGAAGAGAATTTTGACTTAGCAAAAATGACAAAAAGGCAAACAAGGTGACAAGGTTGAACCTTTTATAGGCATTCTAAGATCCCCCAGTTGGCCTTGCGTCCACCTCCCATGAGGTGTTTAAATTTCTACAACCACTTACAACCTCTCTAATTATTCAATCGAAAAATGCAATTTTGAAACCCCATTTCGTAAATCGAGTAATATTTATGAGATTAATATAAAAGTGTATTGATGTTTGGTCCATCAATTTTGTCAATTAAATAGTTAATTTAGGTACAAAGACTAAATTGTAAAAGTTTAATCGCTATAGGTTTTTAATTGGCCAAAGGCTTAGGATTTAAATTGCATTTAGCCAAAGGCCCAAAATGGAAAATAAACCATTTTATTTCATAAGATAATGGATGATGATGTTGTTCTCCACTAATATGATTAATGATAATTAAGTTGAATTAATTAAGGTAATTAAAGTATAAAAGGCTTAACTTAGTTTTCCCATTTGCTTTCTCCATTGCTATAAGATGAAGAAGAAAACCAAGCAAAATATTGAAACATTTGACCATTGGTTAGTAGGTAAGTTCAAGTCATTTTCTTGTAATTTTTATAGATTTAAGGTAATGGGAGCTTAATTTAGCTAGCCGATGTACCAATTTGTAAAACCGTTAAAATTTTAGAAAGTTTTCATTGTTAATTTCTTGAAAAATTAGGCTTAAAATTGATAGATTTTACGCTTAGAATATAAAAATGACTAGATTGTAAAGTTGATTTAGCTTGTTTGTTAACTTTGTTACATTAGGGACCAAATTGAATAAATGTAAAACTTGTTATGAAATTATTTTAAAATTAGAAATTTTAAGGTCCCTAATGAGAATAATTGAAATCAAATTTTAATTCGAGGATAGGAATTGGAAGTTACGACTATCCTGATTTTAGGGACTAAATTTAATAAAATGTAAAATTTTAGAGATATCGAAAAATTGAGTTCATATAGGTTCATACATATGATAGCATATAATGGAAATATTTGGTATTGATTGATGATATAAATTAATTATTTAGATCAAGAATCAGGTTAGCGGAATTGATCGGAGAAAAGCTAAAATTACGGATTAGCCCCGGAAGTATCCACTTTTCGTATTTTGAATAGGTAAATTCATATGGAACTTACCACTCTATTTATTTTATGTATGAATTATGTTTGAGTTTATCTATATATTAGGATTTAGTAGCATTAGTAAATTTGGCACACAAGTCTTAAAATGGACTGAATTGTAAATTATGTAAATTTTAGTTTTATTGAAACGATTCATGTGTAAATATGAATATTTATTGATTATATGTAACACCCATAACCTGATCCGGTCATCGGACCCGAGTTACGGAATGCTACAGTCATAATTGGAATAGAACACATTTAATTCACCTTGATTATCTCAAATAAACATAGAATACTTCATAAATGCATAATTATTACTCAGATTTAACAAAAATCATCCAAACATAGTCAATTCAATTTATAAATAACAAATACGTCATTTCTTAGATTATATATGGGCTTATGTATGCTCCAATATCATCCATAATTTAACTAGGACTAATTTGCAACATTATCAAAATTTTAATTTAATTATAAACCAAAACAATTCAAAGCTCAATTTAATCATCATCAATCAATTGTCAATCATTATCCATAGCATTGCTAAAACACAACTTAAATCGAGCCTACACAACTTAAAAATCACTAAAAACGGGCTTGAAACACATACCATGCAAGGTGAAATAAGCTTAGCTAAATGTTTGACTTAAACATCCATGGAGTTTCGGTTGAAGAAATCCAAGAATGAACAAGATGACAACCTTTTTTTGTTTTAATTTATGCTTATTTATTAAATTACCAATTTACCCTTTAAAAATAAATTAAATTCTATAAAATACCATGCATAAACCGTCCACTCATGTTAATTATGGCCTAATTACAACATAAGGCCTTCCAACCATGATTTTATAGCCATTAAGCATTAATAAACTAATAGTGATTAACTTTTACAGTTATTTCGATTTAGTCATTTTTCTTTAATTAACTATCTAAACGTCAAAATTTCTAAACCAAATTTCATACACCTATATAATCACTCCATAAATATTTAATAAAAATATTTATGGCCTGGGTTTATAGAAACGAGGTCCCGGTACCAGATTTTCTAAAACCAATTGAGTTTAGGGACAAACCACTTATACTTAACTATTCATTCAATTACTAAAAATTATCAAATCAAAATTCAATATATTAATATATTTGACATATAAATATTAAATAATAATATTTATGGGCTCACTCGTCAGCTTTGTGGTCCTGTAACTACTTGTAACACCCCTATCCTGATCTGTAGCCAAAACAGGGTTTTGGAGCATTACCAGAGTTTACAGAACCTTTGCAGTTAATTCATGTTAATCACTATTCATTTTCCAAGATTATTCATAAAGTCCTTTAAATGGACCTTTGAGGCCCAATACAAGCATTAGAATCGAGTCGGGACTTGATCAAAAACTCTAAGAATTTTTCCCAAAATTACAAAAATTTTCCAAGTTACAGGGCTCACACGCCAGTGTGACCTTAAGACACGCCCGTGCTACAGGTTGTGTTCGACCCCGTGTAACTCTGGACTTGTGCACATGGCCATGCCACACACTCGTGTGCTAGGCCGTGTGGTTAATTTAATTCTTTCGAAATTGGGTGCAGGTTTCACACGGCCAAGTCACATGCCCGTGTTCTAAGCTGTGTCTCTCACACGGCTGAGACACAAGCCGCGTGCTAAATTCAGAGCATTCTATTTTTAAATTTCAAGATGCAGGGGACACAAGGCCAATTCACATGCCCATATGCCAGGCCGTGTGGATAAAACAAAGCCATTTCCTAGCTTCATTGTCACCCAAATTTAACCATTTACCTGCATTAAAACATATCAATTCATACCAACCAATTCAAACATTATAACTAAGGTTATTTCATCTCTTAATATAATATATTTTTACCTACCTTCATAGCTATGTTTTTACCATTGTCTAATATGACTATTATCATAACTTGATTATTCATGTAATAGGCCCAATTTACGGGCCCATTAACCTAGTATTAACCCATTAAAAAAACCAAATAAAAATAATAATAATAAACCAAAAATTAATAATAGCCCAATAGTCTAGTCCAGTAACCAAAATAAAATTCACAGACTGCCCAACCCGAGCCCAAACTTACAAATAAACCCCAGACCCAATTGAGGCTCAAATCCAAACCACTACCCAAAATTTGCAGGCCCGAATGGCCCAAGAGTTTCAACATGTTCTAGAAACCCTAGAACTCTTTGGAGTGCTCTGGCACCGCAGTAGCCAACCACCCACACGTGCGCGCCGTAGCCTATGCCAGCCAGGCACTCGGGCCACCCCGCCTCTACGACGTTCACACCTGCAAACAAACAGTAAAGAACCAGCAAACAATAAAGAAAAGAGGCTAACGAAGTAAATACAGCAAAGTAGCAATATTGTTGATTTATTTTTCGATTTATATTCGGCTATAAATAGAGCTAAAATCAAATGTAAACAGGATCCCAATTTTTTGATGTACGAACTCATATATTCTAAATACAAAGGGAAAAGCGATTGAAATTTTTTTGGGGAAGGTGATTTTTTAAGTTTTTTTGATAATTTTTTTTATTTTTTTCTTTTCTTTCTCTTTTTGCATGTTTGTTTTTCTATTCATATGAAAATTAAGAAAAGAAAAGGGATCTACCTTTACCAAGCGAACCGTCGGATCTATCTTTCTTCGTCGAAATCGAAGCAAAGAGGGTCTTCAATGTTGAAAATACTGAGGCATTTGAGTCGGATTTTAAAAAAGAATGCTTAAAGGGGTTCGAATTCATCGCTAATTGCCGATTTCCATGGTGGTACAGTGGTCGGACTGTGATTTCTTTTGGCGCGGCTGAGAAAGGACAGGGGCTAGGTTTTTTTGGTTTCAAAAGAAAAGGGGACCAAGTTTCTGACTTGTTTTTTAGGTTTTATTTCTTTTTTTAAATCGTGTGAGACGACGCCGTTTGAAGCCTGATGAAGTGGCCTCAAAACGACACCGTATGTGGCCACCCTGATCCGACCCGATCCAATATCCACAGGATCAACGCATTTCTGCTGTGAATGGATAATTTGCACGTTTAGTCCCTCTATTTTTGCACCACTATTTGATTAGATCCGTTATACATTTTTTTGTTTTTAAATCGATCTCTATAGTTTGTGCGCTATTCCAATCCAATCCAATTTGTACGTTGCGTTTTAGCTTTTGAAGTATTTGTTAGATTGATCCCTGACCATTTATGCGCAATTAGTTTGATCCTTAATTTTGTGTAAATGATTTTATTTATTTATAAATTAGCCTTTTAATTTTATTTTATTTTGATTAAGTACTTTTTAGCTTTTGTTTATAATTTTGCAAACTTCTTTATGGTATTAAATTTATTCATTATTCATTTTCGTAAATTATTTTAATAAACTGTTTTAAATTATTTTATTGATTTTCAATGTTTTAATTTGTTTTATGCTTCCATTTGTATATATTTTTAAAATCTATTATATAAATATTTAATTTCAAAATCTTTTTTATATGCTTCTTGTTTTAAAGATTTGTATAATATTCAAATTAAATACTCTTATATATTATTAATTTATACATACATATATATAATTTGTATTAAAATTATTATATTTTATGTATATATTCTTGATTTCATATTATTTTATGTATGTGTTTTCTTTTAAATCTATCTATGTATATATTTTATTTTAAATCTATATATAAATATATAATTGTTCTTTTAAAGGACCCTATTTTAAATTGTATAGTTATTTATTCCAAACACTTTCATTTATCATTATTATTTATTTATGAACATTATTTTATATCAAGTTTTTATTTCACATATGTATTATTTAGATTGACACATATTATTTTGTATACATCATTTGCTTATTTACTTTAAAATTTGCTATATATTATTTGTGTTAATTTGCTTGTCATTGTATATGCCCAAATTCATTCTTTTCAAACTTCACATTATGGTCATTCGTTTTTATAAAATTTTATCCATGTATATTATTCCATGTTTGTAACTTTGCTTTTCCCACGTTATCGCATCGTGATTCAAATTTAAACATTTTAATTGATATTGTTCGTTTCATTCTTTTTCCAAGCAAACTAAATAAATATATTTTGAGGCGGTTTTATAATCGTTTATCGAAAAACTTATCAAAAGTAAGGCAATATTTAGTGTTTGGAAATTCGAGAAATCGTGCCTAATGTGTTGGGTATAGATTTTTCGTTTGATTCCAAAAAACCAAATATCCTTTTAAAATCTCAATGCATGAATTTTGAAAATCAAAAGACGATCTTGGTTTTGAGGAATAGAATGTCATATTCTAACGTACTGGATATGATATTTTTTTACTTCGGGGCAAGAGAATCTTAAATTCCAATTCGAGTTATCCATGTCTTTAAAAGAAATTGCATTTCAAAATCTCTTCAAATTTTCAATATAAGGATATTAGTTAATCAATTTGGTATCAGTTTTAGGCATACGAGGGTGCCAATCCTTCCTCGTGCATAACCGGCTCCCGAACCTGTTTTTCTTGGAATTCGTAGACCAAAATTAATTTCTTTTAAAATAAAATAAAATGTTTTATAGGTGATCCGATCACACCTAAACAAAAAGGATTGGTGGTGACTCCATATCTTATTTTAAAGTCGATCCCGTTTTTCAAAAATAAAAAAATGGTTTCGACAATTCATACTTTATATAATTATAGGTTATAATTATACTAAAACATAACCATATCTAGCGATTACAATAGCTAGTCATTATCAAATATTTACATGCCATTCCTTGATCAATTTAACTTATACATGCCATTATAATCAAATTTGCTTTACCTTATATACCAAATTGAATTGATGGATAGTAAAAATAAAACGGAATAAGCATATAATGCTTAGTAAGTCCGTATAACTTAGTAATAAACTTACCACCCATTCATCATCAAAATAAATACATAGAGTATAATCAAACCATTTAATCTCACAAGCCCTATCACACATTTTGATCACCATTGTTAGTCACATATTTCATATAAATTTCAAGAAACACATATATGAACTCATCAATGTTTGGATTCTCATGCACATATGTTTTTCCACATCATGTGTTCATATAACATGTATGCAATTTTCTTCATGTATTTCAGGTATACTTTATATTAATTCATCTCAAGTTCCAGTATATTTCTTGTCAAAACCTTACTCAATAATCAATTAAAGTATTAATAATCACTTGGGTAGTACATTTAAAGTGTACAAATCTACTATCATAGATGAACATCTTCATCAAACCATTTCATGTTCATGTATAAACATTTCGTACTTCCACATATCATGTCTCTATCTATAACCATTTATCTCAAATCCATATTTGCTCATGTCAGAACTTTGCCCGTTGAATTTATTTGAATTATCGATGGATACTCATGTAGTACACTTAAAGTGTACAAAATCATAATCTGTCAATTCATATCTAGTAATACCTTTTTGGTACACTCTCAAGCCATATAGTATACAGCAGAATTACCAGTCCAGGCTAAATATTGTCTGTAATGCATATACTCTAAGGGATTTGTCGGATTACCAGCTCAGGCTAAATCCATTCAATTAGGATTACCGTCCAGGATAAATCCTAATTGAAACATATACTCGAGAGGCTAATTTTGGATTACCCGTTCAGGCTAAATCCTTTCCATAATAAGATCAATGGATTACTCGTCCGAGCTAAATCCTTTCTGAAACACATGCAGGACCTTATTTCATACAGGAAATATATATACCATTATTCAACCGGACTTACCATTTATGGGTTATTATCATTTATTGGGCTTTACTGAACATCTTTAATTTCATAAAATATATATATGATTTTTATATCATCACATACATATATACCATCACATTCATACAATTTAATTCAAGCATAATAACATACATAGTTAAGTTACAAGAACTTACCTCAATAATAGTTCGTGTACATAAAATTTATTAATCAACATTTTATCCTTTCCTATTTCTAACTCCATATTCGGTCTACCCGGATCTATACGAATAAATTTAACATCAATTTAATGTAATTCATACTCAATTTAGTCGAATTTATAAATTAGGAAAATTACCATTTTGCCCATAAACTTTTGGTGAATGATGATTTCGTCCCTAGGCCAAGAAAATGAAATTCATGCAATTTACTCCTTGTTTCAAGACTAATCAAAATTTTCATGTAATATTTACAGCCCACATATTTCATAAAAATCAAAATTTTCCATGGATTACACATTTTTACAATTTAGTCCCTAAATCAAATTTTCATCAAAATTCACTTTGTAAAAGTTATCAACAACCTTTCATTTTCTACCATAAGTTTCAAATTTCTAGCATAATCATCCATGATAAAAATTCCATACTTTGATATCCTTTCAATTTAACCCCAAAATAGATAAATTAAGTTATCTCGATCTCAAAAATATGAAAATTACTAAAAACGGGGCTTGAATACTTACCTAATTTGGCCAAGGAAGTTTTCTCTTTCTTCCATCTCCATAACTAGGGTTTCCATGCTTTTTATTTTGGGGAAGATGATATGATATTATTTTATTCCTTTAATTTAACTTATCATCCATTAACTTTCCAAGTTTCCAATTTCATCTTTTTCTTTTTCTTCCATGGATGATTCATCCCAAAATATCTACTTACTTTATTTAATGGTACGATTACCATATAAGGACCTCCACTTTTAAGTTCTATAGCTATTTAATCCCTTTAACTATTAGATCTCAACTTTTGCACTTTGTGCAATTTGGTCATTTATCAAATTAGACATGTAATCGGTAAAATTTCTTTACGAAATTTTCACTCGACATTATTATCGTACTATAGATCATAACTTATTATTAAAATAATTTTCCTCTCCGGACTCAGGTCTGTGATCCCCAAACCACTGTTCCGAATTTTACCGAAAATGGGCTGTTACACTACTCTTAAATTTTTTCGATATCATTGAAAAATGGGTTATTACTAATGACTAGTAAATGGAAAGTATGATATTGTACAAGATATGGATGAATTGTGCATAATTCCAAAGATTGGTAATGATATATATATACGAAAATGATGCACATGTGAACTTAGTAAAAGTTTAGGATATGTATGACATGCCATTAGGGTTATACGTGTGATTGATCAGGGATTTTACATATTATTACGAGATATTCGCACGGATTAACAATTGATTTCAAGATTCGTCAAGATTATTCAATGATTCGATAAAAACTGAAAAATATTATTTAATCGATTGCAAGTTTATCATTAGACAGAAAATTTATAGAGATTAGAGATCAAACATCGGGATTAAGACGTACTTACTGATTCTTGGCAAAGGTTAAGAATGTTACTAATGAAAATTACGAATCTAGTTGAAAAACGACTTGAATCAAGAATATATTTTTATTCGAGAAACAAAAATAATTTTAGCAATGAAGAAAATTATTTTGCAAAGAAAAAGATGGAGAAGAAAACAGAGAAGAAATAGGGATAAGAAAGCACAAATTCTAATTGGAATGCAAAAAGAAACATAATCATAATGTAATTAGGGGAAGATAGACTAAATACCTAGGGTTTTCAAAATTTAAGGGGCTGCATGGTAAATTACCCTTACTGTAGAAAATTAAAAATTGGTTGGCTCGAACTCGAGTAACCAAAAAGGAGAAACACATGTATAACCATTAGGCTGAAGCCTATTACTTATTAAGTTTTTACTCCAAATAGTATTTATTTTATTGTGGCTTTTATCCTAGTTTGCTGAAATTAAAAATAAAGAAATGAGAAAGGAGTGGCATAAACCTAGGACCTCTAAGGAGTGCACTAGCTACTTGACCATCAAGCCTAATCAATACTTGGTTTATTATTTCAATTCACCCCTATAATTTGGGGTGTGAAAATTTAAGATAAAATCAAAATTTTTATATTAACCTCAAATTAATCTATTAACTTGATTAGGTAGAATTTTTTAATAAGAATTTCACTAAAGTTGCTTCGGCAACGAATATAACATCTCATTGTTTGACTTGATGTTCGGGTCGAGTATGAGGGTGTTACAATGTGGGTGGCCCATTGCCTATAAGTATGCCTTACTATGTGTACGTGTGTTGTGGGGGCAGAAATATTAGCTTCAAAATTTTCTAGTGTGTGTTGGCAAAACCAAAAAGAAAGGAGAAAAAAATGAGTTTTTGCAACTTTTTTCTACCCAAACTAGTTTTCATCTTTTCTTCAATCGAAGGTCTATTTGGTTTCCATTGAAGCTTATTTTTTTGGTACAAGCTAGTAGACTTGAAGATTTTTAATGTGTACGGTTGGATTTTTCATTGGGACATTCTAGCTTTGATTTTTTAGGTTTCAAAGTCAACCACTGTTTGAGTGATATTCTCAACTTTTCTCATTAGTTTGCTTGAGATTACTTGTTGATAACCTTTGTTGGAGGTATATGCTCTTGTGATGGCTTGTGTTGTAATATTATAACAAGACTTTTGGTTATAATGGAGCTTTGAGTGGACTTTCAAGTATCATAATTTTTACCATTTGCTTTAAAGGAGTTTTTGATGTAAAAAATTATGTCTTGATTTTTTTTCTTGTAGTATTGTGATTGATTTTTATGATTATTAATATATTATGTTATTGGGTTTGACATAGTTACCAAATCTATTTTTCGATAGTAAAAAAGCACCAGTTATACTTTTACGGTATTTTATAGGGATTGATTTCCTCCCATCAATATCAAATTTAAATTACTATGTTTATAAAAATTATAAAATATATTTAAAATTTTAATTCATTAATCAATTTGGAAGGAATACAAAATGCAATGTGGATATAAATATACTTCTTCAAAGATCAAATTCAACAATATCTCAAATTTATATTTTTCTTTGTGTAACACCCCAAACCCGGCCCATACGTCATTACCGAATCTAGTATGCTACAGGTTAAATCTTAAAAACTTTGCTTCAATGGGTTTTGAAAAGTCTCAATTTTTTTCATTAATCGTGATATTTGTGAAAAAGTTTGAAGAACTTATCATTTGCGTCGGTTGAGTTTGAAAAGCCCATTTATCATTTCATTTTATTAATAAGACTTTAGAAAAACATAGGTTTATAAGCATGTGACTTATTAAGGGTGAAAATAAAATAAAGCGAGTAACACATAAATTGGAAACCTAAGTTATGGGGCCTTATTACAAAAATATTCCCAAAAATTTATATTTTAAACGAAAAGTCAAAAATAGTCTATGAAAATAATAATAGTCTTGATTGCCCCTCGAGTCCACCTCGGCTCTCATGTCCACGGTCTACTGCTCATCTGTATAGTGGGAAAAACATAAATGGGTGAGTCACAAAGACTCAGTGTGCAAAACTTGAAAACACATAAAAGCCTAGGGCCCACAAACACATTATGGGCCTTGGCCCATATACAATGGTAACAAAATATGTCATACAACATGGCCCATCCCAAAACCTAAGAGTCCATCCTCTACACACCCCGCATCAACCATCACACCGTGGGATTTCTACAATCAACCTCCGCTACACACCACGCCGACAATTTGTGCTACTCATCATAAAGACCGATCGCTAATGCGAACCTCAGAAAATACATTTAGTATTTTGACAGCTATGCTGCCTGTCATAAAGACCGATCGCTAATGCGAACCTTTGCGGGAAAGCCATCAGTCGCCCCGTGACCTGCTCCCCTTCCATAAATCGATTAATCAATCTCATCCCATGCATACACACATACAAGAATCAAAACATCAAGCCATCTAACAGATCTCATACTTTCACATGCTTCGATACACATAGAAAAGTTTCTATGATTACGTACCTGGCATCCCTTGCCTACCCTTTCTGGGTAACACGACTATTCATACAGCCTCTCTTTCCGACTTTTAGCCCATAGCATACATATAACATAACAAAGCTTATGTGTCAAGAATCTACATACCTTATTACAGTTTAGATGACACCCTCTATGTCGACACTGTCAAAAGTCGATACGACTGCTATCTGCCTAAGATACTGTTCAGAAGCCGGTCCACAACCTGGCGGCCAATCTCGAACAGCAAACACTGCTCGTTTTTTAAACTTAGGGATTGGGTTTACGGACCCAATCCTCTCCTTTGCTTGATCCATATTTGATTCCATCAAAAAGTCCTTGTCAGAATTACTATAGCGAAATAGGGTTGTTAAACCATATATGAGTTAAGATCTCAAATATGATAGCGAATCTAATAGGAATCTAAAGGAAACCCCTTACCTTGAAATCCCAAAATCGATAGGATACTTAGAGATTAACGGCTTCCGACTTTTTGAGATCCAGATGATTCGATCTACTATGATTTCCCAAAGTGCCGCCCAAAAGAACATGTGATTAGAGAAAAAGTTAAACTAAAGATGACCTATCAATAAACTAGCCATTCTGGCTATAGTCTCAAAACCGAAAGAAGGAAAAAAAAGAATGAAGAAAATTGGCACCTACCTTTATAGGAATTCGCAACTTTCGGGAGATTTGACTTTATGGAAAAATCAGACAAGAGAAAAGAATGGAAAAAGAAAGTGAAGTGAGAGGTTTTGGCTTTTGAAGAAAGTGAAGATGAGAGAAAGAATTGAGAGGTTTCGCTTTTGGAAAAGAAGAGAAAGAAATTGCAGAGAAAGACCGAGAATTTTGACAGAGAATGAGGAAAGAATAGGGTTCAAATGCTAGGAATTGAAGAGATACCACCCTATTTATAGAGAATTTCGCACTTGCTTATCAAAACCCAAAAGTGCCCTTCCTGATAACTAATAATTAATCAAATAATAGGGGAAATTTCGGCACCCCTTTAACATGAAGAAACCGATTCCTTCCCTCTTCTAGGAGATGGAATTTCGGCCAACTCTGCTCTCAGCAAATAGCTCCTATCTTTTCTCCTTTATCTTGATCTATTCACCTTTAGGAGAGGCCTAAATAACACCACCTCTCCCTACTATTATCAGCACAATATCCACTTTATCCAACAGATAAATTTTCCTATTTTAAAGCATCCTAGTCGCCCCCATTCTCCTCTCCTTTTAACTTAAAAAATAATTAAAATAAATAAGTGGGTAATGCGACTCGAACCTTGGATCCCCTTACTACTTTTCACGCTACTGTCCACTGGGCCACTAGCCCATTTTTGTGTTTTAATTCACGAACAATGTCTTTTAAGCTCGGACCTATCTAGCTTTCCACTAAAGTGCCCAAACAGAAAATTTGATTAAGGCCTCAGCCCAAACCTGAGCCCAATCTGAACCCCTTAAACACTCTAATTATCATATTGAACATAACACACATCAAATGCAAAGGCCCATTAATTCAAGATGTTATAGTTCTACCCCCTTAAAGGAATTTCGTCCTCAAAATTACCTGATCTGAATAGATACGGTATTGTTGTCGTATCGCTTCCTCCGGTTCCCACGTAGCCTCCTCAGAGCCGTGATTCTGCCATAGAACCTTAACCAATGAAACCTTCTTCCTTCGTAATACTTTGACATCACGATCCATGATTTTTACTGGTTCTTCTTCAAAGGATAGGTTAGGTCTTACTTCGATTTCCTCCACAGGTATCACATGAGACGGATTCGAATGATAACGTCTTAACGTAGAGACATGAAATACATCGTGGATCTGATTCAATTCAGCATGTAGCTCAAGCTGATTCGCTACTGGTCCAACCCGTTTTAGCACCTGATAAGGTCCGATGAATCTGGGACTTAACTTACCCTTCCGTCCAAACCTTAATACTTTCTTCCATGGCGACACTTTCAAGAACATCTTGTCACCCACTGCAAACTCTATGTCTTTGCGCTTCAAATCAGCATAGGACTTCTGTCTGTCCGACGCTTCCTTTAATCAAGCCCGAATTAGCTCAACCTTCTCCTCCGTCTCGGTAACCAACTCGGACCCAAAATCTGCCATTCCCCTAATTCCGTCCAACAGGTAGGAGTACGACACTTCCGCCCGTACAATACTTCATAGGGCACCATCTGAATACTAGACTGATAGCTGTAGTTGTACGCAAACTCCGCCAATGGCAGAAACTCCTCCCAACTACCTCTGAAATCAATGGCACAACCCCTTAACATGTCCTCCAAGATCTGAATCACTCGCTCAGACTGTCCATCTGTTTGAGGATGAAATGCTGTACTGAAATCCAACTTCGTACCTAACGCTTGATGTAACGCCTTCCACAACCTTGACATAAACCTAGGATCTCGGTCTGAGATAATCGACATAGGTACTCCATGCAACCTTACAATCTCCGCTATATACAGCTTAGCCAACTTTTGTAAGGAATAATTGACCCGAACTAGTACAAAATGAGCAGACTTCGTCAACCGATCAACGATCCCAAACTGAATCTTTCCTAGTAGGCGTGAGAGGTAGCCCACTAACAAAGTCTATTGTGATCCTTTCCCACTTCCACTGAGGAATCTTCACCGGTTGAAACAACCCTGATGGTAACTGATGCTCCGCCTTTACTTGCTGACAGGTTAAACACTTCCCTACTAATTCAGTCACCTCTTGTTTTAAGCTTGGACACCAAAACTGCTCCCGTAAATCTCGATACATCTTACTCCCTCCAGGATGCATAGCATATGGACTACCATGCGCTTCTTGTAGGATCCTATGCCTCAATTCAGGATCTTTTGGCATGCACACTCTCCCTTGAAAACATAACAGCCCTTCCTCATTCACACTAAATTCGTTGATTCATCACTTGCTCCAACCGGAAACTTCTCCTTCAACAACTCATCAGCCTACTGCTTTTCCTTAACCTGAATGACCCATGAGGGTTTTACTCGAAGTTTCGCCAATAAACTCCCATCGTCATACAGACTATGGTGAGCAAACATTTCTTTCAAGTCAGAGATCACCTTACGGCTTAGAGCATCTGCCACCACATTAGCCTTACCCGGATGATACTCGATCGAGCAATCATAATCCTTTAACAACTCGATCCACCTCTTTTGCCTTAGATTCAACTCCTTCTATGTCAAAAGGTACTTCAAACTCTTATGATCCGTGTAAATGACAGATTTCTCCCCGTACAAATAATGCCTCCAAATCTTCAAGGCAAACACCACCGCCGCCAACTCCAAATCATGGGTGGGATAGTTTGCTTCGTTCGATCTTAACTGCCGTGATGCATACGCAACCACCTTTCCATCTTGCATCAACACGTATCCTAGTCCCGTGTGTGACGCATCACAGTAGATCATGAAATCCTTCCCAGCCTCCGGTTGAATCAACACCGGAGCCTCCGTCAATATCCTTTTCAAATTTTTAAAACTCTTCTGCTGCTTATCAGACTAAACGAACGGAACTTCTTTCCGTATCAACTTAGTCAATGGTGCCGCAATCAGAGAAAATCCTTCAACAAACCTTCGGTAATACCCAGTTAAACCAAGGAAACTCTAAATCTCTACCACCGACTTAGGCGGCTTTCAGTCCAACACCGCTTCAATTTTTCGAAGGTCAACCCTAATCCCCTCTGCCGACACCACGTGACCTAGAAAAGTAACTTCCTTTAGCCAAAATTCGCACTTGCTAAATTTGGCATAAAGCTGCTTCTCCCTCAGAATCCGCAAAACCACTTGCATATGTGAATCATGCTCCTCATCCGATCTTGAATAAACTAAGTTATCATCAATAAAAACCATGACAAACCGATCCAAGTAGGGTGGGAACACTCGATTCATCATATCCATAAACGCTGTTGGTGCGTTAGTCAACCCAAATGGCATCACCATGAACTCGTAGTGACCGTAGCGAGTCCTAAAGGCCGTCTTATAAATATCCACCTCTTTGACCTTAAGCTGATGGTACCCTGACCTCAGATCTATCTTCGAAAAGACTGAGGCCCCCTTCAACTGATCGAACAAGTCATCGATCCTTGGCACCGGGTATTTGTTCTTGATGGTTAACTTATTCAATTGACGATAGTCAATGCACATACGCATTGAACCATCCTTCTTCTTAACAAATAACGCCGGCGCTCCCCAAGGCGACACACTTGGTCGAATAAACCCTCTATCCAACAACTCCTAGATTTGCGCTTTCAATTTCACTAACTTCTTCGGCGTTATTCTATATGGAGCAATAGGTACCGGCGCTGTTCCCAGAAGAAGATCAATTCCAAACTCCACTTCTCGATCCGGAGGTAATCCCGGAAGCTCTTCTGGGAAAATATCAAAAAATTCTTTCACCGTCCTAACATCCTCAATAGTTAGGTCCTTGGCTTCCAAAGCCCGTACAAACATTAGAACTGCCTCGCACCCTTTTCTAACCATTCTTTCCGCTCTTAGAGCAGTTACCACGTTTGACAGACAATTCCCCCTTTCTCCTATCACCAATACTTCACCTCCCTCGGGGGTTCTTAACATCATACGCTTGGTTGCACAATATATATTGACCTGATACTTCACTAGCCAGTCCATGCCTAAAATTAAGTCAAATTTCCCGAACGATAATTTCATCAAATCCGTCAAAAAAACTACTCCCTGAACTTCTAAGGGTACCTCCCGATAAAGTTTATCTTCCACCACAGATTGTCCTAATGGGCTAATTACCGTCATCGCCGTAGGGGTAACTTCAGAATCTAAACTTAAAGTTTCAAACACACTACCTAAGAGTCCCAATGTACTTAAAGCAATCCAAAATTAAGGCGCACGGGAAACACTAAGGCTCTCTCGATGTAGGGGTTGGTCAACGCTAGACGTCGAGAGGACTGGTGCTCCACGACCGAAACCATTACCACGACCTCTTGGATGTTATAACCGATGGTACATTTTAATTTTGGATTGTCTTATCTTGCATTGATTGACATTGGTGTGTGTCACCTACGATTGTGCAACCTAAGAGTCCATCCTCTACACACCCCGTACCAACCATCCGTTTCACCTATTTTAGCCTTCTCACAAGGGGGATTTCTACAATCAACCCTCCATCCTCAAACGAACACATCTCTCATGCTCGTGGCCACTATCCTCGAGCATAACGGCTAGGAGTAGAATTCTACTTCATACGCCGTTATCGACCTACTTTCTTGAACCAAGTTCATAGCACTAGTACCTCATTCCACGACTCGTGACTGGACCTTACGGGTTCGACACGCAATCCTACCTTTACCTACGGCCACACACCACGCCCCTAGTGCTTATTCTACTGTTCGCGATTTATCCGATTAGAAATTTTATGAATTAATAATTCTTTCTTCTCGATTAATAACAGACGATCTTATGGAAAGTAGTTTTAACAATAGTTCTTTCAATTGATTCTATCTACAAGTTCGGTTCTCAAATCGGATTTCCTAGTTCTAGAATACATTCAATCAACATCCATCATGCATCAACACACAAGCAAAGATCATGAACTTACATTCATCACCTAGGGTATTTTCGTCATTTCACTACCGAGGGTATTTTTGTAATTTTAACCTCTGAGGGTATTTTTGTAATTTTCCAAAATAAGGTATCTTGGTGATTTTACAAAATAGGGGTATTTTGGTAATTTGTAATCTAGGGGTATTTTGGTAATTTTGTAAATTTTGGTAACTTTCGTAATTCAGGGCTAATTTAGTAATTTCTCAAACAAAGGTACTTTGGTAATTTTCAAACAAGGGTATTTTGATAAATTTCCTCAACCTAGGGTGTTTTGGATAATTTACAAAATCGGGGACATACAAGTAATTTTACAAAAATAGGTAGGTCCCTTTCGAGTTTTAGTTATGAATTTTGGCACATCAACAAGTCCTCGTGGCTAAGGCGACGATCACTACGCACACTGGTAGGATTCTAGAAAGAGGAGGTGAGTCACTAGGACCGCTTAAATACCAAGCTCTTCTTGGATCCAATCCTAGACATGCGTATGCTGTTTCCACACCCCAACCTGTGACTTGTTCACGACATTTTAATTCGAAAAATTAAGTCTTATGAGATTTGAAGAAGTGTTTATACTAAACCTAAAGTCCATCAACACTATCCTACTAGTCTACGTCCATAAAGCCCATCAAGCCCATCATATATATCACATCAAAGGTTAGAGTACTTACCAGGGTGGATTGGGTGCCGGTAGACTCGAAGGCCATATCTTTCAAAACTTTTCTCAACTTACATTACTTTCATAAATTCCTACTGGACCCATTTCACACTCTGAATTTTGAACTGGGCTCTGATACCAAAAATGTAACACCCAAACCCGACCCATACGTCATTATCGGATCTGGTATGCTCTGAGTTAAATCTTAAAACTTTACTTGATAGGTTTTGAAAAGTCTCGCTTTTTTTCATTAATCGTGATATTTGTGAAAAGTTTGAAGAACTTATCATTTCGTTGGTTGAGTTTGAAAGACCATTTATCATTTCATTTTATTAATAAGATTTTGGAAAAACATAGGTTTACAAGCATGTGACTTATTAAGGGTGAAAATAAAATAAAGCGAGTAACACATAAATTGGAAACCTAAGTTATGGGGCCTTATTACAAAAATATTCCCAAAATTTATATTTTAAACGAAAAGTCAAAGATAGTCTATGAAAATAATAATAGTCTTGATGGCCCCTCGAGTCCTCATCAACCATCACATTACAATCAACCTCCGCTACACACACGCCGACAATGTGTTGCTACTGTCATAAAGACCGATCGCTAATGCAAACCTCAGAAAATACATTTAGTATTTCGACAGCTATGCTGCCTATCATAAAGACCGATCGCTAATGCGAACCTTTGTGGCAAAGCCACCGATTGCCCGCGACCTGCTCCCCTTCCATAAATCGATCAATCAATCCCATCCCATGCATACACACATACAAGAATCAAAACATCAAGCCATCTAACAGATCTCATACTTTCACATGCTTCGATACACATAGAAAAGTTTCTATGATTACGTACCTGGCATCCCTTGCCTACCCTTTCTGGGTAACACATTTGTTCATCTGACCTCTCTTTCGGCTTTTAGCCCATAGCATACATATAACATAACAAAGCTTATGTGTCAAGAATCTATACACCTTATTACGGTTAAGACGACACCCTCTATGTCGACACTGTCAGAAGCCGATACGACTGCTATCTGCCTAAGATGCTGTTCAGAAGCCGGTCCACAACCCAGCGGCCAATCTCAAACAGCGAACACTGCTCGTTTCTTAAACTTAGGGATTAGGTTTACGGATCCAATCCTCTCATTTGCCTGATCCATATTTGATTCCATCCAAAAAGTCCTTGTCAGAATTACTATAGCGAAATAGGGTTGTTAAACCATATATGAGTTAAGATCTCAAATATGATAGCGAATCTAATAGGAATCTAAAGGAAACCCATTACCTTGAAATCCCAAAATCGATGGGATACTTAGAGATTAACGGCTTCCAGCTTTTTGAGATCTGGATGATTCGATCTACTATAATTTCCCGAAGTGCCGCCCAAAAGAACATGTGATTAGAGAAAAAGTTAAACTAAAGATGACCTATCAATAAACTAGCCATTCGGATATAGTCTCAAAACCGAAAGAGAAGGGAAAAAGAACAGAAGAAAATCGGCACCTACCTTTACAGGGAATTTGGCAACTTTCAGGAGATTCCGGCTTTATGGAGAAATCGGCACAAGAGAAAAGAATGGAAAAAGAAAGTAAAGTGAGAGGTTTCGACTTTTGAAGAAAGTGAAGATGAGAGAAAGAATTGAGAGGTTTCGGCTTTTGGAAAAGAAGAGAGAACAGAAATTGCAGAGAAAGACTAAGAATTTTGGCACAGAGAATGAGGAAAAGAATAGGTTCAAATGTCGAAATTGAAGAGATACCACCCCTATTTATAGAGAATTTCGCACTTGCTTATCAAAACCCAAAAGTGCCCTTTCGATAACTAATAATTAATCAAATAATAGGGAAATTTGGCACCCTTTAACATGAAGAAACCGGTTCCCCCCTCTAGGAGATGGAATTTGACCAACTCGCTCTCGAGATAGCTCCTATCTTTTCTCCTTTATCTTGATCTATTCACCTTTAGAGAGACCTAAATAACACCATCTCTCCCTACTATTATCAGCACAATATCCACATTATCCAATGATAAATCTTCCAATTTTAAAGCATCCTAAGCCCCCACTCTCCTCTCCTTTTAACGCAAAAAATAATTAAAATAAATAAGTGGGTAATGCGACTCGAACCTTGGATCCCCTTACTGCTTTTCACGCCACTGTCCACTAGGCCACTAGCCCATTTTTGTGTTTTAATTCGCGAACAATATCTTTTAAGCCCGAACTTATCTAGCTTTCCACTAATGTGCCCAAACAGAAAATTTGATTAAGGCCTCAGCCCAAACCTAAGCCCAATCTGAACCCTTAAACACTCTAATTATCATATTGAACATAACACACATCAAATGCAAAGGCCCATTAATTCAGGATGTTACACTTTGAGTCCCGTAGTGGCAGAGTCGGGGACTGATAGTGCCCAACTCCCCCTAAAATGGAAAATTTTCTATTTAGGCCTTTTATAATTTATAAAATTTTAAATCAGTAATACTAAAATTGCACTTTGACCCCAAAATGATAAAAATTTGATTTAATCTTTTAAAAATTATAACGATATAGACTATTGAAATTGTGAAATTACATTTGTATTATTGTAAAAATATACAATTTAATTTTGCTCCCCCTCCCAAAAAAATTTCTAGCTCCGCCATTGGAGCCCCGTGTTTTACTTAGTCCATGAGCTCGGATTGATGTTCCAAAAAAAAAAATAAATTCAATATGTGCATAAATGGTAGGTTTACTCTTTAAATTTTAATTTGATCATTTTTAATATTTTGATTTTCAAATTTTCAAATTTTAATTTTGATTTAAATAATAGTTATTAAATTTATTAAGTTAAATTCTATTTTTTTAAAATTTTATACAATAAACATGTTATCACATATGTAAAACTATGTCAATTTATTATTTTCACTTAATATTCTCACACACAAAAAAAAAAAAAAAGCCATGATATTCTAGCTAATGAATGTAATGACTTTTTTGAGTAATGAATGAAATTTTAAAATTAAAAAATTAAAGGGATTTAAAATAATCAAATTGATTAATAAAATTAAATTTATAATTTATACATAGTACGAGATAAATAGTAGAATTTGAGAAAAAAAGTTAAAAACTTGAATTCAATATAACTTACACTTGAAAAATTTGAATAAAAAAAGTCCAAATTTAAACTCGAAAAATCCAAACTTGAGACTAACCCGAACCTTAATTCAGTAATAAAATTAAATATTTTATAAAAATTATTAGTTTTATTCAAATATTGTTCTTATTAAATTAATTAAAATGAAATAGTAATTTTGATAAAATGAGATTACTACTCTTACACAAACACCAAAAAATCACTGATATTAGTACTTAATTTTCAAATTCTTTTCTTTAGTTATTTTTCATTGTATTTAGCTTCTAGTTTTGGAATATTAATTTATGTTGGATAATTTAATTTTTAATTTAGATGATTTAGATCTAAGAATACTTATATATTATCAAGTAACTATTGATAAAACAATTAGAGAAACTATAAAAATAAAATAAAAAAGTTACATTATGGTTTAAACTTTTGTATTTATATTATTTATATTTATTTTATAGTACATATTAAAGATTTATAATTTCCTCCTAATAATGTTATCTTCAAAATTCAAACCTCCAATCTCTCTTATAAATATATATTTTTTTATAATTAACAAAAGTTTAATTTTAAAGTTTTATATTTTTTTTGGTAAGTCAACAAGCGCAAAATAACAAAAGAAAACTAAACAGTAGATTAAGTAAATATGAAAACTATGCTTAAAAAGTGAAGTTTGCTGAACTTTGGACTTCCCTATTGAACATGGAACCTCTGTCATGGGATTGCACAGTAGCAATGAACTAAGAAAGTATCAAACATTAATATGTGAAAGTATCATGTATTTTAGAATTTAAAATAATTATTATTTTCTATTATTTAGTATTGCAATTCTTTTTTTAAAATTTTATATTTTAATAATAATAATAATAATAATAATAGAATATCAAATTATAATTTTGTAAGCATAAAATATTTTTATTATGCAAATACATAAAAGAAACTCTTTTATTTTTAAAAGTTTTTTTATTTCATAGTAAATAAATTATTTTATAATCAAGTTCATATAATCAATTTTGGAATTCAATATAACTGTCATATTTTTATAATAAAATTATTTAAACAGTTAATTTTATATAATTTTATGCTAACAAATAACAATGATAAATTTTAATTAAAATATAATTTAAAATATTATATTATAATAAAATTTAACTTAAAATATAATAAACTCGAACCAAATAATAATAATAATAATAAACCCGAAAAAACCCAATTCAAGCGGGCGGCTACAACCTTTAGGTTCACATAATTTGACACACATTATTGAAATAGAAGAAAGTTAGGAAATCAAACCCACATGATTCAATGGATTTGGAAAATTAAAATAAAATTAAAGGCCTATTTGTCGCCTCTTTAGAAGCATATGGAACATGGGGTGGTTTATTCATTGTGTTTATGTACTGTTTTGTGTAGCCAAAATACTTCCCCGTACAGCCTTTCCCCAAACTTTTACCCACTCTTATTTCTTTTTATGTAGTATGAAAATACAATTATAGTGGGAAAATAATAAGGGCAAGTTAGAAATTATGGCATTTAAAATATAAATTTATTTTCTTTGAGGATAAATTTTAAAATTATACTTGTAGTTATATACATAAAATTTTTATTGTGGTTTAAATATATATTCAAACTTTAATTTTAATTTAATCATACACATTTAAAAAATAAATAAATCAACTTATTTTTATATTAGATAAATATAATTATTTACATATGCAATATATAAACATAAGATGATGTTATATCAATAATTATATTAATAATTTACGGAATTAAATCGAATCAAAATTTCATGTATAAAATTATATAAAGTCCAAGTTTATGTATGCAATTGCATATTAAAACAAAATTTATGTATATTTTAGAATTATCCATTTTGTTTACAATCTAATCTCGTATTAGTTGAGAACATTTAACATTTTCCTATTGTATTACCATTATCGATTATATTATCTTAATTCTTAATTAATTGATTAATATTATAATAAAATTATTTCTTACTTGAAAATTTTTAATATATTGTATATTATTATTGTTTTAGTTTTTCTTTATATTTTTATTCTTAACTTTCACTTTTAATATAGTTTAATAACTTTTTTCATCTTTATTTATAATTAGAGTAAACTATACATATGGTCACTTTTGTTTACCTCAAATTACATTTAGTAATTTATGTTTGAAATGTTATGTTTTAATCACTTATGTTATCATGTTGTAACATTTTAGTCATGAGCTATTAATTGACGTTAATGGTGTAACAATAAGCTGATATGGTACGTTAAATTATCATTTCAAATAAAAATTTTAGGTTAAATTATACAATTGGTCCCCATATTTTTTCATTTTGAGAATTTTTTTATGTTCTTTTAAACTTTTTTTTTGTTTTTTGTTTTCCATTCTCTTCTGCTTCTCACTCTATTTTCCTACCTTCTCCATTTCTTTAAACGTATTAGGAAGTCAAATTGGTAGTGAAGAAAGAAGCAGGAAGTCGAAAACTATCTTTGCCTATAACCAAAACCCATAAACCCATACTATCTACTAATTATCAAAACCCTTCACCACCACCAATCATCTTCATTTCATCCACTAACATCTTCAGCACTAATATGACCTCCTTTCGACAACATCTCAAAAATCCCCAACTTTTGGACTACCCAAGATTGAAAGCAAAAGAGAATGGAAAAAAAGAAAGAAAGCTAAAAGATCATAAAAGGAAAAAATTAAATTACTCAAAACGAAAAAATACGATGACCAATTGTATAAATTAACCTAAAATTTTTGTTTGAAATGATGATTTAACGTGCCACATCAGCTTACCATTACACCGTTAATGGTAATTAACGGCTCAGTGACTAAAATGTTACAACACGATAACGTAAGTGACTAAAACGTAACATTTCAAACATAAGTGACTAAAATATAACTTGAGGTAAACAAAAGTGACCATGGGTATAGTTTACCTTTATAATTAAAGATAATTTAGTAAAATAAACTTTAAATAATATTTTTTAACAGCTTTTTAAACTACCTTAGTTCCAATCCAAATAAATGTAAAAAAAAAATATATTTTCATCTTTCTATTATGTACCAAAAAGTTTTAATGTTTTCATTATTCAAAACATTTTATTTATTTATGAAACGTGTTTTCAAATTTTCAGAAATAAAAATGAAAATTGTTTTCTAAAAATAAAATATATTCTTTTTTAGAAATTGTAAAGAGATTTTAAATTTTAGATATTGAATTCTATTCCAACCAAATTTATCATATAACTAGTACGGTTCATCCACGTCACGTTGAGTTAATTCTTTGTTTATCTCAAATTATAAAATAAAATTTCAAGATTAAAATATACTCTAAGTCCATATACATATTGTACGTTTAGAATTTAATCTTTACTTTACTTTTAAGAATTTAACCTTTCTATTTTCCGAATTTAAAATTCGCTTTGAATTATATATAATTACGTAACATTTTAATAAAAAGTTAATGATATTAACTATTTGGACTAATCAATAACATTATAAAAATATAGAGACCAAATTATATTGGAAATTAAAATATAAAGATTAAATTACAAATTTAAGTATAATAAAAGGACTAAAATTAAAAGTAACCGTTTTTATAATGCAGAAAAAGAGAGAAAGGAACACCATCGTGAAGGAAGGTCAAAACATTTCATTATAGCAAATATAATTTATTTTACTCTAAGTATAGTAACAAAATAAATAAATCAATTAATTAGAGATATGGACCTAATTGAACGTTCTAAATCTTTCAAATAAGGACCTAATCATATAAATGACAAAATGTAAGGGACCAGATTTAGAATTTTCAGTTATTCATTTCTGCCAAATGCTCAAGGCATTTCACTAACACCCCAAATTTCTTAGATTTAAATTACTAAATTGTGTCAACTAATTTAATTTAGATCAATGATTAAGTATCTTGGAAGTGTATTTGAGGTCATCTGTTTAAATCTCTCTCTCTGAAAATTTTCTGTCTTAGCTTTTTCCGTGTGAGTTTTTGACAAAAATAAGCCTATTAATTTAGTGATAAAGCCTTAACTTACCTAGAGGTCTCGTGTTAAAATCCTGTTCATGTAAAATGAAATAGATTTTTACTTTGCTTCTGCTTTGCCGCCCAGGAAGTGGGTCAAACTCAAACTTCTAGCAACCTAATTAAGCGGATAACTAATCTATTGGATATGGTAGGATATTATCCTTTTATTTTTTAAAATAGTAAAATAAAGATTCCCCCAAATTCTTCCATGTGCCGATTCTTTCTCCCCTCCCAATTTCTTTTGTTTTGATGACTAAAATTTTACTCTGCCATTTTTTCTTATTTTGATCATCTTCTTCTTTTGTTTTGGTTTTACTCTTTCGTTAACAACATTTCGATTTTTCTTCTACTTGGTTCTTTTCTCTTTTGCTTTATTGTCTTCTAAGCCTCAAGTTTTCGTGCGTTTGATCTCTTTTGACCCACTGTTGGATGTGCGTGCTTCGAAACGTTAGTATGGTTGTATAATTTTTGTTGTGGTAATTTGCAATCATAATTTGTTTGTTTTTGGAGGTTGTTTTGATTTTGGAAGAATTTTGGTTTTGTTAGGTGATAATTGCGAAGATTCGTAATCTGCTGACAGTTTAGTTGCTGTTTAACCGCTGATTTTTCAGGGTAAGGGATCGGATGTTAGGTTTAGAGAATATTTTTATTAAGTAATAAATACCGAATTCAAGTTTTGGTTCCAATAATTGGTTGCTAATAGCTTCACTTTGGATATCATAGGTAGATTTCGAATTTGTTTTTATTGGGACGAGTTTAAGAAGCGTTCAGGTGTGTAACCTAACCCAATACGATTTGTATGTGTGATATTAACTCAAAAATTTTAGAAAATAATGAAAATATCGAAACTTTGGCATCATACAACTATGTGATTGGTCATGTGAACTACATGGGTGTGTGATTGACTCTGTGGAACAGAGGGGCATCTGCAATTAGACGGTCTAATCAGATAGGACGTGTGGGCCACATGATCTAGCTTGGTAGGTCGTGTGGGCCTATTTTGGTAGGATTATTGGGCTTAGTCTGGGCCATAAATGAGATTTTGAAATCAAATCTATGATTGCTATGAAAGCATGAAAGATTATGTAATTCGTAAATTAGATCGCTTGTATGTTAGTAAAGCATGATTTTGTTTAGTAAAACTCTTAGTAAGCTATGTAACATAATTTGTATTGCATGTCATAAATCTGTTTTGGCATGAGTATATGTAGCATGAGATATTAGTATGTTTTTACATGTGCATTGGAGTGAGCTGGTAGTTTTACTACAAATCTAATGATATATCCACAATATATATTACGGTAGCACAACTGCATATTATAAACAATTCTAAAAGTTTTCGCTGCAAAAATTTTAATTTGGATTTACTCGTTTTTACAAAACAAATATTTGAGGTTGATAGCATGATGTTCCTAATAAAATTGAGTTTTATAAAATAATAATTTATGATGCTCTCATACGTACGTTTTTGTTGACAAATATTCTTACCAAATGTATTTGGCAAATTTTATAATTTCAAATTTTCGATTTTTAAAATAAAGATAAGTTTTGAGAATAATTGATCAAAAGTTTTTTTTTTAATATAACATTTATAATCTAACCATAACATCTAAATTGGGTTTAAGATGTTACACTCACCATGGCAATACCATAAACACTCGTTTAATATATAGTTATAGATTAGATAATTTTCACAAGAATTCACGTGAACAATATTTAGATTTGTAAAAGAAAAACAAAGTTAAATGATATATAATAGATTTTTACGGTTCATTGTGATCCATGACTCAATTGATTTCTTATAATTAAGGATTTGCTTGTTAAAAATGAAAAGGATGATGATAAAATAATAGTTAATTTAATCCAATAAATAAGTTTCATAATCATTTTATATTTTATAACTTAATCTGTAAATTTATAGTTTCTTTGCGGCTAATATACTAAAAAAAAAAAAAAGCCCTTAAACCACTCCATTTTGTTTGAACAAAATTCTATAAGAGTCCTTGATTTTAATATTAAAGTAAAACATTTTGAATTTTAAGCTCTTATGTTAATTTATTGTTGATGCAATAAAATAATATACACTTTTAATATCAAAATAAAAATTAATAGAGTAATCAAAATTTTCAAAAGAGAGATTAAATGTGTTATGTATATAAGCACTTTTTCAAGAAATTTTAAAATTTTAGTTTGTTCTACATAAAGAATATTATTTTATTTTTATTTAATAAATCATTCTCATCAAATTCATATCAGCATAAAATGCAAATTAGTTTAAAATTTCAAAATATTTTATTTTAATATTAAAATCAATGACTTTCATGAGTAAAATTTATAGATCACGGGCTTATTTAATTATATAAATAGTATAAGAACTTATTTAAATAAGGTATAATAGTCAAGAGCTTTTTTTTTTTTGGGTATATTGGCCTTTCTTTATTTGCATCCGTTTATTATTCTTACAAGTTAACTCTTAAAAGTTTTTTTTTTTTTTTTTTGAAGTTACGACAATTACAATACATTCAATAATTACAAACACTAAATTAAATAATTTACTCAACCACTAAAGTGAATGTCGATTGAATCTTAATTCGATTAACATGGACATTGTTGTCAATGCAAAAGAACGTGAGTTTGAATATACTGAAACACAACATGCTATAAGTAATTTTAGGTATTGTGTAGAACAAAGCAAATATAAATAAAACCTATAATGAGATTGTTAGAAAAAAGAGCTAAAGTGAATAACTAACTAATGAACTAATTGACTATAAGTAACTAAAAGAACCCACATATTAAGTTATTCAAAATAATACCTTTAAAAATATTAATTTACATATTTTAACGAGTTAATTGCATCGACATCCCCAAATTATGACAACTATTGATGTTAAATCAATTAGGTCCTTTCGTTGTTAAAATTGTTATGACAACTTAAATTTTATGTAGTTAAATTTAAAATGATAGATTTAAAAAAAATAGAACGTTGTCGCATAACTTTTAAAAGTAAAAACTAAAAAGGAAAAGAAAAGAAAAACTTAAAAAATAGTATTCGATAAAGCTTCTGTAAAAGTTTCGAAAACCTTGAAACTAAGATTTTTAAAAACATCTATTTTTAGGTAAAAAAACTCTCTAGTCCCTCTCAATTTCAAACTTGTGCAAATTGGTTCCTCTAAAAAAATTAAAGCAATTTCATGTCAATTTTTTCTTCTTCTTTTTTTTTTTTGTTGAAAACATCCTTATTAATTTCAAAACTGAGCAACTAAGAAAAAATAATCACGACGTTAATATTTTTGTCAGTTGTACATCATTTTGATTGGTATAATAATAAATTTAGCATTCGATGTTTACATATTTTTTCATTTTGGCCTTAATTCTAAAAAAAAAAAAAAAATTAGCATCACCATTAACACATTTACACAAATATTGTTCGATAAATTTGTTATTAGAACCAAATTGATAGAATGTGTAAACTTGGAGGGGTAAATTTATTATTATACCAATTAAAATCTTGTATAATTGATGGAAAACATTAGCAATGTAAATAATTGCCCTTAATTGCTCACTTTCGAAATTGAGAGAGGGTGGAAAGGTCTTTTTTTACCTAATTTTTACAAAATTCGTTTTTCTTAAATTTTTTATTTTAAATTATATCACGTAAGATATAACGTATCGTTTAACACTTAAATTAACGATTTTAGTAACGGAATGGCATAATTGATATAATCTCGATAGAATTATTTGAGATTTAAGGAGGAATTCAAAATGAGAGTTATAGTTAGTGCAGTTAGCTCTATTTTAAACCATTTTACTTAGATATATGATGGGCGTCAAAACCACCAAAAATAATTCCTACAAATAACTCTAAATAGTAGTAAGAGTGGTAGTAGGGTCGAGTCCACAGGGATTGGATGTTATTATCAACTTCTGCGTTTATCTCGTGAACCGAACGTTTGTCGTATCAAAGGTTGTGGCAAAGGTCGTGCCCACGACTCCAAACGAACCTGCTGAAAAATAAATAAATCAGGGGGTTTTAAAATGTTTAGAAACTAAATAATTGAAATAGCACAAATAAATAATTAAATAAATTAGAAATCAAATTAAAAATTAAATTCGCATTTTGTAATCAAAGAAAATAAGCCTTAGCCTTAGACTTGGTAAATTTTGTGTGAAGAATCGATCCTCGAAAATTGATCTTCTCCTCCAAACGATAAGCTGGTTATAGCGATTAAGAACGTCCTAACCACCAATTCTTCCTCTCGTAGCTGGTTTCGGTATGACCTTCAAACCAACCCTTACCGATTATCTAATCGAGATACATGTGTCCTCGATTGAAGATTTCGGTAGCCTTGCGTTCTGAAGAACCCAACTCGAATCAACGGCCTCAATCGCATGGGTCGTTTAAACCTAATCACTTCTTCCTTGATTTGTTCTCGAAAACTCGAATACAACACGGCTGACTCGAATCTCCAACTGTCGGCAAACACGATTCCAACCTAACGTGCACTTTGACTTGAAATCAAATTCAACCTTAAGGGATGATTTGTGCTATCCCGATACTTAGGAAAATGGTCAATATCGATTGGAAGGATTATTTGCGAATACGAACCTCATGATTCCCGACTGGAAAGAGTACCGACCTAAGGCTAAGATAGAATTTAGTTATGCATGAATTTATTCATACTTGTAAGTTGTGGAAGGTGATTGAATTTGTATGATAATGAAAGAAATCGAGGAATAAAAGGGCTTGGAAAGCAATTGGATGAATTTAGAAAGGACAAAGAAATTGAAATGAAATGAACAAAATTCCCACATCAAATTGAAAGAGAAAAGAGAATAATTCAATTCCAAATTGAAGTAAAAAAAGACAAAAGAGGATAATAACTCCAAATTGAAGTAGGAAAAGAATTAATTGATGATTTTCTAATAACAAAAAGCCCCTCTTTTTATATACATGGGGTTTACTAAAAATAGCCTAAACTAATTTAATATAAAATCTAAAAAAATAAAAATAAATAAACTAAAATAAGATTTTCCTATTTTTGGCTTTTACAAAGTCAAAATATTTGATGTGTCCTTGGCTTTCTCCATCTTTTTAATTTGGCCCCATTTTAATGATTGTCTTTCAATTTGGCCCTTTTAGCTTGCTTTTGATCGATTGCATCATTGACAAGATTGAAATCATAAAAACACTAATTTAGCAGAGATTGATTCAGAAATAAACCAAATTAAACACAAGAAATCATGCAAATTAACATGTTATCAAATCCCCCTACTTAGCTCATGCTTGCCCTCAAGCATGTTGTTCTTCTTAACATTAAAATTGATTCTACAATTTATTAAAAATCCAGCCTCTTTTTCACATCCATACTCAATGTAAACAACATAAGCAAAAATAAATAAATGCTCAGAACACATAGTTTAATCAACAAGTGTCATAAAATTTGAAATATGTGAACTAGATAATTTCATAAAAATTGAGTTTGAACCTAATAATTTGTAAGGCATTATTAATTAACTACGCTTTAAAAAAATAAAAAAAAATTTAGACATGGTTAAACCTTTTTACGCGAACTAGGATGACAACCCAAGCACCCTATCCCGGTTACTTAGTTCAAACAGTCTTTATTTTAGGCTCTATTAGCGGAATGTTATTAAGTTCTCGACTTGTCACTCGAACCATTTTACGGAGATGAGATAACAACCCAAGCACCTTTCCCCGGTTACTCAATCCGGTCACGTTTTGAAACTTTCACTCATAACTTGAGCCTTTATTTATTTATTTATGCACAAGTAGATATTTTTTCAAACAATCAATTAATATGAAAAATCTAGCTACATATATCAACCTTAAAACACAAATGTCGACTATTCTATATACTTGAACATTTAAATTCAAAAAAATTACCCAATTGTCCAAATTGACTAAGTATGAGATTAAAGGCTCAATGTCAAATAAACTATCGAATGAATTCAACGTAAGATTGAACACATGCAAAAGAGAGACATGCAGCAAAAATCAATCAATCGTCCGTGCATACTTTCAATTTTCAATCCCCCCTACTTACTCTATACTTGTCCTCAAGCACGTTTTATATGCAATAAAGTTCAGTAACGCAAGCAACAAAGAAAGAGAAAGGTTAAGAATACTCCCCATGTGTTTCTAACGATGTTATCGGTGTTTGAGAAACAATTGTCAACATTTAGCACGGCGTGCCTATGCCACCATCGTTATCCAACTTTATAAAAAACCTTCATTACGTTCCTGAAAACATCAAATTAACTGGAAAAAAATTATTTATTTATTTACATCCTAAATCTTACTTAAACTCAAAATGAAAATAAAGTTGGGTTGCCTCCCAAAAAGCGCTTTTGTTTAACGTCGTTAGCTCGACGACCTTAAATGTTATCCGTTTGGCTTATTGAGAATTAATTTCTCCATCTTGTGCACTTGGATGTTCTTACAGAAAGGTTTCGACCTTTTTCCACTATCCTTGAAGCTCTTCCCGGGTTCCCCTATCATTAGTGGATTGAGGCGTCTTTGAGCTTCTTCGTTCAAGTTTGCATTTTTCTCTGTCGAAATACTTGTACGTTTTGGAAATGATTTTAGCTCTAATTTCGAGGTTTTCATGACAGCTTCACGTATCGATTTTTGGATTATCGATAATTCCTCTTGCTTAACATCAAGATCAACATTCCTGCAAGGCACAGTTTGTAACTTATCATTGGGATGTCCCATATCCTCATAAAAATTAAACCTAACCACTTCACCGTCAAATTCCATGGTGAGTGTTCCACTCCAAACATCAATTTTTGTTCGCGCGATACTCAAGAATGGTCTCCTAAGAAGTAGATCAGACGAATTGGCCGAGTTGTCATCCTTCATGTCGATAATGTAGAAGTCTACAGGAAATATTAGCTCGTTTACCTTAACAAGAACGTCCTCCAACACTCCTTCCGGATGCACTACAGATCTATCTGCAAGCTGAATAATTACACTTGTTTCCTTCAAATGACCCGCATTAAGTAGTTTATAAATTGATAAAGGCATAACATTAATTGATACTCCTAAGTCACACATGGCTTTTTTAATACTGACACTACATATTTTGCAAGATATGGAAAGCATACATTGGTCCTTACATTTAGGTGGTATTTTCCTTTGTAAAATAGCGGAGACATTTTCTTCGACACTCACTTTTTCATTACCCAGGAGCTTCTTCTTACTTGTGCATAATTCTTTTAAGAATTTTGCATACCGTGGAATTTGTTTAATCACATCAAGAAGAGGCATGTTGATTTCTACCTTTCGAAAGGTGTTGAGGATCTCCTTCTCTTCTCGCTCCTTCTTGCATTAGACTAGTCTTCCAGGAAATGGAGGTGGTACTGCAAATGATTTTTGTGGTATTGAATCCACTGGAGCCTTTGTGTCAAGTTTCTTCTTATCTCGACCAACATTGTGGGCACGAATCGTGCCAAGTGCACGAGCTCCAAAACCTTCCCACTCTTTAACGTCATAGCACTTACATCGGTTTGGGACGACAGCTTACCTTGAGACTCCAAACAGCGAACCGTGAGCTCAAGCTTGCTCACTTGCTTATCTAAGTCCTACAAATGCATATCTTTTTAGTTGAAACTTCTCAGTACTATTGGCTAGCCTTTCCACTATAGCTTTCAAAGATGACTTTGGGGGCGGTAATTGTTGATTCTGAGGCGGCATTTGTTGGTACGGTTGATTGAACTGTGGATTTGTCCCATAAATGAGATTCGGGTGATCCATCCATCCCACATTATACGAGTTCGAGTAGGGGTGATATCGCCTCTAGGGCGGTCCTGAAAAGTTTCCGACAGCATTTGCTCGTTCTATTAAATCCTCATGTAAAATTGAACAGGAGCCCATCGGATGGTCTTGTAACAGCCCGATTTTGGGCTTAGTCAGAACAGTGATTTCGGGACCACAAATCCGACGTGGATAAATTTATTTTACTTATATTTTTATGGTCTACAATTTCACGGAATGATATCGTGAAAATCTCATTCAAAAATTTTGACGTTTAGCACTCAATTTAGTCAAAAGGACTAAATTGTAAAAAGTGCAAAAGTTGAGTTCTACATGTTAAACGTGTCCAATTATTATGAAATTTTAAATTGGAGGTCCTTAAATGATAATTAGTCCATTGGTTGTTGTTGGACAAAATTGGACATAGATAGGTATGTTTCAAAAGATTTTTAAGGGTATTTTGGTAATTTAGTGAATTAAATGAATTAAAACAAAATTTAAATGCCAAATTTGTCCATCTTCAAGCTTGGGCCGAATTTAACATGTGGGAAGCCATGGATAGGGTTTTCAAGCCTTCCAAGCTTCATGGTAAGTCCATTCTAGCCCTGCTTTTCATGTTCTTTACGCTTTTGAGTCCCCTACATTGATTTAGCTTATTCTAGCAATAATTTAACCTAGGGTTCATATTTGGAAAAATACCCATAGGTGAAATGTGTTTATTTTGATGTTTTATGGCAGAATATGAACCTTATAATTATGTTAAACAACTTTTACTAAGCGATTTTAAGTGAAAACGAGTAAATGACATACTTAAAAATGCCTAATGTACATAAGTGCATGTTAGAGCAAGAATTTGATGTTGCCATAGAAGGAAAAATGATCAGCATGTTATAGAACATAAGAATAAGGGATGAAGTTTAATTTTCGAGCCTAGGGCAAAATCATAATTATGCAAAAGTTTAGGGGCAAAATTGTAATTTTTCCAAAGTTTGAGTTAGGGACTGGTTTGAGTAGTTTATTAATTAAATAAGTGAAATGTGATGTCTTAGACCCTAACAACTAGATTTGGACCTAGAACGAGAAAAATCAAAAATCGGAAAGTTAGTAAAATGACCGTTTTGGTATCGAGGTAAGTTCATATGTTTAATAAGCATTTAATTATGCATATTCGAATGATAAATTGATATTTTGGCCATAAATACTATAGTATTGAGTTTCGATATAATGATTAATGTTCGATAATAATTCGATATTGGAAAGAGAACTTGTATAATTTATATGTTAGACCATATTTTGTATTATGGCTTTGTATGATAACAAGAAAGTATTGACTAGCATAGTTTGATGAGAATAAGTTGTTGATGATATGATGAGATTTAGAATGTAAATATGTAAGTTGAGTAGCATTTTATTATTATGCAATTATTGTTATTAGTAATGTTATTATTGAGTTATGCGACTAACCTTGAGAATTTGAGCAAGTATGTTTCAAATTATGACTTGACAAGGCATCGATATCTCAAAGCCCATGGCTATACCATGGCAATTAAGGAAGAATTGACGGAAACTCCATGTTCATAACATGGCATTTAAGGAGGAATTGACGGTTAAGGATACCATGTAAGACCATGTCAAGACATGGCATTGGTAAGGCAAGGATCCGTGTAAGACCATGTCAAGACATGGCATCGGATTGATTAAGGACTCCATGTAAGACCACATCAAGATGTGGCATTGGCACTAAGACAAGGATACCATGTAAGACCATGTTTGGAACATGGCATTTGGTAAGACAAGGATACCATGTAAGACCACGCTTGGAACATGGCATTTGGTAAGATAAGGACATCATGTAAGACCATGCCAAGGCATGTCATTGATAAGTTTTATAAGGCAAATGTCCCATGTAAGACCATGCCAAGGCGTGGCATTGGTGAGTTCATAAGGCAAGGATACACGTAAGACCATGTCAAGACATGGCAATGGTAAGTTCAAAAGGAAAAGGTTCCTGAGTAGTCCAAAGAGTAAGTCAAAGAAATGACAAGGTTAGAACATGAAGAAAGAGTACAGGTATGCATTTAAGGCTTATTTAATATTGAGATCGTAGGTAATTGAGATTATCAAGTATTAAGTAAGTGATGAGTTTTCAGTTATGCTTGTGACACTTTATGACATGATTGGCAATATGCCTATATTATGAAAGAGTACTCATGTGTTAAATGAGAATGTTGCGTATGTAAGCAAGTTATTAAGTAAGGTGCCCTTTTATTCTCGAGCCTTTGGTAAGGTTACCATGAGTTCACCGGAAAATCGATTAAGTGAAATTATGTGGCTTGTAGTGATAAGTGTAGGTATATGCATGTGTAACATGTGAGCAATATGCTCGATATGTAATCGAAATTTGAAAGATTGTTATAGGTAAGTGATAAATACAACTAAAGTGAGTGAGAGCAAAAGTTACAATAAAACTGTTTTGGACAGCAGCAGTGATGTGAATTTGAAAAATCATCAAAAATAGTAGAAATTGAATTATAAGTTGGATGAAATATTGATTTAAAGCTTATTGAGTCTATTTTCATATAAAGAAACAGAGAAAACAAAGGATTTTTATATTTTGAGATATTTAAATTCTTGTGGGATTGGTTCGAATGATTACGTGATCCCCTGCTCGCCTTGGAAAAATCATTAAAAATTGTACAAAACTAATTAAGGGATATAAGTTATATGCTTGAAATTATAAATGAGTCTAGTTTCAAATGAAATAAATTATAACATCATTTGAATTCTGTACAAGGAGAAAATTGATTCGTAGTGAAAAGTGATCAGAATAGTCTAAAAAGTGAAATAGGGAAACTTTAATGAATAAACTGTACTAATTGGCTAAGCCAAAATTCTGGAAATTTTATGGTAGTTTTAGGAAAAATTAGCGGTTTGGAATTTGGAGCTCAGAGCTCAAGAAATAAATAATTTAGTGACAGTGATTCAAGTAGATGATTAATGTGAACATGAGTAGTAAGGTATAAGCATGTGATTTAATGATTGCATCAATTTGAGAACTTGTTGTGAGGATTTGTCATGTTGAGGCTTTGATAAGGCTACAAATGAGTATGTTGGGAAAGTAAGAACTTAGCATTATTTATGCAAGTTATGACAGACTTAGTAGTAAGCTAAATTCATTGCTAAAGCTTAAAATTTTTACATGTGAACTTGCTAAGCTTTATAAGCTTACCCCTTTCTTTCCCATGTTACAGAGTCCTACTAAACAAGCTCGGGTTGGAGGTCGCCGAGATCACTTCACACTATCAAGCTATCTATGGGTATCTTTATTTATAAATGATTTAAGTTATGGCATGTATAGGGGCTTGGCTAAGTCATTTTGTATTTGTCTTCATTAATTTGATTAAATGTATTGCTTCATAACAGTAATAAGGATTATTTCAGATTTAGCCACGAGTTGTGGCTCATATTGGTCATGGAGTTATAATGCTTGTGTATGCATGTGTTTGTTAAATTTTAAATTATAAGTGAAATTTTGTGGCTCGGATTTGGTAGAATGTATTGTTAAGTCCGGTAATGCCTCGCACCCGCCTCCGCGTAGTATACCGGTAAGGGTGTTACATTTAATGGTATCGAGCTAAGGTTTAGTCGATTCTGACTATCATAGTGAGTGTGAGAGTCTAGCTATACATGCCATAATGAACTCGTGATAGTGTGACGACTCCCAACCCTAATGTAAATTATTTTATTAGATGATGCGCACTTCAACCGAGCTAAATTTGATAGTGCAAATAGTGTGTTTATGATGAGTTGAGACTCGTAAAAGTAAGAATAATAGTTTATGATGTTTATGTGATGATGTATAAATTGTGGATAGGAATTTCTTTTGAAATATGAAAGATGACATGAAAGGAAAGTTTATACTATGATAAGTGTTCATGTTTGATTGGCATTTGTATGATGCTATGAGTATAACTTGTGAAATTAAGTAAGTGTTATGAGTAATTTTACTTGAGATTTATGAATGAAAGTATAAGTGCACTTGTTTGTATAAGATGATAGGAAGGTCAGGTAAAATGTGTATGCATTTTAAGTTACTTGAAACAAAATATATATTGATGAGTGTTAAGTAATATGCATGAATATATAAGAGGCAAGTCGAGGCGCTATAACTTCACCCCTTCCAATAAGGTATGTTATAAAGAAATTTTATGAAATTCAATCGAATGGATTTACAAGTGGAAGACTAAAGAGTTGAGTTGTAGATTAACTGACAATGTGATCAGAGTTGAGAATGGTTTAGTAAATGAACACAGTTGCAGAAAAGATGTCAGATTAATATGAAGATCATTCAGATTCGAAATGTTATAGTTAAAGAAAGGTCACGCTCAGTTAATTAACTCATCCAGGTATGAGACCTAAAGTATGTAATTGCTGGAATTTATTCTGAATTTATATCTGTTTGCAATTGGAATAATATCATATTAGTAATGACAGAATTAGATAGTGCAATCATGATCGAGATGTATTAATGACCGAATGCAGTGTTTATGGTTGAGAAATTACAGCAATCTCTTCCGACTATTATATGTTTCATTTACTCTGAGGTATATATAATCGCAAGATTTCGAATGAAATTCCTATAGCATGAGAATGTCAGCTAAATTTACAGGTAGATGAAAGCATTGTAGCCTATTTGAGTGATGATCAAAATTGCTCTATCTTTTCTGATTTTCTACATCATGCACAGATAGAAAGTTGACGGTAAGGTCCGTATGATGTTAGCGTCCCGTTTTACTAGCTATTGTTCAATGAAAATAAAGGAAGATTGTGTGGCTTTTGTTAAGATTATTTTCAAGATTTATGAGTATTTTCGTGTAGCTCTATGTTTTGAGATTTTGTTACTCGCTTCCTTAATAAATTATTGTTCAAAGTATCAGCCATGAGATGTGAGTAGGAAATATTCCATTTATGAAAATGGTTTCTTTTTATTATTAAAATGCTTATGATGATTATAAGTTTTGACTTGATGGCGAGAGTACTTTGATACAGTTACCATAGGTATAAAGGTTGTACTTTTGTATTGGTTGTTATGGAAATTTGTGTTTAAATTTCTCCGATGATCGAGATGTTTTATTTTCAGCTAGGACATTATCTACTAAAGTAATTGAGAAGTTAGTCTTGTTATGGTACTATGATTTTAAGTCGTATGAGTATTGTGACATCAAGATAGTTAAGTGCTTGACGAGTAACAGCTTGAAGTAAATTCTATTATAAGTTTAATCTTTCACTAGATTTGAGAAGAAATTGAAGTTGGAAAAGTGTGAATGATAGGAAGTTCAACTTAGACCGTGTATTGGTTTTCATTTTCAAATGATCTTGATACATATATTAGCGAGTTAAAGATAGAATGTTATGATGTTCAGCATGTTGATAATTATCTGCTTATTTAAGAAGTAAGATGTTGAAGATGTCGAGACTATATGAGAAGCTCAAAGTGACTTGTGAAATTAGACCTAAATCCATTAATCGGTGAGATTTTCGGGACTAAAATCCCTAAAGGGGAGAGTTGTAATGTACCGATTTTGGGCTTAATGTAATAAAGATGATTTCGGGACCACAAACCGACGTGGATAAATTTATTTTATTTATGTTTTTATGGTCTACAATTTCACGGAATGATATCGTGAAAATCTCATTCAAAAATTTTGACGTTTAGCACTCAATTTAGTCAAAGGACTAAATTGTAAAAAGTGCAAAAGTTGAGTTCTACATGTTAGACGTGTCCAATTATTATGAAATTTTAAATTGGAGGTCCTTAAATGATAATTAGTCCATTGGTTAAGTTGTTGGACAAAATTGGACATAGATAGGTATGTTTCAAAAGATTTTTTAAGGGGCATTTTGGTAATTTAGTGAATTAAATGAATTAAAAACAAAATTTAAATGCCAAATTTGTCCATCTTCAAGCTTAGGCCGAATTTAACATGTGGGAAGCCATGGATAGGGTTTTCAAGCCTTCCAAGCTTCATGGTAAGTCCATTCTAGCCCCGTTTTTCATGTTCTTTACGTTTTTGGAGTCCCGGTTACTTGATTTAGCTTATTCTAGCAATAATTTAACCTAGGGTTCATATTTGGAAAAATACCCATAGGTGAAATGTGTTTATTTTGATGTTTTATGGCAGAATATGAACCTTATAATTATGTTAAACAACTTTTACTAAGCGATTTTAAGTGAAAACGAGTAAAATGACATAGTCGGCAAAAATGCCTAATGTACATAAGTGCATGTTAGAGCAAGAATTTGATGTTGCCATAGAAGGGAAAAATGATCAGCATGTTATAGAACATAAGAATAAGGGATGAAGTTTAATTTTCGAGCCTAGGGGCAAAATCATAATTATGCAAAAGTTTAGGGGCAAAATTGTAATTTTTCCAAAGTTTGAGTTAGGGACTGGTTTGAGTAGTTTATTAATTAAATAAGTGAAATGTGATGTCTTAGACCCCGAACAACGAGATTTGGACCTAGAACGGGAGAAAAATCAAAAATCGGGAAAGTTAGTAAAATGACCGTTTTGGTATCGAGGTAAGTTCATATGTTTAATAAGCATTTAATTATGCATATTCGAATGATAAATTGATATTTTGGCCATAAATACTATAGTATTGAGTTTCAGATATAATGATTAATGTTCGATAATAATTCGATATTGGAAAGAGAACTTGTATAATTTATATGTTAGACCATATTTTGTATTATGGCTTTGTATGATAACAAGAAAGTATTGACTAGCATAGTTTGATGAGAATAAGTTAAGTTGATGATATGATGAGATTTAGAATGTAAATATGTAAGTTGAGTAGCATTTTATTATTATGCAATTATTGTTATTAGTAATGTTATTATTGAGTTATGCGACTAACCTTGAGAATTTGAGCAAGTATGTTTCAAATATGACTTGACAAGGCATCGATATCTCAAAGCCCATGGCTATACCATGGCAATTAAGGAAGAATTGACGGAAACTCCATGTTCATAACATGGCATTTAAGGAGGAATTGACGGTTAAGGATACCATGTAAGACCATGTCAAGACATGGCATTGGTAAGGCAAGGATCCCTGTAAGACCATGTCAAGACATGGCATCGGCATTGATTAAGGACTCCATGTAAGACCACATCAAGATGTGGCATTGGCACTAAGACAAGGATACCATGTAAGACCATGTTTGGAACATGGCATTTGGTAAGACAAGGATACCATGTAAGACCACGCTTGGAACGTGGCATTTGGTAAGATAAGGACATCATGTAAGACCATGCCAAGGCATGGCATTGATAAGTTTTATAAGGCAAATGTCCCATGTAAGACCATGCCAAGGCGTGGCATTGGTGAGTTCATAAGGCAAGGATACACGTAAGACCATGTCAAGACATGGCAATGGTAAGTTCAAAAAGGAAAAGGTTCCTGAGTAGTCCAAAGAGTAAGTCAAAGAAATGACAAGGTTAGAACATGAAGAAAGAGTACAGGTATGCATTTAAGGCTTATTTAATATTGAGATCGTAGGTAATTGAGATTATCAAGTATTAAGTAAGTGATGAGTTTTCAGTTATGCTTGTGACACTTTATGACATGATTGGCAATATGCCTATATTATGAAAGAGTACTCATGTGTTAAATGAGAATGTTGCGTATGTAAGCAAGTTATTAAGTAAGGTGCCCTTTTATTCGAGCCTTTGGTAAGGTTACCGATGAGTTCACCGGGAAAATCGATTAAGTGAAATTATGTGGCTTGTAGTGATAAGTGTAGGTATATGCATGTGTAACATGTGAGCAATATGCTCGATATGTAATCGGAAATTTGAAAGATTGTTATAGGTAAGTGATAAATACAACTAAAGTGAGTGAGAGCAAAAAGTTACAATAAAACTGTTTTGGACAGCAGCAGTGATGTGAATTTGAAAATCATCAAAAATAGTAGAAATTGAATTATAAGTTGGATGAAATATTGATTTAAAGCTTATTGAGTCTATTTTCATATAAAAGAAACAGAGAAAACAAAGGATTTTATATTTTGAGATATTTAAATTCTTGTGGGATTGGTTCAGAATGATTACGTGATCCCCTGTTCTGCCTTGGAAAAATCATTAAAAATTGTACAAAACTAATTAAGGGATATAAGTTATATGCTTGAAATTATAAATGAGTCTAGTTTCAAATGAAATAAATTATAACATCATTTGAATTCTGTACAAGGAGAAAATTGATTCGTAGTGAAAAGTGATCAGAATAGTCTAACAGTGAAATAGGGGAAACTTTAATGAATAAACTGTACTAATTGGCTAAGCCAAAAATTCTGGAAATTTTATGGTAGTTTTAGGAAAAATTAGCGGTTTGGAATTTGGAGCTCTGTAGCTCAAGAAATAAATAATTTAGTGACAGTGAATCAAGTAGATGATTAATGTGAACATGAGTAGTAAGGTATAAGCATGTGATTTAATGATTGCATCAATTTGAGAACTTGTTGTGAGGATTTGTCATGTTGAGGCTTTGATAAGGCTACAAATGAGTATGTTGGGAAAGTAAGAACCTAGCATTATTTATGCAAGTTATGACAGCTTAGTAGTAAGCTAAATTCATTGCTAAAGCTTAAAATTTTTACATGTGAACTTGCTAAGCTTTATAAGCTTACCCCCTTTTCTTTCCCATGTTACAGAGTCCTACTAAACAAGCTCGGGTTGGAGGTCGTCGGAGATCACTTCACACTATCAAGCTATCTATGGGTATCTTTATTTATAAATGATTTAAGTTATGGCATGTATAGGGACTTGGCTAAGTCATTTTGTATATGTCTTCATTAATTTGATTAAATGTATTGCTTCATAACGTAATAAGGATTATTTCAGATTTAGCCACGAGTTGTGGCTCATATTGGTCATGGAGTTATAATGCTTGTGTATGCATGTGTTTGTTAAATTTTAAATTATAAGTGAAATTTTGTGGCTCGGGATTTGGTAGAATGTATTGTTAAGTCTGGTAATGCCTCGCACCCAGTTCTGGCGTAGTATACCCAGTAAGGGTGTTACATTTAATGGTATCAGAGCTAAGGTTTAGTCGATACTCGGACTATCATAGTGAGTGTGAGAGTCTAGCTATACATGCCATAATGAACTGTGATAGTGTGACGACTCCCAACCCTAATGTAAATTATTTTATTAGATGATGCACTTCAACCGAGCTAAATTTGATAGTGCAAATAGTGTGTTTATGATGAGTTGAGACTCGTAAAAAGTAAGAATAATAGTTTATGATGTTTATGTGATGATGTATAAATTGTGGATAGGAATTTCTTTTGAAATATGAAAGATGACATGAAAGGAAAGTTTATACTATGATAAGTGTTCATGTTTGATTGGCATTTGTATGATGCTATGAGTATAACTTGTGAAATTAAGTAAGTGTTATGAGTAATTTTACTTGAGATTTATGAATGAAAGTATAAGTGCACTTGTTTGTATAAGATGATAGGAAGGCTGTGTAAAATGTGTATGCATTTTAAGTTACTTGAAACAAAATATATATTGATGAGTGTTAAGTAATATGCATGAATATATAAGAGGCAAGTCAGAGGCGTTACAACTTCACCCCCTTCCAATAAGGTATGTTATAAAGAAATTTTATGAAATTCAGACCGAATGGATTTACAAGTGGAAGACTAAAGAGTTGAGTTGTAGATTAACTGACAATGTGATCAGAGTTGAGAATGGTTTAGTAAATGAACACAGTTGCAGAAAAGATGTCAGATTAATATGAAGATCATTCAGATTCTGAAATGTTATAGTTAAAGAAAGGTCACGCTCAGTTAATTAACTCATCCAGGTATGAGACCTAAAGTATGTAATTGCTGGAATTTATTCTGAATTTATATCTGTTTGCAATTGGAATAATATCATATTAGTAATGACAGAATTAGATAGTGCAATCATGATCGAGATGTATTAATGATCGAATGCAGTGTTTATGGTTGAGAAATTACAGCAATCTCTTCCGACTATTATATGTTTCCATTTACTCTCGGAGGTATATATAACTGCAAGATTTCGAATGAAATTCCTATAGCATGAGAATGTCAGCTAAATTTACAGGTAGATGAAAGCATTGTAGCCTATTTGAGTGATGATCAAAATTGCTCTATCTTTTCTCGATTTTCTACATCATGCATGTATAGAAAGTTGACTTGTAAGGTTCAGATTATGTTAGCGTCCCGCTTTACTAGCTATTGTTCAATGAAAATAAAGGAAGATTGTGTGGCTTTTGTTAAGATTATTTTCAAGACTTATGGGTATTTTTCTGTAGCTCTATGTTTTGAGATTTTGTTACTTCGCTTCCTTAATAAATTATTGTTCAAAGTATCAGCCATGAGATGTGAGTAGGAAATATTCCATTTATGAAAATGGTTTTTTTTATTATTAAAATGCTTATGATGATTATAAGTTTTGACTTGATGGCTAGAGTACTTTGATACAGATTACCATAGGTATAAAGGTTGTACTTTTGTATTGGTTGTTATGGAAATTTGTGTTTAAATTTCTCCGATGATCGAGATGTTTTATTTTAGCTAGGACATTATCTACTAAAGTAATTGAGAAGTTAGTCTTGTTATGGTACTATGATTTTTAAGTCAGTATGAGTATTGTGACATCAAGATAGTTAAGTGCTTGACGAGTAATGCTTGAAGTAAATTCTATTATAAGTTTAATCTTTCACTAGATTTGAGAAGAAATTGAAGTTGGAAAAGTGTGAATGATAGGAAGTTCAACTTAGACCTGTGTATTGGTTTTCATTTTCAAATGATCTTGATACATATATTAGCGAGTTAAAGATAGAATGTTATGATGTTCAGTAGCAGTTGATAATTATCTGCTTATTTAAGTAAGATGTTGAAGATGTCGAGACTATATGAGAAGCTCAAAGTGACTTGTGAAATTAGACCTAAATCCATTAATCGGTGAGATTTTGAGGACTAAAATCCTAAAGGGAGAGAGTAATAAACCGATTTTGGGCTTAATGTAACAGTTGATTTCGGGACCACAAATCCGACGTGGATAAATTTATTTTATTTATGTTTTATGGTCTACAATTTCACGGAATGATATCGTGAAAATCTCATTCAAAAATTTTGACGTTTAGCACTCAATTTAGTCAAAAGGACTAAATTGTAAAAAGTGCAAAAGTTGAGTTCTACATGTTAGACGTGTCCAATTATTATGAAATTTTAAATTGGAGGTCCTTAAATGATAATTAGTCCATTGGTTGTTGTTGGACAAAATTGGACATAGATAGGTATGTTTCAAAAGATTTTTAAGGGCATTTTGGTAATTTAGTGAATTAAATGAATTAAAACAAAATTTAAATGCCAAATTTGTCCATCTTCAAGCTTAGGCCGAATTTAACATGTGGGAAGCCATGGATAGGGTTTTCAAGCCTTCCAAGCTTCATGGTAAGTCAATTCTAGCCCGCTTTTCATGTTCTTACGTTTTTGAGTCCCTACTTGATTTAGCTTATTCTAGCAATAATTTAACCTAGGGTTCATATTTGGAAAAATACCCATAGGTGAAATGTGTTTATTTTGATGTTTTATGGCAGAATATGAACCTTATAATTATGTTAAACAACTTTTACTAAGCGATTTTAAGTGAAAACGAGTAAAATGACATAGTTAAGAAAAATGCCTAATGTACATAAGTGCATGTTAGAGCAAGAATTTGATGTTGCCATAGAAGGAAAAATGATCAGCATGTTATAGAACATAAGAATAAGGGATGAAGTTTAATTTTCGAGCCTTGGGGCAAAATCATAATTATGCAAAAGTTTAGGGGCAAAATTGTAATTTTTCCAAAGTTTGAGTTAGGGACTGGTTTGAGTAGTTTATTAATTAAATAAGTGAAATGTGATGTCTTAGACCCCGAACAACGAGATTTGGACCTAGAACGAGAAAAATCAAAAATCGGAAAGTTAGTAAAATGACCGCTTTGGTATCGAGGTAAGTTCATATGTTTAATAAGCATTTAATTATGCATATTCGAATGATAAATTGATATTTTGGCCATAAATACTATAGTATTGAGTTTCAGATATAATGATTAATGTTCGATAATAATTGATATTGGAAAGAGAACTTGTATAATTTATATGTTAGACCATATTTTGTATTATGGCTTTGTATGATAACAAGAAAGTATTGACTAGCATAGTTTGATGAGAATAAGTTAAGTTGATGATATGATGAGATTTAGAATGTAAATATGTAAGTTGAGTAGCATTTTATTATTATGCAATTATTGTTATTAGTAATGTTATTATTGAGTTATGCGACTAACCTTGAGAATTTGAGCAAGTATGTTTCAGCTATGACTTGACAAGGCATCGATATCTCAAAGCCCATGGCTATACCATGGCAATTAAGGAAGAATTGACGGGAAACTCCATGTTCATAACATGGCATTTAAGGAGGAATTGACGGTTAAGGATACCATGTAAGACCATGTCAAGACATGGCATTGGTAAGGCAAGGATCCCGTGTAAGACCATGTCAAGACATGGCATCGGCATTGATTAAGGACTCCATGTAAGACCACATCAAGATGTGGCATTGGCACTAAGACAAGGATACCATGTAAGACCATGTTTGGAACATGGCATTTGGTAAGACAAGGATACCATGTAAGACCACGCTTGGAACGTGGCATTTGTAAGATAAGGACATCATGTAAGACCATGCCAAGGCATGGCATTGATAAGTTTTATAAGGCAAATGTCCCATGTAAGACCATGCCAAGGCGTGGCATTGGTGAGTTCATAAGGCAAGGATACCACGTAAGACCATGTCAAGACATGGCAATGGTAAGTTCAAAAAGGAAAAGGTTCCTGAGTAGTCCAAAGAGTAAGTCAAAGAAATGACAAGGTTAGAACATGAAGAAAGAGTACAGGTATGCATTTAAGGCTTATTTAATTATTGAGATGTTAGGTAATTGAGATTATCAAGTATTAAGTAAGTGATGAGTTTTCAGTTATGCTTGTGACACTTTATGACATGATTGGCAATATGCCTATATTATGAAAGAGTACTCATGTGTTAAATGAGAATGTTGCAGGTATGTAAGCAAGTTATTAAGTAAGGTGCCCTTTTTATTCTGAGCCTTTGGTAAGGTTACCATGAGTTCACCGGAAAATTGATTAAGTGAAATTATGTGGCTTGTAGTGATAAGTGTAGGTATATGCATGTGTAACATGTGAGCAATATGCTCGATATGTAATCGGAAATTTGAAAGATTGTTATAGGTAAGTGATAAATACAACTAAAGTGAGTGAGAGCAAAAAAGTTACAATAAAACTGTTTTGGACAGCAGCAGTGATGTGAATTTGAAAAATCATCAAAAATAGTAGAAATTGAATTATAAGTTGGATGAAATATTGATTTAAAGCTTATTGAGTCTATTTTCATATAAAAGAAACAGAGAAAACAAAGGATTTTTATATTTTGAGATATTTAAATTCTTGTGGGATTGGTTCAGAATGATTACGTGATCCCCTGTTCTGCCTTGGAAAAATCATTAAAATTGTACAAAACTAATTAAGGGATATAAGTTATATGCTTGAAATTATAAATGAGTCTAGTTTCAAATGAAATAAATTATAACATCATTTGAATTCTGTACAAGGAGAAAATTGATTCGTAGTGAAAAGTGATCAGAATAGTCTAACAGTGAAATAGGGGAAACTTTAATGAATAAACTGTACTAATTGGCTAAGCCAAAAATTCTGGAAATTTTATGGTAGTTTTAGGAAAAATTAGCGGTTTGGAATTTGGAGCTCTGTAGCTCAAGAAATAAATAATTTAGTGACAGTGATTCAAGTAGACAGATTAATGTGAACATGAGTAGTAAGGTATAAGCATGTGATTTAATGATTGCATCAATTTGAGAACTTGTTGTGAGGATTTGTCATGTTGAGGCTTTGATAAGGCTACAAATGAGTATGTTGGGAAAGTAAGAACTTAGCATTATTTATGCAAGTTATGACACTTAGTAGTAAGCTAAATTCATTGCTAAAGCTTAAAATTTTTACATGTGAACTTGCTAAGCTTTATAAGCTTACCCCCTTTTCTTTCCCATGTTACAGAGTCCTACTAAACAAGCTCGGGTTGGAGGTCGTCGGAGATCACTTCACACTATCAAGCTATCTATGGGTATCTTTATTTATAAATGATTTAAGTTATGGCATGTATAGGGGCTTGGCTAAGTCATTTTGTATATGTCTTCATTAATTTGTTTAAATGTATTGCTTCATAACGGTAATAAGGATTATTTCAGATTTAGCCACGAGTTGTGGCTCATATTGGTCATGGAGTTATAATGCTTGTGTATGCATGTGTTTGTTAAATTTTAAATTATAAGTGAAATTTTGTGGCTCGGGATTTGGTAGAATGTATTGTTAAGTCTGGTAATGCCTCGTACCCAGTTCTGGCGTAGTATACCGGTAAGGGGTGTTACAGGTCTCGTTTAACACAAATTCCGCACAACCGTGCTGGCTCGTCTAATTTGTAAGCAGAGTTTGAACAGCTTTAGTCAGCTTATCAATTTTGTCTTCTAGAAACAGATAACTTAACCCATGAACCCGTCTTGTGGGTTTTGTAGCCGGTCGGAATTGTTGAGAGTCAGCAGCCATGGTCGAAATCAACTCTCGTGCTCTCTGAGGAGTCATATTGACTAGTGCCCCCACTTGCAACATCTATCATATTCATTTCCATCGTGAGTAATCCCTCATAGAAATACTGCAAGAGTGACTGTTCAGTCAGTCCATGTTGTGGGCAGCTTGCACGCAACTTTTTGTATCGCTCCAGTAATCGTAGAGCGATTCAGCATCCTTTTGATGGATTCCCACAATGTCCCTCCTTAGTTCGGCTGCTCGAGCTATAGGAAGAATCTGCCAAGAAACAAACGAGACATGTTAGACCATGTGTTAACAGATCCCATGGGGTAAATAAAATAGCCACTCTCTAGCAGAGTCGACTAGTGAGAAAGGAAAAGTGCGAAGTTTGATTTGGTCTTCTGTTACTCCCTGAGGCTTCATGCTTGTACACACCATATGGAATTCTTTAAGGTGGGTGTGCGGATTCTCATTCTGTAATCCACAAAAAGTGGGTAGTAAATGGATCAAACCCGACTTTAACTTAAACGACGCCTCATGTCTGATAGGTTATACATAAGGGTTGTTGTTCATTCGGTGCCGCAACAAGTTGGCGTATCGTCTGTTCAGCCATCTCGTTAGGTTCGTCAAACGAGAAAATTTCCTCGGTGTATGATATGGTTTCAAATTCGGTATTTGGCCGTTTTCCAAGTCGAATGGCTTCTTTCCGCAATTGTCGGGCCAATTTCTCAATTACTGGTTCAAACTCTAGAGTTCCGGTTTGATCTAGTCATAAGATAAACAAACAAAAATTAGAAAAATATATCCAATCCCCGACAACATCGCCAAAATTTGATGGGCGTCGAAACCACCAAAAATAATTCCTACAAATAACTCTATATAGTAGTAAGAGTGGTAGTAGGATTGAGTCCATAGGGATTGGATGTTATTATCAACTTCTGCGTTTATCTCGTGAACGTTTGTCGTATCAAAGGTCGTGCCCACGACTCCAAACGAACCTACTGAAAAATAAATAAATCAGGGGGTTTTAAAATGTTTAGAAACTAAATAATTGAAACAGCACAGATAAATAATTAAATAAATTAGAAATAAAATTAAAAATTAAATTCAGATTTTGTAATCAAAGAAAATAAGCCTTAACCTTAGACTCGGTAAATTTCATGTTAAGAATCGATCCTCAAAAATTTATCTTCTCCTCTAAACGATAAGCTGGTTATAGCGATTAAGAACGTCCTAACCACCAATTCCTCCTCTCTTAGCTGGTTCCGGTATGACCTCCAAACCAACCCTTACCGATTATTTAACCGAGATACACGTGTCCCCGATTGAAGATTCAGGTAGCCTTGCGTTCTGAAGAACCCAACTCGAATCAACGGCCTTGATTTGTTCTCGGAAACCTGAATATAGCACGGCCGACTCGAATCTCCAACTGTCGGCAAACATGATTCCAACCCAACGTGCACTTTGACTTGAAATCGAATTCAACCTTAAGGGATGATTTGTGCTATCTTGATAATTAGGAAAAATGTGAATACCAATTGGAAGGATTATTTACGAATACGAATCTCACGATTCCCGAACGGAAAGAGTACCAGCCTAAGGCTAAGATAGAATTTAGTTAAGCATGAATTTATTCATGCTTGTAAGTTGTGGAAGGTGATTGAATTTGTATGATAATGAAAGAAATCGGGGAATAAAAGGGCTTGAAAAGTAATTGGACGAATTTAGAAAGGACAAAGAAATTGAAATGAAATGAACAAAATCCCACTTTAAATGGAAAGAGAAAATAGAATAATTCAATTCCAAATTGAAGTAGAAAAAGACAAAGAGGATAATACAACTCCAAATTGAAGTAGGAAAAGAATTAATTGATGATTTTCTAATAACAAAAAGCTCCTATTTATATACATGGTGTTTACTAAAAATAGCCTAAAATAATTTAATATAAAATCTAAAATAATAAAAATAAAATAAAAATAAATAAACTAAAATAAAATTTTCTTATTTTTGGCTTTTACAAAATCAAAATATTTGATGTGTCATTGGCTTCCTCCATCTTTTTTATTTGGCCCCATTTTAATGATTGTATTTCAATTTGGCCATTTTTAGCTTGCTTTTGACCAATTGTATCTCTGACAAGATTTAAATCATAAAAATATTAATTTAGCAGGGATTAATTCAGAAATAAACCGAATTAAAAAAAGAAATCATACAAATTAACATATTATCAATATATTAATATTCTCATAGAATTAATAATCTTTTAATGTAAACTATTATTGCGGTATTTATATATTCGAATTGCCAGCCACAAACTCTGCTTAATTCCAATTCTCTCACTAATCAATCATTTAAGTGTGATTAATCCTTCTTAAATGAAGAGCATAATTTTTTAGTTCTCCCACACGCTAGAATAACTCGTGAAATCGTTTGTGTCGGTGATACCATCTAAATCATTTCTTCACTCGTGTTTCTGGTGTACAATATTATATTACAGATTGCTTCGTGTGTGTGTGTGTGTGTGTTTGGGCAAAGTGCCAACAAAATCCATTAAAGTTGATAGGGAAATGTTTGTACAATTTAAGTCCTCAGCCACTAGAATTATATCAATTGAGATTTTTGTTAACAAAATTTCTTGTCCATTCATTTCATCCTTATGTGTTGATATGAGAAATGAAAACGTTGACACGTACATCGATTTTCTCTCACACAAAAAAAAGTTTAATTGATTTTTTATTTTTGAGGTTTTTAGATTTTTTTGTCTAAAAATTATAAAAGATAGCAAATAAATTATAAAAATGTAAAAATAACAATAAATTATTAAAATATTAAATATAAAATTAATACTCGAATTTATCCACTTTTCCTAGATTAATACTTATGATTTTTTTTTTTCAAATTGATACCCGAACTTTTTTCGTCAACTAAATTTGTACTTGAAACCTAACACCATTAAATTCAAGACAGGTGGTGCAATAAGATTATAATACGTGACATAAATGACATCATGATGATGTCATATTTTTAAAAATTAAAAACAAAACTTTTTATCTTTTTGAATTTTCTCCCGCAAATTTTTTGTTTGTGTAATTGATTTTCTTTTCTTTTCTTTTTTGTCAGTTTCTTTTCTTCTTCTTTCTTTTTTTTTTTTTTGTAAAATTTTTGTAAAAAATTCTCAAGCCACTTTGTCCAGTTCAGTTCACTCTTATTTTCCTCCTTAAGGTCTTTAACGGTGACGGACGACCTTGTCAAAATAGTGGACACAACATTGCTATGCCACGGAAAATAGCAATATGTTGATTCTCTTTGGATTTATTGTAAGGTGAGAGGAGGCAGTGATTAACTGTGTAAACCCCAACGGTCAACTAAGGCACACGAAAAGCATACTTATACATAATTTTAAGGTATAACAAATGAACTAGGTGTTAACTCGAAAAAAGTCTCAAAAGCATAAGTCACTAACTGGTATACGCCATAATGTACACGCAAATGAGTTTAAAACTTTCAGTTGAAATCTTTCCTTTGAAAATACTATATTATTGGCAGTGGTCATAACATATAAAACAGTTTGGCGCATACGAGCAAAAAGCACTTCACAAAACATAATTCATAAAATTTATCAAATCCTTCAATGGAAACATTAAAATAAAACTGTAGCTAAATAAAATGTTATTTATTACAAATTCATATTCAAATAAGAGTTACAAGCCACTATCATAGAACATATGCATGTTACAAAACAACACAGGCGAAACTCACTGAAGAGGTCGCTTTTTGGTGAGTCCCTTTTACAATCTTACGACGAAGTATCACCTGGAAATAGGGGAAGGAAAAAGGGGTAAGTTCAAAAGAACTTAGTGAGCTCTAGAAAAGAAAAGACTCAACCCTTTAGATGAAATACATAAGCAAGAATGATATTACAACTGTAAACTCATGCACATAGACTAATACGCCAACTTTACACGCCGAGACATTCGGGTAGACACTCCCATATCACTGGCGAATACTTAACCATGGTGGATAACATTTCCAAGCGCATTCTAACATCGGGCGAACTCTAATATTGGGTGTATACTTTCTTCCTTAACATCAGGTGGATACTTTTATCCTTACACCAAAGAGAACTTTAACCTTAACAAAGCTAACAGTTTCCAATCAAATACAACCTTATATATATATATATATATCTTTGCATTTCAGACATTTCATTAGGCTAAATCACACACACCTTCATAGGGCAGCTTGTATACGCCAAATACTAATACTTAACGAATACACTATGCTTCCAACATAGCAAACAGAGAACAAAACTTACCACTTAACATTTAACTTTTTCTTTTGTCAACAATTATACATAACATTTAACACATACAGAGTCATGTTAACTTACTCCTTTCAATACATAACATATATCACATACAGGGTCATATTAACTTACTCTTTGCAATGCATAACATATATCACATACAAAGTCATATTAATTTACTCTTTTCAAATCTTTCTTTAGGTTAAACATCGGATCCCCCAATCATATATCAGAAAAAATATCACATTTCTTATCATTTCGAACACATGAGTGTTCCCATGAGTTTAGGGCTCTTTTCCATCGTTAACAATTAACATGTCTTATCGTAGACAACACTCATATATCGCTAGGTTGGTTAGCAACTAACATACCCTACCAATCCTAGTACTCACGCCAACTGGTTAGTAACTAACATACCCTACCAGTGGCCGCCAACCTGGTTAACAACTAACATGTCCTACCAATAGCCTAACATACATGCCAATCTGGTTAGTAACTAACATACCCTACCAGTGGCCTATCATATTCTCCTACCTAGTCAGCAACTATCATCCCTACCAATGGTTCAGCACATCTGCCATTTTGGTTTGCAACTAACATGCCCAAGAGTAGCTCTTCATATCTGGATACCGAGTTTATACCCCAAGGAAGTTGTATCCATTTCACGCCACAAACACACACAGAATATTACATACAATAGATTTATAAAGTTCTATGCCGATGAGTTCACTTAAGCACTAGGCTATAAAATCCATAATTAGTGGTATACATAAGATAGAAGGAAACTCAGAGAAGAGCAAAACAAACTAGATACTCAGTGATAATCCCAACGAGGCTTGTTATACTCTTTATTGCTACACGCACAACCCTTTATTACTAATATCGATCACTTGCTGATTCCTCTCCAATGAAGAACTCTTCCTTAAGCAGGATACCAAAGTATAACAAAGCAAGATAAAAGGGAAGAAGAAGAACCCTCAAACAAAAGTCCCACAGATATTTATAACTCACAACTCTTTCTCTTAGAACTAACACGTGGCTAACATTCAAAGCTAACTCATACTTTATTATGGCCAACATAATCATTCCTTAGTTAATCACAATGAAATAATTATTAAAATTTAGTTAATTCCTAACTGGGTCTTTGTAAGGACTCAACTAAAATGGAACATTAATCACATATTTTCAAACAGGAAGCAATTAGGTCCACAATCCCACAATCCACTACTAGCGTATACTAACAGAAGGATCTATCACACATCTTACCAAGAGAAGACACTGGTTGGCGGGTGCCCACTATGAACACGCCAAAATACAAAACCAAAAATCTAACACTTCGCCGAAAAGACAAACCTTACAACCAAAATCATTACAAACCTACCAGATTAATTAGACAGTTTGTCACTTATGGCGTAACAAACATTACAAAATACAACACTGGCGAATAGAACACAACCCATCCTTTCCTTAGCTTAATCTTAGCTAACTATTAGCCCACACAAACCATCAACAAGACTATGCAGGGTGAAGTGTTACAAATTGATTTTGAGTTTTAGATTGATAGGTGAAAGTTTCATCTTTGGGTTTCATTTTATTTTTGAGGTTTAATAATATGATGAGATGATTAATATTATAATAGTTAATTTGCCCTCTAACAACTCTTTTATTAGATTTCTTGTTTGTTTGCGTTTGCCTAGATTTGGGTAATGCCTAATAAGAGTTCTTCAACAATACCAAAAAATAAGAGGGAAAATACTTTTGAGGAAAAGAAGACACTTTCAACTTCAAAAATGGCTACTAATGAAATTGATGAAATATTAAAGGAAAAAAATTGAGAAACCCAAGCCGATGAAGAAGGATACGAAAATAAAAAGAAGCTCACAAAATTTCTGACATAAATTTAGAAAATATTTCAAGCAATCATCTTTCAACAAATTTCTTTTGGCTCCAAGTGGCAGACAATGCGCCATGAAAAATGCTCTGTAACAGTCCGGTTTACACCCTAGTCGAAACAATGGTTTCGGGATCACGAATCTGAGTCCAAATAATATTTTTAATATTATTTTTTGTGCCGTTGATATGTGACTAAGTATGTGCTAAATTTTCGTAAGTTAATTTGTCTGTTTGTGGGTTTAATTTGATAAAAAGGACTGAATTGCATAATTGGTAAAAGTGGCCTTTTATTTGATTTATGGCTAAATTGATGTGGCTTTATTTTAGTGAGGTCCTTAAAGGGAAAATTGCCATTTTGATTTATGGTGGACGGCAATGAGTGATGATAAGTAGATATTATATGTTTGTTATATTTACTTTAATAGTTTATTAATATTATTATGTTATATGATATATTATTATAATGAAAACAAAATGGAAGCATTATCATCATTTTTATCACCCCATTGCCAAAAACCAAATAGAAAAGAAATAATAGAAGCTTTCAAACTTTTGGCACTTGCAAGCCAAAATTAAAGGTTAGTTTTTGATCCGTTTTTGATAATTTCTACGTTTTTGTAATCGTTGCTTTTCCTACTATCAAGCCCATGTTTTAATTTGATGAATTGATGAAGTTTGTGTGAGATGCCATTGATGAATATTCATGTTTTGTAATGTTTGATGATAGAATATTAAGAATATGTTTTAAATCAATATGTTTTGAATTAGAAATTTTGATGAAATTGAGTGTTATGGATTAAATTGAAAAAAATAAATTCTTGAGGGACTATAATGCAAAAGAAATGAAATGCATGGACTTGTATGAAGCCTAGGAACATTCGGCCCTTAAGGTATTTATTCAAATTGTGTGTATTTTGTGTTTTATGCAAATAGGACTAAATTGTAAAAGTGTGAAACATTAGGGGAAAAATGGTAATTTGCCTATTTATGTGTTTTAGGACTAAATTGAATGTAAATGTGTATAAATGAGTTTAATTTGAATATGTTTAAATCAAGAACAAAGGAAAAAAGACTTGGATCGGGGAAAAACGAAAGTAATTGAATAGCCCATTTTTGTTGTCCGACAATATTCGAAGTAAGTCTCTAAGCAAATATATGTCGTAAATTATTTACGTAATTTAGTAAATGCTGAAATTGGGAACCATTGTGACTATATATGAATTTGCCAAATTTGGCTAAGTATAATATGTGATTTGGTTGAATTATTTGAATGTTAGAAGTTATTTGAATATTCGTACGATGAGATATCTTTAAGTATTACTCTTCGGGATTTGAGCCTAGCAAGCCTTGGGCTGGTGAACTTTTCGGGCTTTATGCCTAGCAGGCTTATTGCCGGTGAATAGATATCAGGCCTTGGGTCTAGCAGGCTTAGTGTCGGTGTGAAATTCAGGCTTATGCCTAGCAAGTTTTATACCAGTGATGAAATATCAACTTATGGTTTATGAGACTACATCGTGATGTGTTTATTGAGTAAGTAAGTTGATAATACGAGTTGTTTATATTTGATCATACAGGTAAGTGCCTATGAGTTATTTAATTGAGTTTCTATGTTCGATCAAATAGATAAGCATATATGTGAATTTCGTTGGGCAAGAATGTGACTAAAGACCATATATATATTCAGCCTTTTGGTTATGTGGTCATATTGTTATTACATTGATATTGAATACTTGGATATATGAAATGTTGAATGGATAAGTGTATATATATTCATTTATGTGGCCTTATTGAATGATATGCATATGTAATGAGTAGATGGTTGAAAGTTGATATTTTCCATTTGAACCTTATGCCGAAATAGTAATTTATTTGTTAAAGGAAAAATAGTGATAAATGTTAAGTTAAATGAGGTATTGGAGTTCGACAATGATAGACCATTTGTGTTATGTTAAAGGTTAATTGATATTAAAGTAATTTTTTTAAAATTGCTTGAGTGTTCAATTGATTTATTTTAATTGCTTGAGACTTACTAAGCTAAGTTAGCTTACTCTGTGTGTTTTTCACTCTGTTTATAGATTTCGGTCAAGCTATGAGCTCAGGGGATCGTCATCAAAGTCATCCACACAATTAACTTATTTTGGTACCTTAAAAGTTGAATTTTTTAACTTAAGGCATGTATAGGCTAGCTTAATGCTTGAATGACATTTTGTTGATGTATATAAGCCATGCGAAAATGGCTTGTCTTAAAACTAAATAATCTAAAGTTATGCAAGTCTTGATTATAGTATGAGTGCAAGTTTTGCTTGGATGATGAGTATGGATGTGTTATAATTCATGTTGAGTATTTATATTTATATATGTATGTTTGATATGAAATCACCATATATGAATCTTTGCTAGCTCTTTTGGAAAGTGAATATATGTGGTAGTTTATCAAGTTTGGAATAAGATTTGGTGTACATTATTTTTGATGTGTAATATGGAAACATGCATCTACTTTATAAACTTTGTATTCGGCAATATGTGGAATTAATGGATATGTACTTGGATGGCATATTCGGTTATGGATTACATTTGTGCATGTGTATCAAATTCAATTTATGTGTTTTGGCAATGAAATGGATAATTGGGTATTTTGGTTTGATTATGTTCTTACAAATGAATTGAGGTATACTTTGGTTTGATTGAGTTTAATGGGTCTATTTGAATTCGGTAGAGCAATGTATCATGTGATCACACATATGTATGTTTAAATGTTGTGATTGTTATCTAGTTTTAGGAAGTAATTAGGGGCATGTGTATATTCGGTTAAGGTGGCTTTAATGACCAAATGAATAGTATCCTTTGTCAATTGTTGTAATGGTTCATTTGGAGTACACACATGAGCAAGCTTGTAATAGTTAAATAAGTATGTTTCGGATCTAACTTTTATAGACATTAATGGTTTAGTTGCTTTGAGTACATAGTAAATAGATAATGAAGAATAGGAATTATGCCTAAAGTAGATTGGTGTTTTGGTTATGTATTGGTATTTTAAATATGGTAAATTAGGCATATGAAATAATACATTATTTTGGTGACTTGAATAAATGTACATAGCATGTTCGGCTAATGTTTTATAATGATAATGTCGCATATGTTTTTGGGTTTAGTGAATGCATGTATATTATTATGAAACAAATTGTTATATATATGTGTGTGTGTGTGTGTGTGTGTGTGTGTGTGTGTTCGATTTTAATCCAGCTGCATTTTTATATATATAAATATGCTTTAATATGACTTAAGTGATTGTATAAAAGATGTGAATTGATCGATAGTACCTCGTAACCCCGTTTTGGCGACGGATTCGGGTTAAGGGTGTTACATGCTCTCATTGTTGAAAGGAAATTAATTACACTGACAAAAAAATTAAAAGAGAGCCAATCTTTGTGGGTTAGTTTGAATATGGGAGGGGAAGTGGTAGGGGTTGGTAGATGGTGGTTAGAAAATGAGAAGGAAAATGAAAGGGGTTTAAGAGATTTGATTTTGGCGGTGATTGGATAGTGAAAAAGTGAGGGAAAATTTTAGGGGTTTTTGACAAAAGAAAGAAAGAAGAAAGATGAAGAAGTATAGAAGCAGGGCTAGAAAAAGAACAAGAAAATTAGAAAAGAAAATAAAAAAGAAGAAAATGAGGGAAAATTAAAAAAAAAAAAGAGAGAAAGATGTACAAGAGGACGCCACGTGGAGGCGCAAGATTGGCCAAAGCAGCCACGTCAACAAAAAATTAACAGCGTTAGACTCGTTTACCAATTTAGTTGATGGAAAAAAGTTTGGGTACGAATCTGAGACAAAAAAAAACCACAAGTACCAGCTTGGAGAAGTGGATAAGTTCGGGTACCAATTTTGTATTTAACTCTAAAAAAAATTTACCACTACAAGAATCATTGCATGTTTCCTCTTTATTTTTTCCTTTCTTAACTCTCCTCAATTTTTTGGGAAAATTTGATATATATGTCTTTTTTAGAAAATATTTAGGGTTTTAGGTTAATTTTTTTGATATTTAAGGAAATAGGTTAATTTTGGAGAGAGAGAAATAAAAAACTCTTTTGGAGAGAGAAATAAAAAACTCAAGACCACATAACCACCATCAATTAGGTTATCGAGTTATACACCAACCCGTTACCGCATAACTATCATCAACCAGGAGCCCTAGTTATACTTCAACCCGTGATCATATAGCCATTGTGAACTGGAAGCCCGAGTTGCAAGCGATGGACTTTTAAGGTGATGGTTCAATCCCCACACTACAGATGAAATATGGGGGTCTCTGAGTGCCATTGTGCAACGCCCCGAATTTTGAGGCTAGAAGTTTTGGATTTTGTGGTTAGGGTTAGTGAGTTGGTGTTGCTATTGAGTTTAATGGCATGTTTAAGTGTCAAAATAGGCCTGTTGGTCTGGTGGTTGAGTGAGTATTAGTGAACCTTTGGGTTCTGGGTTTGAGTTGTTGTGTACGTATTTTAGGAGTTTTATTTATTTCTTTATTGTGTTTTATTTTATTTACTTTTAAGTTATATTTTTTATTATTTATTATTTATTATTTTTCTTTTTTTTTTGGACGTATTCTTCTAGTTTTTTTCTTCTTTTTCTTTTTGGGGGTTTTTGGTTTTACTTCTCCTTTTCTTTCTGAAAAGTGGTGGTGCGGTGGTTTTTGGAAAAGCTTCATTTCAGTGTCGTTGAGTCTATGTTTGGCCATCTCCGATTGAGAACAAGTGTGGGCTCCGAAACCTTTCTATTTTATTTGCAAATTGATTTTGTTGGAATGTGGCAATTTTGATGGGTTTTGGAAATTGATCATTTAAGTACAGTAGTACTGTCGAATGGCATGGAAACTCGCTTTGGTTAGTACGGTTCTAAGTTCCATTGGTTGAGGGTCGACGTAGTGACAAGAAAACTCATTTTTCAAGAAGTTTTAGAGTGGTTTTTTGGCCACTGGTGTTTCCACACGGGCGTGTGCCAGTTCACACGGTCGTGTGCTTTTAAGAATTAAGGTTTTCGGGCCAATTTTGGTGCCACAGGTCCGTGTGGCTGATTTGGGGATTTTATTGTTTCTCACAGATCGTGTCTCCTGGACACACGGGCGTGTGAGTTTGGGAATTAGGGTTTGAGTTATTGGTGCCACACGGCCTGGTCACACGATCGTGTGGCTAATTTGGTGATTTAGGGATCCCACATGGGCATGTGTTTTGGACACACGATCGTGTCTGGTGGGGCACACGGGCGTGTGAAACCCTCACACGGTCGTGTCAGCCCTGTACTCAAACTTAGTGCAAATGGATAGAGAGTTACACGGCCTGTTCCCACGACCATGGCACTAGTCCACACGGGCATGTGCTTTAGTCATACGATCGTGTGCCCTTTTTCACGAACTTTTGACCTTCAACATAGGCTAGGCATTCCCACATGGCCAGCGCATATGGGCATGTGGTCTTAAGACACTTATATTGGTTTGGTGTGCCTTCATGATCTAAAAATATGTTGTGCGTTTCAACCCTTGGCTAAGCTTAAACAAGGGTAGGTAAGAATGTTGATCTGGGCTTCGGCCTGAGTGTATCTGTGTGACTATCATGTGAAGTGCTTGAATCTGAATCTGTTCTATTAGGGGTGTGTGTGTATAGTTGTTCTGTCTGACTATTTGATATTGTGACTCTGTTCTGTGAGATTGTGTGCATACATACATCTGCATAAAATATTTTAGGATGGGAATGTGTAAAGAAGGGAGACTGATTCTGATATGATATGGTAGTTTAATTGCAATTTATCGGTATAGTGGTTTACCGCATCGCACTGTACTATATGTACATTAGCTATGCTACGTACCCTTATCTGATCTGGCAGTTTAACTGTAATTTATTGGTATGGCGGTATACCGCATTACACTGTACCGCACGTACGTTAGCTATGCTACGTATATATTTATATATATCTGATCCGGCAGTTCAAACTGTAATTTAACTATACTTTAGATTTTCGTACTACACTGTATAGCACATACGTCAACCTTCCTGCATATATCTATCTGATCTATTAATTCAACTGCATTCTGATAAGTCATTGTTGCTAGGCCACCCGGGATGACTTTATATGGTGTGTAGGGTTGGATGGGCCTACTTGGTCCTAATTGGTGTGTTTGGTTGGATGAACTTTAACAGCTCTTTTAGGGTGTGATCGGAGGACAGAGAGGTGTGTTGGTTGGATAGGTGGGTTTTTATTAGACTGCATTACATCTGCATCTATCTGTGAGTTCTGACTGAAAGACTAGTTGTCTGTGACCTGTTTGTCTGATTAGCATTTGTGCTGAGACTTTTGTGTGAACCTAATGTGCTCTGATTGTTAAACCCTATTTGGACACTAGTTCCGATGTGATTTCTGATTCTATGTGTGTTTGAAATTCTATTGTGTTTCTGATGTGAATACCGTATTTTTGTCTCTTGTTTTGTTTCAAACTCACACTGAGCTTGATTAGCTCACTCCCTCTTAGTGTTTCCTGTTCAGGTACTCTTTTGAATTTTGACGTTGGTCTTGGTATGCAGAGGTCTCGAACAGTCTCAGGAATAAAAGAATTAATTAGTAAACGTTATATGTTCAGTTTCTATTTTATCATTCAGAGTTTTGAAATGTAAGGTTTTATAATACCGTGGTACAGATTTTGAGTTAAGCTTTAAATCATTTTAATTCTGCTTATTATATATATATACTAAACTTAACGTAATTTAGCTGTTTGTATTTTAGATTATTAAATGTTTTGATACGATGTGATAACTTATTTTTGTAATAAATTACCTACTATCACTTCGGTGATCAATGTGACATCTGAGATTCGGTCTAAACTTCTAGGCCGGGTTTACAGTGTTGCACACTGCATCACCGTGAACTCAAACACACCTTAAAACTATTACACTGTCTCCTTCAAACACAAATACAAATAAATCTTTCTGTTCAAAAATTTCAATACTAAAAAAAAAATTAGGAGAGAATTTCTTATTTTGTAAGGGACGGTGGCCGAAAGAGTTGATGGAGTAGGAGAAGGAAAAACCCAATTTAAATAGGCAACCGGGAGGAAAAAAAAACAATGTAGGAGCCCATAATTAGGATTTTCGGGATAGAATGTTTGAAAATTATCTTAAGATTCTCGGGTTATGAGTTTTTTTAGGGATAGGGTTGAAATTGGGAGAGAAGAAAACACGCCTTGTAGGACGTGTTTTCATCTGAGTGGGTAGAAGAGACCCTTGTAGGACGCGCTTTCAACCTGCATGGAAGCTAACTTAGTTGAAAATGCGTCCTACGGGAGCGCTTTCAGAGTCTCTTCTGCAATTTCAGCTGAAAACGTGTAACATCCCCAAATTGGGCCTAGTAGGATTGGGCCCAATGGGCCGTGGGCGTAGGAATGTTTAAAATTTTGAGAACAAGAGAATGACAATATTGCAAATTGGACTTATTAGTTAAGTGAATTTGGAAGGTTATGAGGCTTCTATGAAGTTCCGGGTTTGAGTTGGGCCTTAGTAAAATTTTGTGATTTAGCCTATTAAGGAGAGATAGTAAGTGGCATCAAGGCTTATGGAAATAGATGAGTAATTTGTTAGCATAAAGGAGTTTATGGTAAAGAGGTTATGGCATTAAGTGATGTACCTTGAGGAAGAGGTTCAAATCCATTGTTTGCAAATTTGACTATTATTTTTGCTTTCCTTCCTTATGTGTCGGCCAAGAAGTATTTTTGGTAAGTGTGGACTTTATTATTTTGATAAGGTGGCTAAAAGAATATGGCAAGGTTAAAGTTTGGGAAAGGAATTAAGAGGAATAGGAAAGAAAGGGGGACAAGAGGCTAATATTGGGGGAGGTGTTTTGGAAAGTATGGGTGGCCAAACTCTTATCCAAAGGGGGGATGCATGTGGACGGTTTGGAGATGTTAGATAGCTGATTTTTTTTTTGGCATTTGGTAAAGTCTTAGTTTGGTTTTGGCCAAAAATCCCTTTCAACTTTGTGCCATCCTCTCCCAATTTTGCAACTCTCTTTGCCAAAATCTATTAGCACAATAGTGTATTTTCTTTCTCTTTTGTTTGACCACAAACTCATTTTCTTTCCACCTTCTTTGATAGCCAAAATTTTCCATTGCCTTTTGATTCAATTTTTGGTGCTTGTAGGCCGAAAACCTTTCTCTTTGCATTATTTGGTACTCTCCAAATTTCTTTTGCTTTGTGCCGAATTTACAAGCCATTGTGTTGATCGAAACATTCCAAACACCCTGATACACCTTCTCCTTGCTTTTAATCGTTTCTTCTCATTTGTGTTGACATTCACTCCTTTGATCAATCGAGTGATAGTGGAAGGCTGAAACTTTGACTCATCCGTAGCCATTGTACAATTGTTAGAAATCGGAACTAATATCGTTAAGGTAAGGGATTCATCATGGTTCTTTTTGGATCTATTTCATTGACCGGTTATTTTGCTTAACGAAATAGTGGTTGTGACTAATCGATTATATTTTTAGGACTAAATTGCTCGATCTATCCCTCGTAATAAGAGACTCAGATTGTTGGTAAGTGTATAGATTGTCAATCAATCGAAATAATTGGTTGAAGTGATAAATTCGGTTTTGGACTAATGGTTGACCGATTGTACCTTTAGGTACCGCGGAGAGTATCGTGTTTTGGATTCCGAATAAGGTGTGTAATCCCGTACCCTTCCGAATATATGTTTGAAATGGTGAGTAAATCTCACATCTCTCTGAAAGTTTACATGAAATATCCTGTGATTCGGTAGAAATACCGAAGAAAACCGATAACCGGCATCCGTAATTGCTCGGACGTGCGTATGCTCGTAGTGGTAAACGTATTTTGTAATAAAACTGTTTCGGTCAGAAACAGTGACGTGTATTTGAAAAATCACAAAAAATTGGATAAAAAGATTTACAAAGTAAGTAAGATATCAGATTAAAGCTTACTGTGTTTACTTTAATATGGAAGAAACGGAGAAGGAAAAAGAATATTATATTCCGAGATATGTTAATTTTAGTGAGACTGGTTCTGAATGACTTCGGGGTATTCTGTTCTGTTTTGGAAAAATCATATAAAATTGTACAAAGTGAATTATGGGACATAATTTATATGTATGGATTCCTTACTGAACCTATTTTAGATGGAAACAAGTGGGAGCAGTAGATGAAAAGCGTACAGTAAGATAGTTGTGATTAAGGAAAGAGAGGTCAGAATCATTGGACAGTGAAAAAAGGAAAATTTTAAGGAATAAACTGTAATAAATGGTTAAGCTAAAAATTCTGGAAAAATTATAGGAGAAAGATATATGTGTCTACTATCAAGGAAAATTTACGTATTTAGATTTCGAGTTTTCTAACTCGAGTTATGGTCAATTTAGTCAGTATGACGTAGATGGACAGTTTCGATTTTATGCTCCAAATTAGTAGTTAAGCCTAGTTTGTGAAATTACCATAATACCCTTAGAGGGTAAATTACTAAAATACCCATGGGTTGCGAGATTACTGAATTACCCTAAACGAGTAAAATTACGAAAAATGCCCTTATGGGACAAATTACGAAAATGCCCTTATGGGTCAAATTACGGAATTGCCCCTAATGGGCCGAAATATGAAATTGCTTAATGAACTGAATTGACATATTACTTTATGGGCCAATCTGATATATTTTGTTATGAGGGCCAAAAATATGATAAATGGGCCAAATGTGATATGTGATAAATGGGCCATATTATTATTTTGATAAATTGGCCAAGTAAGAATATTGTGAAAAGGGCCTCATGTGTTAAATGGGCCAAGGTCTACTAGATCGTTAAATGGGCCAAAATTTCTATTTTGACCAATGGACCAAATTGATAATTTGTAATATGAGCTTTTTGTTGAAATTTACCTTATGAATATATTATTATGCATTAAATATGTATATACATGATTGCATGGGTTGGGATAATTGACGAAGAGAAGAATGGCCTGTTGCCACAAATCTAGTTCGGTGACTTTGTCACAATGGCCTGTTGCCACAAATCTAGTTCGGTGGCTTTGTCACAATGGCCTGTTGCCAAAAATCAAGTTCGGTGACTCTGTCACAATGGCTGTGCCACAAATATTATAATTGGCTTAATACCGCTATTGGTGTGTTGGTGGGGTGGGTTGACTTGATCCCCACAGGTGTGTTGGTTAATGCGGGTGGTGTGTAGCGGATGGAAATTTAGGCTTGGTTGGGAATTGCATATCACATGCATTTTATATTTGTTATATTGTTACATTTGTAAATGGGCTTAGGTCCAAATATTTGCTTTATGGATTTTGGCCCGGTGAACAATGGTGAGTGGGTTACACTTTGAGTTCTAAGTAACTCACCCCTTCTTTTCTTAATCCACATAGGTAATGCTCCGTGAGGTGGACTTGGGCCATGGATGACTAGGTGGAGGCCATACTTGAAATGATGCTATTGAATGTTAAATTCTATTTCATTTATTTTATTATTTTGCTATTTTGGTTTAAGTTGTAATAAGGCCTCGAACTATTTTTATTTTTGCTTTATGGTTGGGATGTTTTATTATTTTTCTTAAATTGTTTAAAACGAGAATTTTTCTAAAAACGTAAATAAAGATTTTTTGAAATTGATTAACAAATGGATTTCAAAATAAACTTTTACAAATATGATTTAACTCGAACTTTCTTTCAAATTATTAAACGATATTTTCAAAAGTCATGGATTTAAAGTTCAATTCCTTGATTTGTGATTCATCAATTAATCTCTCAAAATTACTTGTATTTTATCCACGTTTCCTTAATGTTTCAAAATGATGTTGCAACTCTATTTTTCGCAAATTGTTTATTTCAAATATGCATTTACAGCAGAAAAGGTTTATTAAAGATAATTATGTTTTCACATAGACACAATTGCTTTAGTTGTTTTGGGTTTTAACAAAGAGGCGAAATTTTCAAACGAGTTTTTTTGTGACACGCATGATTCGGGCCTAACTTCTAGGTCGGGTTTGGGGTGTTACATTTATGGTATCGAGCCAGTTTGAAAACTTCGGTACGTGGTTTGGGTTCATAAGCGTTTTCAAAATTGTTTTGAATTTTAAATTATAAATGCATGTTCGAAGGAAGTATGGCACCACGGTATCCGGCACCAAGTCAAGTAAGTATTTGTTTTGTTTTATGATTATTATGATATGACTATAGGAACACTCTAGAACTTTTAGTTTTAGATGTTGAAACTATAGAGATTGAGACTTTAGGATGCGTTTTGTGAAAACAACTTCTACTCTTATACTCCATAAAATATTGTTTAATAAACTTTGAAATAGCATAATGATTCATAAAACTCTTAATCGATTATATCGACTTAGTGAACATGGCGCTAGAAGACAGCGGACGCGATAGGCGTGGGCGTGGTAGAGGCCGAGGTGCTAGGACTAGATCTTTGGCACCAAGGCATGTGCGAAAGGGAGGCACATACATCGTTAGTGGCTGAGACAGGATCTCATGATCGAGTTGGGGTTGATGAGCTGACTCAGATAGTTAAGAAAGTATTGGAGGAGGTTAAAAGAATCAGTGAGGCACCTCGAGTTGAGTGCGTGGACTATAAGAAGAAAAGAGATCGTGGTTCTTTAGGGTCATAGTCTCGTTCTGTGAAGCGTGTCAAGGCACGTCCAAACTTTCCGACTTGCGATTATTGCAGAAGGCATCATCCGGGAGAATGTTGGAGAAGGTCAGAAGCATGCTTGAGATGCGGGTCTAAGGAGCATAAGGCTCGGGATTGTTTCATCACCATCAAGTCAGTTATGGTTGGAAGTGATGATTGAATGTAAGAAAATTTTTGGTATAAGTGGTATATAACGGTTTGCTGCTGTGGTTAGATGTTTGGTTGTGTGAAAAGGATTTAAGATTAAGTTAAAACTACATTGTGGTTTTCAAGAGCAGAGTGCGCAGCGAAAGCATAGTGATGTGATCTGAGCGATACGTTTAGTAGTTGATTGGAAATTTCGAGGACGAAATTTCTTTAAGGAGGGTAGAATTGTAACATCCCAAAATTGGGCCTAGTAGGATTAGGCCCAATGGGCCGTGGGCGTAGGAATGTTTAAAATTTTGAGAACAAGAGAATGACAATATTGCAAATTGGACTTATTAGTTAAGTGAATTTGGAAGGTTACGAGGCTTCTATGAAGTTCCAGGTTTGAGTTGGGCCTTAGTAAAATTTTGTGATTTAGCCTATTAAGGAGAGATAGTAAGTGGCATCAAGGCTTATGGAAATAGATGAGTAATTTGTTAGCATAAATGAGCTTATGGTAAAGAGGTTATGACATTAAGTGATGTACCTTGAGGGAAGAGGTTCAAATCCCATTGTTTGCAAATTTGACTATTATTTTTGCTTTCCTTCCTTATGTGTCGGCCAAGAAGTATTTTTGGTAAGTATGGACTTTATTATTTTGATAAGGTGGCTAAAAGAATATGGCAAGGTTAAAGTTTGGGAAAGGAATCAAGAGGAATAGGAAAGAAAGGGGGACAAGAGGCTAATATCGGGGAGGTGTTTTGGAAAGTATGGGTGGCCAAACTCTTATCCAAAGGGGGGATGCATGTGGACGGTTTGGAGATGTTAGATAGCTGATTTTTTTTTTTTTGGCATTTGGTAAAGTCTTAGTTTGGTTTTGGCCAAAAATCCCTTTCAACTTTGTGTCATCCTCTCCCAATTTTGCAACTCTCTTTGCCGAAATCTATTAGCACAATAGTGCATTTTCTTTCTCTTTTGTTTGACCACAAACTCATTTTCTTTCCACCTTCTTTGATAGCCGAAATTCTCCATTGCCTTTTGATTCAATTTTTGGTGCTTGTAGGCCGAAAACCTTTCTCTTTGCATTATTTGGTACTCTCCAAATTTCTTTTGCTTTGTGCCGAATTTACAAGCCATTGTGTTGATCGAAACATTCCAAACACCCTGATACACCTTCTCCTTGCTTTTAATCGTTTCTTCTCATTTGTGTTGACATTCACTCCTTTGATCAATCGAGTGATAGTGGAAGGCTGAAACTTTGACTCATCTGTAGCCATTGTACAATTGTTAGAAATTGGAACTAATATCGTTAAGGTAAGGGATTCATCATGGTTCTTTTGGATCTATTTAGTTTGTGGGTTATTTTGCTTAATGAAATAGTGGTTGTGACTAATCGATTATATTTTTAGGACTAAATCGCTCGATCTATCCCTCGTAATAAGAGACTCAGATTGTTGGTAAGTGTATAGATTGTCAATCAATCGAAATAATTGGTTGAAGTGGTAAATTCGGTTTTGGACTAATGGTTGACCGATTGTACCTTTAGGTACCGCGGAGAGTATCGTGTTTTGGATTCCGAATAAGGTGTGTAATCCCGTACCCTTCCGAATATATGTTTGAAATGGTGAGTAAATCTCACATCTCTCTGAAAGTTTACATGAAATATCCTGTGATTCGGTAGAAATACCGAAGAAAACCGATAACCGGCATCCGTGATCGCTCGGACGTGCGTATGCTCGTAGTGGTAAACGTATTTTGTAATAAAAGCTGTTTTGGTCGAAGCAGTGACGTGTATTGAAAAATCACGAAAAATTGGATAAAAGATTTACAAAGTAAGTAAGATATAAGATTAAAGCTTTCTGTGTCTACTTCAATATGGAAGAAATGGAGAAGGAAAAGAATATTATATTCCGAGATATGTTAATTTTAGTGAGACTGGTTCGAATGACTTGAGGTATTATGTTCATTTTGGAAAAATCATATAAAATTGTACAAAGTGAATTATGGGACATAATTTATATGTATGGATTCCTTACTGAACCTATTTTCGATGGAAATAAGTGGGAGCAGTAGATGAAAAGCGTACAGTAAGATAGTTGTGATTAAGGAAAGAGAGGTTAGAATCATTGGACAGTGAAAAAAGGAAAATTTTAAGGAATAAACTATAATAAATGGTTAAGCTAAAAATTCTGGAAAAATTATAGGAGAAAGATATATGTGTCTACTTTCAAGGAAAATTTACGTATTTAGATTTTGAGTTTTCTAACTCGAGTTATGGTCAATTTAGTCAGTATGATGCAGATGGACAGTTTTGATTTTATGCTCCAAATTAGTAGTTAAGCCTAGGTTGTGAAATTACCATAATACCCTTAGAGGGTAAATTACTAAAATACCCCTGGGTTGCGAGATTACTGAATTACCCTCAACGAGTAAAATTACGAAAAATGCCCTTATGGGATGAATTACGAAAATGCCCTTATGGGCCGAATTACAAAATTGCCCCTAATGGGCCGAAATACAAAATTGCTTAATGAACTGAATTGACATATTACTTTATGAGCCAATCTGATATATTTTGTTATGAGGGCCAAAAATATGTTAAATGGGCCAAATGTGATATGTGATAAATGGGCCAAATGTGATATGTGATAAATGGGCCATATGATTATTTTGATAAATTGGCCAAGTAAGAATATTGTGAAAAGGGCCTCATGTGTTAAATGGGCCAAGGTCTGCTAGATCGTTAAATGAGCCAAAATTTCTATTTTAACTAATGGGCCAAATTGATAATTTGTAATATGAGCTTTTTGTTGAAATTTACCTTATGAATATATTATTATGCATTAAATATGTATATACATGATTTGCATGGGTTGGGATAATTGTGAAGAGAAGAATGGCTGTTGTCACAAATCTAGTTCGGTGACTCTGTCACAATGGCTGTTGCCACAAATCTAGTTCGGTGACTTTGTCACAATGGCTGCTGCCAAAAATCAAGTTCGGTGACTCTGTCACAATGGCTGTGCCACAAATATTATAATTGGCTTAATGCTTGCTATTGGTGTGTTGGCGGGGTGGGTTGACTTAATCCCCAGGTGTGTTGGTTGAATGCAATTGGTGTGTAGCGGATGGAAATTTAGGCTTGGTTGGGAATTGCATATCACATGCATTTTATATTTGTTATATTGTTACATTTGTAAATGGGCTTAGGTCCAAATATTTGCTTTATGGATTTTGGCCTAGTGAACAACGGTGAGTGGGTTACACACTGAGTTCTAAGTAACTCACCCCCTTCTTTTCTTAATCCCTGTAGGTAATGCTCCGTGAGGTGGACTTGGGCCATGGATGACTCGGTGGAGGCCATACTTCAGAAATGATGCTATTGAATGTTAAAATCTATTTCTGTTTATTTTATTATTTTGCTATTTTGGTTTAAGTTGTAATAAGGCCTCTGAACTATTTTTATTTTTTCTTTATGGTTGGGATGTTTTTATTATTTTTCTTAAATTGTTTAAAGCGAGAATTTTTCTAAAAGCGTAAATAAAGATTTTTCCGAAATTGATTAACAAATGGATTTCAAAATAAACTTTTACAAATATGATTTAACTCGAACTTTCTTTCAAATTATTAAACGATATTTTCAAAAGTGATGGATTTAAAGTTCAATTCCTTGATTTGTGATTCATCAATCAATCTCTCAAAATTACTTGTATTTTATCCACGTTTCCTTAATGTTTCAAAATGATGTTGCAACTCTATTTTTCTCAAATCGTTTATTTCAAATATGCATTTGCAACCGAAAAGGTTTATTAAAGATAATTATGTTTTCACATAGACACAATTGCTTTAGTTGTTTTGGGTTTTAACAAAGAGGCCGAAATTTTCAAACGAGTTTTTTTTGTGACACGCCAGATTCGGGCCTAACTTCTAGGCGGGTTTGGGGTGTTACAAAACGCGTCCTACAAGGCCTGTTTTCTTCCTTCTATTTTTCAACCTTATCCTGTAAAAATATTAGTACCATAACCCTAAACCTGAACCACAGATTCTCGGGCTAGAGAATCTCGAATAAAATTCAAACATCATATTTATAATTTTTAAAAAAAAAGCTTCTAATAAGATGATTTTTTAAAAATTATTCAGACTTTTCAGAAAAACGCTAAGAAGCGTTTTTTAAACTTATCATGCCCAATATTTTCCAATATTTTGAAGTTATGTTTAATATCCAGAGATAGTATTTTGAGTAGATTATTTTTACAAGGAGATTTGCATAAGGAGAAGATTATTTATGTTAAAGACCTGAATTTTAAAAATCGACTTAATAAAATAAATTAGTTCAAGTAAGTTTCGTTGTTATTATTTTTGGATAATTCGTACTTTTTTTTCTACATAATGTTTTCATTTTAAACATGTGAAATAGGTTATTTGGTTGAAGATTAGTACATGAATTAGAGTGGTTATTTATTATGACGGTCAAATTTGTGACACCAAAATTAGGTTCGTTTTTGCTTCAGCCCAATCTACAGAATTGAAATTCAATCAGAGCATAAGATTGCATGAGCTTTGGTAAAAAATTATAAGGAATGTGGCGAGTTTAAGCTGGAGAAGAATTGTGAGATTGAAATATAGATGTCTAATGTCAATAAACCCATTAGATATTATATATTTGAGCTCATAGGTGACATGAAGTTCGAGGCAATGCTCGATTCGTATTGCTCTAGTGGATTAGCTATACTAGAGTTATATGCCCACTTTTTTGACGATGATGAAGGTGCTTCGATTTCAACAATAGTTCCAGTTAATGCTAGAATGTAACAAGAAGTAGAAATTCCAACCGCACGATTGTGTGGTGGGTTCACAACATTGTTACAAAACTCCTATCATGAAATGTTGGAATTATCAATGTGAAGACATTCATCAGTTTCAACCTTCGATTTAACCTTTGGCGCGTAGTCCGTCCAGCTATCGAGGTTAGTTGGTAACCCAAACTTCAGTACCCTGACATGACATCCTGTGAGTGCTTTTGATTTTAACTTCCGAACAATGATGTTATATGATGGAAACACTTATACGGGTATGCCATCAAGTTACACCGGTGTGCAATTTGCAAGTGATTTTGGTTTTAACGTAGGGTTTACAAGAACAGATGATGTACTCCCTACTACCTATATGGTTGAAGGGACATCCAACCTCGACATGCAATTGGGTTGATAACAAACAGGGAGCTGAGAGAGGGATTTGAAACTGATAATGATTAAATCTGGGAGTCCAGGCCAGATCGTTTAGAAATTTCATTATTTTTTGAACCATAGTCGGTTCCTAATGAACTAGAAGAAAGTGGTTCTGACAGTGAAGGTCCGAAAAATGCTGGAAGAACCGATTCGGATTTCACACCATATGCACCTTCACCCACATGCATAATGTCAACCTTCAGCTTCATGCTGAAGGTGGGTTAGAAATTCTTCATTAAATGTCTGTGATTTACAAGTTGGAATGGAGTTTTCCTTAAAAGATGCTTTTATTGTTATACTGCAGCGGTATAGCATAAAACATAGGGTCAATTTTCATGTTATATAATCCTGATAAGAAAAATATGAGGCGAAGTGCGCAATGCATGACAGCAAATGTCCACGGATAATCATGACATCTATGAGAAAAAAATGAGGTTCTAGACAATTAAAAAATATAATGTTCCACATACTTGTGTTGTCGCAGGTACATCACATGATTATTCGAGATTGGATTCTAACCTGATATCTGACATTATCTTACTCATTTTGATATACTCGTGTTGTTGCAAGTATGTTATAGGATCATCCCAAATTGGATTCTGACATTATCTCTAACGTTATCTTACCTATGGTGAAAATGAGTCCTAAAATTCCCATGCTGGTTTTGATTACCAATATCTGTAGTTAGTATGATTACATCGTGTCGTACCACAAGGCATAGGTTGCAAAATAGAAAACTATGGAAAAGATGCAAAAATTTAGGCCCATTTTCTAAGCCCAGGCTTGGCCCAAAAAATAGGTATAAAATTTTGCCCTAAGCTCGACCCATATAAAAAATGCTAAACCTGAGCCTGACCCGCTTGTATTAAATTTTTAGATTATTTTTATATAAAAACCAATTTAAAAAATATAATACATCAAATACACTAAAAATATTAAAATAAATATTTTCCAACAAATTAAAAATACATTAATAAAATAGTAGTAACATTAACAAGCAAATAGTTCTAAAATAGTAGTAAAATTAACAAAAAACAAGAGTTATACAATATCCAAACAATAACAAAAAAATAGTAGCAATATATTAGCGAAATGGCAACAAAACAACAACAACAACAAAAAGAAAGTTTAGGCTAATTCGGATCGGGTTAGGGTAAAAAATCCTACCAGAGGCCTAACCCGTTTAGAAAATAGGTCTTATTTTTTATCCAAGCTCATTTTTTGGACCTATATATTTTCCCAAACCGTTCTACTTTTCGAAAATCCCTTAGGCTTAGATGAATGACCCGACCCGTGATCAAAATTAGTACGAAAAGAAAGAATGATAAATGATCACTTCCCCCTTTTTTTTTTGGTGAAAGAAATAAAGATGCAAAATAAATAAACTAGATCCTCAAAGGACGATCTTCAAATAGTCTTAGGCCTAATCTCCTATGACGACCTGTCTTAGCATGCATATTGGCAATTGAGTTCTCTTCTCTGGGAATATGCTCAATTTCCCACTACTTTACCTTTTTCAGAGTATGATGAATTCTTCTGACTAGGGCAAAATTATAGTTTCCTGAAGAATCGTCCATGATGGCGTTAATAGCTTTAATACTATCCGTTTGAATAAGGATCCTTTCTAAGCGTTTATCCAATATAAGGTTCAACCCATCTAAGATCCCCTAAAGCTCCGTCTCCATCACTGTACAATTACCCAAATATCTGGAGAACCTAATGATCCACTCACCATTATGATCCTGCACAAGGTCTCCATCAGTGCAAAACTCTCGTCAATATTAACCGAACCATCTGTCTTTAAACACACCCAACTGCTAGCTGTAGATTGACATGGGGATAACTTCGTGATTTATGAGATGAGAGAATTAAACCCGAGGAATATTGTTTTGCCCAGCTATATGAGATTTTAATGATTTCATCAAAGCTCCACGAAATACCTTGAAAAATAAACAAGTTGCGATTCTTCCAAATACGCAACATGATGATCCCAAAAAGACACGGCCAATCAACTTCCCCATCTTTTTCTTTTTTAACTCATGTAATTAGTATATATAGATATTAATTAAACCTTTAACATCCAATGGCCATGATTATAGATGATAATTGTTAGTGGAATCTAATGGCCTAGATCAAGCCCTCTTACTAACCAAATTTTTGCTATGACAAAATTATTTTTAAGGTCTTAACATAAATACCACTTAGGTTCCTCACCAATTGTTCCTTCATTTCAACAATTTAGTCCATGTGCTATTTAAATATTTTTCTGATAATTCATTTAACAATATACTTAATAATTTTTATTTTCCAACAAGAATCTCATTTTCAAAAATTTTTTATTTAAAAGATTCAAAATTTAACTTGAATTTTTCATTTCCATTGAAAACCTATTATCACAACATTTGATTTGATTTTTAAGATCTTTTAAAAATTATTTAGTGATCTATGATGGAGTTTATCCTTAACTTTAAAATTATTATTCATACAAGTTTAAGTTATAAAAAATATATTATAAGCACGAGCACGAGTGAGTGTTGAGATAGTTATGGTAAAAATTTCTAAAGTTATACTATAAAAATAATTTATGTGCTATAAAAGTATTATAATGTACTTATTTATAAAAAGTTAATGCTAAAAAGTGACATAACTTATTTGTGTGTTGATAACTCTTGAAAAGAGTTATATTTCAGGCTTCTAGATTAAATTAATTATTTGGAATTAAGTAAATATGTTTGCATTTTTAGGATATTTTTAGAACATTGCATAACAAAACTTGGATTGTGCTATAAATGTCATTATTTCTTACTGGGGAAGAAAGGTGTTGGTTATTATTGGCAACAGGTGCAGGATGAAGAAGAGAAGAGAGAAAGGAGAAAGAAAATGAAGGAAGTGAAATATTGTCATGACAAAATGTTGGTTAGATTGCCAGCAAGAATGCCATGGCAATTCCAGGAAGATGACGCAGCATTCAGTCCACGTCACTCTCAGCCAATTGTACTTGTATCAGATAAACCACCTAGAAAAAGAGGAAGCAAATGAGTGTGCTGAGAGGGATAGACTCACCCTATAAAAAAGGAAAGAGAAAAAAGGATTTTGGGGATAGAGAATTGGAGAGCAATTTTCTCTGCACTGAATTCTCATGGAAAATTTTAGAGAAAAGAGAGAAGAGGGTAGCAGCTTATGGAGCAAAAATCACATACGCAAGGAAGGGGAAGAGAAATCTGCCCTGGGTTTTGCATCAAATTTCAGCATTAAAGTGAAAGCTGGAGTAGCTCGAGCTTCCTGCAGTTCTGCCTTTATTTTCTGATTTGAACTTTGTGATTCATAAACTTGAATGATGATGTTGAATGGTTTTATTTTGGATTTGACTGTCCAATCCATGAGCTAAATCTCATTGGGTTAGATTTATTTAGGTGAATTTTTACTATCTTTAATGCCTATGGTCTAATTTTGAGTAGACTACTGTTTCATTCTATTTGTGATTGTTTTAAATGCATACATGCAAGCTGATAAACCGTAAAAGTAACATATTTTAATCCCACATTTAGTATGCTTTTGGATGAATTTATCCTTAATTTATGTAAAAAGGTGCTCTTAATCCTTTCTTTTCATGTCTTATACTCAGGAAAGCACCCAAGGATAAAAAGGACGCAAAACGGGTTTAAAACGGACCAAAGTGGGACAACTCAAGAAGTCAGCACGGCCTGGACTTTATGCCACACGGCCGTACCCCAATATTTAGATTGCACACGGTCACAACCTGATTTACACGATCGTGCCTCGTCGACAAAAAGCCCAACATGGCCTGGAGACACGGGCTGGACCACGATTTACACGGACGTGTCAAGGCCGTGCCCCTACCGCAGGAAAGAGTAATTTCACTCGGAATTGGATGCTTGGAGCCCAAGAAACGCAATCCTAAGTCCACTCAACACTTAGGATGAATTTCACTTGAATTACGAGTACTTAGGAGCCAAGTAAAGCATCCCAAACGTCTATATAAACAATCCAAGGCAGCAATTCAAAGTTGGCAGGTTTTAGCAGATTTTTCTGCCAGAGCTTTACTCGTTTAGGGAATTACTCGAAGATAGCCAGTTGATCCATCTCGAAGAGTTGGAATTCTACTCAGGACGGAGGATCTCTCCTTCAATTCCTTGTGGGGTTTTAGGATTTCTTATATTTTGTTTTATCTTTTCTCTTGAGATGTTTTCTTATTTTATTATGAACTAGATCCTTGAGACACGAAGGGATGAAACCTATGATGGATTTTGTTATTTGATCTATTGGTTTATATGATAAATACTTAGTTTGTTCTTAATTATGTTGCTCAATTTAATCTGATGTGCTTAGGTGGAGGAGGAATAGACCCTGCCTAAGAGTAGATCTAGCATAATTAAGCGGAGTTGATCAGGCGCCTAGAGATAAGGTTACGAGATTTTGCCGGATTAGGGTGAAACCTAATATGGGAGTCCATTGATCGATTTACTGCTTCCTTAGGGGGTTATTATAAGAGAATGAGAGTTCCACTAATTAACCTAAGGTTAAACGTTATTCACTTCGAGAGAAGGTTTAATATAGGTTAGGGAGTCTCACGGATCAAGCTAAGTAAAAGAAATCATATGAATTGAAAGTTAGATAATAAGTGAAGTCATAGGTGGATTCTTCCCGAGGGTATCGTTTTTATCAACTGAGTTTTCCAAAGTCTTTTCCCAGTTTATTCTTTTGTCTTTGCATTTAGTTTAAGTATTTCATTAGTCGTAGATAAGTTAATTAATCACTCCATATTTAAGGCTAAATAATAGGAAGAAAGTGAGTAGTAGTACTTTTAGGTTCCTTGGGTTCAATAAGATATTCTTGCCAAAGCTATACTACTGTTCGACAGGTGCACTTGCCTCTATATCGTTGTCATAGTTAGTTTACAGATTTGATTATCCTTTATAAATTTTAAAACTAGACTGTTTTGCAGCGATCAAGTTTTTGGCGCCGTTGCCGGGGAATTCTAAAATATTCGAAAGCTCTATTTTTAATACTTTAGCCATTATTTCTAATTTTTATTTTTATTAAATTTCTAATTTTACTAATCCTCTTTCTTTATTAAACTTGCAAGGTACCTCTAGTTTATGACTAGAAGAAACCCTAGAGGACCATTAGAATACGACAGTGATATTGAAGCTACCGCTCGCAGAAATCGCAGAGAAACTAGACAAGCTCTAGACTACCAAAGAGAAGAACAACAAAACAGATCCAATCCTATTGAAGGGATGGCCAAAAATAATTCGCCTGATGTGCAAGATCAGAATGCTCCGCGTACTATGTATGATTATGCTAAACCTAATTTGACAGGAGCAGAATCTAGTATTGTTAGGCCTGCTATACTGTTAATAATTTTGAATTAAAACCTAACACAATACAAATGATTCAACAATTTGTTCAATTTGATGGATTGCAGGACGAAGATCCAAATACTCATATAGCTAATTTCTTAGAGTTCTGTGATATTTTCAAAATAAATGGCGTTTCTGATGATGCCATACGTCTTCGGTTATTTTCTTTTTCATTAAGGAATAAAGCAAAGCAGTGGTTGAACTCGTTACCACGAGGGTCAATCACCACATGGGACCAAATAACGGAAAAATTTCTTTTAAATTATTTTCCACCAGCCAAAACGACCAAATTTAGGAATGACATATCTTCTTTTGTGCAGAATGACGCAGAAACATTATATGATGCATGGGAAAGATACAAGGATCTCCTAAGAAGATGCCCACACCACGGATTACCTTTGTGGCTTCAAGCCCAAACTTTCTACAATGGTGTGAATTCTTCAACAAGGCAAATGATTGATTCATCAGTCGGTGGAACTCTGAATAACAAAACTCCTGAAGCGGCCTACGATTTTATTGAGGAGATGTCATTGAACACTTATCAATGGCAAATCACAAGGGCAAAGCCAACAAAATCAACCGGAGTTTTCAACATAGACGCAGTGACAATGCTGTCAACACAGGTGGAGTTAATGAATAAAAAGCTTGATAATTTATGTTCTTCGCAGTACATCCAAGAATGCAATGCGAAGCAAGCGGGAATGTGGCGAATTTGAGTACCCACGCTACCAACCGGGAGCGTAAAACGAAAGCGGACAAACTATATAGGTAACAATTTGGATCCAATAATAATCCTTATAGTAATACTTATAACCCAAAGTTGGAAGAACCACCCAAATTTTTCGTGGGAGGACAAGGAATTCAAGGAATTCAAAGGCAGCAACCTCCTCTAAATTATCAAAATCAGCCCTACCAACAGGAAAAAAAATTAAGCCTTGAAGAGATGCTGACAAAATTCATGGCAGCCACAGAATCTCGTCTTCAAAAACTAATACAAACCTTGATGAACAATAGAAGTTGATGAAAGGACTCAAGAATTAAGTTGGAGAATTTACTAGGTCAGTGGGACACCTCACAAAGCTAATTTCTGAACGCCAACAAGGACGTCTACCAAGCAAGACAAAAATAAACCCAAAAGAGCAAATCCAAGCCATTACAACTCAAGAGGGTACAGAAGTAGATAGACCCACATCAGCGCAAGAAAAGAAGGATAAGATCAAGGTAGCTCAAGAAAAGACAAAATAGATAATCAAAGAATACCAACCTCACATACTTTATCCTGAAGCATTGAAAAAAGAAGATTCAGAGGAACAATTCGGAAAGTTTCTAAAACTTTTGAAGAAATTACATATTAACTTACCTCTTCTTGAAGCTCTTTTTTAGATACCCGATACAAGGAAATTCTTAAGCAAGCTCTTGAGGAACAAACGCAAAATAGATGAAGAGCACCATGTGGAATTAAACGCAACATGCTCAGCAATGCTATAGAATAGGCTACCACAAAAACTAAAAGATCCAGGGAGTTTTACGATTCCATGCTTAATTGGTAGTTTGACTATTGATAATGCGTTAGATGATTTAGGGGCAAGTATAAATGTTATGCCTTATGCCTTTGTTTAAACGACTAGGTATAGGAAGCCCAAACAAACTAGGATGAGTATTCAACTAGTGATAAAAGCATTAGAATCCCTAGGGGCATTATTGAAGATGTTTTAGTCAAAATCGATAAATTTGTTTTCCCAGTAGATTTTGTTGTTTTAGACATGGATGAGGAAAATTCAATCCCTTTAATTTTAGGAAGACCTTTTCTTGCAACTGCCAAGACTAAAATTGATGTTGCCACAGGAGAACTCATACTTCGTGTAGGAGATGAATCAGTCAATCTTCAAGCTCTCGACTCAGCCAGAACCACAGAAGATGAAGGTAAGAAAGTCGTTTCAATAGATAATCAAATTATTCAACCTCCATCGCAGGAAACATCACGAAGCATCAAAACTGAGCCAACACAGAAGCATACGATCAACAATTTAGAAGAGCAGAAGATATACACCAAAGAAAAGTCGGATCCACACGAAGTAAAACCTAAAGAACCACCAGAAGAGCTCATAGGAACATCCAATCACTTTAAAATAGGAGACTAGGTGCTATTAGACAAAGTCAATCTTCACATCACTTCAACAGACTTGAGGGCAAAGGGAGAAATTCTTCCCAAGATACACGAAATCTTCCCCCACAACACAGTCGAGGTAAGTAACCCAAAATTCGATAAATTCAAGGTAAATGCTTCTCAACTCCAACTTTGTCATGAAAATAAAACCACAAGCATGAGGGAAGATATTCAAACCATTAAACCTTCCTGAAATTTTCAAACATGAGGACAGTCTAGCTTAAGACTATAAAGAGCGCTTCTCGGGAGGCAACCTGAACATTAACACTATTTATTTTCAAATTTGTTTTCAGTTTCTTTTCTTTCCATCTTTCTTTCCTAAGTATTTAGTTGGAAACTAACACAAAAGTGCAGATTTCCAGACCATACGGCCTTACACACGGCCGTGTCCGTGGCCGTGTGGACCACTGAAACCACCACACTGACAGGAGCAGGGCCGTGCAAGTCAGTCCAACCACTCCCCGACATCACGAGCCCAACAACCCTAAAGCACGGGTATCGATAAGAACAGCACTGGAGTGCCTATGAACCGTGTGAAGCTACTGACTTTCTCGAAATGGACGTGGCTGATTAAGAAACGGGCGTGTAAGAAGCAACACGCCATTAGCCACAGCCGTGCTAGGTAGCCGTGTGAATGGGCACACCCTCGGCACATGAGCGTGGGAACAAGCCAGATTTGAAATTTTATTTAAATTCCCACAGCCTTCCCTTCTCTCTCACATTCCTTCTTCCTTCTCTTCTTTTAAATTTTTCTTCCTATTCATAGAAAAGATCCAAGACACTAGAGCAACACAAAGATCATGCCGAAGAAACGTAAGCATCATCTTCTTAGAGGAAACCTCAACATGAGTTCATGCCGGTAGCTTCACTTAATTGACATGCCAAGGGTCGCGGAAACCTTTTTGGTTCTATTTTTCTTTTCTCGTCTCTTTTATTTTCCTTATCTATACTTCTTTTCTGCTTAATTTAATTTATTTCATAGTAGTTTCATGGTTTTAGGATCTAAAGGCTGCTAGGGAATCACACACCATAGCCTTCGAGGTCACACCCACTTCGTAAACCATCCAACAATAAGGACTCCTTAGTCCATTAGTCTTTTTTTTTCAATTTCAGTTTTCTTCTTATTCTCCTTCTTTTTATTTCCTTAATCTTTAAATTTATTATTAGTATATTATTATTATTTCTCTAGATCTCTTGGTTATATCTTCACAGACTACCCAATTTCTTCATCTAACAAATTGGTTCTCGGTAGCCACTCCACTGGGCCCATAGAAAACACCATCACTGCCACCAAAGACGCCCGAGATCATCCAAATTTCAGGGAGTATTACTTTTCCCACTTATCTTTTTGATTTGGCACATAAATTTCATTATCTATCTTTGTACATTGAGGACAATGTACATCTTAAGTGTGGAGGTAATAGTGCCTAACTTTTTGCATAATTCTCAAAACCCTGAAATTAGTCTTGATCTTAAGTATTTTTCTCATATTATTAATTAGGATGAAATTTCTATGATTTATGATTTTTATTGATATGTTTTAGAATAAATCATAGTTAATTGTGCATTGATGATTAAATTTGAAGAATACTAGAGAATCAAGCATGATAAGTCTATTTTTCAAAAATAAAAATTGATAGGTTGTTGAACTAAATATGAGTATTACTTTGAAATTTGAAATCTATAGGGATTGATGTCAAAAACACCAATAATTTCTGTGAGATATTGAGCCTTATAGAGCATATATTATTTTTCATGCTCACTTTTATTGATATTGAGTGTGTCAACTTTGAACTGTTATTCTAGAATTTGCCTCGTTTATGCATGTCGAGACCACAATAATGATTTGATATACTGAGATGATAAAGGCACGTAGGTTTAACCCGTTCACTCCACTAAAAAGCCTACCTACATAAATAACTCCTAGTGAACCTTGTTGAATCCTAACAACCTTTTTATTGACTCACCCACTAATATTATCCCAAAATCCCTTTGTATTTGTTATCAACATTCTTTTGACTACCCCTCTATTGAGAATTGACTTGATCAATTGCCAAATTAGGTTATTTCAATTATCAAAGTTCCTTCTATTAAGTTTTTCTTAGTTTGTTCTTAAAAAAAATCCAAGTTTATTCAATAAAAAAGCTTAGAGCAATTAAACTCCAATTGTTGAAGAAAAAAAGCTCGTATTAAAGTATTATCAAATTTTAAAGTGAAGAAAATACTCTTTATTATAGAGTAATTATCAATAGTGGTATTATTACTTTTCATTCGATGTAAATATTCATATTTAGTTCATTATTTTTAGATTAGGTAATTAGTCAATTCAATCTCGATTTTAACCCTCTGATTTAGCCTTTATCCACACCTTTTAACCCAAGCCCTGTTACAACCCTAATAAAGACCTTTTGATCTGTTTATTATCTCATATACAATGGTGGAGATTTGATTCAGGCAAGCCTATGGGATTAACTTTTCATGTTCGACTTTTGAGCGCTTTTTCTTGATCCTTAAACACTTTGAGTGCCTTGAGTGAATCTTTAGTGAGGATGTCAATCCTTGTCGGTTTTGAATCAAAGGTAATAAATAAGGGGAGACACCTATGTTTTCATGCTACAAAATCATGACTTATCTCGTTTGGATCTTTAGGGCACTTCGAGCTAAATGATCCATGTATAAATTATCTATGAATTATGATGAGGCATTGTCAATGGGAATTATGAATTTTGGAAAGTTCATTTTAATTGTAAGTTGAGAATTTTGCTTGAGGACAAGCAAAAGCTTAAGTGTGGGGGTATTTGATAAAATGTAAAAGTAACATATTTTAATCCCACATTTAGTATGCTTTTGGATGAATTTATCCTTAATTTATGTAAAAAGGTGCTCTTAATCCTTTCTTTTCATGTCTTATACTCAGGAAAGCAACCAAGGATAAAAAGGACGCAAAATGAATTTAAAACGGACCAAAGTGGGCCAACTCAAGAAGTTGACACGGCCTGGACTTCATGCCACACGGTCATGCCCCAATATTTAGATTGCACACGGTCACACCCTGATTTACACGATCGCGCCTCATCGACAAAAAGCCCAACACGGCCTGGACTTCATGCCACACGGCCATGCCCCAATTGGCAGACCCGAAGTACGGCCTCTACCCAGATATTGCACGGGCGTGTCATAGTCGTCCCTAAATTGACAGGATGGAGATACGAGCTGGACCACGATTTACACGAGCGTGTCAAGGTCGTGCCCCTGCCGCGGGAAGGAGCAATTTCACTCGGAATTGGATGCTTGGAGCCCAAGAAATGCAATCCTAAGTCCACTCAAACACTTAGGAAGAATTTCACTTGAATTAGGAGTACTTAGGAGCCAAGTAAAGCATCCCAAACATCTATATAAACAATCCAAGGCAGCAATTCAAAGTCGGCAGGTTTTAGTAGAGTTTTCTGCCAGAGCTTTACTCGTTTAGGGAATTACTCAAGATAGCAGTTGATCCATCTCAAAGAGTCGAATTCTACTCAAGATGGAGGATCTCTCCTTCAATTCCTTTGAGGGGTTTTAGGATTTCTTATATTTTGTTTTATCTTTTCTCTTGAGATGTTTTCTTATTTTATTATGAACTAGATCCTTGAGACACGAAGGGATGAAACCTATGATGGATTTTGTTATTTGATCTATTGGTTTATATGATAAATACTTAGTTTGTTCTTAATTATGTTGCTCAATTTAATCGATGTGCTTAGGTGGAGGAGGAATAGACCCTACCTAAGAGTAGATCTAGCATAATTAAGCGGAGTTGATCGAGCGCCTAGAGATAGGGTTACGAGATTTTGCCGATTAGGGTGAAACCTAATATGGGAGTCCATTGATCGATTTATCGCTTCCTTAGGGGTTATTATAAGAGAACGAGAGTTCCACTAATTAACCTAAGGTTAGACGTTATTCGCCGAGAGAAGGTTTAATATAGGTTAGGAGTCTCATGGATCAAGCTAAGTAAAAGAAATCATATGAATTGAAAGTTAGATAATAAGTGAAGTCATAGGTGGATTCTTCCCGAAGGTATCGTTTTTATCAACTGAGTTTTCCAAAGTCTTTTCCCAGTTCATTCTTTTGTCTTTGCATTTAGTTTAAGTATTTCATTAGTGTTAGATAAGTTAATTAATCACTCCATATTTAAGGCTAAATAATAGGAAGAAAGTGAGTAGTAGTACTTTTAGGTTCCTTGGGTTCGATAAGATATTCTTGCCAAAGCTATACTACTGTTCGACAGGTGCACTTGCCTCTATCGTTGTCATAGTTAGTCTATAGGTTTGATTATCCTTTATAAATTTTAAAACTAGACTATTTTGCAGCGATCACAAGCTCTAGACATAGATGATTGTATGGTATGTTGTTAGATCTGATTTAATTTTGAAAAGATTAAATAAATTGGATTCTTATCTGTTGATACAGGTGAGTATTCAAAAGAAAATTTGCAGCACTCTAGAAGTAGAAGTTGCGATCTGTACTATAAAAAGAAGAACACTCTAGATATCATTCTTGAGTTCTGTAGACATACAAAAACTCAGAATGATAGCACTCTAGCTCTCGAAAGAAGCAAACTGCAGTAATGAATCCCTAAGCAATAGAATGGTCAAGATTTTGCCATGGCATTATTATGATATAAAAATAAAACCTGAGTAAATCCAACCTTTATCATTCAACAATACAAATTTTCCCCACTTATTTTCTTTGAGAATTGCATTCTAATTGCCCTTGCATTTTTTCATTCATAAATGATTTTATTAATCCATTCCTTAATTCTCTTTATCAATTTGTCATCTGTTTCTTTTGCATAGTTTAATTAGTCAAATTCATAGTAATAGCATAACCATTTTTAAATTATTTTCGATCCTTGTGGAGATGATACTCCCTCATCACTTTATTACTTGATTCAACATGTATACTTGCACATTCGCATTACACATCCACACGCGACACGTGTCCATGTTATATATTATAAAAATAATAAACATATTTATAAAAAAATATAATTTTTGTCATAACTTATTTATAGAAAAAATTAACTTTTTAAAATTATGACAAATTATATTATTTATAAAAGAATGTTACTTTATAAAATTTTTTTATAAATGTTATATATTATAAATTTTATATTATTTTTAACATTATTTGTCACACCTAAATTTTTTGATAAAAAAACTTGGCCATATTGGATTGGGGCGACCTTGAGCTATTTTATATGTTTTAATTAGATCCTACAACATCTTGTGTGTATCGAATTGTTAAATTTGGTGGATGAATTGGGAATTAATGATGATTTTCAATTTCTTGAGAGGCCTATTGAGAAATAATGGATTGTTTTCAGTATTCTATTTTAATCTTGAATTAGTGCTTACATGGAAAGGGTTGAATGGTCAATAAGAGAATGACTGTTTAATAAGGGAAAGAAACGAGGTGAACACATTTTTTATTTCCTTCTCGCAACTTCTTTTCAATTATCATCTTCTCTTTGGATGTTTTTGGAACAAAAGATAGATGAATGAAAAGATCAAGTTGGCATGTTGGAAAAAATATATGTATTCATAGCAAAGTAGTTAAATCAAATGCGAAATTTGTGAACTGGTAATGTTCCTATACTTTTCTATGTCTTGTGATTTTGAAAGAAATAAATAGACTACGACATCCGACTAAATATTGGTTGTGGATTGTAAGGAAAGAAGCATGTTAAGTAAAGAATTTATTCTAGATGTTGTTAGAATTCGATTGCCTTACTCGTAAATGTCTCATGGTTGGTCCTATATGGTTGTTACTGTTTAGTCAGCGAAGACGGAGAATGACCAAACAACGAGGGGAAAGTTAAGCTAGTAGGTGATGAGTCCTTAAGGTGTTTTGCTGGTGAGTTCCTAAACTCAAATCTTCAGTGTTTGTCTTATATACCTTTTTACTATGTTGTTCTGGTTATGTGTTATGTTTATGAGGAAGTGATTTCTTGTCGTGGTAAAGTTACCAAAATTGCGAATGTATGTTACAAGATAAGGTGCATGTTGTTGTAAGCTCAAGTTTCAGTGTATGACAATATCTAATTTGTCTGCCAGTTACCTTGCATATCTGTGGTTTTGATAAGTTTTCTATTGATGCATGCTTAATTGGTGTTCAAATGCATGCCCTGTTATAAGCATAAGTTTGTTGTATTGATAAGTAGTTTCTAGGTAAATTACTATTTACAATATATTGTTGAATGCTTGATATATGTTATTTTAATTAAAATAAATGATATGTGGAGTACAGAGGGATGTAATGATGGATGAATGAATAAGAAGATGTCATGTTGTGCACATTCTACCACATATTATTTGGCTTTGTAGAGGTTCAGATAGACTATACGGGGATTTATGCGCACACGTATGTGATGACCCTACAAGGGTTTTTCTCATGTATGAGACTCTGCGAAGTCTAAGGCACTAAGCCTCATGTATGCATGCAAGTCCCATGGCCATGGGCATACTCAAGCTATGACGACCCACTAAACTTATCCTCATATTCCAAGTTATGATAGTACACATGGACTATCTTACAAGCAATAGTAGTGCATGGACTATCATTCAAGCAAGAGTCCGCAGGGACTATCTTTCAAGCAAGAGTCTGTAAGGACCAACTTTCAAGAAAGAGTCCACCTGGACCAACTTTCAAGCAAGAGTCCACATGGACTAACTTTTAAGCAAGAGTTCGCATGGACTACCTTTCAAACAAGAGTTTGCAAGGACTAATTGATGAGTACGAATTCTCAAGTCTAAGTTAGTCAAGGTATAATTCCACGAATTTAAGTCCTCCAAGCACAATTCCGCGTCTATAAACTTGCATGTATGAATCCATATCTACGAACTCGCATTTTTGGAATCAATACATATGCCTAAATGGACTCATTCTACAAGATATATTAGTGCATAAACGATGAAAGGGAAGAACCGAGTCATGGTGTAAAATGGGCCAATTTTCAAGTTGTGCCAAAGTGAATGGTGACAAGTATACACCTAGAAGACATGCGATCTATCCTCGTGCAAGTGATGTCAAACATGAGACCAGGCCATTGAAGTCATATCACATAATAATATCAAGATTGGGTGTGTTATATTAAAAACTCACTAAGTTAATTTTAACTTAGCTTCTTGTTATGCTTTTCAAGTAAAAAGGGCTATACAATGCACTAGATAGGGAATAAACCAGAATTCATCAAGCCTATGTGAGCTTGTTCTTCTCATATGTAACATGCATTTAATGGGGGAAACTTGTAGACTAAGCCACAGGATTAGAAATTCTTGTAACTAAGTTTGAACAACATTATATTTATTCCAATGTAGGTTGATTCATACAATTTAACAAAGTTATTATTATTAATCACCATTAATAAGCTGGTTAATGTCTCAATAAAAAAAATTTGTGTGATTGAAGCAATTCTGCTTGATTGGCTGAACTGTTGGGATGCTACATTATTTATGAATTATAAAAGATGGGTTATAACCTAGCATAAGTCTTTTTCTAAATTAAGTTTATGTATGTTTTTATAATCTAAGTTATAGACTATTTGCATGGTGAACCCAGATATTACGCGGTAGATAGTAATTATTCAAATACAAATGATTTTCTTACACCATATCGTGGGTACAAATACCATTTGAGAGAATGAAGTCAAACACAAACACTAGAGACAGTTCACCAAATTTTTAATTTGAGACATTTAAAACTTTGAAACATGGTTGTAAGGATAATTGTTAAAAAATATTTTCCGCATTAACATCATTTCAGTCTCAGTATAGCATTAAAAAAAAGGATGAATTGTATTAACATGTTGCATACTTCATAACTTCATTCGTAGGTGGAATTGAGATAATCCATACTTTGAAGAGTACATGGAAGAAGGAGATGACAATAAGAAGTATATGAATGTTAAAAAGTGAATAACCTAACAAATATGTAATATTAGAGCAATTAGATAAAATTGCATATGATGTTTATTTTTCTTATTATTTTATTGGTAATCATATTATCAACTATTTTCTTGGACTAATATATTACATATGATGATTTGATTTTAATTTTTGTTACTCATTTAAAAAATATTAGTACAATTAATGTAATCGTATAATTACAATTTGTAATCAGTATAATTATAATTTGTACTACCAAACATAGCATAAAGAATTACAATGTAATTACACTTTGTTAACTAAACACGTGTTGAGAATTCTTTGTAATTACAAAAGAGTGTAATTACTGGTAAACTTTCATCCAATTACTTTATGTTATCGAATCAGGCACTACAATAAATTTCCCTCTTAATATTATTTTAAAATATATATGTCTGTTTTTTTATTCTCAAACAAAAAGTGATATATCTATACTATTATTTAAGCTTGTGATCGAGTTGGTGTTACGAGTCAACTCAACACCAACTCAGTCAAGGAAATTATTAAAATAATCTTACATATTTTAAATAAATTATATTATTATGAGGACATTTTTGTTTTTATTTTATTTTAAAAATCAATAAAAATTACAAATGTTAAGATTTAAACTCATGCCACTAGCATCTATAAAATCTTTCTTCACCAGTTCGATCAAAGTTTTATTTTGATATTATTATACATTTCAATGATATTACACAAATTATTTCATTCACATTGTTTTTATGTATATACTATTATTTATGTATGTAATTGAGTTAGTGTCACAAGTCAACGTGATATCAATTCAAGAAAAATTACAATATCATGAGAAACAATTGAAGTGCATTTAAAATTATTAATCTAATGCATTTACATATTTAAATTCTTCTTACTCACAATTTAAACTATTTTTCAATTCTAATTTCGTACATATTACTTATTAGTTACTAATATTAATTTCAAACCTTATGATTCATTATTATTAAAAGTTACTTTTATACATATAACTATATTCTAAATATATAGTTCCACGTGTACATAAAATGAGTCCTTATAATATTAGCACTATATCAATAAATTTCTTTTGACAACCTAACCATTAGCTTAGAACCTTGGGCATTAAAATGCTTGCTTAAGTCTAGAGCATAAATAAACACATGGATTAGGTGTATGCTCACTATATGAACAATTTGAATTGGACATATTAAAAAAATAAAATAAAAAACCCTCTTAAATTTTATGGACAATTTTTCGACAAGTTGGATCTAAGTTGTTGGTGCATTAAATATACTTGAATTTACAATTTGATTTATATTTTAAATATATTTCATATTAGATTGAATTAGCATTAGCACTTAAATTAATAGTTAAGGGAGTGTTTGATAAATAGAAAAATTAATTACTTAATTTTTAGTACTAAATTTTATAAGCAACAGATTTATATTATAAAATCGTTTGATATATATACAAATAAGTACGAGATATACTATTTTGTTTTATAATAGTAAATTTAGATTTTTTAAAAAGTTAAAATAAAAGTTAAAAGATAAAATTTGAATATTATTATTTTAATAAAATAATTAAATAACTTATTTTAAAAATAAGATTTAAAAATAAAACAATTTAATATTTTCACATTAAGTGATAAGTAGCTATTACTTATCATATCCATCATTTTTTTTTTGAAAATTTTATGTTAAGTAAAAAGTTAAAAGGTTATCAAACACAAATAATTATAAAAGTAGTAAATGTTGAAAATTTGTATTTTCAATGAATAAAAGTTTATTTTGAATGGCTTATCAAAACAACCTAAGTTAACAAAAATGTGATTCATGTGATACTAATACTTTGAGAGCTCAATTATAAAATTTTAAAGTTTATAGACAAATTCAAAACATGGGTGATAGTTTGGGGATGTTTGATGAAATTAACCTAAAAGATTCCCAGAGCTTTTTACTAAGTAACTAATATAATTATAACATGTAGCTTTAAAATGATTATAATTTATGAAATTTCCCACATGCTCCCTTCTCAATCGATTACATGCAGTGGCTATACTCGCGAGAGTAGGCTTTAATACGGTCCCCTCATTTAATGTAGCACTGCAAAAGGGTCTGTCTCTGCTTCACATTTCCCTCCATTCCCCATATATACAAGAGGCCTGGCCATTTCTCCACTATCCTCTCCATCTTCAAATTTCTCTCTCTTTTCTATTTTTTCTTTCTGCTAATAATTACTTTTGTCACCACCGGCGTCGGAAGACAGGAAAACACCGGTGTCGTTTGAAATGGCAGCTTCGAGAATGGATCTGGACGGGAGACCAATAAAGCCAATTACGATATGCATGATTGGAGCGGGAGGCTTCATTGGCTCTCACCTCTGCGAGAAATTAATGTCGGAAACGCCGCACAAGGTGCTCGCCTTGGACGTTTACAGTGACAAGATTAAGCACCTCCTCGAGCCGGACTCTCTCCCTTGGGCTGGCCGTATCCAGTTCCACCGACTTAACATCAAGCACGATTCTAGGCTTGAAGGCCTCATCAAGATGGCAGATCTCGTAATTTCTTCCATTTCTTGCTATTTTCTTACTTCCTCAAAAACAATTGCTGGAGATCAAGGATTTTTTTTCTCTTTATTTCTGTCTAAAATGCTTTCATTTTTTTTTTGTTTATTTAGTGTTTTCTTTGGATTTAATTTCTTAGATCTGGTTAAATTCTGTGTAACTTTAATTTTTTTGTTGAGCTAATTTATCTCATTGTGTTCTCTAGATTTAGTTTTTTTTTTTAATACTGATTTGTTAGTTCTTTTTTTTTTTTAAATTAAAAGAACTTTTTACTTGATTTATGTTGACTAATTTAGTTATTGTTTTTGCGACAATACAGACGATAAATCTTGCGGCGATCTGTACTCCGGCAGATTATAATACACGCCCGCTCGATACGATTTACAGCAATTTTATTGATGCACTTCCTGTGGTAAGCAGTTCTTTTATAACGGTTTCATTCATTCATTCTTCTTTCTGTTTTTTCATTTTAGTTGCTTGATATTGATGAGTTGAGAGATTTGATAAGCGTCTTTTTATAACGTTTTTTTTATATTGATGCGAGTGAGGAGGGATTTGATAGTTGCTGATGTTTTCGAGATCGAAGTTGAAATTAATGTTGTCTTTTTATGTGGATTTATGGTTTGGTAGGTGAAATACTGTTCAGAGAACAATAAGCGTCTCATTCATTTCTCGACTTGTGAAGTGTATGGTAAAACCATCCAAAGCTTTCTGCCTAAAGATTCTCCTCTCCGTCAGGTAACCTTTCGCTGTCACTTTTCTTCATCACTTATATTGAGTATCCTCAAAAGGAAGAAGCTATATCTATAATTTGTTTTTTAACTGGGTGACATGTATGGTATAGTGATCTGTTGGTGGTATACATATATTTGAGCTTTTAATATTTTCTGGAAGGTTTTTCTCCTATAGTCAACAAACATCACAAAGACTTGGGGTTGGAAGGGTGAGGGCGAGGTTATGTTGTTGATGTAATAACAATTTATTGTAGTAGTAAAATGAGTGGACCTGTTAAATGCTGAATAATAGGCTAGAAAAGCCTCAAGCCTTGCGAATTATTTATCCCATTCCAATTGTTGATATGCTTGTTTTAGGCTACTAATTTTTGTTGAATATAAATTGTGTTTTCCTTTTTTTGTTAGTTGTGTTTGCTGTACAACTTTAGCTCTAGGAAGATATCTTGCATCGGTTTTAGTTTTAATTGTAGTATATATGGAGGCGTTGTATAAGCTCTTTTGTTTATCCAGTTGCTTCACGTGGGAAATGTTAAAACTAGGTCGTTTACCATTTGAATTTTGTTCTTAAGCAAGCTGTATTCCTTTGTGCACAGATTTTATGCTTCTCTTAATTCACAGAGATGCTTAAATTGGTTTGATAATGTTTCTCATTTTGTTTCTTTGTGTTCTTGGTCCTTTTTCCCTTTTGTATTTTGAGTTGACACTAATGTGTTCTTTGTTTATGAAGTTTAGAATCTTTGACACTTTCTGCAATTCATGTTATAGGATCCTGCCTACTATGTTCTTAAGGAAGATGTCTCGCCCTGCATTTTTGGCTCTATTGAGAAGCAGAGGTGGTCGTATGCATGTGCGAAGCAGTTGATTGAGAGGCTCATTTATGGTTAGCATCATTTTTAATGATCTGACCGCTGTTGAGATGCTTTGAACAGGATTTACTGACTTCCTTCTTATTCATCTCAGCTGAGGGAGCAGAGAATGGCCTCGAGTTCACCATTGTGAGGCCTTTTAACTGGATTGGACCAAGGATGGACTTCATTCCCGGCATTGATGGTCCAAGTGAGGGAGTTCCAAGAGTTCTAGCTTGCTTTAGTAATGTATGTCGAACTTGTTTCACAGTTGTAGAGAATATCCTAGAGGCCATCTAGAATCTCTTTTTGATGTTATGATAATCTTAGCTCTAATGGTGGTTTTTTTTTTTTTTGGGGGGGGGGGTTGGGGGGCAGAATCTCCTTCGCCGTGAGCCACTTAAGCTTGTTGATGGTGGCCAATCTCAGAGAACTTTTGTTTACATAAAGGATGCTATTGAAGCTGTTCTGTTGATGATTGTCTGTATTAACTCTCCTCTCTCCCTTTTCCTCATCCCCATATTGGCTCAACTACAGAAAGTAACTAAACTAAGTGGCAACTTCTTTACAGGAAAACCCGGGCAGGGCCAATGGTCACATTTTCAATGTGGGTAACCCGAACAATGAAGTTACAGTTAGGCAACTTGCTGAAATGATGACTAAGGTGAAGGGCGTGATTGATGCTATATAGTGTATCTTTATTAATATGTTTATGGTGATTGATCATCATACACGATTTGTAACTGTATATGCTATCGGATTCTTCAGGTCTATACCAAGGTTAGTGGAGAATCTGCACTGGAGACTCCAACAATTGACGTCAGCTCTAAGGAATTTTATGGCGAGGGATACGATGATAGTGACAAGAGAATTCCAGACATGACCATAATAAATAAACAACTTGGTATTCTCTTGCTTCCTTCCTTCCTTATATTCTCAGTATCTGTAATTTCAAATGTTGGAGCATCTGATTTAAAGTAATAACGTCGCATTAGGTTGGAACCCCAAGACATCGCTTTGGGACTTGCTTGAATCTACACTGACCTACCAACACAGGACTTATGCTGAAGCTATTAAGAAGTCGATGGCAAAACCTACTTCATCCTAAGTAAGCAAATTTAAAGATATGCCTAAGCAAGGACTCGCATAAAATGTGCTTTATTCGCAAATGTTTCAATTTCTTTTATACTTTCCTTTAGAAAGTCTTAAATATATATATATATATATATATATATCCAGTTGTATTTTTTTGTTATATGCCAAATATTCTTTTTGTTGTCTTTCCTTGTGTTGATAGCTCACCGTTAGCTATGTTCTCAGTATGGAATTATGTGGAGACATTATTAGATCTCTATTAGGGAATGATATTGTTTTATTACATTATATTTATTCCAATAGTGTCTTGGGATTTGGCACGTTGAGAGGGGGGTGGGGTACTAGGGGCTTATCCTACATGTTGCCTCTCGGCTCTCGTGGGTTGTCTTATTATTTTTATGTAACGTAATTTTATTGTTATATTGTTTTGCCTTATCCATTTAATCACATTACCTGTTTATTTTAAATAATTGGTTTGCTTTTATATAATTTAAAAAACGGTAAGTTAATGAACATGAAATTTTGGGTTTTTTTTTTTTTTTTTTCTCTATTTAACTGGAAGAACGACATACATATTATGATTAATTAGTTAGATTTTACGAAGTAAAAAACTTATTAACTTGGGCCAATGAGGTTTTGGTTTGTTGGTTGAGGTGGAAGTCCCGAGTCTGTGAGACTCTGAGCATTTGTAAACTTCACTTTGTGTGGGTTTTCTCATATTTTTTATCCGGTGCTTTGTGCTGAGTTGATTTTACATGTGTTATTCTAATTGGTTGGACATTTTTGTATTTGTACTTTGCACAGGCACGAAATTATGCCGTCAAAAGAAAATATGAACTTGTGGGTTTTTTTCGTATATATGAAATGTAAAATTTTATTGAAATAGCTTTGAGTGTGAAATTATTTATTAAAACGTACGGAATTTAACAGTGCTTAGGGTGAATTGACTTTCATGGAAGTTAGTTACTGAAATTATCGACTTTGAAGTGGGTTTCTATAGGTGTCCTTTTCAATTTTCATGCACTTTCGCGTGAAGCTTGTATTTTGTTGATCGGTCAACACACAGGTTATTTGTAGAGTGATATTTGAAATTTTATACAGTGATCCTTGAATTGATTAGAAGCATTAACTGAAATAAAAATAATTGGGAATTGAAAAGGAAATTCTCTTTTGTTTCTTAAAATAATAAGAGCTATTATATAACTCTGCATTACAAACTAGAAACTGCGTCATCTTCTTACAGTACCTTATAGTTTATTGGAGTTCGTTGTGTTGGTTGCCAAGTTAAATTTTTATGGGAACTCTTTGAGTTGCGTGGTTTCATAGTAACACTCTTATTTTGATAAACACTCGCTCTTTGTAAGTAATCTATCATTGCTTCGAGAAATGTTGGAAGTCCCAAGAAATCGGTTTTTCGTAGAAAGAGGTTGTTGGAATATTGTTTAGCTTAGCCTAGATATAAAATCTCAAATTTATTTCATTCTAGTTTCAGGGTTTTGTCCAAAGCCTCGGTTATAGTGTTTGACATTGAAGGAAAAAAGAAGAAAGCTCTTACTTAGTTTTTTTTTTTTTTTTTAATTTTTGGGCTCGATGTTTACTACTAAGCTCGTCCAAAATTTGTCTTTTTTTCTTCTTTATTTCTTTGGTTTTGTTCAAAAACTAGGGTATTTTTGGGAAAAGATTCGTTTTCTTGGTTTCCCGGTTCCTATTTGTTTTATGGTAATAGATTGCTGGGATTAGATGTCTGAGTTTTAAGGGTGAATGTGAGGTTTTCTTGGTTTTTTTGGGCAAGCATCAGTAAGAATGGTAAAATCCGAATTATCTTCATTTTGAATGTAGCAGTTTTTTTTCCAAAAAAATTGGATGTGGAAGTGGGTTGGATCTTTTCTTTTGGATAAGGATAAGGGTGTGCAAATTTTGGGTAAAATCGAATTAATTCGGTTAACTGATTAAATTCGGTTAATCGGTCGGTTAATCGAATTAATTTGGTCAGGGGCCGGTTAATAATTTTTTGAAAGTTCGATTAACGGTTAATTCTGCTCGAAATCGGTTGGTTAATCAATTAACCGAATTAAATAAATAATATTATAATATATAAGTATTCAGTTGGTTTGGTTAATTTTTTGGAAATATAAATTAATCGATCGGTTAAGTCGATTAATATTTTATATGTTTTATACTTGTTTTAACCATAAATAAAAAAGATATATAAATTTTGGTTAATTCGGTTAACCGACCGAATTAACCAAAAAATTTCAATTTGGTTAATTTTTTTTAAAAAAAATTTAGTTTGGTTAACTGTTAAGGGTTTAAAAGGGTCGATTAATTCGATTAATGGTAGTTGGGTCGGTTAACCGATTCAATACCCCTAGATAGTGTATATATCTATTATGGTTATTGTTTGTCTCGTTCCATCCTACTATATAAATTTATCATTTATCCTTGTATAAAGATAAATATTAAAAGGGCAAAAATGTAATAATGTGCAAAACATTTATATATTTTATGTTTACTTTTCTTTTTGAAAAATTATGTTCAAATATTTATTTGACTTTAAAAAATAAAAAAATAAAAAAATAAGTAATAAAAATTATATTGAAGCAGAGTGAGATAGAATGGGGTAACGATGGATGCATTTAAAACCTATGAAGGTTAAGATTTTACATCCATAGTTGAGTAGCGGGCGATGAAGCATTACCATTCTTCAGGATAAGATAGAATAGATAAATGAGAGAAAATAAGAAAAGAAAACAAAAAAAGAAAGTGAAAGAAAATGAGAAACTATAAAAGAAAAAAATGAATTATTTGTATTTTTGGAATAAAATCTGAGTTTATATTTTATTTTATCATTTTTATTCATTTTTTAAATTAATTTTTAAAAATTAAAAGGAATAAAGGAAAAAATTGTGAAAAGAAAAGAATAAATGGAAAATAAAACAAAACAAAAAAAAAAAAGAGCCTAAAAAGTATTGTTCATTTTCCGGCCATGAAAAGTACATTGGTAAATTTATGGCTTTTTCAGATCTCATATTTGGGGGAAAAAAGATTCTTATTTAAGTTTTTTCATAAAATGGATCTGGATCGAGTTGTTAATAGGGCACCTTGAACTTTTAATAATCATCTCTTGGTATTCCATAGGCTACAGGTAGGGGAAGATTCGGTTAAGGTGCCATTATGGTTCTCTGCTTTTTGGGTGCAAGTACATGATCTACTGTTGGGTTTGTTCTCAGAATCTATTTCTAAGAAATTAAGCGATTTTGTTGGAGAATTTTTGGAGTATGATCCTAAAAGTTTGAGTAAGGGCTTACGAAGTGATGGTCACTAAACTAACTATAAATATGATAAAAGCAAGTGTACCTATCGAACAAACAATAGTATAGTTATGGTGAGTAGAGAATATCGTATCCACGAGGATTAAAAGTATTAGCAATTACTATTTTTCTATTATTTAGCCGACAATTTAAAGTGATTTATTTTAATCTAAATTTACTAATCTAAGAACGCAAAACAGAATGAATCAAGGAAATAATCGAATATTAACCAATGAGATAGGCAATATCCAGGAAAAAATCTACCTAAACTTTACCTATTACTATGAATTTGAATTAAACGATTTATTCACTTGTGTCTTGATCCGTAGAAATTTCTAAATTATGTTAATATATTTTTCAAGAGAAAGAACAACTGACTTTAAGTTGATTAATTGAAATATCTTTCTAATTAAAACCCTATCGTCGCATTAACTCAATCTATGGATTCCCCTATTAAATTTGACTCTAATCTGGTAGGCTTATGTCATCCTATTTCTAGGATTGCATGCAACTCCACTCAATTATGCTAGATCTACTCTTAAACGGGGCCTTTTGCTCCATTGAATTAAGCACATTAAACATGAATTAATATCCCGAAAATATTAAAACAAGAAATAAAGATACATAATTGAGAACAAGAATCAAGTATTTATCGCGTAAAAACATAAATTAAATGAAAGCATTCATCATAGGTTTCATCCTCCCTAGATATATAGGGAATTAGTTCATAATCCTGAATAGAAACATTTCAAAGTCAGAATAATCACAAGACATAAATAAACTCAATAAAACTTCAAAAGAAATTAAAAGGAGATCTTTAATATTGATGGGGATCCACTTTTGAGTTGATTTCGATAGTGTTCTTAGAGTGTTTTTTTCAATCTTCTCTGATGGCCCTTTTATGTCTTCTTCTAATGGGTATTTATAGACTTTAGAATGCTCAGAAAGGCTAAAAATTTAGTTTTTTTCCATGAATTTGGGAAGCAGGGTACGAAATCGACACGGACTAGCACATGGGCGTGTGTCCAACCCGTGTGGCTCAAACAAATGTGTGCCTAGCCCGTGTGGCTACTGAAAATAGCTCTATTTGTCATATTTTGGCTTGTTTTTCACTTTTTTCGCTCCCAAATTCTCTTATAAGTATAGAAACATGAATTTAAAGGATTAAAAGCATCAAATTCATTAATTTGCATAATTAATCATCCAAAAACACATTAAGAATAAGATTAAAATATGTTACTTTTATAGCTTATCACAAAATGTTATGCAAATTGGAGTTTTGTTGGATGTGAGAATGCCTTTGAAACGAAGAAAAAAGATCATGTGTGTATCGGGTTCTTGTACTTTTATGTCTTTTAAGTATGAACAATTGACTTTGTTTTGTTTTTATTGTGGGCGGTTAAGGCATAATGATTTTTTACCAAATTAGAATGTCAAGAGAAGAAGAAAATATGGAAATGGGATGGGACCTGTCGATATGAGCACAATTGAAGAGAGAGGTAGCGATGAGTAGCTTTTGGTTAAAAGAAGAAAGTGAAAAGTGGCCCTAAAGATGTAATGTGGAAAGAGGAAACAGAGAGAGTAAGAGAGTGAGAGGTAAGGATCAGGTTTGAAAATAAACCCTTTTTTAGGGGTTAATCTAAACGAGAATGGTAGTGATAATTTTGGTATGGTTGGTAACACGGTTAAGATTGGGGACAGGTTGATATTGATCATGATAGTGAAGAGAACTCAATTGAGGGAGGGGAGGGAAAAAAACGCCTAAGGAATGATACTGAGAGTCACAATGTTCCTAAAGTGATAGATCCATTGGTACCTAGGGAGGATCATCCAGTGGAAATGACTCTTTTTATATCGATGGCTACCAAAGGGCATGTCGACGGTCATAATGAAAATATTTTGTTGGAATGTTTGTGGTTAGGGAAGCCACGGGCTGTACGGAGACTTTGCATTTGCTGAAGATGTATAATCCTCAAATTATATTCTTTATGGAGACTAAATTAAGTTCAAGAATAATGGAAAATGTTTACCAAAGATTTGGTTTTTTGAATGGGTTTGATGTCGAAGTTGAAGAATCTAAAAGGGGTTTGAGTTTAGCTTGAAGAGGTGATTGTATGATTACTTTGAAGAGTTTTTCGAAACATCATATTGATATTGAAGTTAAGGAGGATGGTGAGAAGGGAAAATTTGGATATTTATAGAATTTTATGAAGCCCCAGATTCGTTGCGTAGATAGGAGACTTGGAATTTTCTAAGGCTTTTAGGTCAATCACATAATCTTCCTTGGATTGTAGGGGGTGATTCAATGAAATTTTGTACTCTTTTGAAAAGAAAGGGTAGTACCAATGGAGGAAAGGAGAATGGAGGCTTTTAGAAAGGTTCTTTCTGATTGTCAACTTGTAGATGTGTGATATTTGGGGTCGTAAGATACTTGGGAAGGGGAAATCTTCCAGAACAAATATAAGAGAAATGTTAGATAGGAGGTAGAGAATGAAAGATGGATTACTATGTTTTCTAATACAGTGGTACGTCATCTCCCACATTCTTTTTCTTATCATTGTCCTCTTTTTCTACAACCTGAGTTAGATGCCTATGATCCTTGATATAAACGTTTTCGGTTCGAGGCTTGATGGGTGATGGAGGAGTCTTTCGAGGAAGAGGTGAAATGTCTTTGGGAGGGGGAAGATAATGATATTCTATCTAAGTTACAACGCGTTTGGATTAGCTTGGGGAGGTGGGCAGCAGTGGTATGAATGAGGAATGTAGGTATTAAAAAAAATTGACAAGAAAGCTTGGAGATTTAATGGTGGGGAAAGAAATGACGACAATCTTTCGGAACTAGTTGACACAAAGGTCCAATTGAATTTAGAGATCGATAAGGATGAACGGTTTTGAGAGCAGAGAGCTAAGGCGAATTGGTTACGATTAAGGGATAAAAACACGACTTTTTTCTTCATAATTTTACGTACAGAGAAGAAGATTGAACAAGATTGCCGGTCTGCAAGATGGGGATGATTGTATTACGAGAGATGAGGCTGAGATGGAGGGTATTACTCGTAATTATTTTTAATCCCTTTTTGAGTCAAAGGGGATTGGAGATATAAATCATATATTATCTTGGGTAAGAAGATGTATTTCTAATGAGAGAAATAGTTTGTTGATGGAACAATACACGACGAAAAAAGTATTGGAGGCGTTGAATGGTATGGGTCCAACAAAGGCATCGAGCGATGATGGTTTTCGACTCTTTTCTATCAAAGGTGTTGACATATTGTTGGGAATGACATTTTTTTCTATTTGGAGGTTCTGAATGAAGGTAAATCTCTAGTTCCATTAAATGTTACAAATATTATTCTCATTCCAAAAATTCCTTACCGGTGAATTTAGCGAATTTTAGGCCAATAAGTTTATGCACGATTTTTTATAAGGTGGTTGCTAAGATGGTAGCTAACCAATTCCAAAGGGTGTTTGTGTAACAGCCAGATTTAGGGGCTAGTCGAAATAATGATTTCGAAACCACTAATCTGAGGTTAGAGAAAATTATTTTTAATATTATTTTATAAGTTATGGCATGATTATATGTATGCATAAAAATTTTGGTGCATTAATTTTAGCAATTTCATGCTTAATTGTAAAAAGGACTAAATTGCATAAAGTGTGAAAGTGTTGTTCTACAAGAAAAATGTGTCTAATAACTATAGAATATTAAATTAGAGGTCCCTAATGTGCAATTAGACCTTTCTAAGGTTAATAGCTGGCCATAGGGGACAAAGAAATAAGATTGTCAACGAATTATGTGAGGTTTTGGTGATAAATTGTCTAGAAATAAAATAAAATAAAGAAAAGAAAGATATCATCTTTTCTCTCCATATTCTCTACAAAAATTTTCAGCAAAATAAGGGGTTGAGAACTCAAAAATTTCAGCCAAGCTTTTCTACTTTCAAGTAAGTGTTTTAATGGTCATTCTTTGATAATTTTTGTACTTTTGAAACCCTTATAGCTAGAGCTAGCTAATGAGGGGACTATTTTGCAAAATGATTGAAAACTTGAGTTTTTTCATGAGAGCATTAGTGTTGATTTCTAAAATTTTATGGAAAAAAATAAGTCTTAGTTGTTAAATAAACAACTTTGTGAAAGGTGTTTCCATGAAAATACCTAAAAGAACCTTTTGTAAAGGTTGTAAAATAGGTAGAAAATGTATGTAATAATTGAAATCTTGAGATGCTATAAGAGGGAACATGAATCCGCTAGGCTTGGGTGTGTGAAAAATGAACACATTACATTTTACGAGCCTAGGGGTAAAATCGTAATTTTTGTGAAAGTTAAAGGGCAAAATTGTTATTTTGCCAAAGTATAATTCATAAGATATTATAGACAATGTGATTATTAAACAAGGGAAATTTTTATTATAGATTAAGAAACACAAAGCCCAGACTGAAACCGATGCAAGAATATGGTGGTGGACTAAATTAAACGATTCCACGTACATTTTAGTACCGAGGTAAGTTTGTGTGAAATTAAAGCTACATAATGCTATTACATTCTTAATTGCTTGATATCATGAAAAATATTTAGTATTTCTATGAAATTGATTAATGATGCCTCGATGAAAGAATAATGCTATAATGTTGAGTTGAAGCCCGGTTGAACATTGGGAATAGTAAGGATACCATTGTCACAACATGAGATAAATAAGGTCCCGTATAAAACCATATCTGGGACATGACATTGGCATCAAAGAGACATCTCGTGTAAGACCATGTCTGGGACATGGCATCGACATCGATATATGATCTTGTATAAGACCATATCTGGGAAATGGCATCGATATCGAGATATGAGATCCCGTGTAAGATCATATCTGGGATATGACTTTGTCATCGTGTTACATGTATGATGAGATTGAGTATCTTTCGATATTCTAATTAGTTCAATAGATAAAGAGCTAAGTTTATGTTTAATATGCCAATGAGTTGATTCTATGTTTAAGAGAGTAAAAGTACTAAAGTTATGTGATAAAGTGATACAGGTACTCATGAGTAACTTACGAGTAATAAATGCAAAATGTGATATATGATTTGGTAAGAGTAAGCATAAGTAAGTTATGCTGATGAGCTTGAAAACTTGTGCATTATCTAATGTGATGAATGGATGTTATCATGAACCTTTATGTTGCTATTTATTTCATGCAAACTTACTAAGTTTTATGCTTACCCCTCTCATTTCTCTTTTCCTTATAGTATCGCCAAGCTAACTCAGGGAATCGTAGGACGTCGGAGTTCGAAATCACACTATCAACTTCTCTTTGGTATAGCAAAGTTTGATTAATTTTAAGTGTGGCATGTATAGAAACTTGGTTATTTTTGTGATATGCCATATTGGTTAGCCAATGTGTGGCTATTAATGTCATTCAATTCATTTTGTAAATGGCTATTGGAATTAGCCAATACTTGATAAGTTTTATATATTCAATGGCGAAAAAGTTCATGAAGTGCATGTTTGTGTGTTTGGTTAATAATTGAGTAAAAAATATGCATGATGAATGTAGTATAAACCTATGTATAGATGTCTTGATTTTGGGCATTAGAAGTGCCTTATGATCATGTAATGTGTTAAAATGAAATGGTACAAGTGTGATTGTATTTTAGGGTGACAATTGGTTTTGTGGTTAGCCTTATAATTGTTCACACGGGCTTGTGTCTAGGCCGTACGTGACACACGGTCAACCCTATGGGCATGTTGATAGGCCGTGTGTACCCCTGCATGCTAAGTTGGCAAGTCAGTATGCCTAGTAATAACCACACGGGCTGAGACACGGCCGTGTGTCTCAACCGTGTGGAAGACACAGCCATAGAGCATGGGCATGTGCCCAAGCCGTGTGAAGTCTGCAGCTGAAATTAGGAATTTAATTCGACACACGATCTAAGGACACGGGCGTGTGCCTTGGCCGTGTGACCTTATTAAGATGATGACGTCAAAACTAGATTATCAAGTTTTTACACACGGGCGTGTCTAGGCCATGCGAGAGACACGGGCTTGTGTCCGACCATGTGAAAACCCCTATAGGTTTGAAATGAAAAATAAAATCCACACGGACTAAGGACATAGGCGTGTGTGACCACACGACCTACCCACAAGCGTGCCCCTCTTCACACTGACGTATGGCCTTATTTTTAATAACACTTTCTAAGGTCTTCTAAGGAACTTGAAATGATCTCAAATTGTTTCTAAGATGTGTTTTGGGCCTCGTAAGCCTATAATAAGGTTGTGAAGAGGAAGTTTGAAAAGTTTTAAATTTGAACGGACTTTTATGTTTCAGAATTGTACATACGCATGAGATTAAGTTCGGTAATGTCTCATATCCGGTCCCAACGTTAGATACGGGTAAGGAGTGTTACAGTTTGAGGATGGCATTAATAGGGCCTAAAGTGTCTTTGTGCCAGGTAGATTGATATCAAATAATATTTTATTGGCTTATGAGATTTTACATTCTTTTCGAAAAAAAGGGTGAGGAATAAGGGATTTATGGCACTCAAACTTGACATTAGCAAGGCTTATGATCAAGTGAAATGGGGTTTTTGAAAATTATGATGAAATGAATGGGTTTTGCTAGTAGATGGGTGGAAACAATTATGAGATGTATTTCATCGGTTTCATATTCAATGGTTTTAAATGGGAAAGTAAGGGGGAGGTCTGAGCCGAGTAGGGAACTTTGACAGGGTGACCCTTTAAGTCCGTTTCTTTTTTTGATTTGCAGCGAAGGGTTATCTACACTTATGAGACTGTCTTTAGAATAATGTGTAATTAAGGGAGGAAAGTCTAGTAGGAGGGTCCGTAGATAATGCACCTTTTATTTGTGGATGATTGTGTACTTTTTGGGGAAGCTACTGATAGAGAGACAAATTCATTGAAACGAATTTTGTTTCTCGCATCATGTTTCATTAACCATCCATCCCAAAATAATATCAAATTTCGAAAGGTAACAACATCAAGTCATTGGGAATTCATAGCCTTTCACTATCGGTGGACAATTTCGACATATTAAATTAAGCATTACACTTTGACCTAATGGATTAGTGACTTGTATATCAAATTCATGAGACTCAACGAAAGTTTCTTTTGAGATACTAGCATAGCACAAATATATGAATGAGTAGACCTGTGGTCTATTAATGCATAAACAAGAACATCATAAAGATAGAAAGTACCGCAATTACATCAGAGTCGCAGACCTTCTCTTGCTCGAATGGTGTAAATGCGTCTGGTGCTCTATCTCTCCGATCGATTAATCGATTCTCTCATACCGAGCAGGTAGTCCTCAGTAACCTTTGCCTGCCCGAACGTCTATTTCTTTGGGGAGTGATTTTCAGATATCTCTTCTGTTCCACTTTATCTTTTTTAAATGAGGACAATCTCGAATAAGATGATAAGTAGCCCCACATTTATAACAAGCCCCATCTTAGTCCTCGTGATTCACCAAAATAATATCTTCCACAATATTACTTAAGTCGGGGGTATTCTCAACACTGTTCATACTTCTGCGCAGTCTATCAATTACCTTGAAATCAGATTGCCTTGATCTACCTCTACCATTTTTTCCGGCATCGATGTAGTTCGACTAATTTCTTCTCTAAATTTCTTTACGGAAAATATAAAAATGACTTGAAGCACCTCTTTTGAATGACTCTTTACTTTTTGATCCCGTATTTTTACATATATACTTCTTCGAGCTTTTGAGCACGATCGTATGAACAACGAACTCGTATTTCATTGCCCCAATCATCATTCTAATCTCATCATTTAACCCTTCTTCAAATCGATATACATTTCTTCTTCATGGGTACAATTTTCGGGCATATTTCTTGAGGACCACCGACTTATTCCCCGTCAGTGATCAAGGAATTTCCTTTTCTTTTATCCAAATACCGAAATGCATATATTTTTCTTAAATTCATTTTGGAAAAATTCCCAAGAAATTTTTTCTCATTGGTACCACTACCTCAATCGTTTCCCACCAACTATAAGCTTCTTCTCTTTAGTAGGGACACAACACATCTCAAATAATCATCCGGTGAGCAAGCCATTTCTTTTAAAATTCTTATCAAACTCAGTACAAGATTCAACTTTTACGGTCATCATCAGTCCTTCCCAAAATTCTTGACTCCAAGTTTTCTAAGCCTTTCCAATGGAGCGCTTATTGAATTCAGTCGTTGTAGGAGGTGGAGGAGCAACCGAAGGTACCACTGATGGAGCAGTGGTAGGAGGAGGTGGCGGAGGTTGATTTTTTTCTTGTATCGTTTCATTATACCACTGATTCATAATCCCATAAATCATATTCTTTAATTCTTGTTCTCGCATTAGGGAAATCGAAACATCACTACTTGTTGCTTCGTAAATTTGTATTCTACTATTAACTTCTTCCCGCCAAGATGCTCAGTCTATCTGACATCTTTATAATCGGAGAATATCTATAAAAATAACAAAGATTAGATCGGATTATACACATCACACTATCAGAGATTTATATGGCATGTACTTCTAAACACTTTACACATCACAAATGTTTCGAGAATCGACTAAACCGGACTCTGATACCACTAAATGTAACACCCCTACCCATATTCATCGCCGAAATAGGGTATGAGGCATTACCTAAGTATAACGAGTTAATATTATCTTTATTATGAATTCAATATAGTCCCTTTATAAATATCCAATCTTCCCTCGCAATTTAAAAACCAACCAATCCAAAGACAATTCAATCCAATTTGATACCAAATCATACTTCTACTATAATTATATTATTTAGCATATTCATCATTGTTTACTTTAATACATACTCATTAAACAAGTTTTAGTATTTATATAAACATCAAACATGTACATGCCATATAAATCCAAAAAGGAAATTTACAAAAAGCTACGGAGATAATTTGAGTATGAAATATGTTCGGGGAAATACATTAATTATGATAAATTTGTTGTGTTATAGCCTGAACACTTTAGAAGAAGATCGAGCTCGATTTTTTAGTTTTTTAGGAGGTTCTAAAATCAAATAAAATTGAAAGGTATTTGGGGCTTCCAAATATGGTGGGACGAAGAAAGAGAGTTGTGTTTCAAGCCTTAAAGGATCACATCCAAAAGAAAATTGATAACTAGAGTACACAACTTTTGTCGCAAGGTGGTAAGGAGGTTTTCATTAAAGCGATATTACAAGCTATCCCAGCTTATTCAATGTCTTGTTTTTTGTTGCCTAAGTCTTTGTGTTGTGAGTTGGAAGGTATAATAGCAAGGTTTTGGTGGCAAAAAAATCATGTCAGGAAAGGTATTCATCGGTGCCAATGGTCTAGTTTGTGTGTGTAACAGCCCATTTTTAGTCAAATAGAAACAGTAGTTTCGGGACCACAAATCTAAGGTCAAAATATTTATTTTATTTTTATTTCAAGGTTTACTACATGATTGAATGATTGTGTGAAAGTTTCTTTCAGTAAGTAATTTTATCGTTTGGTTGGTTAATTCGGTATAAAAAAAACTAAATCGCGTAAAGCGTAAAACTTGAATTCTAATAGCTAAAGGTGTCTAATAGCTATGGAACCTTAAATTTTAGGTCCTTAAGTGGTAAATATACCATTAATATGTTAGTGGACGTTAATAGTTTGGCATAAATGAAATTTTGAATTAATTTTAAGGTTAAAATGGTAAAATGGTTAATAAATGATAGATAATTAAAACATAGTCAATTATAATTCTCATTCTTTCATCTTTTGATCGAAATTGAAGAAGAAGAAAAAGAATACTAGGGTTCTTCATTCGACTAAGGCAAATTGATGCAATTAGGTATTTGTTTTATTTCGTTTTTAATGATTTCTATGTTTTTGTGATCGTTGCAACTAGTACTAACTAGCCCAATGACTAATTTGCAAAACTATTAAAGATTTTGAATGATGTCATTGATGAATATGTATGAGTTTTGATGTTTGATGATAGATTATGAATATTTATTATGAGTTATACAAGTTTTGTTAAGTGATTTTGAGTAAAAATATAAAATAGGGATTAAATTGAGAAATGTGTAAAGTTAGTGGTTAAAATGTAAAATAAATAAAAATTATGGGCTGATACGGGCATTATGGTAATTCGGTTAACATGGGTTTATTTGAAATTTCATTAATTTGTGATTTTATGCAATAAGGACTAAATTGTAAAAAATGTAAAATATATAGGGTAAAAGTGTAAATGTGTTTTAAAGTATGTTTTGGACTTAATTGAATGGATAGATGATTAAATAAGTCAATTTTGAATATATTTAGATCAAGAAAAGCGAAATACAAACTTGGATCGGGAAAAAGATAAAGTGATTGACTAATTGATTCGATTTACCGTTTTATCATCCGAGGTAAGTTTGTATGTTATAATTTCATTTCAAATGTATTTTATATGCTTTGATATAGCATGGATTGTGATTATGCGATTACAGACGAGTTCAGAAATGATTCAATGAAGATTCGACAGTTGGAATCCCGGTTGAACATTAAGAATAGTTTAAGATGCTAGTGACATGTCATTAGGTATAATTTGAGTTGGCTTTAGGCCATGTTATTAGCACTTCAGGTGCAAGATATATTAATTTGGCTTCGGGTCATGTATATCGACTGATTTGGCTTCGGGCCATGATATTAAAATTTCAGATAAGTTACCTTGATTTGGCTTCGGGCCATGGTATAGGTACTTATCGAGTGAGACCTTGAGTATCCGACTTCTATTCCGAATGGTTCAACGGGTAAATGAAGGATGTGGTTGAGCATGAGATTAGTACAAGAAGGTATAAGTACATACGGTAATGAATTGAGTATTGAAACTATGGAATTGATGAATTCTCTGGTAAGTTATGTGAATGATCATTTGATAGCTTTGAGATTTAATAGAATTGTTGTATATTGTTTTCTATTATTTGAATGATTAATGAATGGTGTTATTTGCTCATTGTTGACATACGAGCTTACTAAGCTTTATAGCTTACTTTGTGTATTTTTCTGTGTTTTATAGTGAAATCGAAGCTAGCTCAGATTCAAGGATCATCGAAGATCATTTCACACTACCACCTATCACTTGGTACCTTTGAACTTCGATATATTAAGTATATGGCATGTATAGGTATTTTAAGTCATGTTGATTATATTTTGGTAATGATGTTAGCCAAATGAATTGGCATCATAAATGTTTATATTTTGGTTTGTATATATATAGCCAAAGGTGGTGACATAAATTTGGTATATTTGGTATGTTTGAATTATGTGCAAATATATATGCTTATGTCTTGTGTTTATTGATTTGGTTGTGATGATTGTTGGTAATAGGTATTATGAGAGTGAAATAGATGATTTGTGGAATTGGTATCATATTTGTGAATTGGTGTAAAAATGATGTATGTTAAGTAAATGTTTAACTAGTTGTTTGGTATATGTAATTTGGCATGTTTTGATAGCGTAAAATTTGAAGTTATAAGCATGTTGGAATGTTGGTACTGAATATTGTATGAATTAGCCTTAATTGTGACTAAATTGAATATTTATTTATGCTTTGAATTGGTGACATTTTAGTTGTGTAGGTATATGCAAATTTGGGTGACAAATTGGCTTGGTAAATAGCTTATTTTTGTTCACACGAGTAGAGACACAGGCGTGTGTCCCAACCATGTGTGACACGATCATGTTGCACGGTCGTGTGTCCCCTGGTGTTAAATTGAAATGAAGTCAGTATGCTCCACACAGCCTCACACATGGGTGCGTGATTGGCCGTGTGGCACAAGTTAATATACCCCTAATTGGCACACAGCCTAGCACATAAGCGTGTGACTTGGTCGTGTTGCATAAGTTAGTATACCGTACAAGTTTGGCACAGCTTAACACACGGCCTGACACACGGGCGTGTGTGGCCACTTTGAAAGGCACACGAGCTAGACACACGTGCATGTGGTTGGCCGTGTGACCCAAGTCAGTAACCTCGTTTGGACACGGGGTAGGACATGAGCTAGAATACGACCATGTGCTCCCATTTCAAATGTTCACAAAGACTGTGACACAGTCGTGTCTGGTGATCGTGTGTTCGCACGAGTGTGTGTCCCTTGTTTTGGAAAAAAAAAATTGTAAGTGTTAAAATTTTTTTGAATTATCGGTTTAATCCCGAACCACTCTCAATGTATATTTAAAGCCTCATAGGTTCGTTTAAGGGACATTATGGTTAATTGTGATTGAATTATATTTGAATTGATAAGTGACGTATGAAATGTATGTTTAAAAGTGTTGCAAGTTCGATAATGCTCTGTAACCCTATTCTGATGGTGGATATAGGTAAAGGGTGTTACAGTGTGAGCTTAAAGAGAATGGCAATTTGAGATTTCAATGTTTGACTTCTTTTAATGTTGCTTTGCTTGCCAAACTGGGTTGGCGTATTATTACTAATCTGAACTCGTTATTAAGCCACGTCCTAAAAGCTAAATACTTTCCGCGTTATGACTTTTTGCAAGCACGATTAGGTAATTTACCTTCTTTTACTTGACAAAGCATTTGGTCAACAAAAGGTCTGTTGCAAGATGGTCTTGGTTGAAGGGTTGGTATAGGAGACCGAATCTCTATTCGTGAAGATGCTTGGTTGGCATGGGCTGAAAATTTCAGAATATATGGTAATATCAGCAACAATAATATTGAAAAGGTTTATGATTTGATTGACCATTCTCAAAGGAAATGAAAGTTGGGTTTGATAAGAGATACCTTCGAGGATAATGTTGCGAACAAAATTCTAAGAATCCCTTTAGCCAGGTCGGAGCACGAGGATATGGTTTTTGTGGAAAGGCAAACCTTCAGGTGTTTTCTCGGTGAGAAGTGATTATAAGTTGCTCCTTGATGGCGATCGTGATAATCAACTTATAGACTTCCAAAATACCATGAAGGGGTTTTACAAGAAGTTGTGGGGATTAAATTTAAATTCAAAACAAAAAATTACAACTTGGAAAATTTCCTGGAATTTTCACCCTACACTAGCTAATGCCTATAACACTTGTCCAAAATGCGGAAGGGGTCCAAAAACTGTTGACCATGTTTTTAGAGTTGTCTTGTCACAGTGGAAATGTGGAATGAGTTGAATCTTGGTTGGAAACTATCTCAACTACTGCTAAATACTAGGGAGTGGCTAACCTGGGTTTTTCAGAGTGGTTCAGTTGATAGTTGTAGGAGGATTTGCTGTGCGATGTGGGTAACCTGGAATGAGAGAAACAAAACATTACATGAGGGTTCAAGAAATTCTGGTCAATGGGCAGCAGAAAGCGTTGGAAAACCATATTAAGGAACTAGACGAAGTGGGAGAACGAATGCTTACCAGGAATCGCACGGATCCAGAGTGGGTTCCTCCGAGAGACCCATTTGTTTGTATTAATTTTGATGCCGCTTACGGTCCAAAAGAGTTCACATCGGGGTCAGAACTGGTTGCTAGAAACATTAGAGGGGAGATTTTGGTTACCAAATCTACGCTGGATGGGGAAGTAGGGTCTCCGTTTGCAGCGGAAGCTCTCGCGGGCGTTCAAGCAGTGGCGTTGGACAGAAGTATGGGCGTTGACATTGTTGAAATAGAAGGGATTCATTATCAGTTATCAAAAAATGTAAAGCAGAAGAGTAAGATAGATCTAAGATTGACGCTTTAATTAGAGATATCCAGCAAATCAAAGGAGGGTTCAAAGAAATACATTTGAGATTTCTACCCAGAACAAACTGAATGGCTCATGCAGTCGCAACTGAGAGTTTGAAAAGGGGACTTGAAGTGTACCTGGTTGGAAGTGTTCCAGAGTTCGTAAGAAGGTTGCTGGGCTTGAGGCGTTTTTGTTTCTTGAATCAACGAGGAGTGCATAAATGGTGTTCGAAAGGTAGGGTGAATTGTACTCTGTTCGAACTGGAATCGTTAAGGTAGAAAATGAACATTCTAGAAGGAGACGATTTGATGGTTTCAAATCAGGCTGAATGACTTCACAGCTTTTGTTTTTTCAAGATTTTTTCTCTTTTGGTTTCCTTTATTACACTTCTCATGGTTTGGACCAAACTATTGTCTATGTGCCAATTCTGTTTTGTTTTTCTGTGTGTTGTAAGTTAATAAAATGTCCAGCCCGATAATCTTAAAACAAAACAAGCCTAAAAAATTCTACTTCATATAATTAATGAAATTTTCTAGCTAGTGCCGACAAACCCTTCAACTTATTTATAATTAATGATGTCATGTGTCACTGTTTAATTAGAAAATGTGTCATGTGATCATCTTTTTTAACTGTTTTAAATTTATTAAATTGGACATTTTAAAAATAGAAGTATCAAATTAGAACAAACCTTAAAGTACAGGGGTCATTCATGCCATTATTCTTATATGAAGTGTTTAAGATTTATTAACAAGTGTTGAGTACAATAAGGGAGGCGTATGTTTGAACCTTGAACATACTATCATTGAGAGGCACCGTCACAAACCTCAAATATAAACAGTAAAATAGACATAGAGAATATAAAAAAATGCTAAAGATTTAAAAATCCTTGAATTTCATGATCCTTCAAAAGACCCCAAAATGAAATACGCCATGGACCTCGGGTATATAATCCATATTAATTTCCAAATAACCTTTTGTTTCCTGTTTGAGAACTTGGATTTGAAATTTTAGATTTAGATTTCAATTATTATGTAAATGGTAAGAATAAAGTGGATAAATTAGTCGAGATTCAATATGGCATATATTAGAAAAGTATAAAAACAGGGATTTATTTATTTTAAGGATTTCAAATTCTTTGCTAAACAAACTTCTAATAAACCCATGGATTTAAAAAATAGTCATAAATGTTATATTTCTAAATTATTTACTACTCAATATATACTATTTTTAAATTTAAATTTAAATTCTGAAATATTAGTTCATAAACCCTACCTTAACAATTTCAGTTCCACTATATTATTCGCATTAATTTTATAATAATAAATTGATTCAAAAATTATTTAAATTATTTTAAATGAAAAAATGTTTATTGAAATTACACGTTATTAATTTTAAAAAGGCTTTATCATTTGTACCAAAAAAAAAAAGAAAAAGAAAACAGGTTTATCATTACCCATAGGTCAAATCTCAACTTATTTAAAAAGAAGAAAGCAGGTAGATGTGGGTTAAGCTAAGCTAAAGTGAGAGTTTTGAATAAGTTTAATGGAAGGAAGAGGTTGAAGATGAATGACACCAGCAATGGTTCATGGGTGTCTGTCTGTTGCTTACTTACATTACTACATTTTCACGTTTTCTGCTGGGACCTTCCCTACTCTTTCATCTATTTTATTAACATCCTTCTAAATCTAAACCAAACATTTTCAAATAGAATTGCTTGATTCAATACAAAGGATACAATCAATACAAATAAATTTAAACTTATCTTCATTAGTGTTGATTGAAAATCTCACACGCAAGTATATGTATCGTTTCAAGTAGTATAAACTATTGATATCACAGAGTGAAATATCGATCATTAAATGTTACTCTAAAAGCTATCCAAATTAACCGATAATAAATTTTTGTACCTAATTTAAAAGTAAATAAAAATAAGCCATGCAAGTTAAATAAAATAAACAATCAATAGTAAAACCTTAAGATTACAATTTCATCGTATGGTGTTAGCTAATTGATCTGTCTCTGCCCAATTTATCCTAATAGAGTTGATTATTAATTTGGGGAATTAAAATTATGTTAATTCTCTTCCTTGCAATTAAAGAAGTAATTTAACCCAACTATTGAGCTATATTCCTATGCCAATAATGTAGACCAAATTGATTAAGAACTATCCCAATTATGGCTACCCAAGATAATTAGGTATTCCCATCCTAATTACAAATCACGGATTAACCCATCTAATTAAAACTAATAGTTATTCATTCTAGACCTAAAACAAAAAGTCATCTTCTGATTTCTGTAGGTTTTGTCAAACTATAGTTGGTTGAACTATTCTTAAAGAAGAACAAAATTGAATAAATAATCTAAACTCTATCAACAATAAAAAGAGAAGAAAATAGATACATTCAATTAACTAAGCATGAAATTCATTGTAACCCTAGAAAAGATATTTAGTTCATGGAGAATTTGAAAACATCTTAAAAGTAAAACAATAACTAGACATAATAAAAGAAAACAAGAAGGAAAAACAATTGAGAAACTTCATCTTCTCATTGAAATCTGTCGATTCCTAATGCTCGAAAGCTTGGGTGGCTTTTCCTCTTTTTTCTCTCCTCTCCTCCCTTTTTATTTTTCCTTTTATAACCTTTAAAAACAGTAACTTTTAAAAAATATGAAGTATATGCGCTACTCCAACGAAAAATCTTTGCATTGGAGTTCCGTAGAGCAAAAAGTCGTATGTTTCCTTTTATTGGGGTAGAGACATTTTCCGTTCGAATGAAAATATGCTTTTGTCAAGTTATTCTTTCTCATGCTTTGTTGGACCTACATTTGATAAGAACAAATATATAATTAACACACGAAAATTAATTTGATTTATCACTATAATATATAATTAACTTAAAACATCAATGAAATAAAATTTCTAAAATCTAACAAAATTAACTTATAAAAATAACTAAAAATCCTAAGATCCTACTAAAATAAAAAACAAATTACTCTAAGATATTAGATTTATCAACTAACTTGAAACCTTATCTAATATTTGTTAGGAATTGGACAAAAATATTATACCTGAAAAATAGGCTTAGACAACAAAAAAGAGAGTCCTGTTTGAAATACTAATTAAGTTCAAGCTCTCACATTTAAGATTCGAGTCCAACTCAACTAATTTTCTAACTATGTAAGATATTATTTTATTTTATATTTCATATAATTTATTAACATAAAAATTAAATCAATAATGATATATAACAATACTTATAATACTATAACTTTATAATGTAAATATAAAAAAATTGTCGTGTTTGAAATTTTTATATAATAAAACATATTAATTATTAAATTTATTTATTTTATTTACTTCCTTTCGTATGAGTGTAGCATCGCGATTTTTAGTTTTTGTTTTTTGATATAATGCCTAAAATTACCTATAGTCCCTTCCCAACCATTAAATAAATAAGAGGATAATACGCTTCAGTGCACTCGAACTCACGTTCTCTTATCCTGACAACAATGCCGATGCTAATTGAGTTAAGACTCAATTAACAATTATTAAATATTGAATTAAAAATAACAATTTTTTGTTTAAAAAATATAAAAGAAAAATATAAGTAAACTTAAAACTAGCTTAAATTAATTATGAGCGAGGCTATGATATAATTTGAGGCATATATTTAAAGTGGAATCAAATTTAAATAAGTAGAAAATATATTAATACCATATATTAATTCAGTGATGGAAGAACACACATTAACATCAAAGTCTGGGATAATATTAGGTTAGGAGACAAGCGCTCAATTATATGTGAAGGTGGAAAATGAGTGGGACCATGTTTTTTTCTACTTAGAAAGCGATTTCTTCTCCATGGGACATTCGGTCACTCTCATCATCTATTTTGGCCTTTTTTTCTAATTTAATAAAATAAGTTATTATGAAATAATAACTTATTTAATTATAAATAATATTTTTTTAACATTATTTTGACAATAACATGAACTTTCAAGCCGACTAAAACTTTGACCTGAGATAAGAATAAAAAAAAAGGAAATAGGGGTTGGTGGGTTAGAGAGAATTGTTTAAATTTTGGTTCTCACTAATCTAAAAAAAGGAAGAAATTAGGGTAAATGATCAGAATATACTAATTTTTAAAAAATTTACGGAAAAAGGCTGAAAAAATAATTATTTACCAGAAAGGGTCATTTCCCTTGAAAACGCGTTTACATCAGCACGTTTTCAGGGGATGAATCAGAAAAGCGCGTCTACGATGGAGCACTTTGTGCCACATCAGCCAAAAATGCGTCCTTGAGGGCGCGCTTTGCTGATGTGGCAAAAGCGCTCCCTCGTGGACGTGTTTTTGCCCTCCACCCCGATGGTCTTTTCAGTTGTTTTTAGTGTTAAGGTTTAAGTTTTTAGGGTTTTAGGACTACGATTTAAGAATTTTTAGAGTCTTAAGGTTTAAAGTTTTTAGGAAAAAATTAACGGATTAAATTTTAGGGTTAATTAATTAGAATAATTTTAAGTTTAGGTTTTGGGAAAATATATCAGCAGAAATAAAAATTATTTGAATTTTTTTTATAGTAGTATCTGGCAAGATAATTTTGAGAAGACGTTTCTGAACAAATAGTAACCAAAACGCTTCAAGCAAGATGCACTGTCAACAATAGTACTGAAAAAAGCTCCCACGTGGACGCTCTTTTGCTACAGTAGTCTCTGGCAAAATATTTTTGAGAAAACGCTTCTGAACAAATAGTGACCAAAACGCTTCAAGCAAGATGCTTGTCAAGAAGTGGTTGAAAAAGCTCCCACGTAGACGCTTCTTTTACATCTGTAGTTCTTGAAAAGATAATTTTGAAAAGACGTTTCTGAACAAATAGTGACCAAAATGCTTCAAGTAGGATGCACTGTCAGCAAGAGTACTGAAAAAAGCTCCCACGTGGATGCTCTTTTGCTACGGTAGTCTCTGGCAAAATAATTTTGAGAAGACGTTTCTGAACAAATAGTGACCAAAACGCTTCAAGCAAGATGCACCGTCAAGAAGAGTACTGAAAAAAGCTCCCACGTGGATGCTCTTTTGCTACCGATAAGTCTCGACAATCCTTAGACTATAAATCAGCCAAATTTCATTCTCAGGTTGCATAACAGAAATTGAGGCAAAAGTAAAATAGAAATTGAAGATGAGTGAACGTATTAATGCTGTTATTTACTACGATAGTGAGGTTTGTGACATCAAAAATAGTGTTTTTTTATCGGAGAACACAGTGCGACTGTGTTTTAACTGGAACATAGATTTGACAGAACTTCGCAAAAGAATTAGGCGTAAAATTTTTGAAACAACGCCAATGAAAGTTTAGTCTATTAAGTATAGATTTTGCGCTAAGGTTGATCGGGTGAGATATGACTCATTCGACATCAAAGGTCCTAGAAGCTTGGAGGCAATGGTGGAGACTCATCTTGCTAGTGGATCACCCTATCTTGAGGTATATGTACAATTTTCATCGCCAAGTGATCTTCCTTCGACTTCAACATCTATTGTTGTTCGAAGGGAATACATGACCCTAAGCCAACACTCTGTTAGTGGGAGGCAGAATACAAAATCTCGTGTTTGGTGGTAGTATGGAAAACACAACCCCTGACGACACTCGGTTGGTGGATGGGACATGCATATCCTTCCTTCGACGTTCGATGCTAGAAATACATATTGGGGACCGTCATCAACTTCTAGTGGTTGGCAATCCACATATGATTGGGAATGTTACGAAAGTTGTTTAAGAAGGGATAATGTCCTCCCATGACATCCATCGGTGAGGGGCCCTTGTTCGTTGCAGATGATGGTGGGTCAGATGATGAGTCCGATATGGATCCACCTCAAGAGCCCGACCCCGATGGTGCAGAAGTTGTATTATTTTCTAAATCGAGTCTGTTCTAACTGTACCTAAAGATGTTGAAAGCGGTTCAAATGAAGAAGAAGAAGATTTGTGATTCAAGACGTACTCGCCTCCAGCCCACATGCATAATGTCGATCTATCTCAAAACGATGCATTAAAGTTTCCTGAACTACCATACAGAAGGCGTGACCGTACAAGTTCGTCGTTGGATTCGGGCGAATTAGAAGTTGATAAAGAGTTTTCCAACAATGATAGATTTCTTGGTGCATTGAAATCATATAGTATCAAGAACGGGGTTAACTACAATGTGGTTAAATCCAAACTCGATAAGTAAGAGGCCAAATGTATAGTGCAAGACGGTACATGTTCATGGAAAATCATGGCCTCATTGAGGAAAAGGACAAGCTTGTGGGAGATTAAAAAGTACTAGGTGTTTAAGGTTTTTGAATAATACTGATATTACATAATGTTGCATTATTTAACGTACTTCGTTGACAGGTGTTTTACAAGATCATCCGAAGATGGTTTCAGAAATATTGGCTGACTTAATAATATCGACGGTGAAGGCGGATCCTAAGGCTACAATCCCGGCCTTAATTGGCAATATTCGTAGCCAATTGGGGTACACGCCCTCTTACTAGAAAACTTGGATAGTTAAGTAGAAGGCGTTGGAAAAGTTTCATGATCGGTGGGGCGCTTCATATAATGAAGTATGGCAGTGGTGTCAGGTGCTAGAGAGATATGTCTCAGGCAGCATAACAGACCTTGAAACGAAACCGGTGTACTACAACGATCGATTGCTCCATGGATGCCAAGTGTTCAAGCGTCTGTTTTGGACATTTAAGCAATGTCGAGACACATTTCTATACTGTAAGCCGTTGGTACAAATTGATGGTACATTTATGTATGGTAGATATACGCATCGACTATTGCTAGCTGTGGCACAAGATTGCAGTGGGAGAATCCTTCCAATTGCGTTTGTAATAACATCGAGGAGTCAGCTGATGACTGAGATTTCTTTCTATCTAGGTTAAGGAGGCATTCTGCCCCCAACCTGATATATGCGTTATATCGGATCGGGGCCTTGGAATATTAGCCGTAATAAAGCGACAGGGAAGCTTGTAGCATCGCACGCACCATCGATATTACCTAAGGCATGTTACGTCCAACTACCACGGGCAACATCGATCTACAAGTGAAGAACGTCAAGTGACCAACATAGGTATGTAATATCTATTAATATAATTTCGTTTGTAATATTCAATTTATTCTTAATTGAGGAGTGGTATGTTGTAACATCTCGATTTAGGGCCTAGCCGGAATGATGGTGCGAGACCATAAATTCGAGGTATATGTATGAGTTTTTGAGGTCTATACCATGTTTGCATGTTAGTGTGAAAGTTTCATGAAGTAATTTTGTCAAATTGCGGTTGAATTGTCCAAAAGGACTAAATTGCAAAAGTTGCAAAATGTGATATTCTAGAAGCTATTTGTGTGAAATAGCTTTGGATTACCAATTAAAGGTCTTTAAATAGTAATTTTCCCAAATTCTAATTTTTGGACAAAATTGGGCATGAATGGGTTAAAATTAGAAAGTTGGACAAAAGGGCATTTTGGTCATTTGTCAATTAAATGATTAAATGGGAAAATATGATAGAATTTTCATTCATCTTCTTCCCCAAGGCTGTCGAAAATTTGAGAGAAGCCATTGTTAAGGCTCTTCAACTTTTCAAGCTAGCTAGTAAGTGTATTCTAGTTCCTTTTTTGATATTCTTCGTATTTTTGAAGTCCTAGTAGCATGAGTAAGTTATTTTTAGCTATATGTTGAGCTAAGATGGATGTTCAAAAATGTACCCATGTATGACATGCATGTATTTTGATGTTTTATGGAAGAATATGAAAGCTTGATGTAATAGAAACATCTTTTGCTAAGAGAATTCCATGAAAAATGCATGTAGGGACTAGTTTGTGAAAGTCTTGAGATTGGTCATACATGTGGGATTTAGTGAGAATTGATGTTTGCTTTAGTTGAGTAAATGGTTCATTTATGCATGAAAGGCTAGAAAGTTGAATAAAAATCACTTTACGAGCTTTAGGCCAAAAGTGTAAATATGAGAAAGTTTAGAGGCAAAATGGTAATTTTGCTAAAGTATGAGATAATGGTCAATTTAGTCAATATGTGTATTGAATGAGCTAATTTATCATTATAGATCAAGAAAGGCAAAGCCCAGATCGAAACCGAGGCAAGAGTAAGGTGGTGGACTAATTTGCACATCTTTATACTTTTTTAGTACCGAGATAAGTTTATACGCAATCAATGCGTTATACTTATACATTCTTAATGATAGCTAGTGTGTAGCATGAATGAGAATAAATGAGAATGATCGCAAATTTATGTGGTTCAAGTGGAATGAATGTGGTAGATATCATGAATAAATGAATAAGTAGTTATGTGGATGTGTAGTGATAATATTTGATGGTAGGCTAAGTGCGATACCACCTTAATACTTAACAACGATGGGTTGTGTGCGATACCATAGTTAAGTATATTATTTAGTGGGCTATGTGCGAAACCACTATGAGTACCTCTTGGTAGGCTATGTGTTATATTACCTTATTACCTGATTGTGGTGGGCTGAGTGCGAAACCACCGAGTAATTTAGCTGTGTGGATGTATTAGTGTGACTCATGATGTGTTGTATTTTCGAGTAAATGTGGTATTGAGTGCAGGGGTGCATGCCATTGTTTATGAGTATAAGACTCATGATGTGTTGGAAATGTGGTAAGGGATAGAAAGAGTAAACATAATTGTAGATGTAAATTTATTTGGTAGTAGAATGCTTAAATTGTTTATGTGTAAACTTACTAAGCTCAAAGCTTACTCATTTTCTTTTCCCTTGTCTTATAAAGAAAGAGGGTTGAATCAAGATGCACAGATTAATCGGAAGATCGCCCACACTATCAGCTCACTCCGGTACATTAGACTAAATGTTTTGTATATGGCATGTATAGAAGCTAGACAAGTTAGTGAATTTTGTTGTAAATGGCTAAAATGTGTTGGCCTTTAGATGGATGTATATATATTTTTGTATAATGCCATAGTTGTTGGCTATTTTATTATATGGAAAGATGTAGTTATCCATGTGAGATTGTGTTTGTGTTTGAGTTGTTTATGGATGAGTTGAATAAGTATATGTTGTATAAACTTGAGTGATGAGAAGAGCTTAGCACATAGCTTTGTTCTTGTCCATGTGGATAGACACATGGACATGTATCTATGCCATGTGTGACACACGGCCAGCCTACGGGAGTGTGCCTTGGCCATGTCTCTTTGACAGATTTGAGTAGTATAGGCAATAGGCTAGCCACATGGGCGTATGTCTAGACTTTAGGCCGTGTGGTGAAGTCAGTGTTCACCACAAGTGGTGAGCACGAGCGTGTGCCCTAGCCGTGGGGCATTAACAGAATGCTTGGGTTTTCATGCACGAGTTGAGAGCACGGACATGTATAACCTTACACGGGCATGTTTTACCTTACACGGGTGTGTAGTCCCTGTTTAGGTGGAAGATTTTTTTTAAATCGCAGAAGTTTCGAAAGGGTCTCGAGAGTCTTGCGTGTATGAGTGAGGCCTCGTAAGTCGAGATTGAGGTTGTAGAGATGACTTAAGAGAGTAATCGATGAGCCTAAGTGGCGATCTTATGGTTTTATTCCGATAATGCCTCGGGCCCAGTTCCGGCATGGATTACTGGTAAGGGGAGTTACATATGTAATATTCGCTATCAACTTATATTGAGAGGGTACGAGATCAATAAGGATCGTTTTCACGATATGTTGGCGAGTTTGCCCTCAGTTAACGAAGAAGGAGCAAACTACCTATGCAATACACCTTTCGAGCAGTGGACACAAGTATACGACGGCGGCCTATGATATGGTCATATGACCTCAAACCGGCCGAATGCATAAATTCTGTTCTAAAAGGAACACGTCATTTACCGATAACATCGATTGTGCAAGAGACATATTTCAGTTTAGCGGCACTATTTTCGAAGCGAGCAGCGAGTTATAAAGGCCAAATGCAATGAGGCCATGTATGGTGCACGAAGGTATTGCAAGAAATTAACAAGGGGAAGGCACGGGCCAACACCATGCACACAATGTGTCACGATCGCGACAACCTATGGTTTCGTGTGACGGAGTTTGATAGATCGAACCAAGGTATTGTTGGCGGGCAATATCGTGTACACTTGAGAAATAGGACCTGCGACTGTGGGATATTTGATACATTTCGTTATCCATGCGCTCATATACTTGCAGCTTGTCAGAATCTCCATCTGGATTCCATGAGCTATGTCGACAAAGTGTATAAAATAGAAAACATGTACAATGTGTGGAGACATGTATTCCCACCAGTCCTATATGAACGTAAGTAGTCGTTTGTATCGCTTGCTCCGTATAAGTTGTTATCGGATAGAGAATTGCGTCGCAAACCAAAATGTCGACCTTGCTCGACTAGAATACGCAACAATATGGATATCCGAGAAACGACCAACCAACGGAAGTTATGCGGATGGTGTAGGAACCCAGGCCATACATCTCGCTTGTGTCCAAATCGGAATAGTTGATAGTCTACTTATCATTTTTGTCTCTTGGAAGAATGAAAAATTATGTCTCGAGGATATAAATGAGGTTAAAACTAGGAGCAGGATTGGTTTGTGGTGTTTTAAACCACACAAGTGTCATATTTTAAAACTTCATGTGGTCCTATTTTGATGTATTTAAAGACATTATAGAAGTAAAAGCATGTATTTTTATTTTATTAAATATATAAAATTAAATTACAATTAGGATATTAAAAATAACTTTCATTTTATTAAAATAAAAAATAAATTACAAAAAAATAAAAACAACTTTCATTTTATTAAAATAAAAAATAAATTACAAAAAATAAAAACAACTTTTATTTTATTAAAGATATAAAAAAATTAAATTACAATAAAAAATAAACAACTTTTATTTTATTAAAGATATAAAAATTACAAAAAAATAAAAAATTACTTTTATTTTATTAAAGATATAAAAATTAAATAAGTTACAATAAAAATAAAAACAACTTTTATTTTATTAAATATATCAAAATAAATTACAATAAAAATAAAAACAACTTTTATTTTATTAAAGATATAAAAATTAAATTACAATAAAAATAAAAACAACTTTTATTTTATTAAATATATAAAAATAAATTACAATAAAAATAAAAAATGGCAATTGAATCAATGTTGTTACTTAAATTGAATCGAGTGCCACATGGGGTGGTCGATTACATGATTCTACTTGATTCCTCTTTCTTCTAGCTTCGGTAGGATTATGGAACCTCAAAGTGGGATTCTGGTTCCTCCAACAGAGGTGCAGTTGTGGGTGTTGGGAGGATGACCCACCTTGATAAAATAATGACTCGGGAGGTGTTTGCATAAAACATGGCGAGGGTGTCTGAATCCCATAAGGCGAAGGAGACTGGTAAAAAGAATAGCTCCCCAACGGCGCCTCGTGCGATCCCTCATGCGATGGCGGCCTCAAGATTGGCTGGCCAGTAGGAGTAGTCGGGAACGGACTCGAACCGGGCCATGCATTCTAACCTGCCGTGGGACTGGGAAAAGGAAACATATAAGGGTTAGGATACATATAAAGGCTAGGTACGACCGACATAATCCGAAAAGGTCGTGATGTGGGTGTCGTCGGTGAAGTGTTGGGCCGGTGGATCGTGTGGGCGTTGTTGATGGGCCTGGTGGTTCTGTCAGCGCTGTTGATGGTCCCGTCTCATCACCCCTTCTCCTTGGATTTAAAGAGCCCCGTCATTCCCTTTGTTCACGAAGTTGTCGTTGCCTCTCCTATTCCGACAATAAATATAGCTTGCCATGGATCCTAAGTCATGGCATGTATTCCAGCATGCACGCTAACTCAAGAACGATGATCGGTTCCTGAGTAGGTATATAATCATACTGGTTCTCCCACAATTTGATATATGCTGACCAAAATCTTGGCCAATCCGCATGCAACTGCCGTAAGTCGATTTTATGCTCATCATCAAGCACCTTAGGTGCCACGAAAATCGGTTGTTGGAATCCAAATTGACGCATAACCCGATCTGAATGGTGCATCTCCACGGTGGCATAGTTGATCAATGGGACTTTCACATGCCAAATGTTCGGATTTTGAAAGAACTCCTTCGAAATTACTGCCCGGATTGACGGATCCTCGTATGGTGTCCATTCAAACTATATTAACATGATAAAAATATTAGTTATATACTAAAAACTAAATACTAAATACTAAATACGAAATACAAAACGACTATTTTATTACGAAAATATATTTTATTTAATACTTACTTGTGATTCCGACCGTTGCTCTAATAGAAGCCGTATATTTTCAAGCGAGGTAAGTATTCCGACATAACTCGCTGAATGGTTCCACCTAATTAAATAAATTTTTGGCATACAATTATATTTTAAATCTACGTAATAATTGTAAAATCTAATATTAAATTTACCTCGTTATGAGTGGAAATGTATATGGGTGGTTGACTCGAGGACGTAAAAATGGAAATCAAAACTGTGCCCATAATTGCAATAGTGATAGGCAACCTCCGATTTTTGCTTTATTCGGCAGCGTCGCCCCGCACATCTCTCGATACAATTTTGCTAGCACGGCAGACCCCCAACTCAATTCATTGGCTGCTCTAAAATCAATGAGTTTCAGCAGCCACCTCAGATGTACGAGGTTTCGTGACAAGTCTGGCATCAAATAGCCTCCAATCATCTCAAGAATGTATGCCCGAGCATACCATATTCTTTCTATTTCGGTTGAATCATTATTCAGCTTTGGGAATGTGTCTCGTAACCAGCTCATCTCGATCCGACCTCCGTAAATGTTATCCGGAATAGCACCCAAAAGCTTGTAGCATACGGTTGCCCAATCACTAGAAGTTGCGGACCCAGTGACTACGTACCCATCCACCGGCAATCCCAATTGCAAGTGCACGTCTTCCAAAGTGATAATACACTCTTCGCATGGAAGATGGAAAGTGTGCGTTTCGGGTCTCTACCTCTCTATCAATGCACTGATTAACTTCGGGTCCAACTTGCACCCCCGGTCTATCGTGGCCACGTGCAAAAACCCACTTCACGTAGGTAATTCTCGATCAACGGCGATAGCGGACTAGACATATTGCGAATATAACATTGCAACACTCGATCTACAGACTGTTTTAAAAATTATAAAATAAAATTTAATTAAAATTGTATAAACCTAAAAAATATTAAATAGTATTGAAACTTACCATTATCATTTGATCGACGGAGATGTGTTTATTATTGAGACGAATTAATTCTTCGACCTTGCTAATACGATCGAATATTTTTAAATTTATCAAAAAATAAATTTCAAAAAATTTAAAAAAGGGCTTTTTTGTAAATATTAAAGGACTTTTGTAAAATTTGAGAGGAAGTTTAAAGGAACTTGAGAGAAATTTGAGATGAATTTGAGAGAAAATTAAGAGAAAAATGAGTAAGGACTTTTGTGTGAAAAAAATAAAAGGGTGGGGAGTTTTATAGTTTTTTTTTTTACCGTTGGCTCCCCAAAGGTAAAAAAAAAAAAGACTGTTGGAACGGGCAAAAGCGCGCCCTCAAAGACGCGTTTTTGGCTGATATGGCACAAAGCGCTCCCTCGTGGACGCGCTTTTCTGATTCATCCCCTGAAAACGCGCTGACGTGGAAGCGCTTTCGGGAAAAATAGCCCTTTCCGGTAAAAAAAATATTTTTGATCCTTTTCCATAATTTTTTTAAAATTAATATATTCTAATCATTTACCCAAGAAATTAAGGTTGAAAAAAGCAGTAATTTAGTTGGTTGACACAAAAGATACCTTTTTCTCCCCCAATGTCTTTTAACTTTATTTAATTTATTTTTTGGTTAATTATTCCCTCAATCCCTAAGCTTTTCATACATTTTAAATTTAATCTCTCTACTTTTAATTTTAACAATAGAATAAGTGTTACCTATGATTTTAGGTGTTTATTTTAATTCATTAAATCATGTAAAATAATATTATTCAACCTAATTAAAATATGTTAACTATTTTATTATTAAAATGTTATAACAATAAAAAGACTTATGAATGAAAGTAATAATGATTTTTTTTTTTTTTGTGCTTCTAGCTGTTGATTCAATGAAAGAATGTTTACACATCTATATAGTTTTATATCATTACAATATCAGTAAGTGTAACTCAAAATTGAATACTTTAAATAATAAAAAAGTTAAATTAATATGAATACAAATTATTTAATAAATATTTTTAATATTCATATTTTAATAAATGTAATCACTTTTTTTCATTATTTTTAAGGATATATAGTAGCAAATATATACATTTATATATTACTTATTAATATGCAAATTTAAGCTATTATGAGATAGAAAATGATATATAAATAATTTTAAATATTTATTAAAAATTAAAATAATATCCACATACATAAACACACTACCATACAGGTGTTTTGCAAGTCACCACCCAGATTCCTAGCCTACTCATATATTAATATACCATAAAAAATTTCGTCTTTTCATGTTGAAAAACAAAGTTGCTGATTCTGCGTCTTTTTATGAACATCTCACCTGTTCTGTACCTTTGAGTTTTGCCCTATGTCACATAGTTTAAAACAGGACCACTGCTCCACATAGAATGTTGTGTATGAAGACAATTTGATACATACATGTTTAATCAAAGTGCTTTTATTATGGTGCATTTGTTCTGACCATGCGCACGGCCTTGAGTCTTTCAAAGAGGGGTTTCTTTAGTCCCTTTAAGATTGCAAAATTTACAGTTTAATCACAACTAGAAAAGAATTCTACAAGGTCCATCTTTATGAATGATTTGATGAAAGATGCAACAATAAAGGGACAGTTGCATGTTATATAAATATTATTGTACTGTTTTTTTTCTTAGAAATTAGGTAATAATATTTCAGTTGAGACATCTTTTCTTTGCCCCACTGATAAAAATAATAACGGAACCTGCAATTTCAAGAAATTAAGGCTTTTAAATGCTAAAAGAAAACACATTAGATAAAAAGGACTTTTAATCATGAGTCAAATGGCTCTTTCTTTACATTTATTTATTTATTTATATTGAGGTGTGGGAGGTTGAGACATTTAAATAATTGCTTGTTTCAAACAGAGCATGTGAGTCATGATTAATATTTATTACCAAAAACAACCCCTCTTTGTCTCTCATAATTTTGGACAACCACACTTGCAATCACAACACAACCATTGCATTTGTTATGAAGAATATAAAGACACTTGATTTTTCATCTTTGAGTTTACTTGGACCAAATTATTGTAATTTATTAGTTTTTTATTTAAATCATTATAAATATTGATATAATAGACAAGAAAATAAAAATAATTGAAGTAGCATCTCAACCTAAATATATATAAATATATTAATAAATAAAGGTTTTTTTTAAATGAATACCTAAATTAAACTGTTGCAACTAAATTGGGTTGAAATGACATATACCAAGATCTTTTAGATCGTTTTGGATGAAAATGTCTGTGAGGATAAACTAGAATAATTTTTTAGGAAGGGTCGGATAAAATTTTAATTTTTTATAGTTTATATCTTTATAATTTGTAAAGAATTAAATCAAATTTTTATAATTTTAGGGAGATCAAAGTGTAATTTTATATTTATTAATTTTAAATTTTAAATCGATTAATGCATTGTTCATAAAATATAAAGAAAGAAATATGGGTTAAAAAGCAATTTTGACTGCCTTTTTTAATGGTAGGTCATTCAAATTAATCATTTGGGAGGTTAAATAAGTAGCACACTTTATGAATTTATGAGAGATGTTGGATGAATTTGAAAAATATTGAAAATATAAATTAATAAATTATTCAAATAGTAAGCTTGTCCGGAAATAGCATCTACCTACTTTTTTTTGTTTTTAATTGGGTTCAGCACCATAATTGGTCATAATTTATTTAAGTCTACCCTTCTAATACATTATTAATGCATGAAGTCATTAAATGGGATTAATTTGCAATATTATGTCATTTATTCTCAGGAGAAAAAGGACATTGCCGCCTTTGGGTTTGCCTAAATGCCTTTACAAATTATTTTATAATTACTTGATTGTTCTTTAGGGAGGGTTAATATATTTTTTAATAATTGGTTGTGATTTAATTATTTTTTTGTAAGTGTAGTTTAGGTTCGAGTCGTGCTAGTTGGTGTTGTTCTTAAGATCTATAAAAAAGTTTACATTCTAGTCATCCAATTATATAAAGTTAATTTGATTACTCAACTATTCAAAATTGATCATTTAAGTCACCCCTCCATTAACTTGCTAACAAACGTTAACATGGGTCATCAATTTACCATTCCTTAATATATTTAGGCAAATTACACTGCTAATCAGCCAACTATTAGCCAATTATCGTTTTGGTCATCGATGTATGAAAATTTGCAAAATAATCACTAACGAATTGATGACATAACTCATTAGCTTATAGGTTTAATAGTTAATTTGGTCATTAAGTTATAACTAAATTATCAACATGATAAGAATACAATTTTTGTTTTTTGCTAGATGGATCATCTAATTTATGTCATATCTTTGTGCTATTATTACTATAATGCTGACAACATTCGAAAACTTACCTAGATCGAGAAGAATGTCTTTTAATGAGAAAGGTGTAATGATAGAATGTGAGAAATTATTTGATCAATTAGCTTAGAAGCTTGTTATTTTCACAAGTGTTAGAAGAAAGGAAAAAAATAATTTATGCTATATATGCCTATTTTGATGATATTTATTTATCTCTAATGAATTTTTAGAATTTATGTTTGTTTATTAACGAAGTGATTTTATTATTATTTATTTATCATATGTTTTTGCTAAATTAATAATGCAAATCACATCAAAAGGAAAACGATGATGCCAATGGTTTAGGTTTAGATTATGAAATGATATTTGCAAACAATTCTCAAGCATGGATAAATTGTGAATTGTAGCAGTTAATAGAAAATTACCATTTTTTTATAATTCTATGAATATTTTAATTTTCAAGAATTTTTCACATAATTATTGTTTTAGGAAAAGAATTATGAAATTTCATATATTTTAAGAATCCTTTGGATTTGATTTGAATTTTTTTAAAAATTCTAGAAGTATTAAAGTGATATTTTAATTATAGTCTAGGGAACAAATTAACTATTAAGCTTATGAATTAATATGTCACCTCATTAGTGCATTGTTGAGATAACATACGAGTGATTAAAATGTTTCAAATTGATAATATTAGTGATCGTTTTGTAATTTTTATAATTAAATGATCAAAACAAAAATTTACTAATAATTAGGTGACTAAATTTGAGGAACATTGACTTAATGGCCATGTTGATGTTGTTTGGCAAGTTATTTAAACAATCAAAATTGAATAATTAAATTAAATGATCAAATTATAACTTTTGATAATTGGTGGATCAAAGTGTAAATTTAAGAATAATGAAGTGACCATGGCTGGAATTTACCCTAAAATGTTGAGAGTTCCGACAAAGGACGCTGTGTCACGTCCTTTCCGGTTATTTACAGTTTAAACTTCAACAGATCTTAAATACATCCAGCTTCATAAATCACGAAATAAAATAAAAACTCAACAAAAAGGAAGAAAAAGAAAACCACCGTTCTCATCACCACGCGTTTTATGTTATGATGATGATGATGATGATGATTTGTTGTTCGCAAGCAATGTTTTGGACCCCAAAATGAAGAAAGTCGGACTGGCATAAAACCCATCCCATCTTTTTTAATTTAAACTTTTCTCACTTATCATTTGCCTTGTTTCTTGGCCGGCTAAAGCCCCACCCACACCCCCACCCACACCCCCTTCCCATCTCCCAATCACTTGCCTTTTGCTTCCCTCTCCTTGTTTTACCCTTTTTCAGGGTTTTTTACCTTAATAATACAAAAAATAAAATAAAATACCAAAATGGTATGTTACTAAATTAAGTACCAATATGATACATTTAAATGGGTGGAGGATGTTAGATAGGCATCACCAATTATGCCTATCTGATAGGCAGTACACTCAATATATTTTCCCTAAAATTTGTTTGATATGAAATTTATTATCATTTTAAATAAGTAAACATTTTAGTTTAAAGTATATATATATATATATATATATAATAACACGCCAACTTAATTATTGTAAAAAATATATATAATTTTTTCATAGAAATTCAAAATAAATTTTATTTTATTATTTATCAAAAACATAAAAACATTTAAATAAAACATAAAATCTTAAAAATTAAAACATATAAATTAATTCATAATTTATCTCATAAATTTTAAATTCAGTATCAATGATCTCATCTTTTACCAACATAAAAATAAAAAATAATATTAAAATAATCAAAAAAATAACATGTCAAATAAATTTTAAAAAAATATACTAAATATGCCGTCTATATGTAGGCACCACTGGTGCCGCCTATCAAATAAGCACAACTGGTGCTGCCTATATGACACTTTCCACTAGTGTCACCTATTTGACACCCTCCACCAATCTAAATGTATTATTTTGATACTTAATCTTAGCAATATACCATTTTGATATTTTATTTTATATATTATTAGGGAAAAAAAACTCCTTTTTCACTTTGACCCACCTTTTATTTCCCATTATAAAATATCATACATAGAAAGAGAGGGGTATTCCATATGCCCCCCGCTGCTTGGTTGTTTTCCTGTCGTGATCTGTGCATGCTTTTTTTCTGAAACATTAAATACATTTCTCTATTTATTCTCCTTTTTTTTCGACCGACGATAACTTGGGTATTTTTTTTAAACTGTGTTTTGCATTGTTGTTTTTATAATGCTTCTTTTTTAAGAGTTTAGTAGTAAATTAGTAATATTTATGGTCCGTGGAAATGGAGTTGCGGCTTTTGTTGGAGGAAGACAAGGCACTTGGAGTTTTATTTTCTTAGCTGTAAAGTTCCATTGTTGCCAACACGCCCCCATTTAGCCTTTGTCCCCTTGACTCTTCTCTCTGCATCTTCTTTAATGTTTAAGAAGAATTATACTGATTTGCTTTTGATTTTAAAATTTTGATATTTGGGATTTTTTGTTTTCCCTTTTGTGGAGGGAAGGCATTTATTATAAGATCCCAATTCAAAGTTGGGCGTGTTTCCCTTTCTCTCTCAGTCATGGCACCTGCCAAGGTTTCTGGGTTTTACAAACAAGGAAATGACTGGTAAGCTCCAACACTTAAAATTCTGCTACAATTGTATCTCTCTAATCCATATCGTAAGTATGTTGACAGTTCTTTGCTCTATTTTCCTTTCTGGGTCGTCTTCTTTTTGTTCATTCAATTTTGAGACTAAATTGGAAATATTACTGCCTTTTTCTTTTCCCCTCCAATTTCGTTATTGAATAATAAATATAAGCTCTGTATCTTTTGCTCGAATTATGCTTTTCTTTTTCCCTTTGTTTTGGATTCATAGAAGAGAGACAACAGGTTGGGGCTATCTAATGGAGTTAAAGAGTTATGCTCATAGTGTAGTTTCTATTGGTTTTGCAGGTTTTTAAATGCGGGGTTGCCAAGTGATTTAACCATTATAGTGGATGGTGTGAACTTCCATCTTCATAAGGTAAGTCAATTTTCAGTTTCCACTCACATCTGAGGTGTTTTTTGGTGTTTGGTCTTGAGACTATTTTTCTTACCTTGATATTTGAATTGCAATGATCAACATAATGTAAAAATTTGTTGTTAACTGATTATTGATTCCTGGACTTTTTGGTGAAAAGATTATAATTTTTCTATAGTTTCTGTGATCATGTAGAGGCATTTTATTGTTGTTTTGGTCCTTTAAATAATTGAACTACATGATAGTTAAAGACTGTATGCAAATACAGGAGCTTAGATTTCTATTGAATGAAAAAGAAGAAATAGATAGACTGTGCAAACTAGAATTGAATTTAAATGAACACTTTATCAGATGATTTAACCCTGCAGTTTAGGCAACTTCCTTGCATTGTAGATAGTGTAATGTGGCTTCATCATGTTGCTGATTAACCATGTTATGCTTTATGATCATGTATGACTGCAGTTTCCTCTCATGTCGAAATGTGGGAAGATCACTTCCATCTTTGAAGAACTAAAGAGTGCCCACGATAAGACTTTTACCACACAGCTTGAAGAATTCCCTGGTGGCCCAGCCGCCTTTTTGTTTGCAGCAAAATTTTGCTATGGCATTCGAGTGGAATTTACAGCAAGAAATATAATAATGGTCTACTGTGCCGCTGACTTCCTTGAGATGACGGATGAGTATGGTGAAGATAATTTACTTTTGAAGTCTGAGAACTTCCTCCACAAAAATGTACTTCGCAACTGGAAGGATTGTATATTGGCTTTACAAAGTTGCGAGTCATGCATGCCGAGGGCAGAAAAGCTCCACATATTAAAGAAATGTTTGAATGCTGTATCCATGATGGTTTGTACGGATCCTAGTTTGTTCGGTTGGCCTATGATGATGTACGGTAGCCTACAGAGCCCTGGTGGAAGCATTCTATGGAATGGAATAAACACTGGGGCGAGAATAAGAAGTGCAGAATCTGATTGGTGGTTTGAAGACATCTCATATTTCAGTGTAGGTTTATTTGAAAGACTCATTAAAACAATGGAAGAAAGGGGTATAAGATGTGAACTTCTAGCAGGTGCCATAATGTACTATGCAAGAAAGTATCTACCAGGTCTGGGCCGATGGCAGAGCACGCAGGGTGGCAAAGCCAGGACAGTTGCAAGTTTTAGCCTGACTCCTGCCACTGTTGATCAGAAAGTTTTATTGGAAAGCATTGAAACGCTTCTTCCAAAAAAGAAGGGCAAGTCCTTCTGCCGGTTTTTACTTGGACTTCTTCGTGTTGCATCGATATTAGGGGTCAATCAAACATGCCAGGATTCTTTGGAGAGGAGAATTGGAATGCAACTGGAACTGGCTAGCCTCGATGGTCTTTTGATTCCTGCATACTCAGATTCTGATACCCTATATAATACTGATTGTGTTGAACGGATCGTCCGTCATTTTGTGTCCTTGGAATCAGGGTTAACATTATTTTCACCACCATCATTAGACCTAGAGTCATCACCATCATCTGAACCCTTAAGAAAAGTTGCCAGGTTAATGGATAGTTATCTTGCAGAAGTTGCATCTGATGTAAATTTGAAACCCGGAAAGTTACGTACTCTTGCAGATGTCCTTCCAGAATCTTCAAGACCTTTGCATGATGGGCTATACAGAGCACTGGACATTTATTTCAAGGTTTAAATCTAATAAACCTACTTTTATTTAGATGGAGTATATTGATTTCAAGGTTTGTAATTATTACTACCGTTTTGCAGGCGCATCCTTGGCTTTCTGATGGACAGAAGGAAGAACTTTGCAATATCATCGACTACCAGAAACTTTCCGTTGATGCTTGTGCCCATGCTTCCCAAAATGAAAGACTGCCACTCAGAGTCATTCTGCAAGTCTTGTTCTTTGAGCAGATGCATTTAAGAATGGCTTTAGCCGGCTGTCTCAATGTCTTGGAAGCTGAAAGTGCCCCTACAGGTCAAGGGGAGATAGTTGGTAATGCGACAGCCAGCCAGATTGTGCAAAGAGATGGATGGGTGACAGTTGTACGTGAAAACCGAGTTTTAAAGGTGGATATGGAAAAAATGAGGTCTAGAGTAGGAGAGCTTGAAGAGGAATTCAGTAAAATAAAGCAAGAGATGAAAAGGGTGACAAAATCACATAGCTCACTCAGTTCACCCCGTGTAGTTGCCCGGAAATTCGGATGCAAGCTCCTTGCGAAATCCTCAGATGCTCAAACAGATGTTGCTGGAAGCATGGGACCAACTCCAAGACCATCAGTCGAGCAGGCTTGTTCTTCCCGTAATTCCAGGCATCGGAAAAGTTTCTCCCTGTTTTGATAGTTAACACACGTGGAAACTAACATCCATGTTTCGACATAGAAACAGCGGTCCAAAGAAACAAAAAAGAAAAGAAAAGAAAGATTGTGTTTTGTTGTTGTATAGGAAATATAGTTTTTGTGAAAAGAAAAAGAGATTCATATCACCTACAGTTTTGGTGTCACACATTTTTCTAATTATGAAATCTTTACCATTCATGATTTTGGGCATATAAATTTCATGAATGGTTAAGATCTCATGTGATGTAGTAGTAGTGTAGGAAAGAAGATTGTTGGTGACATGAACCTTAAGCATCACTTGTTGAAATAAATGTTAATAGAGAGAGAATAGGGTTGGTGGAATCATATTTGTTTCTGGTTGTATAGGGTATCCATCATATCGTTGTTTGTAATCTTCATCTTTGCTGATGTTTGGATTTACTTACGCACTACACTTCTGTAAATCAAGTTGTAAGTTTGTTTAAACATTTATTATTAAAAAAATGTCAAGTTATTGTTCTTCTAAACTTCGCATCATTTGATTTCTATGTCCATGTTTGTTGAAAATATTACTCTTATGTTAAATGTCATTTTGATTTATAGGTCAAGCTTTTCTAGACGTTTAGAAAATTTTAGTTCCTACCTTTAGCATCAATTGTCGCTTTGGCCGAGTGGTTAAGGCGTGTGCCTGCTAAGTACATGGGTTTCACCCGCGAGAGTTCGAATCTCTCAGGCGACGTTTTAATTTTTGCTAATATTTGTTTGCTTGTTGAATCTGAGGGAAATTATTTGGGTGGAGTTTTTTGGGTGTTTATTTTATTTTATTTTTTAAAAAAAATATTTTTTTTGGGTGTTTATGAGTTTTTTATAGACGTGTAGTTAAATATTAAAAATATATTTTAAAAAATAAGATATATAACAATATTTTAAGATTATTTGTGAAATAAAAAATATTAATGTACCAAATATTAACCCTTCAATCTATTGGTGTAAAATTATTTTTATATTTAAATATCAAATTATTATATTTATATTTAAATTTATACCATTCTTTAAATGCCTCATTTAATTGGTGCTACCCATAAATTAAGCTTGAATTTATTTGAGAAATGACTAAAAAATAATAATTTTTACAAATTTTATTATTATGAGGATGTTTATAACTTTTCCATATTTTATGTAAAATTAAGAAAAATCCACAATAAGATTTAAATTTGACAATATAATTTTAAACTTTAAATTTTACTATTTCAATCAAAATTACTTACATAAAATTTTATTAAATATATTTTTACTTTTTTTTTTTGCTCATGAGTATGCCTTCATCTAATGCTTGTTAAATGTTTCAAGGAAAATTAAGCCTAAAAAATATGGATAAAGATTTTTCAATTTTTAGGTAAATTATACCCATGGTTACATTAACGGTTCGAAATACGAATATCTATATGAAGTCACTCATTTTTTAACTTGCTAACAATGTCAACGTAAGTTGTTAATTAACTATTTCTCAAATATTCTTTGATAAATTAGATAGTAAGTCACTTAATTATTAATAATTTTTATTTTAATCACCTAACTATGAAAAATTATAAAATGATACTAATGAACTAATGACATAGTAAACTAAATCATAGGCTTAATAACTAATTTGTTCCTTAAACTATAATTAAAAAATTAATTTGTTACTTTTAGAATTTTTAATGACAAATCCAAAAAATCTAAAATTATTAGAAAATTTTAAAAAGCTTGAAGTTTTATAATTTGTTTTTCTAAAATTATGAAAAGAATCTTTAAAATTATAATTAAGAAAAAATTATTAAAATTTAAAAATTCATAAAATTCTAAAAAGTTCTAAAATTAAAAAAAAAAAAAAAAACAAACCTAAAATTCCATTGTTCGACTGTAAGACTCTCCTCTGCACTAGATGACAAACAAAGCAAATCTATGTTCTTTCTTTTTGCCATCTTTTTTTTGTTGAGGGTGCTCATTTCGAAAGCAAGTTAAAGATGGTGAACATGATAAGGCCACCGTGTCTATCTTTTGCTTGTTGGATTATCTAATTTATGTTATATCTTTGTAGTTTTCCATCGTGTAATTATTACTATCATGTTAAGAATGTTTGAGAACTCACTTTCAGTCTCGCAATCCATGCAGCCATAGACGATTTCTTCGATTCAAATATACCTAAGTCAGTCTAACTCCCACAAAATGAGGATTCTCACAGAATTCCTTTAAAGCACCAATTTATATAGCAGAAACAACTCAAGCCAAAAGAATGCTCAAAAGAACAAAAGAGCCATAGAAAAATAATGCACAAGAGGTGTTTGGGTAAATGCTCTCAAAGAATAATATTACTCAAGGAATTCAAGATACAATGGGTGATTTACAACTAAGGGGGAGGCTCTTTATTTCTAGTTGAGCTCCCTCAAATCCAATGGTTTAGCTAAATTTACATCGAAGGATGAGATGAAGCCTATCCCTATAATTAAAAGATTTAAAAGATTGACACAATCAAATCAAATCAAATCTAATCTCACTATCACGGGCTAGGATTTTAGTCTCACAATCCGTGCGGCCTTAGGCGATTCCTTGGACTCAAATATGCCTAAGTCAGACTAACTCCCCCAAAGTGAGGGTTCTTGTAAAATTCCTCCAAGGCACCAATTTATATAGCGCAAATAACTCAAGTCAAAAGATTGCTCAAAAGAACAGAATAGCCATAGAAAAACAATGCACGGGAGGTGTTTAAGTAAATGCTCTCAAAGAATTCTATTACTCTAAGAATTTAGGATACAATGGATGATTTACAACTGAAGGGGAGGATCTCTATTTATAGCTGATCTTCCCTGAATCCAATAGTCTAGCTAAGTTCACATCGATGAATGAGATGAAACCTATCCCTACAATTAAGGGGTTTATAAGATTTACACAATCAAATCAAATCAAATCTTATTAGATTTTATTTTCCTCAATCTTCTAAGATTAGTTTCCCTATTTACCAAGGTAGCCTAATTTCCCATATTTGTCTCACTGGGCCACCAAGGCTTTAAGTAAACAGGCTTCGTCACTTGTTCTTTGAATTGGGCTAGCTCTCGTGGGTCAAGTGATCCCTATCTAATCAATAAACCCCATGATATGCATTTTGTGTAATCATCACAGGCTTTGCACCTTGGCCTGTGACATTCTCCCTCACTCATTCTCACAATGCCCTTGTTGTGCCTTCGGAATGGCACTGGCTTAATTCGCCTTGGAACTTTCTCATCGCCTTAACTCTTTCCCGACTAGTCTCACTATTAGGTAGTCTTGCCCCTTGCAACATTCACCTCAGCTTTTGTTGCCTCTTAACTCAAACCGTTTCACTCGTCTCGTACATCTCGTTTGCAAGAAGCCACCATTCTCACATGCCCACATTGTGACTTGCCTTGATTAGGATCCGCTTGATCCACACAATTGGGCTTTCACATGCCCACGTTGAACATTGTGTTGACCTTGAGTTTTCCCAACAACTCCGGTCTGTACGCCCCTCAACTTTCCCGCTTCAGAACTCTGAAAGGGTTCCTATGTTCTCTCCAAGCCAATAAGTCAGAATGCAAAACACTATCAAAGTGTTCAAAATGTACCTTACTCGCAGCATTTACTCGTCTCAATGTCCAGTTTGCATCACCATTTTACCCTCAATGTTTGATTGCACAACCCACTTTTCTCCTAGGTGGTAGCTCCAATGATAGCTCAATAGGCTTCATATTGATTTCATGCCTCACTAGCATTTCCAAAGTGACTTCCTTAGAAGTCCGATCTATCGAGTTAATGTTCTTCCCATACGAAACATCATCGAGTAGCTAGATTACCGACAACACCTTGGTCCCAACCTTCATATATCGATTCACTAGCATAACAATTCATGACAACGGACCATCAATGATATGAATGCAATCGGTAAAAAGAAAAAAAATCGCCTTAATCCTATCAAGGAAGTTTAAGCTAAGCACAAAATTGTAATCATCTAACTGGATTACCTTAAAATCCTCCTTGCCTTCCATTCATCGATTTGTAGCTCTACTCCTTGAGCTACTCCTACAATTGGGGCCTCCTTGAAATTTATTGTCTTGATCTTCTTATTTGATTTCCTAATTGAGAGACCAAGTTTGCTTGCAACTTTTTTCGACATAAATAAGTCTGATACTCTCGTATCAATAAGAGGACTCCTCTTCTAACTTGCAATGTTGATGTCCATAAACATCAACCCTACCTACTTATTACTCCTTTTTTCTCATCGAGCTTCGCTTTCTTTCCCTCACTGATCGCGGATTGGTTGGATTGCTCTAGATAGTCCCGCAACTTATGTGGCCCACAACATAAGAAGCACTTCACTGGCTTCTTCTCGCTCTCATTAGCCTTCTTGGCTTCGACTCTACTCACAATCGAACTAAGCTTCATGGGCATTTCTTTTAGCTTATCATCCATTTTGATAGCTGAAAACACTAATTTCTTTAGAAAATTCTGCATCATATGTGGTCCTTGACAAAGGAAGCATTTTATCTTGTTCTCCTTGTCCTTTAGTTGTTGGGTCTCTGCTTCCCATTTTGTGATTTCCCATTGACACTATTATCGTCGTTATGCCCCTCTTCATCTTCCTTATGGTCTCCCCTACCATTGCCCTTCCCATTGGGCTTGGAAGACTTGAACTTATCTTTCTTCGGACCAAGCTTTATAAAGGACTCTACCTCAGCCATGGCTACAGTAAGCTTGGTGATACATTGCTGATGCAACTCATGTTTTCCCCACGACTTCAACCCATATTTGAATCAATAGAATACTTCTTTCTCATTCAATGATAATACTCTAGAATAACATATTTTTATATATTAATTACATATTTATTTTGAGTATGATCCTACTAATTTGAGCTATTTATGATTTTTTATCTTGTAGGGACTAAATTGAAGGTAAAAGGAAATTTGGGGGCAAAATTGGACCAGCATGCAAAGTAGGAGAGAAGTGTGCCAAAAATGCAAAGTGTGGAAGATTTTAGAGCAAAAATGCAAAAGAAGAGATTTTATAGCACAAGACTCTATTTTTATTCCAATTATATTAGGATAATTATTAAGGATTATTATTTAGATTTAATTTTAGCATTTATCTTTATTTATCCTTATTTATCTTTTATTTATCTTTTAGAGTTTAATTAGGAATAGACGAGGTTTCCTAGTACTATAAATAGGGGATGGAGTGACACAAATTTCACATCATCTTTTTCTGTAAACACTCTTTTCCCCATAAAGTTTAGCCTTTTGTTCTTTCCATATTTTTCAATAAAAATTCCATTTCCATTACATTTATTTCTTTTTCCTCAAAAATCATGAGCCACTAAACTTATCTAGTCAAAAGTTGTCGAAATTCCTCAAAAAGGGTTTATGAGGCTTAGAATCCGCGCTTAGCCTTCTCAACGAGTATTCATCGCTTCTCCGCACTACGGGACTGACGCTTCGTCCATGTCCCTTCAAAAGTGATCTTTTCATCTTGTGCAAAGGCGGCCACTCTGTATGTTTTAGGAAGGTTGCACAGTCGGTTCGTTAGCTTACTACGTCAGAGGTTGGTGAGCCCAAGAGACAAAATGGCATGGCATTCGCCATTGAGAAGTGATGATCTAGCATAAGATAGTCCCACAAAAGCGATTGTTGGCTGGAGTCAGGTTCCTCTAAATCGTAAGTCTAAAATTTTGAAGCTGGTGGTTGTAGGCGTCCTTTTCCACTATAACTGGTTTATTCTGTTTGAAAAGGATCACTTAAAAGCCGATGATTGAACCCAAGGCGGATCGAGACAACCAGAGGTTGGAATCTATCCATAAGAAACTCATTTTCCTCAACTCTATTATCTCTACTATTTTAATTTTAATTTTGTAATTTCAATTCAACCAAAACTCTTAATTCTATTTTTATTTTATTTTTCCATATCAAAACTTTTAATTCTGTTTTTTTTAGGTACGCAGGTTTTCTAGGGCACGACTCTGTCCAGGATTTCGAGGAATAAGCAATTGTGCAAATTCGATCCCTGAAGATTTGACCCTACTTCCCTTATATTATTATTTTTATTATTTTATAGGGACAGGATATTTTTGGTGCTCTCAACGACCGCATCACTCAAGTTAGAGATTTGAATTATCAGCTCATTGAACATCCGAACATACTCTCGAACAGTGTCTTATTGAGTAAGAGGGCACAACTTGGCCCGAGCCTCATTCTTTGCGTACTGTAGGTAAAATTGTTTCTTTAACTTTATTTGGATCTCCTCTTAAATCTCAACATGTTCCCACCACGCTTCTCATCCGTGAACCTATGACGCCACCATAAGAGAGTAACATTAGTAAAATAAATTGAAGTAGTGTTTACCTTAACGACATCATCCTAGATGCTCAATGCTCTAAAGTATTGTTCTATCTCTCACAAGAAGTTGTCCACTTCCCTTACGGACCTTGCACTCTTAAACTTCTCTAGTTTGGGAACATCTATTGCTTGTTGCTTCGGCTTTGAAGCCAATATCCCATTACTCAAAGCAGTCTTACAAATCGAAAGCTCCCTTTTAAGTATCGCGATCTCCTCTTTCAAGTTTGACACCATAGCCTCAAGAGAATCATCCCTCCCCGTCAGCTTACTTGTAATGGAATTAGGCACCCTTTTCATCTTTTCCACATTGGAACCAAGAGAATCCAACACAAAATCTTTGAACTGCTCCTCCATTGAGTCAAACTCACTTGTATGCCCCTTGACCAACTTGAATGTCTCCCTCATGTCCCCCACAAACTCCTCTAGATTGACCAGTCGTCCTTCTAAAGTTGACAACATGTCTCTCAAACAACTTACTTTTTTTTCCTTCCCACATGTCTCTATTGCCTCATTCTAATCAACAAATTCTTTCGACATCTAAAAACGGTGCCTTCACAACCTTGGCCCTGATACCAACTGTTACGATGCTAGAACTTTAGTCTCGCTATCCATGTAGCCTTAGGCGATTCCTTCGACTCAAATATGCCTAAGTCAGCCTAACTCCCACAAAATGAGGATTCTCGTAGAATTCTTCCAAGTCACCAATTTATATAGCAGAAGCATCTCGATTCAAAAGATTGCTCAAAAGAACAAAAATAGCCATAAAAAAGTAATGCACGAGAGGTGTTTAAGTAAATGCTTTCAAATAATTCTATTACTCTAAAAATTTAGGCTACAATAGATGATTTACAACCGAGAGGAGGCTCTCTATTCATAGTTGTGCTCTCCTAAATCCAACGATCTAGCTAAATTTACATCGACAGACGAGATGAAGCCTATCTCTACAATTAAAGGATTTACAAGATTTACACAATCAAATCAAATCTAATCTTATCAGATTTTATTCTCATCCATTTTCTAAGATTAGTTTCCCTATTTACTAAGGTAGCCTACTTTCCCATGTTTGTCTCACTAGGCCACGAAGGCTTCAAGTAGACAGGCTTCATCACATGTTCTTCAAATCGGGCCAACTCTCATGTGTCAAATGATCCTCATCTAATCGATAGACCCCGATGGGATGCATTTTGTGCAATGGTCACGAGCTTTGCACCTTGGTCTGCGACACTAGTCTCTACACGTTGGATGAATGAACAAAATAGTTTATCTGTTAAATATGTGTTTCTAAATGCTTATTTTAGAATTTTATATAAAGTATAATAATAAATTTAACCCTCAATATTTACACATTTATTCAAATTAGCTTATATTCTTTTATTTGGAATAATTGATCCTTAACCTTTTATTGTTGATGTGACATGATTTTATTTTATATGTCAAGTCAATAAATAATTTAAATTTTTTGAAATTTCAAATTTTCAAAATTATAATTTCAAAATTTTGAAAAGAGTATTCAAAATTTAAAATAAAACCTAAAAATAAAATAAAATTAAAAAAATTACAAAAGTTGAAACAATAATACAAGAAAAATTATATTTATTAAGGGTAAACTACACATGTAGTCACCCAACTCTTGGTAAGTTTCTTTTTTTGTCACCCAACTATAAAAAGTTATAAAACAATCACCCAACTTTTCAAAAAAAATTTTGGTCATAAGTGATGGAAAGATGACGTGGTAGCTTTTAAAATTGAGACAATAATCCTCAACCTTTATACATTGTGTTAGTTTAGTCTTGATTCTAAAAAAAATTAACCCTCAACATTTACACATTATGCAATTTGGTCTCTTTTTTTTTTCAATTTTTCTTTTTTATGACCCTTTGACCTAGAAAGCTAAAAACAACAAATCTATAAACTAAGTTTGATTGAAAATATACCAAAAATGAAAACACTCAAGATAATATTTTTCATCTTTTCTCATTCTTTTAAAATCAACCCTAAATGTCACAAATAAAAGTAAAATTGCAAAAAATGATCAAATTGCACAATGTGTAAATGTTGAGGGTTAATAAAATTGCAAAAAATGACCAAATTGCACAATTTGTAAATGCTAAGGATTACTTTTTTTGGAATCAAGACTAAATTGATACAACATATAAATGTTGAGGGTTACAGTTGCTATTATGTCAATTTTGAAAGTTGTCAAGTTATCTTTCTGTTAGTAATTTCATGGTTGGTGACCAAAAAAGAAAAATTCAAATAATTAGGTGACCAGAAATGAAAAAATTGAATAATTGAGTGACCATTTTATAAATTTTCATAATTGAGTGATAAAAAATATAATAATAATTAGATAACTACTAATGCAATTTATTTTTTAAATACACGATAAGTTGGCACCCCCCAATGTTGGATTTATCATTCCAATTTCTTACCTTTGCGATCTTGCCACTAGGGATGAGCAAAATCCGATTGGATTCGAAAAAACTTGATAAAAATTTTAAATTTTTAATTAAATAGTTCGAGTTATTTGAGTTAATCAAAATATTTAGATAAACTTAAATAAAAAATTAAGTTTTTCAGTTTAACTCGAATATGAATTACACAATTCGAGTTATCTGAAAATTCGAATAAGAAAAGACAAAACTACACCATTTTGATAAATGTTTACTTTTTAAAAGTTAAAAGTTAAATTCATTAAGTTAAAAGGCAAAATTACATTATTTTGATAAGTGTTTACCCATTAAGTTAAAAAGCAAAATCATTATATTGTTTATGTAGTTAAATAATCTTATACTTCGTCTACTAGTTAAATAATCGGTCTATGTAAACACAACATTGAGTATAAATATAGGATTCATTAACTTGACTTGACTTGAAATTTTTTGACTCGATTTGAAAAAAATTCAAATTGAGTTTAATTGCTAAAATAAAATTCGTCAACTGGACTGAACTCGACTCAATCAAATATTCACCCTAATTCCAACTATAAACAAGATGAAAGAGTGTTTCCCCCTAAATGTGCCGAAAAATCCAAATCCAATATGCGCATCTAATCGCATCAATATTTGAGATCTTAATCAACTTAAAAATCTCTCTCTCTCTACTACCCTTGAAAAACCAAGAGTGCTCTCCATAGAGTTCTAGAGAGAGTGGTAACTGCTGCAGCTTAGGGTAGAGGAGAGTGGTGGTGATGAGAGGGAGAGCAGTGAGGAGATCTCATTGTTAGCAGAAGAACTCATTCAATTATCAATTAAAAGATCAGTAGTGGTGCCGAATGTCAAGCTGACTTTGATTTGTTCAGTTTGGACAAAGAAGCCTTTTAATCCAGAAAGTCTGAAGGCACAGTTGAGGAGCATATGGAAACAAAGAAAAAGTTTGAAATCCAAACGGCATGGCATAATCTCTTATTAATCATTTTTGACTTAGAAGAAGATCTGGAGATGATCATGGAGGGACGACCTTGGTTATTTTGCATACTTAATTTTGTTTGAAAGATTAAGCAATCCGATTGATCGGGATCAAATTTGACTTACTTCTTCACCGTATTAGATTAAGTTTGGCCCGATTTTACCAGAATTTGACAAGAAGGACCTTATGCACGCTATTGGGAGCACATTTGGAGGAGTTATCAGGTCAGAAATAAATGGTGATATGTGCAGAATTAGGGTTAATTTAGATATTCAGAGCCCACTTAGGAGAGGTATATTTGTGTCAAATGAGAATAGCGTTAAATCATGGATTTCTTTTAAATATGAAAAACTGCCAGTTTTCTGCTTTGGGTGTGGAAGAATGGATCATAGCCTCAATGATTGTTTGCAGATAAACCCTGTAGAGAAAAAATAAAATTAGAGAAGATCCTTCTTTTTCTATTGTATTAAAAGCAGAATCAAAAGTGGTAGGGAGAGAGTATGAAATTTAATGCTTTTGCAAAAAAGATGGTTTCGCAGCATACTTACATAGGAAAGCCAAAGGAACAATCCGGGTTGAATAAGGAGACTGAATCTATTGTTATGAAAGGAGTAATATAAGGAGGAAGGATACTGGAGAATTGGGATGGAGGATTTAAGGACCAGGGAGAAAATTACAATATGGTGGAGATAGGGAAGTCGATTGGAGATAATAATAAAATAGAAAGAGTTGCAGAAGTCACCAAAAAATCAACCTGGAAAAGGTTAGATGCAGTGAATCAGGTAGAGCGCAGGAAGCTTATAAGTGTGACGGGTAAAAGAAAATTTTTAGAAGAAGCGGATGGCATGGATTGCTCGAGCATGACATATAGAGAGGTAGCAAAAGCCTAAAAATGAAGATTTGGCTAGCAAAGGAGGGGAATGTATGGAGATTACACTTTTGATGAGGGACAATTTATTATTCCAAACAATTTGGGATTGGCGGCTGCCAATGGGCAAGCGGACCGTGCACAATGAAAAATATTTGCTGGAATACCCATGGGTTAGGGAGCCCACGGGCGGTGAAGAGGCTGTGACATACAATTAAGCAACAAAATCCCCAAATGGTCTTCTTAATGGAGACAAAGTTAGATCAAAAGCATATGAAAAGGGTCAGAAAAAGTTGTGGTTTTACTAACGAAATTGATATTGAAGCAAAGGGGTCTCGGGGTGGATTATGTTTAGCATGGAAAGGAGACATCGAGATATCTATAAAGAGTTTCTCTAAATGGCATATAGATGTAATAGTGAAGGAAGAGGGCGATCAAGAAGGGTGGAGGTTCACGGGATTTTATGGATTGCCATATTTAAAAGATAAGAGTGTTGCTTGGGACTTGCTCAGACGACTGGGCCAAGAAAGTAATCAACCTTGGCTTATTGAAGGAGATTTCAACAAAATTATGTATTGTTTTGAGAAAAAGGGCAGAGTGCCAAGGGACCAAAGGAGGATGGACGCATTCAGGGATACTTTAGAGGAATGTCAACTAATGGATATTGGGTACTTGGGAACCTGGTTCACGTGGGAAAGAGGAAATCTTCCAGAGACAAACATTCAAGAGAGATTGGATAGAGGAGTTGCAAACGAAAAATGGATAACATTATTTCCAATGGGTAATATTCAACATCTTCCCCACTCAATGTCAGATTATTGTCCTCTCCTTATATGTACAGATTACGTAATCAAATACTCAGGAAACCAGATTTCATTTTGAAGCCTGGTGGACATTGGAGGAGTCCACTGAACAAGTTATCAAGGAAGCCTGGGAGTCTTATTCAGAATCGTTAATGGAGAAAATAGAAAAGCTGCAGAGTAGACTGAAGACGTGGGCACGTTCTAACAGAAACAAGAAGGAGGGTTGAAAAAAGAGGCCAACAAAAGAACTTGAAATTTTGTTGAATGAAGAAAGAGACGACGAGACAATGGCAAGGACTATTGACACCAAAATTTAATTAAACATGGAGATTGATAAAGATGAAATGTATTGGGAGTAAAGAGCGAGAGCAAACTGGCTTCAGCTTGGAGATAAGAATCCAGCCTATTTCCACAAATGTGCAATAGTTCGTAGATGAGGTAACTCAATCACCAAATTAGTAACGGATGATGGGAAGGAGATCACCGAAGGATCAAAAATAAATGAGACAGCAACAGCATTTTTTAATGAACTTTTTACATCAAAGGGAGTCGTGAACCCAGGCAAGGTATTGGAAGGTATCGAAGAAAGCATTTCTAATGAGATAAACACAGATTTATTATCGCCATTCAGAGAAGAAGAAATTTGGACAGCATTGAAGGGGATGGAACCCACAAAGGCACCAGGACCAGATGGATTTCCAGCATTATTCTTCCAAAGGTACTGGCATATAGTAGGTAAGGATGTTTCAGAGTTTTTCCTGGGAATTTTGAATGGAAATAAGGGGGAAGAAGCAGCAAACAGTATAGACATAGTGCTATTCCAAAAGTTCCACATCCCTCAACTCTGGTAAATTTTAGGCTTATCAGTTTATGTTCAGTAATTTATAAAATCGTAGCAAAAATAATTGCTAATAGATTGCAAGGTGTAATTGGCAATTGTATTGATAAGGTCCAGAGCGCATTTGTCCCAGTCAGACTGATTTCAGATAATGTACTTTTAGCATATGAAATTTTTCATACGTTTAGGCAAAAACGAACAGGGAAAAAAAGGGTATATGGCGGTAAAGCTCGATATAAGTAAGGCTTATGATAGGGTGGAGTGGGATTTTGTAAAAGAGGTGATGCTTAAGATGGGGTTTACTAGAAAATGGGTAGATCTAATAATGAAATGTATTACTACAGCTTCTTATGTGGTTATCACTAATGGAAGGAGGGGTAGTACTTTTCAACCCACAAGGGGTCTTCGACAGGGTGACCCCTTAAGCTCGTTTCTTTTTCTTATATGTAGCGAATGCCTTTTATCTCTAATGAGAACAACAAAGAAAAATGGTTTGATTAGAGGAGCAAAGGTGAGTAGAAGAGGGCCAGAGATATCTCATTTACTTTTCGCAGATGATTACATAATGTTTGGCGAAGCAACAGATAAGGGAGCAAGGATTGTGAAAGACATCTTAAAGGAGTATGAAAGTTGCTCAGGACAATGTGTTAATTTTAACAAATCTACAATCTTTTACAGCTCGAACACAAATAGAGAGAAAAGAGAAGAAGTGTTAACAGTGTTAGGTGTAAGAAGCTCTACAAGCCTGGAGAAATATTTAGAAATGTGGTAGGAAGATAGAAAAAAGTCTTTTCAGAATCTATTGGATAGAATAACTATGCGGATCGAAGGATGGAGCACCAGGTTACTATCTCAAGGGGAAAAGAAATATTCATAAAATCAGTGTTACAGGCAATACCCACTTATGCTATGTCTTGTTTTCTTTTTCCTAAAGCCTTATGCGAGATGATAGAGAGTAAGCTTGCTAAGTACTGGTGGCAAAAGGGAGTTGGTAAACGAGGAATACATTGGTGTCAGTGGAAGTTTTTTTGTCGGCCGAAAGAAGTAGATGGTTTGGGGTTTAGAAGTATGGCTCAGTTCAATATTGCACTCTTGGCAAAACAAAGGTGGAGATTGTTAAACTTTCGAATTCACTAATAGCGTAGTTTTTTAAAGCAAAGTATTTTTCAGAAAGTGATTTTCTTAATTTGAGTTTGGGAAACTCTTGCTCTTATGTTCCGCGAAGCATCTGGTCGACTAACGGTACACTGGAGAAAGGTTTGTTTTGGAAAGTAGGCACGGGCACGAGTATTTCAATTAATGAAGATGCATGGATTCCAATTTATGTTAATATTAGATTAAGTTCCGGAGGTGATAATTTGCAATTTGATAAAGTTTCGGAGTTAATTAATAACCATGATAGAGACTGGAATAGAGATTTGATAGTCAATACCTTCCAAGAAGAAACATCTGCTCTGATTCTTCAAATTCCTTTGGCGTTGAAACCTCATGAGGACTTTCTTGCATGGAGTGGCACACCATCGGGTGAGTTTTCAGTCCGGAGCACTTATAAACTATTACAAAGTAGTGATCCAACAGCTTATACTTTACAAAACATATACAAAGAATTTACAGAAAACTATGGTGGATTGATCTACCTTCAAAGATTAAACTACTAATTTGGAAAATTTCCTGAAACTATCTACCTACTCGGGTAAATCTATCATTTAAGAAATTGGCAAGTAATACTTTTTGTCCTCTGTGTGGTAGAAGTGAAGAAACAATAAACCATCTTTTTCGTGAATGTCCTGAGTCCCAAACAGTATGGAGAGAATTATAGATCCAATATTTATTCTGTTCCCAAACGCAGAGTTTATTGAATGGCTTGCCAAGGTCTTTGGTTTTCTCCCTCTGGAAAAATGCAGAATATATTGTGGAGTGCTCTGGGCTATCTAGGGGGACAGAAATTCCCGTATACACGACAAAAAAGGCAGATCAAGTCAGGAAATTGTAAACTTTGTTCATGGTTATCTTAAAGAACTAGATGGAATTAAAAAAAACCGAAACTCCCTAAAGTAGAAATGAAATAGAGTCCCCCACCTGGACAGATAGTGAAAATAAATTTCGACGGGGCGTTTGATGAGAGAAAAACCAATCGGCATCAGGTTTGGTAGTCAGAGATAGGAATGGTCATGTAACATCCTGAAAAGGGCCTATGCATTTTCGGTTTAATTGTACGAAATGACATGTCTTATGTGTTATGAATGTATTTTGAATATTTTTAGAAACCTGGAAATGTATGGAAATGTAAGGAAATGTATGAAAATGTAAGAAAATGTATGGAAATGTATGGAAATGTAAGGAAATGTATGGAAATGTAAGGAAATGTATGGAAATGTAAGGAAATGTAGGGAAATGTAAGGAAATGTAGGGAAATGTCCTTGAAATGTAAGGAAATGCTTTAGAAATAATAAGTTTAAAGGAGGGAAACGAACGTTTTTGGAAACTTGGAAATGTAAGGAAATGTCTTAGAAATGATAAGTTTTAAGGCAAGGTGGCCTTAAGAAAATTAATAGAAGAAATTTGACACAAAACGGGCTTGGAAAAGTGACAAGGAGGAACCACTTAAAGCCCAAGAATGACGCCACCAGCATGTGTGCAAGCTTAGGTTCGAGCAAGCAAGGAGAGCATTTCGAGAGTGTTTTTTGCGTCTGAATTGGGCTTGCTACCAATTCGTTATTAAAGCTAAACTAATCATAGGAGGCGCCACTTAGGTGGATAATTTGGGCCTCGTATGGCCACAAGGAGTCCAATAGAATAAGTTCAAATTCAGCTCATCAAGGGAAGGGGTGGGCGGCATCTAGCTAAGACTTTAAGTGATTTTTATTTAATTACTTAAAGAGGAAGCAATGGACGGCAATAGGGACTCTTAAGGAAGAGTTTAATTCTCCTTAAAACTTCGGCTAAATAGGTGGATAAATGATGATTTATTTTAGATTATTTTCAAAGAGATAATTGAGGATTATTCTTTAATTTTTAATTAAAGAGATAAAGCTATCAAAATAGAAAAGTGATGGCCAAGTAAGGGATTCTAAGTTAGTAATTTCGCTATAAAAGGAAAAGAGGGCCATTCATTCTTTCTTCTAACTCTCTCTGCCAAATTCTCTCTAGTAAATATCTCCTTTCTTCATTGTTTTGCCAAGAAAATACACCTTGTGTAGTCAAACTTCATTACCAAATTGCTCAAACTCTTTTTCTTCTTCTTTATAATCTTCCAAAGCGAAAGTTTGCTAAAATCAAGGCCATAGCCGAATAGTTTTGAGACTTCAAACAAGAGGTTGTCGACTTACGTATTAAGGGTAAAACTAGTTATCATTCGATTTTCATCCTTTTCTTTTAAGATTTAGCGAAATCTAGGACTAACCCCATTAATATCTTGCTACCAAAACTTTGAAGAGATCTTTCGGGGTTTACTAAGTGTCGACTACAAGGAAGGAGAAGTTCTTTTCCCGAAGGTACACCATAGGCCGTGTGTTCCCTAGTTATTCGGTGAATTTCGGGATTTAAAATCCACAAGGTAAGTCTTAGTGTACAAATCCTACTAGGATTTGGTTTTATGGCCGAATGAGTTTTTCATTAAATATTTAATATGGGCCGAATGTAGGGAGTTAAAGATCTAAGATCGAAATTCGAGATTTCAAGTGAAATCGTTAAGCGAATCAGGTGTGTACCCTACCCTAAGTTTTAATATGTTCATGGCTATGTTTTAAATTAAATGTATATGTTTATAAGAATGTGAATATGGCTAAGGTACCATAATATGTTCATGGCTATGTTTTAAATTAAATGTGTATGTTTATAAGAATGTGAATATGGCTAAGGTACCATACTATGGTACAAAGTACTAAGGTACGCTTCCTACTCCTACTAGGAATATGAATATATATTATTTTTAACATGTGAAAAGTGATAAGAATGTGAATTAAGGCATGATTTTGCATATTGTGTATGAAATATGGGGCACATGGGTTATATGAAAAGGGAAGTTAATGTGGTGACCTAAGACCACGAAATCGAATGTGGTGACCTAAGACCACTAAAACCGAATGTGGTGACCTAAGACCACGTAAAAGCTGAATGTGGTGACCTAAGACCACGAATTCTAAATGTGGTGACCTAAGACCACGAATTTTATAAAGCGATAAACGCACGTCATTGCGATGACGCCTTCGATGGTGTGTAGCGGATGGAGGGTTGACTTATTAGTCCCCATGGTGTGCAGGATGGTACGGGTGGTGTGTAGCGGATGGCATATAGGTTTGGGTTCGGGTTGCATCATATTGTTTAAATGCTTTATGAACATGAATGATATTGTATGCCTGAAATATTAAATTTTAGTGTTGGTTACACATTGAGTCTGTTTGACTCACCCCTTGTGGGATTATTTTTCAGGTGACGACCAGTGATGGACCGGGCCGGCAGATGATTAGTGGAGGCCATGTGAAGTTCAGATTTCTTTTATTTGGACTATTTTATTTTAAGTATTTTAAATTTAAATTTGGGAATTATTTGATGTAATAAGGCTTTAGTAGAATTATTTTATTCTGTTTTTATTTGTTAAGCTTACAAACCTTTATTTATTAAAAGATTAAGTAATCATTTTTTTTTAAAAACGAAGCCCAAACATTTTGTCACCTAAAGTAAAGGATTTTAATAATGAAATAAACTTGTTTTCAACTCAAGCCCAACCAAAAATGATCTTTCTTCCAAATCACGCAAGTTTTTCCTAAGTAACAAAAGAATTTGAAACGGTTTACACTGGGGAACATACCAGATCCGGTCAAGGCTCATGGGCCAGGTTTGGGGTGTTTTAGGTCACGTTCTGAGCCCAGTTTTAAACTCTCGGCCTTGGGTTTAAGGCCCAAAACGTTTTCAAAGTTAAGCCCAAAAGAAATTTTGTGAATTAAGCAGGTTTTTCTGGCATGGCCCACTAAGTCTCCGACCCGAAGTCCACTAGGTAAGTACTCTGATCTTTTGAGTGATTTATATTATGATTTGTAGAAGGGTAGAAATGGAACGTAGAATAGAGATTTAGTACTGGAACCCTAGGGCTAGTTACCCCGACAATTACATAAGACTTAAGGACCATTAAACAAACCTGTGACTAAGTCGCCGAGCTAGGGTGTGGCAACAGTTGTGCGCATGTCTAGGAGTGGATTCGATAAGAGCTTGGTATTTAAGCAGTCCTAGCGACTCACCTCCTCTTTACTCGAATCCTACCTGGTGCGTAGTCTCGGTTCACCCTAACCAAGAGGACTCAGTCACGGGCTAAACCCCTAACTAAAACCCGAAAGGGACTAGCCGTATTTTTTTTATGAAAACCCTAGTTTTATAATCACCAAATTAGCCCTTGAATAGTAGCAAAAAACTTATTTTGGAAAATTTTCAAAATATTTCCGATTTATAAAAAATTACAAAAATACCCCTAGTGGTAAAATTACAAAAATGTCCTTGGTTTATGAAATTTCCAAATAACCACAGTTCTTATCAAAATTTCACTACTTTGCTTAAAGGAACCCTAAATTTACAAAACATCAAAATACCTTGATTATGGAAATTTTTTTTACAAAATTACCCCTAACCTACAAATTATCGAAATACCCCCGAGTTACAAAATTATCAGAACGACCCCCGATCTTCAAAAATTTTTGCAACAACACTGATTTGGAAAATAAATTCTCAGAAACAACCTTCAAGTTTTGTAATTCTAAAATATCCTTGATTTATTAAGATTTATAAATTACCCCGGTTTATTACTGAAATACCCCTGTAATTTCAAAATTTCCAAAATACCCCCGGATTTCAAAAATTACCAAAATACCCTTATTGAAAAAATCACTAAGGAACTTTATTTTGACAAATTACAAAAATACCCATGTAGGGAAAATTACGAAAATACCCGTGGGTAATGAAAAAAACAACAACAACAACAACAACAATGAAAACTACAACATTTCTCTGAATGAACGAGAGTTCATAATTGATTGATGGATGTATGAATGTAAAGACTGTGTGCATGTATGAATACGAAAGAACCACTCTTAAAATTCTTTTCATAAAACTTCTTCGCGGTTAAACAGTGGAACAAAGAACTAATGCATAAAACTTTTTAATCAGATTAAATCGAGACGTTAGTAATGAGTTCTAGTGGACGTGGTCGAGGTAGTATCTAAGAAATGTGTTAGTTTTGTTAAGATCAGAGTGCACAGCAAAGGCGTAGTGTGGTGAGTTAGATTGTACGATTATTCGTTAGTAAGTAATTTCGAGGACGAAATTATTTTAAGGGGGTAGAACTGTAACATCCTGAAAAGGGCCTATGCATTTTCGGTTTAATTGTACGAAATGACATGTCTTATGTGTTATGAATGTATTTTGAATATTTTTGGAAACCTGGAAATGTATGGAAATGTAAGGAAATGTATGGAAATGTAAGGAAATGTAAGGAAATGTATGGAAATGTATGGAAATGTAAGGAAATGTATGGAAATGTAAGGAAATGTAAGGAAATGTAAGGAAATGTAAGGAAATGTAGGGAAATGTCCTGGAAATGTAAGGAAATACTTTAGAAATAATAAGTTTAAAGGAGGAAAAGGACGTTTTGGAAACTTGAAAATGTAAGGAAATGTCTTAGAAATGATAAGTTTTAAGGCAAGGTGGCCTTAAGAAAATTAATATAAGAAATTTGACACAAAAGGGGCTTGGAAAAGTGACAAGGAGGCACCACTTAAAACCCAAGAATGATGCCACCAGCATGTGTGCAAGCTTAGGTTCGAGCAACAAGGAGAGCATTTACGAGAGTGTTTTTGCGTCGAATTGGGCTTCATGCCCAATTCGTTATTAAAGCTAAACTAATCATAGGGAGGCGCCACTTAGATGGATAATTTGGGCCTCGTATGGCCACAAGGAGTCCAATAGAATAAGTTTAAATTTGGCTCATCAAGGGAAGGGGTGGGCGACATCTAGCTAAGACTTTAAGTGATTTTTATTTAATTACTTAAAGAGGAAGCAATGGACTGCAATAGGGACTCTTAAGGAAGAGTTAATTCTCCTTAAAACTCGACTAAATAGGTGGATAAATGATGATTTATTTTAGATTATTTTCAAAGAGATAATTGAGGATTATTCTTTAATTTTTAATTAAAGAGATAAAGCTATCAAAATAGAAAAGTGATGGCCAAGTAAGGGATTCTAAGTTAGTAATTTCGCTATAAAAAGAAAAGAGGGCCATTCATTCTTTCTTCTAACTCTCTCTCTTGAATTCTCTCTAGCAAATATCTCCTTTCTTCATTGTTTTGCCAAGCCAAAATACACCTTGTGTAGCAAACTTCATTACCAAATTGCTCAAACTCTTTCTCTTCTTCTTTTATAATCTTCCAAAAGCCGAAAGTTTGCTAAAATCAAGGCCATAGCCGAATAGTTTTGAGACTTCAAACAAGGGGTTGTCGACTTACGTATTAAGGGTAAAAACTAGTTATCATTCGATTTTCATCCTTTTCTTTTAAGATTGGCGAAATCTAGGACTAACCCCATTAATATCTTGTCTTGAAACTTTGAAGAGATCTTTGGGGTTTACTAAGTGTCAACTACAAGGAAGGAGAAGTTCTTTTCCGAAGGTACACCATAGGCAGCGTGTTCACTAGTTATTCGGTGAATTTTGGATTTAAAATCCACAAGGTAAGTCTTAGTGTACAAATCCTACTAGGATTTGGTTTTATAACGAATGAGTTTTTCATTAAATATTTAATATGGGCCGAATGTAGGGAGTTAAAGATCTAAGATCAAAATTCGGGATTTCAAGTGAAATCGTTAAGCGAATCAGGTGTGTACCCTACCCTAAGTTTTAATATGTTCATGGCTATGTTTTAAATTAAATGTGTATGTTTATAAGAATGTGAATATGGCTAAGGTACCATAATATGTTCATGGCTATGTTTTAAATTAAATATGTATGTTTATAAGAATGTGAATATGGCTAAGGTACCATACTATGGTACAAAGTACTAAGGTACGTTTCCTACTCCTACTAGGAATATGAATATATGTTATTTTTAACATGTGAAAAGTGATAAGAATGTGAATTAAGGCATGATTTTTCATATTGTGTATGAAATATGGGGGCATATAGGTTATATGAAATGGGGAAGTTAATGTGGTGACCTAAGACCACGAAATTTGAATGTGGTGACCTAAGACCACGAAAACTGAATGTGGTGACCTAAGACCACGTAAAACTGAATGTGGTGACCTAAGACCACGAATTCTAAATGTGGTGACCTAAGACCACGAATTTTATAAGGGCGATGAGCACATCGACTGCAGCGACTGCCTTCGATGGTGTGTAACGGATGGAGGGTTGACTTAGTAGTCCCTACGGTGTGCAGGATGGTATGGGTGGTGTGTAGCGGATGGCATATAGGTTTGGGTTCGGGTTGCATCATATTGTTTAAATGCTTTATGAACATGAATGATATTGTATGCTGAAATATTAAATTTTAGTGTTGGTTACACATTGAGTCTGTTTGACTCACCCCTTGTGGGATTATTTTTCAGGTGACGACCAGTGATGGACCGGGATGGCAGATGATTAGTGGAGGCCATGTGAATTTCAGATTTGTTTTATTTGGACTATTTTATTTTAAGTATTTTGAATTTAAATTTGGGAATTATTTGATGTAATAAGGCCTTGGTAGAATTATTTTATTCTGTTTTTATTTGTTAAGCTTACAAACCTTTATTTATTAAAAGATTAAGTAATCATTTTTTTTAAAACGAAGCCCAAACGTTTTGTCACCTAAAGTAAAGGATTTTAATAATGAAATAAACTTGTTTTCAACTCAAGCCCAACCCAAAACGATCTTTCTTCCAAATCACACAAGTTTTTCCTAAGTAACAAAAGAATTTGAAACGGTTTACACTGGGGAACATACCAAATCCGGTCAAGGCTCATGGGCCGGGTTTGGGGTGTTTCAGGTCACGTTCTCATCACAAATACAGATCTTCACAATAGAGTGGCTTCTGCTTTTGCTGCTGAAGCAATCGCATGTCGTCGAGCAACCCAAATAGCCCTCGAAATAAACAATAAAGATACCATTATTGAAGGAGATTCACTGTCAATTATAAAGAAATGCAAGAGTACAAATTTTGACAAATCACTGGTAGGGACTTACATAGATGATATTCATAGAATGAACGAAAAAGCCAGGAAGATAAGGTTCGAGTTTATTCCAAGAACAGCAAATAATCTTGCCCATATGCTAGCAACAGAATCTCTGAGAAGGAGGGAAGAGATTTACCTGATTGATGATGTACCCAGTTATGCAAAAGAACAAGCGAGGAACGAAACTGTGAGAGAACCAGATTGAGGAGAAGAAGAGATGAAACGGTAGAAGAGAGTTTCAAAATGCAAAACCAATTAGTTTCAAGTGCTTATTACTCCCCTCGGTAACTGATAGCGCCATTAATGAAAGAAATGAAAGACGTGACCAACATTGGCAGGCGAAATGACAATTTGATTGGGCAATAGGACGGCGGCTGATATTTCCAATAGTTTTTCTAGAGTCTTCTTTGCAAGTTTGTTTCAATTTAGGGCCATTATGTTAGTCTGTTTTTAGCTCGGGCCATTATGTTTTGGACCGTTTTCTGAATTTTTTTTGTCTTCATCTAAACTTTAATTCTATTAATCAAAAGCCTAATCTAATCTTTGAATAATAAAAAAAAAAAAAACTCTCTCTCTCTCATTTTTAAAGAAATTTTCAAATGAAATTTATCTACTTCAAGATAAAGGCAAAAGGAAATCATGATCATATTGCAAGAATTAAATGAAGATAAAGAACGTAACATTTACGATTAGCTAATATAATATTTCATACATGAATTTAATTCTTTTCTTAATTTGATATTTATTTTGATACTTAATTTGGTATATAAATTTGATTTTTTAATTTGATATTTAATTTTTTTGTCTAATGCGGTACCTATACTCGTTAAATATTATAAAATTACTCAAATATTAATAATGTTATTTTTATGAGGTAATAAAATAATCAATATATAACCAACGTGTAATATATGACATTATTTTTTTTATTTTAAATGTTCAATTTCTTTTTGTTTAATTTGATTTGATTTAATTTTTAATTTAGTATAACAAATTTCTTTTATTTAAGGCTTTAAAACTCTTATTTTTTTTCTTCAATATCCATTCGCTAAGCATAACTCAAAGCATAATTTTTTAACACAAATTTCCTCTAATACTAATGATATTTTTGTAAAATTAAGAGCTTTGTGACGCCAAGCCATACTTTAGGTATGTGTTCCTTCTTGAACCATTCCTACCATTAATAATGAAAGTAATCTCAATCCCAATGAAAGATAAAATTCGAGCATATTATTTAGTGAAACAAAGAAAACTCCAAATAAATGTAATCATTTTGCCATTGAATTCCATGTTACCTGTCACATGTTGGTCTTACATTAGTTATTTTGTCCCCTCATTAAAAACTTACACTGTTAATATTGTGTTTCGAGTAATTTGAATAACATTTGACAAGTTTAGATACCAAATTAGGTAAAAAAATTAGATACCAAATTAGAAAAAAATGTTAAATCATGTACCAAATTAGATAAAAAAAAGCTTAGTTACCAAATTTATGTATTAAGAAATAAATTGTCATCTCAACAATGAAAGTTTGAAGGCCAATTTACTTCAAATAAAAGAGTAGAGACCAAATTGAAAAATGATTAAAAATTGAGGCTAAATTTGTTATTATGCCATATATATAAAATGATAAAATAAGTATTTAACGAGATAATTTTAACGGTGGAACTATTTTACTCTTCTATCTAACGTGCAACTCTAGTTTATCTATTTTTAGTAGAGAGATCAAAATGCAATCCAGAGTATAGTACAAGGACTGTTATAGTAATTTTACCTATAGTTCAAGAATCAATTTAGCTGTTAAGTCTAAAAATTAATGTGCCACATCATTGATTCATTACTAAGTTAATAAACGACTGACCAAAATATTACAAGTCTATAACAATAGTGATTATTTTTTAACTTCTCTTAGAGGATGAATTTTTTTTTACTGAGAGTAATTACTTAACCCCTATGTTGAGGTGTATTAACAAGTTAATGGAGAAGTGCCTTAAGGCTTAAATCATCAACTTTGAATAATTAAATGTTTAAACTATAATGTATATAATTAAATGACGAAAGTGTATGTTTACTAATACTGGAGTTAACTTATATTCCTTTGAAAATTTTAATTTCTTTTTTGTTTCCATATGTCAAAACATGCTTTTAATTGATTTGTGTCAGCTTTGTTGTTCATGTTCTTCCTTCGTTAATGCTTGGTCCTACCAACTTTTTTAAAAAAAATATCTTTTAAAAGTAAACCCAAAAGATAAAAAGGTAAAAGGTTATTTTTAGGCAAGCATTACATAATGGGTTGAAATGGAAGCACAAAGTTGCACATTTTCTTCCATCCATTTGAATCAATTGGTTGAATTCAACTTAATTAATGCGAATATCCCATCTCTTCATTTTCAACAAAAGGAAATATATATTGTTGGATTAAAAACTAATATGTTTGTTGAGAGATTAATTCTTTCGAGAAAAGTCTTCAAAATATCATTTGTCAGGTAGTCGATTGAGTCCCAACAATGTTAAGATATATCTCCCAATAGGGGTTTTGCCCTCATATTTTGTCGAGGGCCAACATGCCTTAAGAGGTTGCCTCAAAAGGCTTGATTTACAAAGCCGAAAACACCTCAATTGGTGGAGATATGACTTGTAAGGCTCAAAGGAAACATGTCAATATAACACATATACTTGCAAGTATTGTCCCTCGTTGGGGTTTTACAATGTTGCTTGAAGAGGCCTAGTTAGGGGTGTTCAAACTTTGGTTAAAATCGAATTAGTTGACCGAACCGATCTAATTTGATTAATCAATTGGTGCTCGAACTTAATTCGGTCAGAGGTCGGTTAATGGTTTATTAGAATTTCAGTTATCGGTTAATTTCGTTCGAAATCGGATAATTAATCGAATTAAATAATTAATATTATGTGTTAATTATGTGTTAATTTCAAGAATTGAGTAGTGTTTCAAGACATAAAATTTCGATTAATTCTGTTAACTTTCAAGATAAAATCATATATTTCAGTTTATTTCAATGTGTTTTTTTGATATGTTTTATACTTATTTTAACCAAAAGACAAAAACGTATAAATTTTGGTTAATTCAGTTAAACAATAGAATTAATTGAAATATTTCGGTTCAGTTAATGGTTAAAGGATTATACAGTTCGATTAATTTGGTTAATGCTAGTTCAATTCGGTTATTAACCGAACCGACCGTTTGAACACCCTTAGGTCTAGTTCATAAACCAGAAGCACCTTAATTGACAAAGATACGACTTGTAAGGCTCAAGAGAAATGTGTCAATATAGTGTGTAACAACAATTATGGAAGTTACTTGTGTGCAATAAGACTAAAACTGCCAAACCTAAGGCATATAAGCAATATACTTGCAATTATAGTACAACTTGAGTTACATCTTCATGCAACCTCTTAAGGAACTTTGACTCTCGACAGAATACGAGGGATAAAACCCCGCCACAATGACAATACTTTAATATTGTTAAGTGTTTAATTAGCTGCCTAATGTAGGATACTTTAAAATTTTCTATTCTTTATTTAAAAAAAAAAAACTCAAATAAGCATCTATTCTTTTATTTTCAACCTTAAAAGTATTAATTTTAACTATCAAATAAAAATACTTTTAAATATTCAAAATCCTGGGTTACAAACAACATTTTGAAATATTAAACTAATAATATTCGTCTATTTATTTATATATGTATTATTAGATTATTTTTAAGATATTTTCATATTAATATCTATCCTATTTTTATTTCACTTTACGACTCCAAAATTTTGAAGTAGAATAAAATGAAACTACCATTATGGGATCTCAATTTCTGATTACGGCCCAAAAAGTAAAACATATAATGAAACAATTCTAAAATACATTGAGATTGAAAAACAAGTGCAAAATATTATTTTATATACAATATTGAGGTGAAGATAGGAATACGCTATTTAACAAGAAATTTAATCACCATTCCATATAAATTAAGATAAATATAAATTTTTTTAAAGATATATATCGAGTATATTTGATTTTGTGAATAAAATATCTTATTAATTAAAAAATATAAGGTTTATTTGACATGAATGTACTAATTTAGAGATATTTTAAGTTTTTACTTGAAAATAGTAATTTTATTATTTATTAAATTATCTTTTATAAAATCTATTTTGCAAAAAAAAAAATGTTTTTAAAGGTTATCTGCACACTTATGAGTGTTAACTTTGTGCAATCTAAGTTTTTTGCGCCTAATGGAATCAAGGGAATGATTATTGAAATATTAAAAGTATTTCGATACCTATGAGTGATGATTTTCCAGTAAATCACTTAAAATTTGAACTGTAACATTAAAATTTAATTTTATAATAGGTTTGGATAATATTTAAATGAATCTTGATGAGTTTAGTTTTAAAAATTAAAAATATCTATGTAACTGTATATTTGAAGATTGAGAGGGTTATTTAAATGGAGTGAGTGTTGAGTTTTATGAAATCCTGGTTAGGTAATTTAATTGATTGGATAATTGATTTAGTTTAGAGATTACATTGTAAAGATAGTAAAAGTTGATTCTTATGGATTTCTATTTACTAATGATAATAAATTATCGATTAGGGCCTAGAATGATAATTTAGTCATTTCCTTTATAGATAGTGGTCGTTAAGTGTTGGCATTATTTAGAATATTTGTAATTTTATATAATAATTAGATTATATATACTGGGGCATAGTGGATGGAGTAGGGAAAAATTCATTTTCTTTCATCTTCTCCATCACTATCTTTCTTTCTTATTGAGATAGGGAAATTCAGCCAAGTTTGTGCTATTTCATGGTGAGCTAATTCGACCCTGTTTTACATGGACTTTTTATTTTTGGGATCGTTGTACTTCAATCTAGCTAACAGTTGTGTCCGTTTCTAAAACTGTTAAGGATTCATGAGATTGCCATTGTTGAATGCTTGAAATTGTGGTGTTAAATAATTAGGCTAGAGAGAGGTTATAAAAAAGGACCACTTTGTAAAATGAAAATTTTTTAGTTTTAAATATCAAGACTTAAGTGTAAACATTTTGAAACCAGTTTGAGATTTCTATAAACGTTGCTATAATAGGGCTCGACTGTATAATGTGTGAGGTTTAAAGGAATTGCGAGTGACTGAATTGAATTGACTCATATGCATACTAAGCTAAGGAATGATGTTTGGTTGATTGCAAATTTAATTAAATTAAGTTATAGATCAAGATTTGAATCCGCCGAGAGAAGATCTGTAACACCCCAAACCCGGCCTAGACGTTATGGCGAAACGTCACATGATAGTGCTTTGAAAAACATAACTATGTTAGAACCATTTGTAGATATCTTGGGCTTTCTTCAAAACGTGTCGTTTAATTATTCATTATCCATGCTCAAAACATTATATGTTGCGAAAGCTTTTAACGTTATTTGCGAGTTTGTGTATTTTTTATAAAACATTTATTTATTATGAAAATTCGAGTCTTATCCTACTACTAGCAGTTTATAAAATAAGAATCCAAAATTTTAAACAAAAGTCCATAAAGGCCAAGTTACATAAAACTTGCCTAAATATAATCAGAACTATAAACTCAAAACCGTTAAAGGTCCATAACTATGGTCACCGCCAAGTCCTCCACAGCACCGATCCGTCTACTGCTAGGGATTACCTGAACAGATTAAACAGAAAAGGGTGATTTATCGCAAACTCAGTATATAATCCCCACAAAAAACATACACACAGACATATCAGAAAATAAGCATAAGTTCATAGTTCGGGTCTGAGCCCATTACAGAAACGGTGTGGACCTTAGCCCACTCAGATACAGATTCAGACATATTATAGGCCTTGGCCCATTTCAGACAGAATATGCAGATAATAGAGTCCACCCACCAGCCTCTAAACACCAACTCTGTCCAACCCTACACACCATGTGGGGATAAAATCAACCCACCCAGCCCTACACACCATGTTGTACCAAATATGGCACATAATCAGAAATTTGCAATGAATGCCAGATAACATGCTTAAGAGCCTTTTAGATACTTCCTCCAATCATAATCAACCCACCTCGATGCAATGAACATACAAGAATGACATGCTATTATGCAATTAACTCATATATTCAAATCAGTATACATGCTTAGCATGGAAATCAGACAGACAGATCATTAATTTAGGGGTCTAAGTATTGCTTACTGATCCTACGGTAAGTCCACAATCGACTTGGGCGACCGTGCAACCTTACAGAGTTTTTTAGAAAAATGGGCTCACACGCCCATGTCGCCGCCCGTGTAGGCCCACACGACCCAAATTGGCCTTGGCCGTGTGGATCACACGGCCTGGCCCAGAATCCCACACGCCCGTGTGGCCCATACGACCCAATTGGTAGAGCCAGTGTGTTGCACACGGCCTCGCTTGACCATCAAGCGCACGGTCGGGCTCGTCGATCACACGGCCGTGTGGTGACTTACAATCCTGCACACGGCCTACCACACGGATGACCACACGTCCGTGTGGCATCGATAGAAAGGTTTTTAGCTTTTGCTAAACCCTCGTTTTTTGCATTTTTGGGTACACACCTGGTTCAATTTTGACGTGTAACCACTCCCCGAGCACAAATGAAACCTTAGATAATAAATGACAAATCCGCACCTTGCTTAAGACCGAATGGAAATCCACAGCCTCTTAAGGACCTCCGAATATGCGAAGAGAGCATTGTGCAAGCAAGAAATAAAATAAAAATTGAAAAGAAAGGGAGGAAAAAGAGAAGAAAACAACAGCAAGGGATTTGGGGAAAAGAAAGAAAATGGCAGGAAAAGAGAGAGAGAGAGAGTCGAATTTCTGCCTAATTGAACCTCTGATCAGATTCTGATAACTCCCCCCTCTCAACTGCTTAATTCTCTCATTCAAACACTCCACTAATAGTGTTTAACTAAAACTCAAACTCTTACACAACATTAGCAGCAAAATAGTTCCCTTGCTCACACAGGGATTCAAACTCCAGACTTCCTACAACCTATACACTCCACTAAGCCACTAGACCAGCAGGCCCATTCTGCTAACTACTTACACCCTTTTACTTATAAACCTACCAACCAGAGTTTGGGCTTTACTCATAAAAATACCAAATTTTGCCCAAGTCAAGGCTTGAACTTGGGACCTCTCACACACACCCAGAATACATAACCATTGAAGCAGATACTCAGTTGTGTCTCAAAATTACAAAATCAAAATTTAAGAAAAATCGGGGCGTTATAAGATCAAAGGAAAAGGAAAGCCGTTGAGTAGACTCTACTGTAGTATGTTACCATTCTGCGAGGTAAGTTTATACAACATAAATCCATTTTAGTTTTGTTCTTTTAAGTATAAATGTGTGCATGAATTGATCATGAAGTAAGTTTAGTCAGTAAGAGTTGGGTTGTTTGGATAAAAAAGGATATCAAGTTGCAATAAAAAGGAGAATTATATTATGAAGTGAGTTTGTCATGTAATAAATGTGTCACATGTTATTTCCTAATGATTCGAGATTTCAAAATTTTTGTGGACTCGAAGATACATGTGACACAGATTTAGCCTGGGCTGGTAATATGATGTCATTTTAAAGGTCTAGCTATTGGAAAAAATCCAATTTGAAAACGATTTTCTTGTACAGTAAAAAATTAAAATTTTGGAAATCAACCCGGTTTGTGATATTTATAGCAATAAACCTTAGACTGAAATCATACATGTGTTTTTGGATAAGTGGATCCTTGATGCTTTCCGGCTTTCAACCAAATGATCTTCTCTGTTATTCTCGTACCACAAATTGTTTCTAGTGTGGGCTCGAACCAATTGAATCAAAACACAAAACTAAAAAAAAAATTTGGTGAAAATGAAAATTCTCTCTTCTTTAATATAAATCAGTAGAATTGTTATTCTGGAAAAATATATTTAATAGTTAAGAATAAATTCTCTCTATTTTTCGGCAGAGTAACAATCTCTCAAAGTTGTGTTAATAACTCTATTGATGCCATCTATTTATAGGAAGAGAAAATAGATCCCTTGTTGAATTGTAAAAGTTTATTTCAATTAGAAAACAACTTACTACTTAGAGTCGGAGTAGGTTGGACGACATCCCCTAGTATTTCTATTAGGTTGTTGCCCTTCATATTCTGTAAGGGATTTGGGCCTCTCTCACATCGGGTCCAATTACGAGTACTTTTGACTCAGTATTTTGAAATTTCATCCAACCTGATTCTGTTTTTCTATTTTTCAAAATACACTTCAATATTTTATATTAAATAATTTTCTCATTACAATTTTACCCTTGGTAAAATTATGACGATTTTATCCCTAGTGAAATGAGAAAATATGTTTAATATTTCACCACTCAACATGTTCACTATGACCGAATGATTTATTTCCATTTTCGGGTTTTAAAATAGCTCAAAAATATAAACTCATTCTCTCTATCATTTTTAATTAATTCATCTATATTTGCAAATGAATCATTTCTCATTTTCATTCTCATTTTCATTTCCATTTTGAGAAACCTACATTTTTTTTTCAAATGATTCTATTTCTCCATTTTGGAGAAAACCATAATCATTCCTAATGTTTCTCATTTCTCTATTTCTATTCATTCTGCTCATTTTGATTCAAAACACACAATTCATTTTTGGTTTCAACTAGCTAGATGAAGGACCTATTGGACATATGTAATTAAGGCTCAAATGATTTATAATTTAGTTCTAGCTTTTCGCCTATTAATTATAAACTCATTTAGTTACGAAGTCATTCCACTATAGTATTGTAACTGAGCTCCCCTTAATGACATACCTTACGAAAGCAAACTACTCAGCGCTCGTTTAATGACCTTGTCATAAGTGTGTTACCCTCATAAGATATCCTTAATCTCTTTGGGATAATACCCGCTTTCCCAATATGATCATATTTTATCTCATGGTAACCATTATATTTGCCTTCATGAAAAGTCAATTTCAAATAGTAATTAAGTCATTCATCACAAAGACAAATGACCCGTGACCACGTTTACTTTTCATCAACCATGTAATGCCAATAAGAGGATATCGTTTACCCATGTCTCGATCTATGAACTCTACTATTGTGAATGACGCTACATACTGCAAAAGTCGTACACCCAACGCACCAACTTTTGGTTCTTTATGTATTCGAACTCAGTCTTTTACTTACATCAAAGTGTACGAGTCACACATACATAGTCTGTTATCCACTTAGGATTTAGGTATATCACACTATGAATGTAACAAGTGTATAAATCCATAGACAGATTTAGGATCTATTCTTCTCGGGTCTTGTTCAATGTACTATCAGTCCATTCAGTCACATCTATGTCTCTATCTTTTGGGAGTCATCCGCTCAAATGCCCAAGGCAAAACATCTACTCAATTAGACTTGATAGACAATATATTAGTCTTTCAATCAGTTTGCTAGTTTCTGATTAAAGTAAGGAAATGTTTAGGTTCGTTTACTAATACAAGTTGTCTTTTCGTATTACGATTCGACAACATAATGCCGCTTAATATTCTTTAAATATTAGACAACCAGTGAGCAACATTTTCTTCCATTTTGCTTTGCATGCAAAAACCATGTGAGGACAATATACAAAGTATTAATATAATTCATGAATAATTTTATTAACCGACTGTTCAAAAAAATTACAACCGTACTTAGACGAAAATACTACACTTAGGGCATTAGATCCAATATTAGCTTGGACTGGTAACCTTACATGTATTTATAGCTCGCCAAACTATTATTGTATCGATAAAGGTTTAGCTCAGATGGGTAACCTGACACCTCTATACATGATTAGCTTGGATGAGCCTCTAATGATAAGCGTACCTGTGTTTTGAGTTCTTTTATGATGTTTCATTAGGTATCATAAAACATATGAGGTATGAAAGTATTAGCTTACCATGTTGCGTACTTGTTATTTTGTGTGAGCGATAATGTGTCTGCATTTATTATGTTGAAAATGAATGAGAATGAATCATGTGTGAAAGTATTAACATACCATGTTTCGTACTTTTTATTCTGTGTGATTGATAAAGTCTCCGTATTTACTATGAAGAAAATGAATGAAAATGAATCAGGTATGAAAGTATTAACATACCATGTTGCGTACTTGTTATTCTGTGTGATTGATAAAGTGTCCGTATTAATACTTTTGAAAATGAATGGGAATGAATTAGGTATGAAAGTGTTAACATATCATGTAGCGTACTTGATATACAATATGTTGATAAAGTGATTACTCATTATGTTGAAAATGGTGTTGGTTTGTTTGGCAAACCATGAATGCATATCAGATTAACTTTTAAATTATGCAGGGGGTAAGCTGATGTTTGATCTTGTATGAGCTTACTAAGTACTCATAATACTTCCTCATGCATTGTTACATTTCCTATAGATCTTGGATGTTCAAGTCGCATTGATTGGATCTGCAAGAAGCTCACATTATCCGGCCAGTGATTTGGTACACTTGATTAATTTAGTTTGAGTTGTGGCATGTATATAGGTGGCTATGAGTACGCGAACTTGATAAGTATCGAAGTCATTTTTGTTCGTCTTCTGATGTTGTATGTAACACCCCCTACCCGTATCCGTTCCCGGAATATAGTACGAGCCATTACCGTAGTTTACTGAACATTTTCGAATAATTCTGAGTCATTTATTATTCATATTCTGAAAATAATCATAATGTCCCTCTATTGGGTCCTCAAAGCCCAAAACATACATTAGGAACCAACCGGGATTAAATCGGGATTATAGAGAATTCTTCACAAAATCCTAAAATTTTCCTACATTGGTTAGCGTACTTTAATATTAACAAACTTATTATTATTATTATTATTATTATATTATTATTATTATTATTATTATTATTATTATTATTATTTTTCGACATGTCTTACTTGAATTTATTACTTATCCTAATATACATAATTTTCCTTATAAAACGTATCAAAGATAGTCTTATATTTACATGTCATGATACATATCGTTTTCTTGCTATTTCTTCATAAATATAAATTATTCAATTTATTATAATAATATTTCATGTATCATCATTTTCATGAGTTTAATATATATTTATTCTAGTAGTAGTTCATAATTTTGAATATGCATAATTATCGCAAATTTCACATACATGTATTTTCCATGTCATATTTCAATATATCAAATAATTATCATTTCTATGTATTTCAAGTTTAATTTCATGATTTCAAGTACTTGCCATTTTCTATACTTATCCCGTTGAATTTCTTGAAATTTCGATGGATTTTTCAGTAGTACACTTATAGTGTACAATTTCGGGTCCGTCAATTCGTACATATATGGGTATACCCATTTCCAGAGAGCACACTCCCGCGAACCTCATCCTTACAGCGGGATTACCAATCCAGGCTAAATCCCCTGTAAGAAAGCACACTCCCGTGAACCTCATTTCTTACAGCGTGATTACCAGTCCAGGCTAAATCCCCTGTAACATATGCTCAAAGAGTATTGTCGGGATTACTAGTCCAGGCTAAATCCCCTGCAACGACAATTACTCTAATGAGCTTGGATCTGAATTACCAGTCCAGGCTAAATTCAGACCCTAATTTGGATTACCCGTCCGGGCTAAATCCTTTTTCCACATATTCATCGGAAAGGCTATATCAGGATCACTTGTCCGGGCTAGATCCTTTTCACACATATTCTTCGGGAGGGCTATATCAGGATAGGATCACCCCTCCGGGCTAGATCCTTTTTACCGTCAATTCCTTTTCAGAGATCCATCGAATTTTCCTTTCATTCAACCAGGATTTATTTTCCATTTTCATCAAGAATATCAATGCTTCATCAATTATCATACAATGAATATCCAAATTATATTCATATCAATAAGAATATATTTCAAGTATTTAAGAATATAATTTAAGTTACACGAACTTATCTCGTTGCTTGTTCATGTTTATAGTTTCACTAATCCGATGACTTTTCTTTTCCACGTTCAAGTCTTGTATTTGAGTTATCCGGATCTTTATTAATAAATTTGAACATCATTTTCATTCATCTCAGATTCGATACATTTAATTAATGCTTTAGGCAAAATTATCATTTTGCCCTAAGCTTTAATTAATGACGATTTCATCCTTAGGTTTAGAAAAATAAAATTATTGTAATTTAATCCTTATTTCAAGCCTAATTATTCTCATATATATTGATAACAGCCCATTAATTCTATGAAATATCAAAATTTTCTATAATTTTAACACTTTTTAATTTAATCCCTAAAACATATTTTCACCCGATCTTGATCTAAATTAATAATTTCATTCAATTTTATAATTTAAGTAATAAAATAATCCATTTCATGCAATTTGGTCATTTCTTGACATTTTTACAAAATTACCCATAAAATTTTACTTTTATTCAATTTAGTCCCTGAGCTTAGAACATGCAAATTAGCCATGCTAGTTGAATATTCATATATGTTTTCCTCCTCCTCCTCTCCATTCCACATCCTTAATTTAAATAACATGCTTACAAGTAACATTATCTATGATTTCACTATTTACTCATAAATTTATTCAAAGCTGTCTATTTGCATCATAGTCACTAAATTATTTATATCTTGAGCTACAGAATTTCAATTTAAGATCTGCTAATTTTTCATGAAACTAGAATCACATATCTTATTGCTGTAAAATTTTAAGAATTTTTGGTGTATCCAATAAGTATAGTTTATTCTTTAAGTTCACCCCTATTCTGCTATCTGACAGTTCCGACCCTTCTTCACTAAAAATTAATTATCTCCTCATACGAGATTTGGATGATGTTCCTGTTTGTTTATATTGAAAATAGGCTCATTAAAAATTTTAAAAATATAAATTTAAGCCTCTAATTATTTTTCTGAAATTTTTATATTTTACAAAGTCGAAAAGGGGAACCCAAAATCATTCGACATTGCCTAACAAAACCTATTATATCTTGTGATTTAAAATTCCATTACTTGCACCGTTTCTTCTATAATAAATTAGACTCAATAATATTTAATTCCATATTTTATTCATTCTCTAATTTGATTTCTACAATTTTTGGTGATTTTCTAAAATTAGACTCATTGCTATCTAAAACTATTTTAGTGCAAAATGTTAATTACCAAGTTTATAACACCTTTATTTCCTTTCTCTACAATATTTCCCATCACTTTCTCTTATTTTCCTTCACTAAAATATCAAGAACATAAAACCTTATATAAGAAAACTCTACATTAACATCATTTCCATGCTTTTTCCACAATATCAAACTTAAAATATATTGAAACTTGATGTTCTTACCTTGTTTTATTGATTTCAATCTTTAACTTGATTTTCTCTCTCCTCCAGCTTCTATTTCTTGAATATAACTTGATATTCTTGTTCCCCATAGTCTCCTTGTCATCTTTCTCTCTTGATGGCTATAGAAATTCTTTTGAATTTTAAGTGAAAATGGTGGATTTTTGATAAAAGGACCAAATTGTAAAGAAAATAAAACTTCTTTCTTTCTCTCTTCTCACGTTGGTGCATGGGAAAGATGGATGGTGTGTTGTTCCCCCCCCCCCACACATATATATACTAAATAAAATAATAAAATAATAATAAATATCTTGTTAAAATATTAATAAAGTAATATTTATCTAATTAATTAATTTAAAATATCATCAACATAATCATTACATTCTAGAATTCTCTCTCTTACTAATTGACCATTTTACTCTTCATGATCTTTAAAAATTCTATCATTGAATCATCAATTAATTTATTTTGAAAAATTACAATTTAGTCCCTAAAAATTCTTCACCTATTCAATTTGGTCCTAATTCATCCATTTTCCTTAGTTTCTAGATTATTCTACCCCTAAAATATTTACACTATTGGTCCTTCAACTTTTTCATATTTACACTTTAACCCTCAAATTTTAAGTATTTACTCTTGGGCAACAAAACTTTTCTCATTTTTACAATTTAGTCCTTTCTTGAATTAATAATGTAATATATCATAATATACTTCCCAATGTTGACATAATCCAAAATTTTCCTTTTTGTCACTTTATTTCCTTACTTAACTATATCAAGGATAATATCTTACTTTCTTATTGTAGTAATTTTCGGGGTATTACATTGTAAATGAATGGGCACCAGTCCATTTTAAGATACTTATGCATGTAATAGTTTTGTATCTATATAGATGATTTTGGATAAGGCATAGGATTAAATGCATTTTAGTTTAACATTTTATAATATAGGAGTCCGTTGGACATTCTGTCTGCAATTGAACTGTCTGCAATGTATTTTTAAGCATGTTGTAGGTTATGCGTATAGTGTTAGATGCGTATTATTAATTGTGTGAGCATTATGTCTGTGAACCGATTAAAAAAAAAGAATCGTTCAAGTAATCGGTGGAACATTCCATAGCTTGGGTTCGACAACTGGATAAGGTGAGGAGGTGTTACAATACCATCCTACATATAAGTGTTTTTTAATTCTACTTCTCGATTTTTCTCCATAATGGCTATCCCTTTATTGAGATCCAAAGAAGGACGCTTTGGTCATAATGCAACAACTATGGAGTGTTCTCTAGTAGCAGTAATTGAAAGTAATATGGAAATTAATCCGTTTAACAACATAATCACTCCTCACTTAAGATACGATAGTTTTTATCATGCTAACTAATTAGGAAATTTACTTTTGTTTCATCCTTCATCTTTTCTCTAGTTAAATGATGGAGATTAGAGACCTATAATTTTCATCTTCCATTCAACAAAGGGATAAATAACGCTAGAAGATGTAGCATTACTAACAAGCCTTTTAATGGATGGGCATCTAGTACCGGTAAATTTTAAGTTTAATCTAGCACATATCATTGTTGCATCATTTGAAACAATTACCAACTATGTTAGACTAGTTGAACTAACAATTCAAGTGTATTTTACAAAATGCCACACTTGAAGATATTCAATATAATGTTAGAGCTTATATACTTTAGTTGATTGGAGGTGTCTTGATGCCAAAAAAGTCCATCAACTTAGTTCATACAATGTATCTCCCATTGTTAAATAAGTTTGAAATTGATGGAACATACAATTAGGGGTTTGCAATTTTAGCATGCCTATATCGGGCATCATGCAAGGCATGTAGAATAGAGGAAATCGAAATAAATGGCTACCTTATTATTTTGCAATTGTGGGGGGAGGGGTGATATCAACTTCCATGGATAGCACATTTAACTTCTCAAGGTCATACCCTCTTGCTAGAAGGTAAAATTGGTGGTATATCTTATAAATGCATTGCATTATAAATGATTGATATTAATATTAATATTAATATTGTATATTTAAAATTGGTCCCAACATCGCAACCGTAGAACTTAAATGAGGGAGAAATCTACAACCTCATGGTAGAGGTCGAGGCGTAGTCAAATATGTTGAATTTGAGCAATAAGGCCAATGTAACACCCCTAACCTACATCCGTCATCGAAACAGGGTTAATGAGTATTACTAGAGTTTACATAACATTTACAGATAATTCATGTTAATTACTATTTATTTTTCGAGATTAATAATGACATCCCTTATGTAACACCCTGAATTTGGGCCTAGAATAAGTGGGTTCGTGTGTCGAGAGAATGGATTTTGTTGTTAAAAAAAATATGTGGTTTATACTAAAATAGGATAATGGTTAATTTTTAATTTACCCCTAGATTATGCTAAAATTTGGGGATTTGATTTATATGCTTTATTTTTTTTACATAGTTTGTCCCTCTACTTTTATAATGTCACTAATACATTTAAATAGTTAATTTTTCTTAAAAATATTATTCAAATAGAAATAAATTATTTTATCATGAAAAGTTTGAATGGACATTTTCTTTTTTAAAAAAACTATTATTGCATGTTTAGTTTAATTTTTAGGAGGTTTAGGAAGGGTTGGTAGTGTTGGAAAAGTCCTAGGCTCGATCTAGGGCTTTAGCAAAAATGTTGTTTTTTTAGGGAGGTTGGTGGTAGTCATAAGGCTTTTAAAATATTTTAGGTTGAAGATAACTCAATGAAGTAGGTGGTTTGGTGGCTTGGGGCGTTCTCAATAAGCTAGAGGTCAAAGGTTCAAGTCTTGGGTATGGCAAAATTTTTTATTTCGCATATGTTAGTATGAAGGCCAAAGTTTAGGCCTTATAATTAGTTGGGGCTGTTTCACTACACAAAGAAACGACTAGCCCAGTGGCAAAGGCGTTAGGAGCAAGAGGGGGAGCAGGGTTCTAGTTGCGGCATGCGCTAAATGTTGTGTTTTTTTTAATTAAACATGGAGTGCGACAGAAGGTTTTTAATTAAGTAGGGAGGAAATATGACTCAAATAAAATACGTGGTGCAATGGCAAAGGGTGTGTACCATAGTAAAAAGGTTGGAGGTTTGAAGCTCGGTGTTGTCGAATATTTTTTGGATTTCTTTGGATGATTTGGTCACTGTGGAATAGGCCTTAAAAGAAGTTGAGAATGAAACATATCACAAGAAGAGTTCTAGTGCAGTGGCTGGTAGCGTGTGGTTGTGCTTGAAGGTTTTGGGTTCGAGTTGCCTTGTGCACAATAATTTTCTATTTTTCTGTAGGCGTGGGAAAGGTGGTTGAAGTGGATCGAAACACCCAAAGAATGGCTGCTTCGGGGAAGGCAATTTGAATGTAATTCAAATTGGATTTTTGGATAAATAAAGGAATTTTTGGATGGAGATGAAGATACAACTTTGAGATAATAAAGGAATTTAATTAGTGATAAGTTTGAGTCAATTAGGGAGTGTAGATCTATTTATTTATTTATTTATTTATCTATTTATTTATTTTAGTATATACATGGGTGCCGAAATTCTCTTTAAATAGAGAGGATACCTCTTCAATTCTGGCATTTGAACCCCATACTCTCAATCTTTTCTCTCATTCTCTTCTACAAGCCAAAACCCTAGTTGCTTTCTACAATCTTTTCTTTTGAATTCTTCAGAAGCCAAAACCTTTTATTCCATTCTCTTCTTCATTCTTTTTTTTCTTGTGCCGATTTCTCCATTAAGCCGAAATCATAGACCTTATTTGATTTCTTCATTAAAAGTCGAATCATCATGAGACTTCTTTGAATCATCTTCATTTCCTGATTTTTTTTTGCAAAAAATCGAAATCTTCCCAAGTGCTAGCCTAATTCCCTGTGTTGAGGCGTTATTCCGAGATTTGAAAGAGACCGATCGTCTAGATCTAAAAGTCAAAATCATTAGTCTCTAAGTATCATACCTTTTTCGGATTTTAAGGTAAGGTAGTTTTCTAGATTTTTGTTACGTTAGATTATCGTATTCGTAATCTTAACCCTATGTTATGGATTAACAACCACATGTTACGATGGTAGCAACTGATAAAGTCCCTCGATGGAATCAAATATGGATCAGGCAAAAGAGGGGATTGGATCTGTAAAACCAATCCCTAAGTTTAAAAAACGAGCGGTGTCAGCAATTTGGGATTGGCCAGTAGGTTGTGGACCAGCATCCGAACAAAATCTTAGACAGATAGTAGTTTTAGCAACTTCTGATAGTGTCGACATAAAGAGTGTCGTCCTAATGGTAACCAGGTGTGTAACCTTTCACACTATTAGATTGAGTGCTATATATATATATATATATATATATATATATATATATATATATGTATAAATCTGCTAAACTCTATTAAATGCCAAAACCCCGGCATTATGATTGAAAACCTGAGGAGGGTAAAGGCTAATCATCAGGTTAGTGATTTCTGTCCTTCTTTAGTAATATGCTCTGTATGTTGATTTCTATGTATGCTTGGGGTTGGGTAATTGATGAAAAAGGGGAAGTACTCTGTTTCTGGAGGCTTACGCCATTTCAGCCTAGTGACTCTGTCACAACTCTGTTTCTGGTGGCTTATGCCATTTCAGCCTGGTGACTATGTCACAACTTGACGATGAGCAGCTAACTACAGCATGACTGCCATCGATGGTGTGTAGTGGTGTGGGTTGATTGTAGAAATCCCTAATGGTGTGATCGGCAGGTAAGGGTGGCGTGTGGAGGATGGAAACCTAGGATTGGGTTGGGTTTTATGTATGTTATCTGCTATATTATGATTTATATTTTGATCTGTGGGCTAAAGCCTAATCTAATGGTGCACGAGGGTTGCACACTGAGTTTTGTGACTCACCCTGTTGCTTTAACAATTTTAGGTAGCACATAGTGCAACAGACTGGGCTGGAGATGAGAGCAAGGTGGCCATGCAAAAGAACATTTGGGTTCAGCAAAAAAACTCTAATATATTATTTTATATTTTTATTTAATGGGTTTTAAATCTTGTTGTAATAAGGCCATGGGCCACTAGACTATTATACTCTGTTTTGGGTTTTATTTTGGGCTTTCATTACTGCCAGGCACTTAAACTTTAATTAAACTAAGGCATATATTAAGATTTTAGTTTTTAATTCATAAAACAACAAAAGCAATTTATAACTTAGTTAAACTTATCATGTTATTAAGTTCTTCCGAACAAAAGATTGAATACAAAAAAAAAAAAAATATTTCCCAAAAATTTTGACACTTTTTACAGAATCTTTTTAGTGACATGCCAGATCCGGCTATAGTGTTTGGGCGAGTTTGGGGTGTTACACCTTAAATGAACCTTCGATGCCCAAAATAAACATTAGAATCGAGTCGGGACTAAATCAAAAAATCAAAGAATTTTTTGAGAAATTTCACATTTTCTCATATATAGTGGTCACACGCCCATGTGGGTTGGCTGTATGAGCCAATGACACACCCATGTCCTAAGCTGTGTTATATATAAAACAAGTTATACAGACGTATCCCCAGCTCGTGTAGCTCACTGACTTGCAAAACATTAAGGTGCAATTTTCACACGACCAAGACACACGTCCGTGTCCTAGGCCGTGTAGCACACACTGCCGAGACACACACCCATGTCTCTGCCCGTGTGCTCAATTCTGAGCATTCTGTTTCTAAATTTAAGTTGCAGAGGACACACAGCCAGACTACATGCCCATATGTATGGCCGTGTGTCACATACAGCTGAGACACATGCCCGTGTCTTTACCCGTGTGGATGAAAATAGGCCATTTTAAGGCCACTTTTCTCACCCTTTTTACTATCAACCTGCACACAACACTTTCATATACTTACCATAATAAACCCATCCATTAATTACTAAAAACTACTACTACGTATATGCATACAAACATAAAAATATATATTTCACATCCATATGTCAAATTTAACTCTTTTCTAAACTAATCCTATACATGCCATATAAACCATGGGTTGTATTATAAAATCTACTGAAGAAATCTGGATAGTGTAGCTTGATATGTTGATCTGATCCTTTGAACTCACGTTAATCTACAAAGAACATTAAACACACAAGAGTAAGCTTATAGAAGCTCAGTAAGTTCATTGATTTTAAATGTAAATCTTACCGAACATACTTTAATAAATCATTAAACAAGCATTTCGTTAATATTCCCTACCATTCACAATTTCAAATGATGAATTCACTTGATTGAGCTCAATATCAATGTCTGTTTAAATTCTACCACTTTAATCCATATAACACTTACTAATCTTTGTCAAATTAGAGAACATCTTACGGATTTGAGTTCATCGTTTTCTTGATGCCATAATCCAACTATGGTCTTACACATATGTTGTCATGGCCTTGCCATGGTTTTACATTCGCAATGCCATAACCCAGTTATGGTCTTATCATCAGGATACCATAGCCCAGCTATGTTCTTACACTTATACATATACTGCCATTGTCCAACCATGGTCTTACGTTCACAGTGTTATAACCCAGTTATGGCCTTTTCACTGAAATGCCATAGCTCAGATATGGTCTTACATTTAAACATTTCCATGGTCCAACCATGGTCTTATCCATCAATTCATCGTTTGTCACTAAACGATCGTACTCAATCCTGCGTTCCACTTAATTTGAACTTTCAATCCAATCTCACATTTTTATAATAAATTTAATTCAATAACTATCATATGAAATAATTCATTGTATCATTCTTAAATTAACAAATAATCATGAAAACTTAACCATATGAACTTACCTGGGAAAGATTGTAGAACTTGTAGAAATCCGGGACTATTTTGATAATTTCTCTTTTCCGCATTTATCTTCGGGTTCTTGATCTATAATGTAAAATTATTTATTCATTAGCATCTAATTCAATTCACAATTTATGCCTTTCAATTTTTGAAACTACACATTTTACCCTAAATTTTATAATTTTTACAATTTAGTCCCTAATTAATTAACCCATCAATTGAGCTAATTTTTCTCAATTACACTTTATATAATTATTTTAGATTACTATACAGCCTTTTATATTCATAATTTTAGCACCAAACCTTAATTCCAATCTTTTTCATAATTAGGTCCTAAAATTAATTTCTACTAAAATCACTTGATAAAATCATCATATAATAAAATTAAAGCTTCAATTATATGTTAATTCATCATAAATACCCAGAAACCATCCATGCTAACTTTCAAAATCACTCATAAAATCAAAAACTAATGAATTAAATAGCTGGACCTAATTGTAAAAGTCTTAAAAACATAAAAATTACAAGAAAAGGGAAAGAATTGAACTCACTTGTAGAAAAAATATGAAAAACCAGCTTATAGGACCTTCAATAGAATTTTTGGCTGAAGAAATTCTCTAGAATTCTCTTTTTAATTCAATTTGTAAGTTAAATTTTCCAATTTTCAAATTTTGCCCTTATTTCACCAAATTCCTTGTTTTTTTCTCAGCCTATGCCGCCCAAGCAATCATATTTGGGCTAATTTGCCTTTTAAGTCCTCTTTCATTTTACATTTAAACTATTTAATCATTTTATCAAGTTTTGCAACTTTTTAATTTAGTCCTTTTTATTTAATTAACTATCAAAACGTTAAAATTTTCTAATGAAACTTTAATACTAACTCAATGACAGTCCATAAATATTTATGAAATTGAGGTCTCGTTTCCTCGTTTTCGATCTAATTTACCTAATAAATTAATTTAAATCACAAAATTCACTAATTCAAAAACATATTTTTAAAATCACACTTGACTCATAAATATTAATTTATTAAATTTTTAACTTACTTGTCGAATTTAGTGATCTCGAATCACTGTTTCCGACACCACTCAAAATTAGGCAAAGAAGATGTGATGGTTAAGCCAAAGGTGGAGGTCAAGGTAGAGTCATTCCTATTGAAGAAGCCATAGATCTTATATTTGTTGAACCTAAGGAAGGTCCTAACTTTGCATATGTGAGGTTGATCTTGGATTTGCCTAAATCATGGATGAATATCTATGCACCAACTAGACAAGCAATGAATTTTTTTATTTATTTGTTATACTTCAAGTAAATAATTATCACATGTATAGGTATTATGGTTTAGGATGCAATGGATATTAATTTTTATATTTTAATTAGATACATATAAACCTTTTTTTTTGTTTGAAGAGAGATGCACCAATTGATTTGATTCAAATTCATCTTTTTTGGTACAATTCTATTAAATTATTTTGATTCGTTTTTACCATTATATTACAAGTCTAATTTAATTTAATTTGAACAATTCATTTTCATTCATTTGATTTCAGTTTGTGTTTACGTTGTTAAAATATTGGAGAAATAATAAATCACAAAATGGATTTAATATCATATGTATAAAATATCCAATTGGAGAAAATTTATTTAAAATTTTACATCATATTGCATGTCAACAAATCTAATTAGTTAGTAAACATAACATCCATCGATTGATTCGGGCGACTAATATACATACATCCATTGATGTCAAGGGTCATCCATACCACCAAAGTTACAAAACTCCAGAGTGTAGGTGCACGAAAACCCTTAACTCATTTCTCTTATCCTTTAACATTTTGATTGCTCAGTGACTTTTGATGGTCCCAGGAACAATGTGCAGCCACCTCAATGTTTACAAGTTAGATTGTTCATCTATCCCAATTGTCCAATATTTAAAAATATTTAAAGGCGCGTTTGAAATTGGATTTGAACGTAGTTTGTAATTACACACCTGCAAGATGATTGAGTAACCATTGTTATTAGTGGGTCATATTGAATTAGGTGTAATTAGAGCATCTAATTACACATTTTAATTCTTAGGAGAAGGTGAGAATTAGAGTAGTTACATAAATAATTGCTAATAACTACACTCAAATCCAATTACCATATGTCTTTCCAAACATGTTTGTACATTATTTGAGTTTAAAATGTTGTTTTTATACAATAATAATAGTATTTTATTTTTACATATATTTTTTAAAATATAATTATATGTTATTTTTCAAAATTTTAAATAATTAAAACTTTTATTGATGATAGATAAATTCTTATATGTTTTGACCTATTAAATAATTAACTACATTATATAGTATTTATTATATATTATTTATGCTAAATTTAACTAAATTAGACAGTATTTACTATTAAATATTTTTACTTGATTAATGATCAATTGATGATAAAATGGTAAATGTTAAATATTAGAGAGAGAATAACTAAACAATATGGAATGCTAGAGTAATTAGATAAAATTGCTTATGATGTTTATCTTTCTTGTTAATTTTATTAGTAAATTTATTATCAAATACAATTTTGAGACTATCGTATTGTATACAATGTTTTGATTTTAGGCTTTGTAATGATAAGAGTGTGTAATTATTACCCTAATAAGTATAATTTTACTCGTTTATTCTTTGGTGTCTAAATTATGAATGGCAAAATCTGAATCATTCAATAATTTCAAATTGATCTGCTTCAAATGGAATAGATTTTTTTTTAAAAGTGGATGTGGGATAGGGCGGGTAGATTTTTTCTTTTGGATAGTGAATGTGGAGCAATCATATTATTTGCTTACATCACTATATAAAACTATCATTTTATCGTTATATATATAAAACTATTAAAGGGTAAAAATATAAAAATGTATTATAGAAAAATATATTTTTAAGATTTATATTTAAATATTTACTTAACTTTAAAAATATTGAATATATTAAAGATAAATAATAAAAATTAAATTGGAGCGAAGTAAGGTGGGATTGAGCCAGAATAAATACATCTAATATTCATAAAATTGATAATAATTTTTAAAATTATATATCTATAGTGGAGCAAAATGAACGGTAAAATAGAAGCGGTAATATTTAAACCACGTTTGATTGGGGGAATATGGATTTGGTTCAGGGCTTATTCAAATATAAACAGTATTTGCTTTGTTTGGTTTTATTGTCGAATCCTCATTTCACGCGGGCCTCTATTACGGGTGAGCATTGAATACCCATTCAGTAGATAAGGCTCTAAATTGGCTATTCTTTGTCGTCCGTAATAGTCTTCTACTTTTGAAGGCAAAAATCTCCTTTCATTTGCCCTTTTTTATTTTCTTTGGATGCTCATGTTACGGTGAGTAACAAAATTGGAGACAAAATCTATCGCCATTATCGAGTAATTTGCTCTTCATTTTCTTTGTATTTAATATTTTTTGTTTGAATCTTAGGCCACCTTGCTTCTGTGGCCGATGCTTGTTTCCATTCTTCGATACCCATTTTACTCACTGGGTAAATTCCCAAATTCACTTCTTTAATTTCTTCTTTTTTATTCATCAACATAAAAAATAAATGGAGGCTATTCTTTTCTTTTCAGTTTCTTGTCTTCAAACTTTCTTAGCTCATTTATGGGTTTCTTTTCCTTTATCTGGGTACATTTTTTAAATGTAATTTTCACTTCAAGAATCAAAGACTCATTGGTATAAAACTACAAAGGATTTCATTAGTTTCACATTCATTTTATAGTTAGATTTAATATGAAAAAATGGTAAACTTTTTTTTTTTTTTTTTGCAGTGAATGATCAGTAGGGTGTCTTAGCTATATACTCTTTTACTTTGGGTATTCTTTAATATTTTTCTAATCATTTCCTATTAGGAGTTTTTTCTAGAAATTTCGTTTTTACTTTTATTAATTTTGGTTTTTGTTTTTCGAGTTTTGGTTTCGTTTTATTTTCTCATTTATTGTCTTTATTTTTTCAGGTAAAATATCTAAATATACAAAAAATTTTACAAAAAAGTACTAATTTTTAAAATTTAAGGAAAATGTTGTTTCTCCACAAAACTCGTTCACGTAAGTGCGTTTTGTAGAGAAAAACAGGAAAGCGAGTCCTTAGGGACGCACTTTATGCCAAATCAATAAAAGATTATTGACGTGACACGCTTTTATTGATGTGATACAAAGCGCGTCCCTCTGCCTTTTAGGCCCGCAATAAAATTACAAATATTGAACTTTTATTTTAAAATTAAATTTAAAAAATTAAACAAATTTTATTTTATTAAATATATTAAAATTAAATTATATATAAAACATATAATCAACTATTATTTTATTAAATATATTAAAACTAAATTACAAAAAATAAAAAACTTCTTATTTTATTAAATATATTAAAACTAAATTACAAAAAATAAAAATAAAAAACTTCTTATTTATTAAATATATTAAAACTAAATTACAAAAAAAAAAAAAAAATAAAAAACTTCTTATTTATTAAATATATTAAAACTAAATTACAAAAAATAAAAATAAAAACTTCTTATTTTATTAAATATATTAAAACTAAATTACAAAAAATAAAAACAACTTCTTATTTTATTATATATATTAAAATTAAATTAAAATAAAAAATTGAACAATTTCTATTTTATTAAAGATATTAAAATTAAATTACAATAAAAAATTAAAAACTATTATTTTATTAAATATATTAAAAATAAATTACAAAAAATAAAAATAAAAAATAACTTCTTATTTTATTACATATATTAAAATTAAATTACAATAAAAATTAAACAATTTCTATTTTATTAAATATATTAAAATTAAATTAAAATAAAAAATTAAACAACCATTATTTTATTAAATATATTAAAACTAAATTACAAAAAATAAAAAATAAAAATAGCTTTTTATTTTATTAAAAAATCAAATTAAATTACATACAAAAAAAATAAATAACTTCTATTTTAGTGAAGATATTAAAATTAAATTACAAACAAAAATAAAAAATAACTTTTATTTTATTAAAAAAAAAAAATTTATTACAATTTAAAAATAAAAAAGCCCATCCGAATCAATGTTGATGCTTATTTAATCAATGCCACACACGGGGTGGTGTGATGGTTATGCTACCGGATTCCTCATTCTTCTAGCTTTCGGCGGGGTTCGTGGAACTTCGGGAGGGGATTCCGGTTCCTCCGGCAGTGGGTCTGGTTGTGGGTGTTACGAGGATGACTCACCTTGATAAAATAACAACCCGGAGGTGTTTGCATAAATCACGGCGGGGTGTCTGAATCCTGTATGGCGAAGGAGAATGGTAAAAAGAAGTGCTCCCCGACGGCGCCTCCTGTGATCCCTCACGCGACGGCGGCCTCAAGATCGGCTAACCAATCGGAGTAGTCGGGAACGGACTTGAACCCAGCCATGCATTCCAACCTGGGGTGGGATTGAGAAAAGGAAACATATATGGGTTAGGATACATATAAGAGGTAGGGTACGCACCTGGCATAAAGGCTAAAGGCTATGGTGTCGGAGTTGTCAGCTGAATTGATGGGCCTGGTGACTGTGTGGGCGCTGTTGATGGGCTCGGTGACTGTGTCGGGCTGTTGATGGCCCCGTCTCATCACCTCCTCTCCTTGGATTTAAAGGGCCCCGACGTTCCCTTTGTTGACGAAGTAGCCGTCGCCTCTCTTCTTCCGACAACAAATACGGCTTACCATGGATCCTAAACAATGGCATGTATTTCGACACGCACGTTAACTCAGGAACGACGATCGGTTCTCGAATAGGTAAATAGTCATACTTGTTCTCCCACATCTCGATATATGCTGACCAAAATCTTGGCCAATCCATGTGCAACTGCCGTAAGTCCACTTTGTGCTTATCATCGAGCACCTCAAGTGGCACGGAATCGATTGCTAGAATTTAAATTGTCGCAGAACCCGATCTGACTGGTGCATCTCCACGGTCGCATAATTGATCAATGGGACCTTCACGTGCCAAAGGTTTAGATTTTGCAAGAACTCCTCCGGAATTACTGCCCGAATTTTCTGATCCTCGTATGGTGTCCATTGAAACTGTATTAACATTACCAAAATATTAGTTATATACATAATACTAAACATTAAATATGAAATACTAAATTATAAATACGAAATTGAAACTTACTTGTGATTTCGACAGTTGGTCCAATAAAAGCCGTATATCTTTCAAGCGAGGTAGGTATTCTAGCATAACTCGCCTAATGGTTCCACCTAATTAAATAAATTTTTAACATACAATTATACTATAAATCTATGTAATAATTGTAAAATATAACATTAAATTTACCTCGTTATTAGTGGGAATGAATATGGGTGGTCGAGTCGAGGACGTAAAAATGGAAATCGAAACCGTGCCCATGACTGCAGTAGTGATAGGTAACCTCCGATTTTCGCTTTACTCGGCCGAGTCGCCCCGCACAGCCTCCTCGATACAACTTCGATAGCACGACAGACCTCTAACTCATTTCACCGGCTGCTCTAAAATCAACAAGTTTCAGCAGCCATCTCAAGTGTATAAGGTTTCTAGACAGATCCGGCATCAGATAACCTCCAATTATCTGAAGAATGTATGCCCGAGCATATCGTATTCTTTCTATTTCGATCGAATCATCATTCGGCTCCTCGAATGTGACTCGTAACCATGCCATTTCGATCCGACCTCCATGAATGTTATCCGGAATGGCACCTAGAAGCTCGTAGCATACGACCATCCAATCGGTAGAAGTTGCGAACTTGGTGACTACCGACCCGTCCACCGACAATCCCAATTGTAACTGCACATCTTCTAGAGTGATGGTACACTCTCCGCATGGAAGATGGAAAGTGTGCGTCTCGGGTCTCCACCTCTCTACCAATGCACTGATCAAAGTTGGCTCCAACTTGAACCCCGGCATATCGTGGCCACGTGCCAAAAACCTGCTTACCACAGGTAATTCTCGATCAACGACGATGGGGGACCATGCATATTGCGAATATAACATTGCAACACTCGATCTACAGATTGTTTAAAAAATTATAAAATAAAAATTAATTAAAATTGCATAAACCTAAAAAATATTAAATAATATTGAAAAATTAAAATTAAAACTTACCATTTGCATTTGATCGATGGAGATGTGCTTGTTGTCTAGACGAATTAATTTCCAGGCCATTGTAATACGATCGAAAATTTTAAAATTTTCCAAAAAAATATATTAAAAAATTAAAAATGGCTTTTTTGTAAATAGTAAAGGACTATTTTGAAATTTGAGAGTAAGTTTCAAGGATTTTAAGAGAAATTTGAAAGAAATTTGAGAGAAAATTGAGAGAAAATTGAGAGAAAGATGATAGAGGACTAATGTGTGAAAAAATAAAAGGGTTGGGGGTATTTATAGGGTTTTAATTTTTGACCGTTGGCCTCCAACGATGAAAATTTTTTTGACCATTGCAGGGCTAAAGCGTGCCCCTAGGGACGTGCTTTGTGCCACATCGGCAAAGCGTGTCCACGTCATCGTGCTTTTGCTGATTTGGCACAAAGCGCGTCCCCAGGGGCGCACTTTCCTGGTTTTTTCCCACAAAACGCGCTAAAGTGGACGCGTTTTGTGGGGAAACGGCCCTTTTTCGTAAATTTTGTTTTTTTTTTTTGTATATTTGGGTATTTTACCCTTTTTTTGCTCTTATTGTTTTCCACCAAGACAGGAATCAGAATCCTCTATTGTTTCTATAAATCATTTTTCAATTTCTTTTCTTTTATTGTCAGATTTTGGATTTGGAAAAAAAATCTTCTTTGTCTTCAGATTTTCTCACGTTTTTTTAAATCATCAATTGACGCCGACCTAAAACAAGAATAAAACGAGAAACAAACAACCTTTGATTGTCGAATTAACGAGGTATATATGTCTTAACAGGTTTTTGTGTTTCAATTTTGATTTTGATTTTCTGGGTTTCATGTTCATCAATTGAAGAAATGTTGGTTAACTTTGATTTTTTAATTGGAATTTATTTGATTATTGCTTAGTTAATCTATCATTCAACTCTTTAATTCGATCACACAACTTGATTGACTTTAGAAAGTTTTGTTACTAATGTTGCCTGATAAACCATAAAAGTAACATATTTTAATCCCACATTTAGTAGGCTTTTTGATGATTTAGCCCTTGATTTACATAAAAGGTGCTTGTAATCCTTTCTTTTCATGTCATATACTCAGGAAAGCACCCGAGGATAAAAAAACACAAAACGGGCTTAAAACGGAGTAATTGGGCCTTAGCAAGAAATCAACACGGCCTGGCACAAAGCCTGCATGACCTTGTCTCACCGATTACCTAGAGCACGGCCTAACTCACGAGTTGCACGGCCGCGCATCATCTCATTACCACACACGGGCGTGTCAAGCGATCTACATGGCCGTGTCCCAATCGACAGACCTAAAGGATGGCTGAATCCCGACTTACACGGACGTGCCACGGCCGTGTCCAAAACGACAGAATCAAGGCACGGCCCAACCCCGAATAACACGGGCGCGTGCCATGGGCGTGCCCCTGCCACGGGAATAAGCAATTTCACTCGGAGTTGGATGCTTGAAGCCAAAGAAACATACTCCTAAGTCTACTTAAACACCCTAATAGTAATTCTACTTGAAAGAGGTACTTAGGAGCCAAGTAAAGCATCTCAAAAGCCTATATAAACAACCCAAGCCAGACATTGAAGAAGACGGTTTTTGGCAGAGGCTTTTGCCGAAGCTTTTATCTTTTAGGGAATCACTTGAAGATAGCCAGTTGATCCATCTCAAGAAGCCGGAACTCTATTCAAGACGGAGGATCCTCCTTCAATTCCTTCAGGGAGTTTTAGGGATTTCTTATGTTTTATTTTATCTTTTCTCTTGAGATGTTTTCTTATTTAGTTATGAACTAAACCCTTCAGATACCTGAAGGGGATGAAACCTATGATGGATTTTGTTATTTGATTTCTAAATTATATGAGAAGTACTTAGTTTATTCTTAATTATGTTGCTTAATTTAATCTGATGTGCTTAGGTGGAGGAGGAATAGACCCTACCTAAGAGTAGATCTAGCATAATTGAGTGAGTTGATCAGCGCCTAGAGATAGGGTTACAAGATTTTGCGAATTAGGTAAAACCTAATATGGGAATCCATTGATCAATTTATCGCTTCCTTAGGGGGTTATTATAAGAGAACCAGAGTTCCACTAATTAACCTAAGGTTAGACATTATTCTCCTCGAGAGAAGGTTTAATATAGGTTAGGGAGTCTCACGGATCAAGCTAAGTAAGGAAATCATATGGTTTAGGGATAAATAATAAGTAAAGTCATAGGTGGATTCTTCCTGAGGGTATCGTCTTCATCAACTGAGTTTTCCTAAAGTCTTTCTCCAATTCATTCTTTTGTCTTTGTATCTAGTTTAGTTTTTCATTAGTTTCATAAACCAATCACTCCATGTTTTAGGCTAAATAATAGAAAGAAAGTGAGTAGTAGTACTTTTAGGTTCCCTTGAGTTCAATAAGATATTCTTGCCTAGACTATACTACTGTTCGATAGGTGTAATTGCCTCTATCGTTGTAGTTAGTCTATAGGTTTGATCATTCTTTTTATAAATTTTAAAACTCGACTGTTTGACATGATCAAGTTTTTGGCACCGTTGCCGATGAACTCTAAAATATTAAGAAAGCTCTATTTCTATTACTTTAGCCATTTTTTTACATATATATTTATTTTTCTAAATTTTTTCTTTCTTTTCCTAGCAGGAACCTCTAGTTTATGACTAGAAGAAACCCTAGAGGACCTCTAGAATACGAAAGTGACATTGAAGCTACCGCTCGCAGGAATCGCAGAGAAACTAGACGAGCTCTAGACCACCAAAGAGAAGAACAACAAGAAAGATCCAATCCTACTGAAGGGATGGACGAAAATAATCCACCGCCAAATGTGCAAGAACAGAATGCTCCGCGTACTATGTATGATTATGCTAAACCTAATTTGACAGGGGCAGAATCTAGTATTGTCAGGCCTGCTATAACTGCTAATAATTTTGAATTAAAGACTAACACAATACAAATGATTCAACAGTTTGTTCAATTTGATGGTTTGCAAGATGAAGATCCAAATACTCATATATCTAATTTTTTAGAATTTTGTGATACCTTCAAAATAAATGGCGTTTCTGATGATGCCATACGTCTTCGGTTATTCCCTTTTTCATTAAGGAATAAGCAAAGTAGTGGTTGAACTTGTTACCACGAGGGTCAATCATCACATGGGATCAAATGACTGAAAAATTTCTTTTAAAATAGTTTCCACCAGCCAAAATGACCAAATTTAGGAATGTCATATCTTCTTTTGTGCAGAATGACGTAGAAACATTATATGATGTATGGGAGAGATACAAGGACCTCCTGAGAAGATGTCCACACCATGGGTTACCTTTGTGGCTTCAAGTCCAAACTTTTTACAAAGGTGTGAATTCTTCAACGCGAAAATGATTGATTCATCAGCCGGTGGAACTTTGAACAACAAAACTCCTGAAGCAGCTTACGATTTTATTGAAGAGATGTCGTTGAACACCTATCAATGGCAAATTACAAGAGCCAAACCGACAAAGTTAGCCGGAGTTTTTAACATAGACGCAGTGACAATGTTGTCAACATAAGTGTAGATGATGAATAAAAAGCTTGATAACTTATGTTCTTCATAGGTACACCCAGTCATACAATGTGAAGCGAGTGGGAATGTGGCGAATTCTGAGTACCCACCCTACCAACCGGGCGCAGACAACGAGCAGACAAACTATATAGGTAACAATTTTAGATCTAATAATAATCGTTATAGTAACACTTATAATGCAGGTTGGAGGAACCACCCAAATTTTTCGTGGGGAGGACAAGGAAATCAAGGAAATCAAAGGCAACAACCTCCTCCAAATTCCCAAAATCAGCCCTATCCACAGGGAAAGAAATCAAACCTTGAAGATATGCTGACAAAATTCATGGCAGCTACAAATTCTCGTCTCCAAAAGACTGAAGCAACACTTGATGAACAAAAAAAATCGATCAAAGAGATCGAGAATCAAGTTGGAGAACTTACTAGGTTAGTGGGACATCTCACAAAGCTGATTTCTGAACGTCAACAAGGAAATCAACCAAGCAACACAGAAATAAACCCAAAAGAACAGATCCAAGCCATCACATCTCAAGAGGGTACAAAGGTAGACAAGCCCACATCAAGACAAGAAACCAAGGAAGAAAAAGGAAAATAGAGGTAGCACAAGAAACACCCAGAATCAAAGAGTACCAACCTCAGATACCTTATCCCAAGCATTGAAAAAGATGATTCGAGGAACAATTTGGTAAGTTTCTAAAACTTCTAAAGAAATTACATATTAACTTACCTCTTCTTGAAGCTCTTTTCGATGCCCGACTTAAGGAGATTTTTAAGACGACTCTTGATGAACAAATGCAAAATAGATGAAGAGCACTATGTGGAACTCAACGCAACATGCTCAGCAATGCTATAAAATAGGCTACCACAGAAACTAAAAGATCTAGGGAGTTTTACGATTCCATATTTAATTGGTAGTTTAACTATTAATAATGCGTTAGCTGATTTAGGGGCAAGTATAAATGTCATGCCTTATGCATTATTTAAACGACTAGGTCTAGGGAAGCCCAAACAAACTAGGATGAATATTCAACTAGCTAATAAAACTGTTAGAATTCCTAGGGGCATTCTTGAAGATGTTCTAGTAAAAATCGATAAATTTGTTTTCCTAGTAGACTTTGTTATTTTAGACATGGATGAGGATAATTCAATCCCCTTAATTTTAGGAAGACCTTTTCTTGCAACTGCCAAAACTAAAATTGATGTTTCCACAGGAAAACTCATACATCGTGTAGGAGAAGAATCGGTCAATCTTCAAGCACTCAACTCAGCCAAAACAATAGAAGATGAAGGTAAGAAAGTCATTTCAATAGATAACCAAATTATTCAACCTTCATCGTAGGAAACATCACAATGCATCAAACCTGAGCCAACTCATAGCCCCTAAGTCGTCACAAAAGAATCACACCAGAAACAAAACCGTAAGATCGACAATTTAGAAGAGCAGAAGATACACACCAAAAAAAGCTGGATCCACACGAAGTAAAACCAAAGGAACCACCAGAAGAGCTCATAGGGACATCAAATCACTTTAAAATAGGAGACCAAGTGTTGTTAGACAAAGCCAATCCTCACATCACTTCAACAGACCTAAAGAAAAAGGGAGAAATACTCATTCAGGTACACGATATTTTCCCACACGAAATAGTCGAGGTAAGTAATCCAATATTTGACAATTTCAAGGTAAATGCTTCTCGACCTAAACTTTGTCACGAAAATAAAACTGTCAGCAAGAGGGAAAATATTCAAACCTTTAAACCTCCCTAAAATTTTCAAAATTTAAGGACAGTTTAGCTTAAGACTATAAATGAGTTCTTCTCGGGAGACAACCCGAGCACTAACACTATTTACTTTCAAATTTATTTTTTTTCTTTCCTTCTTTCTTCTCTCAATATTTAAACTAACACAAAAATACAGATTTCCAAGCCACACGGCCTTACGCACGTCCGTGCCCGTGGCCGTGTGGACTATTAGAACCACCACACTGATCGAGCAGAGCCGTGCGAGTCAGTCTACCCACCCCCCAATGTCACGGATCCAACCACCCACACCACGGGCACCGACAAAATAGCATGGCCGTGCCTCATGACCGTGCTAAGATACTGACTTATTGAGCACGGGCAAACCACGCCCGTGCATTCCATCCGTGCTCACATGCTGGCCTTTTAAGAACGGGAGGGCCAATCGACAAACGGGCATAGAAGAACAACACACTCCACAACACGGCCGTGCAATGCGGCCGTGTGAATCGACATACCCTCGATACACGAGCATGGGAACATGCCAGATTTGAAATCTTATTTAAATCCCCACAGCCCTTCCCATTTTTCCCATCTTCTTTCTTCCTTCTTTTTCTTTCAAATTTTCTCTCTGCTCATAGAAAAGGTCCAAGACTCTTGAGCAACACAAAAATCATTCCGAAGAAACATAAGAAGGTAAGCATCATCTCCTCAGAGGAGACCTCAACATGAATTCATGCCGACAGCTTCAGGTAATTAACAAGCCAAGGGTCTCCGAACCCTTTTCAGTTCTATTTTTCTTTTCTCTTCTCCTTTATTTTCCTTATCTATACTTATTTTCTGCTTAATTTAATTTATTTCATATTAGTTTCTTGGTTTTAGGCTCTAAAGGCTGCTAGGGAATCACGCCACTTCCACCATCACCAACACTCCCCAGCCTTAGAAATCATACCCACCTCACGAACCATCTGCTAATAAGGACTCTTTAGTCCATTAGTCTTTTCTTTAAATTTTAGTTTTCTTCTTAGTCTCTTTCTCTTTATTGTCTTAATCTTTAATTATATTATTAGTATATTATTAGTATTTCTCTAGATCTCTTGGCTATATCTTCACAGGCTACCCAATTTCTTCATCTAGCAAATTACTTTTCGGTAACCACACCACCAGGCCCATAGGAAACACCATCACCGCCATCAAAGACGCTAGGAATCACCCAAAATTCAGGAAGTGGCACTCTATCCCTCTTTTTTGATCTTATATTAATTGTTATTACCTATCTTTGTACATTGAGGGCAATGTACATCTTAAGTGTGGGGATAAAAGTGCCTAACTTTTGCATAATTCTCAATTTAATGCCTAATTTTCATTAATCCCGAATTTAGTCTTGTTTTTAAGTAATTTTCTCATATTACTAATTAGGATGAAATTTCTAATGATTTATGATTTTTATTGATATGTTTTGGATTAAGTTATTGATAATTGTGCAGTGATGATTAAATTTCAAAAGAATACTAGAGAATCAAGCATGATAAGTCTATTTTTCAAAAATCAGAATTTGATAGGTTGTTGAACTGAATTTGAATATCACCCTGAAGTTCAAAATTTATAAGGATTGATGTCAACACCTATAATTTTTATGTGAGAATTTGAGCCTTATAGAGCATATATTCTTTTTCGTGCTCACTTTATTGATTATGAGTGTGTCAACTTTGATCTGTTATTCTAGAACTTGCCTTGATTATACATGTCGAGACCACATTAATGATTTGATATACTGAGATGATAAAGGCACCTAGGTTTTAACCCATTCACTCCACTAAAAAGCCTACCTACATAAATAACCCTTAGTGAACCCATTTGATCCTAACAACTTTTTTTATTGAATTACCCGTTTGATATTAACCCAAAACCCTTTGTATTTGTTATCAACATTCTTTTGACTACCCTCTATCGAGAATTGATTTGATCGATTCTTCAATTAGGTTATTTAAATTATCAAAGTTCCTTCTATTATGTTTTTTAGTTTGTTCTTAAAAAATCCAAGTTTATTCAATATTAGTAGTATATAAAAGAGCTTAGAGCATTTAAAGTCCAATTATTGAAGAAAAAGCTCGTATTAAAGTATTATCAAATTTCAAGTGATGAAAGTACTCCTTATTATAGAGTAATTATCAATAGTGGTATTATTAGTTTTCATTCGAAGTAAATATTCATATCTAGTTCAGTGTTTCTAGTTAGGTAATTTGTCAAGTCAGTCTCGATTCTAACCCTCTAATTTAGCCTTTATCCACACCTTTTAACCCTAGCCCCGTTATAACCCTGATTTAAGACCTTTTGATTTGTGTATCATCTCATATACAGTGGTGGAGATTTGATTTTCAGGCAAGCCTATGGGATTAACTTTTCAGGTTCGACTCTTGAGTGCCTTATTGTGAACCTTAAACACCTTTTTTTTAGTGAATCTTTAGTGAGGATGTCAATCCTTGTCGGTTTTAAATCAAGGGTAATTATTTAGATAAGGGGAAACACCTATGTTTTCATGCTACAAAATCATGACTTATCTCGTTTGAATCTTTAGGGCTCTTTGAGTTGAATTATCCATGTATAAATTATCTATGAATTATGATAAGGCATGATTGATGAATATTGTAAGTTATGAAAAGTTCATTCTAATTGTAAGTTGAGAATTTTGCTTGAGTACAAGCAAAAGCTTAAGTGTGGGGGTATTTGATAAACCATAAAAGTAACATATTTTAATCCCACATTTAGTAGGCTTTTTGATGATTTAACCCTTGATTTATATAAAAGGTGCTAGTAATCCTTTCTTTTCATGTCATATACTCAGGAAAGTACCCGAGGATAAAAAGAACACAAAACGGGCTTAAAACAGAGTAATTAGGCCTTAGCAAGAAATCAACACGACCTGGCACAAAGCCTGCACGACTGTGTCTCACTGATTACCTAGAGCACGGCCTAACTCACGAGTTGTATGGCCGCACATCATCTCATTACCACACACTGGCGTGTCAAGCGATCTACATGGCCGTGTCCCAATCGACAGACCTGAAGCACGGCTTAATCCCGACTTACACGGACGTGCCACGGTCGTGCCCAAAACAACAGAATCAAGGCACGGCCCAACCCCGAATTACAAGGGCGTGTGCCATGGGCGTGCCCCTCTCACGGGAATGAGTAATTTCACTCGAAATTGGATGCTTGAAGCCAAAGAAACATACTTATAAGTCTACTTAAACATCCTAATAGTAATTCTACTTGAAAGAGGTATTTAGGAGCCAAGTAAAGCATCTCAAAAGCCTATATAAACAACCCAAGGCAGACATTGAAGAGGACGATTTTTGGCAGAGGCTTTTGCTGAAGCTTTTATCTTTTAGGAAATCATATGAAGATAGCCAGTTGATCCATCTCAAGAAGACGGAACTCTATTCAAGACGGAGGATCTCTCCTTCAATTCCTTCAGGGAGTTTTAGGAATTTCTTATATTTTGTTTTATCTTTTCTCTTGAGATGTTTTCTTATTTAGTTATGAACTAAACCCTTCAGATACCTGAAGGGGATGAAACCTATGATGGATTTTGTTATTTGATTTCTAAATTATATGAGAAGTACTTAGTTTGTTCTTAATTATGTTGCTTAATTTAATCTGATGTGCTTAGGTGGAGGAGGAATAGACCCTACCTAAGAGTTGATCTAGCATAATTGAGCGGAGTTGATCGGGCGCCTAGAGATAGGGTTACGAGATTTTGTCAGATTAGGGTGAAACCTAATATGGGAATCCATTGATCAATTTATTGCTTCCTTAGGGGGTTATTATAAGAGAACGAGAGTTCCACTAATTAACCTAAGGTTAGACGTTATTCGCCTCGAGAGAGGGTTTAATATAGGTTAGGGAGTCTCACGGATCAAGCTAAGTAAGGAAATCATATGGTTTAGGGATAAATAATAAGTAAAGTCATGGGTGGATTCTTCCTGAGGGTATCGTCTTCATTAACTAAGTTTTCCTAAAGTCTTTCTCCAATTCATTCTTTTGTCTTTGCATCTAGTTTAGTTTTTCATTAGTTTCATAAACCAATCACTCCATATTTTAGGCTAAATAATAGAAAGAAAGTGAGTAGTAGTACTTTTAGGTTCCCTTGGGTTCGATAAGATATTCTTGCCTAAACTATACTACTGTTCGATAGGTGTACTTGCCTCTATCGTTGTCATAGTTAGTCTACAGGTTTGATCATTCTTTTTATAAATTTTAAAACTCGATTGTTTGACACGATCATTGCCAATATGTTTAATTCTCGTTGAACAAAAAAAAAGATGATATGTTTGATTCTTGTTGGGGTTTTATCTTTCTTTTGGTTCTTAGATTGTTATACCGAATTTGATTAATTTGGGTTTTTCGGTATGGTTTCCACTACAATTGAAAATCGGTTTGCTTTTGTGATCCTTAAGTGAACCATTTGGTTTGCAATACAATAGCCTACCTTCAATGGTTATCATTGGCACAATTACAACACCAATGGATAGTTCATGTCTCTCTCTAGGCGCCTTCTCCATGGACTATGTTATTGTTTCGATTGCTTTTGGTAGTTCATTAAAATGGATATAGAAGTTGCAGATTAAATAGGCTCCCCAAAACAAGTGTTTATAAGGAAATAATAAATTAAAAGTGATAGACTTATTTATCAACAATGGCTCCAAAAAATCTGTAAAAATCAATGTTAAAAGTGATGGACCTGTTTATCAACAATAGATACATATTGTGGTTTCTAGCAGTTGCAAGAGAATATAGAATGAGGAAGGACTTGCTTTAGTTGATTGAATTCTCTACCTTTTTCTATTTTTTATATTTAGTTGGAAGGTGAAAAATATGATTTCAAAATTACTGCATTGGTGCACTTGTTTCCATATTTGTTTTTGTTCTTGTTGTAGTTTGTATATTGATGTAAATATATATTGCTGTTGTACAGGCCCAAATTTGCCTGAGGCCCATTAGCAAATAAACCAAAACAAAATAAATAAAAAGAGTCCATTTACAACAGTTTCAAAAAAACCCAAATTAACCCTAACCTAAATTACAAGGCCCAAATGACCCAAAAACTTTAACACTCTCAGAAGCCGTAGGGTCCCCTTTGCGCCGCTCCTCATTTGGTGTCAGTGTGCCTACCGCCCGAGGTGGCCTCCCTTGCACCGAAACGGCAAAGCCCCTCCTCGTTGACTCCTAGCAGACTTGCAAAACAAATCAAAATAAGCAGCAACACCAAACACGCAAAGACAACAACAGAAACAAACCCCAAATAGTAGCAAAAACATATGATATTTGTGATATTCTCGGCTATAAAAGCCATGAAGGAATCCATGTGTTTTTATGAACGAAAAAACATCAAATACAAAAAAAAAAGATTGAAAGTTAAAGAATCTGATTTTTCTTGCATAGGTATTACTATTTTTTTTTCTTCGCATGTTTATTTTAGGTGATTTATAATATACATACATAAAAGATAAAAAGGTCTTACTTTTCTGGTGATCGGAGGGAAGGAACCGAAAGGTTTCCTTTGCCTTTTCGAATTTTAGAGGTCTTTTCTGGGTATTTTAGTTTTAGATTAGGGTTTGGGAAGGCTGAAACGGTTGAAAATGCCCTTTTTTAGGACTCCGACCATTGTATATGGTGGCTAATGCCGTCAAATGCGCGTTCATCCGGTGATCGAACCAGAGAGCAAAAGGGAGAATTTGAGAGGATTCTCAAACTATTTCTATAAAAATTAAGGGAAATGCACTTTTTCTTATTTTTATTTTATTTTATACAAGGGTAATATGGCGCTGTTGTGGACTTAAGCTTTAATTGCCAAAACGACGCCGTTTTGTTTAGACCCAAAAACCCGACCCAAATCAGCCTAGGATCTGCTTTTTTTATTAAAGGTCAATTTGTGCCCTTAGTCCTTCCACTTTTCCTACCTGTTTCAATTGGAATCTTTTTTGTTTTTTTTCCTTTTAATTTGGCCCGATAATTTTTCTTTTACTTCATTTTAGTCCTTACTGAAGTTGTGCGTTTTGAAGGACAGGTATAATTTCCCATTTAGTCCTCACTTCTTTACGCGCCTTTTAGTTTGGTCCTAATTCTTTTTAAATTTGCCCCTTTAATTTTATTTCATTTTTAATTTAATCTGTGGCCTTGTTAGTTGAAACGTTGTGCATAAGGATCAGGGATAGTTTCCCATTTAGTCTTTGCTAGTTTCAGCGCATTATATTCTGGTCCTTGTCAGTTTTTATTTATTTATTTGCAATTTATACTTTACAATTTTATTTTAATGTCAATTAAGTCCTTTTTTAACTCTTTTATTTATCCATTTATTTGTTTAGTTATTCATTATTCTTTTATTTTATTCATTTGCTTATTCATTTATTTTCCTATTTATATATTGTTCCTTTATTTATTTATTTTAATTCTCGTATAGATTTATTTATTATGCTTTCTTTTTGATTTTTATTTGTTTTATTTTTCCATTATTATTACTACCTTATTATTCATTATTATTTTATTATCATCTATCCGCTTATTTATTTATTATCCCTTTTTAAACTAAAAATTAGATCGATATTTTTTTACACCTATTGTTCTTGTTATTATCATTATTATTATTCTTTGTTGTTGTTGTTGATTACGATTATTGTTTTTATTTATATTATCGCTTCCATCATCGTTATTATTATCCATGCATATTAACATTTTAGTTTATTATCAATGCTCCATATTATATTGTATTACGTATATTACGCTATCGTTACCTTAAATTTATGTCGCACTACCATTATTCGTCAACTATGACCCTTTTCACATTTTTAAACGATTTTTCTTTAAAACATAATTAAATAAACGTATATCATTTTTAAATATTTCATTAATTTTTATCCAAATTCGTAAAAAAGGAAAACCTTAAAAATAGAGGTAATGTTTCGTATTTTAGAGATTCGAGAAATCGTATCCTAACTTACGGGGTTTCGATCTTTTTATTGTCGAACCTAAATAATTGAACATCCTTTTAAAATTAGAATACATAAGTTTTTAAAAAAAAATTAAAAGGTAACCTTATCCTCAGGGGTTCAAATATCTTGTCCTAACTTACGGATTTGATATTTTGTTATCTCAAGACGAGAGGCCCTTTTTTGCTCGTTTCAATTTAGTCAAGCGTTTTTTATTAATATTAGCACAAAGGATCATATTTCAAATTCTTTTTGGAGTTTTCAACTTTCGACATAAAGACATTAGTTAATCAATTTGGTACCAATTTTGGGCGTTAGAGGGTGCTAATCATTTCTCGTGCGTAACTGACTTTCGAACCTGTTTTCTCGAATTTTGTAGACCAAAATCGTTGTTTTGATAAATTAAATCGTTTATTAAAGACAACCATTTTACGAGGTGATCTGATCACACCTCATAAAAAAGATTGGTGGCGACTCCATTTTCGTTTTTAAATAAAGGTCAACCCTTTTACAAAAAATGGTTTTGACAGCTTGGCGACTCCACTGGGGACGCAAAATAAGATAGTCAAGCCATGAGTTGATTACTTTTTGTCTTTTTGTTGAAAATTGAAAACTTGACTTAAATTTATGATCCTTTCGTTGCATTCCATCCGTTTTATTACGATCTTCATCATTTTGGTTTATAATTGCTTTACTGGTTCAAGTTTTTTTATATCTTTCTACACATTGCATTGCATAATTGGTCGATTTTACCCCTTTAAGTGGGAGTGAGAAATTGTTCCTTCGTGAGGTCTTCACCTTTGTATAGTATAGTGAATCACTTTCAGAATATATCCATACTTATGTCTTCATGAGATTTTCATCTCCTTATAGCCATAGGGAAATGTATTCCCCTGAATTGAACTCAGTCCATATGAGCCTATAATGGGTGATGATCGAGGAATCTACCGGTTCAGGTACCCTTACTTTAGAACCGAACCACATATAACAAGCCCTAAGAACCTATCCTAGGAAGAACTGCACCAAACCCTAGTGGTTACCCGAATAGGCGCTTTATTTATTATTTCTTGCTTTGTATATTGACTTGTTTATTTTGCTTTGATTATGATTGTATTGCATTTTCATCATAGAAAAGAGGTGTTGATTTACATTTAGTTGCTAAATAGAGAGCTTGTCATGGAAAATGGATTTCTTGATAAAGTGGAGGATAATGTGACCTTCCAAATATGGTCCGAGTAAACACAACAAGAGAAGGGTGATGGTCTGACGGATGAGTACACGACTTTGTTTCGTTGCTCGAGGATTCAAGCCGACAAAGATTATTCGATAGCCGTTAACGTCCAAATTTCCTTAAAGAAGCTAACAAACATCACGGGGATGAGTGAGCAATGGGTCGCAGCCTGAATCAAGCAAAAAGGAGCTAGTAGAGGCATCCATTGGAAAATTCGTGAGATTTGATCTTAACATCCGAATATGAAGAAAGGGATCAATGTCTTCACTTTAAGTATTAGGGCAAGGCCATATATGTAATCTGTCTTATGTAAAGAAATTTATTTTCTAGTAAAGTTGTTCTAACAGAATTGAATCAGAGTCAATACCTCTTTTTGCATTCATCTTATGCATTTGCATTACATTGCATCATATGCATTAAAATTCACGAAGAGACCCTAATTAAAACAAAATTATTTCAGTTAATCTGAAAACCTACAAGAGCCAACCAATTGAACATCGTTATAGTACTCGGGCCAAAACTAAAGCAATGGACCAAAGATTGGAAAGATTAGAACAAATGCAAAAAGAAATGCAAGATCAGCTGCAAATACAGATGCAAGAACAATTGGCCAAAATTCAACAAGACATGAGGGATCAGATGCAAGAATCTCAAAAGAATATGATGAGCCAATTAACCCAGTTGCTGACTAGAGGGCTAGAAAAAGGAAAGAGCCCTATGGTCAATTCAGAGGATGATAATGATGATCCTATTTACCCCCCGGGTTTTACCCCAATAAATGCCCAGGCACAACCAGAGGCGTACCCACGAAGGGTACCCGTCACAATTATACTCCAACAGTATCAAACCAACATCTCAGTGGCAATAAACTTTCAAAAGGCTTAGATTCTAATCTGGAGGATAATCCAACCAATCCCGTTGTTCCGGATCTAGACGATATGGAAAAAATAGAAAAAACAAGAGTGAAACTGCCAAAGCAACTTAAAGATCAATGCAAATGGCTAGAAAAAAATTTAGAGCAATGGAAAACACTGACTATCACTTCAAAATCGATGCCAAAGACCTGAGTTTGGTCCTAGATTTAGTAATCCCTCCCAAGTTCAAAACTCCAGAGTTCGAAAAATATAATGGGACAAGTTGTCCTGAAGCTCACATCACCATGTTCTGTTGAAAGATGACAGGATATGTCAATAATGATCAACTGTTGATCCACTGCTTCCAAGATAGTCTGATCGGGTCAACAACCAAATGGTAGGATTAACTAAGTCGTGCCAAAGTCAATTCATGGAAAGACTTAGCACAAGCTTTTATGAAGAAATATAGTCATGTGACAGACATGACATACGATAAAATTACACTGTAAAATATGGAGAAGAAACAGAATAAGAGATTTAGGCAATATGCCCAAAGATGGAGAGAGGTGGCAATGCAAGTCCAACCACCTCTTCTGGAGAAAGAAACCACGATGCTTTTCATCAACACCTTGAAAGCCCAGTTTATCAACCATATGTTGGGGAGCGCTACGAAAAGCTTCTCGGACATAGTAATGTCCGTGAAATGATTGAAAACGCGATGAGAAATGGTAGGATAGATGCGGGGAAAAGCGCCAAAAGATTAGCCTCGAAGAAGAAGAGAAATAAAGTAAATAATATAAGTGCATACAACAAGGGCTACTCAAAGCCAATTACCATTGGCCCACCAAAGACGATAACCATAAGTCTTCAGGCCCCTCCAAGGTAGGAATCCAACCAAAGGTCAATACAGAAAGGATTCAGTTTACACCTATCCCGATGACATATATGGAGCTGTATTAAAGCCTATTCGATGCATATGTGGTATCCCCCTTCTATCTGAAGCCCATGCAACCTCCACTCCCCAAATGGTATGATGCAAATGCTCAATGCGAGTACCACGCGGGAATCACAGGACATTCGATCGAAAACTGCACCACATTTAAAAAATTGGTCGAAAGGTTACTTAAAATGAGAATTGTAAAGTTTGAAAACCCATCCGGACCTAATGTGGTAGCAAATCCATTACCTAGTCATTTTGATAAAGGGATAAATGCGATAAGCGAGAATAAAGGAAAAAGAACCAAGATGGACGTGACAGAAATAAAAACCCCACTGAGATGGGTTTAGAAAAAAATGGTAGAAGAAGGCTTAATCAAATAAGATTCAAAAGAGAGGCCTGAAAAGATGAGGGACTAGTGTGAGTTTCATGCTAAGAAAGGTCATGAAATCCAAGAGTGTATTGAGTTCAGGACTCTAGTACAAAATCTAATGGATAATAAGGAGCTAGAATTCTTTGAATATGCTAAGGGCTCCGAAAGGAAGAAGTGTGTGCTTCGGAAGAGGGGCCAACAGAGGAAGGTCTATAAAGTCAACCACCGAGTGGTTATCATTTCACGACCAAGAAACAATGAAGCTGGAGTACAAATGGCACCAAGGGTCATAATCCAAAAACCCGTAGCTTTTCCTTACAATGATAGTAAGAAGGTTCCCTGGAATTATGACTGCAATGTGACAATTTCGGGAGAAAAGAGCCCGATTAGTGCTTCAAAAGAAGGTCAAGAGGTAGGTTTCTACATGCAGTGGGAGGCATTATGATCCATCAAATGCAGGAGCTGAGCCTGTTAAAGGAAAGACCCCAATGGCTGAACAAAAAAGAAAAAGAATGTCAGACTCAAATCGCCAAGTAACAAGCCAGTTACTGAGAACGAGGCTAGAGAATTTCTAAAATTCTTAAAGCATAGTGAGTACAGTGTTGTAGAGTAGCTACATAAGCAACCGACTCGCATCTTAGAGCTAGCTTTACTTTTAAGTTTGGAGACACATCGTGAAGCATTAATGAAAGTGCTAAATGAAACTTATGTCGCTAACGATATCTCTGTGAACAAGATAGACCGCCTGGTCAACAATATAAGTGCCGACAACTTTATCTTCTTCAATGATGATGAGATACCTCCTAGGGGCATGGGATCTACAAAGGCTTTGCACATCACCACCCGCTGCAAAGGGTATATTTTACTAGGGGTGTTGATCGATAACGGATCTGCTCTAAATGTCTTACCCTTATCCACGCTAAATAGGTTGCATGTGGATAGCTCTCACATGAAGAGCTGTCAAACCATAGTGAAAGCATTTGACGGAACTGAAAGAAGGGTGATGGGAAGGATTGAGATACCCTCTTAATTGGTCCAAACACATACGACGTAGACTTCCTAGTGATGGACATTAAGCCTTCTTATAATTATTTGTTGGGAGGCCTTGGATTCACATGGCTGGGGCAGTACCGTCGTCACTACACCAAAAGTTAAAGTTGGTAATTAAAGGCCAGTTGGTAACAATAAATGCGGAAGAAGACATTATTGCATCCGTGACCAGCGACGCGCCATACGTAGGGATGGACGATGAAGCGACAGAATGTTCATTCCGATTGTTAGAATTTGTGAATACAACCTTCATCGTCGAAGGGAACAAGATCCCGATACCCAAAATATCCAAAACTACAAAGATGGCCTGCAACTCACAGTTGGTAAAGGAGCCTTGCCTAGGAGAGGACTTGGAAAATGCCTACAAGAAAAGGTCGAGGCACCTATACTGAAGGACAAATGAAACCACTTTGGTTTAGAATTTAAGTCAGATGCGAGGCAAAAGAAGAAGGAGATGGAGAAGAAACAAGAAAGGAGAAGAGTGCGACTGAGCAGGGAAGAGGTCAAGTGGGAACCGATGACCTTTCCCCATATATCCAAGACATTCGTATCTGGAGGAACCATTCATCTGGAAAGAAAGATGCCAAGGAAAGAGACTGCAAAAAAAATGTTGGGAAACCTAAACATCAATGCCATATCTGAAGAAGGAATCGGGGGAGAAAATTTATCAGACATCTGCCCCTATGTACCGGGAAGTATTTTGAACAATTAGACTGTGGAAGAGATCCTTGTAGCTTTTAGAGCCAATACAGAGTAATGTTTAAAACACGCTTATCCCTGTAGTTTTTAGAGCCAATACAGAGTAATGTTTAAAACATGCTTATTTTGAACAATTGGATTGTGAAATAGGCTTATGTTCAAAATCTTTATTTCATTAAAAATGCATTTTTGCGTATCATTTTGAGCAAATATTCTTTTATTCTTTTTATTCATAATTATACCATACAAATAATTATTCTTAGATTCTTTTATTCTTTGGATTTTTTCTTCATCCCTATAATAGGTCTCCAAATATGAATGATATGAGCGACATCGCTACTAACTTAGAATCTCCTTTTGAGCAAGATATGTGCATGGAAGATTCTCAAGATTTTGAAGATGATCGAGAATGTAACATATCTCCTGATTTGTTTGAGGATGGTAGAAAAGATGAGAAACAAATCTTGCCTTATAAAGAGTCAGTGGAAATTGTGACCTTATAACAGGAAAAAGAAGTGAAGATAGGAGCTTGCATTACCGTAGAGACGAAGCAAGACCTCATTAAATTACTCCAAGAATTTAAAGATGTCTTCGCTTAGTCATATCAAGACATGCTCGTGTTAAGTACTGATGTCGTGGTACATCGGCTCCCCATAAAGGAAGAATGCAAGCCGGTTCAACAGAAGCTCCGAAGGATGAGGCCTGATGTTTTACTGAAAATAAAAGATGAAGTCAAAAAATAGTTCGATGATGGTTTCTTACGGTGGTTAAATACTCAGAATGGGTAGCCAATATCGTGCCGTCTCAAAAAAAGATGGGAAAGTACGAATGTGTGTGGACTACAGGGACTTGAACAAAGACAGTTCAAAAGATAATTTTCCATTGCCACATATCGACACATTAGTAAACAACACGATAAGTTATTCACTATTCCCCTTCATGGATGGCTTCTCGGGATACAATCAAATAAAGATGCATCCTGAAGACATGGAGAAGACCACATTCGTAACTATGTAGGGAACTTTTTGCTGCAAGGTGATACCATTTGGATTGAAAAATAAGAGAGCAACATATCAAAGAGCCATGGTAACTTTGTTTCATGATATGATGCACAAAGAAATCGAGGTTTATGAAGACGATATGATCGCAAAATCCTGAACACAGAAAGAGCATGTACAAGTCTTGAGGAAATTATTTTTGAGACTGAGGAAATTTCAACTGAAGCTTAATCCAGCAAAATGTACTTTCGGGGCTAGGTCGGAAAACTACTAAGATTTGTAGTCAGTGAAAAGGGGATTGAAATCAACCCAGACAAAGTAAAGGCTATACAACAATTGCTTCCACCACGTACATAAAAAGAAGTTCGAGGGTTCCTAGGAAGACTAAATTACATCGCCCGGTTTATTTCATAGCTAAATGAGAAATTCGACCTTATATTCCATCTCCTTAAGAAACATAACCCAGGCGTTTGGGATGAGGAGTGCCAAAAAACTTTTGATAAGGTCAAACATTACTTGTCCAATGCTCCAGTACTGATGCCACCTAACCCAAATAGATCACTGATACTGTACTTGGCAGTATTCAAAAATTCCATGGGATCGTGCTTGGTCAACATGATGAGTTTGGAAGAAAAGAAAGAGTGATATACTATCTCAGTAAGAAATTCATTGAATGTGAGACAAGATATTCACCAATCGAGAAGTTATGTTGCGTCTTGATTTGGACAACCCGAAGATTGAGACAATATATGCTATACTACACGACTTGGCTCATCTCAAAGCTAGACCCTCTAAAGTATATGATTGAGTCAACTGCTTTAAATGGAAGAATGGCCCGATGACAAATTATACTTTTGAATTTGACATAGTCTATGTAAATCAGAAGGCAGCCAAAGGAAACGCAATAGCAGATTTTCTGGCCAGTAGAGCTCTAGAGGATTACGAGCCTTTGAACTTTAATTTTCAAATGAACACTTAATGTATGTTGCAACCACTGAAGAAGACTCGCAAGAAGGTCATTCTTGGAAGCTAAACTTTGATGGAGCCTTAAATGCTGTGGGTAACGAAATTGGGGTAGTCCTAATATCCCTAAACGAAGATCATTATCCCTTCACTAGCAAATTGGATTTTGATTGCACGAACAATATGGAAAAATACGAAGCATGCATCATTGGTATCCGCCCAGCCATAGAACGTGAGATCAAAGTGCTAGAGGTATATGGAGATTCCACATTGGTGATCTATCAACTCAATGGAGAATGGGAGACAAGAGATCCCAAGTTAATCAAGTATTAAAAGTTGGTTCTTGAGTTAATTGAGGAGTTCGAGGGCATCACCTTCTATTACCTCCTACGAGATGAAAATCCGATGGCCGATGCCTTAGCTACCTTAGCTTCGATGACCAAAGTGAACAAGCAAGAGCATGTAAAGCCTATCCAGATGAGTATTTATGAGGCTCTAGCTCATTGTTACAACATCGAAGAAGAAGAAGAAAAAGACAATCACCCTTGGTACAACGACATATTGCGGTATGTGAAAAATAGTGAATACCCTGACCAAGTGACTAAGAATGATAAAAGGACATTGAGAAGGTTGGCCAATGACTATGTCTTAGATGTGGAGATCCTATATAAAAGGAGAAAGGATCAGGTACTACTAATATGTGTAGACGCTATCGAGGCTAAGCAAATTTTAGAAGAAGTGTACAAAGGTGTCTGCAGAACACATGCCAATGGTTTTACAATGGCCAAGTAGATTATGAGATTCGGGTATTATTAGTCCACCATGGAAGGAGATTGCATCAATTATGCCAAGAAATGCCACAAGTGTCAAATTTACGAGATAAAATTCATGTCCCTCCCTCACCTCTTTATGTTATGACTTCTCTGTGGCCTTTCTCTATGTGAGGCATGGACGTCATTAGGCTAATTCACCTAAAGCCTCTAACGGGCATCATTTCATCTTCGTGGTTATCGATTACTTTACCAAGTGGGTAGAAGTCACTTCATAAGCCAATGTCACGAAATCGACAGTCAGCAAATTCTTAAAGAAAGAGATCTTATGTCGATATGGAATGCCAGAAAGGATCATTTCTGACAACGCACTAAATTTGAACAATAGCACGATATCAGAAGTATGCAGTTAGTTCAAGATCAAACACTACAACTCATCACCATATCGCCCAAAAATGAATGGTGCAGTGGAGACAACCAACAAGAATATTAAGAAGATCGTGGGGAAAATAACTGAGACTTATAAAGATTGGCATGACAAGCTACCATTCGCCCTCTCTGCTTATCGAACATCTGTCAGGACCTCAACCGGGGCAACACCCTTCTCTTTGGTTTATCGAATAGAGGCAATTTTACCCATTGAAGTTGAAATTCCTTCTATCCAAGTTTTGGCAGAATTAAAGTTAGACAAAGTAGAATGGGTCTAATCCCGATATGATCAGCTAAACTTGATTGAGGAGAAAAGATTGAAAGCCATCCCTCATGGTCAGATGTACCAAAAACAAATGATGCGAGCTTACAACAAAAAGATTTGTCCTAGAGAATTTCATGAGGGAGACCTAGTATTTTAAAAGATCTTGCCAATACAAAAGGATTTCAGAGGGAAATTGATGTCAAATTGGGAAGGACCTTATGTGGTAAAGAAGGCCTTTTTGGAGGAGCACTAAATCTGACTGAGATGGATGGAAAAAGCTTACTCAATTCTATGAATTCAGACTCAGTCAAGAAATATTTTACCTAAAAAAAAGAAAAAGAAAAAGAAAATGGGAGAGGCCAAGGTGAAAACTCGCAAAGAGTGCCTTGAGACCAAATGGGTTTTGAATTGAAAACCCAGGAAAAGGACAATTCAAATCTTGATCAAGGATGGGGCATGTGGTATTTTGGTTATCCCTAAATGAACAAGGAAGAGAGATGCTACGGCTTGGGGCATTAACAAAGTATTTTGGATCTCCAAAACACATATCAAGTTCGAAAGGATCCTCGGGAAGTTAGTACAAAGAAACTCATGCTATGATATCCGGGGCACCTATTTTCGTCTTATTCACTTTGTATTTAAGCAAATCTGCTATTTTGATTAATCTATTCATTTCAAGCCTTGCTCTTAATAAATTTCGATCTTGTCCATTACTACAATATTTTTCAAGCATTTTTACATTGAAATAACGATTAATGGACTAATGTTATTTAAGTAAAGGGAGTTTTGCATATTGCTCTGAAAGGTTTTCTAAAATAATACAAGGATTTGGAAATATGACTATTATTTAGAACTCACCAAACCTAAGGGTTAGAAATATTTGAGAAAGAATAGTCTAAATTACGACTATTTCTTCGGGTTTTCTGTCAAAAATACCAGCTGAGCAAGAAGGCAGGTTACTGCGTTAGTGATAGAACCTTGATGAACAACGAGCAATGACAACCTAAGCATCAAAAAGGGATCATTCTCGTAGAATGACATTCTGCATTCATGCAAATATCATGCATACACATCTAGTTAGGAGCATTTGATTCATTCTAATCATGACATCCTAATCATTTGGCATAAACATAGGCCCATGAAATCAATTCAACAGGTCATGTTCCCCAGAGGAATGTGTAACAAGATCAGTGAATCCACAAATCCCATACCCTTGAAGTTGCAGTGGAATGGATTGAAGTCATTATAGCAAACCTTATCTCCCTGATGTTACAGTGGAACAAGTTGAAGTTACTAGTCTTATCTCCCTAAAGTTGCAGTGGAGTAGACTGAAGATAGTGAATCTTATTTCCCTGAAGTTGCAGTGGAACAAATTGAAGCTATAAATCACAGATCTTATCTATCTAAAATTACAGTAGAGCAAATCAAAATAAACCTTATCTCCCTAAAGTTGCAGTGGAGCAGACTGAAGATAGTTAATCCTATCTCTCTGAAGTTGCAATGGAGAGGATTAAAACGACGAATCATATACCTCTGAAGTTGTAGTAGGTCGGATCAAATCTACCATGGCAAATCTTATCTCCCTGAAGTTGCAGTGAAGCAGATTGAAGCCCTTACTATTATCTCTTTGAAGTTGCAGTGGAGCAAATTGAAGATAGCGAATCTTATTTCCCTGAAGTTGCAGTGGAACAGATTAAAGCTACGAGTTACAAATCCTATACCTCTGAAGTTGCAGTAGGTCGGATCAAATCTACCATGGCAAATTTTATCTCCTTGAAGTTGCAGTGGAGTAGATTGAAACCATTACCCGTATCTCCCTGAAGTTGCAGTGGAGCAGACTGAAGATAGTTAATCCTATTTCTCTGAAGTTGTAGTAGAGCGGATTAAAACGATGAATTCTATACCTCTGAAGTTGCAGTAGGTCAGATCAAATCTACCATGGCAAATCTTATCTCCCTGAAGTTACAGTGGAGCAGATTAAAGCCATTACCCTTATCTCCCTGAAGTTACAGTGGAGCAAGTTAAAGATAGCGAATCTTACTCCCTTGAAGTTGTAGTGGAACAGATTAAAGCTACAAGTTACAAGTCCTATACCTCTGATGTTGCAGTAGGTCAATTAAATCTATCATAGTGAATCTTATCTCCCTGAGGTTGCAATGGAGTAGATCGAAACACCAATTCCTATACCTTTGAAGTTGCAGTGGGTTAGAGCAAGGCTATTTGAAAGATAGAAGTGCTAAAGAAGTCGAGATTTTGCAAGACTAGGCAAATTTGGTCTTTCTTAAGGTCTTTGCTTCATTCCCGTTACACGACAATGAGGAAAGAGGGGCAGCTGTATACAGGCCCAAATTTGCTCGGGGCCCGTTAGCAAATAAACCAAAACAAAATAAATAAAAAGAGTCCATTTACAATAGATTCAAAAAACCCAAATTAACCCTAACCCAAATTACAATGCTCAAATGGCCCAAAAACTTTAACACTTTCAGAAACCCTAGGGTCCCCTTTGCGCCGCTCCACACGTGGTGTCAGCGTGCCACCGCCCGAGGTGGCCTCCCTTGCACCGAAGCAAAAAAGCCCCTCCTCGTTAACTCCTAGCAAACCTGCAAAACAAATCAAAAGAAGTAGCAACACCAAACACGCAAAGACAACAATGAAGCAAACCCCAAACAGTACCAAAAAATATGATATTTGTGATATTCTCGACTATAAAAACCATGAAAGAATCCATGTATTTTTACAAACGAAAAAACATCAAATATAAAAGAAAAAGATTGAAAGTTAAAGAATCTGATTTTTCTTGCATAGGTATTACTATTTTTTTTCTTCGCATGTTTATTTTAAGTGATTTATAATATACATACATAAAAAAAAAGGTCTTACCTTTCTGGTGATCAAAGGGATGGAACTGAAAGGTTTCCTTCTCCTTTTCGAATTTTAAAGGGCTTTTCTGGGTATTTTAGTTTTAGATTAGGGTTTGAAAAGGCTGAAACAGTTGAAAATGCCTATTTTTTGGGCTCCTACCACCGTATATGGTGGCTACCGTCAATCAACGGCGCGTTCCTCCGGTGATTGGACCAGAGAGCAAAAGGGAGAATTTGAGAGGATTCTCAAACTGTTTTTGAAAAAATGAAGGGGAAAATGCATTTTTTTTCTTATTTTTTTATTTTATACAAGGGTAATACAACGCCGTTTTAGACTTAAGCTTTAATTGCCAAAACGACGCCGTTTTGTTTAGACCCAAAAACCCGACCCAAATCAGCCTAAGATCCGCGTGTTTTTGGACTAAAGGTCTATTTGCTCCCTTAGTCCTTCCGCTTTTCCTACTTGTTTCAATTGTAATCTTTTTTGTTTTTTTCCTTTTAATTTGGCCCTATAATTTTTCTTTTACTTCATTTTAGTCCTTACTGAAGTTGTGCATTTTAAAAGAAAGGGATAATTTTCCATTTAGTCCTCACTCCTTTACGCGCCTTTTAGTTTGGTCCTAATTCTTTTTAAATTTACCCCTTTCATTTTATTTCATTTTTAATTTAATCCGTGGCCTTGCTAGTTGAAACGCAGCGCATAAGGATTAGGGACATTTTCCCATTTAGTCCTTGCTAGTTTCAGCGCATTATATTCCGATCCTTGTCATTTTTTATTTATTTGCAATTTATACTTTACAATTTTATTTTAATGTCAATTAAGCCCTTTTTTATTTTAACTCTTTTATTTATCCATTTATTTGTTTAGTTATTCATTATTCTTTTATTTTATTCATTTGCTTATTCATTTATTTTCCTATTTATATATTGTTCCTTTATTTATTTATTTTAATTCTTGTATATATTTATTTATTATCCTTTCTTTTTCTATTTTTATTTGTTTTATTTTTCCATTATTATTACTACCTTATTATTCATTATTATTTTATTATCATCTATCCGCTTATTTATTTATTATCCCTTTTTATACTCAAAATTAGATCATAAATTTTTTTACACCTATTGTTCTTGTTATTATCATTATTATTATTGTTGTTGTTGTTGTTGTGATTACGATTATTGTTTTTATTTATATTATCGTTTCCATCATCATTATTATTATCCATGCATATTAACATTTTAGTTTATTAATATCAATGCTCTATATTATATTGTATTACCCATGTATAACCAATTTTGCCCGGGCTTACAAGCCCATTTTAACCCAAGCCTAATACAACCTACCCAGACCCAAAATTAAAACCCAACGGCCCATTTTAGAACCCAAAATCAACAATTAGACAACCCATACCCACAACCTATTAAACCTAAACCTACCCAAGCCCAAACCCCAAACCAGAATTTTCTAACCCTAGGTACGTCGCACCTAGGGCCACTTGCCGAACCTGCTCCTGACATGTCTGACGCCACCAGTAGTCCCGTCCACCGCCCTTCCACCGCCTTTGGCCCTGCAAACAATAAACGGGAAAGGACAGAAAGCAACAAGTTGTAAAAAAATTTGGCTATAAAAGCCGATTCAAAATATTTGTAAAGGGGTTCCTTTTTTTTAAAATCAATACAAAAAACAGAGAAAATCAATACAAAAAACAAAAAAAGAAGAAAAAGCATAAGGATTCAAGCAAAAACAAAAATCAGAGAACAAAAATGCCCAAAAGATCAAATCAGAAACCCAAGGTTTTTTTTATTTTTTTTTCATTTTCCTCCTCATTTACGAATCTGTTTTCTCTTCGTTTATGCATGAATAAAACATGAGACATTAAAGGGTAAAGGAAACAAATATATAAAAAAAAGAGAAAAAAAGAGGAAACTTTTTACCCTAGCGCTTATCACAAGACTATGGCCGCCATGACGAGTCATGATGGACGACGACCGAGCAAGGCTTGAGAAGGAGACCACTGCAGAGAAAAAAAAGAGAATCAAAAATTTTTTTTTAAACGCACAGCTCAAATGATTTTTTTCTGAGTTTTAGGCCTTATATAGCCCTTTAAAATGACGTCGTTTTGGGACTGGCTTTTAACCCCCAAAATGACGCCGTTTCACTCGACCCGACCCGAATCCAACCCTTACCCTAAGAGGATCCACGTGTTTTTAAGCCATAGGTGAAATTGCACTACTGGTCCTTCCGCATTTTCATGTTTTTAAAATCAAATTTTTAATTATTGCAATATTGGCCCAGAAATTTCACGCGATTTGCGATTCGGTCCTTCCCTCAAACGCCGCGTTTAACTTACTGGGGAATATTACCTCTTTGGTCCCCCACCTTCTATGCGCGTTTCTAATTTAGCCCTCAAACCTCTGTTTTATTTACAATTTGACCCGAAACTTTCGTTTTTAATGCAATTTAATCCATTTTTCAATTATTTTGTAATTTTTACTACTTTTACTATTATTTAATATTTTTATTATTATTTATTATTGCTTATTTATTATTATTATTATTATTATTATTATTATTTGTTATTTTCATTATATTTTACTACTATTTGTTTGTTATTATTTATTATGTGTGTTATTATTTTATTTTTTCTACTAATATCATTATTTTATTTAGTATTATTATTTTGTTTTCATTATTATTATTATTATTATTATCTATTTTTATTATTATATCATCATTATCATCACTAATATTATTATTATATTTATTACCACTATTAATGTATATTGTTATTACTACCATTTTATTTTTCTTTTCTTTAAAATTATTACTCTTATTTTACTTCCATTATTATTATTATTTATTAGTATTATTATTATCGTTATTATTATCATGTTACTATTATTATTTCATCGTTATTTCTACTACGGTTAATAAACGTAATTCGTTCAATATATTATCCTTACTTATACATATATACATGTATGTGTCTTTCATTATCCTTTTCACATGTAACATCTCATCATTTGTCTCACTAATCTTACCCGATTTATCAAATTTTCAAATAACCGATATTCCGTATTAAAGGTTCGAGAGAATCAAGCCCTAACTTACTGGGTTCCATTTTCTCCTTTAATCAATAACTAATATCCTTTTGAAATCGCAATGCAAGTTTTAAATAAAATACTTGTTCTTGGAAATTCAAATGTTGCGCCATAACTTCATCGGACACGACATTTAGATACCCCGAGATGAGTTTTTTAAAAGTAAAAGAAATATTCAGATTTGGAATTTCAAGAAAATCGAGCCCTAACTTACTAGGTTCCGTTTCTCATTTGACAAATAATGAATATCACCTTGAAATTTTTAGCCAAGTTTTAAAATCAAAGACAAGTTCGGCCGGAGTCCAAAGCGTCGTACCTAACTTCATCGGATACGATGCTTTATCTCTTCAAATAAGAAAGTCTTAGCATCCTTCCGATCCTTCAAGTTTTGAAAATAAAAGTATCCATTTTCAATCATTTTAAAGTTTTCAACATTAGGACATCAATCAATCAATTTGGTACCAATTTTGAGCGTGACGAGGGTGCTAACCCTTCCTCGCACGTAATCGACTCCCGAACCCGTTTTCTCCAATTTCACAGACCAAAAATCCTATTTTAGTAAATCAAAATGTTTTATTAAAACAAGGTGATCCGATCACACCTAATAAAGATCGGTGGTGACTCCTTCCTTTTCATTTTCAAACCTCGAGTCGACCGCGTCGTTTACTATTTTATCAAAAAATGGTTACGACAGCTTGGTGACTCCACTGGGGACTTCGAGAGTCAGGCTATAGATTGATTGATTTTTGTCCTTTTGATTAAAATTGGAAAATGATTTCGAAAAATCATGCTTCTTTTAATGCACTTTCAACTTTGGGTCTCATAAATACTTTGGCATTGCATTGTATGACCGTTGTGGTCACACCCTTTAAGTGGGAGCGAGAAGCTATGCCTTCGTGAGGTTTACACCTCCGCATGGGCTAGTGGACTACTTTCGGGATACATCCGTACCTATGTCTTCGTGAAGTTTTCACTTCCGCATAGCCATAGGGAAATGTATTCCCCTGAACTGAACTCGGTCCGTATGAGCCTATAATGGGTGAGGATCGAGGAATCTGCTGGTTCGGGTATCTCAAACTTTAGAACTCAACCACATGTAAAGAGCCTAAGAACCCACCCCGAGCTGAACTATGCCAAACCTTAGTAGTTACCCAGATAGGCGTTTGTGTATTTTACATGCTTTATATCTCATTCTGTGGTATTAATTGATGATGTTTTATTTCCTCTGCATGTTATTTCCATTTTTAAGAGGCATCGATTCACGGTCAGTTTCTGAGTTAGAAAGCTAGTAATGAAAAGCGAATTCCTTGATAAAGTGGAGGACAATGCGGTCGCCCGCACATGGTCAGAGCAAAGCCAATTAGAAAAAGGGGACAGCTTAGTTGAGGAATATGTGTCAAAATTACGGGATTTCACCAATATCAGTGTCACGCAGAATGAACTCCAAGAGTTGAAAGAAATATGGACCCAGTGGGATGACGAGGCAAAGCAATTGTTCTATAGTACCTACGGCGATCTACCATACCTGCTTGATGTCAAAATAGATAAGCACCTATTCCGAGCAATGACTCAGTTCTAGAATGCTGCTTATAGCTATTTCTCATTCAGGAAAGTAGATTTGGTTCCCACGGTAGAGGAATAAATGACCTTGCTACGTTGTTCGAGAATTCAAGTTGATAAAGCTTATTCTAAAGTAGTTAATAGCCTAAATTTTGCGAAGAAATTGATGAATATCACGGGAATGAGCAAACAATCGGTCTCAGCTAGAATGCAGAAGAAAGGCGGGGGTAAATGCATACCTTGGATATATTTGAGGGACCTGATCCTAACGCATCCTGATGCAAAAAAAAGATTGACGTCTTGGCCTTGTGTATTTACGGTTTTGTGATCTTCCCAAAAGCTCTAAGACATATTGACGAAGCAGTTATTGATCTATTCGGCCGATTAGACAAAGGGGTCATGCCTGTTCCTACCCTCTTGGCCGAAACGTTCAGATCCTTGAATGCATGTCTGAATAGGTGAAGGCAAATTTATTGGATGTGCGCAGTTGTTATTGGCCTGGTTCCATAGTCACTTTTGGAAAGTGGAAAAAGTGTCTTATCAGTTTTTGTCGGAGTATTACTCCCGCTGAAAGAGATAGTAGCTACGCCTGGAGAGAAGACGTGTCCGAAGAAAATTGGATAGCGCCCTTCAAAACCTTCAAGAAGATGGCATCGAGTGGAAAGCTTTTGGATGATTCCGACAAGATCCTCTATCATTGTGGAAACTTCGACGGGTTCCTCATCGAATTTGGGGTGCCACTGCAGATGCCCCTATGCTGGTCCTAAGACAATATAGTTCAAGATAGTTCGTACCAACGACATACGGACTGGCTCAATGCGAGTTCTCATACGAAGGGGGAGCTATAAGAAAAAGGTTAAAGAGATCTCTAGTGCCTGGAATCAGATTCATAGATGAAAAGGTTATCCACAGGCCCGATGATGACTCCAGAGTACAGCGGATGGAGGATTAGAAGGATTAATGATAATGTCCCTGAGCCAAATCTAGAGGGCGCCTGATCGAGAGAAGAATGCTTGCGAGTGGTCCCATATGAATTAGAGATTGTGAAACAAGATTTTGAATGGATGAGTTCGAAGCTTGGAAAAAGGATAGAAAAGCTGGAAGAAGAAAAGATGTCCTCCAATTAGAGGTGGACGGTCAAAAATTAGAGGCCGAGAAATTTAGAAAGGATAAAATAGAAGGTAGAGGAAGACCGAGATAGCTTGAAGACGAAATAAAAGAAGATGCGCCTGACGATAAAAAACTATGGATTAGGAAAAACTTCAGAGCAGTGGCGATAAGAGATTCGAGATGAAAAAGCTAGAGTTAGCAGTTGGGAGAAAAAGTTTCAAGAAATGCAAACACAAAACGAGGCCTTAGAGAAGGGCATGACAGAAAGCCAAAAGGAGAAAAATGGACTAAAAGCTAGAGTGGCTGAGTTGGGGTAGTCTCGACTACTATCAAGTCAAGACTCGTAAAGTAAATCAAATCAAGTCCGAATGTAATCAAAGAAATGAAAGGTAAGGTTGAAGAGCTAGAATCGACATTACACAGTGGTGAGCTCCGGATTGAGCTTTTGGAAAAAAAGAAAGGCGTTAGGAGGAGGAGCTTCGCCATTCTTGTGAGCAAGTTAGAAGCCAGAATTACCTCATGGTGAAGCGATAATCCAGATTCGAGAGGTAGCTAATCACCTACAGACTTTGGCTGCAGAGGCTGACATATTGAGCGTGAGATAGGAGCTACAACCGGGTTGTAATCAAGAGCTAATCTCTTTGCTTGGGAAAATCAAAACCTTAGGCCTTGGGGCGAAAGCATATTTGTAGTCTGTTTAATGTAAAGGATTTTGTTTTCTAATAAAGTTTTCTAAAATGAAGTTGAATCTGAATCGATGCCTTCTTCTTGCATTCATGCATTTGCATTGCATCATCAAAGAAATGAGGTATTGATTAATATTCGGTTGCTAAATAGAAGAGTTTGTCATAAAGAAATGAATTTCTTGATAAAGTGGATTGTAATACGGTTGCCCAAATATAGTTCAAATAAACAACGAGAGAAGGCCAATAGTCCATAGAAGAACGCAAGACTTTGCCCGATGATTCAAGCCAACACGGATTATTCAAGAGTCCTCATGTCTCGATTTCCTTAAAGAAGCTTATGAATATCATAGAGGATAAGTGAGTGAAGAGGTAGGGCTTGAACTGAGCAACAAGGAGCTAAAAGAAACATCTATGGAGAAAGTTTACGGGACACGACCATAACATACAGATACGAAGAAAAAGACTGGTGTTTCCACTTGGATTATGATGACAAAATCGTATACATAATTGTTTTATGTAAAGAGCTTTATTTCCTAGAAAAGTTCTTCTAATGGAATTGAATTTATAATCAGCGCCTATCTTTCTTTTTAGCATTCTCTCTACGCATTTGAATGGCATTGCATCATCTTAGAAAGGAAGTGTTGATTCATATTCGGTTGCTAAATGGAAGAGTTTTTCATAAGAAATGTGTTACTTAATAAAGTGGATTGTAATACGGTCGTTCGAACATAAGGACATGGCCGTATATGTGATCCGTTTTATGTAAAGAAACGTATCTTCTAGAAAAGTTCTTCTAATGGAATCAAATTCATGATCAACACCTCTCTTTCTTTTTACATTCATGCCATGCGCTTGCATTGCATTTTATACATTTGCATGACATCACATTATATACATTTGAGTCCAAAGAAAGAGCCTAATAAGTTAAAATTATAGAAGAAGAAAACAGTTGCAGAAAGACCAAGAAAGGAGGATTGAGAGAGCCTCAGGTCAGGAATCGAAATGGGAACCCATAGTGTATCCTCCTTTGTCAAAAACATTTACATCTGCAGGAATGATGTAGCCAGGGAGTGATAATTCACGAAGCACATTGTTATTTATTGAAAGGGGTCTTCAGGACGTCAGTATAAATGTTATTGACAAAGGGGATGATGCAATTGAAGATGTTTCAATGATACGCCCTTGTCGTCCTGGATTCATTTTGAACAATTGGACTACTGTGGATCTTCTTGTAGTTTCTAAGTCCTCTCCAGAGTAATGCTCAATATAACTCTCTTTTTGCCCCTAAGTAATAGTGGTATTCTTTTGTAAGAGCTTATGTTTGCTCTTTATCATTTAAATGAACATTAATGGAGATGCATTTTGTCATAGTCTTTTCATTCTGGTTAACTCCATAAATGCTCCCTCTTCTCACGACCTATCCTTACATGTACCTTATATCATGCCATAACATTATGTTTGTTCAGTTCCAATAATATGATGCTCCTCTATAGTTTTCTTTTCCATTCACCTTTCAGGTTTTTAGATACCAACGACATGAACAATCCCGTTACAAGTCCTGAAATCGATTTTGAGAAAGCTATTTGTTTAGGAGAATTCAAAGTGAGGAAAATGTCAAGATTATGTCTCGCCTCTCGACTTATTAAGAATGATAGAATAAGAAGATAAATGATTCTACCCCATCAAGAATCTGTTGAGACAGTGAACTTGGGAAATGAAGAAAAGAGGTAGGAAGTGAAGATTGGGATCTCCATTTCAGAGAAGACCAAACATGATTTGATCGCCTTGCTTCGTGAGTATAAAGATGTATTTGCATGGTCGTATCAGATATGCCAGGTTGAACGAGGATGTAGTGGTCCATAGACTCCATCGAAACCGAATGCAAACCCATTCAATGAAGCTAAGATGAATGAGACACAAATATCGTTAAAGATAAAAGAAGAAGTCAAGAAACAATTTGATGCTGGCTTCCTACAAGCCTCTAAATACCCAGAATGGGTAGCAAACATAGTCCCAGTACAGAAGAAAAACAGTAAGGTACGAATGTGCGTGGATTATCGTGATCTGAATCAAGCAAGCCCTAAGGATAATTTTCCTTTACCACACATTGATACGTTGGTGGATAACACAACAAAACATTTATTATTTTCTTTCATGGATGGATTCTTGGGTTATAATCAAATAAAGATGACTCCCGAAGATATGGAGAAAACTACATTCGTGACGATATGGGGAACATTCTGTTACAAGGTGATGCCATTCGGATTGAAGAATACCGGGGCAACATATCAGAGGGCTACGGTGATGTTGTTCCATGACATGATGCATAAAGAAATGGAAGTCTACGTCAATGATATGATTGCCAAATTTCAGGGGGAAAGAGAACATGTTAAGAACCTCAGGAAATTGTTCGAAAGACTAAGAAAGTTCCAACTGAAGCTTAATCCAGCCAAGTGCAACCAGTGTGACCCAATTTTTCGACTCATTCGAAAACACAATCCTGGAGAATGGAACGAGGAGTGCCAAGTGGCTTTTGATAAAATAAAATAGTATTTGTCTAGCCCCCCGGTGCTAGTACCGCCAACTCTCGGGAGACCGTTAATATTGTATCTGACTGTGTTCGAAAACTCAATGGGATGCGTACTGGGGCAACATGATGAGTCAGGGAAAAGAGAAAAGGCGATTTACTACCTCAGCAAGAAGTTCACAGAGTATGAAGCATGGTACCCGACAATTGAAAGATTCATTATGCTTTGGTCCGGTAGTTCAAGGCTCGCATAATATATGTTGTATCATACGACGTGGTTAAATTCAAAATTAGACCCAATAAAAAACATGATGGAATTACCTGCACTCTCAGGAAGAATGACACGATGGCAGATTTTACTATCAGAGTACGACATTGTGTATGTGAGTCAAAAGTCGATAAAGGGGAGCGCGATAGCTGACTTCTTAACAACTCGAACAACGGAAGAATACGAGCTATTGAGATTCGATTTCCCAGACGAAAACTTGATGTGCATGACAGAAAAAGAGTGTGAGTCGTCAAAAGAGAAACCGTGGAAGATGAGCTTTGACGGTGCATCGAATGCATTAGGGCATGAGATTGGAGCAGTCCTAGTGTCACCAGAGGGGAACCATTATCCGCTCACTATAAGATTAAATTTCTTCTATACCAATAATGTTGCGGAATATGAGGCTTGCATCATGGGACTTCATGCAACCATTGAACGAAACATCAAAATCTTGGATGTATACCGGGATTCAGCATTGGTGATCTACCAAATCCGTGGAGATTGGGAAGTGAGAGATTCGAAGTTGGTCAAATATCGCGATCTTGTTACGAAATTGGTCAAAGAGTTCAAAAAAGTGACTTTTAATTGCTTCTCACGAGAAGAATACCAATTGGCTGATGCCCTGGCCACTTTGGCCTCAATGTTCAAAATAAACAGAGAAATAGAAATAATGCCTCTCCAAATGAGCATATATAAGGTCCCTGCGCATTGTTTTAGCATTGAAAAAGAGGCAGATGGACAGCCATGGTTCCATGATATCTTAGAATATGTCAAGAATCAAAGATATCTCGAGCAAGAAAATGAGAATGACAAAAGAACAATCAGAAGAATGGCGGTGGGATTTGTTCTCGATGGGTACATCCTATGTAAAAGAGGGAAAGATCAAGTGCTCCTGAGATGCGCAGATGCTGTTGAACCCAGAAAAATACTTAAAGATGTCCATGAAGGAACTTGTGGAACGCATGCCAATGGTTTCACTATGGCTAGGAAGATTATGAGACTTAGTTATTACTGGCTGACGATGGAAAGCGATCGCATTAGTTACGCATTTAAAGTGCCACAAATGTCAAATTTACTACGATAAAATTCATGCAAATTTCATTGCCCCTTCATGTCATGACTTCTTCGTGGCCTTTTTCTATGTGGGGCATGGATGTTATAGGGCCAATTTCCCCAAAAGCTTCTAATGGACACCGATTCATTTTTGTGGTCATAGATTACTTCACAAAATGGATAGAAGCCGCATCATTTGCTAATGTGATGAAGACCGCAGTTTGCAGGTTCTTAAAAAAGAGATCATATGTCGATACGGTTTGCCTAAGAGAATCATTTCGGATAATGCTTTGAATCTGAACAACAAGATGATAAAGGAAGTATGTGAGCAATTTCAAATAAAGCATCATAATTCCTCACCCTATCGCCTAAAGATGAATGGAGCAAGAGAAGTCGCTAATAAAATATTAAGAAGATTATTGAGAAAATGACCAAGACATATAAAGACCGCACGAGAAGCTACCTTTCGCTTTGTATGCATATCGCACATCCGTCGCGCATATCTACGGAGCAACTCCTTTCTCTAGTCTATGGAATGGAAGTCGTGATGCCCATCAAAGTTGAGATCCTCTCTACGAGTCTTAATGGAGTCAAAACTAGAAGAATCAGAATGGGTTCGAGCTCGATATGACCAGCTAAATCTTATCGAAGAAAAATGCTTGAAGGCGATTTTCCATGGGCAAATATACCAGAAGAGAATGATCACGGCACATGATAAGAAGGTGTGGCAAAGAGAATTTCGCGAGGGAGAACTTGTACTGAGAAAGATTCTCCCAATACAAAAAGATTTTCGAGGAAAATGGGCACCAAATTGGGAAGGGTCATACGTCGTAAAGAAGGCTTTCTCAGGTGGAGCTTTGATTCACACTGAGATAGATGGGAAAGAGTTACCTAATCCAATGAACTCAGATGCCGTGAAAAAGTACTATGCCTAAAAAAAAAAGATCAAGATGAAAACCCGAAAGGGCGTCTTGGTGAAAAAAAAAAGAGAGATCAACATGAAAACCCAAAATGGCATTTTGGTGAAAAAAAAGAGATCAAGATGAAAACCCGAAAGGGAGTCTTGGAAAAAAAAGATTAAGATGAAAACCCGAAAGGACATTTTGATAAACAAAAAGATTAGGATGAAAACCTGAAAGGGCATCCTAATGAAGGGGGTTTAGACATAAAGAGCAAGACGATTTGAACAGAGAATCAAATGCCTAGATTATAATATTTGAAGCAGACTCGAAAGCTCAAAATCTTCTACACAAGAAGCTTTGCTCGAAAAGATCCAGGATGAAGAAACGTGGAGAAGTTCATGCGTTGGATATCTAGAGCATTTGCGATAATTGAACCTGCTTTTCCTTTTTATAACATTTTCTTTATTAAAATATTCCTTGTCAATTTTTTTTGCTTATTGCTTTTGAAATAAATATGAGTGTGAGGTATCCCTTTCATATACCTACTTTGCCATTTTCATGCATCTCATTTTTGGTCTATTTAAATGATAAATAGTGAAATTACATACTCTAAACAAAAAGAACGTTGAGCATTACCTGGATGAGAATTTGGTAAGTACAAGAGCCTCAAAGCAAGGACAAAGTTCAACAGGGGGCAAAAGGGTGATATACGAGAAATGCAGATTACTCAGAAACTTGAGGATGTACAAAACCCGAAAGAAAAGTCAAGAGTCAAAGCAATGAATACAGTCATCATGAAAGTCGTGATAAAAGAGATACATGACAAACAAGCCTGTATGCATGGCATAATCATGTAGGCATAAAAGCATTTAAAACAAACACGTGCATATCATGATAACATCATGCATGACACATACAGGCACGCCAATAAAGCAAGAAGTTTTGATTATAGTTGTACCAAACCAAGGAAAAAGAAGACATCCGAGTTCCACCAGATGATATGTTTTGAAATTCTGATTGCAAAATATCAACTCATAATACGAGAAGTGAGTTGAGCCTCAGGTCACACGCTGAGGTGTTTTTCAATATTTATTTTTCAAAATATCAACTCATAATACGAGAGGTGAGTTGAGCCTCGGGTCACACGCTGAGGTGTTTTTCAATTTCTGTTCAAAAATCAACTCATAATACGAGAGGTGAGTTGAGTCTCGGGTTGCATGCCGAGGTATTTTTAATTTTTGTCTTTCAATTTCTGTTCAAAAATTAACTCATAATACAAGAGGTGAGTTGAACCTCGGGTCGCACGCCGAGGTATTTTTAATTTCTATTTTTCAATTTCTGTTCAAAAATTAACTCATAAAACGAGAGGTGAATGGAGCCTCGAGTCGCACGCCGAGGTATTTTTAATTTCTATCTTTCAATTTTTGTTCAAAAATCAACTCATAATCCGAGAGGTGAGTTGAGCCTCGGGTCACACGCCGAGGTATTTTTAATTCCTGTTGTTCAATTTCTGTTCAAAAATCAACTTATAATACGAGAGGTGAGTTGAGCCTCGGGTCGCACGCTGAGGTATTTTTAATTTCTGTCTGTCAATTTCGGTTCAAAAATCAACTCATAGTACGAGAGGTGAGTTGAGCCTCGGGTCGCACGCCGAGGTATTTTTTAATTTCTGTCTTTCAATTTCTGTTCAAAAATCAACTCATAATGCGAGAGGTGAGTTGAGCCTCGGGTCACATGCCGAGGTATTTTCAATTTCTATTTGTTCCAAAAGATCAACTCATATTACAAGAGGTGAGTTGAGCCTCAGGTCACACGGTGAGGTATTTTTCAATCTCTGTTCTTCAAAAAAAATCAACTCATATTGTGATAGGTGCGTCGAGCCTCGGGTCGCACGCTGAGGTATCTTTAGTCTTCTTGAAGATAGTAAGGAAGCAAATTAAAAAGTTTAGAATTCTTATTTCCTCGAAGTTCCCGTGGAATAGGCTGAGATTACAAATCCCGTTTTCCTAAGTTTACAATGAGGATCAACTCTTATCTTTTTGAAGCAGAGAAGATTGAGTGGAGTGGATTAAAGCTACAGGTCCTATCTCTCTAAGTTTTTCAGAGAGTGATTGAAGATAGCAGGTCTGGCATCCTTGAAGTTGCAGGAGTAGATTGAAGATATCACATCTTATCTCACTGAAGTTGCAACAGAGCAAATTGGAGCCGCAAGTCCCATCTCTCCGAAGTAGCGGTGGAGTGGTTCAAAACAACAAGATGCGGTGGACTGGAATGAGACTACTTGAAGAAGAGGGGTACCAAAGAAGTCAATACTTAGCGGGACAAGGCAAAATTGGTCTTTTTGAAAGTCTTTGCTCTGCTTCTCATATACATTAACGAGCAAAGAGGGCAACAGACAACCCCATTTTGCCCGGCCTTACAAGCCCATTTTAACCCAAGCCTAATACAACCTACCTGCACTCCAAAATTAAAACCTAACAGGCCCATTTTACAACCCAAAACCAACAATTAGACAACCCATACCCACAACCCATTAAATCTAAACCTACCCAAGCCCAAACCCCAAACCAAAATTTTCTAACCCTAGGTGCGCCACACCTAGGGCCACTTGCCAAACCTGCCTCTGACATGTCTGACCCCGCCAGCAGTCCCATCCACAGCCCTTCCACCGCCTCTGGCCCTACAAACAATAAATGGGAAAGGACAAAAAGCAGCAAGTTGTAAAAAAATTTGGGTATAAAAGCCGATTCAAAATATTTGTAAAGGGTGTTCCTTTTTTTAAAATCAATACAAAAAACAGAGAAAATCAATACCAAGAAACAGAGAAAATCAATGCAAAAAACAGAAAAAGAAAAAAAAGCATAAGGATTCAAGCAAGAACAAAAATCAGAGAACAAAAACGCCCAAAAGATCAAATCGAAACCCAAGGTATTTTTTTTTTTTATTTTTTCATTTTCCTCCTCATTTACGAATATGTTTTCTCTTAGTTTATGCATGAATAAAACATGAGACATTAAAGCGTAAAGAAACAAATATATAAAAAAGAGAAAAAAGAGGAAACTTTTTACCCTAGCATGGCCACAAGATGATGGTCGTTTGACGACGAGCTGTAATGACGACGACAAACGGAGTGGTACCGAAGAAGGAGACCCCTGCAGAGAAAAAAAAGAGAATTAGAAAATTTTTTTTAAAACGCATAGCTCAAATGATTTTTTTCTGAGTTTTAAGCCTTATATAGCCCCTTAAAACGACGTCGTTTCGGGGCTGGCTTTTAACCCCCAAAATGACGCCGTTTCACTCGACCCGACCCGAATCCAACTCGTACCCTAAGAGGATCCGCGTGTTTTTAAGCCAAAGGGAAAATTGCGCTACTGGTCCTTCCGCATTTTCATGTTTTTAAAATCAAATTTTTAATTATTGTAATATTGGCCCAAAAATTTCACGCGGTTTGCAATTCGGTCCTTCCCTCAAACGTCGCGTTTAACTTACTGGGGAATATTACCTCTTTGGTCCCCCACCTTCTATGCGCGTTTCTAATTTAGGCCCCAAACCTCTGTTTTATTAACAATTTGACCCGAAACTTTCGTTTTTAATGCAATTTAACCCATTTTTCAATTATTTTGCAATTTTTACTACTTTTACTATTATTTAATATTTTTATTATTATTGCTTATTTATTATTATTATTATTATTATTATTATTATTATTATTTGTTATTTTCATTATATTTTACTACTATTTGTTTGTTTATTTATTGTGTGTTATTATTTTATTTTTTCTACTAATATCATTATTTTATTTAGTATTATTATTTTGTTTTCATTATTATTATTATTATTATTATTATTATTATTATTATTATTATTATTATCTATTTTATTATTATATCATCATTATCATCACTAATATTATTATATTTATTACCACTATTAATGTATATTGTTATTACTACCATTTTATTTTTCTTTTCTTTAAAATTATTACTCTTATTTTACTTCCATTATTATTATTATTTATTAGTATTATTATTATCGTTATTATTATCATGTTACTATTATTATTTCATCGTTATTTCTACTACGGTTAATATCGTAATACTTTCAATATATTATCCTTACTTATACGTATATACATGTATGTGTCTTTCATTATCCTTTTCACATGTAACATCTCATCATTTGTCGCACTAAGCTTACCCGATTTATCAAATTTTCAAATAATCGATATTCCATATTAAAGGTTCGAGAGAATCAAGCCCTAACTTACTGGGTTCCGATTTCTCTCCTTTAATCTGAATAACGGAATATCCTTTTTGAAATCGCAATGCAAGTTTTAAATAAAATACTTGTTCTTAGAAATTCGAAATGTTGCGCCCTAACTTACTGGACACGACATCTAGATACCTCGAGATGAGTTTTTTTAAAAGTAAAGGAATATTCCATATTTGGAATTTCGAGAAAATCGAGCCCTAACTTATTGGGTTCCGGTTTCTCATTTGACAAATAACGGAATATCACCTTGAAATTTTTAGCCAAGTTTTAAAATCAAAGACAAGTTCAGTTTTGGGAGTCCAAAGCGTCGTACCCTAACTTACTGGATACGATGCTTTATCTCTTCGAAATAAGAAAGTCTTAGCATCCCTTCCGATCCCTTCAAGTTTTGAAAATAAAAGTATCCATTTTCGAATCATTTTAAAGTTTTCAACATTAGGACATCTATCAATCAATTTGGTATCAATTTTGGGCGTGATGAGGGTGCTAACCCATCCTCGCATGTAACCGACTCCCGAACTCGTTTTCTCCAATTTCGCAGACCAAAAACCCTGTTTTAGTAAATCAAAATGTTTTATTAAAACAAAGGTGATCCGATCACACCTAATAAAGATCGGTGGCGACTTCCTTCTTTTTCATTTTTAAAACCCAAGTCGACCGCGTCGTTTCCTGTTTTATCAAAAAAAATGGTTACGACAACGTATATTACACTATTGTTACTCCAAATTTATGTCGCACTACCATTATTCGTCAAGTATGACCTTTTTCACATTTTTAAACATTTTTCTTTAAAACATAATCAACTAAACGTATATCATTTTTAAATATTTCATTAATTTTTATCCAAATTCATAAAAAAGGAAAACCTTGAAAATAGAGGTAATGTTCCGTATTTTGGAGATTCGAGAAATCGTACCTTAACTTACGGGGTTTCGATCTTTTTCTCATCGAACCTAAATGATTGAACATCCTTTTAAAATTAGAATACATAAGTTTTTAATAAAAATTAAAAGGCAACCTTATCCTTTGGGGTTCAAATATCGTGTCCTAACTGACGGGATGCCATATTTTGTTATCTCAAGACGAGAGGGCCTTTAATGCTCATTTCAATTTAGTTAAGCATTTTTTTATTAATATTAGCACAAAGGATCGTATTTCAAATTCTTTTTGGAGTTTTCATCTTTAGACATAAAGACATTAGTTAATCAATTTGGTACCAATTTTGGGCGTTACAAGGATGCTAATCCTTCCTCGTGCGTAACTGACTCCCGAACCCATTTTCTTGAATTTCGTAGACCAAAATCGTTGTTTTGATAAATTAAACCGTTTATTAAAGACAATCATTTTACGAGGTGATCCGATCACACCTCATAAAAAATATTGGTGGCAACTCCATTTTCATTTTTAAATAAAGGTCGACCCCTTTTACAAAAAATGGTTTCGACAGCTGTAATTTCTATAAGATCTATATTGTTCTAGTGGTGATACTCATAACTTTAACTTGGATACCTAAGATATACTTTAATAATTAACTGCAATATTGTCCTAGCTACTCTGCAAGGTTTATACTGATTCTTTATTGAAAATAATGGTATCTTTATTTCTTCTCTTATGGGTATATTTTGCTTTTATAGCAATAATTCAATTAAGAACATAAGCTTGAATTTTGTGCACTACTAAATAGCAGGGTCATTGTTAGTATCTCTTGTTTCCATGAACATCATATTGTAAGTTTTATGTATTTATTATTTAAGTTTATGCATCACATTCTGTTTTGAGATTAATTTATACTATGATTTGAATATATGTAACACTTTAATATCTTGCAGTAATGACTAGTTTGCCTTTAATAGTACAAAGTGAGAGGCGAAAAAGAATTGGTCTTGCATTGACAGTATGGTTGCAGATGTTTACAGTTGCAAGTTGGTTGTTAGTTATGTTGGGTGGCGTCTCTAGCCTACATACTTATAAACCAATGATTAGATCATATATTTTAAATTTTTATGCACAACGAGATTATGTGAAAAAACTTGTACATGCTAGTGACAAGATCTGTATTGAACAAGTTAGGATGAATAGAGTTACTTTTTTAAAACTATGTGAGATATTACAAACTTTAGAAGGATTGACGTCGTCAAAGAACATGCTTGTTGATGAGCAAGTGGCAATGTTCTTGCATATCATTTCTTATCACCTTAAAAATCAAGTTATCAAACATCACTTTAATAGGTCCGTGGAAACCATTAGCAGATCATTTCACAATATTTTAAATGTTGTCATACACTTACAAGATGTGTTATTTAAAAAGGCAGAGCCAATTACAACTAATTCTACAGATCCAAGGTGGACATGGTTCAATGTATTAGAGTGGGTTTCAGATATAGCTTGTACATAATTCACTTGATTATGAATTAAATATAGAATCCCAACCCGAGATTTTCAAACTATTTTTGTATAATTACTTAGGTGCCTTGGATGGAACTCACATCAAGATTAGGGTTCCAAAAGTTGATAAACCTAGGTATCGAATGCGAAAAGGTGACATAGAAACAAATATGTTAGGTTTTGTACACCTGATGTGCAATTTGTTTATGTTCTTCCTGGTTGTGAAGATTTCTTTGTTGATGGATGAGTTCTTCGAGATGCCATTAGTAAGAGACATGAACTAAAAGTTCTTCATGGTAAAGTGCATAATTGGAGGAATTTGAATTAATTTTTAAGATCATATTTTTTGGGAAAGTTATTAAAGATAAATAGTTTTTTTATAGGCTGCTATTATCTAGTTGATTCTGGTTACACAAATTGTGAGAGCTTTCTTACTTCTTTTAGGGGACAAAGATATTATTTGAATGAATGGCGCCAGGGTCACCAACCAATTATTTCAGAAGAATTTTTCAATATGAAACATGCTTCAGCGTGCAATGCTATTGAAAGATGCTTTGGGTTATTAAAATTTAGATGGGGAATACTTAGGCGTCCATCATTTTATCGTGTGAGGGTGCTTAATAAAATCATTATTACATGTTGTTTGCTCCATAATTTTATTCAAACCTATATGAGTCTTGATCCGATTGAAACGGAGTTGGGAAAAGGATTACCTAGTAATGTGACAGAAGACGATAAACCGAATATCGTAAATATTCATCCACCGGATGCATGGGCTACTTGGAGGATGAAAGCAACTAATCAAATGTAAGCATCTAGAAATTAGTTAGGTTTATTAAAACATAGTAGAAGATTAATTTGTTTATGTTATTTCATGTATCTAGTTTATGAAACTTTGGTGTTGTTTGTATCGTCTCTATGTATTGTACTGGACATGTTGAATTACGACTTTAATTAAATTGATGTATGAACATTATGTTTAGATGCAAAATATAATTCTCAAGCTATTTATTACTTCTAATATTTTGTTTTTTAGTTTAGAGGATAATTAAATTATTTGTTTCGCTAATGATATTCTATCACATTAAATATGAATTGCGCTTTAAAAATAATAAAGTAGACTATATATTAAATTTCTAATATTATTTATTATTATTTTATTAATAGATATTTTAATAATAATTATATTAAGAATGTTATTAAATTATATTTAATAATAATCTTATTAAAATTTAATAAAAATAATAATAATCATCTACTTAATTTTTTTTTGCTATGAGTGCTATGGTCATTTCAACTTTTTTCGTATGCTATTATAACTTCTATTCTATTTAATCAAATACAATAATATTATTATAATTCTATTTCATTTCAGCATTTAAGGCTTGATTTGGTCTGACATAAACTTTTTTTTTCATTGTATATATTTGATCATATGATGTTAGAAAAGAGAAATGATGATATTTAAGTAATAGCTGAGTGTCTAAACTATTATTTCAATTAAGTGTTAACAGAAAATATATATTATTTTATAATGTATATCATATAAAAGTAACATAAAAATATTTTAAAATATTTATATTTCAATTTCTTTTAAGAACATATTATGAATAGTTTTAATAAATTGAATTATCCATTTACAAACAAGAAATGGATTGTGGGGTATCTTACGAAATAAATCCATATCTTAAATTTTGTAATTACCATAAATGTAACAAATTACTTTTTAAATCTTGGGAAGAAACAAATTTAAAATACAACTAACACCGACTATTAATAAATAAATTTCTAATATTCAATTAATATATTTGGAAATGATATCACAAAATTACAAAAGAAATCTAATAAAATCATAAAAATTAAGATGTTTTTAAATTTATTCATAAATAAAAAGATAACCTTCCATTAATTAGTAAATATAATTAATTATATTATAACAATTTTATTTTCTTACTCACTCTTAAAAAATCTAATAAATAATAAAAACCTAACAAATATAAATATGTATAAACTTATTACATTCTCCCCATCTTTTTCTCCCTTCTTCTTTTTGATGATAGAAAAATACTGCAAACACTGCACAAAAATCTCTCCTCCGTTATCTTTTGTAAATTAGTTTTTTCAGTAAAACCCTTTTGTAAATTTTCATATCATTACGTTCTTTTCTTTCTTTTTGTGCTTTAAACTTTTTTGTTTTTTTCTTTTCTCCAGCTTTTGCATTGAAAACAGTTCATGGAAGAGAAAACAGTGGCTCTCTCTCCCGACTCTGCTGCTAATGCTAATCACCAAACCCAAAACAAGTCATCAATGGATCCACCGGAAGTTCAAGCGAATGCTTTAGGGCCCGGGGAAGGGTCAGGTTGGACTGCAACCAGTAAAGAAATCGTTAACAAGAGAGGAAGGGGGAGGCCAAGGAAGTACGAGCATGGTATCCCAATCATTAATGGCTCATTGGAAGCTTTCCCACTACCAACGGCGGCCTATTGTTCGACAAAAAGACCTCGGGGACGGCCTAAGGGTACTGGCAAGTTTCAGGGTTTGGCTTCTTTTGGTGAGTTGTTGTTGGTATAAGAATGATATAGTTAAGGTTTAGTTAATGCTAGACTTTGTAATTACGTATCTTTTTATCATTATTTTGCTTTTATAGCTTTTTGTTTTTGTAACGTTAGGTACATGTTTGGCATGTTATAAAAGCTTATGATTTTACAATATTGCTGTATTTTTTTATGGATACTTGAACTTGTTTCATTAAGGTGAATATATGGACACTGCTGGCGGAAGCTTTACACCTCATGTACTGCCAGTGTACAAAGGAGAGGTAATTGTTATATAAAATAAAGGAAGTTAGTTTCTCAGTTTTCAGTTAATATGCCCTTCAAGAAGTTGTTCTAAATTCTCTGTTGCTGAAGCAGGATCTTGTTAATACGATAGTATCATTTTGTGGAAGGGCTTCTCGCTCAGTTTGTGTTCTTACTGCTAGTGGTGCTGTCTCCAGTGTCACCCTATGTGCGCCTGGTTCTTCTGTTGGTACTTTGACATATGAGGTGTAGTCGATTTGATCTTTCACATATTTTATTACATTTCATGCTATATGCATTCATACATATATTTATACATAATCCAAAGCAAGAATTTGCTGTTTCTGAACTGGCATTCAACAAGATGGGCTGAAACAGAACACTAAATTTTACTTATTAATGCAGGGACGCTTTGAAATTCTTACTCTCAGTGGTTCCTCTGTTGTGTCCGGTGAACCGGGGACTCGTCGGAGAACCGGTCTTTTGAGTGTTTCATTGGCTAATCCTCATGGACGAGTTTTTGGTGGAAATGTTGAAGGTCCACTGATTGCAGCTGGCCCTGGACCTATCCAAGTATGACCCTTTAGTTCTCTCAACCTCAATGTTTACCCGAGTCTTATCGATATATAGATATTCATATTCGTGACAGCACTGTTCTTCATTCACTTGATCATGAATTATCACTTAATTAGGTTTACTTCATTAAGTTTACTTGTAGGTTGAGTTTGTTGGTTTAGCTTAAAAATGGTGATTGCAGCACTATATCGGCCTTCTGATTGTACTCATTTGGTGTTCTCTTTGTGTTTATCAGCTAATTGTTGCCAGTTTCAAGCAAAACATTGGTCGGGAAATCCGAAGGAAGTATTGTGGAGGAACTTCAGCATCAGCCAACATTTTTGCCAGTTCAGAAATGGTGAATTCTCCCATTAATCAAGCTTCTGCAATGGCAGAAGACCATGAGAAGTGTACTTCACCACCCCCAGTAGCAGTTATTATGAAAGCAGATAGCCTGAAATCCAATACCATTGTAGCTGAAAACAATAACATCAACCCCACTTCACTAAAAGTATTGATCCAAACAACTTGCAGAAAACAGAGAATTTGATAGCTGAAAACCGTGACTTTAGCTCTCAAAAAATGGCAGGTTCAAACAACTTGCAGACCTCACCAGTCCAACAGCCCGTATCTGATGAAATGATGATTGATAACTCCGGACACTAAAGATGTCTGTGAGATGCATGCAAAGAGTATGATTAGTGACATACACAGGCCTTTTTTCCATGGACTATGGTTCTTAATAAACTAAATTTGGGAAGTATATTGTTGTTGTTTAAGTAGCATGTAGTTTTATTTAGATTAACCCACAGGCTGAGGCTTATTTAGTAATGAGCTGAGATCAAACATCTGGTTCCTTATCATCCCAACTTTTATCGACTGTCTCATGTTGTATCTCTTATGTTCATGGGATAAAAGAAGGGATAGTTTTGTGTTGTTGAATATCTGATCTACTACCAATTTCTCATTTCATCATCAATATATAAGGTGATGTTTACAGTTGTTACGCCCGTACTGGATGGGCAACAGTTTTAGCTGTCATTGGAGGGTCTGTAGGTGGTAACCTTATACCAATGACAATAGCAAATGGAAAGCTTGCGGAATTGGGGTAGGGAGGTGGGCTTATTTTTTATTTGCTTTGAAAATCCAGTGATTGCTTTTTCTTTAATTTTGTATGATTAGACTATGAGATTTATCTGTCCTTTATGAATACAACACTCTATTATTTCTTATCAAATGAAAACGATAAGGAAATAAATGAAAGTAAATTCTTCTTTCTCACCAAACATAAACAAGGTGCTAGTCGTTGATTAGTTTAGTTTTTTCATTTTATTAAAATCAAATTTTGTTTGTCCATTAAATCCCTTTGATATTTTCTGATACGTAATATTTCATTGGCTAATCCTCATGGACGAGTTTTTGGTGGACGAGTTTGAAGCATGGTGGGTGCTCAGCCTCGAAGACATACAAGGTGTTGAATTACCAGTTGGGGAGTGGAGGATCGATGTTGGAACATAATATAGAAATTTGCACTGCTACAACGAGTGAGGCAATTCCTTTGGCTTGCTTTTCAGGATAGTATTTTGACTAACTTAGAGCGAGTTCGTGGCACTTGCACACTAGTGACCGTAGTCCAAGGTGTGGTCTTGAAGTAGAACCATGTTTGAATTTGTTGAGTGATTGTGGTTTCGTTAAGAATGTTTGGAATGTTGTGGTACCGATTGGGTTACGAGTGGTCTTCTTTACTTTGCCCTACAACAATGGTTGTTGCACAACTTAGAAAATGAGAAAAATTATGTGATTGATGATGCAAACTTGTACTCGCTTTTGCTATTATGTGTTAGAAGGTATGGAAGAATAGGAATGATCCAGTCTTTAATAAGGGTCATGACAATAGTAGGGACATAGTAGTGACCAGCCTGACACGGGCTCCCAGCTTGTCGAATCACAAAGTGCAACAACTGCATGTATTTGTGGATTATGAGCTCTCTGCTACCTGGTGCCCTCTATAGAATGGGTGGGTCAAGCTAAACTGGAATGTTTCCACGAGTGTTGTGACTGTTGAATCACTGTTGAGCTTTGGCCTGCAATGCAACAAGAGACCAACAACAATTCAACATGGAGATCAATAGCAACTCAACATGCAAACCAGTGTTGGTGTTGAACCAAGTGCAGCTGTTCATTTTGTTCTTATGTAACTTTATTTAGTTTACTTGTAATTTGTCCACAAAGTTAGTAGGATTAGATTTTGATGTGAAGTTGATGTAATAGCTGATATGTCAGCTTACTTTTGTGTGTAATTCAAGTTTGTATTAGTCATGCATTAGTGGAAGCAGCTATGTCATTAGGTAACTGTCCAATTGTTATATAACTTACATATATTTTCAAATTTTCAATGAAATTAAGTAAGTTTTCAGTTATCTTCTTGTTCAAACTCTGCTCTCTCTCGATTTTGCTTTTGTTTTCTTTTGATCACATAGCAAAGTCTAAGCTTGTTGTTTGTTATGTTGCTGCCAATGTTCCAACAAATGGTAATCAGAGCCTGTCATCTTTAAGGGCCTCTGTTGTTGGTTGCCTTATTGTGAAAACAAAAGCTTGAGAAGAAAGAAATTGAAGCTTTTGAGTTTGTTTCAGCAGAATGAGCTTCACACCACCTCCACCACCTGTGTTTGTTGGAGAGAACTACCACATTCGGGTGGTTAAGATGAAAACATACCTTTAAGCACATGATTTGTGGAATGTGTTTGAGAATGATGTTGAACCACCTCCATTAAGGGCCAATCCAACCATTGCTCAGATCAGACAACACAGTGAAGAATGTGCCAAGAAGCATAAAGCAATGGCTTGCTTGTAGAATGGAGTGATATGATCTTCACTAGGATAATGGCCTGTGATTTACCTAAGCAAGCGTGGGAGAAGTGAAGGAGGAGTTCATGGGATAAGATAAAACAAGGCAGCAACAATTGATTAATCTCAGGAGAGATTTTGAGAACCTGGAGATGAGAGAGTCAGAGACCATCAAGCAGTACTCAGATAGGATAATGGCCACTATCAACAGCATAAGGCTCCTTGGAGAAGACTTCAATGAGAGCAGAGTTGTTGAAAAGGTCATCACCACTCTCCCTGAGAAGTTTGAGTCTAAAATTTCATCACCTGAGAACTCGAGGGATTTGTTAGTCATTTCATTGTTTGAGTTGATAAACTCCTTGTATGCACTTGAGCAAAGAAGGGCTAATAGGCAGGAAGAGCATCCTGAAAGAGCTTTCCAAGCAAAGGCCAAAGAAGGCTCAGGTTCAAGCCAGAAAGGGAAGAAGCTTTGGCTCGATAAAAAGGAGAAACCAAGGAGGGATGCAGGCAAGAAAAGGTTTCTACCATGCATTCACTGCAAAAAGACTACACATTTGGAAAAGTAATGCTGGTATAGGCCAGACATCTAGTGCAGAAGCTGCAAACAGTTTGGCCATATTGAGAAGGTGTGCAAAAGCAAAGGAAGGCACCAGCTTAGCAGCAAATGCAAGCTCAAGGCTGCAGAGGACTTTCAAGCTCAAGAGGAGCATGTCTTCACTGCATCATGCTTTGCAGCTTCAAGTAAGGTTAAAATGGACTGGCTAGTGGATAGTGGCTGCACACACCATATTGCAGCTGATGAAAAGCTGTTCAAGGACCTTGATAGAAGTTTTGCCTCAAAGATCAAAATTGGCAATGGGAACCTGATTGAAGCCAAAGGTAAAGGCAATGTGGTGATCAACACTTGTTTAGGTAACAAAGTGATTTCTGATGTGCTTTTTATGCTTGACATAGATGAGAACCTGCTTAGTGTTGGACAATTGGTAGAAAAAGGTTACTCACTTGCTTTTAAGAATGGCTCTTGCATTGTTAAAGACTTACATGGTCAGGAGTTAGTCAAAGTAGCAATGACTGATAGGTGTTTTATGCTTGATGTAAATCAACTTAAGAAGAAGGCTTACACCAGTCTTGTTGATAGTGCTAGCCTATGGCACAAAAGGCTAGGCCATGTCAACTATAAATCACTTGACTTGTTGTATAAGTTGAACTTTGTTGAAGATATGTCAAAGGTTGAAGTCAGAGACACTGTTTGTGAAGTCTGCTAGCTTGGTAAGTAGGCTAGATTGCCTTTTCCAGTTAACAAGGCATGGAGGGCTCGAGACAAGCTTGAGCTGGTTCATTCTAATGTCTGTGGGCCAATGAAGACTCCTTTCTTGAATGACAGTAGGTATTTTGTACTATTTATTGATGATCTAACTAGGTTCTATTGGGTTTATTTCTTGAAGCAGAAGTCTAAAGTGTTTGAAGCCTTTAACCAATTCAAGGCTCTAGTTGAGAATCAGACAGGTTGCAAGATCAAGGCTTTGAGAACTGATAATGGCACTAAGTACCTATCTAAAAGGTTTCAGAAATTGTGTGAGCAATATGGAATACACCATCAGCTAACAGCAGTCTATACTCCTCAGCAAAATGGAGTATGTGAGAGAAGGAATAGAACAGTGCTGGATATGGTAAGATGTTTGCTATTTGAGAGCAAGTTGCCAAGCAAACTTTGGGCTGTGGCTGTCAATACCTTAGTGTACCTGCTCAACAAGCTACCAACACATGCTGTTAAGGACAAAACTCCTTTTGAAGTCTGGCATGGACTCAAGCCAATTGTTTTACACCTGAAAGTGTTTGGCTGTGTCTACTATACCCTCATTCCAGCTGAAAAGAGAACCAAGCTTGAAAGAATGACTGTTCCAGGGATATTTATTGGTTACAGCAGCACTAAAAAGGGTTACAGAGTGTTTGATCCTTCAACATAGAAGATTTCATTGAGTAGGGATGTAAGGTTTGATGAAGAGAAGGTTTGAAATTGGAATGGTTCAAATACAAGTCAAATTGAAGAAGATCAACTAGACAGTAGCCTGAAAATAGTTGAAAATGAGTCAAGCAATGAAGATTTTGATGATGCTCCTGTGAGAAGCACCAGAACTATTGCTGACATCTACCAAAGATGTGATGTTGCAATAGTTGAACCCTCAGATTTTGAAGAAGTTGCCAGGGACAAACATTGGAAGAAGGCCATGGAAGCTGAATTAGAAATGATCCACAAGAATGACACTTGGGAATTGGTAGACAGACCAGATCATAAGAAAGTTATTGGTGTCAAATGGGTGTTTAGAGCCAAGTATAATGCTGATGGCTCACTGAATAAGCACAAGGCAAGACTTGTGGTGAAAGGCTATAGCCAGCAATATGGCATCGATTTCTAGAGATATTTTCTCCAGTAGCAAAGCTAGACACAATTAAGCTTCTATTTGCCTTAGCTGTTCAAAAATAATGGAGGGTCCACCAGTTGGATGTTAAGTCAACATTTCTTAATGATTTTCTTAAAGAGGAGATTTTCATTGAACAACTAGATGGGTTCAAAGTCCTAGGAGAAGAGGACAAGGTCTATAGGTTGAATAAGGCCCTATATGGCTGAAACAGGCACCAAGGGCCTGGTATGATAGGTTGACACATACCTGTCTAGGCTCGAGTTTGAGAAAAGTGTTAGTGAAGCAACACTTTATGTGAAAAGGTCAGAAAGTGTGACCTTGTTGATTGTATCACTCTATGTGGATGACTTGCTTATAACTGGAAGCAAAGATGAGTTAATTTGTGAATTCAAAGTGCAAATGAAAGAAGTTTTTGAAATGACAGATTTGGGAGTTATGACATACTTCCTTGGCATGGAAGTGAACCAATCTGATCAAGGCATCTTCATTAGTCAACATGCCTTTGCATTGAAGATTCTCAATATATTTTGCATGTTGAATTGCAAAATAGTCAACACTAGTGGCTCTAGGGGAGAAGCTGACTAGTAGTGAGAATCAAGAGAGGGTTGATGAGAAGGAATATAGAAGTCTAGTAGTTTGCTTGCTATACTTAATAGCAACTAGACCTGACATTATATTTGGTGTTAGTCTCCTATCGAGATTCATGCACTGCTATGATGTTATTCATTTCAAAGCTGCTAAGAGGATACTCAGATATGTCAAAGGAACTTTGAGCTATGGAGTTAAGTTCAAGAAGGAGAAGGAGCTTAAGTTGATCGCATATTCTGATAGTGATTGGGTTGGCTCTGTCGATGACGTGAAAAGCACCTCTAGTTACTTCTTCACCCTTGGATCAAGAGTTTTCTGTTGGAATTCAAATAAGCAACAAACTTTTGCTCAATCCATAGCTGAAGCAAAGTACATTGCAGCAGCTGCAGCTGTTAATCAAGCTATTTGGCTTAAGAAGCTTCTATGTGATTTGAATGAAGAACAGACTGAACCAACTGAAATCATGGTTGATAACCAATCAACAGTAGCCATAGCCAAAAATCCAGTTTTCCATGGCAAAACAAAACATTTTAAGATTAAATTCCACTTTGTGCGAGAGGTTGAACAATCAAGAGAAGTAAATTTGGTTCATTGTAGCTCAGAGAATCAATTAGCTGGTATTCTCACCAAGTCACTTGGAGCTACAAGGTTCGAAGCTTTAAGGAGCAAGATTGGTATTTGTTGCATACAGTCCAAGGAGGACTATTGAGCTTTGGCCTGCAATGCAACAAGAGACCAGCAATAATTCAGCATGGAGATCAGCAGCAGCTCAACATGCAGACCAGTGTTGGTATTGAACCAAGTGTACATGTTCATTTTGTTCTTATGTAACTTTATTTAGCTTCCTTGTAATTTGTCCACAAAGTTAGTAGGATTAGATTTTGATGTGAATTTGATGTAATAGCTGATATGTCAGCTTACTTTTGTGTGTAATTCAAGTTTGTATTAGTCACGTATTAGTGGGAGCAGTTATGTCATTAGGTAACTGTCCAATTGTTATGTAACTTACATATATTTTCAAATTTTCAATGAAATTAAGTAAGTTTTCAGTTATCTTCTTGTTCAAACTCTGTTCTCTCTCATTTTGCTTTTGTTTTCTTTTGATCACATAGCAAAGTCTAAGCTTGTTGTTTGTTATGTTGCTGCCAATTTTCCAACAATTGCCCATAGGTGGTGTGCTAAGAGGAAATGAAGTTGTTTGGATTTTTGGATATAGTAAAGGGCTAAATGTTGCTGGAATTTTTCGGGCAGAGACGAAGGCACTTCTCGAGGGCTTGGTACTAGCATGGAACAAAGGCTTCGGACAGGTAGAAGTTGAGTCTGATAATTCGTTATTGATTCACTTGATATGCACTGGCCGGGATGCATCAACATCCATTATTGAGGTGCAGCGAATTAGAGATTTATGCCATAGACCATGGCAACTCAAGTTTAGACATATTAGTTGGGACTCCAATATGTGTGCTGATGGCTTGGCAAAAATGAGCAGAGGTGGCTCATTCTTCGTTGATGTTCAATCATCCTCTAGGGATAGTGTTGCTAGCTCGACACAGGACCATGGGAGAGCTACATCTCTACTTAGGCTGCTAATATCAGTCTTGTTAAGACCCCTTTGAGTCTCTATTCTTGTACAAAAGAAAATGGTGTTTTTTTTTTTTGGTAATTTCACAATTAAAATTGATATGACTAGTCAAGTGATACTAAACTTTGACAAACCTCTTTATAAATAGTTAGTTTTAATCGATAATAAAGAAAAAATATAAAAATTTTGATATAAAAATATATTGTGGTTTTAGTTAAAATAGTAAAGAGAAGATACCAAAAAGTATAGTACTTTGAGTTCAAATCTTATATATTTTTCTAAATTTTATATAAAAGATAAAAAATTCTCAAAACAATATTTATTGTTTTGTAAAAATAATATTTTTTTTGGAACTTCATGATTAAGTTGGGACCCGATTGATGACGACACAAACTTAGTGCCAAATTTGTCGTTGTTGTTGTGGTTTAAAAGTGCTTTTTAAAAGTTGTGTCTGGAAATAAACTTTTGAAAAGTGTTGTGAAAAATATAATTTATAACATTAAAATGTGTTTGTAATAGGCCAATTTCGGCCCGACCCAGTTCATAAAATAAATGAAACCAAATAGAAACAAAAATAAAAAGTCCAAATAGTCCATTACAAAAACAAGCCCACTACCCAGGCCAAAACAAATAAATCCTAAGCCCAACTACCCAATAGCCTAAACCTAAAAAAATCAGAAAAAAAAAAAAAAGAAAACCCTAGCTAAGCCTTCAGCCGCCGCCTCTACCTCCACTTCCACTCCCTCCGTACCTTCGTGCGCCAACACACCGTACAGGCCTCCGTACCTGCAAAGGACAAAAATACAGCAGAAGAAAACAAGAAAACTACTATATTTTTCTTTTATTTTCGGCTATAAAACCATGGCAAACATTTGTATTTTTTTGGACACAATCAATACAAAAAAAAAAAAACAGACACTCATTAATAAAAAAACAGTGTGAAGGTGATTTTTTTTACTCTTGTTTTAAATTTCCTTTTTATTTTACTCTATTTTTCATTTTTATTTTTATATACAGAGATAATAAAGAGGAAAAAGAGGGGAAGTAAACTTACCGGGTGTTCGGGATCTCGACACCCTGAAGCCAAGGAAGTCACCTTCGAGGATAGGTGGCCACAAACCGAAAGGTTTCTTGGGTTTTCGGGCGTTTTCGTTAATATTTTGAGGGTTTTGGTGTCGGATTTGGGCTCGAGAGGTCGAAATACTAAAAGGGGTCCCTTTTGGTTTTTTCCGGCCACCGTGGACGGCGGCGCCACCATCGTTTTGAGCCTGACCCGTGCGCGCAACCCGACCCGCAAGAAGGATCTGCGTGTTTTTAATAATTGGGTTATTTACCCTTTTGGTCCTTCTACTTTTTAATTGGTTTTAATTTAGTCCTTTGGCTATTTTTTCTTATTTATAGAATTGATCGCAGAATTTGTTGCGTGTTTCAATTTAGTCCCTGGCCTATTGATGCTTTGGAAAGTGGACACGTGTCCATGGATTGTGTTTTTTGCCCATTTGGCCCTCGGTCTCTTCGCTCCTTTTGATTTTAGTCCGCATTTGTTTATTTTATCATAGTTTTTACCTTTAGGGTCTGTTTGTTTGGCAGTAAAATGTTTTCCGGAAAATGATTTTCGGAAAATGATTTACTTTTCGAAAATGATTTACCGTAAAATATTTTTCGTGTTTGGATGAATCTATGTAAAATATTTTACATTGTTTGCGATTTCGAAAATGTTTTTCTAAAAGTTGATTTTACATATATATTAATAAATTTATTTACATATTAACAATTTTTATATTTTAAAATGTTTTTACATATATTGCAATGATTTATTTATTATAAATAAATTAGATTAAATATATAATAATACTAAATTATTAAGTTACATTATTAACCGTCATATTGAAAACAACCAAAGTCAAATAAATTATTTGTAATTGTGTTAAAAAAATAAAAAAAAAGATTGAATAATTATAAATTAGTTTCCAAATCACAATTAATTACTAGAAATATTATCCAAATGCATAATTAGTAGTACACCACATAATAACAACATTGTCACATTGTCCAAGTGCATAACTAAATATTACACTACATAAAAGTATCAATATCTTCAACCTTGAGCAAATTTTTGAAGCCAAATTTTTTTATGCTTCTTACTTTTAACTAGAAAAGCTTTGGCTTCGGATTCATGACTCATTAAATAATCAAACACAGAACACAGGAAGTCATCATCAAATCCTTCGTCCTCCATCGACGTCACCTGTTCGTAAAGCTGTGGTGTCTTATCCGCAGTAAATTGTTCCAAAGCATTAGCAATTTTGCCAAGTTGTTCACCCACAAATTTAATTTGTTCATTGACGACACTTTCTTGAACATTTTTTCTTTTACGTTTGGATGTGCCAGATGAAGATACATTTGTTCTTACCTCTTCAGCCTCTTCATTGTCGTAGTCTACAGGCACTGAATCCTGATTACCATCATCCAAATCTATGTCAGCAAATGTTCTGGCAAAATTCCCTGTTGCCATATCTTTGCCAACAACCTATTTCATCATAATGATCAATGCTTTTATTCAAAAATGGCTCATACTTCTTGTGTGCCTGTTGGATATTATACACAATTAGAATAACAAGTAAAAAACATATGAAATAAGCTTAACATATATATACATATATTACCATCACTGTTGCATCATATGTTGCTCTATCACATGTGATCATTTTCATGTTATCATCCCATCCAAAACCACTTTCACCTTGAATTTTGCATATAATCTGCCACTGATTTTTTACAGTCCCCAAATGATTTTCCACATGTTTCGCATCGCATTGGACTTGAAATATTTCAGAAATAGCTTCGACAACTTGATTAATAGAAGCGCTTTGAAAGCATTAGAAGGCTTATTTCCTTTCGGGCCTCCTCTCGCTAGAATTTCAAGAAAAACATGTTCCATCGGTTTTGTCCATTGAATTGCTTGGAGGTCCCTTCTTTGTTGCCCTTACCCATTCTACATTAATAATTATCATTGTCAATCATTTCAATATCCAACAACCTCAAAACATAATAAATTCAATATCTAACAAGCTTAAAACATAATAAATTCAATATCTAATAAGCTTAAAACATAATCAATATCTAACAAATTCAAGACATAATAATTTCAAAATCCAACAAACTAAAATTTTAATATCATTAACCAACCAACATTAACAAAAAAAAAAACAATTTACTAAAACATACATAACATAGAAACAATAACCTTAAGCCCTAAACCTACCTAATATTTCTAGCCATATAATCAGTCCACATAGTTTGTGCAATTTCGTCTCTCTTAGCGACCATTCTCTTGCTTATTCTCTTTCTTCTCACTCCGTAAGAGTTTGTATTATCAACCGACTCAGACTCCTCGATAATCCTTGATTAAGTAAATCACTAGGATCAACTCCCATTATATGATTATGAATGATACAACAAGCCAAAACTATATCTACTTGAGTTTGAAAATTCCAAAATGGCTCAAAGATCTAATACACGAAACCGTTTCTTTAAAATCCCAAAACACGTTCAACAAAGTTGATTCGTAATGATGAATGACGAAGATTAGTTCCTTTGCAACCCTTGAGCACTAAACTCTTTTAAATGATATCGGACACCACGATATGGAGTAATATATCCATTTCGAATGCCATATCCAGCATCAGCAATATAATATTTACCTACAATTTTACAAAACACAATTAATACTAATAAATTATGAGCTTACTAGAACTATTTGGTATTTAATGATAATTATTACCTTCCGGAATTCTTAATCCTCCTGGGCGTGAAAGTGCATCACTTAAAATACGAGAATCATGTGCACTACCTTCCCAACCAGCTAGAACATAAGAAAATTTCAAATCAAAAGTAATGGCAGCTAATACATTTTGTGTCGTCCCCCTTTACTGCCATTGAAATCTTCCTTGAATACTAAGTGGAATGGATGCACGAATATGAGTTCCATCTAATGCTCCAATACAATCTTTAAAATAAGGATAAAATCTTGGATTGTTTCTGATTTCACTAGGAGTTGACTCATCAGGTAATCTAATAACTAGTTTATACAATTTCAAAATAGCTCTCAATACAACCCTAAAGTAACGGTGAACTGTCTCAGTTGATCTATAATATCTAGATCCAACCACTCGAAACCTTACATTATGACCAATTATATGTAAAAATATAACTACTTGCTCCCTAATATTGATGATCTAGTGATTCTAACAAATTATTCCTACTAAGAATATCACACAAATTAAAAAAAGCGATCGGTCTCATCCTTATCATATCAATACAATGTTGGTCACCACTATATAAAATACTATTAATATAATTTTCTCTTTCATAATCTCGATTCACACGAGGATGAGAAGCAATTTCTTTCCTACTTTTTAATTTTTTAATCCAAAGAGCCCCAAAAGCTAAAACTGAAGCTACGACTCTGACAATTGCATTTTGATCTTGATTACAATCCATCTACACAAATATGCCACAAAAAAAAAAAAACAATTTTAATACAAAAAGATGCAACATTTTCATAAGATCACATATATGAAAAGTTATCATGACTAAAGTGCATACATACATATCAAGCTAATTATATATACATGCAAATTCATGTCAATTACATCTATATAAATATATTTATATGTAAATATAAGCTTTAAAATTATTAATTAAGTTCAATAATTTAATTTAGTAACCATTAATTTTAAATGTAATTATGAAAAATATTAAAATGATTAAGATAAAAATTTAAAAGTTGATTTAAAATATCAAAATTTTGTATCAATTGATACGAGATTGAAATGGGTAAAAACATAAAATGATTAAAATACACCAAAATTTGAATCGAAACAATGTAACATAAACTACCTAATGCGGGTTTAAAACCGTAATGATATGTACCAACTACTATACTTGAAAACCATTCCCCATTTTTGCCCTTAACCATATATTTACGAAATCCAGACTCCATGCATATTTGAAAAGAGAATAGGAAGAATCAACTTTCGGCACAACATTTTAGCCATTGGTTAGATCATCATTATCGTCCCCACTCTCATGACCTCAATGGGGCCTTAATAATCTTCAAACATATTGAATGTTTTACATCCAACTTTTGCACTCCAAAAACAAAACTTCTACTTTTATGTATGTTGATTGTGATTATTATTATTATTTTGGTTCTATTGTTGATTGTGATTTTGAATTTTTGACACACTACAAAAACACTACCAATATGGTACAGTTGTATTTGTAATTTTCCTTTTGGATTTTAGAAATTATTAATATTATAAAAATTCAAATATATTAAATATTGATACAATATAAATACATGAATCGTTTGTGATTTTTTTTTAATTCTTTTTGAGATTTTATAATCCTCTCTCTAAAACACCTTTTGACATCTATTTTATTTTACTTATCATCAATCCTAGTGATGGAAAATACCAACCTCCAAATTCCTTTCTTCTTGAGCAAGCACTAAAAACAACAAAGCCCCCACCGCCTAAGAAAAGCCTTCCATTACCGATTAATATATCTATATATCTTTGTTAATTTTTCAATAATATATATATGCACTCAAGTCATAGATTTGTTGATCATATGTATATTTATATCATACCTATAATAATAATAATAAAAGTAATATATATCAAACTATGTTTAAGCAATCCTCCCACTCCATTACCACTCCATTACCTATAATAATAATAATAAACATAGTATGTTTAAACTATCTTTAAGCTTTTTGTAAAGTCGGTATGAAGATACCGATAAGTATATAAAAGTTTTTTATTATTTTTAGGAGAAGTTAGGTAGGACTCTCATGATAAAAGAACTGGTTTAGGACTCTTAGAATAGCAGTTGTGTTTGGTAAAACCTTATTTGGTTCATATACTCTATTTAATTATTGTAATCTCTATTAAAAAGGGACCTATGCAATAATTAAAGGTAAGCAGAATTTTTATCAGAATTTTGATTGATGAGGTACCAAACTTGAGAAAACTTGCATGCCTTATAGACTACGAACCACACTGATTTAGACACACAAGCTCAGTAAGATAACTAGTAGCTTATGTATTTAACTCTCAAATATTAGAATAACTTTTTTTTGTAAAGGAATAAAAGCTGACTCTCTTACCCTAGCCATCAATTGAGCAAGCGAATACAAATAACTAACCTAAAAGCATGGACCTTATTATCTAGACTACCAAACATGACCATTATCGACACAAGACAAGAGAAATCAAAATAAAGCATGCATACGCAGCAGCACAAAGTGACACAGAATATACAGAATTCAACTTTACCTCAAAAGATTTATCTTGAGCTTCAAGCCCCTCAGAGAATTGTTTTGCAGCCTGCATTCAGAACAAAATGCACACTATTAGCACTTGAAAATAATGTACAATGTAGCAGAGGACACACAAAAGAACTAAAACAGAGGACACACAAAAGAACTAAAACACCTGAACACGCTTGGTATAAATTATACTAATTGTAAGAAGACCTATTCAACAGATTTAGAAAAGAAATAGAAATGACTGATGATGCTAGAATCACAAGCATACTGAATGCATGAATGGAGATTTGTGCACTTTGATTTTCCAACAACCCCAAATAGTTCAACACACCATCCCTTGTAAAATATGCCCTATTTTCTTCTTCCCTTTTTGAAAAGTTTATGGTAATTGAATCTCAAGCTTAAACTATGCAAAACACACACAGTGCAATTTGTGTATGACATACAATGCCGCCTAAACGAAAACAAATAGACAAATAAATAAAAGATAAAACCAAGAACCGTTGTTTCCATTAACAACCAATTGACAATCAAATCGTGCTTAATTTACCTCACGATCCAAGACAGGACCAATTCATTTCTTGGGAAGCTAAAAAAAACCTTTGTTCATTGCTCAACATGCAAATCACATATATCTAACATTTCCTTAAACGACCCAAAACAAATAATAACAAGACATCGAAACAATTCAATTATTCCCTCCCTTGTTCCATTTTTAGAGTTAGGAAAAGAGACAAAAGTAGAAACCCATCTTAAAACACTCCCAATTTGGAGTTCCCATCAATTAAAACCATATTCCATAAAACGCACATGGAAACCAAACCTAACGACCCAAAAAAAAAAACAAAAGGAACAAAAGCAAAATAAAAATAGTAAAGACAAGAATTGAAAGAAAAAGTGACACCAAAAAAAGAATGAAAAAATGTAAGATGAGATCTGAAGAAAGAAAAATTACCTGTAAACTGTTTATTTGAGGTTTGGTAAGTTTGGGTAAGCGTTGTAGTAGCTGAGTGGGTTGCGTTGTGCTTTGCTTGGCTTGGTTGATTCCTGGCGTGGGAGACTTTAAAAGAAGGGTCCGTGCAAGTGCAAGTGCAAGTTCAAGTGCAAGTGGGTTAACATAATTTCAGCATTGGCTTCCCAACATCTTGAACTGCGATGGAAGGAAGGAAAAAGAATGAAGGAAGGAGGAAAAAAATCGAAATCAGATTTGTTGGATGAGAAAGAAAGAAGGAAGGAGAAGGAAAGAAGAAGGGAAGAAGGAAGAAAGACTTACCTGGATGAAAGGAAAGATCAGGAAAATGTCTTACGGAAAAGGAATCGGTAAGACGTTTTCCAAAAATAAGAAAGGATTTTACCCGTGTTTTGGAAAATATTTTCCTTGGGAATTCATTTTCCATTCAAACAAACACTGGAAAATGGGGAAAATGTTTTCCGGAAAACATTTTCTCCCTATCAAACAGACCCTTAATTTTATTTTTTTTTCCTGATTTCATCCCTAACCTGTTTGATTTTAACCTTTTAATTTGTTATTTATTTATTCCTTTTAATTTTTTTATATATTATTTATTTTAATGGTCTTATGTTTTATTTATTTTAAATTTTTATATATTATTTATTTTTAATTGTTTTAGATATTTTAAATTGTTTCATATATTATTTATATTGAATTGCTTTATATGTTGTTTTATTTTAAAATGTTCTACATATATTTATGATAAAATTGTTTTTTTATATGGTTTATTTTGAACCATTTGTTGGTATTATTTATTTAATTTTTATTTTTCATATATTATTTATTTTAAACCTTTTATATAATTTACTTTAAATTATTTTTGTATATTATTTTATTTCCTTTGATTGTTCGCATTGGTAAAATGATGCTACATGATTATTGCATTACTGTGATTCGCTTATTAGTATCTTCACATCATTGTCATTCACTATTGTAATATTTTTATGAATTATTGCTCAATGTTCCATATTGCCATTTTATTTTAATCACATGATAAAATATGTTCAAATGTATCTACTCATAATAAACCGCTTTATTTCATCCCTAATAAGAAAAATACACATCGCTTTAAAAGGGATTTTACACTTGTATTTATTCAAAAAAAAATAAAGGAAAGATTTAAAAATAAGCGTTGCTTCGTATTGGGAGATTCAAAAAAAAAATTGTTCCCTAAAGAATCAATTATCTTTTTAAATCAAAGCGTATAAGTTAAATAAAAGTTTATTCTTGGGAATTCAATAATGTTGTGTCCTAACTCACTGGATGTGACATTTTGTTATCTCGAGGTAAGGATTTCTAAAAATAAAGACAATATTCTGTATTTGAAATTTTGAGAAATTGTGTCCTAACTTACTCGGTTTCGATTTTTCATTTGACCCAAATAACCGAATATCCTTCTTAAACTTAAATGCATGAGTTTTAAAAGTTAAAAGACAAGCTTAGTTTCGAGGATTTGAAATGTCGTATCTTAACTCATTGAGCGTGACATTTTACTTCTTCGAAATAAGGTCTTAGCATCCAATTTAATTTATTCAAGTTTTCTTTTAAATAAAGAGGATCGTATTTTAAAATCTTTTCAAATTTTCAATATTAAGACGTTAATTAATCAATTAGGTATCAATTTTGGGAGTTACGAGGGTGCTAATCCTTCCTCGTGAGTAACCGACTCCCGAACCCGTTTTCTCGAATTTTGTAGGCCAAAATCATTGTTTTAATAAATCAAAATATTTTAATGATCACTCTCAAGGTGATCCGATCACACCTCGAAAAAGATTGGTGGCGACTCTATTTTCGTTTTTAAAGTCGACCATATTTTTTCAAAAAAATGGTTTCAACAGTATTTAATTGTTGTTGTATAGACTTTTTATCCAAAATTTTTATTTAATTTGATTATAACATATATAAATATTTTATTTATTTATAAACAATAAATTAGAATTGATTCAATAAAAAGAAATAAAAAAGGTTTTGGACCATACCCCAACCTGAATGTCCATGAAACATATTAGTATATCCAATCCATCATCCTTTGGAAACATCTAGAAAGAAAAGGGCATTGTGATTCGACGGTCATAATCACATCGCTCAAACTCCAATACCATTATAAACCTTCCATTTCTCTCCCTGCCGTCGAATAATCCCCACATGCACTTACTTCCCCTCCTATTTCAAGATTAGCACCTGTCGTCAACCCTACTATCCTCGTCTCCAATATGTACCAGTGCCTTGATATGATCACCCTCGGCATCGATGCCCAGGGTTACCCTATAGATCCCTGTAAGATCCAAGAGTATTTCGAGGTATTTCTCTTTAACTTTAAAAAAAAAAAAAAGAACTTATGTTTTAATGATGTGTTAGGACTTTACGATTTATGTAACACCGAAAATTTTTACGGTGAAATATTATCCTTAATATAGTAAAATAAGAAAATAAAGTGACGAGAAGGGAAATCTGGATTATGTCAACAATGGAAAATATATTATGATATATTACATTATTAATTCAAGATAGGATTAAATTGTAAAAGTGAGAAAAGTTTTATTATCTAAGAGTAAATACTCAAAATTTGAGGGTTAAAGTGTAAATATGAAAAAGTTTAAGGACCAATAGTGTAAATATTTTAGGGGTGGAATAATCTAGAAACTAAGGAAATGGATGAATTAGGACCAAATTGAATAGGTAAAGAATTATGAGGACTAATTCAAAATTTTATCAAATTATGTGATGATTCAAGGGTGGAATTTAAAAGATCACAAAGGGCAAAATGGTCAATTAGAAGAAAGAGAAATCTAGAAAGTGAAATCTAGAAAGTAATGATAATAGTGATGATATTTTATAATTATTTAATTAGATAAATATTATTTTATTAATATTTTGATAAGATATTTTATTATTTATTATTATTTTATTATTATTTATGTAGTATATAAGGAAGGAAAGATGATGAATGATCATCATCTCTTTCCCATGCTAACCAATGTGAGAAGAAGAGAAAGAAAAGAAAGTTTTGCTTTCTTTACAAATTAGTCCTTCCACCAAAAATCCACCATTTTCACTTAGAATTCAAAAGAATTTACATAGCCATCAGGAGAGAAAGATGACAAGGAGACTATGGGGAGCAAGAATATCAAGTTTGATTCAAGAAATAGAAGCTGGAGGAGAGAAAATCAAATTAAAGATTGAAATCTATAAAACAAGGTAAGAACGTCATGTTTTCAATATATTTTAAGTTTGATATTGTGGTAAAAGCATGGAAATGATGTTAATGTAGAGTTTTCTTATATAAAGTTTTATGTTCTTGATATGTTAGAGAAGGAAAATAAGAGAAAGTAATGGGAAATGTTGTAGAGAAAGGAAATAAAGGTGTTATAAACTTGATAATTAACATTTTGCATTAAAACAGTTTTAGACAGCAGTAGTAGTCTAACTTTGAAAATCACCAAAAATTTGTAGAAATTGAATTAGAAGTTGAGTGAGATATAGAATTAAAGCTTATTGAGTCTATTTTCATATGAAAGAAACATGGAAAGCAAAGGAATTCTGTATTCTGAGATATTTATATTTTTGTAAGACTGGTTCAGAGTGATTTCGAGATCCCTGTTCTATCTTTAGAAAGTCATCAAAATTGAATAAAAATAATTAGGGCTTAAATTTATATGTTTAGAATCCTGAATGAGTATATTTTCAATAGAAATAAACAAGAACATCATCTAAATCTTGTATGAAGAGATAACTAATTTTTAGTGAAGAAGGGTCAAGACCTTGCTGCACAATGTAATAGGGGTGAATTTGATGAATAAACTGTACTAATTGGCTAGGCTAAAATTCTGGAAATTTTATGGTATAAATTCAGGAAAATTAACGGTTTTTCATTTTGAGTTCTATAACTCAAGATATAAATAATTTAGTAACTATGACTCAAATGGATGCTTTTGAATATACATATGAGTAAATAGTGAAATTATTTATAATGTTACTTATAGCATGTTATATACATTAAGCATGTGGAATGGAGAGGAGGAGGAGGAAAATATGTATAAATATTCAGCTAGCATGGCTAATTTGTAATGTTTTAGGCTCAAGGACTAAATTGAATAAAAGTAAAATTTTATGATTAGTTTGTAAAATGTTGAAATGACCAAATTGCATGAAATGGATTATTTTATTATTGAAAGTACCAAATTATTAATTTAGATTAGATCGGTTGAAAAATTTATGAAAATAGAAAATTACCAAAATGCCCTTAAATTTTGGTATTTCGCAAATTTAACTAGATAAGTTCGTAACTTAATTATGTGATATAAGGAAATATGAGTTGATGGTATGTGAAATATTAATATGATGAATTAACTGATTTATGTTTATGAAGAAGAGACAAGTGAATGATATTTATCATGATATGTAAATATGTTTAAGGGACAATATGTTTAATTTTGATTGGTTTCAAATATAAAAAAAGAAATGAAATAAAAGGCCTGATAAATAAATTTGTAATTCCGGTAATGCCTCGTACCCTATTCCGGCGTTGAAAAAATCTATTAGTCCTATTAAAACAAAATTATGAAACCCTAAAATTAGGGAGAAGACCAAAAACAAACCTTACATTGTTAGAAGTTGAAGCAGAAATAATAACAATCAAAGTTTGGTTTCAAGGGAGAATTTGGGTGGCTAACACTTTCGCTTTCCATTTTTTGCCATGGCTCCAACATCCTTGTATAACATGACAAAACATACATAGATGTTGATGCTTGGCACAAAAACATTATTTTAGAAAAGATTTACTTTGATATTTAGATAAATGAATTGACTTATGCCTATTCTAATAAGGAGACCAAAAGAAAAGTTAATTAATGAAGATAACCATCTTCATTGTTGGGCTCATTTTTTTTTTTTTTTTTGTGTGTGTGTGTATCTCTTAAGGATAAGGGACTTTCTATGTTGATACTTGCATCCTCTACTACTGGTTTGGCGAAGTGTCCTCCCTTCTTCCAACATTAAGGATAAAGCCACGGTCTTTAAATAGTTGTTTTTCAGCCCATGCATAAACTTTTACTCCCCGTTTTCTTCTCTTCAACCTTTCTTTCTAGCTTGCTTAGACTTGCCCAAGGGGGTGGAGTGGTTCCCCACTCCACACAATTACTTTTAGGGAATCTCTTTCCTTCCTTTACATTTACTCATGACTTGTGAAGAAAGGTATCGGGTGTGCACCAATGTTCTAAAATTTCTTTACTTGCCTTTGTAGCTCTTTCAAGAATGAGACGTCGTCCGATGGCTACACAAGTAAGTTTTAACACCTCACACTTAACGCCGATGGCTATACAGGTAAGTGTTTAGTAAAATGATAAATTTAGGATTGGGTAATGAAATTGAAACTGATATTAAACTGAATTATGGAATCTTGAATATTATTTTGAGTCTTGAACTAAATTGTGAAGTTATTGAATATTGTTATGTGTATTGCATTAAATTATGAGTCATTGATGTAATGAATTATCGCAATCTTGTGAAACCTGATCAAATAAGAAGTGAAAATAAAATGAACTGAATTTAGAAAGTTATTTAAATTACGAATCGAATTATGAATTATTTGAATATTTGAAGGTATATTAAATAAAGAAAATATGCGAGTAATTGAAATGTATATTGATTGAAAAGTAATTAGTGATTTTAAATTTGATTGGACAATAAATTAAAAATACTGAATTGAATAAAATGCATTAAATTGTGAATATGTGTAAATATATGAATCGTGTATTGATTGAAAAGTGGTTGGAACTGAATTGAAGTATGATTATATGTGAATATGTGAAATATGTATTGGTATTGAATTGTATACTGATTAGAAAATAAAAAAAGTGAATTTGAAATAAAAATAAAAAAAATTAAATACCCTATTAACTTATCAGACTAGATTGGATACAAATGGCATGCCATAGGATTTGTGATGTGATGAGGAGATTTGAGGCTCAGCCGAGGTGATAATTCTGTATTATATTCTTCGGTTTATCCGAAGAGGCATTTAATGCCTTACTGGTGTGTAATGGAGGATTTCATTATTTTGGTGTGATTGGTTGAATCCGCGATCCGTCAAAGTCCGAGTCTTGTTAATAGGGTAGATATGAATATTAAGTGAAATTAAATGAGAATTGATTTCCTATTAACTTGTCGGATTAGTCGGATATAATTGGCATGCCATAGGATTTGGAAGAGTACGGATTTATCGGCTTTGCCGATCGTGCACTTTATGTGTCGATTTTGTGCACCTCGTGTCGATCGCACCTCGTGTCGATCGTGCACTTTATGTGTCGATCCGCACCTCGTGTGTCGATCGTGCACCTCGTGTGTCGATCGTGCACTTTATGTGTCGATCGTGCACCTCGTGTGTCGATCGTGCACTTTATGTGTCGATCAGGCACCTCGTGTGTCGATCGTGCACTTTATGTGTCGATTTCGTGCACCTCGTGTGTCGATATCGATCGTACTATGTACCGCTTTAGGCACAATGTGCCGCATCGGTGTGTTTGGGTTGGAACTGTATCCGCCAAAGTCCGGATTGTTAATAGGGTGAATAACTGAAATGAGAAAATTAAATAAATTTGATTGATCTGTACTACTAAAAATATAAGAAAGATATTATGAGTTGAATTATGAATCGAATTGAAATGTGAGAATTGAAAGATGAACTTAAGGTTCATAAATTTGCTAAAATATCGAATTATTGATATTGAAATCAGTTGAATAAATGAAATGAGAAAATTGAATGAATTTGATTGATTGAATTATTGACAAGACGAAAAAAAATGGAATTATGAATTAAAATTGATATATAAAATTGAAAACTTGAACCAAAGGTTCATAAGTTGATTAGATAATATAGATGATATATGATGCTATTTGATGAAAGATTAATGTTGAGGTATGAAATTAAAGTATAAATTAATACATATGACTTATATTGTTACATGTTTGATGTCTATTATTTAATATTAAATGTTAAATTTAAATTATGCGTATAGTAAATGAAGTGTGAGGTAAGTGTTATTGTTGAATTAAATGGAAATTGGATTAAGTGATGGATAAATATTAGTATTGAATTGTATATTAATGAGGAAGTGAAATTAAATTTAGTTGTGAATAAATTGAAAGTGAAATTTGAATTGGAAAATGAAATGTGAAGTACATAATAAGAATTATTAGTAAATTAAGAATGACTAGTAAATATTGAAATATGTTACATATATTAAAGTAAGAAAATATATAAACATTCGTGTTTTTAGCACAATGATTAAATTGTAAAGTATGTAAAAACATTATGCTAAAAGTGTAAAAATGATATGCGTGCATAATGTAATTTATCCAAGTAAATGAGATTAGATCTACTAATATATTAGTTGTATACCATTAAGGGACTCTAACGCATTCTCTCGATAATAACACCTTGGTACTCATCAAGTGCTATCTCGATTAATAGTACATCATAATACACTTTTATATTTGTTCAGATATCTTAAATGTTCTGCTTAGTCTATTGGGCCTCTTATAAAAGGTAAGCAATTTTCGTTATAATTAGGTATGTTCGCAATATTGAATTAAAAATAAATTGTGAATTGAAAGGATATGGAATGGATATAAATGATAAACTAAATAAATATGTGTACAAAGGAGCTATAGATATTGTGGAAATAATGAAGTTCATGATCAATAAGAAAACAAGAAAATTTCGAGGACTAAATTTCTTTTAAGGGAGGAAATGTAATACCCGAAAATTTTTACGATGAAATATTATCCTTAATATAGTAAAATAAGAAAATAAAGTGACGAGAAGGGAAATCTGGATTATGTCAACAATGGGAAATATATTATGATATATTACATTATTAATTCAAGATAGGATTAAATTGTAAAAGTGAGAAAAGTTTTATTACCTAAGAGTAAATACTCAAAATTTGAGGGTTAAAGTGTAAATATGAAAAGTTTAAGGACCAATAGTGTAAATATTTTAGGGTGGAATAATCTAGAAACTAAGGAAATGGATGAATTAGGACCAAATTGAATAGGTAAAGAATTATGAGGGACTAATTCAAAATTTTATTAAATTATGTGATGATTCAAGGGTGGAATTTAAAAGATCACAAAGGGCAAAATGGTCAATTAGAAGAAAAGAAATCTAGAAAGTGAAATCTAGAAAGTAATGATAATAGTGATGATATTTTATAATTATTTAATTAGATAAATATTATTTTATTAATATTTTGATAAGATATTTTATTATTTATTATTATTTTATTATTATTTATGTAGTATATAAGGAAGGAAAGATGATGAATGATCATCATCTCTTTCCCATGCTAACCAACGTGAGAAGAAGAGAAAGAAAAGAAAGTTTTGCTTTCTTTACAAATTAGTCCTTCCACCAAAAATCCACCATTTTCACTTAGAATTCAAAAGAATTTACATAGCCATCAGGAGAGAAAGATGACAAGGAGACTATGGGGAGCAAGAATATCAAGTTTGATTCAAGAAATAGAAGCTGGAGGAGAGAGAAAATCAAATTAAAGATTGAAATCTATAAAACAAGGTAAGAACGTCATGTTTTCAATATATTTTAAGTTTGATATTGTGGTAAAAGCATGGAAATGATGTTAATGTAGAGTTTTCTTATATAAAGTTTTATGTTCTTGATATGTTAGAGAAGGAAAATAAGAGAAAGTAATGGGAAATGTTGTAGAGAAAGGAAATAAAGGTGTTATAAACTTGATAATTAACATTTTGCATTAAAACAGTTTTAGACAGCAGTAGTAGTCTAACTTTGAAAAATCACCAAAAATTTGTAGAAATTGAATTAGAAGTTGAGTGAGATATAGAATTAAAGCTTATTGAGTCTATTTTCATATGAAAGAAACATGGAAAGCAAAGGAATTCTGTATTCTGAGATATTTATATTTTTGTAAGACTGGTTCAGAGTGATTTCGAGATCCCCTGTTCTATCTTTAGAAAGTCATCAAAATTGAATAAAAATAATTAGGGCTTAAATTTATATGTTTAGAATCCTGAATGAGTATATTTTCAATAGAAATAAACAAGAACATCATCTAAATCTTGTATGAAGAGATAACTAATTTTTAGTGAAGAAGGGTCAGCACCGCCAGACAACAGAATAGGGGTGAATTTGATGAATAAACTGTACTAATTGGCTAGGCTAAAAATTCTGGAAATTTTATGGTATAAATATATGTGAGTCTAGTTTCAGGAAAAATTAACGGTTTTTCATTTCGAGTTCTATAACTCAAGATATAAATAATTTAGTAACTATGACTCAAATGGATGGTTTTGAATATACATATGAGTAAATAGTGAAATTATTTATAATGTTACTTATAGCATGTTATATACATTAAGCATGTGGAATGGAGAGGAGGAGGAGGAAAATATGTATAAATATTCAGCTAGCATGGCTAATTTGTAATGTTTTAGGCTCAAGGACTAAATTGAATAAAAGTGAAATTTTATGATTAGTTTGTAAAAATGTTAGAAATGACCAAATTGCATGAAATGGATTATTTTATTATTGAAAGTGCCAAATTATTAATTTAGATTAGATCGGTTGAAAAATTTATGAAAATAGAAAATTACCAAAATGCCCTTAAATTTTGGTATTTCGCAAATTTAACTAGATAAGTTCGTAACTTAATTATGTGATATAAGGAAATATGAGTTGATGGTATGTGAAATATTAATATGATGAATTAACTGATTTATGTTTATGAAGAAGAGACAAGTGAATGATATTTATCATGATATGTAAATATGTTTAAGGGACAATATGTTTAATTTTGATTGGTTTCAAATATAAAAAAGAAATGAAATAAAAGGTCTGATAAATAAATTTGTAATTCCGGTAATGCCTCGTACCCTATTCCGGCGTTGAATACGGGTAAGGGGTGTTACAATTTAATCAAAATTTAGATTTGCTTCTAATATCAACAAGCAACTTAGTATTAGATGTTGAACTTTAATGTTAATTTTTGCAGGGATTTTATGAGGACTTATTTGAGTAACACCCTTCGCTCGAAATGAACCTATACATTTTGAGTAAGAGATGTCACATTTGAACACTAAGACTGGCTTAATTTGAGCATCAATTTTAAGACTTTACTTTAATATAAATGAAGTATTTTGAAGTTATTTAAGTCATTTTTAGGCTTATTTTAAAGTTTAGTTACAAACGGAAATCATTCAGGGTTTATTTGGGTCAAAACAAGGTAAACAATGTCATGTTACAACATTTGAAAGTGGTGTCATAACAATGATTGATGTCATGACACTGGAAATCGATTACTTAAATAGGGTCAATGTCACGACATTAGGAAATGAGAGTCACGACATTGACTAATGTCGGAACATCGAAGGCAGATTGCTTGGAACATGTCTAAAGCATCTAAAACCAAATTTGAACTATCATCAACCATTCCATAACACATCTAAACAATTTTAGGACTCAAAATATGTCAAATTATCATTTAAAAACTTCATATAACACATGAGTATATCCATCTAAGGAAGATTATCTCAAGATATAAAATGACATTAAGCATGCATGACATGGTTTTGGAACCTCTTAGTTATGTTATAACAAAAATTCACATGGTTCTAATCCCATGTACATGTCACTCTATTACCAGTAATTTTACTTCCATATACTTCTGTCCTTGTTTGATGATGAGATGAGGCTGAAGATGGCCACTTCAAATTTTGCCTTCAAAACGAACTTTACCTACGCATTCAAAACAAATGCGTTAAGCTTGTGAAAACTTTGTAAGTACTCAAGATTTCATATCTTACCTTTGAATCCAATCATTAAACCAAAGATAAAGTACATAATAGCAACAAGGATAATTAACACACATTCACTTACCATATTTCCATCATTCACTTATTATTATTATTATTATTGTCGAAACCATTTTAAAATCGGGTTTTAAAAACGGGGATCGACTTTAAAAACAAAAGTGGAAGTCGCCACCAATCTTTTTTACTTAGGTGTAATTGGATCACCTTGTAAAACGTTTTATTTTAAAACATTTTTGGTCCACAAAAATAAGAATACGAGTTCGAGATTCGGTTACTTATGAGGAAGGGTTAGCAACCTCATAACGCCCAAAAATTGGTACCAAATCGATAAGATCATGTCTGAATGTTGAAAATAAAGAAAATTACAAAATATGATCCTTTTATTAGAAAGAAAACCAAGACTTACCTATCTCAAAGAAATAAAGTATTTTACCCAATAAGTTAAGGTATAGCGCCTTATGACTTTGAAATTAAGCTCTTCTTTATTTTAGGAAATCCCTATCTCGAAACGTAAAATGTCGAACCCAATAAGTTAAGGCACAACACCTTGAATTCCCAAGAATAAGGTTTTTTTTTTTTTTTTAAATTTGAGATTTCTTTATTCCGAAGGAATATAAACATCACATCCAATACGTTAGGACACGATATTTTTTAAACCCTCGTAATTAAAATCATCTCATGATTTATAAAACTTGTTAAAAGGGTATTTAGTTATTTAACCAAACGGAAAATCGCAACCCAATACGTTAGGGCACTATTTCCCGAATTTCTAAATACCAAAACATTGTCTTATTTTAAAATATAGTAAGCTTGTAAAAATGTATTTTTATTTTGAACAATAATCCATGTATCATACACAAATATTAAAAAATGGTTATAGGATAATAGCATACAATATAAAATACAACTAAAATAACTACACTATGGTAATCATAAAATAATAAATAAATAAAAGGGCATTACATAGATAAATAAAACATATAAAGCAATATATGTAAAACAATATAAAAATACTAATTAATAAATATATAGTTTAATAAATATATAAAATATATGTAAAACGTGTTATAAAATATAAATAATCTTTATACAAAAATAATTTTTTAGAAAATAATATATAATATAATATAATACTATGTAATATAAAAATTTTAAAAAACATATAATATAGTATACAAAAAAATGTAATGAAAATAATATAATTAAAATAATATTAAACAAAATAAAATAATGAAAAATAAAAAAATATATAATACACTAATTATAAATAAATAATATAAATAAAATAGATTAGATAATATAAATGAATTTTATATAAAAAAGAATTTTAGAAATAATATAAATGTAACATAATAATATATAATATAATATATAATAAAATATATAATAAAATATAAATTATTAAACAAGTAAAATAATATATAGGAATAGTTAAATATACAATAGAATAATACATATAAAAATATAGGAAAATAATATATAATATATAATATAGTAAAATAATTTAATATGCTATATAATAATAATAATAATAAAATAAAAGGATAAAAATAAAAAAATTAGGGGTTAACTAATAATTAAAACAGATTAAAAGGACTAAATTAAAAGCACACGTTAAATCCCAAGGGTTGATATGGAAATTAAGCCCTTTTAAAACGGTAACATTCTGATTTTAGCCTTCAAAGAGCCTGTGGGATTAAATTGGAACACAATTAAACTTTTAGGGCCTAATTAAAAAATAAAAAATGAAATTAAAAGGAATTGAAAAATATAAAAATACGGAGGGACTAAAATGGTTATTAGACCATTAGTATAAAAAACACGCGGATCTTTTTACCCATCGGGTCGACGCGCGGATCCTGAGTGAAACGACGTCGTTTTGGGCTATAGTAACCAGCACCAAAACGGCACCGTTTCAAGTGTCTATATAAACAAAAAAAAATTAAGAAAAATCATTTTCCTTCTTCAAAGAAAGAAAAAAAGGAGAGGTGCTCCCCAAGGCGATTTCCGGTCATTCTCCGGCGAGGCTCCGGCTACCGTTCGCCACCACCGCACGCGGTGGCCGGAGTTCCTAAAAGGTTAGTTTTTTTTTTTCCTTTTTTTTATTTTAACATATATATTATAGATTGTTTTAAAAAATAAATAAATAAAACAGAATAGAATGACAGTATTCGAAAAAAAAAAAATAAAAAAATGAAACAAAACCTTGGCTCGATTTCTTTTTTGATTGTGTTGTATTTTTATATATATCCCTCTCTGTGTATATCCGTGTGTAATCCCCCCATCTCTCGTATGTATAAATCTCTCTGTATTGTCCCCCCTCCATGTTTACAGATTTTTGGGGTTTAAATAGACCCGAAATAAAATAATAAAAAAGGGAATACAAGATTTTTGCCATTTTTGCTTGCTGTTTCTTTCCTTTTCTTGTAGGGCGGAGATCTCGGCGACGATGAAGGCTATGATGGAGGCGCTGGCATTGCGGCGTGATTAGCGACGTGACCCAGGTGCGACGTTAGGGCTTCTGCTAGGCGGAGCCTAGGGTTTCTGAAACCCTAGGCCACTGTTGATCTGTTTTAGTTCCTGGGCCTTTTGGGCTATCTCTGCTATTGGGTTTGGGTGTATTTGGGTAGTTGGCTAAGGGTTTTGTAATTGGGTCAAAGGTTACTGGGTGGTCTGTTATTGGGTTTAATTTTGGGCTGCTGCAAATTGATTTTGGATTTTTGTAAAAGGACTATTAAAAACATTGGTTTATTTTTTAACGGCCCGGGCAAAATTGAGTACTTACAATTATTTTGTACCACTCACGTTGCCCCTTATACACTCGAGTGAACAAGAAAGATATATGGAATATAATCACAAAGTACACGAGCATGTAAGTGCTTGATTATTATGAACACTAATAGTGTTAGAACACAAGCACCGAAATGTTAAATTCACAAATGTGCTAAGGAACTCTTAATGGCATACCATCTATATCCCACAAGTATGTAAGGATTTTAACATTATTATAAGTCTAATATTCATCACAAGCACAATCAAGTTTCATAATTTCATAATCACACAAAACTTTTTAACATTTTACAATTTAGTTTCTTTTCTCTACACACTTAATCACATCAACAATAACCGCAATCTTTTACTACTTTCTTGAATTATTCACACATTCATTAAGTTACAAGTACTTAATTCATGACAATAACGTGTTCTTTAATTCATCATTGTAATAAAATCTAATTAGGTAAGAAAGAATTCTAAAGTACTTACAAATTTTAACTAGATTATACTTCCTTCAAGCTTTGTCCACTTGTTTCCCTTTGTCTACTCTTCTTCCATCTTCTTCATTATTTGTCTTTTCATTTTACCTCAATTTCATAAAATATGATCAATCAATTCATTTGATTCATATCACTTTGGTCAAGTATTTGAAATAAACATGATACTGTTGCTAAATCATGAAAATCTTATCGTAGATTTTTAGTTTCTCACATAGTCTAGATTCTCTCTTTAAACATGAACCCGACACTTCTATTCAAAAATCTAAGCTTGCTATGTTGTGGGTAACTTGATTTATCTAAAGCTTCTATACAAATTTGATGATTTCAAGCTTGGAAAGGCCTTTAATAATGATAGAGGACTAAATTGTAAAAGAAAGAAAAGTTGCTTTCTCCCCAAAATGGTTGTAACATGTAGGAGAAGAAGAAGATGATGATGGAGAATCTTCTCCATCTTTCTTTTAAAATATCATCATTATTATAATAATAAAATATAATAATACTAATATCAATAATAATAAAATATAAAATATAAAATTATAACTTATTCATAAAAATCTAACCATCATCATTATTCATTATATCTTTGATAAAATTGCTCTCCATATCCTAAAATATTTCTTCATTAATTTAATTTAATCCTTTTTACTTTTAATTTCTCGCTTTGACCCCAACACCTTGTAAAACCTTACAATTTAGTCTATATCCCAGATTAATATTTCTCAATACATTAGTCTTTTAAATTTTCTCCGATCTCCTACTACCCTCTCCAATAAAACTTTTAAATCAAATTTTAGTTCTTCTGAGAAATTTGATCCGTAATTGCTCAAAGTAATATTATTACGACCAAGAGGTTTTCAAGGATGTTATAGGAACTGAGCAAGTACGGTGAAATTGAGAGTCTGAACATATGCGATAACTTGCTGATCATATGGTAACATTTTTTTTCCTTTGAAGTTGTGTCCTTTTCATTTTCATTTTCCTTTTTTTTTTTGTAATTTCATATTACTCTTCAATTTTGTGGATAGAAGGATAATATGTATGTTCAATTTAGAGAGGAAGAACATGATGCAAATGCGCTTAAGAATTTTACTGGAAGATTTTATGCAGATTTGACTTCTGCTTTTGTATTACTATATATATATATATATATATGTTTTGTTGGGTTAGGATATGAATTACAATACATTCTAGTGTGGCTAAGGTAGGGTTGGCAGTTTATGACAGTTTCAGATGAACACTTAACAAATAAATGGTTTTCTATAGTTAATTAATTGTGTCAGTGTCCTTGTAACAAAAGCATCATGTTTATTACACAAGTTATTGTTAATTCATTTAAATACAGTTAAATATGACACAATTAATTGATTTAGACATGATTAACCTATTTAAATTTTAACACTAATAATAAGTTGTTTTTATACATCAATAATGCAATAAATGAGTTTAAATGGTCTAGATAACCAACCTACTAACACAATTCATTAAAAATGTATAAACGAGTTGTATAGTGGTTAGATAGGTCAACCTGTATGAAATATAAAGAGCCTAATAGGTTAAAAAAAAACAAACAAACTTAAACATTGTGCAACGGTTGGGTTTAGGCTACATTATTATTCTTTTGTATTATTTCCTACCTCTTAGTAATTTTGGTATTATAGTAGATGATTGTGTTCTTACAGTATCTTTTTGGTAGTTCTAATAAATGGTTGCCTTGTTAATTTGCCCTTTTTCTATTAGGTTCTATTTTGCTAATCATTTCAGAAGTGTATTTCCACGCTTGTATCATTAAATTGTATTGTGCTTTTTTATGCAAGGTAGCCTATCATTGTTGACTTCTCACCTGTGATAGGCTTCTATGAAGCCACCTGCAGGCAGTATGACGAGAACACTTGTAATTGTAGTGGATATTGCAATTTTATGCACCTTTTTAGAATCAGTCGATGAGATGTTTCTCCAATTCAAAGTTAGTTGTATATTCTTATTGTTTAATAGGTCTTATTTATTCATTTCATTCATCTTCATTAAGGAGATAATACGCTAGTTTTTTGGGAGGTTTTGAAGGAGGTGAAGTCATAGTCGAAGCAAAAGTAGAAGCTCTCGTAGGTTTCGTACTAGCTGTGAGGAGCACTTTTATCGTGGACATGGTCATAGTAAAAGGTATGATGATAGGGATAATTATCATGAAGGCCGAAGAAAAAGGAATAAAGTATAAGTCCTGGCCATCGGAGAGGACGAAGTAGAAGCCCTAGAGGAAAAAGGAATATAACCCAATTCGTGAAGGCAGGGAGGAAAAATTTGCTAAGATTGAGCAATCGAATTGGGAAAGGGAACAACAAGAAAATGCTAAAATTATTGATAAAGATGTTGTCGATGATAACAATGAGAATCGTAACAATGGATATGTATAGAATAATGATAAGCACTATCAACAACATAGGAGTAGCCTCCGCTTGTGGTAGCACTCTAATCTAAATTAAATCACTGTGTCTAGTTTGTCTCTCAAGCTTTTTATTAAAAATTTTCATGTTCTTATTGAGTATAACAACAAATATTTCTACCAAGAGTATGCATTCAATAAATAGCTTACAACTAATTTTCCACTATGCAAGTGGTGTGCAAGTTCACAATTATTTTATATGAACTGATTTTTTTCTCTTAAGTTCATGCTTGTTGCAACTGTTGTCATGGTGTTTGACTGCATTACTATTTGAAAAGTTTTAAACACGGTCTTCTTTTTTTCAGTTGTCCTATAAGTTATATTGTTTCCCATACTGTTTTAGCAACTAATTTTTCTTTACCATACCATATTTTCCCTCACTATCTATTTCTTCTCCATTGCTTTGGTCTTTTCAAATTTTGTAGAAGATAATTAGGGATGTTGAGAAATGAGTTTTAACTTAATAAACAAATCAAAATACATTTTACTTTGTTTTACTCCTCCTGTTGGAAAATTTTGACATCACATATATAATAATGATAATTACATGTTATCATTTACTATCATGATAGGTTAACCCAAATTAAAAGTGATCTAATTTGGTTAGAATTTTATTGGGCTTTTAATTATTAAATAAAGTATGGGTCAAATATGTGTAGATACTTTTCTAATCAAATTCTAATTAATGATGAGCTAATTAGAATTTGATTAGAACTAATATGCCAATGTTATGAATATTAGGGTTATGGTCCCCAAATTATACACAAGATATCTTTTCTAATATCCCATCATTAGGAAAAAGAGAGAGCAAATATTCTTTTAAATTTCTTGTGTGTTAATTTGAAAGATCAAATCTCTAAAATCCGGTAAAACTACAAGGAATTCATGGATTCAGGTACGCTTCTGCATTTAGTTTTATTCTTCATTTATTCTTGATGATTTGACATGATAGATCCTGGTTTATTAAGTTTTATTTCAGATTTATTTTACAAATCTAACAAGTAGCATCCGAGCTTTGTCATGTTGAATCATTGAGAAAGAATTTATTCTTTATGAATTTGATATTTTAATTTTATGTTGAATCTTTGAGATTCTTGATAATTTTGAGATTTGATTCTTTAAATAAAGTTTTAAGGTTTTATAAATATAATCTAGTTTGATATTTGCAAGGCATGTGATTATTATCTTATATGACATTTAAAATATATATATATATATATATATATATATAGAGAGAGAGAGAGAGAGAGAGAGAGAAATTGATTCATATATATGTTCTGTTATATAATATATGCATGCTTTGATTGGTTTAATGCATGTTTTGGAATATATATATATATATATATATATATATATATATATATAATTATCTTTCAAATTTGATTGAAAGATGAATTTAAGGTAAATATTTTGAAACAAATAAATTGATTTTGGCTTTTAATTGAAGATGTCTAATATTTTAAATAAATTAGTTGAAACAAAATGCCGCTAAAGTGACATCTTTTATGTAGATTAGTTTATTTGAAATATTAAGATGATTATATGTTTTTGTGATTCATGCGTTTATTAATTGACCCAAAGGTAAGTTAATATTTGGCAGAATTTCAACGACATCTGTGGTGATAAACGTGTGACAATTATAAGGTATTTTATGTGACCAATAAGTTAGTCCAAAGATTAATTCATTGTTTGATATAATTTATTGTCAATGTTTGATTGCTACAACAAGAGTACCGCTTACTATTAATATTACTGTCCAAAGACTTGATATTAATGTTGTGTTTGGTATCTTGAGATGGGATTAGCCATTATCCTAAATCTATTGTTTACTTATGAATATTGATTTAAGCTTGTTTTTTGTTCTATATTCAGCTAATTCATTTTCTGCTGCCACAATATCTACTAATATAAATTCTATACCCATGCTTAATGGGACTAATTTTAAGGAATGGAAAAGGCACTTACTTATAGTGCTTGGCTCTATGGACATAGACCTGAAAGCACCACGATATTAAGAGGACTGAGAGGTGGGAAGAACAAGTCTTATGATCATGAAACACCTCTCAAAAGATTACTTCTTTGAGATGACATCAGGTTGAGATAACTTCTTCTTTGATGTCTATGAAGTATAAGGGTCAAGGAAACGTAAGGGAGTACATTATGGAGATGTTCCATACTGCTTCAAGACTTAAGGCACTTAAGATCGAGCTTTCTGAGGAATTGTTTGTTCTTATGGTTTTGGTATCGCTTCCTGCACAGTTTAATCAATTTAAAATTAGTTATAACTGTCAAAAGGAGAAATGGACTCTAAATGAGCTCATTTCTCATTGTGTGCAAGAGGAAGAAAGGTTGAAGCGTGATAAGTCTGAAAGTGCTAATTTGGCCAATGCCCCTAAAGACAAAGGGCAAGAAAAGAAAATATCAGAACGAAGCTACTAAGGATCTAGCTCAAAAGAAACAACAACAAGCTACAGAGAGTTGTTTATTTTGTAACAAGTCTGGATACGTAAAGAAAGATTGTACCAAATATCATGCTTGGCGTGCAAAGAAAGGTATAATTCTTAATTTGGTCTGTTCAGAGATTAATTTAGCTTCAGTACCTAGAAACACTTGGTGGATAGATTCTGGTATTACTACCCACATAAGTGTTTCTATGCAGGGTTGCCTAAGTTCCCGAAAGCCATGTGATGGTGAAAGACACATCTTTGTGGGCGATGGAAAATCGATAGAAGTGGAAGTGATTGGGCATTTTAGGTTGTTATTAGGAACTGATTTTTATTTGGATTTAAAAGACACTTATATTGTACCGTCATTAGACGAAATTTAGTTTTTGTTTCTTCGTTGGACAAATTTGGTTATTATTGTTCATTCGGAAACAATCAATTTAATTTGTCTTTAAATTCAAATGTTATTGGAACTAGTTTTTTAAATACTTATGACAACCTTTATTTGCTAGAAACAATTGCATCCTATAATGAAACCTTGCATGTGGAATCACGTGGTATTAAACGCAAATTAAATAAGGAAAATTCAGCATCGTTATGGCATAAGAGCTTAGGTCATATCTCAAAAGTTAGAATTGAATGCCTTGTGTCTGATGGTATTTTAGAGTCCTTGACTTCACAGACTTTGATGTCTGTGTCGATTGCATTAAGGGAAAACAGACAAAACCAAGAGATTGGGTGCCAACAGATCTTCAGACGTCTTAAAATTAATTCATACAGATATTTGTGGCCATTCCCTATGGCATCTTGGAATGGTCAACAATATTTCATAACATTCATAGACGATTACTCACGGTATGGGTACCTATATCTTATAAATGAGAAATCTCAGTCTTTGGACGTGTTCAAAGCTTATAAAGCTGAAGTTGAGAATCAACTCAACAAAAAGACTAAAAACATAAGATCTGATCGTGGTGGTGAGTACTACAGTAGATATGATGCCTCAGTGAACAATGTCCAGGACCATTTGCAAGATTCCTAGAGGAATGCGGTATTGTCCCACAGTACACCATGCCAGGATCACCTATGAATGGTGTAGCTGAAAGACAAAATAGAACTCTTAAGGATATGGTAAGGAGCATGATTGCTTATTCTACCTTACCTGAGTCCCTCTGGGGAGAAGCATTAAAGGCAGCAGCTTACATTCTAAACAGAGTACCAAATAAAGTAGTTGCAAAAACACCTGATGAGCTTTGGACAGTCAAAAGCCTAGTCTAAAGCACTTTCACATTTGGGGATGTCCAGCTGAGGCAAGGCATTATAGCCACATGAAAATAAATTGGACTCTAAAACAGTAAGTAGCTACTTTATTGGCTATTCTGAGCGATCTAGGGGCTATAAATTTTATGATCCCATAATAAGGAATATTTTTGAGACGGGAACTGCAACATTTTTTGAGGATGTTGAGTTTGGGGGGAGAAATAAGGTTAGAGACATTGTTTTTGAGGAGGAATTGGATTCTAACTTAGTTCTTATTATCACTTTTGACGATGTTCAGTTCTTATTCCTATCATTGATCAAGAAGTGAATCCAGAACCTCTACAAGACAATGTTGAACAACTTCCCATTCAAAATGAGGTAATTGTTCCAGAAGAACAAACTAAACAACCTTAAGAACAAGTGCCATTAAGGAGGTCCACAAGAGAAAGGAGAAATGCTATTCTAGATGATTATGTTGTATTTCTCCAAGAATATGAGGATGATAATGGAATGATGGAAGATGATCTAATCAACTTTCATTAGGCCATGAAAAATTTTAATTCTCAAAAGTGGATTGATGCCATGAAAGATGAGTATAAGTCTATGCGAGACAATAAAGTTTGGGAACTTGTCCCATTACCTGAAGGTGCAAAACCAATTGGTTGTAAATGGATATTTAAAACCAAGAGGGATGCAAATGGTAATGTAGAGAGGTATAAAGCGCGTCTTGTAGCTAAAGGATATACTCAAAAAGAAGGTATTGATTTTATAGAGACTTTCTCTCCAGTTTCATCGAAAGACTCATTTAGGAAAATCATGGCGCTTGTTGCTCATTTTGATATTGAGTTACATCAGATGGATGTTAAGACTGCATTTCTAATGGCAACATTGAAGAAATAATTTATATGGTCAAACCAGAAAATTTTGAGTCGGAAGACTTAAAGAATATGGTTTACAATTTGACCAAATCTATTTATGGACTCAAACAAGCTTTCCGTCAATGGTACCATAAGTTTCATCAAATAATTGTTTCGTTTGGTTTTGAGATGAATAATGTTGATGATTGTGTGTATCACAAATTCAATGGGAGTAAGTACATATTTCTGGTTTTATATGTTAATGACATACTACTTGTTAATAATCAGTATAACCTCAATCAATTCCTTAAGAATGATTTTAAAATTACAAAAATACATTAGATTTTTTTACATTTTAGCAGTGGAAAGTCTAATATACGTTCAGGTTTGTATACATTAGAATATTGTGTACACTATTGGGATGTTAGGCAGATATTTTAAGCAACCCTGATTTGGACCATTGGATAGCATTCAAGAGGGTTATAAGGTATTTTCAGAGAACAAAAGATTACATGCTCACATATTAGATGTCTAATCAATTAGAGATCATCAGGTATATAGACTCCGATTTTGATGGAATATGGATATAAGATTTTTTCACTAAGGTGCAAATTGTGAAAACAAATTGCAATATTTTATTCCAGTAACAATAGGAACACATCAAAGTAAAAATACATTGACTTTAAGTTCCTGGTTGTTAAAGTAAAAGTTCAGAGTGGTTAGGTGCTTATAAAGCATATTAAGACAAATTCCATGATTGCGGATCCACTTACTAAGGAACTACACCTACGGTTTTATAAGAGCACATTGCTTATATGGTGTAATGTCATTTAAAAGATATTTGGTTTTAGTGGGAGCTTGTATTTTTAAATGCTTTTATGTTATAGACACTTTTTTAGTTATTAAGTTTATTTTCTGCAGAAATAAAGTTTATTTGGTTTATTCACACTCTGATTTTGGTAAAGTTTGATCCCACTAAGGAGGACCAGTTGGAAATAGACATGTTTAGATCATATTGCATGTAATTTCCATGCTACACATCCATACTTGATCTATGTCATTTGGTTGTGTTAATATACGTGATCATGGATGGATTTAGTTACGATATATGTAACGAAAGTCACCTTGGTTCTATGTTAACATAATTAATGGATAAGATTGTTCAGAATACCTTTTGGATATGATAGTAAAATTTTGAGCTCATAAGGTTATATAATGACATGTAATTATAAAGTAATTAGTATATATATGTGGTCCAAGTGGGAGATTGTTGGAAAATTTGGACATCACATATATAATAATGATAATTACATGTTATCATTTACTATCATGATAGGTTAGCCCAAATTAAAAGTGATCTAATTTGGTTAGAATTTTATTGGGCTTTTAATTATTAAATAAAGTATGAGTCAAATATGTGTAGATACTCTTCTAATCAAATTCTAATTAATGATGGGCTAATTAGAATTTGATTAGAACTAATATGCAAATGTTATAAATATTAGGGTTATGGTCCCCAAATTATACACAAGATATCTTTTCTAATATCCCATCATTAGGAAAAAGAGAGAGCAAATATTCTTTTAAATTTCTTGTGTGCTAATTTGGAAGATCAAATCCCCAAAATCCGATAAAACTATAAGGAATTCATGGATTCAGGTACGCTTTCGCATTTAGTTTTATTCTTCATTTATTCTTGATGATTTGACATGATAGATCCTGGTTTATTAAGTTTTATTTCAGATTTATTTTACAAATCTAACACCTCCTTGAAGAGCATGTTTAGGCTATCTTCTCCATTGCTTGAGTCATTTCAAATTTTGTAGAAGATATTTAGGATTGTTGAGAAGTGAGGTTTTAACTTATTAAGCAAATCAAAATAAGTTTTACTCCCCCCTAAATCTCATGTTTAGGTCTTGATCTCTTGTGTTCTTCGAATTTTTTTTACTATTGTTGTTCATTCCATTTTTAGTAGGGAATGCAAGATCATAATGTGTAAATTTAAGTCAAGTATTTGGAAAGCAATCTTGTGCTATAAATTTTTAGATTAACCTTCAGGGTTAGACAAATGCATCCATTCATTTAAAGTGTTATCTCTGTATGTCTAATAATATTACAGTCAGGTACCTTATGACCATTGTACATCCAAAATATTGAACGATCAAAATATTTGAATATTATTTATAGAAGTAAGGCTTATAAAATAAGTCCTAAATAAATAATGTGCTCGATATGATTAAGTGCTTAAAATCTATAGAATGCACCCATGGGCGAAGTCTTTGTTAAGGTGAGCTTGGTGGTCTGGCAGGCTCTCTTGCAGGGTTTACGCTGCCTTAGCTAATAGACATTAAAGTTTATTCCTTAGCGTTAAGTCTTTAGCTTGAAAGAACTGTTGGTTATATTAATATTTTATAGTTTTGGTTAAACCTTTTAGTTGGTCTAAAAAGGACTAGTTAGAATGAGACAAGTTTTCTGAAATTGAAAAGATATGCATTTAAGATGAGAGAGAAAGTTATTAGTCACGGGCACTAAAGGAAGGGTAGTGGATAAAATAAAACTTCCCTATTAAGTTTTCCTTTTGTGTGCACCTATATAAAGCCAACATATGCTTCTTAAGCAAGTTTATGCTTTCTTTGGCAAACCTCAATTTCTCTCCAAATTTTCTCTGTATTTTTCTCGAGGAAAAAAAACTCTAACACTAAGACTTACCTGAAGGATTGGATTCGATGTATTCAGTAACTCCTCCATCATTAAGTACTTACACAAGAAACTCCTGAAAGGTCCCGAGATAAGGGAAAGGGTCCTGCTATCTAAACTTTTCTACATCTATTTGTGAGTTCCTTCTTAGTCTATGTGTATTTGTATGTGTATGTGTATGATTTCGTTTATGTATTGTTTAAGGTAAGTATACCTATCTTGTGAAGATGAAATGCTTTTGCAAGTGAAGTAGAAGGTGTTGTTAATGGTTTGTTTTGGGTATGTTTATGTGAAAGATGTAAAAGCATTTCTTTGTCTCCCTCCTCCCCCTGCTTCTGAAATGAACCATATGGTCTGAAAAGAAAAAGAGAATGGAATCATGGTGATGCCTTTAATGAAATGTGCATTGAACTCACAGATGGCGATACATGGAAATGGTTGTGTAGCCTCTAGTAGGGAAAATGTTGTTTGCAAACCAGATTGGCAAGGCATGACAAAGGAAAAGAAACAAATGAATAATATGAATCTAAATATGGACTAGGGTTCTAGCTAACACAAAAAAGGTTGTCTATATAACTGCATGGGCATAGTGTACATGCCAAATGAATAGCGTCTGGCGTATTGTCTGTCTGTGTTAGTATTTGGCAACTAGAGAATTGTGTGACTATGCTGAAATGGAAAGGCTTATTTGACTTTTATAGGATTTTGAATTGTTTACCTTGAAACTCACTAAGTTCTTCAAACTTACTTAATTATCTTTCCTTCTCAAGCCCGCTGATGAAGCAAAGGAACCTCCAAAGACTATGCCAGAGGATAAATCATCACCATGAGATTTCTAAGTATTTTTTATTATGTATGGCATGGGGGTTTTGTCATGAAGATATCTTTTTGAATAATGAACTTTGTATATTTGAACTTATGATTTTGAAACTGTAGATTTAAAAAGAACTCAACAAAGTTATTACGTTTCATAATAAGCCTAAATTTATACAACTTCGATTGATCAATGTTTCGCGCCTCTTGTCTATATATATATATATATATATATATATATATGTTCATGAGTAGTGGTGTAATATAATTTGTGGTTTGCACCCAACATACTTTGAAGAAATAGTAATTTCAAAACAGTGATGCGTCATTTTTGAATCTTCCTTAAGGATCGGGTTTGAGGCGTTACAGTTTTTATAATATAACTAGAAAAAGTATTTAAAGTTTCAAAAGTTATTTTCTTATAAATTTAGTTTGTCGAAATTCTCGGAAGAGTCCAATTATCAAATCTTTTGAGAACATTTTCATAAAGTTATTCTTGTTCATTTACAATATTTTTTGAGGTTTGGTTAGACTCTTATGATTAATTGGAGGTAAAGCTTATAAAATAATTGGTTCTATTAGGGAAATGAAATATCTCTTTGTTTTTGTATTCCCTACAGGGGCTTCTACTATTAGGATTTTTGGAGTATTAAAATTGCCTACGAGGATACTCTATCATTAACACGCCTAACTCATGGTTAATTGGATTATGTATCAATACTTAACAATAATAATAGATTAATAAATATAGTTAAACCAAAATTTAAAATATTAAAATAATTAAAATATTAAAATTAAGTTTAAAATTTATAAAACTTAGAATTACCTGTTCCTCCACTCAGATATCAAATGAGTACCAAAAAATAGCCAAAGATTTGTATCAATACTCAAAAATTAACTGAACATTTGCATAAAAATTAAGTTTTAAAACATATAAATATATATTATATACTATGGTGTAGTTTATTCAAAAATATTAAATATTTTTGAAAGACAAAATATTAATTATTTAAAATAACTATAACATGAATAAAAATTATATTTTAAAATTAAGCGGCACGTAAGATAAAATCATTATATATATATATATATATATATATATAATACGAAAAATATAAAGTTTTTTGTATAAATTCATTCATATTCCATATCTCGAAGGATTTTTTTTTTTTTACAAGCCATATCTCAAAGTTGTGCAGACTATGTTTAAAATCTTATTTTAAAATTTAAAATAATACTTTAAAAATTAAATATTATTTTTATAAAATTAAAATTGAATGTTATAAAGATGTCATAAATTTTATAATATTATTGAATTTAAATTTTATTATTATAAATATATAATGTTATAAATTATAGTTATTTGTAAATAATATTATAATATTGAAAACAATAATAATGATTTGAAAATGAAAAACTTTTGGTCACATGAGACCATCAATCACGTCCATCAATAACTTTATTTTTAATTAAATTAAAATTGTTTAAAGAAAAAGTCAAAATCAGTTTCACCAAACTGATTTCTTTCCTTTAACAAAACTTGTATTAGTTTGGTAAATATAGTAGAAAGTAGGCTTATTGCTACGATAAGCTTTTAGATTTTTTCAAAATACTCAATTAAATATTTTTGAATTTTTCATCCAATCGAACCTTTAAACTATTAATCTTAACCAAAAAATCCTTTTAACCAACGTTGATCATTAAAAGCTAACAACATTATTGTGGTTGTTAATTGACGTTACATTAATCAACAAATGTTGATGTAACGATTCACGTCAACAAAAATAAAAATTATTTTTAAAATAAGTACACAAAGAACTTGAATAAATAGTTGACCTAGTGCATTTAAATTTGTACATCGATGTGTCTAGATTTATTGTGGATTTATAAAGAACATAAAAAATTATAAAAACTATTAGAAATTGATTAAAAATCATGAAAAATTTAAAAATTATAATAATAAAAAAAAAGAGTAAAGTATTATTAAGAAATCTGATTTGGTAATTGTGGTCTAAATTAAAGGGAAAAAAAAAGGAAAAGAAAAGAGCTCATGTAGTGGTCTAAAAATGTTTAGCTTATGTAAACAAAAAGCAATAATGCAAACAAAATGGGTATCAAAATCATTCCAATCCAAAACACACAAGTTAAAAGGACATGTTGCATCATATCATTGATCCATCGATCAATGTCGTGTTTTCCCTTCTATATAACACACCTTTTTTTGGTTGAAACAACAAACCTTTCCTTGCTCACCTCGCAAACCACATGGGAATTTTCATTGATTGGTATACCTATAAATGGAGAGTTACATTATGTTGGCCAACCATGGCTCCCACAACCAAAAGTAAATTTAGTGAATGAAGTTCCCGTAGTTTCTTTTGGGATCACAATTTTGGGGCTGGGAGTCTTGACTTCTTCAACTTTCTATTTTAGAATCAAACATGTTTCTAGCCACAGATTAGGATATATGTTTATATATTTAATCGCAACATTCAAAGGTATTATATTAAAATATGTATATATTTTGAATACCAATTAGGAATTCTTGAATATTATTATTTTGAATATTTATATTATAAGTTGAAATAATAACATTATTTAAATTATATTTATATTTAAATAAAATATTTTGAATTAATATAATATTTATGTTAAATTGTAATTGCAAATTATTAAAATTATATATTAAAATAATAAATATATTAATTAATAGAATATTTATATTTATTTTGATTTATGACATATATTAAAAGAAAATATAATTTAATTAATTTATAAAAAATGACACATCAATAAAATTAACTAACATTAATTTTTTCATTCATTTTGAGTGATTTGATCAAAAAACAAATTTAAGGACTAAAAGGTGAAAAATTAAATGAAGGACTAAAATAACTTTTTTTTATAAAGTTGAAGGGCCAAAAAATCATTATGCCTATAAAATTGACCATTTAGTTATTTTATAATATAAAATATTTAAAAGTAAAAATATTCTTATACAATACAATTTATTAATTTATAAAAATTAATTATTTTCCATTTTGAGTTGATATCACTAGGCTCGTGACATCAAACTTAACTAGATATTTATGTATTTTTTCTTTGTATAATAAATATTCAATTCAAACAACTTTTAGAAATATACTAGACCAACATGTCACAGAATCAATTTAAGAATTCAATAACACTACAAAATTTCTATTGCACCCACTTTATTAGTGAAAAAATAATACTTTAAAATAATAAATTTTATTAAATATATTATATTTAAAAATAATTAAATAAAATTAAAAAATAGATAGATGGTGATTTTCAATGGTTATTTATTGGTATGGATAAAAGAGTATACAAAAAAACTAATAGAAAAGTTAAATAGTAGTATTAAAAAATTAACTTTTAATATCACATGCATTTAATATTTAATTAGTTTTAAATATTATATTTTAATTATAGTAATTAATGTAAAATAAGAAATTGAACATAATTAAAATAAATTAATTTTTCAATTCAAATATTATAATATAAAATTTACAAATAATAGTTAAAGTATTTTTAACACATTCAATATACAATATAGTTTTACTTTATGTAATTAATGTAAAGTAACACTATTCAAAATAATAACAAATTCACATAATTAATACTAATATTAATTAAGTGATAATTAAGATGTTTAGAATTTTTTTCAAGTAATAACTCTATTTTACATCAATAAAATTAACACAACTTTCTAAAAATAAAATTAGAACAGCTTTTGTTATATTAACATTTTTTAAAATAATAATTGTGATTTATAAATATAATTATCACAACCTTTTTATAATTTATGCTTAGAGTTTTATTCAAGTAATAACTTTACTTTACAATTAGCATAACATTTTTAACTAATAATTCTAAATTAAATATTATAATTATTTTTATGTCACATCTCAAAAATAGGGATAAAATTTAGATTTTATTTTTTTTAAGCATAGGGTAATAGAATCGAGAGCCTTAAAATTATTTGTAATAAAAATTAATAAGAATGAGTCTACTAGTTCAATAGTAAAGCCTTAACTTTCCTTTAGGTTCTAAGTTCAAAACCTCTTGTGTACCTTTTAGTCAAAATATTTTATTTTTTTTATTTTTTACCCCATAAAAGTGTCGAATTTCTAAACTAGCCCAGCCCAAAAACTATTTTTTAATTTAGTCCTTAATTTAAATCAATCCTAATCCTAAATGAATTCCTAAAACCTATTTCAACTTGGGAAAAATAGTTTTATAAATATATAATCTTTTCAAACCCTAGAATTTTTATCTAGCAAAATTTTCAAGACAAACTCCTAAAGTTCTTTTGTTTTCTCCTCCATTGCCGAATCAATTTTCAACCAAAGATTTCACAGATTTTCAAAATCATCCCTCTCCTCCTAGTAGATCATCGATCTCCTTATCCAAATTAAGGTTTTAGTGTTTTCAAATCAGATGTGGAATCTAAACCTAAATCATTATGTATAATTCATTGAAGTGTTAGAAAGTAGGAAGTCTGTACACAAACCCTTGCATGAGAACCTTCTAAATGCGAGCCCTGTATGAAAACCCCCTATAGGCGAACCCTCATGCGAACCCCTATAGGCAAGCCCCTGTATGCAAACCCCCTATAGGCGAGCCTTTGTATGCGAACATCCTATAGGCGAGCCCCTGTATGCGAACCCCCCACATGTGCGAACCCCTATGAAGGAGAACCCTAAGTACGAAACCTTATGTAAACTATTATATATATGAGCTCCACTAGGTGAATTGTAGCAGATATGTGCAAACCCTATTGCGAACCCATATGCAAAACCTTATAGGAATCAACATGCGATACCTTTGTATATTTATACGAACCCTATATGTTAATTATGCAAACCCTACATATGTATATGTGAACACTACACATTGTAATATGCGAACCCTGTATATTTATCGTGGGAGCCCTATACATGTATTTATGCAAATCGTATAAGTAGTAATATGTGAACCCTACATATTGTAATATGTGAACCCTGTATGTTTATCATGCGAGCCCCATATATGGATTTATACGAACCCTACAAGTAGTAATATGAGAACCCCGTGTGTTTAATTGTGCGAACCCTAACATGAATTAGCATGCGAACCTTGTATGTACAAACCCTAGATGTGCGAACCTTGTATGTGTGAACTCAACATGTGCGAACCCTTCTTGTGAACCTGAATGTATGTGATAGCAGAACTAGGCTTGTTAAATACACATGAAGATACTGTATATGTGAAATTGTTTTAACCCACATAAGTTAGTTGTATATGTGAACGAGTGCATGAATACATGCTGCCGAAACCATTTTTTGTTTGGAAAGCGGGCCGACTTTAAAACATGAAAATGGAGTCGCCACCAATCTTTTTTGAAGTGTGATTGGGCCACTTTTGAAAACGTTTTGGTCTGCAAATTTTAAGAAAACGAGTTCGGGATTCGGTTACGCACAAGAAGGATTAGCACCCTCGTGACGCCCATAATCGGTACCTAATTGATTAATTTATGTCCTAATATCAAAAATTTGGAAGATTTCAAAATACTGTTCTTTTTATTTTGAAGGGAGAAAAACTTGAATAAAATATGAGCAATCAGACCCTCTTATCTCAAGTAAAATATCACGCCCAGTGAGTTAGGGTACGACATTTCAAATCCCCGAAATTGAGCTTGTCCTTTGACTTTCAAAATTGATGTGTTTAAATCTAAGAAGGATACTCGGTTTGGGTTCTAATGAAAAATCGGAACCCAGTAAGTTAGGGCTCGATTTTCCAAAATACCAAACACAGAATATTGCCTTTATTTTTTGAAATCCTTATCTCGAGATAACAAAACGTCCCATCCAGTAAGTTAGGACACGATGATCTTGATTTCTCAAGAATAAGTTTTTATTCAACTGTTAAAAAGAAAGAAATGGGTTCTTTAGACTCGAAAAGAGGAATCGAAACCCAGTAAGTTAGGGTACGACTTCCTTTCGAACCTTAGACCACGGAGGGTTTGCTTATTTTGAAACGAAAATTGTGATGCATCAAATAATATGTGATATGATTTTTTTTTTAAAAAAAATGCAAAACGATTTGCTATGCTAGTTTATATAACAACATTACAGTGATCGAACATAAATAACAATAATAAAGGTAGAAATAAAATATCATAAAAAGTAAAATAAATAAACAAAATGAAATAAAAGAAAATAGTAACGAAAAGGCAATGATAATAATAACTATGAAATATACTAATAAACAAATAATAATAAGAATAATAATAATAGGTTTAAAAATATATATTAGTAATTAAAATAATAATAATCAGTTTAAATAAAAACATTGATAATAAAATGATCATAGTAATCATAAAAATAATAGATATAATAATAAAATAAAAAATAGTAAAACAATCATGAAATAATGTTAAGAGTGACAAAAAGAAAAAAATAAAATAGAATTAATAATACAATGATAATAAAAATAATAAAGTTCAAATTAATCAATTTAACGGTAAAATAGTAAAAATACACGAAAAAGGACTAAATCGGATCAAAAATAGAAGTGTGGGGGCGAATTTAAAACAAAAAAGATAGAAGGGTTAAATTGCAATGAGCGCGCAACCTGGAAGGTCCAAAACAGCAATTAACCCCTCCCCTAAAACGTAGCGTTCGAAAGTGGGCCAAATTGAAGTGCCAGATTAAAATTAGGGTGAGATTTAAAATAAATAAAAAAACTGAAATTGGACGTAATCGAAACAAGGCGTCAGAAGGAGGACCTATCGCACAATTTTCCCATTTTAAGGAAATTTTTGCGGATCCAAATGTAGGATAGGGTGCGCGCGCGGACTCCCCCCAACAAAACGGTGATGTTTTTCATAATGCTTAAAAACTAAAAAAACCATTTTCTTTCATGTCCTTTGACAGATCCATTTAACAAAAACAAGAAACCCTTTCATTTCTACTTTTTTGTCACAAAATAGAAGGCCAAGAACCCCTACCCCTTTTGTTCATTTCCAAGGCTTGAAACCCTTTAACCCTCCATGCGCTGCCGTGACACCACCAATCAAGCGTCCGGTCGTCCGCAAGAACGAAAACCCAGTTAGTTTCCTCTTTTTATTCTGTAGATCTATTATATTAAACGATTTTTTGGAAAAAAAAAGAAACGGGAAAGAAACAATACATAAGTAACAGACTTAAATAAAAGAACGAAAAGGAAAAAAGAAAACCTTTTTGATTCTGTTGTATTGATCTCTCGTAAAGGACTATTTGCTCATGTGTTTTTATCAAATCGTGTAAAAAAAAGATCCCCCTCACAGATTTTGATTTGGCTTTTTATAGCCTAACATTTAACTAATTTCTGTTTTTTAAGCAAACGTCGTGGTGGAGTGGGGCTCTTTACGCGAGCACTGTAAGCGCGCACGATTCGGAGGGGTAGGCAACGTGGCTGCTGGCGACGGCTCTACACTGATGCTAGGGCTCCTCTTTGTTTCTGATTTGCCTTTGCTTTTGGCTAATGTTTAATGGACTGTAGTTTTTATTTTTGAATTTAATTTTATTGGGCCCGGGAAAGAAATTGGGCCTTACAGCTACCCCTCTTTGCTCATTGGCGTGTAACGAGAATAGAGCAAAGACTTTAAAAGGGCCAATTTTTCCTCATCGTGTTGAATCTTGACCTCTTGATGCTTCCTTTCTTCAGGTAACTTCATTCCTCCACTGCATCTTTAGGGGTATTGGAATTTTGTCTCGATCTACTCCACTACTGCTCAGTAGAGATAAGATCTGCTTTCTTTCAGCCTGCTCCACTCCTGCTCAGTGGAGATAAGGCTATAAACCTCAGTCTGCTCCATTGCTGATACATGGAGATAAAACTTGCTGCTTTCGATCTGCTCCACTCTTGCTTAGTGGAGATAAGATCTGTATCTTTAGGCTGCTCCACTCCTGTTCAGTGGAAATAAGGCTATAAACTTCAGTCTGCTCCATTGCCGATACATAGAGATAAGACTTGTTGTTTTTGATCTGCTCCACTCCTGCTCAGTGAAGATAAGATCTGTAATCTTCAACCTGTTACCCTACTGCTTAGGGAATTAAGGCTCATCGTCTTTGATTTGCTCCACTTCTGCTCAGTGGAGATAAGATCTGCTATTTTCGATCTGCTCTACTCTTGCTCAGTAGAGATAAGATCTGCTATCTTTAGCCTGCTCCACTCCTGCTCAGTGGAGATAAGGCTATAATCTTCAATCTGCTACACTCTTGCTCAGTAGAGATAAGATCTACTTTCTTTAGCCTGCTCCACTCCTGCTCAATGGAGATAAGGCTATAAACCTCAGTCTGCTCCATTGCCGATACATGGAGATAAGACTTGCTGCTTTCAATCTGCTCCACTCCTACTCAGTGGAGATAAAATCTATATCTTTAGCCTGCTCCACTCCTGCTCAGTGGAGATAAGGCTATAAACTTTAGTCTACTCCATTGCCGATACATGGAGATAAGACTTACTATTTCGATCTGCTCCACTCCTGCTCGGTGAAGATAAGATCTGCTTCCTTCTGTAACTCCCATCAATCTTGATACATTGTCCTCTGGGGAACCTACCTGTAGAATTGATTTCATGGAGTCTAAGCTTATGCCAAATGATTAGGATGTCATGAAAAAGGCTCCTAACCATATGTATTATGAATGTTATGAATGGATGCAAAATGTCATGAGGATGATCCATTTTTAACACTTAGGCTATCATTGCTTGGTGTTTATTAGGGTGATCCCTGACGAACGTTTTCTTTATTCAACTGATACTTCTAACAGAGAATCTGAAGATATTGTCTCTTCCTAGACACTTATCTCAAGTGCTCCAAGCCCTTTAAACTTGGTGAGTTCTAAATAACTGTCATGTTTCAGATTCCTGCATTATTTAGAAACCTTTAGAGTAATATGCAAAACTTCTTTTGTGAAAGCATTATTAGTTCAGTAAACAGTACTTCAATATAAAATGCTTGAAAAAAGATTATAGAGATTAATAAAACTAAAATTTATTTGGGATAAAACCCGTGAAAAATGGATTGAGCAAAGGAAACAAATTCTACTAAGGTAAAAAATGAGTAAGAGTGGAATTGGTGCCCTAGATATCACAGCCTGAACTTCTCTGTACGTACTTCTTGAAGACCATTCTGAGTTTAACATGTGTCTAGAAGATCCGTGGTACTTTGTCCATGCCCTGAAGATGTAGCAAATCTCCTCATTGTTAAACCAAGCGTAACGCAACTACTGTATGCCCCATCACGAGTTAATCATAATTTGAGCCGCCCTTTTCGTGTTTTCGACTCAAAGCCCCTTTGGTCTCAAAGTGCCCTTTGCGGGTTTTCGTCTTGGCCTCTCCATTTTTTTTATTTTTTTGAACTCAAGACGCCCTTTGCGGGTTTTCGTCTTGGCCCACTTTCAAGCGGAGTACTTCTTGACGGAATCGCGTTAATTGGATTTGGTAGACTTTTACCGTCCATCTCGGCAAGTATCAAAGCTCCTCCAGAAAAGGCCTTATTTACAACATAAGGTCCTTCCCAATTAGGCATCCACTTTCCCCTAAAGTCTTTTTGCATAGGGAGGATCTGTTTCAGCACCAAGTCTCCCTCATGGAATACTCTAGAGTGGACCTTCTTGTTGTAAGCCCGCACCATTTGCTTCTGGTATATTTTCCCATGACGGATGGCTCTCAACCTTTTTTCCTCAATTAAATTCAGCTGATCATATCGAGACTGAACCCATTCTGCCTCATCTAACTTCAGTTCTGACAAAACACGGAGAGAAGGAATTTCAACTTCGATGGGCAGGACTGCTTCCATCCCATAAACTATTGAGAAAGGTGTCACTCCGGTGGAGGTTCTAATTGATGTTCGATAGGAATAGAGGGCAAGTGGTAACTTTTCATGCCAATCCTTGTAAGTCTCAGTCATTTTCCTCACAATTTTCTTGATATTTTTATTAGCCGCCTCAATGGCGCCATTCATTTTCGGGCGATATGGCGATGAGTTGTGGTGCTTAATGTTGAACTGACTGCAGACTTCCGCTATCACGCTGTTGTTCAAGTTTAGTGCATTATCAGACACGATCCTTTCTGGCACACCGTAACAACATATGATCTCTTTCTTTAAAAACTTGCTAACTGCCGTCTTCGTGACATTGGCATATGAAGCTCCCTCTACCCATTTGGTGAAGTAATCAATGACCACGAAAATGAATCGATGTCCATTAGAAGCCTTTGGTGAGATTGGCCCAATGACGTCCATCCCCCACATTGAGAAAGACCACGGAGAAGTCATAACATGAATAGGTGAGGGAGGCACATGGATTTTTTCTCCATAAATTTGGCACTTGTGGCACTTCTTGGCATAATGGATGCAATCCCCTTCCATTGTAGACCAGTAATACTTGAATCTCATTATCTGCCTGGCCATTGTAAATCTATTAGCATGCGTTCCGCAAACCCCTTCATGGACTTCTTCCAAGATTTTCTTAGCCTCCACAGCATCGACACATCTTAGCAACACTTGATCCCTCTTCTTTTTATATAGGATCTCTCCATCTAAGATATAGTCACTGGCAAGTCTTCTCAATATTCTCTTATCCTTTCCAGTCGCTTGATTGGGATATTCATGGCTCTTCACATATCACAGAATATCATGATACCAAGGATGATCATAGCAGTGAGCCGGAGTCTTATAGATGCTCATTTGAATGGGCTTCATACCCTCCTAATCATTTACTCTAATCATAGAATCTAATATGGCCAAGGCATCAGCCATCTGATTTTCATCACGCGGGAGGTAAAAGAATGTGATATCATCAAACTCCTCGATTAGCTCCAAAACTAACTTTCGGTAACTGATCAACTTGGGATCTCTTGTTTCCCATTCCCCTCTGAGCTGATATATTACCAACGCAGAGTCTCCATATACCTCTAGCAACTTGACTTTGCGGTCTATGGCAGCTCAGATTCCCATGATACATGCTTTGTATTCTGTCATGTTGTTTGTGCAATCGAAATCCAACTTGCAAGTGAATGGATAATGCTCTCCATTTGGGGATACCAGGACTGCCCCAGCTCCATTACCAACAGTATTTGGCACTCTATCAAAGTTCAGTTTCCAAGGATGATCTTCTAAGGCATCTTCCTCAGTAGTTGCTACAAACATCAAATCTTCATTCAGAAAATCAAAGTTCAAGGGCTCGTAATCGTCTAGCGCTCTGCTAGTTAGAAAATCCTCTATTGCACTCCCCTTCATAGCCTTGTGATTCACATAGACTATGTTGAATTCAGAGAGCAAAATTTGCCATCGGGCCATTCTTCCATTTAGGGCGGTTGACTCCATCATGTACTTAAGAGGGTCTAATTTCGAGATTAATTAAGTCGTACGGTACAACATGTACTGCCTCAACCTCCGGGTCGTCTAGACCAAAGCACAACATAATCTTTCAATAGATGAGTATCTCATTTCACACTCAGTAAATTTCTTACTGAGGTAGTATATCGCCTTTTCTTTCTTTCCTATTTCATCATGTTGGCCGAGCACACACCCTATGGAATTATCAAATATCGTCAAGTATAGAATCAATGGTTTATCAAGACTGGGTGGCATTAGCACTAGAGTATTAGACAAGTACTGTTTGATCCTTTGAAATGCCTTCTGGCATTCATCGTCCCAAATGCCTAAATTGTGTTTCTTAAGAAGACGAAATATGGGATCACATTTCTTAGTCAATTGCGAGATGAACCGAGTAATATAATTAAGTCTTCCAAGAAAGCCTCGGACTTCCTTTTGAGTGCGCGGTGGAGGTAATTTTTGCACAGCCTTGACTTTATCCGGCTCTACTTCAATTCTTTTTTCACTGACCACGAAACCAAGTAGTTTCCTTGATCTAGCCCCGAAAGTACACTTGGCTAGATTGAGCTTCAGCTGAAATTTCCTCAACTTCAAGAACAATTTCCTCAAAACTTGCACATGTTCCCTTTCTGTTCGAGACTTTGCGATCATGTCGTCAATGTAGACCTCGATCTCCTTGTGCATCATGTCATCAAATAAGGTAACCATAGCCCTTTGGTATGTCCTCCCGCATTCTTTAACCCAAATGGCATCACTTGGTAACAAAAAGTTCCCTATAAGGTTATGAAAGTGGTCTTTACCATGTCCTCAAGATGCATCTTTATTTGATTGTATCCAGAGAAACCGTCCATGAACGAGAAAAATGAATACCCCACCGTGTTATCCACCAAGGTATCGATGTAAGGAAGTGGAAAATTATCTTTCGGGCTGGCCTTGTTTAAGTCTCTGTAGTCGACAAACATTCGTATTTTTTTCATCCTTCTTAGGAATAAAGAAAACGTTGGCTACCCATTCTGAGTAATTCACCACTCGTAAAAACCCAGCATCAAATTACTTCTTGACTTCTTCCCTTATCTTTACCGTGACATCGGGTCTCATCCTTCGAAACTTCTGCTGGACCGGCTTACAATCTCCTTTTATGGGGATACAGTGTACCGTAATGTCAGCACTCAACCCAGGCATGTCCTGATATGACCACTCAAAGACATCTTTGAACTCTAGCAGAAGTCTAATAAGGTCCTGCCTTGTTTTCTTAGTTATGCAGGTGCCGATTTTCACTTCTTTGCCATTTTCTAGAAGCACATTTTCAATTGTCTCTTTGCGAGGTAGAATCAGCTTCTCTTCCCGCTCTACCATCTTTAACAAATTCGAGGATAAACTACAATCTTCGTCATCTACAAAATCTCAAGATCCCTCTAGGCATATGTCTTGCTCATAAGGGAATTCTGGGTCCAAAGCAGTGTCGCTCATGACGTCGATATTTGGGGACCTATGATAGGGATGAAAGAATATTTAATGAAATGAATTTAAGAATAACTCATGTATGTGTATGATTGTGAGTGTAATAGAAAAGAAGTAAAAGAATAATTGTTCGGTATGAAAGAAAAATGCACTTTTATTGAAAGTAAAGATGCTTGAACATGAGCCTATTTCACAAGAGATTCTTATTGTTCCTAGGCTTGAAACAACAAGTGTGTTTTGAACATTACTCTGTTTTAATCCTAAAAACTATAGGAATTTCTTCCGATCGATTGTCCGAACACTTCACAGCTCGTAGGGTGAATACCCTCCAAGTTTCTTTTCTTCGGACTCTCTTCAGTCACTACATTGATGCTCAAAGCTCTCATCATATCCTCAGTCGTTTCCTTATTCATATTCTCCAGTCCTAGATGGATAATTCCTCCTGACACGAATGTATTAGACATATGGGGAAAAGTCATTGAACCCCACTCGATCTCAGCACCATTCAATCGTGCCCTTCGTCTTTCACGTTTCCTCTCCAGCTTCTCCTTCTCTGTCTAGCATCTGGCCTATGCCCCAGACCAAAGCGATAATGCTTGTCAACCAATCCTGGCACTCTGACCGACCCCTGGAGATATTTTTCGAGTCCCCTCTCAGGCAATGCTCCTTTTCCTATTGTCAATTGTAGGCCCATCCTTGTTGCTTCAGAGATTTTAGGCACCAAGATCTTGCTTCCTTCACTGATGAAAGTCGTATTTACAAACTCTAACGACCTGAATGAGCACTCTATAGCCTCCTTATCATTCTCTATGTATGGTGCATTACTAGTAACGGACGCGATGATATCTTCCGCATTTATGGTTATCAACCGGCCCTCTGTCACCAACTTTAACCTTTGGTGCAATGATGATGGTACGGCTCCCGCGGAGTGGATCCAAGGCCTCCCCAATAAATAATTATAAGAGGGTTTGATGTCCATCACGAGGAAATCTACTTCGTATGTATTTGGCCTGATTAGGAGGGGTATCTCAACTCTTCCCATTACTTTCCTTTCGGTGCCATCAAATGCTCTCACTATATTTTAGCATATTTTCATATGAGAGTTATCTACGGGCAACCTGTTCAGTGTAGATAGGGGCAAGACATTTAGTGCCGACATGTTGTCAATTAATATCCCCGGTAGTGTTTACCCTTTACATCGGGTAGTGATGTGTAAAGCCTTGGTGGATCCCATGCCCCTTGGTGAAATTTCATCGTCACTGAAAGAGATGAAATTGTCTGCATTTATGTTACCAACAAGGCGATCTAGCTTATTTACTGAAATGTCTTCAGCGACATATGTTTCATTCAACACCTTCATTAGCGCGCTACGGTGTACATTTGAGTTTAAGAGCAGAGCCATTACTGATATGCGCCCCGGCTGCTGGTGTAATTGTTCCACAACACTGTACTCACTGTGCTTTAGGAACTTCAAAAACTCTCTAGCCTCATTCCCTGTTACTGGTTCATTAACCATTGTCCCTGTTTTCTCTTCTCTCTCTCTGATCATAGAGGATTCGGCTTCTGGGTTGGGCGTGCTGGCTGAACTCTCTTTCCTAAAAACTGTCACAGTGCAATTGTAATTCCAAGGTACCCTCTTGTTATCCTTATAAGGAAAAGTCACGGGTTTTTGAATTACAGCCCTCGGTGTATCCTCATAAGGAAAGGTCACGGGTTTTTGAATTATAACCCTCGGTGCCATTTTCACTCTTGTTTTGTCGACCCTGGTCGTGTGATAATCACTACTGGGTGATTGACCTTAAGGATTCTCTCTGTAGACCCACCTTCTGTGGCGCATACATCTTCTTCTTCGAAAAAGTCAAAGAACTCCAGTTCTTTATTATCCATTAACCCTTGTACTAAGGTTCTGAATTCGTTGCACTACTGGATCTCATGGCCTTCCTTGTCATGGAACTCACAGTAGTTCCTTGCATCTTGAGATCTGTTCACATTCTCTTGCAGAGCTAACCCTCTTTTCTGCATTTCTTTCTAAACCTCCCTCAATTGGATTCTGACCTCAGTAACTTTCTCATTGGTTCTCCTCCCCCTGTTCTCAACTATCGTGTTTACCCCATTATCCGTATGATTGGGTAGCGAATTTCCCCCACCAGGTGTATCGTTGAATTTTACCACACCCGCCTTAATAAGCCTCTCGACTAGCCTTTTGAATGAAGTACAATTTTCTATCGAGTGACCTACTACATCCGCATGGTATTCACATTGAGCGTTTGTGTCATACCACTTAGAATATAGAGGTTGTAGCGGCTTCAAGTAAAAAGGGAATACGACGTGCGCATCGAACAGAGTTTATACAACCCCCTATACGTCACAGGTATGAGAGTAAATTGGAATTTCTCAGTCTTCTGCCTCATGTTGGGCTCTTGTCTTAGTGGGGCCTGTTGGCCCATAGCTACCGCTCTCGGTTGACTAACAGTAATGGGTTTGGAAATAACCCGAGCTTATATTAGCTACTTCACTTTCCCTTTTCTTTAGAGCCGCTCTTCTCGTACTCTCTCTTGCATCTATTTTTCCACACCTAATTGCGTTCTCTATCATCTCGTCGAACATCACCATGTCTGCGAAACTCTTAGTCGCGCTTCCTAACATGTGATTAATGAAAGGTGCTTTCAGGGTATTAATGAAGAGCATAGTCATTTCTTTTCCAACAACGGCGGTTGGACTTATGTAGCAACTTCCCTCCACCTCTGAGCATATTTCCTAAAACTTTGCCTGACTTTTTCTCCATGTTTTGTAGCATCATCCTGTCAGGAGCTATATCAGTCACATGGCCATAATGCTTCATGAAGGCCTGTGCTAAATCCTTCCAAGATTTGATTTGGGTGCGAATTAGCTGATTGTACCATTTAGCTGCGGCTCCAATCAGACTATCTGGGAAATAATGAATCAACAACTGGTCGTTGCTGACATATCCCGTCATTTTCTGATAGAACATTGTAATGTGGGCCTCAGGGTAACTGGTCCCGTTATATTTCTCAAATTTTGGCATCTTGAACTTTGGTGGGAGTACCAGATTAAGAACCAAACTCAACTTATTGGCATCTACCTCGCATTGGTAATCAGCACTTTCCAATGCTCTGAACTTCTCTTCCAGCCATTTGCATCGATCCTCAAACTCTTTTGAGAGTTCCGCCCTTACTTTTTCCTCTACTGCCGAGTCATCAAGATCAAGGACCATCGATTTTGTCAAGTTGTCTCCAGGGTTAGAGCTCGAGCCTACAGGGAAGTTCACAGGTGCCGAAGTACCAGATTGATACTGAGGTCTGATATTGACAGACACTCTTGGTGGTTGTACTTGAGAATTCACCGGGGCCAAGCCTGGAGGATAAGCAGAGTTTTCAATATCGCCTCCAGTGCCAACCATAGGGCCCTTTCCTTTATCCTGCCCTGCAATCAACAATTGCGTCAACTGGCTCATCATGCTTCTCTGGGATTCTAGCATTTGATTCCTCATGTCCTATTGGATTTTAGCCAACTGTTCTTGCATCTGAGCCTGCAGTTGGTCTTACATCTCTTTCTACATCTGTTCTAACTTTTCTATCCTTTGATCCATAGCTTTCGTTTTTTCCGAGTGTAGTAGCGGTGTTCCAGGATAACTATAATACGATTTTTGGTTAATAGGGTTATTTTTTATGACATTGAGTACATATGATGTGATGCAATGCAGATGCATAATATGAATGCAAAAATAAGAGGAGTCGATTCGAGCTCAATTTCTTTTAGAATGCTTATTTAAAAAATAAAATCCTTTACATAAAACAGAGTCACATATACGACCTAGCCCTTATGCCCAAAGCTTTAACTTTCTTGAGAAGCGAAGCTAACTCTCGACCCCGCTTTGACTCTAGCTCATATACTACACTTAACACATCAGCCTGAATCACTAAGGTTTGTAGATGATTAGTCTCTTCTCGTATCTGAACCACGGCTTCGCCCGTAAGGTAGTCTCTTTCTCTGACTCGGTTCTGAGATAGTTGAAGTTGTTCTTCCTATCGCTTGTTGTTTGTCTCTAATAATTGGATTCGGAGCTCACTATTTTGCAGCGCCGTTTCGAGCTCTACCACCTTTCCTTTCAACTCTTCAATCTAGTTTAGGCTTGATTCCAACTTCACCGTAGAGTTGCGGCTTCGACACAATGCTCTCTCTAGTTCTGCTATTCGAGCTCTTAACATCTCATTTTTGCTTTGGCTCTCGCCCACAGTCCTTCTCAAAGTATCCTTTTGTGCTTGAGCCTCATGGAACCTCCTCTTCCACTGATCGACCCTGGCCTTCTCTTCTTGAATTTCTTGACGCCATTGTTCTGAGGTTTTACCCAACCCAACAGTCCTTATCGATAAATGCAACTTCTTGTAGTCAGTCTTCAAACTGTCCAAATCTTCTTCGGCCTTCCTTTTCCCTTTTCTCAGTTTCTCAGCCTCTGATTTCTGGATATCAACATCTAACCTTAAGTGCACTTTTTCTTTTTCCAGTTGTTCTATCTTTTTCCCTAACTCTGAATTTTTACTTTCGAAGTCTTGTTTCAAGATTTCCAACTCGGAAGGGATTACCTGCAGGTATTCCTCTATCAGTCGAGCATCATCTTGTGTCGGTCTGGGGACATTATCATTGATTCTCCTACTCTGCCAAGTATTATATTCAAGGGTTGTCATGGGTCCTACAGTAATTTTTTTCATCCGGCGGGTCTGATTCCAAACATTGGAAATCTCTTTAACCCTTTTCTTGTATTTATCTCCTCCATACATAAATTCACATTGAGCTAGCCCATGCGTCGTCGGTATAAATTACTTTGATCTGTATTGCCTCAGCACAAGCAAAGGAGCATACCCAACGGCTCCCTAGATTCCCAACAGAGGGACCCAATCAAAACTCCCACATCGGTAAAGAATTTCATCGGGAACCAACCAAGGAGCTCTCCACTCAACGTCCTCCTCCTGTAGATCCCGAAAAAGCACGATCCAATTTTCTTCAGATATGTCATCTTTTCTGGGCGTGACTACTAACTCCTTTAATGGAGAGTAATTCTTAGAAAAAAAACCCGATAAGAAATTTTATCCACCTTCCAGAAATAGCTATGGAACCAAACCAATAACAAATGTGCACATCCTATAAATCTGCCTTCACCTACCCTCTGACAAGCACTCAAAGATCTGAATGTTTCGGCAAGAATTGTAGGAACGGGTGTGACTTCTTTGTCAAGTCGGTCAAAGAGATCTGAGACCGCCTCATCTACATACCGTAATGCCCTAGGGAAAACCATCAAGCCTTAGAAACTCAAAGCAAAAACGTCGACTCTCTTCTTCGCATCAGGATGCACTAGAACCAAATCCTTTAAAATCCTCCATGAAATGTATTTATGCTCACCCTTTTGTTTGACCCTCGCTGCAATCCACTGTTCACTCCTCTATCAGTCGAGCATCATCTTGTGTAAGTCTGGGGATATTATAATTGATTCTCCTACTCCGCTAAGCATTATATTCAAGGGTCGTCATGGGACCTATAGTAATTCTTTTCATCCGGCGGGTCTGATTCTAAGCATTGGAAATCTCTTTAACCATTTTCTTGTATTTATCTCCTCTATACGTAAATTCACATTGAGCTAGCCCATGCGTCACCGGTATAAATTGCTTTGATCTGTATTGCCTCAGCATAAGCAAAGGAGCATACCCAACGGCTCTCTAGATTCCCAACAGAGGGACCCAATCAAAACTCCCATATCGATAAAGAATTTCATCGGGAACCAACCAAGGAGCTCTCCACTCAACGTCCTCCTCCTGTAGATCCCGAAGAAGCACGATCCAATTTTCTTCAGATATGTCATCTCTTCTTGGCGTGACTACTAACTCCTTTAACGGAGAGTAATTCTTGGAAAAAAACCCGATAAGAAACTTTATCCACCTTCTAGAAATGGCTATGGAACCAAACCAATAATAACTGCGCACATCCTATAAATTTTCCTTCACCTGCCCTCTGACAAGCGCTCAAAGATCTGAATGTTTCGGCAAGAATTGTAGGAACGGGTGTGACTTCTTTGTCAAGTCGGTCAAAGATATCCGAGACCGCCTCATCTATATACCCTAATGCCCTAGGGAAAACCATCAAGCCGTAGATACTCAAAGCAAAATGTCGACTCTCTTCTTCGCATCAGGATGCACTAGAACCAAATCCTTTAAAATCCTCCATGAAATGCATTTATACTCACCTTTTTGTTTGACCCTCGCTGCAATCCACTGTTCACTCATCGCTGTAATGTTCATCAACCTTTTCAAAAAAAGTTAGGACACACTTGAATAGGCCTTGTCAACTTGGACCCTCGGGCAATGAAGTAAAGCTGTATATTCTTCGACGGCGGGTGCCAAATCTACCCCCCAAAGGTAAAACAACTATAGGCAGGATTCCAATACTGAGTGAAGGCCCGAAATAAATGCTCGTCCACCTTGATGTCAAGTAAATAAGGTAAATCCCCATAATTACCATAGAACAGCTGCCTAGCCTCTTCATTCCACTGGTCCCACATCTCTTTTAATTCCCAAAGGTTATTTTGCGTCACACTAATGTGGGTGTAGACATATGACTCTGATGTATATCCCTCGACTATCTTGTCCCTTTCTTGATTAAATGCCTTTCGACCATATTGAACAAAGCATTATCCTCTACTTTATCAAGGAATCCGTTCACCATAATAAGCCTTCTAAATTAGTAATCGAACGTGAACTGACACCTCTTTTAAATGAAATGACATGCAATCACAATAAAACATACAAGTCAATGTCATGTAGCAAAAATAAAATTCAAAGCCTGCGAAAAAATAATACAACCTATCTGGGTGATTGCTAGAGTTTGGCATAGCTCTACCTAGGGTAAGTTCCTAGGGCTCTCTATATGTGGTTTGGCTCTAAAGCAAGGGTACCTGAACCAGCAGATTCCTCGATCCTCACCCATTATAGGCTCATATGGATCGAGTTCAGTTCAGGGTAATACATTTCCCTATGGTTGCACGGAGGTGAAAACCTCACGAAGACATAGGTATGAATGTATTCCGAAAGCGATTCACTATCCTGCACGGAGTTGAAAACCTCACGAAGTAGTAGCTTCTCACTCTCACTTAAAGTGTGTGACCACAACGGTCATGCAATATGATGCAAATGTATCTTCGACACTTTAATCGTAACAAACATAAGACACGACCCAAATTCATGCAATGAAAGAAACAAAATCAAATTTTAATTTTCGATAAAAGGATAAAAACTAATCAATTGTACGACTTGACTCTCTTATTGGTCTCCAGTGGAGTCGCCAAGCTGTCGAAACCATTTTTTGTTTAAAAAACGGGCCGACTTTAAAATATGAAAATGGAGTTGCCACCAATTTTTTTTGAAGTGTGATTGGGCCACTTTTGAAAACGTTTTGATTTGCAAATTTTAAGAAAACGAGTTCGGGAGTCGGTTATGCACGAGGAAGCATTAGCACCCTCGTGACGCCCATAATTGGTACCTAATTGATTAATTTATGTCCTAATATTGAAAATTTGGAAGATTTTGAAATATTGTTCTTTTTATTTTAAAAGGAAAAAAACTTGAATAAAATATGAGCAATCAGACCCTCTTATCTCGAGGAAGTAAAATGTAACACCCCGCACCCAAGACCGATACTAGGTCTGGATACGAGACATTACAATGCTTGAACTCACTGAAACATGTACTTACGGGCAATAAAATTTCGTTCCAACTTAAAAACTTTACTTTCTTAGTCAACACATATAACAAGGGCCTACAAGGCCTTTAACTCATGTAAGAAAACTTTTGAAATTAAAACAAATAACTCATTTTTGAAGCAGGGTTCACACTCCCGCGTGACTTAGACACGCCCGTGTACCCTTAAGCACGCCCATGCCCTCAAACCGTAGAGAGCTACTGACTATTTCTACACGGCTTAGACACGCCCATGTCTACCAACTGTGGGAGGTTACTGACTAATTTCACACGGCCACGACATGCCCGTGGGCTTAGACCGTGTGCTAATCCTTGATATACTGACAAAATTAACACGGTCTGGGCATACACCCATGTCCAAATCGTGTGACTTACACGACATACACACACGGCCGTGGTATTTTCCCGTGGCCTATTCTGATTAATAATACTAAGGTGCAGGGTTAACACGGCCTTGACACACGCCCGTATGTCCAACCGTACCGGCACTTAAAGGCTATTTACCAAGCCATTTGCCACCCTGAAAAGAAGATCATACATAAACTCAAATCAACAATGCAATAAGAACCCATCTTTCATAAATAATACTACATACTTCATTGATCTCAATTAACATACATACTTAGTCAAATACAAAAGAATAATGAACTTGATGGCCTATACAATGGCCTTTCTTAAAGCTTATACACAAAATGAATGCTTCCTATACATGCCATACTTAGTAAAGTAACTTGGCTATACCAAAATAAGAGTTGATAGTGTGTCATGAGCTCAGACTTTAATGATCCACTAGTTAGCTTGGCGGGACTGCATAGTAAGAAAGAGTCATAACGTAAGCATATAGCTTAGTAAGTTTGTATGTACAACACATATCAATATACTTGCTTAACATAAACCATCTAGCTTACAATGGTATCATAATTTTAGCTATAAAACTTACTTACTCATACTTGATTCTTACATGTCTTATGATATTTAACATTCTCATACTTGTAAGGTAAACATGGTACCTGTATCACTTGATCACATTGATCAGTACACTTTAATAATAATAATCATAATCTTTACTTCCTTATTCATAACATGAATAATACTCAATTTCATCTTGATACTAACTTTGCTTTCTTAGCTTTCTTGATATCTTCTTTTTGACTTACTCGTTTGCCCGATGAATTTCTGCGACTAACCGAGGATACTAAATCTCGACCCACATAACTTAATACCAAAGCCATATCTTCGGTATGGTCTTACATGGAATATCCCATCTTGTTTTCAAGGCCATGTCTTGACATGGACTTATATGAAGTCTTGCTCTTGATAACATACTCAATGCCAAGCTTGCCTTGGACTTACATAATAACATGCTTGCTAACTTGATCAATGTCAAGCTTGCCTTGGACTTACATGATATCTTGATCAATGCCAAGCTTACCTTGGACTTACATGATAACTTACTTGCTAAATTGATCAATGCCAAGCTTGCCTTGGACTTACATGATAACTTGCTTGCTAACTTGATCAATGCCAAGCTTGCCTTGGACTTACATGATAACTTACTTGCTAACTTGATCAATGCCAAGCTTACCTTGGACTTACATGATATATTGATCATTTCATACAATTATTGTACATTATACTAAGCAAATTAATGATAAAAATCATAAAACTTAGAAATCAGACAAACTTACCTCAATATACAAAATGTATGTAGATATGCAATTTAGTCCACAACTTTGTTCTTGCCTCGATTTTGATCCGGGCTTCATTTTTTTTGATCTATAATCATAAATAGATCATTTAATAATCGTATTGACTAAATTTACACATAACTCATATTTTGGCAAAATTACTATTTTGCCCTTATACTATCTAATATTTACACTTTTGCCCCAATTCTCGTAAACTGATTTTCATGCAACTTTCTTAAACTTCATGCTTAGCTGAATTATTTTATCTTCTATAAAAATCATCAATTCTCACTATTTCTAGTAGGTATGACCAATTTTGTAACTATTACAAAATGGTCCCTACTACCATTTTTCATGAAACTCATTAAGGAAAAGATGTTTATCTAACATCAAACTCTCTTAAACTTCCATAAAACATCATTTAACAAGCATATCATTCAAGGGTAAATTTTTGAACATGCATCTTAGCTCATTTCATAGCTAAAATTAGCTAATTCATAATACGAGAACTTTAAAAATACGAAGAATATTAAAAACGGGACTAAGATGAACTTACTATGAGCTTGAAAAAAAATGAAGAACCTTAGCTATGGTGTCTTCATATTTTCGGTAGCACAAGGAATAAGATGAGTGAATTTTTCTCATCTTTTTCCCATTTAAAACACTTAATAGGCAAATGACCAAAATGCTCTTCCTCATAAAAATTCTATTTAAACCATCTCAAGGTCAATTTTGTCCAAAATTTTGTTTTTGGGAAAATTGCTATTTAAGGGCTCATAATTATTATTCTAAAGCTATTTCATGCAAAAAGCTTCTAGAAACTCATATATTGCAACTTTTGCAATTTAGTCCTTTTTGGACCAATTGACCTCAACTTAATAAAATTGCTTTACAAAACTTTCATACTAACGTGCAAACATGGCATAAACTTGAAAAAAATCATAAATTCACCACGGGTTTGTGGCCTCGCACCACTATCCCTACTAGGCCCTAAATCGAGCTGTTACATAAAATGTCACGCCCAGTGAGTTAGGGTACGACATTTCAAATCCCTGAAATTGAGCTTGTCCTTTGACTTTCAAAATTGATGTGTTTAAATCTAAGAAGGATACTCGGTTTGGGTTCTAATGAAAAATCGGAACCCAGTAAGTTAGGGTTCGATTTCCCAAAATACCAAACAAAGAATATTGCCTTTATTTTTTGAAATCATTATCTCGAGATAACAAAACGTCCCATCCAGTAAGTTAGGACACGACGATCTTGATTTCTCAAGAATAAGTTTTTATTCAACTGTTAAAAAGAAAGAAATGGGTTCTTTAGACTCGAAAAGAGGAACCGAAACCCAGTAAGTTAGGGTACGACTTCCTTTCGAACCTTAGAACACGGAAGGTTTGCTTATTTTGAAACGAAAACTGTGATGCATCAAATAAAATGTGATATGATTTTTTTTTAAAAAAAATGCAAAACGAGTTGCTATGCTAGTTTATATAACAACATTACGTTGATCGAACATAAATAACAATAATAAAGGTAGAAATAAAATATGATAAAAAGTAAAATAAATAAACAAAATGAAATAAAAGAAAATAGTAACAAAAAGGCAATGATAATAATAACTATGAAATATACTAATAAACAAATAAGAATAATAAGAATAATAATAATAATAATAATAGGTTTAAAATATATATTAGTAATTAAAATAATAATAATAATAATCCGTTTAAATAAAAAACATTGATAATAAAAATGATCATAGTAATCATAAAATAATAGATATAATAAAAAATAAAAAATAGTAAAACAATGATGAAATAATGTTAAAAGTGACAAAAAGAAAAAAATAAAATAGAATTAATAATACAATGATAATAAAAATAATAAAGTTCAAATTAATCAATTTAACGGTAAAATAGTAAAAATAAACGAAAAAGGACTAAATCAGATCAAAAATAGAAGCATGGGGGCGAATTTAAAACAAAAAAGATAGAAGGGTGAAATTGCAATGAGCGTACAACCTGGAGGGTCCAAAACAACAATTAACCCCTCCCCTAAAACGTAGCGTTCGAAAGTGGGCCAAATTGAAGTGCCAGATTAAAATTAAGGTGAGATTTAAAATAAAAAAAAACTAAAATTGGACGTAGTCGAAACGGGGCACCAGAAAGAGGGCATATCGCACAATTTTCCCATTTTAAGGAAATTTGCGCGGATCCAAATGCAGGATCGGTGCGCGCGCAGACTCCCCCAACAAAACTGTGATGTTTTTCATAATGCTTAAAAAACTAAAAAAAACCATTTTCTTTCATGTCCTTTGACAGATCCATTTAACAAAAACAAGAAACCCTTTCATTTCTACTTTTCTGTCACAAAATAGAAGGCTAAGAACCCCCACCCCTTTTGTTCATTTCCAAGGCTTGAAACCCTTTAACCCTCCATGCGCCGCCGTGACACCACCAATCAAGCATCCGGTCGTCCACAAGAACGAAAACCCGGTTAGTTTCCTCTTTTTATTCTGTAGATCTATTATATTAAACGATTTTTTGGAAAAAAAAAGAAACGGGAAAGAAACTATACATAAGTAACAGACTTAAATAAAAGAACGAAAAGGAAAAAAGAAAACCTTTTTGATTCTGTTGTATTGATCTCTCATAAAAGACTATTTGCTCATGTGTTTTTATCAAATCGTGTAAAAAAAAAAAAAAGATCCCCCTTACAGATTCTGATTTGGCTTTTTATAGCCTAACATTTAACTAATTTCTGTTTTGTAAGCAAACGTCATGGTGGAGTGGGGCTCTTCACGCGAGCACTATAAGCGCGCACGATTCGGAGGGGTGGGCAACGTGGCTGCTGGCGACGGCGCTACACTGATGCTAGGGCTCCTCTTTGTTTCTGATTTGCCTTTGCTTTGGGCTAATGTTTAATGGACTGTAATTTTTATTTTTGAATTTTATTTTATTGGGCCCGGGCAAGAAATTGGGCCTTACACATGCTATTAAATGATACTATGAAATATTGAATGTAGCATCAATTGATGATAAATAGCATAATATGCTAAATATATGTGCATAATACATGAAATTAGGTATGGAGGACGGAGGAGATCTGTAGGAGAAAGTAGCAAATTAAGTCCACATCGAAAGTCAGTACTGTACGAAGTAGGTGGCAATGTCATCAAACCCGAATAAACCAAGATGATAGTTTAAAAAGCCATCAAAACGAGGCAACCGAGATGGTAAGTTATTGTAGTAAAAGTCATTGTCATGATAAGTGAATGCCCATCTTCACCGGGAAATCCGAGATGGTTAGTTATTGATATGTGTTTTGGAGTGTCGAGCAATGCTCAAAGGTGGATAGGATAGACGGGAGGGAAATTTAAAATTATAATTGCATTGCATCATGAGTATAATCTATACATGTTTGGATTTACCGAATGCTTTTATGATATGCTTAATTTGCTATTATGCCATAAATTGAATGATTTACTATTTGTATGTTTATATATAATAGTTTAAAAATTAGACTCATGTTGAGCTGTCATAAGCTCACTCCCCCTTTCTTTACCTCTCAGGTAACGCAGAGAATTAGGACCGAAATGGCATTGGAGGAACCACGGATTAGCAACTCGTTTCCTTTATATTTAAAAGTTCCCATTAAAGTTTTTCCTTTATCATTTATGGCTTGTAATTATTAATTTCTTGTTTTTTAGGTTTTGGGTTTGTTTAGCTTTTTAATTTTAAAGCATAATACTTAGTTAATACTATGATAATTGCATGCTATTTGGTTTAGAAAACTATCACTCTTAATAATGTTTTTCACTTCTTTACAAATACTTTAAGTTTTGAAAAGTTTTTTGTTAACTTTAACCATTTTCAAAATGTCACACTAATAATATTGCAATTGAATTGTTAAGTAAGCCGGTTTAATTAATGGATGTTTTCCTTTAAAACAGAAAAACGATTTTCATACAATCCATCTTAAAACAAAAGAATGGCTTTACATGATCAATCCTGTCATCAAATGTAACGCCTTTGACTTAGCCGAAACTCCTAGGCCAGGTCGGGGGTGTTACATTTTAAATGTGAATATAATATTATGATGGAAAATAAAAGGTATTCTCGTGCTTTTATATATATATATATATTATAGATTGGAGACATAATAGATATTAGATTATAGTATACACATACTGTGGGTTAAAAATTAGGTAAAAATATATATTAAAAGTGTAGTTAAAATTAAATGAAGATTTGGTTGAGATAATAAAATTGAAGTATTTAAATGCTATGATGTTAAGTTCGAATTTCATGATGGGTAGATTTTATTGATTTTATATAAAAGAAAAAAAGCATTTTATAATAATATAATTTATTTATGATTTTTAGTTATTTCTCAATTGAGTTGAAATCTAGTTGATTGGTGACACAAATTTATTGAGATATGTAAAGATTAGTATAGATGATTTTTTTTATTGTTGTTGATAATAACTTATGATTTTATTTAGTCATTTATTTTTTCTTAATAGTATAGATGACACCTAGTTGAAACATGGAAGTTAGAAGGTAGTTGAAGGGTGGAAGTCGGAACATGAAATAGTTTCCAAGTTGATTTTGAGTAGCGGCCAAAGCCTCCAATCCTTAAAGTTGGCAGCCTTCATCAACTTTAGACTCTCACCCACTGCTTTTATTACCTTCTCCTCTACTGCTATGGAATTATATTATATTGGATATATTAGTTTTTTTAATACATAAATATCCTCGTCATGGGTTTAAATTGCATTTCAATAGAGCCTCAATATAAGTGGGGACTCACTTTACTTGTTGGAAGCTGCATACGTCGGCATTCTGGTTTACTAAAGTGAACAGAAAAGGAACCATCTCAAAATACAATTAATTAAATTAGGAAATATTGCTTTGAATTCCTATGGAATTTAATTTTCTCAATTTAATCCAAAATAATTTTGATGCTACATTTTATCACCAAATTAAGGAAATGTGGAATGAAATATTCCAGATCCAGTCTAGAAAAACTATACACATATTCCATTAACTAATTTAAACAAAATAAACATCATTCAACATGCAAATTTACCCCAAATTCGCACCTATATCTTGTTCATTATCTAAATACACAACTATCTTAATTATTATAATTTTACAAAAATTATCTTAATTATTATAATTTTACAAAATGAAATTCGAAAATGATGGAAAGCAACCAAAAATTTACATTTTTATTTTAACTAGAAATTCATGAATTTGAGCCAAGGTATTATTACGCTCTTTGTAACCTTCTCCGCTTCTTTGGAGCACGACGAAGTTGGGTTGTCGCCGTCCTTCGACGCCGCCTTTTTGGTGCACAAGAAGAAATTTCGCGATCCCAGCGCCATCAGCTTCTCTCCCCTTTCTAAACCTGCGCCCCACCACACAAAAATATTAGGAATCAATCTCAAATGTACATGAGTACTCAAAAAGATAAACATCACTGATTGAACGGCTAGTTATTCTTTATCAGAAGGTTTTGTCTTACTCTCTAAGCTAAATTGAGAATAATGGAGGTCCAACAGCGAGGCGTCCGTTGATGGTAAGATCGGACGGCGACCTTCCTTCGAGTACTGACGAACGGCGGCGGTTATTAAGTCACCGACAGTGTTTTCCGGCGACAGCACTACTTGTACAGCTCCGAGACTCCCTTGAATGGTCACGTTCAACAGCAGCTTCGTCAACTTCGGCCTCGCATCCGGTAAGACGGAAATAGTCCTCTCTGAGAATAGGTCGGGCAGCGTCTTCGGCCGCCTCAGATCCGAGGGAGCCACCGTCGGGATTTTCCCGTGAAACGACGACGCCTTTTCAGATAACTTACCCTTCCGGTTCTTCTCCTTCTCCTTACGATTATTTTTGGAATTCGGCATCTTCCAAGTGTCGTATCATACAATAATTCAAACGAGAAATATAAAGAAGAAAAAAAAAGTAATAAATGAACTTCTCTTCTCCGTTTTTCTTTTTTTCTTGTTGGGAATACGGGTGGAGCGGAGTCAACGATTACCTCAAGCGCCTGAAACGGAAGAACCTAACGCGAGGGAAACCGAGAGCGGGAGCGATGCGGCGGCTCTCGGGTTTCCGGTCACTAAAAGCTATCATACCCTGAATGCTATATCCGTAAACAAACAGAGAAGGCAAAGGGGCAAAAAGAGAAGCTAATAAGAAGCGGATAGGACACAAAGTGGCCTCAAACTCTGGTAGCCAATTTATATGGGAAGGAAAGCGAAGAAAAAGAGTGAGGCACGGCTATGAATCTCTGATTTTTGTTGGGTTACTTGCTACGTCCGGTTGATGGGAAATTCCGTCTTCCGCGTGATAACTGATAAAATCAAGTGGTGACCGGCAATTGCCCGCGGATACGACATTTGTATGGCTTTGCTTGAGCCTTGAGGGTTTAGTGGTAAACTGCATCGTGCTAAAGTGCGCTGGCGTACGTTCTTTCGGTGACTACAGCGTACACGTGGAGGGATTCTGTGGCCTTGGTGGCTCCGGGACTCGCGTGGGTGTTTAGCATGTCGGGTAACAATATCTTTTCCCTGGCTTTAAGGCGGCTGTTGGTTTACTTGTTTGGAAATTGGGACTACTCACAAATGACGTGATTTGCACGTGCGAATTATTGAAGGTTAGTAGATATTACGTGGAAGTATCATTGACCTAAACTATTACTGCTTGGAATCGCTTAGCATAGCAGTAAAAAGGTAAGATCCAGTGAGCATATGACACGTGGCAAAAGACCGTCGTGAACTAGCAATTTTTTATTTTCAAAAAAAAATTATATATTGGCGTCTGTTTGCAATTATTGTTTTTGTCTTATTTATCTTAAATAAAATTATAGTATTTAAAAAGTAAATTTCATAATATAGAATTCGAATTATATTTTTTGAGAATCCTAACATTTTAAAAAGTATCAAAGCTCAAAATAATCGCTCAAATAATTTAAAATAAACGTAAAATAAGATTGGGGATTTAATTGTTGGCAGCACATTGATTTTAGACTTAATTATTATTGTTTCAGACTTAAAAAATTAATTTTTGGAATTGGGGATTTAATGGTTGATATTTAGGTATTTTTTCACATACTATCATATTAGTATATATTTATACTAATATTTGAAAAAAATTTGTTTAGGAGATAAGTGGCCGACACCACTTTATAATATTAAAAAAATATTTGTTTGGGTGTTAGCATACTGATAGTTAGAACTCACTTTATCAGATAAAAAAATATTTTGGGTTGGGGGTACTAGATGGCTGGCATCAGTTTTTTTGGAGACTGAAAAAAATTCCGAGTGTTGGGTCACTGATGGCTGGCACCCTTGTACCCGATTTGGAAAAAAAATTTGGGTGTTGGGACATTAATGGCCGGCACCCCAATACCAGATTTGAAAAAAAAATTTGGCTGTTGGGACACTGATAGCTGGAACCCTCCTAAGTCTCTATATATGGAAGCTATTTGGTTATGGTATTGTAACTAGATGGGAAAAAAATTGTTAAAATTATCTTCAAATGGGAGTGTTTATGTATGTACCATCAAATGGGGATACCGTATTTGGGAGTATATTATCAAATAGGTGTGATGTAGTGGATGGCAGATGGGAGTGTGTGGGATTGTACAACAGAATTATATATTGTTATGTTTTAACGGAGTTGAATTATATATTATCACGTAAACCGTAAAGGCTATACTATCAAAGACTGGATGACTTCCTCCGTCATAGATGGCAAGCTGTGTAAACCGGTTACGGTTAAAGAATACGGCGGGTAAACATGGTCGAATTTACTAAATGCAACATAGACCTGATTCAAGCAGAAGACGACTAACTATGGAGAAACTACTATTCAAAATATTCGTATTATTTTTGTATCCGTAAATCAATTTTAGTCCGTTTTATTTATTGCTCGAAATTTATATTTTTGTATATCGGTTTTGTAAAATGTTTGTATTATTTTGGATCCGTAAAAATATTTTAGTCTCAGTATTAGTTGCCCGTCAATTTTATATTTTCGTATATTAAAATTTTAAAATGTTCGTATTAATTTTGTATATGTAAATAAAAATTAGTCGGTATTATTTATTGGTTGAATTATATATTTTTGTATATTAGTTTTCTAGGATATTTGTATTTTTGTATATGTAATTTTTTAGGTCTTATTCTTTTTCAAATTATTTTTTTTACTTAATATTTGTACTTATCTATGCCCAAAAATAATTAAGTTAAAAATTAAAAAAATTTTATATTGGAAGAATAATTAAAAAGTTAATATTTACAAGAAAATCAAAACTGTCTAAATCCCAGCGACACCCCCGGGGCCGGCGTATAACGATCGGGCTACCTCCATTGGCGATGGCGTGCACCTTGATGAGACGTTTGATAATTGCTCAGGCCGGCCTCCAGTGTCCCTCTTGGTGTACTTAAGAAAGTTGTATAATTGTATACGGTATTACAAGATTAGAGGTGTCGAGCCAAAAATATCCTCAATGTTAGGTATAGGTGCTTGTCAATGGAGCACCTAGTGGTATGAGGACGATCCAGAGTGTGCCGAGTGTTGAGGATTGGGGTCGTTGCCAAATATGTCTTCAAACAAAGAAGGATTTGAATGGGGGGTTTGCGAGGTTTCCTCAAATAAATCATATTTGGGCTCGGGATCGAGGTTTGAGATAGATTCCGTATTCTCGAATGGTGGAACTCGGTTACGATGTGGTTGTGTTTTGGTCCTACGCCATTGAGTAGATTCTGGTTCAGCGTGTTTCAAGATCATCATGTATCGACCCTAGTATATGTAGGGCAACCCGTTTTCGACATACCATGTTGCGTACTCGCGCGAAGGAATGAACCCTGTCCTTGAGACAAAGAAAGGGGGTTGCCTTTCATGTCGGGCGTTCCAAAGAATGATGTACAGAGCATATTGGTTCGCCCAATTTGTGGTCCCTCCCCTTTTTGTCCATCTCGTGTATTTCTTTGAAATCGTATGGAGGATCTGGGATAGGTTGCATACAATCGAACTGTCTCAAGACCTGATCGTGGCATGCCACTCGACCATATAAAAATTAATCAATGGGACATTTGTCACAAGCAGAGCTTGCTGGTCGTGAACCCATGATGGTATGAGTGGCGTAATTTTTTTGTCCAAATACAGCATCCATAGAAACTGCACAGTATATAGCAGGCGTTTTTAACTAAGTTTAATTTTTTTTTGAAAATATTGTATTTGGAGAAAAAAACTCGAAAGCGTATTTTACTTAATCCCTAGAGTGAGTCTCTATCATCTGGTAGTACACGGGCACAGTGTATGATCGTCCAATTCCCGATACTGTTGCCCATCTGAAATACACGTGAATATTTTCAATTTTTTTTTGTTTCATGCAAAAAGTACTATACTACAAATTTAATAAACAAAAGGTATAGTCGAATGATAAATCACCTATGTACGAGTGGGCAGGACAACGATCGATGGTTCACATCTTCCAGAAATGGCATCTGGTATAAGGCCCACAACTGCAGTAGAAGACAACAACCACCCATGGTTTTCGTGGATGGCTTTGTCTCTCGAAAAATCTTGCGATATAAGTACGCCAGTACTGTAGAGCCCCAACTATAGTTACCAGCTTGGGCTAGGTCTTATCGTAAGGGGGAGGTACATTATGTAGACTTTATTTTGATTTACGTTTGACATTAATATCCCACCTATGAGCTACAGAATAACTGCTTTAGTAGTGTAGATAATGTCCATATCAGTTAGACGACTGGAGAGATTCTCAAAGTTACTTTTTAATAATTAGCCGTAAATGCCCCATGGATCAGTCACTTTTCCTGGCCCAGTCACTGCTTCTCCATTAATAGACAGCCTCAGCTAGAATGCTACGTTTTGCAGTGTTATTATTGCCTCTCCACATGAGAGGTGGAATGTGTATGTCTCCAAACACCATCGTTCAACTAGTGCTGATATTAAATCAACCCGTAGATCAGTAATCTGAATGTACGCGGCTACCCCAAACCCCGTGACATCCAAATACGACAGAACCCTCCGATCCAAAAAATATCCTAGATCATGGAGTCATAGTTTAACAACCCAATATCATTCCTGTATAAATAGTAAAAATAATAAGTTTTATTTATCGTTAAAAAAAATTATTGTAAGTTTTGTTTAAAGGCCAATTAGTGAATAATTTATCGTATTGTGAACAAATTTAGCAATATGGTTGTCATACTTCAGAAGAAATTTAATAGCCATTTCGATATCTGTGTAAAAATAGAAGAAATTATCACTAACGATTTTAAAATTAAAAAATAACTGAAAAATCTTTAATTTTGATGGAAATTCTTTAGTTACTAACATATTTAAAGTACCCAAAAAGAATGGGGAAAAAATTCAGTGACCGGAGGTGGTCGACAGCGTTCGGTAATATACCGACGGTGTTCGGCGATAGTTAGCGATGGTCGGCGGTGGAACTTGCAGTGGTGGGACGGTTAGGGTTCAAATTGGGGGTTTTATAGTGGGGGAACCATTGGGGTGAGGGAAAAAATTATGAAGAAAACATAAAAAAAAAAAAATGCCTAAGAGCATTGTGACCTGTGCCTATTGGGTCACATAGGTGCATGCCTGAAGTCGACCACTAAAGGACCGGGGCCCTACTGACTGGGTTGACACTGGCCATTAAAAGCACGACCTAACACAGTAGGCTCGCCTGGGCCTGACACCGGCCGTCTCATGGCCACCCTAAACCTGCTTCGCATGGCCAACTTGAGCCTAACACAAGCCTGACACCGACCATCCCCTTCCTTGTTTTCTTTCTTTTTCTTTTTCAATTAATTTTTAAGTTTATTTCAATTAATTATCTATACTTTAATCTGGTTTTAATCTTTAAATTGATTTTGTAATTAAAATTAAGAAATTCATTTAATTTTTAATTTAAACTTTCATTATTAAGTTAAACTTTATGTACTTAATTTTTATTTTTAATTCAAATTATCTATACTTTAATTGGTTTATTACTTGGTTTTAATCTTTTCAATTGAAATGTATTAAATTATTTTTATTTAATCTTTAAATTGATTTTTAATTAAAATTAAGAAATTCAATTAATTTTTAATTCAAACTTTAATTATTAAGTTAAATTTTATGTATTTAATTTTAATTTTTAATTGAAATTATCTATACTTTAATTGGTTTTATTCTTTTCAATTGAAATGTATTAAATTAATTTTTATTTAATCTTTAAATTGATTTTGTAATTAAAATTAAGAAATCATGGGAAATTATATATACTTTAATTTATACATTAATTGAATCATGGGAAATTAATAAATCATTCGTCATCTTCCAATCCAGCATTACGAGAAAATTGATCAGGAACATAAACATGATATGGGCAAGTGGATCGGTTGTGGCCGGATGTTTGACATATTGTGCACTTTTTAGGTTCACACGTCTCTCTGACATCCATGTCACTTCGAATCCTCATCGACTGCGATCGACCTTTAGGATGTCTACAGAGACTACGGTTCGACAGCATCTCGAAAGCAAGCAGTGAAACTTCTAAGTTAGAGACATACGGCATTATTGGAAATTCATTGCCCCAAATACGCAATGTGCGTTGCAGCATGTAAACCTCGTCTATGAGTTGTTTGATATCAAGATTTGCACATGTATACATTGCATGAGCATGCGCACACGGATATCAAAGAGTCTGGAACAACTCGTACTCGCAACGTTTATTTCACAAATCAACTACATACGACCTAGGTGGAAGACCTGAGCGACGGCCAACGTGCCCTTGAACTTAGAAAGTCTCCAAGTCGAACGAATACAGTTCTGTGTTCATCCTCCATGCCCTATTCGCGTTGACTTTCATTGCCTTTCAGATGCCTTCAACATACACGTGCCTAACCTCTATCTGCTTTACTTGTATCAGCCCCATCATTGACATTAACGTGGCCAGTCTATAGAATGTTACCGAGAAAACAACAGAAATTGGCAAATGACATGTACGCATCAAGACCGAGTTAACAGCCTTTACGAGGTTGGTCATCATCTGACCATGTCGAAACCCATCATTATAACTTTGACTCCACTACCAGTTCTCCATACTACCCAACCACTAATAGAGACATTGATTTTTGAGTAATGATGACATCTGAGCTTCAAGCATCGCGAACCTTTGCCTGAATCTTCGTGGTTCTAACTCGTACCTTGTATATGCAATTTTGAACAAATATTTTAAAACAATTACACCGTTATAAATTAAAAAATAATTATAAATACAAATTTATAAATCTTGAAAAAAATACAAACAGTTTGAAAAAATAAAATATGATCAGATCAATTTTGGAACAATGTTTTTTTACCCATTCTCATGATTTCTCTGTGCCATTCTTTATTCTTATACTCTTTGTAGAAGTTTGACGTGATGTGTAAAATGAAATAAACAGACCTCAACGGAACCTCCGAACGCCTTACCGCAACAAATAGTCCATTCGATCTGTCCGAGATTAGGCAAATGTTGTCTTGCCTAACAATGTGCCTCTGCATATTTTACAAGAAAAACTCCCAAGGCTCGAAGTTCTCACTCTCCACAATGGCAAAGCGATAGGAAGTACATTCTGATTGTCGTCTTGTGCAACCGTAATCAGGAGTATTTGCGTGTATCTGCCGTAGAGCCAAGTTCCATCCACTTGCACCATCGATTTGTAGTAAGGGAAGGCTCTAATACACGACTCGAACATATAAAATAACCAATAGAAAACTTATTTCCCCAGTTTTATCTCATCATTAGGGCCTCTATGCGGCAATGTTTACAAATTAGTCACCGTCCCCAACACATGCTCCAGCATTGCGGCTACCCACCTTTGAAGTTCGCTGTATGACACATCAAAGTCACCATACAACTGTTGCATAACCATTTGCTTCACCCACCATGCCTTCCTATAGGAAACCTTGTACTTGAATTGAGCTTGCATGTCCGTAATAAGCGTAGATACAAGGATGGTGGGCGAGTCTTTCACCAACAGGATAATGCAGTTGCATATGGTTTTTGCATCCAACTTTTGATGGTTTTGAGACATACGAGCGATCGTGCATATGTGTTGACCTTCTATTTTTCTGATTGTCCACATTTGTGTCCATTGTATTAATGCAGCTTGAACACGCCACTTACAGGCACTTGAGGATTTCCAGCATTCTCCGACAAATAAAGACTGCATTGACTTCGTGACTTTGTAGTCGATATACAACTTCAACTTCAAGCTATACTGCTTTATTGCATGTAAGCAGTTTTTCTTGTTATCGAATTGTTGTCCTACGAACAACTCTTCAACTTTCGATTCTTCATCCAGTAGGTGAGCCGGCAGTATATCTGGATATTTGGAGAACTCATGCGCAAGTGCCGCATCAAGATCTACATCATTCATAAAGGCCCTTGGATTATTACGGATAACTACACCGGATGCCGTGTTCCTGGTCGAATGAGGGTATACATCTTCACCCTCCACAGGGCATTGATCGTCTATGTCTTTAGGGATGTCATCCAAATCAGGGTCACTCAAATATTCACTATCAAACCCTTTATTATCGAAACTTTTATTATCAGACCCTCCATCATCATCTTCCATGGTGGCCAACACCTCTGGATGAATCTCTAGACAATGGCTCGGGATTGGGACGTTATAAGAACATCCACCATAATTTGGATTTTCGGGAGTTTGCAATGACCTTCCACAACCCGAATGATTTTCCCAGCAGACGTTAAGATTAAAATCAATTCCAGAATGTTGACTTACTGGAACTACAACTTGAACAAGTTCCGGTTGGAATTATCCATATCAGAGGGCAATAAATTGCTATCGTTGTCCCTAGATCATCATCATCTTCAAGCTCCATTTCCGAAAACTTGAGCAGATCTGTTGAAATCAAAAATTTGTAAAACAATCTCAACATTTACTTCCCACAACGGGTAGCTATCTTTGTACTGATCTTCTGTTTCAAATTCATAGCAAACCACGTTTGTTGAATCTCATTTCGATTTTCTACTGACTTTGAAAGACACAACCTTCTCCAGTTGTATTTAACATTTCACCATCAAAATGAACATAAACAAACAGAATTTGGGAACTCATTTTCAACAATTTCTACTTCCTCCTCAACAAACAAAATTGATATTTTTAGTATTGGTTTTCAATTGATAAAGCAAACAAAAAGCTCAAATGGTAGACAAAACAACTCTATATATCGAAAGGGTGCCGACCATCAGTGTACCAGCACCTAAATTTTTTTTCGGTTCCCAAAATAGCTTTTGCCGGCCATATAGTTCCGCTAACCCAAATTTTTTTTATTTGATAAGGTAGGTGCCGGCCATTACTGTGCCAGCACCTAAAGAAATTATTTTTTTTAATCTGAAAAAGTTGATGCCGGCCATTTAGTACCCCCAACCTAAAATTTTTTATCTGATAAAGTGATGCTCGACACCGAAAAAATTTATTTTTTTAATATTATAAAGCGGTGTCGGCCAGTTATCCCCCAACCAAAAGTTTTTTTTTCAAATACTAGTATAAATGTATAGCAATATGGTACTATATGAAAAAAAAAACCCAGGTGTCGGCTATTAAGTCCCCCAACCCCAAAAATTAATTTTTTGAATCCTGACACAATCATTAGGCAATGATTGAGTACAAGATCAAGGTGGTGTCGGCCATTAAATCCTCTGAACTCTATTTTACTGTTTATTTCAAGTTATTTAGGTGATTATTTTTAATCTGAGTCATTTTTATAACTATTAATTTTTTGGGGTCATTTTGGTAAAATAACCAAAATTTTAGTATTTAAAAATAAATTTCATAATATAGAATTGGAATTATATTTATTGAGAATCCTAACATTTTAAAATTGAATTTTATCGATTTAAATCCATTCAATCTAATCTACGTTATCATTTAATGTTAATTTAATTATAGAATAAACAAATATTTTTATACATACTATGGTTTTAAATTATAATTGAATCAACCAAAATTAAATTTGAGTAAGAGCCGCAAAATATTTCGTCTTCTTTTCGGGGGGTTAGATGGTTGATTGAGAGGTTGCATAATAAAATATAAATTTCTCAGTAACAGCCAGGGAAGGTGACATATTCAATGGCCTTAGCCTGCAACAGAAGGCTGAAAGCACCAGACCACTTGATCATAAAAGGGCTTGACTGGTGCAGGTGCTTCTCACAACTCTATCATCATAGATAACCTTAAATGTAATGCAAGCAGTGACTCAGCATCAGCCTACCACTCCTTGCATGCTCCCGTATTTTATTTCACTCTTGCTTTAATTTGCCACTTACACCCAGATTTTAAATAAAATACCCATCGACAATATTCACATTATAAAAGAATAATGATTAACCACAGTAAAATATTAAATGAATAAATTAATGTAATATACATAGGAAACGACTGTATTTTATAAAGATGATACATGAGTAAATCTCAGATTTGTTATGCACAGCATAAAAAAATAATGTAAATATTAAATAAAATATCTATAAATCAATTAACCATATAAATTTTGATGAGAAGAACATGATAAAGGAAAAGAGTTATGCACATTTCATAATTTATGTTTTTGAAGAACTAATCGCTCTTACTTTTCAACCAAAAAAGAGGGTAAAAATACAGACGTGAACAAGTGGAAAAGAACAAATATTAAATGAGAAGAGATATCCCGCCTCTATCTCTATGAGTATAAATTGGATGATGCCATGCCACAACATTATCCTCAATCTTGCGGGATTTTCAATGTGTTTTGAAATTTCCACCTTGCCATCCTTTCATGTTTACCTCTTCCTGTTGTGGAAATTAAGTTTTGTTTTGGTTTACTTTAATTGAAGCCTTACGAAATTCAAATTAAAAATAAAGGAAAGCAAGGGCTTTCTCATTTTAGGTTATGAAGAAAATTATAAATATTTTTTACTCATATATAAAACACATGAGTTTAATTACGAACAGAGGCTTTAAATCTTTGAGATTTAATTTTAAATCTTATCATGCGTACGTGACAAGTGTGAGTCTTTATCTTATTTTATACGTGTGTCATGTGTGAATTATTTTAGATCTTTCGTTCACTGTATCTTATATTGGATTGATTCTAAGTATCACTGTAATTAATCGAATGTTGTACATTATTAACTTAGAAAAACAAACATGAGTTTAATTTGAAAAAAAATTGCATGAATGTGTCGGGAGAAGTAATTAATAAATTATTTTTAAGTAAAAACAAGGAAATAGATAAATAAATTTGGCTTCAAATACTGTCATGAATTTATGAATGGTCTAAATCTTGTTAATATGTTTCATGTGCTCTCGACTTTAATTCTGACACATATATTTATTGTGAATGAATTTTATTTTATATTATTTAATTATTCGTCTGTTATGTTTTATATTAATTAAATTCTATTTTGAAATTGCTCAAACTTATGTTTATATTGTAATATATTTGTAATAGTAAAAACTTTCGGTTTTTTTAATACAAACATATATGATAATTTTGGGGACGGAACATTATAAGAAATTTATATGGCACAGGAAAAATAATTAAAATAAGATACAAAATAAATATATAAATATATCAAAATTTATATAACATATTAATATTTTATATTTATGTCCAAAAGAATATTAAAATTTCCGCCAGACAAGTATATAAAATATAAACAAAATATATCAGAGAGAATAAAATTATGTTTAGGCCAATCATAGCAGAGAAAACATGTTTTATAATTAATTTAAGCAAGTTCGTGATTTAACATAAAAGCTATCGAGTAAAATCCTTAATCACCTGTAGTTTTCATGTGTTTAACATTTAATTTTAATGATTTCTATCCATCATCAATAAATTTAACTAAATAAACACAAATTTAATTGAAAATTGGATGAATTTGAAAACATTTTTACGTGTAATGAATTTTAAAAATAAAACTAACTTTTACTAAATGATTTTTTTGGTACACGTAAATAATTTTTTTAGTCATTAAACATTTTTTTTTTTAGTCCATTAAGTCTTAAAGTTAGTTTAGTATTGCTTCTCAGAAATACTTTTAAGTAAAAGTTAAAATTTTTTGCTTCTACTTTTAGTCAAAAAAGTGTTTTAGCAAAGTAGTTTTTTTTCTCAAAAACATATTGTTTAGTAATATTTTTATCCCAAAAGTATTTCTAAGAAACAATGTTAAACTGACCCTTAGCTTGATTGGCATAGACATTGGTGTCAATGCAGGAGGATGTGAGTTCAAGTGCATTGAAACGCATTATCCTCTTATTCATGAGTTAAGGAGAAAGGGGCTATAAGTAATTCAAGACATTGTATCAATGTTAAAAAAAAAAAATCAAATTTTGTATCTTTCAAATCCCAAAATTAGCATTAAACGATTAAGATAATTACGATAATAAAAGGAAAGAACCACGAAACATGAGCTTAGTTGGGAAAAGCTTGAAAATCCAATTAAAATTTTAATTTGTTTTTATAATTTATTGATACATTGGCATTATTGAAGTTTTACAATTCAGAAAATTTTTTTAGTGAGAAAAAGGAAACACTAAATTAATTACAAAAACAACGTTTGAGCGAAAGTAATACTCGTATGCTTGTCCCTATCAATAAAGGTACGAGCCATCATAGGAGGAACGTCAAGAACTTGCAAATTGTCTTTCTCGATCAAAGTTTGCTTAGTTAAACAATTCGCAACTTGATTTTGTTCCATCGGAATATACTGCTGAAACCACTGATTTTCCTGAGATAAAATTTTATGAATTTGCCTAATCAAAGTGGAATTTGGAATAGTGGAAGAGCTTCCAAGAATGGATTTAACAACTTCCAAGCTATCAGAATGAATGATAACTTGATCATAGCCCCTGTGTTGAACAAGTTTGAGACCGTCAAGAATGCCCCAGAGTTCCGCATAAAAAATCGAACATTTACCAAGGAACCGGTGATATCCAACAATCCAATTTCCCTCCTTATCCCGAACAACGCCCCCAACTGCAGCAAGTCCAGAATCCAGTTGCACTGCTTTATTAGTATTAAGGTAGACCCGTTCCTCAGTGGTATGTGCTTCAAAAGAGCGTTCAAGGCATCCGGAAGGAACTTCTCGAGATAAAGAGAAGAAATGGATCGCCTAACTATAGGATCCTTGAACTATTTTTTTTTTGAGCTCCAAGGTTTACCTTGAAAAATATATAAATTTGATTTTTCCATATACGCCAAATAAGCAGTCCAAAAAAAAGCCCAACTAGCTCCCCCCTCGTGAATCAACCTATTATCCTGCATATTAAGAAGAAACCAATCCTGAGAATGAATAGAGAAAAAATTTGAAAGGTACTTACCTGGATTAACCTGAGCCCAAACATCCTTAGCAGTAGGACAATCTCGTAAAATGTGTAAAATATCTTCTGAGTAATGCCCACAAATGAAACAGGAGGAATCATCCTAAAGACCCCCTAACTCTTTCCACGTTACTAAGAATTCTTCCCTGTAAAGCCGTCCAAATAAAGACACGAACCCGTTGAGGGCCAGGAAACATCCAAACATTCTTCCATTTCTCATCTTTCAAATTTCAATCTCCTTCCTTAAGAGCCTTATAAGCAGTTTTAACAGAATAAGCACCAGACGAAGTGTGACTCCAAGAAATTCTATTGGGACCTTCAGAAGGATGACGAGGAGGGATACCTTTAATAGCTTGGATCACATATTTCGATAACCAAACCCGAAAAGATTAAAATTCCACAGTCATTCCTCAATAGTGTTCTCATGCAGAAGACAGTCAGAGTTGAGATTAACATTAGGAGGAATGTGTCTAACCAAAGGCCTAATATTGGGAATCCAATTATCCTTCCAGCACTGAATTTTGTGACCATCTCCAATAGACCAAAGTAAATTTTCACGAAGTAACGCCCAAATTTTGGAGAGAGATTTCTAGAGAAATGAACTCCTATCCCTATCAATGCAAACTAGTAACTCATCATTCATTTGGTACTTCGATCTAAGCACACGAACCCAAAAAGCTTCCTTGTCAGACACCATTTTAAACCCCAACTTTAACAAAGAAGATATATTCTGATCTCGGAGTTTCTTCAGTCCAAGTCCGCTACACACTTTTGTTGACAAATGAAATCTTAACCCACCAGAGACATCTTCTTTTTCCTCTTGGAAGACCCTCAGATAAACTGTTTGACCAAACTTTCAAGCTCATCGTGAATTTTCCTAGGTATCATCATAGACTGCATGAAGTAACTAGGAATAAATAAAAGGACTGATTGAGCTAAAGTGACGCGTCCAGCTAAAGAGAGATTTTTGGCTTCCCAGCTTTGTAACTTACTACGCACTTTTTCCACCATGAACTGAATAGTGCTACTAGTGATCCTCTGGTGAAAAAGGGGAACTCCAAGATTATGAACACACTGAAAGCCAAACATAGTGCTGATCGTATCCATAGTAGATTCATCCACGCCTTTAGAAAGAAAAATGTTAATCTTCCTAGAATTAATTTTATGCCCAAATAACGCACGAAATCTATCCAGAATGTTTTTTTAAAACTCTACCATACTTCGAATTTGCTTTACTGAAGATAACTAAAGCATCAGTAAAAAACAAATGCGAGATAACAGGCTCGTGTCTAGAAAGACGAATAGGGTTCCACTTTCCTTCCAAAATAGCAAACTGAATCAAATGACCAAGCCACTCCATACAAAGCATAAAAGGTAAGGAGAAAGAAGACACCCTTGACGGATATCTTTAACAAGTCTGAATTTAGATAACGGAGCTACATTCCATATAACCTGCATAGTAGAATTAGATATAGAGGACGTAATAATATTTTTGAGATAATCAGGGATACCTGCCGCTTAGAGAGAAGCATCAATGAACTCCTAACTAACTCTATCATAAGCATTTTCCAAGTCAATTTTAATCACCATCCATTTCCATTTTATCTAACTTCTCATAGTATGAATTATCTCTTGTGCTAAGATAATGTTCTCGTTAATATTTTTTCATGCAATAAAGCCAGCATGTTCTTCGCAATAATTTTAGGGAAGATATGCTTAAAACGATTAGCAATTACCTTTATTGTCAACTTGTAGAGAATAGAGCAAAGGCTTATTAGACGAAATTGACCAAAAACTTCAAGATTCTGAACCTCCGAAATAAGAACAATCAAGGTCAATAGAATTTCCATCGAAGACCTTCCTAACCCAATCACAAACCGCTTCTCCAATAGTGTCCCACTGCTTTTGGAAGAAAAGGGCATGAAAACCATCACTACCTGGTGCTTTAAGAGGTGCCATATCAAAAAAAGCCTCCTTAATCTCCATATTCGACATCGGTTTCCCCAAAAAACTAATATCAACTGGATCAAGCTAAGGAAATCCACTAGGAGGTAAAATACCCAAAGGCTCAGGAATCTCTCTATACAATCTTTGAAAGAACTTGTTTGCCTCACCTTTAATGGCATCAGGGTCGTAGATCTAATTACCATCAGAATTGTGAATTGCGGTAATACGATTATTTTTCCACCTTTGCAAAGGACGAGTATAGAAAAACTTGGTGTTTCGGTCACCCAATTTCAACCAATCACACCTCGCTTTTTGCTTCCAAAAAAGTTTTTCATGATGAAATACACTCTCAAGTTCTTGGCGAAGAGACAAATCCACCTAATTTAAGCGGTAAGAACCAAAGTAATCCCTTTTCCTCTGGATGTTGGCAATTCTTTTGATAAGTTCTTTCTTGCGAGTGGTAATATTACCATAAACATGTTTATTCCACTCTTAAGTTTATGAGTGAGCTTACCAAGAGAACCAGACATATTACCAGAGAAATCCTAATTTTTTTTTTTCAAAAAACCATCAAAATCCGGATGTTCAACCCATTCAGCCAAAAATCTAAATAGGTCTTCCTCGGGAAGAGAAATACTCGAGTTCAGAACCAAAAGGAGAGGGTGATGATCTGACTTAATCTTTGGAAGGTGACAAACCATGCTGTTAGGAAAATTGCAGATCCAAGCTTTATTTCCCAAAGCATGGTCTAATCTCTCAAACATTGAGCCCTTATGCCAAGTGAATGGTAGGCCTCTGAACCATAAGTCATGAAGCTTAGCTGAATTAACAAAGTCACCAAAATATGGGCATCTCCTGCCCCTAAAGAGGCCACCAGATTTCTTAGAAGAGGAGAGGATTGCGTTGAAATCACCAATAGCAATCCATGGGTTCGGACCATTCGGATTAGTAGACCTCAAATCATTTCAAAAAAATTGGTGCATTTGCCTGTTGGGACTACCATAAACAAAAGAGATGAAAATAGGATGTGAAGAAGGCATTTGCCAAACCCAAGTAAAAATGAATTGCGGATGGCTATAGACCATTTCAAGGCGAACAGGATCTTTCCATCCTAGCCAAATACCCTCAGAAAAGCCGATCGTCTCCACGCAGTGAGAATATTGGAATCCCAACTTAGCAATAATGCTGTCAGCCTTAGCCCTACTAACTCTCGGTTCGAGCAAACTAAGAATATCAGGATTGTACTCCATATTGCATTCCCGAAAAATTTTAGGGAATTTAACATTTGCACAACCCTGACCATTCCATGAAAAGATAGTAATATTCATGAAATAAGATAAAAATTAAGAGATCATACCTAACTTTCAAGGCCAATATTGCCTTACGAATTTGAAACTGCACCGTTTGACTCGGCATTTAAACTCTTACTAAGAATTTGAGGAGATAGGAGCTTTGCCATCGCCTCCATAGACTCAGATAATGGAATACGCGTGTTCTTAGAAGGTTTAAAATGATTCTCTCGACCCCGTAAAGTGAAAGAGGTCTTTCGATTACTTTGGCTGCCACTGTCTCTAGCATCGCTCCTTCGGTCTTTAGGGCCTATTAAATTTGAACCCGAGGCCGAATCCAGGAATTTCACTGATCACGAGCCTAATTTAACCTGTTAATTAGATTGAACATTTTTTAAAAGTTACTGTTGAGTGCTTACCTGGATCAAGTGTGTTATCGGATATAGGAATAATGAATCCTTCGAATTCGTCAAACACAGTATTGTAATGCGCTTTAATTTTTTCTAAATCTCTAGCTTCAATATTAGCCTGGTCCCTAGATTCCAAATTACCTTGAATGCTTGCATCATCAATTAAAATATTTTTTTTGTAAGCCTTCCTGCTTCGAACATGCGAAAACAGAAAAGGACAAATTAGAAATGGGTATTTTAGCAATAAACCCACCCATCCTCATTAGCCTTTTCCCCATTGACTTATCCAAAGAATCTTTGGGATTTCGGCCCAAACTTTCCACTCCAAAACTGCCTAAGTTATCACTCATAACGAGCCCCCTAGATGAGCCTAAGCCCACATTACTACCATGGCCTACATCAACTAAAGAAACCCCATCTCCTTTTTTATTAACCCTAGGTTTAAAATTCCTTAAGTTAGCAGCCACCACAATATTTGATTTTTCCCCTAAAATCCCTCCAACAAACACCCCTGAATTTACACTTGATTCTTTTCCTCTATCAACGCCAAAAATCTGGACCCTAACAGGTTTTTAGTTTGTTTCACCATAACCTCCGTCGAAGGATCCCGCTTCCCTTGTCATGATGATTTTTTTCTACAAACATCCACTGCCCAAACTCTGATCCCTTCTCTCTACTACTTGAACTGGTTGTTTCATCATCCATACTACCCCCAGGAGGAAAGGCCACCACGTTCGACGAGTTATCATGATATTTATCAGTCATGTTTGACAAAACCACAGGGTTTTTGTCCATCACAACCGATGTGCACGTCTCTTTAACGTGCCCGTACTTACCACAAGTGAAACAAACCGTCAGATGAGCCTCATATTCTAAACGTCAACAATAACCTGAGAAATCAACGACTTTTCCAGATTAAGGTAAATAACTAATCGAGCAAACTGGCATGTGGTCTGATTATTAGTCTGGACATCAAGTGTGACCACCTTCCTAATGAGACCCCTAATGGCTTCAATTATTTTTCGTTTATAGAGGTATCCCGGGAGACTCGACAAACAAATCTAGGCCAGCACCACACTAGGGTAAAGTTGCAAAAGACTCAAGTGTTTAGTCCACGGTTGAACAGTTAGGTGCTGTCCATAAACAATCCAAGAGCCCTACGTCAAAGCTCTATTATAATCATCGAAAGCCTGAAATTGAACCAAAAAATAGCCATTAGCAATGTCCATTAAACGAATAGGATTCACAGGTTTCCAAAGAAAAAGAATGTGATTATGGTGGGCATTGTAACCAATGTTACGCCCTAGAAGTTTGACGATGACCGTCAATTCAATTTCTCTGAAAAGAATGTCCTTAATACAATATGAGAAAGCGATAACAGGAACACCGTCAATAATGGTCATATTCATGTCTCCTTCTAGCAACTCAAAATCATTATCACTCCCCACAGAAGGTACAAAACGATCCAAGTTGAAGACTACAGCATGTCCCCCTAAGAGTTTATCTTTCCGTGACATAGTCAGTTGTGGATCGGGATCCACAGCCATAGTAGTATCTCCTCCAACAGAGTTGTCTTTAAACCTCACTTTGTTAGTATTTTGATCACTATCAGGATGAGGATCACTATCCCCATCATTGTTGGAAATTTGCGAAGTAGAGAGCATTTTTTTGCAATGTACAATTTAGAATTTCAAAATTGGCATAATGAATAGTCCTATCATGGAAACATCTTGTGATCTTATAAGGTAATTTCATGAACATGAAAATGTTATTATCTTACCCATGTGATTATTTGTGTATATTGATAAACCGTAAAAGTAACTTATTTTAACCCCATATTTAGTATGCTTTTGGATAATTTAGCCATTGATTTATGTAAAAAGGTGCTTTTAATCCTTTCTTTTCATGTTTATACTCAGGAAAGCACCCGAGGACGAAAAGAACATAAAACGGGCTTAAAAAGAGCCAAATTTGGGTTAAAAAGGAAATCAGCACGGCCTAGCCTTTAAGCCATACGGTCGTGTCTCGTCAAATTACTCACACGACTATGCCACGATTTACACGGCCGTGCCCCAATCGACAGAATCAAGACACGGCTTGAAGATAATTTACACGAGCGTGTACCATGGTCGTGCCCATGCCACGGGAATGAGCAATTTCACTCGAATTTGGATGCTTAGAGGCAAAGAAACACATTCCTAAGTCTACTTAAACATCCTAGGAGGAATTCTACTTGAATTAGGATACTTAGGAGCCAAGTAAAGCATCTCAAAGCCTATATAAACACCCACAGTAGCAACTAAAAAAGAGGTTTCGGTAGAAGCCGAGACGATAGTTTTTGGCAGAGGCTTTTGCCGAAGCTTTCATCTTTTAGGGAATCACTTGAAGATAGCCAGTTGATCTATCTCAGTTGATCTATCTCAAGAAGCCGAAGCTCCATTCAAGACGGAGGATCTCTCTTTCAATTCCTCTAGGGAGTTTTAAGGATTTCTTATGTTTTGTTTTATCTTTTCTCTTGAGATGTTTTCTTATTTAGTTATGAACTAAACCCCTCAGATACTTGAAGGGGATGAAACCTATGATGGATTTTGTTATTTGATTTTGATAAGTACTTAAGTTTGTTCTTAATTATGTTGCTTAATTTAATCTGATGTGGTTAGGTGGAGGAGGAATAGACCCTACCTAAGAGTAGATCTAACATAATTAAGCAGAGTTGATCGGGTGCCTAGAGATAGGGTTACGAGATTTTGTCGAATTAGGGTGAAACCTAATATGGGAATCCATTGATCGATTTACTGCTTCCTTAGGAGGTTATTATAAGAGAACGGGAGTTCCACTAATTAACCTAAGGTTAGACGTTATTAGCCTCGAGAGAGGGTTTAATATAGGTTAGGGAGTCTCACGGATCAAGCTAAGTAAAGAAATCATATGGTTTGGGGAATAAATAATAAGTGAAGTCATAGGTGGATTCTTTCTGAGGGTATCGTCTTCATCAACTGAGTTTTCCTAAAGTCTTTCTCCAATTCATTCTTTTGTCTTTGCATTTAATTTAAGTATTTTATTTAGTTTTAGATAAATCAACCAATCACTCCATATTTCAGGCTAAATAATAGAAAGAAAGTGAGTAGTAGTACTTTTAGGTTCCCTTGGGTTCGATAAGATATTCTTGCCTAAACTATACTACTGTTCGATAGGTGCACTTGCCTTTATCATTGTCATAGTTAGTCTACAGGTTCGATTATTCTTTTTATAAATTTTAAAACTCGACTGTTTGACACTATCAAGTTTTTGGCGCCGTTGCCGGGGAACACTAAAATATTATGAAAGCTCTATTTTTATTACTTTAGCCAATTTTTTTATTTCAATTTGTTATTATTATTTATTACTTTTTTTTTTTTTACTTTGCTAATTTTTCCTCTATTTTGCTTTTGGCAGAAAATTTTAGTCTATGGAAAAGATGGCATTGAATAATTTTCAGTGGCAAGTCATGAGGACAATTCCTACTAAAACAGTCAGTGTCTTCAACCTCGACGTGGTCACCAGGTTATCTAATCAGTTAGAGATGATGAATAAAAAGATTGATGATTGGCATAGTCCCTCGCAGATACATCCAGAAATACAATATGATTTGAATCTAAGAGGTGTGGCGAATCCTGAGTACCCACCCTACGGATATGGCATGGAAAATGAGCAAGCTCATTATACAAGTAACTATTCTAGATATCAAAATAATTTTTATAGTGACACTTATAATGCAGGTTGGAAGTACCATCCAATTTCTCGTGGGATGATCAAAATAGCCAAAAATCAGAACTTCCTCCAGATTTTCAACAACCACCTTACCAACAAGAAGAGGAGCCGAATCTTGAAGAGATGCTGACAAAATTCATGGCAGCCACAGATTCTCATTTCCAAAAGATTGAAGCAGCACTTGATGAACAACAAAAATCGATCAAAGGGATCGAGAATCAAGTTGGAGAACTTACTAGGTCAGTGGGACATCTCGTAAAGCTAATGTCAGAACTACCATTAGGACGTCTACCAAGTAGCACCGAGGTTAACCCAAAGGAGCAAATTCAAGTCATCTCAGCTCAAGACAGTAAGGGGTTAGATGAACCAAACTCAATCCAAGAAAACAAGGTAGACGAAGGTAAGATAGATGTAACACAAGAAAAGCCAAACCCGATAATTAAGGAGTACCAACCTCGTATACCTTATCCCGAAGTAATGAAAAGAGACGATTCAGAGGAACATTTCGGTAAGTTTCTTAAACTCTTAAAGAAAGTACATATTAACTTTCCTCTCCTTGAAGCTCTTTTTCAGATACCAAACTCGAGGAAATTTTTAAGACAGCTCTTGACCAACAAACACAAATTAGACGAACAGCACCACGTGGAGCTAAATGCAATGTGCTCAGCAATTCTACAAAATAGACTACCACGAAAGCTAAAAGATCCAGGGAATTTTACAATTCCATGTTTAATTGGTAGTTTATCTATTGATAATGCATTAGCGGATTTTGGGGCAAGCATTAATGTTATGCTTTACAAAATGTTTAAACAACTAGGTCTAGAGAAACCCAGACAAACTAGGATGAGCATTCAATTAACTGATAAAACTATAAGAATTCCTAGGGGTATAATAGAAAATGTTCTAATCAAAATTGATAAATTCGTATTCCCAGTAGACTTTATTGTTTTAGACATGATGAGGACAACACGATTCCTTTAATTTTAGGAAAACCCTTTCTAGCAACTGCCAGGACTAAAATTGAAGTTGGTACAAGAGAACTCATTCTTCGTGTAGGTGATGAATCAATCAGTCTACAAGCTCTTAACTCAACTAGGACATCGAGTAATAAAGATACGAACGTTAATTCTATTGATAATTATTTGGTTCAACCTTCTTTACAGGAAGCATTACGAAATCACTTAGATGAGCTAAGTCCTAGACCTCGTGCCAACAAAGAAGAAATACATAAGGAACAAAGCCTTAAGGTTGACAAACTAAAAGAGCATGAAACACAAATCAAAGAGGAACAGGAACCGCATGAAGTGAAACCGAAGGAGCCCCCAGACGAGCTGATAAGAACAACGAATCACTTCAAATTAGGAGATCAGGTATTATTGAATAAGGAAGACCCTCGAATCACCAATTCAGACCTCAAGACAAATGAAGAAATCACTTTTGAGGTACTAAATGTCTTCCTATACTGACACAATCGAGGTCAAGAATCCTAAATTCAACACTTTTGAGGTAAACATTACTCGACTTAAACTATATATCCATAACCAAGTGATCACATGAGAAAGGATTTTCACCTCCTCAAACCACCATGACCATACGAATGAGAGGTAAAGTCTAGCTAAGACTATAACGAGCGCTTCGGGAGGCAACCCGAGCACTAACCCCATTTTTACATTTTTTATTTTTATTTTTTCTTTTCTTTTTTTTTTTTTAGCACCTAACCATAAACTAACCAAAGAGTAGATTTTAGGCCACACTACCTACACACGGTGTGCCCGTGGCGTGTGGAAGCTGGGGATGAACCATGGGTATGCCAGTAGCCGTGCACGACATAAAAAAATTTCTTTTCCCAACACGGGTGGTGATAATAGTCCACGCCCGTGCTGACGCCCCGTGCGAGGTTACTAACTTGCCAAGCACGGGTTAAACACGACCGTGCCTTTCAACCGGGCCAACATTCTGACTTATCGAACACGGAGGAGCATGCCCGTATTAAATGACCGTGTGAAGAAAGACACGGGCGTGCCACGACACCCACGGCCATGTTCAAACACCCTGAATGCGTTCAAAATTCAAAATCCCAAAACATGGGCTACATCTCTATTTAAACCTCATTCCCCATTTTTCTAGTTGTCTTTCATTTTCCATTATTTATTTTTGTTTTTATTTCATCATTATTTTTTACTTTATTTTATTTTCTTCTTCTTATTCTTTATGATATTTAGATTTAGCTTAGGATACAATAAAACCAAGTCGGCTACTTCGAGGATTCAATTTCAAACGGTTCGAGATGCTCCCCCACGTTCACCTCCAATCTTATCCGATTTCTTTTCATAGACTTCATCCAAAAGTTCAAGAAGTGATACTTCTCCCCTTCTCTTTTGATTTTATTATTACATAATTGTTTATCTATCTTTGTATATTGAGGGCAACGTACATCTTAAATGTGGGGGGTAAAAGTACCTGACTTTTTGCATTATTCTCAAATCATGAATTTAGTCTTGTTTTCAAGTATTTTTCTCATATTACTAATTAGGATGAAATTTCTATTGATTTATGATTTGTATTGATATGTTTTAGAGTAAGTCATAGTTAATTGTGCATTGATGATTAAATTTGAAGAATACTAGAGAATCAGGCATCGTAAGTCTACTTTCTAAAAATTAAAATTGATGGGTCGTTGAACAGAATTTGAGTATTACCTTGAAATTTGGAATTTATAAGGATTGATGTAAAAAACAACCATAATTTTTGCGAGATTTTGAGCCTTATAGAGCATATATCCTTTTTCATGCTCACTTTATTGATTATAAGTGTGTCAACTTTGAACTGTTATCCTAGAACTTGCCTCGTTTATACATGTCGAGACCACATTAATGATTTGATATACTGAGATGATAAAGGCACCTAGGTTTTAAATCCATTCACACCACTAAAAAGCCTACCTACATAATTAACCCCTAGTGAACCCTTTTTAATCCCAACAACCCTTTTTATTGATTTACCCACTAATATTAACCCAAAATCCCTTTGTATTTGTTATCACCATTCTTTTGACTACCCTTTAATCGAGGTTTGATTTGATTAAGTTACCGAATTATATTAGTTCAATAGTTACATTTATCATTTATGATGTAATATTTTAGTTTGTTCTTAAAATAAATAAATAAATAAACACCCAAGTATTCAATATTAGTAGTATATAAAAAGCTTAGAGCATTTAAATTTCAATTGTTGAAGAAAAAGCTCGTATTAAAAGTATTATCAAATTTTAAGTGATGAAAATACTCTTTATTATAGAGTAATTATCAATAGTGGTATTATTAGTTTTCATTCGATGTAAATATTCATATTTAGTTCATTGTTTCTAGTTAGGTAATTTGTCAATTTGATCTCGATTTTAACCTTCTAATCCAGCCTGTATCCACACCCTTAATCTTAGCCCCGTTACAATCCTAATAAAGACCTTTTGATCTGTGTATCATCTTATATAAAGTGGTGGAGATTTGATTTTTAGGCAAGCCTATGGAATTAACTTTTCAGGTTTGACTTATGAGTGCTTTTTCTTGATCTTTAAACACTTTGAGTGATTTGAGTAAACTTTTAGTGAGGATGTCAATCTTTGTCGGTTTTGAATTAAAGGTAAGTATTTAAATAAGGGGAGACACCTATGTTTTCATGCTATAAAGGTATAACTTATCTTGATTGAATCTTTAGGGCACTTTGAGTTAAATTATCCCTGTATAAATTATCTATGAATTATGATGAGACATTGTCGATAGGAATTATGAATTATGGAAAGTTCATTTTAATTGTAAGTTGAGAATTTTACTTGAGGACAAGCAAAAGCTTAAGTGTGGGGGTATTTGATAAACCATAAAAGTAACATATTTTAACCCTATATTTAGTATGCTTTTGGATGATTTAGCCCTTGATTTATGTAAAAAGGTGCTTTTAATCCTTTCTTTTTATGTTTATACTCAAGAAAGCACCCGAGGACGAAAAAAACATAAAACCGGCTTAAAATGGGCCAATTTGGGCCAAAAAGGAAATCGACACGGCCTAGACTTCAAGCCACATGGTCGTGCCCCAATCGACAGAATCGAGACACGACCTGAAGATGATTTACATGTGCGTATACCATGGCCATGCCCCTGCCACGAGAATGAGCAATTTCACTCGAATTTGGATGCTTGGAGGCAAAGAAACACATTCCTAAGTCTACTTAAACATCCTAGGAGGAATTCTACTTGAATTAGGATACTTAGGAGCCAAGTAAAGCATCTCAAAGCCTATATAAACACCCAAGGTAACAACTAAAAAGGGGGTTTCAGCAGGTTTAGATTTACGCCGAGACGACAGTTTTTGGCAGAGACTTTTGCAGAAGCTTTCATTTTTTAGGGAATCACTTGAAGATAGCTAGTTGATCCATCTTAAGTCAAGCTCCATTCAAGACGGAGGATCTCTCCTTCAATTCCTTGAGGAGTTTTAGGATTTCTTATGTTTTGTTTTATCTTTTCTCTTGAGATGTTTTCTTATTTAGTTATGAACTAAACCCCTCAGATACCTGAAGGGGATGAAACCTAGGATGGATTTTGTTATTTGATTTCTAAATTATATGATAAGTACTTAAGTTTGTTCTTAATTATGTTGTTTAATTTAATCTGATATGCTTAGGTGGAGGAGGAATAGACCCTACCTAAGAGTAGATCTAGCATAATTAAGCGGAGTTGATCGGGCGCCTAGAGATAGGGTTACGAGATTTTGCCGGATTAGGGTAAAACCTAATATGGGAATCTATTGATCGATTTTCTGCTTCCTTAGGGGGTTATTATAAGAGAACAAGAGTTCCACTAATTAACCTAAGGTTAGACGTTATTCGCCTCGAGAGAGGGTTTAATATAGGTTAGGGAGTCTCACGGATCAAACTAAGTAAAGAAATCATATGGTTTGGGGAATAAATAATAAGTGAAGTCATAGGTGGATTCTTTCTGAGGGTATCGTCTTCATCAACTGAGTTTTCCTAAAGTCTTTCTCCAATTCATTCTTTTGTCTTTGCGTTTAATTTTAGTATTTTATTTAGTTTTAGATAAATCAACCAATCACTCCATATTTCAGGCTAAATAATAGAAAGAAAGTGAGTAGTAGTACTTTTAGGTTCCCTTAGTTTCGATAAGATATTCTTGCCTAAACTATACTACTGTTCGATAGGTGCATTTGCCTCTATCGTTGTTATAGATAGTCTACAGGTTTGATCATTCTTTTTATAAATTTTAAAACTCGACTGTTTGACACGATCATATATTAATTTTCTTTTCCATATTATGTTTAAACTTATTTATATGTATAATATATAAATATAAAAATATGGAAAAAGTATTTTGATCCGTTAAAAAAATAGTATGATTAAGAGAAGAAATGTATTTACATTAATATAAAATTAATTTAATTTTATAATAATTTATTCAGGGCATAGCTAAGAGGCTGGCAGGGACCCCGACCCCCCTAAAATGGAAAAATTTCCATTTATACCTTCTAAAAATTTTTAAAATTTAAATTAGTAAAGGTAAAATTACAATTTTGCCCCTAAAAAGGATAAAAATTTGATTTAATCCTTTAAAAATTATAAAGATATAGGCTATTAAAATGGTGAAATTGTATTTTACTATCGTAAAATTACAATTTAATTTTACCCCTTAAAAATAATTTCTAGCTTCATTCTAAATTTATTGTATGATTAGTGTTTTAATAAATTGATTGTTAAATTTATAATAATATAACTATATTTTTTATTCTTATAAACTCTCCATTATTTTGCTAATAATATTTTACCCTAGTGGTAAAAGTATTATTGGTTCCATCTTTAGTGACTTTACCCTTATGTCACGGGCAGCGAATCAAATCTCGTGACCATTGCGCACAGAGCATCCTATGGAGGTCAACTAATTAAATGGGGCTCATTTGACCCACTTGAATTGGTCTGATTTGTGGAACACATGGAGAAGCTCATCTACTTGAAGCCTTGGTGGCCCAATGAAGCACTCTAGTAAAACTAGAGTTACCAAGGTAATTAATGTAAATCCTAAGGGATAAAAATGTATAGAGTTTAAATCCATTAGGACTTTCATATTGTAGATAGGCACAAATCTCAACCGTTGATGTAATTCGATCTGTACCGTTGGATTTGAGGGAGCTCAACTATAAATAGGGGTCTTTTCACTCAGTTGTAATTACTCAATTGTAAACATTCAAAGTAATAGAATACTTTTGAGAGCATTTACTCAAACATTTGGTGTGCACTATTTTTCTGTGACTTTTCTGTTCATTCATAGCTTCTTTCTCTTTCGAGTTTGCTTTTGTTTTGTTTCAGTGTCTTAGAGAATTTTTGCAAGAATTTTCATTTTTTGAGAGTAAGACTGACTTAAGAAAATTTGAACCCAAGAAATTTCCTAAGGCTACACGGTTTGCTAGACTAAAGTTCTAGCCCCGTGACAATTGGTATCCGAGCCAGTGTTTGAAGGCACCGATTGAGATGATGAAAGGAGGAGATAAACAGAATGTCCCTATGGAAACTTATAGGAGATTCAGGAAAAATAACAGATCGAGGGATATGTTGTTGGCTTTGGAAGGTCAACTGACCAATCTCGAGAAATACATGGGTGGTGTGAAGGAAACACTCAAGGTGGTTAGGGAGGCACCGATGAGTTAGACTCGATGAGAATGCAGCTCAGGGACTATGTGGTAGAGGCTCTTAGTTCTAATCGAGGTGCGATGAGAGAGACCCTCAATGTCGTCATGGATGAAAAGTTCGAGAAGCTAACTAAGAAGAATGATGCTCTAAAAGCTATGGTCGTGGCTTTGAAGGAGGAATTTTAAGCCATGATGTTGAGAATTGAGGAGCTCGAGGGAGAGCTTATTGTGTGCAAAGTTGCTGTAGAGAAAGGGATGCTGACTTTAGTTCCTAAACAGTGCAAAATGAACGTCTCAAGCTGAAAGAGTTTAAAGGGACAAGGTCGCAAGGGATGTGGAATTTTTTCTTTGAGGGATGAAACAACACTTCCATGCGATAGGCATCGAGGATGATGTCACTAAGGTAAACACTGCTACAGTTTATTTTGCTGGTGTTGCTCTTGGTGGCACTGTAGGCCCACGGATGTGAAATGATGTGGTACCACAATTGGGACTTGGGAGGAGTTTTAAAAGGAACTGAAGAAATAGTTTTACCCACAATATACTAAGAAAAATGGTCGAACTAAGTTACGTCGACTTATGCAACAAGGCACTGTTCAGGAGTATGTCAAAGACTTCTGTAAATTGATGCTTTAAACCTCTGAATTGAGTGAGAAAGAAGTATTCTACTGGTTTAAAGATAGGTTGAAGTTGTGAGCAAAACAAGAGTTGCGTCAATAGGGCATCACTAAACTTACCATAGCCATGGCTGAGGCAGAGTCTTTTGTCAAGCTTGGTTTGAGGAAAAAAGAAGTTTGAGTCTTCTAAGCCCAAAGAGATGGGCAATGGTGGGGAAGACCATGAGTAAGAGGGACAATTTAAAAATGGCAACGATGGAAATGGTAAGAATGGTGGTAATGAGAAACCACATAATAGGAAGTAAAAGCCTAACAAAAAATCGAAGGGGCCAATGAAATGTTTCTTTGTGACGGTTCACATATAGTGATGGATTTTCCAAAAAAATATACGCTTTCTATCATTGAAGGGGATGATGATCTAGACAGAGCATCGATGAGGCTAGGTTCGATCTTCAGTTCTGTTGAAGCTAAGAGTGTCAGAGAAAATAAAAAAATAGTAAAGTGCTTCTAATGTTGTAGTCCTCATAGGATGCGAGATTGTCTAGAGTGATTTAAGTTATTCGTAGTCATTAAAGAAGATGAAGCGAAGCTAGAGAGTGATGCGTTAAATCTTGGGTCAATGATACTCAATTTTGGGAAAGTTAAGAGGGATCACAAGTAGAAATGGTTGATGTATGTGGACAGCAACATCATAGGTCAAAGAAAGAGTGCTCTAATTGATACGGGGGCATCTGAATTGTTTATATCAGAGAAAGCCATGGGTAAACTTAGTCTTTCAGTTAGCAAATTGACCAAGAATATCAAGATGGTTAATTCTAAAGTGGTCCCAATTGTGGGAGTAGTACAATGAGTGAAGCAACAGATCGATCAATGGAAAAATAAAGAAGACTTTGAGGTAATTCACTTGGAAGATTTTGACTTTGTTCTTGGCTTGAACTTCCTTGACAATATTAATGCTCTGTTGGTTCGTTTTGCTTATTTTTGTCGATTGTGTATGTATATTGGATACACGATAACAATAATTTTTTGTGCTAGTGAGTGGAGAAATAAGGGATGGAACCAAGGTATTTTTGGCAATCAAAATAGCCAAGGATGTTCCGTTTGGGGGGAATATTGACTTGGTAGATCGGAGTGCTACGAAGACCCCTTTGGAAATGCTAGAAGTAGATATGAAGCTTGTTGAGTTATCGGTGGGGTTACCACCTATGAGAGAGGTAGGTTGTGCATCAAATTTTCGAGGAAAAATAATGATGCAAAATTGGGCAGTTAAACAAAGTAAATGCTATGAGCTAGGTACATCTCAAACACTTATCTAGTGTTTTACATTTTGACTTACCGTTGGTTTAGCAAAGACATAGAGACTCTTTCAAAGTTCTAAAGCGGGTAAGCTAACAGGCTTACAAAAGAAGAGTTAGCGACAAGACTCAAGGTTAACCCGATGTTCAATGTGGGTATGTCAAAGCCTATTTGCAAGGATCAAAAGGATCTCAATCGAGGCAAGTTACAATAGGGCCAAATAAGAGTGGTGGCCTCTTACGTTAGCTTTACTTAAGCTTTAAAATAAAGCAAACTTAATTCATATCATACATAACCCCATTATCTTTTCTTAATCAACTATTTGTTTTGTGACTTTGATTTTATATAAACTTGAAATTTTAAATGCTTTAAGTTGGTATTTGAAATTTGAAAGAAAAATAGTATATTACCACATACTTTCAAGTATATGAGTCATATACATATAATTAGTCATTTATTCAGATTGAGATAAGTCACATTATAAACGTTACAAGTGAATTTATTTATAAATGAATTCAAAATTAATTTAGCTTGAGTTCATCCAATGTATTGTCAATCTAGAAAATTAACATGTGTTTCTATCTCTTTGGTAGTTATCTACTCCATTTAGATTGACTACTAATATAAGTTGTATTTTCGCATCATAATCAACCTTATGATACAGATTAATACTAGTTAAACATTATGTAATTAGTGAGTCATTTTGCTTTTCATGCAAAAACAAGTGAAGACAAAAATACAAAAGATAATAATTTATCTATGAAAATTTATTAACCAATCTATTTAAAAAATTATATGCATAAATAACGAAATAACTACACTAAGAGCACAAAACCTCGACTGCTTCCCTCTCACATGCCACTTCCTACCGCATCTACCTCCTCTACTCACTCCGATATCACCAATATTCGACTTGGCCGACATGTCAACAACATGCAAGTAGGAAGTAGACGTGAATTTAAGGAGGCTGACAGTGAGTCAATATTTACTTTTATATTTTCTTTTTCGTACAAAAACAAGTGAAGATAAAATTACAAAATATAATAATTTATCTATGAAATTTTATTAACCAATCTATTTAAAAAATTATAGGCATAAATAATGAAATAACTACACTAAAAGCACAAAACCTTGACATGCTCCCCTCTCTCATGCCTCTTCTCACAGCATCTGCCTCCTTTATTTACTCCAATATCATTAATATTCGATTTTGTCAACATGTCAAAAGCATGGAGGTAGGACATGGAAGTAGAGGCAAATTTAGGGGGTTGGCAAGTCTCCCTCTAAAATTTGAAATTTTTTTATAAAGCCCTTTGAAATTTTAAAATTTTTTATTTTGATATTATAATTAGTGTTTAAAAAAAGGACAAAATTGTGTTTGGCCCCCCAAAGATTTTCAAAGTTTTTTAATTGGATTTCTTTTATAGACTTTATAATTTTTATAATAAATTTAGTAACATTTTAATTTAATTTGATAAATTAATAGTACCTAAATATTAATTTAGTAAAAATAAAGTTAAATAATTATAATATTAATAGAAATTGAGCATTTAATTTATTTTTTCCCTAAATTTTAGTAGTCAAAATTATCTCAAATTTAAAAATATTAAAATATTAGACCCAACTATAGGGCCGAGCCTACTTTAAAAAAAATATATATCTATATATATATCAACCTCCCTTATCAATAATTCTAGCTTCGCTCAAGTTCAAGATTGCGAGGTGAAAGGTATTCAACATTTGTTGGAGTCAAGTTCTTTGGAACAATTGATTCGAAGAGGGCTGCAATGGTGCTCACTTCTGGTGTAATTATATCCAATTGAAAACCCCTATTCAAAACCTTAGATATGCTAAAATAATACATAATACATCTATACTGTTATTTAAATATCCGATTAAGTTGATGTCACGAGTTAATCTGAACACTAACTTATTTAGAGAAATTACAAAATGTCTTTTCGTATTTAAAATAAGATATTTATTCTAGGGTATTTTAGTCTTTTATTTAAATAATAAATAATTTAGATATGATAAGATTTGAACCTATGATGTTTGGGTCGATAAAACTTTAACTTTACCATTCAAATAATTTTTATCATGATTTTTTTTTTGTATTTTCTTTTTATTATGCACAATTTATTATCTCTGTCAATTATATGTTTATATTTACTATTATTCAAATTCTTGACCGAGTTGATGTCACGAGTCAACCGAGTACCAATTCGATTAGAGAAATTACGAAAATATCCTTTCATATTTAAAATAATTTATGTTAAGGTATTTTTATCTTTTTATATAAAAAAGAATAAATAATTTGCATATGGTGGGATTTGGACCCATGACATTTGGGTCGACGAAATTTTAATTTTACCACTCAACCAATGTTTTATCATAAAATATTTTATACATTTTAATTTTATTATGCATAATTTATAACGTTCATCGATTTTATATACTAAAAATGTTATTAATTGAGTTGGAGTCACAAGCTAACTCGACATCAACTTTAAGATTGATGACAACACCATGATAAACAATTGTATGCATTTAATAATCTTAATTTGATATATTTAGGTGTTTAAATTTTGTTTTACTTACAATTTAATCTAATTTGTTTCATTTTAATATCGTACATATTGCAAGCTTTATCATTATTTAGTCTCAAACCATATGTTTCATTATTTAATATATGTTATTTTTAAACATACTTTTGTATTTTAAATATGTAATTCCTACGTTCATATCACATGGGCTGCGGATCAAAGCCCGTGATCATTGCGCACAGAATGCTCTATAGAGGTCAACTTATTAAATGTGACTCGTTTGATCCACATGAACTGACCCGATTTATAGAACTCATAAAGAAGCTCATGTACTTGAAGCCTTGGTGACCCAGTGAAACACTCCAGTAAAACTAGAATTACCAGGGTAATTAGTGTAAATCCTAAAAGGATGGAATTGTATAGAGTTTAAATCCAATAGGACTCTCAATTATAGATAGGCTCTAATCTTGATCGTCGATGTAACTCAATTTGTACTGTTTATTTTGGGGAGCTCAACTATAAATAGAGGCCTCCCCCCTCATCTGTAGTCATTCAGTTGTAATTCTTTATAGTAATTGAATACTATTGAGAGCATTTACTAAACACTTGGTGTGCGTTATTTTTCTGTGGCTTTTTGTTCATTCGTAGCTTCTTTTGTCTTTCAAGTTTTCTTTCGATTTGCTACGATGCCTTGGAGAATTTTTACAAGAATTCTCATTTTCTGAAAGTAGGCTGACTTAAGCAAGATTAGAACCTAAGAAATCGCCTAAAGCCATGTGGTTTGTCAAACTAAAAAGATCTAGCCCCGTGACACATGCATGTGTGATAAAATTTCTAATATATATAGTTGAAACTATATCATTGCAACTTTATGTGGAAAAGAAGGTAAAAGTACCATTGAGGCCCTTGCATTAGGAGTTAGATTGCATTTTGGCCCTTATATTAAAAAATGGACAAATTAGTCCATGTTCCTTACTGTGACTGATAGAATAACCAAACAGTGACATGTGGCATGCCACGTGTACATCAGGCTCATGTACAACGACCAGTTTTAATAATAAAAATGGATGAAATTTTTAACAAAAAGACTAGGTTGCTATTTGATCTAAGATATATGAACTAATTTGTCTATTTTTTTAGTATAAAAATCAAAATACAATATGACTTTTAGTATAAGAGTCTTCATGATATTTTTACCATAAAAAGAAAGAAGGCATGAATAGTGTAGGCTTTGCATCCAACTGTGAAATAGTTAGGAGGGAAATTAAAATGAAGTGAACGATGCATTGGATGATTGGAAACACCATTCATTCAACATATGTTATTCATATGTAATACCTAAGCCAAGTGAACTAATTAGTTCCACTATAAAAGTGACGTGTTAAAAGATTAATAGTCACATGCTCAATAATTGCAAATTGGTTTTTTTTTTTTTTGAGATTAGGGTATCTATTGTTAGTGGTAGTGATTAATTTTTTCATTGTGAGTGTTTTTTAAATAGGTAAACAGATGGTAATGAAATATGTCCCATTCTTATAAGTAAGTATCGAACCTTCGACTACATGATTAAATGGCGAATTGAACAACTACTATACCACACCTCATATTTTTGGTGGATATTAAAGCTACTGTTGGCTACTTTGTTAGTTGTACGGTTAACCATTGGTTCAAGATTTGTTAGTCGATTTGAATTATATGAGCCTTGTAAAATATAATCCAACATTTCATATCCCACATTTTATTTTGTTCACATACTTTCTTAATTTCATTCGGTTTGAATTATAGTATATCTTGCTCCCAACTTGTAATTTTAAAGGTTTGAGCTCCATTGTTAGAAATGACTTTGAAATTTTGCCAAGTGACTGTATTATGGGAAACCAATTAACCCTTAAATCTATTGGTTTGTGTTTGTTACATTAATGCATATGTTTATATATTTATAATAAATCACATGTTGATTTTGTTGGTAAATATTACACCAAATTGATGAATTGGGACTAAATTAAATAGTTCAAGGTGTGTTGGATATTGTCATCACTATATAGTGTATTCATAAAATTCAAATTTTAACAAGCTCTTCCGGGAGCAAAAATCAACAATAGTACTCAACAATCTAGTAAAGATGGAGAGGATGAGTGAGTGGAGAAAATAGAGTTATTAAGAAAAATGAGCCATGGTAATGAATATGGACTTATAGATAGAAAGTGAGCCGTGAGCAATGGTAATAAATCTGAACTTGGCTAAATTTATATTCAATATGCTAATAGTTAAGTAATTTATTTTTTTTGGACTCTTAAAAATTCAGTAAAAATAATTCCAAAAACAAATGGATTTGGACGTCTCGATATAATCACACTGAAGGAAATTCACTAATTTACACTACACTAATTATTCATACATAATTCTCACACGCGTGAATCTACCCTTATAATTTGGTTCTTATTAGTTCAATAAAATATAACGAGTTATAAACAATATTCTCAAAATTTTATATGAGATTTAGTTCTTTCGAAAAATCTCAAATTTTTCATCAAAATTATTTAAAATAAATAAAATCAATTCAATTTTTCAAGGTATAAAATCATATAATCAAGATTTAATTGGAACAAAGATTAAAACTCTAGTCTTAGACTTAAATAATATTTTATTAAAAAGAATGGGCTAACACCTAATATTTCCTTCCCTCACCAATATTGTTATGTATACCCTAAAAAATATTACATGATTACCATTAATGTACAAATTTAGACACTAAGAGTATTCAACATAACACATGTTGACAGTGCGTTGAAGGTGACATTTGTTTTAATGTGGCTTGTCTGTTGCTGTTCAAATACATTGAATTTGCAAATTAGACCAATTGGAAAACTTGGGGTTATAGTTAACAATAATTAAGGTTGAAATTGAGTGTGGGAGGGATAGATGTTAGGTCCAAATCATCAGTGTTTCCTTAGCTTTTCATAGCAAGACAGCATGCAGCACCATTTCTTTTCTGAGTGCTAAATTGACGGTGATGTGAAGTTGATTTCTCAGCAAACGACAGGAGGTTTGGTGTCTTATATTATGTGCTGAATTCTGAGTCCCCATGAATTTTGTATTCTGTTAATTACATTGAATTAGTATGGTTATATTTCGCGTATTTATTTATTTGTATTAAATTGTAGAATAAAAATTTGAAGGTTAAATTATTTTTTATTTCTTTTTATACTTTATACATTTGAAATTTAGTCTCTACTTTTATTTTCAAGAATTTAATTATTTATTTTATTTAAAATTCTAGGTCTAATTGTTATCACTATTAAAATTCTTCTATTTAATTATTTTCAAATTTAAAAAATATTCACTTGATAGTCAAATAATAATAAAAATAATGTTGAAATACTTATTAAGATTTTTCCTTAAAACACCCATTCAAAATTGTCATGATAATTTATTTTTTTGTTGTTGGAATAGTGTTCTTAAGAAAAATTAGGGTTAGCATTTTGATTGAAAGAGTTAACAGTATTAACTATTTAAACTAACTAATAGCTAGGGGTGAGCGTTTGATTGAATCGAGTGAAAAATTTTGAGTTGAGTCCTATTTTATCATCTTAACTTGATTTGAATTTTTTTCAATTTGAGTCGAATAAAATGAAATTCAAGTCGAGTCAAATTAAGTGAAATTGTTCGAGTTAAATTAAAAAATTAAACATGTCAAATTAAAATTTTGTTATAGTATAACTAGTTCGATGTTAGAGCTTGAAACCATATATATTTGAAAACTTTTTCAAAGAAAAATAAATAAATAAACTTTTATACGATAAACTTAATAATTAGTTAACTTATTTAGGTCTCAAAATTATTGTTTTAGAGAATTTTAAATTTTAACTTTTTTTATATATTTGTTAGAATTTTTAGATATATATATATTAAAATTTTTATAAATATTTTGAATTTTTTAATTTTGTTAAGAGACCAATTTGCTCATTTTCAAAATTGACATGGATAAAAGGAGTATTTACACCAATTTGTTATTCGAATTGTAAAATTTAACTTGACTCGAACTTGAAACTCAAAATACTTATTCAAGTTTACTTGAAAAAATCCAACAATATTTTTTTCAACTCGAAATTCAAACTTTTATTTTATTTTTTGAATCAAATCGAGTTTTAATCACCCCTACTAATGGCATTATAAAAGTAGAGAGGTCAAATTATGGCAGAAACTAAAGCATATAAGTTAAATCTCAAGTTTCTTACATAGTCTAGGGGCCAAAATTGAAAATTGACTATTGTCGTAAAAAAAAAAAGCAAAATAAACCTAAAAGAAAAAAAGAAAATCCATGTGTCAGCCTCTATGACTTTTAAGGCATTCAAATAATATTTCACGATATTAACTATTGAAATTCATTACAAAATATAGGGACCATATTATGTTAGAAATTGAAGTATAGAGTAAATATCATATTTAAGCATTATAAAACGACCAAAACTAAAAATTTAACTATTTTCTAAAATGCAAAATAAAATAAAATAAAAAGAGCATCACTATGAAAGTGGCACGTGTCAAAAGAGAAAAAAAAGTTAACGATATTAACTATCGAGACTATTTAATAATATTATAAAATAAAGGAACCAAATTATATTAGCAATTAAAGTATAAAGTAAATATCAAATTTTGAAAAAAATTAAAATTTAACCATTTTCTAAAATGAAAAAAAGAAACTTCATGATGAAAATGCCACCTGTCAGAAGGTCCTTTGGATCTTTAACAAGATAAAATTCGAATGTTTATGCTCAAAATTTGCTTTGAGAGTTTTCAATGCTAAAAAAAAAAAAAAAAAAATCACTTGAATAAAATTTAAAATCCAAATAATTTTCGAGTATAAATTATCCGATTAATCAAAGCTAAAAAAAATTACATGAAATTCCGATTAAACATTCCCTCCAAGCCTGAATGAAAGCATCCAAGGAATATGTCATCTGGGCTTTTTCTTTGTATGGGAGAAAATGCTCAAAATGCTTTTTCAATGTTTAACTTCGACGTTTTTTTTTTCTTTCTAAGTGCATACTTTAAAATTAAGATTGGCCAAAAAAGCAATCAAATGCAACCTCAACAAAGAATGACCCTCGTAGGTGCAATCATTCAAGTTCCTACAATGAGGCTCCATGCCTTTTAGTATCCGTGTATGATTCCAAATAACAAACCGGAATATGCAAAGATAAGATGCTGTCTGAATATTTCTTAGGTGCAGCATGCAGCTCAGAACGGTTAAAATTTCCAGGTTGTCTTACACGGTTTCTGGTAGTAGTTGAAGGACATGATAAGATCTTACATAAGGAGTGTAACTGAGACTTCTTTCCACTAGATTGGTTTTGTGGTTGATACTTCTGATGATCTTGCTTGAATGCCCTCAACCTTCCTTTGTGGCCTAGCACCAAAGGGAAACTGACCGAATCAGTTGTTTTCAATGGATCACTGGCGCTTTCCACACTTGACGAAGGATGGGATTTTAGTGGTAATCTACGTTGTTTCAATGCTAAAATTGATTCTCGCAATGTAGATGGAACCTGTAAAGCGAAAGATGATAAATATTGAAATCCGCAATATAAAAGCAAGGCAACCTCCGAAAGACTACCTATTCAATTAGCCTAAAGGATTGTGAAAATAAACAGAATAGGCATAAATGGTCATTTCAGTTACAATCTGATATCAGAATAAAGGCTTTTCAGACAAATTCCCTATTCATCAAAGAGCAAAGGCTTCACCTTCATGGGCCATTTTTTTCTCCACAAGCAAATCAGAGTTAGAACAGAAATGAGAACAAAACATGGAAATAAAAATGAATTGTATAAGAACTTACCACCGAAACAAGGCTGCAAGAAGCAAACAATGAAGATGAAGAGAATGGAGGCTCCCTAGGCTTCTTTTCCTTCTGATTGCCAGCAACAGATCCAAAACTGGAAGGTGTAACATCATCATCATCCTCCTCTTCCTCTTCCTCTTCCTCTCCGTCTTCCTCTTCATCGACAACTTTGTCAACATCATCTTTGGCAATGGCTTTGTCCTCTAGGTTAGCCACCACAGAAGTATCTTCTTCATCCTCCAGCAATCCCATTTCCATCTTCTTCTCCTCCTCTTTTTCTTTCTTCTTTAGTTCTTCATCCATGTCCTCAATGGCCTCTTCTAAACACAGTTCAGCCTCTATAAGATCAAGTTCCTTTTCAATAAGCTTCATCTTCAACTCACCAGCCTTCTTTTTCTCTTCAGTCCACTTTTCTAGTTTATCAAATCCCGGCTTCAACGCATTTTCTATTGCCGTTATTAGACGCTTCCATATATTATCCCTTTTTTGAATCACTTCCCGTCCATAGAACTCATCAAATCCAAGGGGCAGGAACTTAGCCTTCTTTGGATCAATCTCTTCACCTTCTTTCAGAGGTGGCTGCCAAAATAATCGGACACCATGTTCCTCATCCTCAATGTAATTGATCAATCGTCCAGTTGGGGTATGCAAAATGAGTGGGTCTTCAGTATATATTAGCTTTGACGGATCTTCAGGATCAGGTTCCGGTTCTTTGTTAATAAGTACAAATTCAGGAGTCTCATCTGAACAAGAAAATGTAAACATCCATTAAAAAACCCAAAAAATAAAAGGATTCTTCATATCACTTTTGGAGACTAAGAAATAATAATAGAAGCGAATAAAGAAATACCTTTCGACCACCAATATTCAAGCTCTGCAGGCATAGGTAACCTCAGGGGAGCTTTATAAAATGAGTTCAGCCACATTTCTCTTTCCTGATCAACTTCATGGACATATGTCTTCCAATAATCAGGAACCTGCCAACAAAAATACTTATTTCTTCTCCCTTTTCATAATTGTGGAAAGAATCCACCACGCAAAAGAATACCTTTTACTTACTTCGTAGAACTGATTGATAAAGCCTGGTGCCATCCACACATCTTCCTCCTCATAGAAATAGGGGTGTTGAGGATCACCATAAGGGCCCCTCTCTTCCCTAACCACTATACGTGCAAACCAAGATAAAGTCAAGATTATATAAGGTTAATGTTTAAAATTGTCAGTGATTAAATGTAAAAAGGCATAGGGATTCCAAAGTATCATGTAGAGGGTAAATCCAACAGAGAAAGTCATGCATTCAAATTTCAGAGTATAGTCAAGTCAGGCCTTCCACAATGAGGAACATCCAACATGACAAACTGCACTTGAACTTCAAATCATATTCTAGAGGACCCATTAAACAAATTATACAAAACAGTCAACAAGAGGCTCCTTGAATCTCCAAAGAACTTCCTTCTGCACCCAATAAATAGATATGCAGAAGACTGTGAGGGAGGCTTTTAGCAACGATAACACTTATAAGTTATAACCCATATTCATCTCTAAATATGAGTATGTACAACTTCAAAAGATTCAGCTTCATCACAAACCAAAAAGTTGACTTATTCAGTTACCGCAAGGTACAAAGTTCAGCCACTTCTATTTTCCTTTTTGTTTTCTTCTCTTTCTGTTTCTTGCTCTAGCATAGCTCTACAGCCATGATCTAATTAGCACATGCTTCAAACATTGGCATGATTGACACTAGGGGACACAACTCTCATGTTAACCATAACAGACACTTGTAGGGACAATTATAAGAGAAAATTATATGTCAAATATACCTGAACAAGTCGAATTTTAAAGATTTTATGCATTTTTTGTTGAAGAAACTTGCACAGAGATCTATCTTGTTTCCATATATAAAATCTTAGAAGTTACTGTGTCAAACAAGATTTTGTGCTTATGCAAATCTAATAGTTAATAAAGCAAGACTACATACTTCCATCTGGCTTATTAACAAACATCCGAGCCTTAGCAGCAGCAACCTCTGCAATACCAGCATGCATCTGAAAAACTGCAATGTCAGAGAAATACCATAATATAGAATTTATTCCAACCCCCCCAAAACTTCATTTTGAACTATTTATTAAGTAGGAAATAAATTGAGAATACCGCTGAAATGTTCTCATCACAACCATCTAAATCCTCCAATAACTCTCCAAAATAGAATCTACCCTGCACCGTTACAAATTATGGAACACAAAAGCAGTCAAGCACTTTTATAAGACAATTTGAGTAGCAGAAATGGTTCATACAACAAGTGAAAAATAATATATCATATGTGCATGTAATATAGTATCAACCATTAACCAAATAGAACGATGAATGTTTTGCATTCTCTTAAAACCATTATATCTTAGCATCTTTCTTTTGAAAAATATTGTACAAATTTCCTACTTTTCAACTATTATGTTACTAGAAAGCATTATTTTAAAGAAAACTGAGGCCTATAAAGCAGAGGCAAAAACTTGGGTGCAGCAACACATACTAAATCTTATCTAAAAATAAATCCACATCTTCATGGAAGAAATGGATTCAATTACACAAATTGAGACTCAAACAGAACAGTTTATATTTTAAGCACATACATAGATGGTGCGCTCATTGACCTCATATACACCACACCCATGCATTCTGCCATGCTTCCACTGGCCAGCATAGCGGTATCGACCCTTCTCCCTGAAACAGAAATGTTTGTCCTCTTAACACCACAAATTGAGATATATGCATGCTAAAGTCTCAAAAGTTCGGCAGAAAAAGTAAGATACAAGTGCCTTGCATGATACAATGTAAATGCTCAATATGTGCATGTGAAGATTGGACAATTGGGTAGGATTAGGAAAAGCAACATGCATATGATCAAAAATAAAAATAAAATAAGGCAGATTCAAATGCAATGACGAAAATAATAATAAGACAAAAAGAAATAGAATATTTGACGGAGAAACATACGGTTTTCTGCCAAAATGTTTGATCCATATATCACTCTCATAAAATGGTATTTCATATTGCCCATCCGCCAGGCGAATGCTATCCTCAACATCCATCTCTAACCATTCTCTATCTTCTGGAGTCATGAAATCTCTTGATATTATTTTCCCTTCAGCTCGCATTTTTGCTTCAAGCCTAGCAAAATGGGAAAATTCCAACTTCGTTATATCATTTATAAATCCATTGCTGAGATTGTGAAACCTATGCTATAACAAAGTGCATCATAAATAGTTCACAAATTGTTACATACTTGGAACCTGGCACAGGTTCTATATCAGGTATATCAACTTCAACAACCCCATGACCTTCCATGTTGTTTTGCAGCCATTCACCTTCATACCTATAAAAGGAAGCATCCTGTAAATTTTTTCTTTAAAAAAAGCGTTAGCAGCTCAAAAGTACTTGATGGCCCAATACGGAACGATTTCTAGACCCATAAAACAGAGGATAATGAAATATTTAAAGAGCACTCTCTGGGTTGAATAGTGCAGACGCTGTCATTTCAATCCTTACAGTGTTGTCAAGCCTCGAGTCACTAGAGCCCACAACGTAGGGAGTTTGATATAGTCCACTTTTTTACTAATAAAAAACTTTTAGAAAATAACAATAATAAAAGAAATATTTAAAGAGAACTTCAATCGGGCAAGCTTCTATTTGCACCTGCTGCCATACAAGAAAGGGTCTTCATTGCTTTTATAGTCTAGCACCTTGGTGCTTGACATCACTGTCTCGTATAACTACAAACAACCTTATCTGCATGTTTAAGGGTCCTTCAATGCAGGATGGTACTAGAACATAGGTATGAAGAAAGAAGAAAACAGCATCATGATAAAGTGAAGAGATACACATACACAAGAAATCAAGACTGAAGTGTCAAGCATTGACAAACCTGACCAGCCCCTGTTCTGCAACATAAACACCTTTGCCATGAGCCAAATCATCCCAAACCGTGCCTTCATACCTTAAACAAAATGCAGAATGGCTATAATGAGTAATCAAACAAGTCAAAGCAAAACCAGAATCAGGCATACCGTTACCCGGAACTTCAAACATGTCAAAAGCAAACTACTGGATTAAAAAGAGTGGAGGACTGACTTTCAACATAAAGCCACAATTTTGCTTCGTGCAATTGACCAAGTTCAAACTTATCCAAATGCACATTTAGCTACCTCATTTACAAACTCCCCAATCCTAAATAAACTACCAGACGGCAATTGAGTAATTGCATGCCTTAACAAGGCAAATACTAACAAAATGAGGGGAAAAGAGTAAGAGAGAGAATCGGTTTAACATACGAGCTTCCATCAGGGAAAATGTAGCTGACCCAATTGAGAAACTCCTCAATCCTATCCAACTCTTCAATAACTGCTTTGGGGTTCGAAATATCATAATGATTGTCCGGTATAGCCGGATAAGGCTTCCGATAAGGAACATAAAACGGGGCAATCCCCGGGTCCCGGCCCTCCTTAATCTCATCCCTAACAATTTCCCAATCTTCCTCATCAGCCCAAACCGGGTCCCAACCGGGTTTGGTCATCTCCAACGGAGCATCCACCCAATACTCCTTCAAATCCTCTTCCCGCCAATTCTCGGGGTCTGGTGGAAAATCCCATAAGTCTTCGAAGTAACTGTAGTATTCGTCTTCTTCCTCTTGGATCCTCTTGATTCTCTTGCCCTCCAGCACCCGAGTGTACCTGCGGATGTTGGTTTCGGGGGTGTTTACGGTTTCGGGGGGGCCTCTCCGGGTCGGGTGTAAGTGAGGGTTTCGGAATCGGATTCCTCGATGTAGTCGTCAGAGGAAGAGGAGGAGTAGTCGGAGTCGGAGTCTGGGTATTGCTGTTGCGACTCAGTAAGTTGTTGTGCTTGTTCTTCTTCTTCTTCATCCTCTTCTGGGTCTTGTGACTCAGTGAGTTGTTGTTCCTCTTCGTTCGACATTGCTTTGCAGTAGAAAGAAGGGAGAGGTTGAAGAAGATAAGGTAGAGAATCGTTAGGATTGAAGACAGCGGTTTATCATTTCAAAAGGGTTTTGGGCGTTTTGGCCTTTTCCGTGTCTTTTTAAGTGATTTTTGTGGTACCTATGTTTGCTTTCTATTTTTCATTTTGGTAAGTGTAGACAGATGATGTTATTTTTTTCATGTGAATTTGGTAGATAATAATATTTTACACATTTTATTAATTTTGTTCTATTTTTAAAATGTTTAACTTTAAATTTAATACATTCTCTTAATTTTAAATCTTTAAAAAATATTTTTTAAAATTAAGAATTATTAAATGTTTGAAAAAAAATACATAAAAATTAAAACTTAGCGGGTGAAACAAAAACATGATACAAGGGTACTGTTTCAGGGAAGGAGGCACTAACAATTTCATGGTTCTAGACAAAATTCTCCACACTTTTTTCTTAGGGTATCAAAGGTTAGATTTTTGGATTGAACTTAAACTTTTATGGTGCATCATCCATTGCTTATACACTCATTTGCTAAACTTTTGGGCTAGAATTATTGAAGAATCATATTTGACACTCTTTTGATGGATATTTATATGCTTAATTATTGGAATTAAATTGCTGGCTGGGTATATTTATGTTGACTGCACTGACAGTAGAAAGCAAATTTCTATCTCCATATCAACTATAAAGACTAAGCATATCAAAGAATAATATATTGTACCTACGCAAATGATTATGAGCCTCCAAGTGTTAGATGTCATGTTGATTCTTCAAAATTGCAAAAGTGATAAAGAGTTTTATGGTTATTTAGACCGCAATATTTGCTGCGGAGTCTTTCTACTTAATGCACGTGATTATGAACATCCAGATACCATGTCGATTCTTCAAAATTGGAGAAGTAATGGAGTTTTATGGTGGTTTAAACATTAATTTTCGTTGCACTTGGACCACAATATTTGCTGAGGAGTCTTGAGGTTCAGATGCACAGTTTGCAGAAGTGATGGAATTTTATGGTGGTTTAAACAAATATTCTTGACTTGAAATGCAAGGGAACTTTACCTTTAAACATCAATCTTGAGATTGCTCCATTTACCGTCTTTACTTATAAAAAAATAAAACCAATTTCTGAGGCCCAATTATTGCCAGGGCCCAAATCAGAAACAAAAAACAAAGATAATAAAGTCCAAAAATAGTCCTCTTTACAAAACCCGAGCCCAATTTACAAGCAGCCCAATAAGCCCAAAAATAAAAAACTTTTCAAAAGAAGTTAGGGTTTCTGAACCCCTCGAGCAACGTGCTGATGCCTCGTCCCGAGACTACCCCCTGACACGCCCTCTACTCAGCCCTTACACCAAAACAGCAATAAACGTCTAATCCTCCGCCACCGTTGACCCTCAAAGATACCCGCAAAAGAACAAGGAAAATAGCAAAGAGAACAGCAGAAATAGAAGCAACAATAATAATAAACTTGTAATATCTACTCGGCTATAAGCCCAACACAAAAATGTAGTCACTACACGCAGACAGACAGAATCGAATACAAGAAAAATTTTCGAATTATTAAAGGTGCCCCTTTTTTTATTTCAAAGTATATTAAGTAATAATAATAAAACACTACCCGCCAATTCATCTTCTTCTCCGTCGAGGCTGTCGATTCATCTTCCCCTCAGTCGAAGGTTACCAATACCCGAATACCCAAGAACCCATTTGGGTTCTGATGAGGATTCGAGGGGTAACAGAGGGGATTGGAAAAGGATTCAAAAGCCCGACTTTTGGGCATCTCCTACGCAGATTCAAGTGAGCAACGCTTGGTCTTGGCGAATTCACGGAGGAGGAGGGTTGAGAGAGCTCTCCAAAGCTTTTTTTTTTTAAATGGCTCAAATGATTTTTTTCTCCCCTTTTAGTTTTATTTATACTAGATCAATACGACGTCGTTTTGGGCCTAAACTTCAAGCCCAAAACGGCATCGTTTTAACATTGACCCGAGACCCGACCCAATAGCACCCAAGGTCTACGTGTTTTAAGACCAATGGTCTATTTTCTGTTTTAATCCTACCACTTTTTCAGCTTATTTCAATTAGATCTTTTTTATTTTCAAATCTGGTCTAATGGTTTCATATTTGTTTTAATTTGGTCCCTACTGACACGCTGCGTTTTAGGAGGATGGGAAAATTTCCATTCTGGTCCCTATATTTTCTTCGCGCATCACATTGGGGTCATTTTCCTTTTTTATTTACCTCAGATTTGCCCCTAAATTTTATTTTAAATTCAATTTAGTCCCTTTCTTAATTATTTCATTATTATTATCATTATATTATTATTATTATTTAATTTAAATTTGATCTTCATTCACTTAATTTTCACCATTTATGAATTTTTCTATATCATTATTTATTTATTTGTTATTTTATTTATTTATTTGTTATTTCATTTATTTATTACTCTTTACTTTTTAATACTTTAAAGCAATTTATTTCTTTATCGTATTCTTTATTTTATTTTATTTTATTTATTGTATATTTATTATCAATCTGCTTATTTTATGATTTTATTAAATTTTATTTCACTATTTATTTGCTCATTGCTTAATATTTATTTATAAGAATTAAATTTATTTACATATTTGCTTATTTGTTATTATCATTATTTTTAACATCGTTTTAATTTCTTTCATTCTTGCATTTTTGTTGCTGTATTATTTTTGTTCTTAATATTAATTTAATTTTTGTGCGTTATCCATTTTATTTTATTTCTAAGATTCCATATTTTATCAATTATACAAGTTGATCATTAATAATTGTTATTATTATAATCATGTTCGTATCATCAAAATATTCCATCTATCATCATGTTACACTTTAAGTTTGGATATATTTATTTATTAAAGTATTATTTTTAAACAAAGTAAGTATATTGTTTAAACATTATGTATAATATTAATCAAACAAATTCTCAAAATAAGGCAATATTTCGTGTTTGGAAATTCGAGGAATCGTGCCCTATTGTGCTGGGTTTTGGTTTTCCATTTGACCAAATAACCAAATATTCTTTTAAAATTTTGACCATGTTTTCTAGAAAAAACAAGGCAATGTTTCGTGTTTGGAAATCCGAGAAATTGTGCCCTAACGTGCTGGGTTTCAATTAATGTTTGACCAAATAACCGAATATCCTTTTAAAAATCTTAATGCATGAACTTTGGAAATCATGAGAGAATCTTGGCATCGAGGGTTTGAAACGTCATATACTATCGTGTTGGATGTGATATTTTACTTTCGGAACAAGAGAATCTTAATATCTAATTCGAGTTATTTAAAATTTTTTTAACGGAATTGCATTCTAAAATCGTTTTAAATTTTTGACATTAGGATATTAATTAATCAATTTGGTACCAATTTTGGGCGTTGCGAGTGTGCTAATCCTTCCTTGCCCGTAACCGACTTTCGAACCTGTTCTCTTAGATTTCGTAGACCAAAATTATTGTTTTAATAAATCTAAAATATTTTATTAAAATAATTCATTTCAAAGTGACCCAATCACACATTGAATAAAGGATCGGTGGCGACTCCATTTGTCATTTTAAAGTCGATCTTTTTTTTAAATATAAATAAAAAATAGTTTCGACACAATTCTCATTATTCATATTCGATTGTTAATGTTCAAAATTTGATACGAATCAAAGTCAAGCTCAAATATTAAAGCTCATGTGATAGCTCAACTTGCTGTAAATCACAAAGTAGAATTCAAATTTGATTTCCAATATTCAAAAAAATTTCAAGCCAAACCCAAATATCTTCCAAGAGTACAAATTTTTCCCATTTACACTCCTAATCACAGCACCCCCAATGTGAAATTTTACATGAAAACAAAACCAATAGGACCAAAAGTATTGACGTTGATCATTCACCCCAAATCCCAATTGCCTGAATGAAACTTTCGTTGACCCTCTTATAAGAATCAAAGCATCCAAGAAATATTCCAGATGAGATTTTGCCCATCGTCTAAGCTTTTTCTTTGTATAGGAAAAAATGTGCCAAAGCTCAAAATGATTTTTCAATGTCTTAACTTTGACGTTTATTTTCTCTGTTTTTAAAAATAAAAGGTAAGGGTATACTTTAAATTAAGATTGGCCAAAAAAGCAATCAAATGCAGCCTCAACAAAGACTGACCCTCGTAAGTGCAATCATTCGAGTTCCTACCATGAGGCTCAATGCCTTTTAGTATCTGGGTATTCCAAATAACAAACCGGAATATGCAAAGATAAGATGTCTGAATATTTCTTCGGTGCAGCATGCAGCTCAGAACGGTTAAGATTTCCAGGTTGTCTTACACGACTTCTGGTAGTAGTTGAAGGACATGATAAGATCTTGCATAAGGAGTGTAACTGAGACTTCTTTCCACTAGATTGGTTTTGTGGTTGAAACTTCTGATGATCTTGCTTGAATGCCCTCAACCTTCCTTTGTGGCCTAGCACCAAAGGGAAACTGACCGAATCAATTATTTTTAATGGATCACTGGCGCTTTCCACACTTGACGGAGGATGGGATTTTAGTGGTAATCTACGTTGTTTCAGTGCAAAAATTGATTCTCGCAATGCAGATGGAACCTGTAAAGCAAAAGATAGTAACTATTAAAATCTGCAATATAAAAGCAATGCAACTTCCAAATGACTACCCATTCAATTAGCATAAAGAATTGTGAAAATAAACAGAATAGACATAAATGGTCATTTCAGTTACAATCTGATATCGGAATAAAGGCTTTTCAGACAAATTCCCTATTAGTCAAAGAGCAATGGCTATACCTTCATAGACCATTTTTTCCTCCACATGCAAATCACAGAGTTAGAACAGAAATGAGAACAAAACATGGAAATAAAAATGAATTGTATAAGAATTTACCGCTGAAACAAGGCTGCAAGAAGCAAACGACAATGAAGATGAAGAGAATGGAGGCTCCCTAGGCTTCTTTCCCTTCTGATCAGCAGCAACAGATCCAAAACTGGACGGTGTAACATCATCATCATCATCCTCTTCTCTTCATCTTCGTCTTCATCTTCGTCTTCGTCTTCCTCTCCATCTTCCTCTTTATCGACAACTTTGTGAACATCTTTGGGAATGGCTTTTTCCTCTTGGTTAGCCACGACAGAAGTACCTTCTTCATCCTCCAGCAAACCCATTTCCATCTTCTTCTCCTCCTCCTTTAGCTCTTCATCCATGTCTTCAATGGCCTCTTCCAAACACAGTTCAGCCTCAATAAGATCAAGTTCCTTTTCAATAAGCTTCATCTTCAACTCACCAGCCGCCTTCTTCTCTTCAGTCCACTTTTCTAGTTTATCAAATCCTGGCTTCAACGCATTTTCTATTGCCGATATTAGACGCTTCCATATATTATCCCTTTTTTGAATCACTTCCCGTCCATAGAACTCATCAAATCCAAGGGGCAGGAACTTAGCCTTCTTTGGATCAATCTCTTCACCTTCTTCAAGAGGTGGCTGCCAAAATAATCGAACACCATGTTCCTCATCCTCAATGTAATTGATCAATCGTCCAGTTGGGGTATGCAAAATGAGTGGATCTTCAGTATATATTAGCTTTGACGGATCTTCAGGATCAGGTTCCGGTTCTTTGTTGATAAGTACAAATTCAGGAGTCTCATCTGATCAAGAAAATGTAAACATCCATTTAAAAAAACCAAAAAAGAAAAAGAAATTTTGATATCACTTTCGGAGACTTAAGAAATAATAACTGAAGCGAATAAAGAATACCTTTCGACCACCAATATTCAAGCTCTGCAGGCATTGGTAACCTAAGGGGAGCTTTATAAAACGAGTTTAGCCACATTTCTCTTTCCTGATCAACTTCATGCACGTATGTCTTCCAATAATCAGGAACCTGCGAAGTGCCAACTAACATACTTATTTTCTCTCCCTTTTCATTATTACGGGAAGAATCCACCATGCAAAAGAAAAGCTTTTACTTACTTCATAGAACTGATTGATAAAGCCTGGTGCCATCCACACATCTTCCTCCTCATAGAAATAGGGATGTTGAGGATCACCATAAGGACCTCTCTCTTCCCTAACCACTATACGTGCAAGTCAAGATTATATAAGGTTAATGTTTAAAATTGTCAGTGACTAAATGTAAAAAGGCATAGGGATTAGGGATTCCAAAGTATCATATAGAGGGTAAATCCAACAGAAAAAGTCATGCATTCAAATTTCAGATAACAAATTATACAGAACAGTCATCAAGAGGCTCCATGAATCTCCAAAGAGCTTCCTTTTGCACCCAATAAACAGGTAAGCAGAAGACTTCGAGGGAGGTTTTAGCATCGATAGCTTATAGCCCATATTCATCTCTAAATATTAGAATCTACAACTTCAATATAGTCAGCTTCATCACAAGTCAAAACGTTGACTTATCCAGTTACCACAAGGAACAAAGTTCAGCCACTTCTATTTTCCTTTTAGTTTTCCTCTCTTTCTGTTTCTTACTAGAGCATAGCTCTACAACCATGATCTATATAGCACAAGCTTGAACATTGGTTGGCATGATTGACACTAGCGGACAGAACTCTTGTGTCAACCATAACAGATGCTTGTAGGGACAATTATAAGAGAATTATGTCAAATATACCTTATGCATTTTTGTCGAAGAAACTTGCAGTGTTGAGAACGTGGGGATAGGACCAAGTCACTGGGTGATTAACAGGAACGCTGGAAGCGATGGCCTTCCCTTTATCACTATTCCTAGAACAACCTATGGTGATTGATGATCAACTCATCGAAGGGAGACTGAAACCTTTAGGGCTCGTTTAGAGAGAGACCTAGATCTCTTAAAAAATAGATAGAAATTCTGCTTATGTTTTTATTCTCCAATATGTCCTTAAATAGGGATTAATTACATAAAACTATGTTTCTAGAAGGAAATAAAACAACAAAATCCTAATAATTAAAAATAGCTTAAAATAAACTAAAACCAAAGTAAAAGTAAAGTAAAATAAAAAGTAAATAATTTTACTTTAAAGACTTAAACGGATGCCTTTTTCCTCTTAAATACGCACACAACCAATAAAAGTGTCCACAACACACAGAGATCTATCATGTTTCTATGTATAAAATCATAGAAGTTACTGTGTCAAACAAGATTTTGTGCCTATGCAAATCTAATAGTTAATAAAGCAAGACTACATACTTCCATCTGGCTTATTAACAAACATCCGAGCCTTAGCAGCAGCAACCTCTGCAATACCAGCATGCATCTGAAAAAATACAATGACAGAGAAATACCATAATATAGAATTTACTCCCCCCCCCCCCCTTCCCAACTTCATTTTGAACTATTTATTAAGTAGAAAAAAATCTAAGAATACCGCTGAAATGTTCTCATCACAACCATCTAAATCATCCAATAGCTCTCCAAAATAGAATCTACCCTGCACCATTACAAATTATGGAACACAAAAGCAGTCAAGCACTTTTATAAGAGAGTTTGAGTAGCTGAAATGGTTCATACAACAAGTAAAGAATAATATATTATGTGTGTGTATATATATAGTATAAACCACCAACCAAATTGATCGATGAATGTGTTGCATTCTCTTAAAACCATTATATCTTAGCAACTTTCTTTTGAAAAATATTGAATAAATTTTCTATTTTTCAACTATGTTACTAGAAACCATTATTTTTAAAGAAAACTAAGGCCTATAAAGTAGAGGGCAAAACTGAGCTGCAGCAACAATTATTGAATCTTATGTACACTACATCTTCATGGAAGAAATGGATTCAATTACACAAATTGAGACTCAAACAAAATGGTCTATATTTTAAGCACATACATAGATGGTGCGCTCATTGACCTCATATACACCACACCCATGCATTCTGCCATGCTTCCACTGGCCAGCATAACGGTATCGACCCTTCTCCCTGAAACAGAAATGCTTGTCTTCATAACACCACAAATTGAGATATATGCCTGCTAAAGTCTCAAAAGTTTGGCAGAAAAAGGTACAAGTGCCTTGCATGATACAACGTAAATGCTCAATATGTGCACGTGCAGATTGGACCATTGAGTAGATTAGGAAAAGCAACATGCACATGATCAAAAATTAAAATGAGGCAGATTCGAATGCAATGACGACAATAATAAGACAGAAAGAAATAGAATACTTGATAAAGAAACATACGGTTTTCTGCCAAAATGTTTGATCCATATATCACTCTCATAAAAAGGTATTTCATATTGCCCATCTGCCAGGCGAATGCTATCCTCAACATCCATCTCTAACCATTCTCTATCTTCAGGAGTCATGAAATCTCTTGATATTATTTTCCCTTCAGCTCGCATTTTTGCTTCAAGCCTAGCAAAATGGGAAAATTCCAACTTCGTTGTATCATTTATAAATCCATTGCTGAGATTGTGAAACCTATGCTATAACAAAGTGCATCATAAATAGTTCACAAATTATTACATACTTGGAACCTGGCACAGGTTCTATATCAGGTATATCAACTTCAACAACCCCATGACCTTCCATGTTGTTTTGCAGCCATTCACCTTCATACCTATAAAAGGAAGCATCTTGTAATTTTTTTCCAGCTCAAAAGTACTTGATGCAACTTATTAGTCCAATACAGAACAATTAATGGAACCATAAAAGAGAGGAAAATGAAATATTCAAAGAGCACTCTCAGGGTTGAATAATGCAAACGTGATCATTTCAATCCTGCCAATGTTGTCAAGGGCACAAGGTGCACTCAAGTCACTAGAGCCAAGCAGGTAAGGAATTTGATATTGTCCACTTTTTTATTAATAATAATAATAATAATAAAAGAAATGCAAGAGTACTTCAATTGGGCAAGCTTCTATTTGCACCTACCGCCATACAAGAAAGCACACCTAGGTGCACCAGCCACCAGGTATGTGACTGATCTAATGCGCCTTGCCCAAAAGGGTCTCATTGCTTGACATCACTGACTCCTACAACTACAAACAATCTTATCTGCATGTTTAAGGATCCTTTGATCCAGGATGGTACGAGAACATATGTATGAAGAAAGCAGAAAACAGCATTATGATAATGTAAAGAGATACAAACATACAAGAAATCAAGACTGAAGAGTTAAGCATTGACAAACCTGACCAGCCCCTGTTCTGCAACATAAACACCTTTGCCATGAGCCAAATCATCCCAAACCGTCCCTTCATACCTTAAACAAAATGCAGAATGACTATAATGAGTAATCAAACAATTCAAAGCAAGACAAGAATCAGGCATACCATTACCCGGAACTTCAAACATGTCAAAAGCAAACTACTAGGTTAAAAACGAGTGGAGGACTGACTTTCAACATAAAGCCACAATTTTGCTTCGTGCAATTGACCAAGTTCAAACTTATCCAAATGCACATTTAGCTACCTCATCTACAAACTCCCCAGTCCTAAATAAACTACCATACTGCAATAAAGTAATTGCATGCCTTAACAAGACAAAAAGTAACAAAATGAGGGGAAAAGAGTAAGAGAGAGAGTCGGTTTAACATACGAGCTTCCATCAGGAAAAATGTAGCTGACCCAATTGAGAAACTCCTCAATCCTATCCAACTCTTCAATAACTGCTTTGGGGTTCGAAATATCATAATGATTGTCCGGTATAGCCGGATAAGGCTTCCGATAAGGAACATAAAACGGGGCAATCCCCGGGTCCCGGCCCTCCTTAATCTCATCCCTAACAATTTCCCAATCTTCTTCATCAGCCCAAACCGGGTCCCAACCGGGTTTGGTCATCTCCAGCGGAGCATCCACCCAATACTCCTTCAAATCCTCTTCCCGCCAATTCTCGGGGTCTGCTGGAAAATCCCATAAGTCTTCGAAGTAAACGTAGTCTTCGTCTTCTTCCTCTTGGATCCTCTTGATTCTCTTGCTCTCCAGCACCCGAGTGTACCGGCGGATGTTGGTTTCGGGGGTGTTTACGTTGTCGGGTGGGGCCTCTCCGGGTCGGGTGTAAGTGAGGGTTTCGGAATCGGATTCCTCGATGTAGTCGTCAGAGGAAGAGGAGTAGTCGGAGTCGGAGTCTGGGTATTGCTGTTGCGACTCAATAAGTTGTTGTGCTTGCTCTTCTTCTTCTTCATCTTCTGGGTCTTGTGACTCAGTGAGTTGTTGTTCCTCTTCGTTCGACATTGCTTTGCAGTAGAAAGAAGGGAGAGGTTGAAGAAGATAAGGTAGAGAGTGTTAAGAAGAAAAGGATCGTTAGGATTGAAGACAGCGGTTTATCATTTCAAAAGGGTTTTGGGCGTTTTGGCAATTTCCATGTTTTAAGTGATTTTTGTCCTTTCAATTTTGGGGAAATGTACTTTTTGGTATCTAGATTTAATTTTGATGTTGATTTTGGTAATTATGGTTTTTTGTTAATTAGATAAAAAAGGATTATTTTAAAGTCAATTATGGATTTAGGTCGTTTTTCTTAAATTTAAGAATATAGATCAATATTCGAGAAAGAAACTAAAAACGTCCTTTTTTAGGAAGCTTTTTTTGTTGAGATAGCAACCAAAAGAAACATTTTCTACTAACGTGGCAGCTATGAGGTTGAAAGTGCGCCTTGTAGCATCGTTGCATCACTCGATTTAATTCATGCTTATTTCGAATTAGTGCATCACTCAATCAAATTTTTGCATCTCGACTATTATAAAAATTATCAATAGCATTTTAACTTGCTAAATATTAAGATTCGCAAAAAATTCAATCGAATCAGAATATGATATCCATTCAAACTATAGTATGAAATTATAAATTTTAAGATTAAATATAAAATTAATACTTAAATTCATATATTTCTCTCAAATTAATACTTATGATTTTTTTTCCACATTAATACCTAAATTTATTTTTCTGCTCACTATATTGGTACTTGAGGTTAAATTTTTTCTGACGTTCCAGCACTAGCCACTTGCATGCTGCTACGTGCCACTCTTTTAGCCTGAAAAGCTATCCCCCTTTAATTATTTTCAGTTTCATTTTAAAAAAAAAAAAACCTTTCATTTATTTTTTTCCTTTGAAATTTTTTTCCCCATCGTCTTCTTCTACCTCTTTGGCTACTGCAACTTTTTTTTCTTTTCTTTTTCATTTTTTCCTTTCTTGTTTTGCAGTGACAGTCAACTATTTTTTTACACCAATCTTTTCCTTCCTCAACTTTAAAACCCTTCCCTTCCATTTACTTTTTTCTTTTGTTTCTCGAGAAAAAAAATACAGTTCACTTCTCTTCCTTAACCAAACACTTCTTCTTCACAACCAATTTTGCTAAAAGAAAATTCGACCGCCATTCAACAATGTATCTAACAGTGTCGTGAACTTCATTTCATGAATGCTTTGAACCACATGTAGACAACAAAGAAGCAAAAAAGTGCAAAAAGACATTTCATACTGTATAAATTCTAAAGGGAAAACTATTGCTAATAACTTTTGTGATAGATGAAGAGTTTATCACCATCTTTTTACACAACAGACAAGATGAATACCATGTTAAGTGCAAATAAGCAATGGTTATTATTTCCCCTTTTTTCAGGTTACTTTCCATGACTACAATGGTTCAAAGAATTCAGAAATAAACCTTCTTCCACGAAACATTAATGCCCAATCTTCACCTCCCATTTCTCTCCCCATTAAACCATCAAACCCCAATACTAAAGCCCAAATTCACCCATTAGCTTCTATTACAACACCCTGCAACAACCCATAAACCTAAACTTAGTCCCCGCTCAATGATTCAATTTGAACTCTCAAAACCCTTTTTGAAACAAATTCCATGTTTTCCTTAAACAAAACCTATCCATGTTCTCTATAAACCCAAAATCTCCCTCTTCCAAACATATATTCAGACGGGTTTTGATTAAACATAAATAAGAAAAAGAGAAGAAGCTTTTGATTAAAAAATTGGAAGTTTTTTAAATTTAAAAATCTGAGAAAAAAATAAATGAAAGAAATTTGAAAAGTCTAAGAAAAGAGTGACATATGGCAACGCGTGAGTGGCCAGTGCAAAAGTGAAACTTTTGATAAATTTCGAGAGTTTCACGCTTTTCAGGCCAAAAAGAGTGACACGTGGCAGCACGTGAGGGGCCAACGTAAAAGCGAAACTTTTGATAAATTTTGAGAGTTTCGTGCGGAAGTGAAAAAACGATTAGATTTATCCATAAAGAACCTTTGGCCTGACCAAGGTGGGGAATACTTGTCCAACAAGTTCTTAAAATACCTCAGAGTATGAGATTTTATCCTAGTTGATTGCGTCGTGTACTCCACAGTAGAATGGCGTAGCTGAGAGAAGGAATAGAACATTGCTTGACATGGTTCGTTCAATGTTAAGCTATTCACAACTCCCTACTTCCTTCTAGGATATGCGATACAAACGACTTACTATAGTCTAAGTGATGTGTCAACCAAGTCTACTTGTAAGACACCTTATGAACTGTGGCATGGAAAGAAACCAACTTTAAATCACTTTAGAATATGGGATTGTCCAACCCACGTTCTAGATAAGGATGTAAAGAAGTTTGATGTACAAATAGAATTATGCATGTTTGTAGGATATTCGAAGGAAACAAAGGGTGGATTATTCTACAAGCCAAAATATAATACGATTAAAGTTTCTACTTATACTACTTTTCTTGAGGAAAGCTACATGGATAACTTTAAGCCTCGAAGTAAAGTTGTAATAGCTCGTTTTTAATGAAATCAGAACAGTGATTTCGGGACCACAAATCTGATGTGAAAATATTTATTTTATTATTACTTTAATGTCAACGGTATGTTGGTAGTGTAGTTTAAAATTTTCGTTAAGAAATTTTATCGTTTGCATGCTTAATTAAGTAAAAAGGACTAAAACGTAAAAGGTGCAAAAGTATAGTTCCATTAGTTAAAGGTGTCTATTAGCTATGAAATTAAATTTTTAAGGGATTTATGTGGTAATTAGACCATTATTATTATGAATGGACATTTATGGACATAAATTAGATGATTTTTAAGTTAAAAGTTAAAGGTTAATAAAGTAATTTAATAAATAAATTAGGTAAAATATGTAAAAACAAAGGACATCATCTTTTAATGTCTTCTTCCACCGAATTGAGAAAGGAAGAATTCTCCATTTTTGCACCTTGAGCAGTCAATTATATCTCCTTTCATGTAAGTGTGTTTTCATCTCGTTTTTATTGATTTATATGTTTTCAGGATCATTGTAGCTTAATCTAGCTAGCCTAGGGACTAATTTACAAAATTTTTAAAGAATTAGGGTTTTACCATGAATTCTATTGCATGATTTATGAAGTTTGATGAAAGATTGTGAGTCTTTATTGTTAAATGAACAACTTTTGTAAAGTGATTTTTGATGAAATTATCATTTAGGGACTTATTTGTAAAAGTAGTAAAATATCATGATAAAATTGTGAATTGTTGATTGTGTAGGTTGATATGAGTCCATAGATAAATCGGTAATAAAATTGTGAATTGCTGATTTGTGTGGGTTGATATGAATCCATAGATAAATCGGTAAGCATGATATGTGGATGAAATTGCATAAATGTTAATTTACGAGCTTAAGGACTAAATTGTAAATAAGTTAAAACATTAGGGGTAAAAATGTAATTTTTCAAAAGTATGAATTTTGGACTGAATTGAATAGAATAAATATTAAATGGATTGAATTTGCTCATTTAGATCAAGTTAAGCCTCGTAAAGATCTAGATCGAGGAGAAAATAAAGTCTCAGATTAGTGATTATATTTCGACATCTTTAAAATCGAGGTAAGTTCGTATGTTTAATAACGTTATAATGTTATTTGATTTATATGCTATTATACTATTTATCATATCATGTTACGACGAAAATCCAATGACATTACAACAACTATCGAGCCCCGTTTGAACCTTAGGAATGTATAGGATACAAATGACATGTCATTAGGGTTACCATGTTTCGGGTACTGGTCTTGAATGTCCTACGATGGCTGAGTTTTAGCATTTGTTGCAGATACTCACCAGCTTGTGTGAGCGGCATCATGTAGCTACATTCCGACCGTCAGCTTGTGTGAGCAGACCCATTTATGGCTCGAGTGAGCATTGATGTAAAGGAAAAGGAAAAGGAATGGTTTCGACCATATGTTTAGCACATCGCGTATCCGATATTATTCTAAGTGGTTCAACGGGCATGAAAAAGGAGGAACGGTAAGTGTTCCAATAGCTAAGTTGAGAACTTATGGAAATGTATGAATTGTTGATGATCAAAGTATGTATAACCATGTTTATGAAAAGTATGAATTCAAATGTGCTATGTACATGAAATCTATCTTACCATGTGATGATTTTGTTAGTTATGTGTTTAAATACTAACTTGTGTTGTTGATGATGCTTAGGCTTGTGCCAAGCTTATGTTGAATCGGTTCATGTTTAAATTTTAAAGTTATGCATAGAAATGGTAAGTTATGTTCATGTTATGCGAACTTACTGTAACGACCCGAAAGTCAATGAAGTTAGAAACGGTGGTTTCAAAATATTGTTTTATATGATAGGATCAGTGAATATTATTTATTAATATTTGCGAGGACATTACTGTAACGACCCGAAAGTCGGGGTGTCGAAAGACATACTTCCGAGACTCCGTTTTCGTGAATCGGGCTTATAATTTTATTTATTTATTTATTTTCATTTCATTGTTAAATTTTTAAAGTTGCTTTACAAGTAAATTGAATGATAGACTTATAAATTAAATTGTCGATATCAAAATTTAAAATATGGGGACCAAATCAAGTATGTGACGGAAAAATTAAATTTATATTAAATTGAATGGTGAAATAGGGTAAAGGACTCATTAAATAAATAGACCAATTTGATAAATAATGATGGTGGAAATGTATGAGCATCATCATGAATAGTATGGTAGTTATATAATATTTATTATTTTATTTATAGAATAAAATAAAAAGTTAATAAAGGGATGTTATATAATAAAAGAAAGAAAGTTAGTGGGAAAAGGAAAATAAAAGAAACAAATAGCTTAGTGGAGAGAGGATAAAAGGGAGGGGCCGATTGAGAAAAGAAAAGTGGAGAAAATTTACAAGATATGATCCATCTGTATCTAACGTATCAACTCTAAATATTGAAAATAAAAAGCGAAAGTCTTTATTTGAAATACTTTGATATATGAGATGAATCAAGTATTTGACTTTGTCGATTTGGGGAAAGGAGAAACATATCGGCCATTGTTGTTTTAGTTTGAAGCTCAAATTAGTTGGTATGTTTTGATCTTTTGCTTATAATTTATATTTTTGGAACCTTAGGATCATGAACTAGCATACCCATGTTGAAATTTGTGGAATGATTGTAGTTAATAGAAATTATTATGGTAGAAAATCTAAGTTCTTAATATTATTTTGGTAGATTTTAAAGTTGGAAGTGAAGTGAGATGATTTGTAAAATCAATTCATAAAATTGTACGTTAAGGATTATTATGGAAAATTTTGAAAATATGGGGATTTAATTGAGTAAATTATAAATGAGAAGGATCTTATTATATATATATAGGCTGTATATTAAGGGTAAGTATTCGGCAATGGTGGGTTATGTATTAATTGTGGAATTAATTTGGTTGATATGATGGATTAAATGGTATAGGATGTAAATGTTTTGGGGCAAATGTGTAAAAGTATAAATAAGTAGCTAAATGTATTGAATTGAATGGTATATGAAATTGAGATTAATATTTACAGAGTCATTTTAGAAACGAGTAAAATAATAATTTGATAATTTTAATTCTTGGTGTTTAATTAAGTACAATGATTAACTTAAGAGGGTGATAAATTAGTAATTAGTATTAAATTTCAAAGCGGGATTAGAATAAGGAACTATTTAAATAATTAGTCCATTAATTTGATGAGTTATGGATAGTGGATGGTTTTAATCTATTTTATTAGTATTATATAAATATAATAATAATAAGAGATAAAAGATATAGTAGGTGAAAAGAAGATAAGGAGGGTGAAATTCTTTTGTTTCTTTTCTTTGCTGCCGAAAGCAAGAAAAAGAAGGGGGGAGGGGCTGTTCGGCCATGGGGTTTAATGCATGTGTAAATTTGTAAGTTAGATTTGATTATTTTTGCATGAAATTTATATTTTTGATGATATAATGTTATGTGTTAGTTTACCCATATTGAAATTTTGAGAGTGAATGGAAATTATGAAAGATACCATGGATGAGAAATTCAAAGGTTTAGGGTTATTTTGTTGAATACTAAATGCCTTTGAGGTGATGATTTGAGTATAAATTTTGTAGACTAAATTGGTCATATTGTGTGGTGGTTTTATTGATAATAGTTTCTGGGGACTAAAATGTTGTAAATTCAAAATAACATAGTTTAAATTATTAATTTTGTGAAATGTAGGGACTGTTCTTATGCTGGAAAATTTGGGATTTATTTACTAAATCCATTAAGTTTATAAAGTATTTTGTGATATGAAATTGGTTAGCATTAACTAGCAATGAGTTCAATGCTATAAATAAATTTAGCAAGGTATGAGTTTATTAAATTTAAGATTAGTGGGGATTGTTAATAAATTAAATGTATATTTAGTGAATTATTCAAATAAGAAGGAAATATGATCAATTAAATTTTTATTGTTAATAGTTGAGTTGAGTAAATGGCAATTGTTGTTAAATGAAAGTATGCACTAAGATATAAGATTTGATTAATTTTAGTAGAAACAAGAATGGTATTAATTGAGCTTAATTGTTAAAAATAGATCAAGTGAAGAATAGATCGAGTATCAACCGTGTGAAGGAAAAGATCACTGAGTAGACATCCGTTGTATTTTGGTAAGTTCGTAGTCCCCAAACTCGAACTTTATAAATTGTTTTAATTAATCTAGTTGCTACTTGATGCCTTAATAAATATCCCTAATGTAATGGTTAATTAAATTGAATGGAAGTTTATGGAGGAATAAGTTAATTCAATTGAATGAAGGTTTATGGAATGTGACATTATGGAATAAATTAATATATGATTAGTAGATAATTGGAGTGGAAGTGTTATTAAATTATGAAATTTGATATTGAGTTATGAAAATGTAAAAAAATTTTGGACTTGCAAATGAATAATTGACATCGTCGATTCGTTTGACTAGCGCTGGGCGCAAATATCGTTGGTTTATCTAACTAGAGCTGGGCTCATTAATTATTCATCGGTTTATTCGACTAGCGCTAGGCGCAACTTTCGTCAGTTTATCTGACTAGTGCTAGGAACACATTCTTCGGTTTATCCGACTAGCGCTGGGCGCAAATATTGTTGGTTTATCCAACTAGAGTTGGGCTCACTAATTATTCGTCGGTTTATTCGACTAGTGCTGGGCGCAACCTCCATTAGTTTATCTGACTAGTGCTGGGCACACATTTGTCGGTTTATCCGACTAACGCTGGGTGCAAACTCTTTCGCGAATTATCTGCTAGGCACCGAGTGCTGTGTATCAATTGGACTATACAGCAAGGTTTTATGAATGATCTAAGGAGGATGGAATGTTATGTTTACCTATGTATATACATTTATTCATTAGAAGATATGGTATATTCTTGAGTTAGATTATTAAAGTCGTGAAATAAATTCAAATGCTTTAGATATACTTGTGGTTATTCGAATAAGTTTGTGCCATAGTATAAGTAAATTGTTGATTGATCTATGCAAAGATATTTATATAGCAAGTAATGTGAATTGAGATATATGTTCAAACCAACTAAAGGTGAATACTTGTGAAAATTGAATATAACATGAAATAAGGTGATGAAATGCATGAAATTGAAATAGTGATATCTTGTAATGATATGTTTAGGTAGTGGTATGATGATATAATTCAATTTGAGTATTCATGGATCATATCATGTCTTAAAATGTTTGGATTATAGAAATATCACAGAGTTTTACTTAGCGTGCGATTTTGTTTTCCGTGCGCAGATTAGATACTCTTTTTGATCACCGACTTAGCATCCAACAACAACAATCCCGATCTCAAGTTTGGTGATGTTTAAATTTGTAATGGCATTTACCTAGGATGTCTTTGGTTGTTAGTTGTTTTGTGAATGTGATGTAAATTGAGTTATAAGTATATGTTTTGTTTGAAGCTAAATGTTAGTATGCATTTTGACCAAAGGCTTGATGTGTGTATGAAATTTAAAGCTTGGTGTCTTAAGTAGCTTTATGTTAGGCTAAATTGAGTGATTTTGACATATTTTAGATCCGCAAGGCCAGACACACTCGTGTGTGACTTGGCTGCGTGAGACACACGGCTAACACACAAGTGTATGAGGCCATTTTGAAGGGTACACGACCTTGCACACGGGCGTGTCGCTTGGCCGTGTGACCCAAGTCAGTGAGTTCCACTGGTACGGATACGGGTTGGGACACGGCCGTGTGTTCTTACTTCGAATGCCCACACGGCCTTAGACACGGGCGTTTGTCTTGGCCGTGTGAACCCTGTAGTAAAAAAAAATTTGCAAAATTATTCTTAAACTTTTCAAATGATATCTATTAGTCTCAAAATGTTTTAAGGGAACTTTAAAACTCGATTTAGGGACAATTCGCATTTTAATGATTGAATTAGAATATGCTTATGATTACTTATGAATTGGTGGTTAAATGCTTTGATTGGTTAGTAATACTCCGTAACCTTATTCCAACGACGGATACAGGTTTGGGGTGTTACACTTACTAAGCATTATATGCTTACGTTGTTTTCTTTCCTATGTTTTATAGATTATAGGAAGCTCGATTGATTTGGAAGCTCGTTGAAGACCTTTCACACTATCCAAAGATTATATCGGTAGATTTTGATGTTTTAGTCATAGTTGTAATGGCATGTATATGTGGACTTGTGTTCAATGAGCTAGTTGTTATGTTTGGCTTGTATATATGGTATTATGGTTGGTGTGCTTTTGGCACTTTGATGTTTGATGGTTGGTGTTTATATGGTCAAATTAATGCATAGTTTTATGGCCAAAGTGGTAAGTGTTGGCATGTTTGCAATGTGATCAATTAGTATATGCTTTGATGTGGAAATTAGTTAAGTATGTTTGGATGAAATATGACCATTTAAACACAAATTTAGGTATGAATGCTTGATTGTGATTGAGGTGCCTATATGGCATATTGGTTGTATGGTTAAATGGCCTATTAAATTGGTCTTATTATGCATGTTTTGAGCATGTTTTAATGTATTGGTTGTATGTGGAAATGGTTTGGAGGTACATACTTGAATTGGGTGAAAGAAATGGCTTGATTTTGGCCTATTTCTTGTCCACACAGTTTAAGACACAGTGTGTGTGACACACGGCCATGCGATGCGGCCATGTGTCCCCTGTAGATTTTAAAAGGTTGCAAGTTAGGAAGTTACTCGGCCTAGCACATGGACGCGTAAGGCCATTTCGAAAGTTACATGGCCTAGCACATGGGCGTGTGGCTTAGCCGTATGACCCAACTGAGAGAGTTTCACAGCACGAACATGAGCTGGGACACGGCCGAGTGTCCCTATTTCAAATGTTGCAGGGCGTGTGTCTCAGCCATGTGAGTCACACGGCCTGGCCACACAGTCGTGTAACCCCTGCAGTATAAATTTTTTAACTTTTCCCTCAATATTTTAAATATTCTTGATTTAGTCCCAAATCATTTTTGAAGTGTTTCTAAGGCCTCGAGGGCTCTAATAAGGGACAATATGCATGTGTTTGAATGGATTATGCTATGATTTATGAAATGTTTGAAACTAAATGTTTTTAAGTTATGTTTTTATGGTAATGCTCCGTAACTTTATTTTGGCGATAGATACGGATTAAAGGTGTTATAAAAGTGGTACTTAATGAACTTTCGGGAGTTGTATAACAATCACCAAGTTCAATTCTAAAGAAAGTTGTTGAAAGGCCTACAAATAATCAGTAGCATAGAGGAATCTGTCGTAGTGGAAGGGTTTCTAAGAAACCAGGCTTCTTTATTTATGATGGTAGTATTTATAATATGGAAATCAATCATGAGGATCATGATCCACTCGCTTATAAGGAGGCTATGCAAGATGTTGATTCCAAGCTTTGGAAACAAGTCATGGATGTCGAGATGGATTCGACGAAATCCAATATAGTGTGGGAACTTGTAGACTTATCGGTTGGGATTAAACTCATAAGGTGTAAGTGGATCTACAAGAGTAAGAGAATGAGGAAGGGAAAATGGAAACACATAAAGCTAAACTTGTAGGAAAAGACTACACACAGAAAGAAGGTGTAACACCCCTACCCGTATTCGTTGTTAGAATAAGGTACGAGGCATTACCGGAGTTTACAATTTTTTTAAAATCGAGACCATTCCAATTCAACATATTTTCAAAATAAAATTCATGCATATTTATAAGATAACTTCAATACATAAGCCATATCAATGGTTGACCTTATATTCATTTCATATTAACATTTATTTTATTAGCTTATACATGCCATTCATTTTCAAAATAAAGTTTCTTTAAATACCGAAGTCTTGGGGTTGATAGTGTGATATGTCTCCGACTGAATCCGATCTCCGAGCTCTTAACACTACAAAACAGGGAAAAAGGAAATAGGGTAAACACTTTGTGCTTAGTAGGCCTATGAAACAAGAATTATACTTACCTAATATTTTTAATACAATGTAATAAACATTCATACATCCATTCAATGCATTATTACCCTAACATACACAAGCTCAACATTCAAGTTAGTTCAATAATTTCCATGTATCAATAATATATATACTATGATTGATGAGCTCATCAATACCATGATTTCCATTTTTTGTTATATTTCCATATTTATCCCGTTGAATTACTCAGAATTTCAATGGATTTTCAAAGGTACACTTTAGTGTACAAATCCGGTCCGTCAATTCATATTCATGTGCGACATTTCCATTTTAGAGAGCACACTCCGTGAACCTCATCCTTACGGAGGATTACCGGTCCAAAGCTAAATCCTCGTAATATAAACTCATAGAGTATTGCGGGATTACCACCAAAGCTAAATCCTAGCAACGACAATTGCTCTAATGAGCTTGGATCGAATTACAGTCAAAGCTAAATTCAGAACCTAGTTCAGATTACCCGTCCGGCTAAATCCATTTTCCACATATTCTTGGAGGGCTATATCAGATAGGATCACCCGTCCAAGCTAGATCCTTTTACCGTCAATTCCTTTTCAAAGATCCATCGAATTTTCCTTTCATTCAACCGAGATTTCTTCCCTTTTATCAAATATATCAATGTTTCATCAATTTTCATACAATGAACATTCAAATTATATTCACATCAATAACATATATTTTAAGCATTTACGAATATAATTCAAGTTACATGAACTTACCTCGATACTAGTTCGTATACAAAATCTACTAATCGACTTTTTCCTTTCCTCGATCTAGTTCATATTTGAGTTTTTGGATCTAAATAAATAAATTCAATCATCAATTCAATACATTTCATGTTCACATGTAGCATTTTCTATAATTCTATTATTATTTTTAGTTTATTCAAAGTTATCTACTTGAGTCATAGTCACTAAATTATTTATTTCTCGAGCTACAGAACTCCAAATGAAGAACCGTTAATTTTCTCTAAAACTAGACTCACATGTCTTCATATCATAAAATTTTCATAATTTTTTGCTTAGCCAATTTGTACAGTTTATTCATTAAAGTCACCCTTGTTCTGCTATCTGGCAATTCTGACCCTTCTTCACTAAATTATCTCCTCATACAGAATTTGGATGATGTTCTAATTTATTTTTATTGAAAATAAATTCATTCAGAATTCTAAATATATAAATTTAAGCCCCTAATTATTTTTCTTCAATTTTTGATGATTTTCTAAAGTCAAAACAGAGGAACCCGAATTCATCCTGAACCAGTCTTACAAAAATCTAAATATCTCAAAATACATAATTTCTTTTCTTTCACTGTTTCTTTCATATGAAAATAGACTCAATAATCTTTAATTTCATATCTCACTCAACTTCTAATTCCACTTCTACGATTTTTGGTGAATTTTCAAACTTACTCTACTGCTGCTGTCCCAAAACTGTTTTCTTATAGCTTGTTTTGCAATTAAGTCCTTTATCCAATTCTAACTTCAAATTCTTTCAATTAAACCACTAATTCATCATTTTATTCATCATATGCTATATTCAAAAACTTTAAAACTTCAAAACTTCAACTTAAATTCATCAAAACTTTGTCCTAAAACTTATAAAGCATCAAAATTAAAAGAAAATGGTTAAATTAACTTACCTATTAAATATCCAAGCTTCAAACTTTTAATTTTCCCTTTTCTTCTTTCTTTCCTTCACGTTTGCTCTCTGTTCTTTTTGTTTTATGCTTTTGTTTCTTTTCTCCTTTCTTTTTATAATATATATTATTATTAATTTATAATAATAATTATCTTTATAAAATCTCGATTTTATACAATACACCGCCTCAACTATACAAAATGGCATAATTACCATTTTGGTCCTTTATAATTTTTAATCTATAATTCAACTTTTACTTGCATTTCAATTTAGTCCTTTCCATTTAATTACCTACCCATACGTTAAAATTTTCTAACGAAATTTTAATACCACATTACTAACATTTTATAAATATTTATAAAAATATTTCCTATCATATAAATATTCTTGCAAATATATTGAAATAAATTTCTCTTTAAATCGGATTTATGGTTGCTAAACCATTGTTCCGATAACCTTGAATTTAGGCCATTACAGAAGGCATTGATTACGATGAGACATTCTCTCCGGTAACCATGGTCAAGTCTATTTGCACACTCTTATCCATTTTTGTTGCTCACAATTACAAGATCTAACAAATAGATGTCAATACGGTATTATTGAATGGCTATCTCGATAAAACCATTTACATGGCTCAACCCACTGGCTATGTTGTCAAAGGAAAGGAACAGAAAGCTTGCAAACTGATAATATCCATTTATGGACCTAAGCAGATGTCCGCTCATGGAATAAAAGATTTGATCAAACGATTAAGACTTTGGGTTTGAGCAAAATGCTGATGAACCTTGTGTTTATAAGCGTATAAAGGACAAAAAGTGGTCTTCCTTGTTTTATATGTCGATGATATTCCACTTATCAAAAACAATGTAGAAGAGTTGTCATTGGGTAAACTATGGTTAACTTAACAGTTTAGCATGAAGGACTTGAGTGAAGCTAGTTATATTCTTGGAACTCAAATCCTTAAGGATTGAAAGAATAAAATGATAGCTCAATCACAAGCTTCACACATCGTAAGGTACTAGAATAGTTTGCAATGATCGATGCGAAGCCAGACTATCAGTCGAATGTATCGAGTTTTCATCTTTCTTTGGATGATTGTCCTAAGCAGCGGAAGAAAGAGAACATATGAGTAAGGTTCCATATGTTTTGAAAGTTGAAAGCCTTATGTATGCAATGTTTTGTACAAGTCCAAATATCTGTTTCGTAGTAGGAATATTATAAGTGGTGAAAGTAGCTTTTGAAGATAACCTTGCGGATCCATTTGTTCAGACTCTTGTAACTAAGAGTTTTAACAAACACGTCAAGAATATGGGAATGTGAAACATGAAACGTTTACTTCACTAGGGCAAGTGGGAGATTATTGGGAAATGTGCCCATATTGTAGTAAAAATGTAATTATTTTCTATGCATTTGAACGATGAATAAATAAATAAAGTTAATTTCACATTTCACTATTATATTTTTTGTGTTTTTTCTTTCATGTTTTGCATACATAGTAAAATTGTGACAAACAAATATTAGCTCATTGATTGTCTAAGTTCAAACTGATGATAAGTGGCACTATAAGAACGTTTACCTTGCGAGAAATATGACTTACTTCAGTAAATAATCTAAACGAGTCTGGAATCTCGTAAAAGAATTAAAGTGAGCATTTGATTCAAATACTTAGAAGCATTATTATGTTGTCTATAATTTCAATTGGGGAGATGACTAGTATTGACTATCGGAGCAGTTGACTCCACGGGTAGAGACATAGATATATTCATTAGAAGAATGATACATTGGACTGGACCCAAGATGAATTAATTTTGAATTCGTTTGTGAATTAATTCACTTGTGACATTTATGGTGTGATTTACCTAAATCTTAAGTTAGTCACTGACCATGGGTATGTAACTCATGTGCTTTGATATAAGTGAAGGATTATTCTCTAAAGATGATCGAGCCCATAGCCAGTATGTTGGGTACATGATTTGTGTATGGCATGGCTTTGCTAGCAAAAATGGAATTCATAGCTCGATTAAAGAGTTAACGATATCCTCTACTTGGTATTTTGTGGATTGATAAATATATAATGTGACCATGAGTTGCTTGCTCTTGAACGATTTATCATAATCATTTGTTGGCAGTGATCATATTAATCATTAAGAAGACACAATGGTGACAATGAGATAAAATAATATTATATTGGGTGAATGGATTTAACTCAAAGGAATCAATGATATCATATTAGGGTAACACACACATGACGAGGTCATTGGCAAAGCAGTTGGATGAGTTGTTTTCGTAAAGAGTATACAATAAGGAGTTTTCAATCATGTTATTTCTTGTGGTCTAACTCCATAATTAAGTAAATTGTGAATTATTCGAACGATGTTTTTAGACATAATTGCAATTACTAAAGCCCAATTGTATATGTCCAATTGGTTCCTCTGTTAACTCAACAAAAGCTCGTTCATACTGCATTTGAATCAGAAGGAAATTCTACGACTTTGGAAATAATTTAATTGAGTCGATTTATTCAATGTGAATTAAATTAGGCAGCCATGAGAATTGCTCAACTAGAGAATTTGATTAAAGAATTTTCTTGAAAAATTAATTTCGAAAATCTAAGTGATTTTTTAGAAAACTAATTTTAATCAAGTAAAATTTAATTAATATGATGTTTTTGAAAATTAATTTTCAAGTCAGACAATTGACCTAATGGGTCATTAAACTTGAAAATTGGACCCGAGATTAAAAATTGGGCCCAAGAACTCAAAATTGATACTCAAAAATTGGTTGAATCGGGCTTGGAATGTGAAACCGGACCGACAATCTAACCAGTGGCTAGATCAGATTGATTCGGCCGTCACTAGCCCAGACCCAATTGGCTTGGGATGTCGTAAGGTTATCGCACTTGCGATGGCACCATCAGATGCGACGGTGCTAGCAGCGACAACTGTGACATTCGATGGCAAATAAATATTATTTTACCTGATAATTTGATTTCAAATTAACTATTCCAAAAATAATATTATTTTAATAAATTTAACATTTAATTTAATTTTATACTTATCATGATAGTATTTTATTAATTTAATATTAAAATGATGATCTTAATATTAAATTTAATCTAATATTATCTTGATAAGTATTATATTAATTTAAAACTCTCTAAACTCTCCCTATATTAAGAGTCATGGGTCATGATTTTTGAAAAACTTGAATTTAAGAGAAAATTGTAGAGAGAAAATTTTTTGAAGAAATTATTTCAAAATTTTTAGAGATATTTTCTTATTTACAACTTAGCCCAAAAGTTTAGAGAAATTGTTGAATTACCCCACTGGTAATTTTCTGAAAAATTTTCTTATTCGAAGCAAGCTGAAACTCGACAAACATGAGTTTGAGGATAGTGGAGAAGACTATTTGGTCTAAGCGTTCATCCTAAACGAATCGAAATGATACAATTTTGATCAAGTGTTTGTTACTTTAGATATCACAACCAAGTTTTAGTTTTAGAAAAAAAATTAAAACTCTATTTCTCCTTAAACTTATTTTCTATTGCGTTTTCCAACATTATGCATGTCACATAAATCACTATGTATCAAATCAAGCATTTTTTTTTCTTTTGAACCTTAGGGAAAGGGTTTCTAGTAAATTTAGCCAGCATACATGTATTGCATTTTCAATATGATTATTAAAACATGAATTAAATATAACTTATGAATGTTATTCAATTTTCTATAATTCAAATGACCTAATCTATAATGTCACAAACAAGAAGATTCAATTATATAAGCAAAAAGAAAATATTTATTCTTATTAATAATCTTAAGTTTTAACATACCTTCATACATATACCTTTTCCCAAAAAAATCTCTCTGTAAGATAAATAAACTTATCTGCCTCAAAAACAAGTTTTAAACCAAACTTATTCAATAAACTTTAGACACTAAATTCTTCCTAACTTCTAGTACATAATATACATCATTCAATATTAAAACCTTTCTAGAAGTGAATTGTAGTTCAACAGACCTTTTGCCTTTGATTACTAAGGTGGAAAAATTCCCTATGTACAAGTTGTAATACCCCCTAACCCTAAACCGTCGCTGGAACAAGGTTACGAAACATTACCGGACCTTTCAGACAAATTACGAACATCATACAAATAAATAGCATACATATAATAAAATATTAATAGTGTCCCTTTAATGGACCCTCGAGGCTCAAAATACGTGTTACAAGTGTATCGAGACCAATTTGAGTGCTCGAAAACTTTTTCGTGAAATTCCAAAATTCTTCCTAAGTACAGGGCTCACACACTCGTGTAATGGGGCCGTATGAACTCAATATTACCCCTTTATAACAACCTAACCAACCCGCAAATTTAAACCACAATCAATCTGAAACCAATATCACAACCAATACAATTTATTTACGAATACACCTAAATTATATCAAAAATTTTAATCTCTAAAACTTACTAAATAATCATTCATATGTATCTATCAAAGTAAACTTAGAAAACTTCATTCAAATTCAATCCAAATTTAGTACCAAATGTGCTATATTAATGACTTATCATTCCTCATAACCAATTTCAAAACATTATATATATTAAGATACACAACTAAAACTACGGACTCTCTAGGCTTAGTTAAGTTGAAGTCAAATTCTTGTGAAATTTCGGCTAAGGTAGGAAAAGAGTGATGGCCAAGTAGGGACTCTCTAGGCTTAGTAATTTTACCGAAAGAGGAAAATAAGGCCATTTATAAATCTTTCCTTCTTCTCTTACCTTTGCCAAATTCTCTAGTGCTCTCTTCTTCTCCTTTATTTCTCAAAAGTCGAAATACCCGGTGTTCTAGCCAAAACTTCTTCCAAATTCCACTAGTGCCGATTCTTCCTAAAGCTCATATCTCTCTCTCTCTTTTCCTCCTTGAAACCGATTACTCCATTAAAACCCAAAAGCTGAAATCTTTTGAGCACTAGCTAGCCTTCATAGCCGAATCTTTGAGGGGCTTCAAGCAAAGGTGCTGTCGACTTTTGTACTAAGGGACTCTTCCGAGAATCGTCTCTTGTCGACTTTAAGAAAGGATATTCGAGATTTTAAGATTCAAGGTAAGGTGATATTCGGCCTTAGGCCATTCGTAATGTGTTTAATATTAGAAATTAATCTAACATAAGTCTTTAGGTATTTTGACAGATACTACAATCCAAGGTCACTTTTAGGGATTTGAAAAATCGTAAGGTAAGTGCATGAGTACATTCGGCCAAGACCCTATTGTGATATCTAGATCTATTTCGTCATTATTGAAAAGCTGAAAACTAACCCATTAAGTGATCTAATGTTGGCCGAATACAAGGTAGAGGATCACAAAGTTTCGGGATTTGATTTTTAATCCAATCGGCACTAAAGTAAAAATTTGATTACAACAATCCTACTAGGATTTGGACTTATAGCCGAATGGCTTTTTACTAACATGTTAGGGTTGGCCGAATATAGGAATTAAAGATCTAAAGCAATAGAACGAGTTTTCAAGATTTTAGTAATTTCGATAAGTATATCAGGTGTGTACCTACATTAAATCTCAATAGATTTACGATTTTAATTCATTATATGTGTTAATATGAAAGTGTAAGAATATGGCTAAATTGACCCATATACTTAACCTAGGTACATGCCACCTTTACCAAAAGAAATATACATCATCAAGTTTCTAAGGTAAAGGATTATTTAATATGTATGTATGTTATCTGAATAATGGAAAAATATGGCTAAGTACCATGTTATGGTACACAAGACTAAGGTACGTTTTCCTCCTCCTACTATGAGTATGATAAGACTTTTTATGGGATAGGTTCTAGAATGTGGTGACTTAAGACCACAATATCCGAATGTGGTTTAGAATGTGGTTAAGACCACGAATTTTATAAGGGCGATGAGCACGTCATCGCGATGGCGCCTTCGATGGTGTGTAGCGGATGGAGGGTTGATGGATTGTTTGACTTCACTAACTAAACCCTAAATGCAACTTGTTTTCAACTCGCCCAACCCAAAACAATCTCTCTTTCAAAAAACAAGTTTTCCTAAGTAACAAAAGAATTTGAAACAGTTTACACCGAGAACATACCAGATCCGGTCAAGCACCCATATACTTAACTAGGTACATGCCACCTTTGAAATATACATCATCAAGTTTCTAAGGTGGGATAGGTTCTAGAGTATGGATATACTCAATGGTATTACTATAATTTAAATTATTTAAGTAAAATAACAAATAAACATATCAAATTATATAACAATTAATTCATAAATAAATTAATTTATTCTTAACTTTCATTTCTCAACAATAACAACTCAATTTGGCTATTCATCAATTTAATATCATATAACTCTCATTTGAACATCAATCTCTTCATGAATCTTTAGTTCATTCTTTTCATTCTCATTTCTCAATTTCAATTCACTTTCCATTTCATGAACAAAGTCGATCATTTTCATTCAATTTTTTCTATTTCATTTATTTGCCCCTATTAACAAGACTTGGACTTTGGCGGATACACGGATCTAACCAAACACACCAGAATGGCTCTCAGTGCCCCATCGGATAGTTCGAAACAATAGATGATACCCAGTGTCTCATCGGCCAAGCCGAAGTAAGTTGGTACCCAGTACATCATCGAATCTATCCAAGTAATATAGTGACACCCAGTGTCTCATCAACTCGTGGTTGAAGTATCCCTGAACACTTTCAATCCTATGGCATGCCAACTATATCCGACTTAGCCCGACTAGTTAATAGGGTATTTATATCACTTTCCAATATCTAATCAGAACACATTTCGGATAATTTCACTTCGATTCAATTCAATTCGATTCACTTTTCCAATCAATATACAATTCATATGTTCACACATATTCATAATTTCATTCACTTTTATTCAATGTAATATTCATACTCACCTCAATTTCACTTACCAAGTACTTTAATTAAAATTTAACAATTGATAATAAATAAATTCCAATTATAGTAATACAAATCTAGAATTTTCCTGAGTTACTCCCCGTCTACTTTCTCTTTCCCCTTTTTGGCCGATGTCTTCGGCACGACGTTAGCTACTAAAATTAAAATAATTTACAATTATTAATACAACACCAATTTATATCTAATACTTGAATTTCCTACTCAACTTTTACTATAATTCCAATTTAGTCCTAACTAAATTCATTTATATTCCTATCACAATTCATGCTTTATTTCCATTCAATTTCCTACTAAACTTAAACTTAACCAACTAATTTTCATCATAAATTCTTAATTTTGAAATTCTTGCAATTTAGTCCCTCTAGCACAAAACTTATAACTTATTTTATAATTTAATCCTTTAACCAATTCTAACTAGATATCCTATCAAATAAATCTCTAATTCATCAATTTTCCTATCATGAAATATGTCTAAAAATCTATCAACTAACAAAATTTCAACATAAATCCAATGATACTTTGTTCTAAGATTCCAAAAACATCAAAATTATAAGAAAATGGACTAAATTGACTTACCAAGTTAAACTTGAAGCCTTAAAACCCTAGTTTTTCGTTTTTCTTTTCTTTTCTTCTTTCTTTCTCCCTATTTCGTTTGCTTCTCTGTTTCTTTGTTCTTTCTTTTCCATTTTATGTGTTTTGTTTATTATTTAATTAATATAATATTATAATAATATAATATAATAATAATTTCTTAAACAATAAGTAATTATATATATTTTACAAGTGTATACATGTACTTATTACACATGTATATTATCATCACCAATAATTGTCAAAATTTTATTTATTTTATATAATAATATAATATAATATAATAAATTTATTAAATACTTATTTATTAAGAATATATATATATAATATACATATTTTAACTAAAAAAATATCTTTGATATTTTACACTTAAACCGCCTCAATCTTTGCAATTGGCTTATTTGCCTTTTTAGTCCCTTTAGCTTTTCTTTAATCTATAATTCAACTTTCACCCCAATTGCAATTTAGGCCTTTTTCCTAATTATTCCTAATTAAGACAAATTTACCTAACCAAAACCTAATTAAATACATAACTAGCTTCGTAAATATTTTTAATAAATATTTACGAACCCGTTTTACTAAAATGGAGGCCCGATAACATACTTTTTGATGCATGTGAATTTTGGGTCATTACACAAGTCATTGCCATATTTGCTTTGTGTGAACTTGGTGAACATACTTTTGTCTTTGCAACATGTTTGGTTGCTCCAGTATCAATCCGCCATGCGTTATCATATTGTGCCATATTAATTTCAGAAATCACGGCAACGAAATGTTCATTATTATCAACCTTAGAAAAATATTTCTTCTTTAAAACTCGACATTCTTTCTTGAACTATCCCAACTTACCACAATGGTAGCATAAGCTTTTTTGTTTCTTTTTGAACTTAAGTGCTCTAGCAGTTTGTTTGAAACTTCTCTTGGATGGTTTAGTAGTTTGTACTTCCTTCATAATATGCATTTGGGCATTTTCAAAATCTAGGTTTTGATCTTGCTTTTGATATTCTTCTTCATTATGAAGATGACTTGCCAAAGCCTTAAAAGATATTTCATCTTTCTTATGTTTTAGACTTCTTTTAAAGTTTTTACAAGATAGAGGAAATTTGTCTATAATGGAGGATATAACAATCATTTCATCCATTTTCATATCATAATGTTTAAATTGATTCAACAATTTTTGGATATCACGAAAATTTTCCATAACAGAATAACCATCAATCATTTGATAATTATTGAAATGATAAATTTCTTATTTGTAGCATCTTCAGTCATGTATCTTGTCTCCAATTTGTCTCATAGTTCTTTAGTGGTGACCTCGTTTTGGTAGGTGTCAAACAAACCATCAGATAAACTATTCAATATGTGGCTTATGCATATGTAATCAACATTATCCCATTTTTACCTTTCTCGAGTTACAACAATAGATTCGTTTCAATTCTCTTCCAATCTTGGAGTATCCAAAACATAATCAATCTTCAAAGTTGATAGCAAGAAATGCATCTTTTTCTGCCATTATTGAAAATTGCCACCATTGAATCGTTTAAGCTTGACAAATTTGGAAACTGATCTACCACGATTTATTATGCTTATTTTATATCCTTTTACACTTTTTATAGCATGTTTAAGAGTAAAATTGAGTCATTTTAGAAATAATTTATGCTTTTAGAGTCTAAGTAGTAATAGTATAATTTTTAATAGTTTTTATGGTATTTTATAACTAATAAAGATTATGTGGTTATGTAGGATGGATTGGGAGTTGACAATGCAACTTCTGGGATGAAACTGCTACTGATGTCACGACAATAAGACATGGAAGTTGCGACATTGAAGATAGACGCAAGGAATGGCCAAAACAGATTCCATGTCGCGATGAGAAAGCACTCGACGTCACAACAATTTCCTACGCGTGCTGACTTCGATTTTAAGGGCAATTCGGGCTCTTTTTCCATCTTTAAAACCCTAATTGTTATAGCATGTTTTCAATGAAATCAGAAAATTAGTTTTGAGGCCATAAATTTGAAGTCAAAAAATTTATTTTAATATTATTTTATTATCTACAGTATGGTATAAATATCATATAAAAATTTTATTAAGAAATTTTACCATTTACATACCTGATTTGATAAAAAGGACTAAATTGCATAAAGTGCAAAGGTTGTGTTCTAATAGCTAAATGTATTAAATAGCTATAGAACTTTAAATTGGAGGTCCTTATATAGTAAATAGGCCACTAAAGTGCTTAGTGGTTAAGCATGAGTAGTCATCATTGGAAATTGAATAATTTATTAAGGGTAATTTTTGAAATTAATGATTAAAGTTATAATAAATAAAATAAAATAATCTATTCTCATCATCTTCCACCAAAAATAAAAAAAGAAAGAAAGAAACCTAGCCATGGAAGCTTGAATTTGGGCAAGCTTATTTTGCTCAATTAGGTATGTATTTTTGTCCCATTTTTATGATTTCTATGTTTCCGAGATCATAGTAGCTTAATCTAGCTAGCTCGGGGATTAATTTGTAAAATTGTTAAAGTATTAGGGTTTTCCATTGATGAATATGCTTGAATTTTGAAGTTTGATAATAGAAAATGAATGGTTGTTGTTAGATAAACAACTTTTGTAAAGAGAATTTTGATGGAATTATCAATTAGGGATTAAATTGAAAAGATGATAAATTTATGGTAAAATTTGTGAATTTTTTAAAATATATGGGCTGCTATTAATATATATAAAATAGGCTATGAATTTCATTTTTCGAGCCTAAGGACTAAATTACAAAGGAACTAAAAGTGTAGGGCAAAATGGTAATTTTGCCAAAACTCCATGTTAGATTAAAATGAATGAGAATTATATTGAAATGATTTAAATTCATTCGTATAGATCTTGTTAGACTTCGTACAAAGTTAGATCGAGTTAAAGAGAAAATATTGGATTAGTCGCCTTCGTATCTATGTACATTTGTCGAGGTCAGTTCATGTAATTAAATTGAGTATTTATATGTTTTAAATTGAATTAATTGTTTGTGATTTGTATAATTGCCATGTATAAATACCGATCATATATCCGACGATTACCGAGTCTCATTTGAGCCTTAGAAATTCATAGGATACAAATGACATATCATTAGGGTTACTGATTTGGTTTGGGTCCTGCATATGTTGCGGACACACCACAACTCGCATGAGCTTCTCGTTTACAACTCATATGAGCATACAAGTACATGAATTAACAGATTACAATTAAGTACACTTTGTGTGTACTACCCATGTATCCAACGATATTCTAAATGGTTTAACGGGCACAGTTCTATTACGAGATTATATGAGTTCAATATGAACTATTACTAGTATTTACAGTAAATACATGAAATATGATTATTTGATAAATTCAACCATGTGTGTTGGATTTTATATGTGATTTTCATAGCTAATATGTTGGTGATCATGTATTTAGGCTTTTGGCCAAATTGGTTGAGATATGTTTTGTTTACTTACCTATTTTATGGATATACGGTAAGTTAAATTTGGTGTTATACGAACTTACTAAGCTTAAATGCTTACTTTGTGTTATTTTCCATATTTTATAGTAATTCGAAAGCTCATACGAGTTACAAGCTGGTCGGAGCTATTTCACACTATCCATCGATCCTTTTTGGTACTTTCAGTAAATTAATTTAGGTTATAATGACATGTATATGTTAATTTGGCCAATGTTGGCATATAATTGTTTTGTTGAGATTAGCCACTTATATAGCTTGTGTTTGGTATATTTTGATGTATATATATATGTGGCCTTACCATATTTGATGTGTGTTTAATATGGTAGAATGATGAAAAGTAAAATGTTACTTGAATATGCATATATGTATTTGGTTATTTAGGTAAGTTTGGATATTTTTTGTATGTGATGATATTTCTTGTTTAAGACTTGATTATGGCTTGTTTTGAATGTCTTGTTATGGCTTGTTGATATGCAATTTGTTGTGTTTAGGTTGGTACCAAATTGAGTGAGAAATGTGGCTAGGAAAATGGTCTATTTTTGTCCACACGGGCAGAGACAGGGGCGTGTGTCTCAGCCGTGTATGACATACGGTCAGGTGACACAGTCGTGTGTCCCTTATATCTTTTAAATTGTACAAGTCGGTATGCTCACACAGCCTAGCACACGGGTGTGTGGTTTGGCCGTGTAGCCCAAGTCAGAGAGTTATACGGGCACGGACACTGGCTGGGACATAGTTGTGTGTCCCTATTTCGAATACCCACATGACCTGAGACACGGGTGTGTCTCCTAGCTGTGTGAGTCACACGACTTGGCCACATCGCCGTGTGATCCTTGGAGCTTTGAAAAATTTCAATGAATTCTAAAAAATTCTTTGAGTACTCGATTTAGTCTTGATTTGTTTTTAATGTGTATTTTGGGCCTCGAGGACTCACATAAGGGATAAATTTTTATTTCAATTGGTTTCTGACATGAATGTTATATGATATGAAATGTCTATTTATTTGATCTGTAAACTCCGGTAATACTCCTTAACCCTGTTCCATTGATAGATACAAGTTAGGGGTGTTCCACTAATTGTTATAATAAATGGAGGAGCACTTTGGTCTTTGGATTCTTCACTATATAACCAACATTCTACTCAAAATTAAGGGGAGATGTTCAGTGGAGATGAACAAATATTCAGTAGAGTAGATTAGTATTAGGCTAGGTTTTCTTTTAGAATAATTTTGTACTTTTTTATTTATTTTCTTTTTAGATGTTATTCTAATTGTTAGATTGAATTTCTACTTTCCGATTAAACTTTGCATTCGAAGAAGATTCAAGACTTCGTGATCAACCAGATTCCAACAATAAGAATTTTCTCGACTCAATCATATTTTTACATTTTCTTTTGTCATTTATTTGATCAAATGTTTGTTTATTGATGAGAATGAGTTATGTAAACATCTTTTATGAATTAATTGGTTAATCGATTATTTGATTGGTTTTGATTGTAATTCAATTGTGAGTTGTTATTTGATTTCTCCAAATAATTAAAATACTAGAATTGACGCTTCTAGTAGAATATTTAGGCATATGAGATTGAAAGGGTATTTTGTTGTGTATCGATTTGGTCAAGTTGTGCCCATTGAGTGAGGCTAAAAGGGTATCTTAGATGGTAATCCTTAAGTAGGATGAAAAGGTATTTCTGGGTAAGGGTAGTAATAATTCAACGGGTTAGGATTTTAACTTAATTAGTAATTAATTAATTGATTGATCGTTACATTATTTAATTGAGAAATAGGAATTCATTTAGTAGTTAGTAAATTAGAAGTAGTTTTATTTTAATTAGTTTCATTTAGTTTAATCATGGATTCACACTACTAATTCGTAACTCAATTAAATTGATACTTGTTTTGAATAACTAATTTAGTAGCAACGATCACCAATTTTGGTATTCCCTTGGGTACGGTCCTTAGAATACTTTCGTATTTTATTGTAAATAAAACTATATTAAAATTTGACTTGTTCTCTTGCAATATACCACATTTTATATCTTTTATTAGTATTTTTTATAACATCGGTGCACACACATCGAGACGCGATAAAAAGCCAACTCTTTTAGTGTTCCGCTTTCATGTGTTGTAGTAGTCATCATGAAAATGAATAAAACCTTAAATTTGTTAGTGTGTAACTTTGGTGAGGAAAAGCTCGAACAAACGAATGAAACACAAACAATAACTTAAACAAAAAAAAAAGGAAGTAATAGGACATGGCCCCAAGGCGTGTATCAAGTCACTATCTTTAAATTTCTATTCGTCTCCATTTATAATTGTTGTGTAAATGAGTTTCGAACAAATGAACCTCGAGGATACAATGAAGCCCGGTGACTTTTTGCATTTCATATTGAAAAAAACAGAGTATAACAAGAAAATCAAATTTTATAAAGAATTTCTAACTATAAAAATTCTTTATAGAACAATTTAAGAATAGTAGAAGATGGAGGAAGAATAGAAAGAACTTTTAAAAATTTTTTGGTATATTTTTCAAATAAAATCTCACTATTATTTATAGGATTTCGTGTCTCTTTATAGAGACATAACTTTCGAGAGGTGTCTTTTACGAATAATCACATCTTTAAAATAGACATAATTATTTAACTTATATCTCTTAAATGCATATAACTAGTAAAGTAAAAGATACAATTATTCAAGTAACATTTCTTAAATAAACATAACTATTCAATTAATATTTCTTGGATAGTTATAATTTTTGTCAAAAATTAAGTGATATAAATCTTCGAATTTAAGAGACTTAACTTATTATTATGATAGTAATAACTCTTGATCAATAACCAAAAGATATAACTTTTAATTAATTACACCGTTTATTTATAGTTCTTAGAATATTATAAGTATTTGAAAATGTTCCAACAATGGGTACGATGAGAAAGTTTGGTGATTCAGTATTGATGGTAAGAAGAGATAAATGGTGGCTATGAAGGTGGTCTCGTGTTTTGGTGGTGGCCGATGATGGTAATGGTTGTGGGGTTGAGGAGAGTGGCTTGATTAAAGGTATATGGTAAGGTGATGATGGAATTTGTGGGTGACGGGTGACAGGGTGAGATAGTGGGCAATGGTGTTGAATATTGAGGGAAGTTGAAAAAAAAAATGCTTTGACTTTTTTGCTCTGAATTTCCCAAAATGCAGTTCGCCCCCTTTCTTCTTGTGTAGCTTATAAAAGAACCTTGGCGTGGGATTTTGGTGAAGCTACAAATAGAAGCAACAGAGTGATGAAGGCATAGGGGGTGGTTGGTGGTCGCTGACAGATGATAGGGGCATGGTCATAGGCAGGGACGGATCAGAGATTTTACTCTAAAGGGTGAAACTTTTAAATCCAAATAATTTTTTTTAACATAAAAAAGTGTCAATTCTTTAAAAAAACTTGAAGATTGTAATAATATATTAAACAACAACATATTAGGAAAAGAAAAATAAAAAATAATAAGTCAAGTAAATAAACAACGTAATTCATGTAAAAATATTTACTGAGAGGTATTTTGTATAAGGAGCATTAGTATATGATTATTATTAAAGTTTTATAATTAAAATTAAAAATACTTTTATTAATATAAGAGGAAGGTAATTTGTATGGGGAAAATGTTTTTACACACCAAATCTAAAATACATGATAAATTATATATAAAATTTTAAAATATGACCCCTAGATCCATCCCTAGTCATAGGAGGGTTTGTGACAATGAGAGAGTGGCATAAGAGAGTTGGTTGCTGGTAAGAGTGATGGGATTGTAGGGACCGAATTGTAAAACTTGAGGGGTCCTTTTGTAAATTTTCCATTTTTTGTATTTTTGAAATTATGTAACAAAAAAGTATAGTAAATATTTATAATTATATAAACCCAAAATGAATGAGCCTAAGTGTCAATAGAATACTAATAAGCTCAAATCAAATTGGGCCTTTAGCCGAACCCACTTTTAGAAAGGCTGAACACAAATTTTCCAGCTCAAAATAAAATAATGAAACAGGTTTAATTAAATCAAATTTAATGAGCTCATCATTTGCAAATTCATTAAGCTCTTAAAATTAGATTAAATCTAAGCCTGGACAAAATTCGATATCTACAATTCTCCTTTTTTACCCTTCACTATGCAACACATCTAAAACAAGAGAAGGCTTGCCACACCAAAAACACAAATGAGAAGGCTTGCCAGCGTCTGCAAATAATAATAAATAATTTATATATATATATATATATATATATATTGCACTTTGAAGTTGAAATATGGAGTTACGTAATTGTCTGATAAAGGTGGGTTTAGAGGGGTTGCGGTTAGTTGGAATTAGTGTAAAAATATCAGTGATATTAAATTTAAATACTGTAACATGAAATAAAAAGTAAATTAAATACATCGCACCGTATTTCGCTGCCTATTCAAATCTACCCTCAATTATAGCCCTCATTCTTCTTCTTTCAACCTAATATGCTTTTAAATGTTACGGTTAAATTTTGTTAATAGTCCTTCTACTTTATAATAGTTGTAGATTTAATCCCTATTCTTTTATTTGATCAAATTTAGTCTCATACTTCTTGAATTAATAAATTTTAGACGCTGTATTTTTCAAAATTTGAAATTTAAATCTTGACGCAGTTAAATCACTTGGTTAAATTTAATTTAATTATTGGTGTTGTATTGTGCATACAGTTGTAGATTTAACCCATTTTCTCTAATTGAATCATTCTAAATCTCTATGCTTTTCGAATTTTGAAATTTCAAGTTTAACGCAAACGACAGTTGATAATCCATTTTATTGGATTTTTGGGAAGTAATATATGTAAATAATAAGCTAACATGACATTTTATATATATGATAACATGTTTGGTACATTAAATTTTAGAAATAAAAGAATTTATTTAGTAAATTGAACAATTATTATTTGATTAGAAGTAAAATTTTACAAAAACTAACCAAATAAAAATATAGAAATTAAGAACAAAAGTTAATGTATTTAGGAGGAATGAGATGAATTGGCAGGGTTGAGTAAAAGTGGTGGATTTATCCAATTGAATCCAGTGAAATAAATAAGCAAACTACTGATCCCCTCACACTAAAAGTCCCAACCATCTATTTAATTGTTTTAATCCTATACTCTCACCTATACATAACTTTAAAACTTTTATATCAACATTTCATTATATAATAGTTAAGCTTCTTTTTTTATTATTATATATTTTTATAACATCTTTTCATAAATTTGATTTTAATAATAAAATATTTTAATCATATTTTAATAAATAAAATTACATTTATAAATTTTATTAAAAATATTTTATCTAAATTTTAAGACATTCGAATATCATCTAAATCTCAAATGCTTTAGACCATTTTATACCATCCTAATATTTGAGAGAGAAATTTGAACATATTAAATTGAATACCCAAAAACCCAAACTCAAAGATGAGGAATGGTAAAACAAAAGGTACAGATATAACAACTGAGTTTGTGCTAATATTTAGGATCATCAACAGGGAAAAGAAGAAAAAGCCTATTCCACTCATACTATGAAAAAGGTAACAAGAGCTTAATTGTAAGTTAAAAATACCAACTCCCACAAATCCTTAGTATACGGAATGTCTCAAGGCTTACGATGCTGGGTGTAAATGTAGTCCAAATGAGCCTCTGAGATTAATCTTCTCTTCAAGCACCCATCATCTCCCACATCACAATCTTCCACCCCCATTAGTTGCTGCAAAGCATAGGAAAACAAAAACATCAATTTTTACCTCATACAACAACATTTAGCCAAGTAGATGAAATGTATAGATATATTTTAAGCTTACATTCATTAGTTCAAAGTCCTCCCTATCTGTAACTTGACTAAGCTCTACCTCTTCTTTTCCTGCAGAAGATGCTCAACTTTAAATCCCTATATAGCAAAAAGAAGGAAGGTGAATAAGATTAAGAAGACACTCACCTTGTTTGTTTTCCAAGAAACGAGCGGATAAATGGGAAGAGGAAATTAGGATTAGAAAGAAGAGAAGAAGAACAGTAAAAAGAAAGCTTGGCTTCATGGTTTTCAGCTTCAGACACGCTATGCTGAAGCTCCTCACACACCTCAACGCAAATACTAGAAATCGAGGGTGGAGAGAAAGAGGGTAAGACTTTTAAGAGGGTTTAGTCACTGTCTGCCATAATGGTAAATGGTCCAAGCAAAATCCAAGAACTCTGCAAAATTCGATGGCAATATTAATGGTTTAACTCTTAAGAGTGTCACCAAAGTCAACCTTTTGGAGATGCTGACAGTTGTTGCCCATCATCACATGTTATTAAAACAAGTGTAAATGATGATTGTAATGAAGATCATTTTTTCCTTTTTCGTTTTTCATGCTATTTAATTTGTTTGCATGGGAAAAAGATTGTGCAATCTGTATTGAACACAATGGTGTCATGTTTCCACTAACAATGGTTGGGCGACTGAGGAACCGCTTTATTCTTAGTGCTTTTCTTTTCTTAATAATGGGCTATTTTTAAAACTTGAAAAATGGTGATTATTTGCTTCTCTTTTGGATTATTTGCAGCGGGAATTAATGATTTTCTTTTCCCAAAAGAAACCCATTGCTGGGATTGGATTCTGTGCTGGCAGAGTTGTCTATTTTATCAAAAATTCTATTGAGAATTGAAACGAGATTAAAAGTTTTTTTTTTTTACAAGAATGGTTGGATTATTATTGGAATTAAAACAAAGCACGATCTGTAAAGCCCACACTATCTCAAAAACAAGACCTACAAATAGACAACCCAAAAAGATTTCAACGGTCAGACTTAACAGCGATTTAATTGAATTTTAAAATTTTAAAAATCACAACTCATTAATTATCCATGGACTTTGAGATAAAAAAAAGAAAGTGTTAGTGATTATTTCCTACAAAACAGAGGTTAATTGATGAAATATTTGAACCATTTAAATTTATTTGATTAGTAAAAAATTTATTTCAACAAAATATTCTAGTAAAATTAAAGTTATCAGGGTAATTAATATAAATCTTAAGAGATAAAAATATAAAGAGTTTAAATCTCTTAAAACTCTTATATTATAGATAAACATAAATCTAATTTGATCTACACCATTAAATTTAAGAAAGCATAACTATAAATAGAGGCATTACCTCGCTCAGTTGTAAACTTTTATTTTGTAAATATAAGATTGATTTAGAGAAATTTAAATCTAAAAATTTTACCTAATACCACAAAATTTGCTAAATTAAAATTCTAATCTCATAACATGAATAGGGATATAAGATAACGATAGTAGTACCCACATGAAGCAAAATTGACGACGACACCTCATGCAGGGACATGAGATAATGATAGTAGTACCCAGTGACCTAACTTAGATTTAATTATGAAAGAAACAGTTAAAAGGACGATTCTAACAACAGGTTTCCGTACTTAAATGAGTAAAAAATGGATATGAGTTGGATTTTTATTGGTAGTTTATTAGATTAGTTTAGTAATTGCAAGACTAAAGCTTTTGTATAAAAGTCGTTTAATCGGATGTTGCAATTTTTATTTCTTTCTATGGTGCGGGTGTTTGCAAGCTTATTCACTCTCTTGCTCCAAATTTCATTTGGAATTCTTTTACCGATCTAGGTCGAAAAAAATGGAGAAATTAAGTTGGGATTTTTTTTTTATAATTTGATTTGATTTTAATTAGATAATGTCACTAACCCACATAAATTCAGTTATTTTATTTCATTGGACATTGAAAAGTTGAAAAAAACCAGTTCTTTTAACATATAAATACATTTAAAACTCAAAACAAAACTCATTGCTTCTAAATTCTAAATATTACTTTTATTATGTTTTTACATATTTTATAATTAAATAAAAATCTATCTATTTATTATGTTTTCTGTTCTTTTTCTATTATTATTGTTGTTAGAACTTTTAAAATTTTACTTATCATTATTAATATTTTCAAGTTGGGTGTTCTTTTTGCTGTAATTACACACATTAAGAGTTATGAAATAAAAATAATTTAACATTTAATTATGTTCAATAAAGATTGAATGTGATTTATAAATTTTACAAATTATTTTTAGATAAAATATTAATTGAGATTTTATGTATAGTTAAAAAAGGATAAATCTCAAAACTATACATGAATTATGGTTTAATGTGCAATTGTATACATGAACTTTGATTTTGTACAATTTTATGCATGAAATTTTAATTTGATCCAATTTCTTTGTAAATTATTAACACAATTATTGATATAACATCATTTTATGTTTATATATTTCATATATAAAAAGTTATTTTTGTCCAATATAAAAATAAATTGATGTATTTATTTCGTTAAATGTGTATGATTAAATCAAAATTAAAGTTTCAAGTATACATTTGAATCACAATTAGAGTTTCACGTGTATAATTGCACCAAAGTAAAGTTTATGTATACTGTCGAAACCATTTTATTTTTTTAAAAAAAAAGGATCGACTTTAAAAAATATGGAGTCGCCACCAATCTTTTTTGAAAAGTGATTGGGTCACCTTATAAAACATTTTGGTCTACGAATCTTAAGAAAACAGTTCGGGAGTCGGTTACGCACAAGGAAGGATTAGCACCCTCGCAACGCCCAAAATTGGTACCTTAGTGATTGATTAATGTCCTAATATCGAAAATTGGGAGAGATTTTAAAATACGAATCCTTTAGAAAATGTTTGGATAATTCGAATTGGATATCGAAATTCTCTTGTTCCGAAAGAATGAAATATCACATCCAGCATGTTAGGATACGATGTTTCAAACCCTTGACACCAAGATCATTTCATGATTTCTAAAATTCATGCATTGCGATTTTAAAAGGGTATTCCGTTATTTGGCCAAACGAAAAAACCGAAACCCAGCACGTTAGGGCACGATTCCTCGAATTTCCAAACATGAAATATTGCCTTATTTTTGAAGTTAAGAAAACACGGTCAAAATCTTAAAAGGATATTTAGTCATTTGGACGAACGGAAAATCGAAACCCAGCGTGTTAGGGCACGATTTCCTGAACTTCCAAACACAAAATATTACCTTTGTAAAAACGCTTTTTATGAGTTTGGGTAAAAAAGTGAGAAAGAAATAAAAGTAAAGTCAATGTAACCTTTTTTTTTGATAGAAGTCAATGTAACCTTTAAAATAGAAAATTGGGTAAGTTCATAATATACATAATAAGACAATAATAATGAGAACAATAATAAAATAAAATATAATTATAGTGATAATATATATTATATAAAAATAACAATGATAATAATAAGAATAATAATAATTATACTAATGAATATAATAATAATTATAAAATTAATTACAAAAAATAATAGTATTAACAATATTAAAATAATAATTATAATAGTAAAATAATAATAATACTAAATTAGCAATAATAATAGTAATAATAATGTTAATAGTAAATGAAAATAATAATAAAAGTTATAGTAAAATAACATAGTATTAATAATAAAATAATAGTAATAATATTGAAATTAATAGTGATTAAAAAGTAATAGCAAAAAAAAAATATTAGCAATCTTGAAAGTAATAAAATAGTAGTATTAATAATAGTAAGAATTAAAATTAATAATGAGAATGATAAAATGAATAATAGAAATCACAGAAAGAAAAAAAAAAAAGGGATGAAATTGCACTTAAAATAAAGGTTTGGGGCGAATTTTTTTTAAAAAAAAGGGCCTATTTGAGTGCGCGAATAACATGGAAGGACTAAGGAGGAAAATTGATGGTGGTGGAAAAAGTCTTAAAATTTATATAATGAATGATCGAGCCTAGAAACTAACTATTACCACGATTGAGGCAAGCGTACCTATAGAACAGTAGTATAGTTTAGTGGCAAGACCGGATTGTCGAACCCAAGGGAACTAAAAGTACTAATACTAACTTTCTTCTTATTATTTAGCCTAAGAATTAAGGGAATTGTTGTTTAATCTAAAATTAACTAACTACTAAGCTAAATATGCTAAGACACAGAGAAGGAATTGGGGAAATATTTGTGGGAATACCAATTGATTAAGACAATACTCGAGGAAGAATCCACCTAGACTTCACTTGTTACCTAACTCTGAACCAGACGATTTATTCACTTGACTTGATCCGTAGGATTCCCTAATTTATATTAATACCTCTCTCGAGGCTACTAACGTCTAACCCTAGGTTGATTAATTGAAATCTCTTTCTAATTAAAACCCTTAGAATTGCATTAACTCGATCTATGGACTCCCATATTAGGTTTGACCCTAATCCGGCAGATTTTCGTCATCCTATCTCTAGGGTTGCGATCAACTCTGCTTAACTATGCTAGATCTACTCTTAAATAGGGAATATTCCTCCTCTGCCTAAGCACATCAATACTTGAATCAATATCCTGAAATATCAAAGCAAGAATTAAGAACACATAGTTAATAACAAATCAAGTATTTATCATGTAGTTCATAAAATAATAACAAGATCCGTCTTAGGTTTTATCCCCCTCAGGTATTTGAGGGGTTTAGTTCATAATTATAAAAGAATACATCTCAGAAGAAAAATAACAAAACATAAAGAAAACCCTAAAACCCCTGAAGGAATTGAAGGAGAGATCCTCAGCCTTGAGTGTGATTTTGGCTTCTGGGATGGATCAACTGGCTTTCTTCGAGTGAATCCCACAATTCGGCCTCTCTGGCTTGGCTCATTGGCCTAGATGAACTCGCCCTCTAAAGGTTGGCCTCTAAGGTGTTTATATAGGATTTTGGAATGTCTTTCTTTGCCTCTAAGTACCCTGATCTGAATGAAACTCTTTTTGCTATGGCAGGGACACGCCCGTGTGGCATGGTCGTGTGAATCGAATCCAGCCTGTGGTCGGATCTACTAAAGAGGCACGTCCGTGTGTCTCGTGCCTAGGCCGTGTTGATTTTGTACTTTGGCCCATTTTCTCCGTTTTTAGCCCGTTTCTAGTTCTTTTCATCCTCTGGTGCTCTCCTAAGTATAAAACATGAAATTAAAGAATTAGAAGCACCAAATTCCACAATTCAGGGAATAAATCATCCAAAAGTATGCTAAATGTGGGATTAAAATATGAACATATTACGGTTTATCAAATACCCCCACACTTAAGCATTTGCTTGTCCTCAAGCAAAATTCTCAACTCACAATTAAAACTAATTTCCCTCGATTCATAATTCTTATCAATGATGCCTAATCATAATTCATAGACAATTTATACATGGATAATTTAACTAAAAGAGTCTTGAAGATTCAAACAATCAAAGTCACAAGTTTGTAGCACGAAAAATATAGTGTTTCCCTTTATCTAAATAATTACCTTTAATTCAAAATCGACAAGAGTTGACATCCTCACTAAAGATTCACTCAAATCACTCAAAGTGTTTAAGGTTCAAAATTAAGCTCTCAAAAGTCATACATAAAAGTTAATCCCCTAGGCTTGCCTGAAAATCAAATCTCCACCACTATATAATGAAATGATACGCAGATCAAAAGGTCCTTAAAAAAGGGTTGTAACGGGGCTTAGGTTAAAGGTGTGGATAAAGGCTAAATTAAAGGGTTAGAATCGAGATTGAATTGACAATTTACCTAACTGGAAAAATGAACTAGTCCTGAATAATTACATCAATTGAAAACTAATAATACGACATTTTTCTTCAAGATGTTGAATTTAAACGTATAAGCTCACTTAATCACAGAATTAATAATGAATATACTTCGATTATTTTTTTAAGAACAAATCAAGTAAATACATAATATAAGATGAATTTAACCTCTGAAATAAAATAATTAGGCAACTGATCAAAATCAAATCTCGATAGAATGGTAGTCAAGAGAAATTGTGATAACAAATACAAGATGGGTTTTAGGTTAATACTAGCGGGTGAATCAATAAAAGGGTTCTTAGGATCAAAGGGGTTCACTAGGGGTTAATTGTGAGAGGAGGCTTTTAGCGGAGTGAGTGGGTTAAATCCTAAGTGCCTTTATCATCTTTGTATATCAAATCAATGATGTGGTCTTGACATGTATAATTGAAGCAAGTTCTAGAATAACAAATCAATGTTGACACACTCATAATCAATAAATTGAGCACGAAAAAATATATGTTCTAAAAGGCTCAAAATCTCACAAAAATTATGGTTTTTGATGACAACCTTGCAAATTTCAAACTTCAAGGTAATATTCAAATTTAGGTCAACAACCTAGCAAATTTTTAATTCTGAAAAATAGATTTATCATGCTTGATTCTCTAGTATCTTAGAGTTTAAATCATCAATGCACAATTAACTATGACTTAATTCAAAACATATCAATAAAAATCATAAATCAAAAGAAATTTCACTCTAATCGTTACATGAGAAAATTCACTTAAGAACAAGATATCATTCAGGGATTTGAGAATAATGCAAAAAGTTAGGAACTTTTCAAAATAAAATTCACCCCCCACACTTAAGATTTACATTGCCCTCAATGTACAAAGATATATATGAAATCATAAGAGATAGGGAGAAGTGAAACTTCTTGATTTTTGGATGGAGTCCTTGAGTTGGAGGTGTGGAAACTTGATTCAGAGGTGAAAGATAAGTTGGAAGGGGCTCTCTAGTGGTGGTGTGGTGGCCGCCAACAATCTTTGCGCTAGATGAAGAAATTGGGAATCTCGTGAAGAGTTAGCCAGGAAATAATAAGAACAATTTAAACTATACTAATTATATATTTAAAGAAAATAAAGATAAAAAGAAAGAATGTAAAAAGTAAAATAAAATTAAAAGAAAGGATTAATGGACTGAAAAGTCCTTATTGTTAGATGGTTCATGAGGTGGGTGTGATTTTTAAGGCCGTGGTATGGTAATTCCCAAGAAACCTTTAGAACTTAAAACCAAGAAACTGTCGATTTAATGAAGCGGTCGGCATGAACTTACGTAGATCGGTCTCACACAGGGAGACAGTGCTAGGGTCCTTCCGCTTCTTTGACATGGATATGGTATAGATAAAAAAGGTTAGATAATAAAGAAGGAAGAAAATAAAAAGGGAGGGGAGTGTAAAGGGTATGGAAGAAAGGAATGGGGAGTACGTGAGAAGGGGAGGGGTGTTTTAAATAAAAATTTCAACTCTGGTACATCACCATGCCCATGTATCATGGGCGTGTTGAGTCACACAGCCGTATCGCATGGCCGTACGGTGGTTTATTCGTTTCTCAAACGCTTGTGTGCAGGTCGCCACACCTGTGTTGATAAAACAGTGTCGACCACGGCTGTGTCGCACGGCCGTGGTGTTTAGTCGGAGCTAGTGGCTTGAAGATATTTTTCGTCCTATTTCGTACTATCTCTACCATGCCAGTACGAAAATTCATAGTGTCCACACGGCCACGACCACGGCAGTGTGCAAGGCCGTGTGGTACGGAAACAAGACTGTTATTCAGAACTCACCAAAACTAAAGGTTGGAAAGGAGCCTAATTTGAGACTACCTGTTAAAATTTTTTTTTCAAAAGTATCAGTTCAATAAAAAGGTAAGATATTGCATCGGTGATACAGCCTCGACAAATATTGAGTAACCTAAGCATTAAAATGAGATTATTCTCAAAGAAATGCGACATTCATATACATCCGGTCATGACACCTAGGGAATGGAAGGTGTAGCAGACCAAATTGATTACCCTTGAGTCGCAGTGGGATGGATTGAAGATGATACAAATTCTATACCATTGAGTCGCAGTGGGATGGATTGAAGATGACCTAGATCCTATTCCCCCTGAGTTGCAGTGAAAGGGTCTAAAGATGGTATAAGCCTTAAAGTCCTAGAGGCACCATGGAATGGACCTTGAGGTTATATTGGGCAAACCGATTGAGCAAAATACGATTGTTTCTTAGGGTTTTCGGTCAGAATACCACCCAAGCAAGAAGACAGGATATTACGTTAGGTGATACAACCTGGAAGAACAACGAGCAATGACAACCCTAAGCATTTAAAAAGAGGGATTATTCTCATGAAATTCTGCATTCATGCAAAACACATTTAGTTAGGAGCATTTGATTCATTCCGATCATTGCATCCTAATCATTATACATTTTAAAAAGATCATTCTCATGACATTCTGCATTCATGCAAATGTCATCCATAATATCATTTAGTTAGGAGCATTTGATTCATTCCAATCATTGCATCCTAATCATTATACATTTAAAAAGGGATCATTCTCATGACATTCTGCATTCATGCAAATGTCGTGCATAATATCATTTAGTTAAGAGTATTTGATTTATTCCGATCATTGCATCCTAATCATTATACATTGAAAAAAGGGATTATTCTCATGACATTCTGCATTCATGCAAATGTAGTCCATAATACATTTAGTTAGGAGCATTAGATTCATTCCAATCATAGCATCCTAATCATTTGGCATAAACATAAACATATGAAATTGAGTCTACAGGACATGTCCCCCAGAGGATGGTGTAGAAACCTCGGTGAAGACAATAGATCTTGTCTCCTTAAGCAGAAGTGGAGCAGATCGAAGACGGCGAATCTTATCTCCATGGAGCAGCGGAGTAGATTTAAGCCATCAGCCTTATCTCCATGAAGCGGCAGTGGAGAAGACTGAAGATTACAGATCTTATCTCCCTAAGAAGTAGTGGAGCAGATCGAAAACAACAAATCTTATCTCCATAAATCAGCAGAATAGATTTAAGCCACCAATCTCGTCTCCTTGAAGATACAATGGAGCTAGGTTGAAATTACCAGTTTTCATTTCCTTAAAGTTTCAGTAGAGAAGATCGAAGCTACAAATATCTTCTCCTTGAATTCTTATCCCTTTGAGGTTCCAACGGAGTAAGTCGAAGCTACAAATCCGTCTACTTGAAATCCTCATTTCCTTAAAGTTTCAGTAGAGAAGATCGAAGCTACAAATCTCTTCTCTCTGAATTCTTATATCCTTGAAGTTCCAATAGAGAAGATTGAAGCTACAAATCTCTTCTCCCTGAATTCTTATCCCTTTGAGGTTCCAACTGAGTAGGTCGAAGCTACAAATCCCTTCTCCCTGAAATCCTCATTTCCTTGAAGTTTCAATAGAGAAGATCTAAGCTAGAAATCTCTTCTCCCTAAATTCTTATCCCTTTGAGGTTCCAATGGAGTATGTCGAAGTTACAAATCCCTTCTCCCTGAAATCCTTATTTTCTTATAGTTTCAGTAGAGAAGATCGAAGCTACAAATCTCTTCTCTCTGAATTTTATATCCTTAAAGTTCCAATAGAAAAGTTCAAAGCTACAAATCTCTTCTCCTTGAGCTCTTGTCTCGTTGAAACTTCAGTGGAGTAGGTCGAAGCTACAAATCCCTTCTCCTTGAAATCACATTGAGGATCAATTCTCATCTCCTCGAAGTTCCAGCGGAGTAGGTCGAAGCTACAAATCCCTTCCCCCTGAGATTACATTGGAGCCACAATTCTTACTTCTTTGAAGTTCTAGCAGAATAGATCGAAACTACAAATCTCTTCTCCCGAAATTACATTGAGCGAATTGAAGCACCAGTTCCTATATTTCTAAAGTTGCAGTGGGTCAAAGTGAGGCTACTTGAAGAAGAAGAGAAGCACTGAGACTCAGCAAGACCGAGAAAAATTGTTCTTCTTTAAAGTCTTTGCTCCATTCTCGTTACACGACAATGAGCAAAGAGGGGCAACTGTAAAGCCCAATTTTTGCCCGGCCCGTATAAAATAAAAACCAATAAATAAAAAGTCCAGATTTTAAAATCCAAATTACAAATTAAAACCCCACATTAAAATAACCTAAACACATCAACCCAAACCCCAACCATTACAAACCCAATTAACAAACCAGCCCAGCAAGCCCAAAAGTTTAGAAACCCTAGCCCATTTAGCCTAAAACGTTTCAGCAAACAAACCTAACCCTAGCCCCCAATGTTGCCGCCGCATGCCTCTACCACCACTGTCTTCAGCTGTCGCTACTCCACACGTGCCTTTGACACGCTTCTGTCACCTACAACAACAAGGGAAACATGCAAAAACAGAAGAAACAATGACAAAACGACAAAATAATAGGAAATCAACAGTTTGTAGTTTGTTTATAAAAGGCACACCAGCCATATTGTATATTCTTCTTCTTCCTCCGGGATTTTAAATAAAGAAAAAAATCAAAAGATTGAACCATTTTTTAAGATGTTTTATGTTTTATATTTTTATTTATTTTACTCTTAAGTTTTATTTTATTATTTTCTTATTTTTGCACACGAAAATAAAGAATAAAGGAAGGAAAGGTACTTGAATCGTCCCCGATCATCAAAACTCCCCGCTCCAATGTCGAAATCGGACTAAAAGGGATTGATGAACCTTTTTCTTCGGGTTTTTTAGCCAAGAAGGCTAGGCCTTCAAACAGACTCGAAACGGGGCTGAAAAGCCCATGTTCGCGTACCACCGGCCACCGCGTAGGGTGGCTCGACGATGGAACCTTGGCCGGATTTGGGTGTGAGGCCGGAAAGAGAGGAGAGTTGAGAGGTTTTGAGAGTTTGAAGATTTTTTTAAAAAAGGAGTAGACTGATTTTTGTTAAAAAATTTTGTTTTTTATAAGATAAGTGAAACGACACCGTTTTGATGTGGAACCCATGCGACCCGACCCGTTTAGCGGAGAATCGCGAATTTTTGGGCTGGGGGTATTGCAGCCCCAGCCCTTCCACTTTTCAAGTGGTTCGCAATTGGGTCCTAATGTCCCTGTTTTACCTTTTTAATTTTGGTCTTTTAATTTTCTTTCATTTTTAATTTAGTCCTTTAGCTGGCCAAACAAAACGCTGCACATAAGACAGGGAACATTTCTCGTTTAGCCCTCTGTCCTTTCGCGCCCTTTCATTTTACCCCTACTTTATTTATTTTATCATATAGTTTTTTACCTTTAATTTCATCTTTGTCTTGATTTAGTCCAATCTGTTTGATTTTGATTTGTCTTTACAAATTTGTTATTTATTTATTTATTTTAAACTTTTCATATTTTATTTTGAATTGTTTTATTATTATGAATTTATATATATATACTGTTTATTTTTAAAAACCTTTTATATATATTATTTATTTTCAAATTTTATATACTGTTTATTTTAAAACTCTTTCTATATACATTATTTATTTTATTTTTTATTAAACTATTTTTTTTATTTTATATATTATTATTTTAAATTTCTTTTTACATATTATTTACTTTAGACTTTTGTATGTTATTATAAATTGTTACGTATATGTCATTTATTTTAAGTTGCTTTATTTTATTTTAAGTTGTTTGGTATATTAACTATTTTAAACTGATTTATACTATTTACTTTAAATTGCTTTTTATAGTATCTATTTTAAACTAGTTTTTTTTATGTTTTATTTATTTAAAATTGTCTTATTATTTATTTTAAATTGTTTTATGTTATTTATTTCATTGTTTTGACTACTAATGCTAGTATTTAAATGGTGTATGTTGTGAGATTATTGCCATTACATATATTATAATTCGTTTATTCGTATTTCATATCATTGTCGTACACTTGTATAATGTTTTATTCATGTATTATTGTTCCATGCTCATTACCATATTGTTGCTTCATGTTATCGTATCGTGAATTAATCCAACGCATTTATCCAACTTAAATTGCTTGGTTTTCTCTAAACAAAATAAAGGCACATTGTTGAATATCGCACTCGCTATTATTAAAAAAGAAAACTTTTTTTAAAATAAGGCAATATTTCGCGTTTTAGAAAATTCGAGCAACCGTGTCCTAACTTACGGGGTTCCGGTTTTCTCGTTAAACCTAAATTGCCAAATATCCTTTTAAATTTTAAAATACATTAAACTTTAATTAAAATTAAAGACAAACTTGCGCTCGGAAGTTCAAGGTATCGCATCCTAACTTATGGGATGTAATACTCCGATATCTCGAGACGAGGAAATCTTTAACAATCGTCTTGATTTAATTCAAGTGTCTTTTAAAATCAACATTAATAAAAAAGATCTTATTTTAAATTCGTTCCCGATTTTCAACTTTCGACCTTAAGACATTAACTAGTCAATTCGATACCAATTTTGGGCGTGACGAGGGTGCTAATCCTTCCTCGCACGTAACCGACTCCCGAACCTATTTTTCGAATGTCGTAGACCAAAAACACCGTTTTAATAAACTAAAATGTTTTATTAAAACAAAGGTGATCCGATCACACCTAATAAAGATCGATGGCGACTCCTATTTTTATTTTCATTTTTAAAATCGAGTCGATTCCCATTTTCAAAAAAATGGTTTCCATAAAATCTTTACTTAATTTTCTAAGCAACGCGTTTGGACCCGAGGTTGATTTCAAGTTCATCAGCACAAGGCACCCAACAATCACAACCCCAATATTTCAAAATTACACAGTTTTGGAATCTCCTCGAGAGATTGAATCTCCAAAGAAGGTGGCATGTCATCCAATGCCATATCTTTATGCAGTTCATTTTTGCCACCTTGATGCCACTGAGACCAAAGCTTTCAGACTCCAACTAATTGGTGACATTAGTGGAGATAAAGTCGATGCTCTTGTTGTTTGCCATATGGATTCTTCTGGTTGGAGCACCGATCATGCTGCTTTTCGCATGCTTGGTATTAAGCAAGGAAGCGCTGTTTGCCATGTCTTTTCTCAGGGTAATCTTGTTTGGATTCAGCCACCGGTCGTCACTGTGAGTGCCATGTAAATGTTTGGCTGTTCGAAGGAGCTCTCATTTGCTTCAAGTAGTTTCGTTCATGGTATGATAGTTCCGTCTTTCTATCTGTACTAACTATCAAGTAATTAAGCAATAAAATTATGTATCCTGGTTCTCAAGCAAACAAAAAGGCAGAGGCTCTATTCTTCCAGGATTTTATGTTGATATATTATGCAAAAAGTTGTGGGGAAATTAACTACACCTAATTTGAGGATTAACTTAAAAATTAAAATTGAACATTTTATCTTAATCGATGGCTTCTGTTCACTTTTTTTTATTTCTAAGTGCCCCATCTTCGTTTTCAGTTGTTCTCTACAGTTACAAGAATAGTAGAGAGTGGCTTTATGGATGATGATTGGTTACTCTTCTCCTGTTCAAATAATAAATAATAAGAAACAAAATCTATGATAAATATACTATCAGTGAACGACTAATCACCCTCAAATAAAATAAAATAGTGAAGAATTTATAAAAAAATATTAATAAATTTGTTTAAACATAACAAAAAAATAATTAGTTATAAATAAATGTTAAAACTCGAGATCCTAGACTCTATACTTTAAAATTGAGAGTTATTAATATTTATTTATAATAATTACGCTTAATGTTTAAATAAAATTATTAGTAATCCGTTACAAATTTTTCATATTTTTTGTTTAATTTAATGATGATGTATCATGTTATTATTTATTAATAGTGTATAAATAAAATTTATATACAGAAAATACATCAAATATTATTCCATAAAATTCACAATAATAATGTCATAAAATTTAAACAGGATAAAAGATGGTTATGGCAAGTATCATTGTTGTCATCATCATTACCATTATTGTTATTATCCTTATTATTTACATTTGGATTTATAGCACAAAAACGTTCCCAAATTATAAATCAGATTTCTAAATTTTAAATTATTTTAAAAATAAATTATCATATTATTCCAATCTAGTCATTTCCTAGCAATTTCGCTAACTTTTTTGTTACGTTTATCGATGCGACACATTTTAATTTTATTTATACTTTTTTTGTCTATTATTTTTCTTATTTTATATAAATATAAATAATAATTTATTTTATAATTAAATAACGTATAATTTTACAATTAATTATAACTTATTTGAATTTATTTTATTAAAATATTTTAATTTTTACGAAAATTTCATTTTCAATATAAATATAAATAATAATAACTAATATAATATTTTAAATATTTTTAGTAAATAATTTATTAAAATGTATTAATTTAAATTAATTTTATACTTTTATTTTCCTTTTCTATTTATTAATAAAATATTCAATTAAAACACAAATTATTAATGAAATATAAAAGTTTATTTAACTTAATTAATTAAGAATGTATTTATTTTCTTAATAATTAAATTATTGAAAATAAAGTTTATACTAATTAATGTGAAATATTACTTATTTTAATTTAATAGTAGATTTATAAATTGATAAAATGATAAGAAATATAAGAAAAATAAAAATATGTATTGAGTACTTTTATGAGCTATTAAAATTTATTGTTTTTTATCTCAAGTTATAGCGTATTGGTTGGGGTTCACCTTCCTTCTGAATAACCATAGTTCAGATCATAGTTGTTCAACGTTTTATCAAACAAATTGAAAACATTATTGTTTTAACAAAAAAATTATCAAAAATAAATAAGAAGAAAAACCGGAATAGTGGAAAGAAAATATTATTAAAATATTAATTATAACTTAATTCAATATTTTATAAATGATTTTAATGAAATATTATTTATAATATTAAATATGGTTTATTCATTGTATTTATTTATATAAAAGAAAAAATTAAAAATATTTTTATAAAAGTAATAAATATCAAAATATTATAATTAATTATAATCTAAAAATTAATTTAATTAAAACATAAATTATTTTTATTTTATTTGCATTTATTATGTAAAATTAAGTACAACAAAAAAAAAAGGAAAAAAAAAGTCATTGATGGTTCAATTAGAATATTTTGAAGCTTAGGGACCAATTTAAAATTTAACCATAGTTTAAGGATATGAAGTGCAATTAACCCTTAACATTTCATGTAAGCCTAAGAAAGAAACCATGGACCATCTGAAATTGTTAAAAGATGTAAGAACAAATATGAAATAATTTTGTGGGGAAGAAATTAAATCCTGGGCCATGTTAAAAGATGTCACATTTCAGAAAAATGGATTTTCAATCACCAGAATTTGGGTCAATAATGTTAGTTAGTAGCATTTTCTTCAATATCACCTCCCCACAGTCCAAACATCATGTTAGTGTACAACTATATTATCATATATATCAAAATGAAATTCTATTATGTATCAATCATAATATGATTATTAGTTGATTTGGGACATAGGGGTTGGGAGTTATGGACATTTCAAACTATCAAAATTTACTTCTAAAATATGAACAACAATAAGATATAATCTCACAAACATGTGTTACCCTTCAACTCAAATCTAATAATCCATTCAAACTGGAAACAAGTTTTATCAAAATAATTTCATGTCTTCAAATGGCATGATCTCCCCATCATAACAATTGTCAAAATCTTTCCAAAAACACTTCAGGGTACAATCTGTAAGTTTTTACAAAGCTGAGATGAGTGACCTCCTTTGTTTCACCAAGTGTAAACTCTAAATTATATAGATTTTTTCTAGTAGTTTTTACTTAAAAATAATATTAATCTCGAGTATTTATTAATTAATTAAGTCAATTTTGTTTATATTCCGATAATGGACATGAATTTATAAAACATGTAAATTTGTGTTTTATTATGTTAATTTTGTGCATAAATTAAATTATTTCATGTTATTTATTGATGTGTTATATTTAATTAATGCAGTGGAACCATGAAGTTGATTTAATAAATAGCTTATTATAATTTTTGCATTGACATGAGTAATTCTACCCTATTTGGACGGCAAAACCATGCAAATTGGGTCATAAAGATGTTGCTTTGACCCAATGAAAAATGGTGCTCCGTGGTGGATAAGTCTAACTATTAAATGGGTCACAAAACAGTCTAAACAAGGAGAAGAGAAGCCCAATTCAAGAAGGTTATTTGGGCAGCAAAAATCAGGTTTTGGAATAATTATTTGGAGGTCTCTACACTTGGAAAATTATTGAAAATTAACACACTATGTTTGTTTAAGAAACCATCCATCCCTTGCATGATTCAAGCATGATTTTATGCTTGAATCAAGCAACCAACTCACCATCCTTTCCACATATTATGGCTGGCCAAAGGTGGGAGAAATTTAAGGGATCTTTGATGCCAAATTTAGTAAAATCCTTCAACAACCTCAAGAATAAATACCCACTCCCATCTCACATTTCAATCATCCCTCATTCATCCTTCATTTAGCATTTCTCCTCCATTCTCTCACTCTCTCTCTTCATTCCCATGCATAGCATCCTATATTTCCTTTCTTTCTTAGCCAGCAAAACCTTGATAAGATCATTTCTTGGCCGGCAACCTTGAAGAGCCATTAGCAAAGGAGCAACACGAGGACGGGAGGAAACTTCTTCAATCGGAGTTTGCTAGGCTGATTTGAGCAGAGTTTATTCTTCCTTTACTTGTTACTTTGATTTTAATCATGTTTGCATTGTGATTTGTTATCTTGTCATCAATAATGGTAGCTTAAATTTGTTTAGCTAGGATGATTGCATCAATTTTGTGAAGTTTGTTTAAATCATGTTTATAGTGTTTTTGCCTCAGTCCTTCATGTTTTCAATTAAACTCAAGTATGTAATTCATTCATACTTAATTGAATGCATTAGAATTAGCTAAGCGATCCTAACCAAACGACGACTAATGGACACAATAATTGAAAAGTTCATGCTTAATTTAGATCCTAACCTAACTAAATTAAAAGTTCATAATAACTTTAACGAGCTCTATTATCTTGCATAGTTTTTAGGTTTATGTGATTAAATTGTTTCAAACCTAACCCGTCCTTGTTACTTCACATGAATTCTAAGAAACCCATAGTTTAATATTATCAATAAAATGCATGTTTTACTAAGTAAAAGATTTCGAAAGGACTTAATTTGGTTTCAAACTCATAAAAGATCAAGTTGCCATGGAATATTTTCTGAACACTGTTAAATATAAGAAAAATTAATTAAGTTGAATGATGTAACTATTATAGCCTATTCATGTTATTGATTATTGAAGTTTTGTGTTGTTGCTGCTAAATTCATCTCATACATTTTAGTTAATTATCATACTTAGATTAGAATTGCATTATGGATCATCTTGCATCTAGATAATTTAATTTAGTTTAATCATCCATCACTTGAAATATTGTGTTCTTATCATCAATTTGTAAAATTCATTTTTGCAATTAATTGATTAACATACACAGTCCCTGTGGAGACAATAACTCTTTTACTTACTTATTACTTGATAACAACTGTGTACATTTGCACAAACCTACGTGTTACTCCAAGTTGTCAAAATATGCAATGTCAAAGTGAGCGATTGTTGTACCAATGGAAAATGTGCTTGGGTGCTAATAGGATTCATTACCCTTCACTTATCATGGGATCCCTCTTGGGGTTAACTTGAAAAGCATGGCAGTTTGCAAGCCAATGTCACTTAAAATCAAGGCCAAGTTAGTTCACAAAATCAGTCTCAAATTCTCTTCCGATATTTTATATGCTAATATTTGAGGCTCCAAAGGGAGTGCTTAAAAAGATTGACTAATCGAGAAGAGGCTTCCTTTAGGGTGGTCAAGGTGATAAGAGGAAGATGTGGGAAGTAAGGTGGAGTGTTGTTTGTAGGCCTAGAGTTTTTGAAAGGTTAGGCATCTCAAATATTATTAATAAGAATAGAGCTATGTTGGAAGTGATGATGGTGTTATGGTGTTGAGAATGATGCTATATAGAAGAGAATAATTTGAAGAGAAATAAGAAGTTGGCGACCATGTTTAGAGGCCAAATTTGGAAAATGTCAAAGGCGTGTCAACTGTTCGAAAAAATGTTGTGAACATTAAGACTCGTGTGGGTTTGCTAAAGTTTAATGTTTTATTTTGCTTGTGTTGAAGAAAAGTATTTCATTCATGTGTTTTTATAGAGAGGGGTATATTTTCCTCTATTAGATAGGTGTTATGTTATTCTTGTTGTAATGGCTTCAAGGAAGCCTCTCTTTTTTTTGTTTGCACGTTATCATGGAAGGTTTAGGGGTTTGTTTCGGTGGTGAGGTTTTCAATAGGTAGTTTTTGGAAGTGTGGTTCGAAAGTTTATTGATTATTGCTCGTTAAATATTAGTATACTTATAGGCTAAGTTGTAATTGGGTCATGTAACACCTCTAACCCGAGACCGTCGCTGGAATAGGGTTAAGAGGCATTACCGAACAAACATAATAATTCACATCCATTCCACGATACAAAGTCTATCATCAATCCTACATACTCAAATACGAGCTTTTAGTCCCTCATCTAGATCTATGAAACCCTAAACATGTATTAGAAAAGGGTCGGGACTAAACCGAATACTAATGAAAATTTTCAAAATTTCAAATATTCTTCAATAATGTTGAGGTCACACACCTGTGCAATCAATTCGTGTGCCTCACATGATCACCAGACAACCCCATGTGTCCAGACCGGGCTAAAGCAGAGCATGTATTCTAACTTTTTCATACGGCCACCAGGCACGCCCGTGTGCCAAGGTCGTGTACTCTTAGGCAATATACTGACTTATCCACACAGCTACTAGGCACGTCCGTGTACCATGGCCGTGCATACTTGAGCTAACTATTGACTTTATCCCACGGTCACTAGGCACGCCCGTGTGCCATAACCGTGTAAGCAAAATAGGCTATTTGCAAAGCCATTTTGCCACCCACACAAGGGTTTAACAACAAATTTCAAAATTATGCCAATTCATGCTTTTAAATGCACTCAAACATACCATTTCATGCACTCAATACCCATCAATATTACCATCTACTTCTATACCTAATATCATCACCTTAAGTTCATTCAAAGTAACAATGGTATATCTCAAAACATACTTATATCAAACATTAGGTAATTCATGCCATAATTCATTTTCAAATCACATCTTTCATCAACCACAAAGTCATAAAATATACCACATTCATAGTTCATTCATAAATTCTACATCATTCAACTTCCAAGCCAACTCACATGGCAAGGATTAAACATTTCAAGTCATAACTTAACTTCTAGCCTATACATGCCATATTTCAATTATATACATCTTTCCAAAAGTACCAAAATTGTAACACCCCTAACCCGTATCCGTCGTTGGATTAGGGTTACGGACATTACCAATTAAATCTCAACTTTTGTTCAATAGTTTAAATCATAGATAAACATACTTATATAATGTTACAATATAAGCAATCGATTACATACAGAAAACATGCTTAATATACTTAACTAAGTTATATACGGCACAAGCATAGATAACTTAAGTTTGAACATGTAATATACATCTTCCTAATACCACACTACAATGCAAATACCATAAGCTTCATTTATCATATCTTTATTATTATGAAATATTCAAACAATTAAACCAATAATAACTATTTGATTAAAAAGACATGATCCAAACCTCATCTTACTATGATACACTTGTAAGGCCGAATACACATGGTAAATAATCCTATTCCTTGTGGCCGAATAAACCATCACATTACATAATATCATGTGTCCAAACTTAAATGCTCAATAAACATTTATAAGCATATAATTACTTGGCTGAATATACAAGAGCACATATATGAAATTACATGTACATAGCTCATACTAGATTCAAATAGATCCAAACACTCAATTAAATCAAGATACACATAGTTTCGTTTGTATGCACATAATTGAACCAAAATTTACTAATAAGCTTCAAAGCGTTCCATATGTATATGTAATATTTATAACCATATACAACTTGAATGGTCTCTAAATTCATGCTCATTTCACCACCTTCACAATGAAGAGTTATAGACACAAGGATCATTAAGTAACATACTAAACATATGCTATATAACTAGTTCGAAATACATAAGTACAACCCATCCACTTCCTTATATTCGGTCTTCAATTCAGATCTCCAATAACCAACCCAAAATAATTATAACATTTTCCTTATTCAAAACCGAACCATATTATCATGAAGAAGAAAACATGCATCAAGTCATAGTCATCTTTCAAGCATATCATCTACGCATATCACATCAAGGATAGATTTATACCATCGAACATTAACGTTAAACTAGCCACTTTCTCATGGCTTTTATACATTATCATAGCATCATTCGAAAACTTAGCTAGCCTATACATGCCTTAAGCACAAAAGTCTAACATTATAGGTACCAACATGAGCCGATAGTGTGAATGACTTCCGAGACGATCCCCTGAGCTCGTAGCTTGACTGAAATCTATAAAACGAAACAATGAACACACACAAAGTAAGCTCACTAGCTTAGTAAGTCTTAAGCAACTACATTTTAACATTTAATCATCCAAGAAATTTTAACAATGAATTCTTGACATTTAATATACATGTCATAACTGATAAATTCTCCATAGCTGAATAGCATTACCTACTTAATCCATCAACATTCATTTCCTTACCAAAGTACACCTAAGGTATCACATTGCCAACTTCAATACCATATTTAACTTGACATAACTCATTATCTTACATTTAAGAAATAGTTCATTAACTCAACTCAAAATTTAGATGGTAAGTATCCATTCCATATCAAATGCTCAATTCACATGCACACCATTTAAATGGAATCATATACAAGAACATATATATATATATATATATATCTATCCACTTCACATCTTATAACTCTAAATGTTCGATGATCACGAAATATCAATATGATTTTATAACTAAATGGCCGAATATACGTACATAATCATAAATCACATTCTCGTCCAACAATGTACGTATATATTTTCTAATTGATCAAAGATATAACTTCAACAGGCACTTACTTGTACGGCCCCGTAACTTAATTCATACAAATAAGCTAGCTTTGTTCTTCTGTCAACATAACTTCACCATTTTATATGTATAAGCTCGTATTAAAAATCACCGGCGTTAAGCTCGCTAGACCGAGGTCCGACATTTGATCACCCAGATTTAGCACGCTAGGCAATAAGCACGAAACACTTCACCGGTGCAAGGCCTACCAGGCTCGAAGCCCGATACTTTTCACCGGCACAAAGCCTGCTAGGCATTAAGCCTGAAACACTTCACCGGTATAAGGCCTGCTAGGCTCGAAGCCCGATACTTTTCGATATGATTCAAATATAACATATACCATGCTTAATTTAAAGCACTTGCACAAAATGAACTCAAATATATTTAACTACCATTCATAAACAAATCTTTATGTCACATTCGGCTATGAGCAAATTTCCATCCAATAATTCAAAGTTCTACATGTAAACTAATTTACGAACAATATTTACAGTAATGACTTGCTTTAAGACTTACCTCGACTGTCGACGGACGACGAAGATCGACTATTCAACTATTTTTGTTTTTTCCCGATCCAGTCCATCTTTCTTTGTCCTTGATCTAAACACATTCAATTTAGCTCATTCAAACACATTTCATTTCACTTTTGTCCAAAAACACTTAAATAGGAAAATTACTATTTTACCCCTAAGGTTTCACACTTTTACTTCCAATTTGCACAAAACACAAAATACACCAAATTTGGTTACACATATCAAGGGCCGAATGTTCCTAGGCTTTATACAAGACCTTGCATTTCACTCGTTTCATGTTTTAGTCCTTCAAGAATTCATTTTTTTTCAAATTAGTCCCTAACACTCAATTTCACCAAAACTTCTAATTCCAAACATGATGATCTAGCACATACTATTAACAATCTACCATCAAACATCACATATCAAGAATATACATCAATGGCCGAATCTTAAATGTGTCTCAAACTCAAAATTTCAACATGGGTTCTATAGCATTCAAAGCAACGATTCCAAAAATGTAAAAATTATTAAAAACTAAGCAAGATACATATTCTAAATTGAGCTCCTAATTGCAGAAATACAAGCTTCCAAAAATGGAGTTTTCTTCCTCCCACATTCGGCCAAAAAGATAAACAAAGGTATGTTCTCTTTCTTTCCACTTTGTTTCATATTTTATGTCTTAAATTAAAATAACATTTATTTATTTATTACATATAAAACATGTTATTATAATAACCAAAATTTGTTTAATTTCTTACATGTTGCCGTCCACTTTGCTAACATTGGTTTAATTGTCCTTTAAGGACTTCACTTTAATAAAGCCATTACAATTTAACACATAATCAATTATAAAGGTCACTTCTAACAATTATGCAATTTAGTCCTTTAGTCAAATTAAACACACATACAAGCAAATTACTTCACAAAAATTTAACACATGCTAATTCACTGCTCATCAACACAGAAAATAATATAATTAAAATTATTCAGACCCAGATTTGTGGCCCCGAAACCACTGTTCCGACTAGGGTTAACTTTGGACAGTTACAAAAATAGATTACCGATAGTGTGATAGAAAATGCTGACAATCCCGAATCCGAGCTAGCTTTACTAACACTACAAAGCAGAGAAACAAATCACAGAGTAAGCTTTCCAAAGCTTAGTAAGTTTGTAACAAAATACATTAACCAATACAAATCATCACATAGATTATTTCACAATCTCATTTCTCATATCATCCAAAACTAATATGCTCAATTAGTCTTTCATGCTCATTCATAGGTTCATCAACCACATAGGTTCCGAACGTACCTTAGCCAACACTTAGTTGTTGATTACATTTGTTACTCAATACTCACTATTTCATTTCGATCAACTTTCATCCCTTCTTCTATTCAATCACACACTTAGTGCCCAAATAGTTAGCCGAAGCTTAATTAGCATCGCACATATAGTGCATCTATATCAAAACGATCTTAAATCGGTATCGCACACACAGTGCCAACCACAGAGCCGAAACTTATATTATTTCGCACACACAGTGCTAATCATCTCAGTCACATTTTTGAATACGCACACTTAGTGCCACATAACATGAACCCTCACATAACATTCACAATTCAATAATATCATATCATTCATCTCATAATATTAACATAGTTAAATACACGTATTATGTCCGAACTTACCTCGGACGTCGAACTATTGAAAAGATCGATTAATCGAGCACTTTATCTTTGCCTCGATCTCGATCTCGAACCTCTCTTTTCTTGGTCTATACACATTCAAATTTAATCCATTCAATCACCAATTCATTCAATTTAATCCACACACACTTATTTAGGGCATTTTATAAAATAGCCCTCACATTTTTACATTTCGACACTTTAGTCCCTATTTCACAAAATCATCAAATTCATATAATTTCTTTTCACACAAGCCTAACCGAATTTTCCTTGTACTCATACAAACCCAAACATTTCATTTATTTCACATTTTAGTCCCTCTATTTACACTTTTCACAATTTAGCCCAAATTAACTAAAGTCACCAAAAATTTAAGAACAACACATGTTCATCTAACACATATCTTTCTTTTAACACCAATACTCATCACAAAGCTCACCATTTCATCAATGGCACATCTCATAAACATCATCAATTCTTCAAATTACAACATGGGCTTGATAGTAGACTAAGCAACAATCTCAAAAACATAAAAATCATCAAAAAATAAATTCCAAACATACCTTAATTTGGATCAAAAGCTAGCCGAACCTAGCTTATTCTTTCTTCTTTTTCTTTGCCAATTTCCGGCACAAAAGATGATAACTATGCTTTTCTTTCATGTTATTATATCATATTAACATATTAATTCACCTTTTACTAAATTACCTTTAACTAATAACAAATAAAACTTGTTCATTTTATGGCACAACCATCCATTACTCATCCACTAACTTATAAATAGTTTAATTGCTACATAAGGCCTCCTCATTATAAAGACAACTACAATTAAGCACTTAACAATCAGCACACAACATTTTACACTTTATGCGATTAAATCCTTTCTCTCAATTTGACACACAGTCGATAAAATTACCACACAAAATTTTCAAACAGGCTATATCACACATAATCAACACCAAAAATAACATTAAAATATTATTCTGACCTCGGATTTGTGGTCTCAAAACCACTATTCTGACTAGGGTCTAAATCGGTCTGTTATAGGTCAAGTGACAACTCAATAACAAATAAAGAGATGAATATTAAAAGTTTGTTCATGCAATTCAAAAACTTTTTAAGTTTTCAGGATTTTGTCCCGAGAGTTAATTCATTATGTTCAAAGAGTACAAGTTAAGATACAAATCTTACTCACTCACCAAATAGCAACCTCACTTCTATACTCAATCTAGATAGTTTTTCCTCTAATACTTTGTCCCTAAAAGTTTAGCTGTAAACTTTTTTACTCAATTTAGTTTAACTATAATTTTTACACTTAACAAAATAATTCCTATATGAATAAGTATAATGCTCTCCAATTCGTGCAAAAAACCTAAACAAGTGATGCATATATAAAAATTAATATAGCTTGTTAAATTATACTCACTTAATTCCACCAAAGTAGCTGCAAAAACATATCTTCAAAATTTCACATAATGATTGAAATTTTCCTTACTTGTATTGTATCTGCACGTTTGGCTTCAATAATTAATTGCTAATAATTCTCATGATTCACTAAAAAAAGTCTAAGTATATTTAGTAAAAAAAAAATATGCCCACAAAAAATTATAGTTTAACACACTCTGCCCATTTTTTTTTAAAGTTGCACTTGCATTGATGTTGGCTAGTAATGTTGGCACTAATAGTCTTCCCTATTAGCAATTTTTGAACAAAATCTTTAGAAGCATTACAAGTACTCCCCTTTAATGCATACACTTAACTATGAATTCAACCAAGCATTCAACCATTAATGCAAAGGAAACAGAAGCATTAAAAAGTAAAATACAAGGTATCCAAGTAACATAGTAAGCATATGAAAATATTAAGTAACATACTATTAACTGTTGGATCTAGTGCCCTAAATGTAGTGTTTTTATTTATGTACTCTTGTAATATTTTTTTGAACAAATTGGTTAATAAAATTATTCATGAATTACATAATACTCTTTGTATATTGTCCACAAGTGATTTTTACATGTAAAGCAAAATAGAAGTAAATATTAGCTCACTGCTTGTCTAATGTTTAACTAATATTAAGCGGTATTACATGGTTGAATCATAATACAGAAAGACAACTTATATTAGTAGATAAACCTAAACATGTCCTTAGCCTAATCGAAAATGAGCAATCCAATTGAAAGTCTAACATGTCATCTATCAAGTCTAATTTGAGAGATGTTTTGTTTTGGGAATCAGAGCTGATGACAGTCCATCGGACAAGACCCAAGAAGAATAGATCATGATTTCATTTGTAAATTTATTCACTTGTGACGTTCATAGTATGGCATACATTAATCCTTAGTGGATGATAGACTATGTATGCATGAATTGTATACTTTGATGTAAGTAAAAGTTTGAGTTCAAATAGATAAGGAACAACGAAAGTAACATCATTCAAAATAGTATGCAACTTCTAATTGGCATTACATGATAGATGAAAAATAAACGTGGTCACGGGTCATTTGTCTTTGTGATGAATGTAACATCATTCAAAATAGAACTGGAATTCATAGCCCAAGACATTGGTAAATGATATCTTCTAATTGGCATTACATGATAGATGAAAAATAAACGTGGTCACGGGTCATTTGTCTTTGTGATGAATTCAAGGGGAACTTAGGGCAGTGACCCTAAAATAAAAAGCACGTGAAATTTGACCCAAAACGGACTTAGAAAAGTGGCTCAAGATGCCACTTAGGGCCTCAAGAAATGGTCCACATACAAAGGGTGTTGGGCCTGAGTTCAAGTCACATGGGAAACAAATAAAATAAGTTTTATTTTATCTTCTAGAAGCCCAAGAGGTGGACGGCACAAGGCTTGCAAAAGAGGAGTTTCACTCTCTTTTAAATTCGGCTAATTAGAAGATAATAAGGATTATACTTTATTTGTTTTAAAATTAAAGAGATAAAGTTATCACATAAGGAAGAGTAGTGGCCAAGCAAAGGATTCTTGGCCTAATTTTGGCTATAAAAGGATGAGACTAGGGCTATTCATTATTCATTCTCCCTCTCTTTTCTTTTGCCAAATATTCTTTCTCCTCTCCTCCGCCAAATCCTTCTTGAGCATCCATTCTTTTCCTCTTCTCTTTTAGCATCCTAGCGATTCCTTCTAAGCCTATTATTCCTCTCTTCTTTCATCTTTGAAACCGAATACATAAAGGGATCATAGCCGATTGTTCATCAAGTCTCTAAGTCGAATCTCTGAAGTGGTGTCAGGAGGGATCTGTCGATTTCAATATAAAAGGGTAAGGATCTATAGTTATAATTGTATTCCTTTCTTTTAAGCCGAAAGTTAGTCTAATCCCTCCTATATCTTATTGATCGAAATATGGAAGGTGAATTTCAAGATTTCAGATCTAAGGTATTTTGGCATCTCCATTAATCAAGAAGAGAGTTTCGGGATTTAAAAGATTTAAGGTAAGATATATGTATATTCGGCCAAAGGCCATGTTTATGTTTTAATGTTAGATTAAATCTAACATATGGTTATAGGAATTTCGACATCCTTAAAGAAAGCAAGAGATCAATTTCGGGATTTGAATAATAGGGAAACCGGCAACAAGGTAAGTCTTAGTGTACTAATCCTACTAGGATTTGGATTTATGGCCAAATGGCTTTTTGTTAAAGTAATAAGTGATAAAACAAATGTAGGGATTAAGGATCTAAGCATTAGATCAAGCTTTTCGGGATCTCAAGGAAACTGTTAAGCAAATCGGTGTGTACCTACACTAAATCTTGATAGATTACTACTTTAATTCATTATATGTGTTAATATGAAAGTGTAAGAATACGGCTAAGGTACCGTGTGTACCACACTAATCTTAATAGATTTATGGCTTAAATATGATATATATGTTAATATGAAAGTGTAAGAATGTGGCTAAAGTACCATATTATGGTACAAAGTACTCAGTGCACGCTTTTCCTATTCTAACTAGGATTTCAAATATGTTATATTTAACATGTGAAAAGTGATGTGAAAGTGAAATTAAATATGATATGCATGTTATGTATAATTTGGGGCATTCGGGTGAGAAAGGGGAAGTGAATATGATGACTTCGGTCTCACTAAGTGAAACGTGATGACTTCGGTCTCACTAAGAATATGTGACGACTTCGGTCTCACTAAGAATATGTGACGACTTCGGTCTCACTAAGAATATGTGATGACTTCGGTCTCACTAAGAATATGTGACGACTTCGGTCTCACTAAGAATATGTGATGACTTCGGTCTCACTAAGTGAATGTGGTAACCGGTTACATTATCTAAATGTGGTGTCTCATGACACAAATATCGTGTGGCTATGCCACAATATTTTAAGTGGGCGACGAAGCACGCCGATCGCAAAGGATCTTCCGATGGTGTGTAGTTGATGGAGGGTTGACTTAGTAGTCCCTACTGTGCAAAAAGTTGGTACGGGTGGAGTGTAGCGGATGGCATATAGGTTTGGGTTCGGGTTTGCATCATTATCTTGAATTTTTATATGAAAATGATATGTATGGTGTGCCTATTTCTATTATGTTTTGGTGTTGGTTACACATTGAGTCTATCGACTCACCCTTGTGGGAACATGTTTGTGTGATGAGCGAATGGACCGGACGCGAGAACTTGTGGTGGCCATGCTCAACATGAAGTTTTTATTTTATGGACTCTTGAATTTATTTTAGCACTTTGAAATATTTTGGAAACTATTTGATGTAATAAGGCCATAAGGCCATGATGAACGATTTTTTTTATTTCTACTTGTTGTTTTATTGTGTTACAAATTTTGATTAGGTTAAAGAATAAGTATTTTATTTTAAAGTATACTCGATATGTTTATTACTTAAAATTAAAAAGGGTTTTCTAATATAAAAATCCAGTTTGTTTTCAACACAAGCCCAACCCAAACAATATTTTTTTAAAATCACACAAGTTTTCTCTAAGTAACAAAAGAATTTGAAAACCGGTTACTTGAGGAACATACCAAATCTGGTCAAAGCTCGTGGGCGGGTTTGAGGTGTTTCATTTAGTATCGAGCCAGCTTTTAAACTCTCACTGTGGCCTAAGGCCCAAAACGTTTTCAAAACAAGCCCAAATGAGTTTTATGAAAATATTTCGAAAGTAGAGGGTTTGATGGCATGGCACCTAAGTCTCCCAACCAGCAGATCCACCGTGTAAGTACCCCTAACTATCTCGTGTGATTATGTGAATTATAGAAGGGTAGAAAAGGAATGGAACGTAGAATAGCATGATAGGAACTTGAACCCTAAGATTAGTCTACTCAAACACGTATACATAAGACTTAATACACTAAACAAACCTATGGCTAAGTAATCAAGTTAGGGTGTGGCAACCATGGTACGCATGTCTAGGAGTGGATCTGAAGAGCTTGGTATTTAAGCGGTCCTAGTGACTCACCTCCTCTTCACAGAATCCCACACAGTGCGTAGCTTCGGCTCACCCTAACCTGCAGGACTTAGTGGGTGTGGCAACCCCAGACGCATGTCTAGGAATGGTTTCGGTGGGGCGTGGTACTTAAGCAATCCGTGACTCACCTCCTCTCCACTCGAATCCTCGCCTCAGTGCGTAGCTTTGGTTCACCCCGACTAAAAAGGCTTGGCCATAGGCTAAACCTAATAACTAAAACCCGAAAGGAACTAGCCATTTTCAAACCTTAATATTAAATTTCTTAAATCATTTTTTTCCTTAATTCACGAAAACTATTTCTTATACACAATTTTCTCCGAAAATTTCTGACTTATAAAATTACAAAAATACCCCTAGTGGTAAAATTACAAAAATACCCTTAGTTTATAAAATGCCCAACTACTCAACAGTTTTGCCAAAATATCATTATCTCATAAATGTTCAAAAACCGTAATTTGCAAACTATCAGAAAAATATATATATACCTTGATTTATGGAAAATTATAAAATTACCCTTAACTCACTAAAATTACCAAAATGACCCTGATTTCCAAAATTTTTGCAACAAAGACCGATTTGGAAAGTACAATTCTCAAAAAAAAAAAAACCTTCAAAATTTTGCAACTTCGAAATATCCCTGATTTATTAAAATTTTACAATTTACCGGTTTGTGGAAAAATTACCAAAATACCCCCAAGGTCTAAAAGATTCCGACATACCCTCGGATTTCAAAAATTTTCCAAAATACCCCGAGAACTTAAAAAAATACCAAAAATACTTTGTGACAAAATCACCAAGGAACCTTATTTTGACAAATCACGAAAATACCCCTGTAGGACAAATTACGAAAATACCCCCGGGTAGTGGAAAAACAACAACAAATGAAAAACTACAACGTTTCTCTGAATGAACTAAGGTTCATAATTGCTTGATGGATGTATGAATATGTGCATGTATGAATACGAAAGAACCACTCCTAAATTCCTTTTCATAAAAACTTCTTCGCGGTTAATCAGTGAAACAAAATTTTTTAATACATAAAACTTCTTAATCAGATTAAATCGCGACGTTAGAAATGAGTTCTAAGGGACGTTAACTTAGAGATTGTGCCTAGAAAGTATGATAGTTCTTTGAGATCAGAGTGCGCAGCAATAGCGTAGTGTAGTGAGTTAGACTGTACGGATGAACGATAGTAAGTAATTTCGAGGACGAAATTATTTTAAGGGGGTAGAATTGTAACATCCTGAAAAGGGCCTATGCATTTTGGCCAAATTGTGCGAAAAGATATGTTTTATGTGTTTTGGAATAAATTTGGAATAATTTTGAAAACCTGAGAATGTATGGAAATGTTACGTTGAAAGTAGGAAAATGACCATTTTGGAAACCTAAGCAAATTAGGAAAGTGGACATTTGGAAACCTAAGTAAATTAGGAAAGTGAACATTTTGGAAACTAAGCTAAAAGAGGAAAGTAAACATTTTGGAAACTAAGCCAAAAGAGGAAAGTAAACATTTTGGAAACTACGCTAAAAGAGGAAACTAAACATTTTGGAAACCTAGAAATGTCAAGTTACTGAGTCAGCATGAAAATTTTGGAAACTTAAAATGACCTCAAAATGTCGAATTTTAAAGTTCAAAGGGGAACTTAGGGCCGGTGACCCTAAAATAAAAAGCACGTGAAATTTGACCCAAAACGGACTTGGAAAAGTGGCTCAAGATGCCACTTAGGGCCTCGAAATGGTCCACATGTAAAGGGTGTTGGGCCCGAGCTCAAGTCACATGGGAAACAAATAAAATAAGTTTTATTTTATCTTCTAGAAGCCCAAGAGGTGGATTGCACAAGGCTTGCAAAAGAGGAGTTTCACTCTCTTTTAAATTCGCTAATTAGAAGATAATAAGGATTATACTTTATTTGTTTTAAAATTAAAGAGATAAAGTTATCACATAAGGAAGAGTAGTGGCCAAGCAAAGGATTCTTGGCCTAACTTTGGCTATAAAAGGATGAGACTAGGGCTATTCATTATTCATTCTCCTCTCTTTCTTTTGCCAAATATTCTTTCTCCTCTCCTCCTCAAATCCTTCTTGAGCATCCATTCTTTTCCTCTTCTCTTTAGCATCCTAGCCGATTCCTTCTAAGCCTATTATTCCTCTCTTCTTTCATCTTTGAAACCGAATACATAAAGGGATCATAGCCGATTGTTCATCAAGTCTCTAAGTCAATCTCTCAAGTGGTGTCGGAGGGATCATCGATTTCAATATAAAAGGGTAAGGATCTATAGTTATAATTGTATTCCTTTCTTTTAAGCGAAAGTTAGTCTAATCCCTCCTATATCTTATTGATCGAAATATGGAAGGTGAATTTCGTGATTTCGGATCTAAGGAATTTTGGCATCTCCATTAATCAAGAAGAGAGTTTGGATTTAAAAGATTTAAGGTAAGATATATGTATATTCGCCAAAGGCCATGTTTATGTTTTAATGTTAGATTAAATCTAACATATGTTTATAGGAATTTTGACATCCTTAAAGAAAGCAAGAGATCAATTTGGATTTGAATAATAGGAAACCGCAACAAGGTAAGTCTTAGTGTACTAATCCTACTAGGATTTGGATTTATGGCGAATGGCTTTTATTAAAGTAATAAGTGATAAAACAAATGTAGGGATTAAGGATCTAAGCATTAGATCAAGCTTTTCGGGATCTCAAGGAAACTGTTAAGCAAATCAGGTGTGTACCCTACACTAAAAATTGATAGATTTACGGCTTTAATTCATTATATGTGTTAATATGAAAGTGTAAGAATACGACTAAGGTACCGTGTGTACCCACACTAATCTTAATAGATTTATGGCTTAAATATGATATATATGTTAATATGAAAGTGTAAGAATGTGGCTAAAGTACCATATTATGGTACAAAGTACTGTGCACGCTTTTCCTACTCCAACTAGGATTTCAAATATGTTATATTTAACATGTGAAAAGTGATGTGAAAGTGAAATTAAATATGATATGCATGTTATGTATAATTTGGGGCATTCGGATTATTTGAGAAAGGGGAAGTGAATGTGATGACTTCGGTCTCACTAAGTGAAACGTGATGACTTTGGTCTCACTAAGAATATGTGACGACTTCGGTCTCACTAAGAATATGTGACGACTTCGGTCTCACTAAGTGAATGTGGTAACTTCGGATGCATTATCTAAATGTGGTGTCTCATGACACAAATATCGTGTGGCTATGCCACAATATTTTAAGTGGGCGATGAGCACATCGATTGCGAGGATCGCCCGATGGTGTGTAGCGGATGGAGGGTTGACTTAGTAGTCCCCACGGTGTGCAAAGTTGGTGCAGGTGGAGTGTAGCGGATGGCATATAGGTTTGGGTTTGGGTTTGCATCATTATCTTGAATTTTTATATGAATATGATATGTATGGTGTGCCTATTTCTATTATGTTTTGGTGTTGGTTACACATTGAGTCTATCGACTCACCCCGTTGTGGGAACATGTTTCAGGTGATGAGCAGTAATGGACCGGGACGGCAGAACTTGTGGTGGCCATGCTCAACATGAAGTTTTTATTTTTATGGACTCTTGAATTTATTTTAGTACTTTGAAATATTTTGGAAACTATTTGATGTAATAAGGCCATAAGGCCATGATGAACGATTTTTTTTTTTTATTTCTACTTGTTGTTTTATTGTGTTACAAATTTTGATTAGGTTAAAGAATAAGTATTTTATTTTAAAGTATACTCGATATGTTTATTACTTAAAATTAAAAAAAGGGTTTTCTAATATAAAAATCCAGTTTGTTTTCAACACAAGCCCAACCCAAACAATATTTTTTTTAAAATCACACAAGTTTTTCTCTAAGTAACAAAAGAATTTGAAAACCGGTTACTTGAGGAACATACCAAATCTGGTCAAAGCTCGTGGGCCGGGTTTGAGGTGTTTCATGAACAATGTCATTGGACGAGCACTGATCGAATGGCTTTCGTAATGATATGTAATTGGGGAGAGCTTAGTCACAATGCTATAATGGAATGACTATGTGACTAAATGAGTTCATAATTAATAAACGAAAAGCTGGAACTTAATTATAAATCATTTTATAAATCATTTGAGCCCTAATCACAAATGTCCAATTGGTCACTCCACTAGCACGTTGAAACCAGAAATGAATTGCATGTTGAATCAAATGAACAAAAATGCATAGAAATGATAAAGTTAGAGAAATATGTTACATTCAAAAATGATTGTGGTTTCTCATTAAGTATGAAAATGGCTTGAGAATTAATTAAGTTTTTCAAATTATTATTTAATTAAATAATTGAAGTTAAAAATAGAATTAAATTAATTGGTCATTGTGAATCATTGAATGTAGAAATTAAATATATTTTCTCATATATTCTTTTACAAGATAGTTGTCATGATTTTAACGAATTGGAATTATTTTGAGAAATTTATTTAATTGGAAAATTAATTTATTTAAATTTCTAATAAATAATGTCTATTTTGAGAAATAGAAATACATGTACTTGGTTGGATTAAATTATAAAGTGTTGGGTTAAAAGTCTAAGAAACACATATAATTGGACTTAATACAGAAGAGATACAAATCCCCATCATAATATTGGATCTAGTACCTTGAGTGTAGTATATTCGTTTCTAAACTTGTAATTTTTTTGAACAGATTGATTAATAAAATAATTCATGAATTACATTAATATACTTTGTCTAGTTGTCCTCGTGTGGTTTTTGCATGCAAAGAAAAATAGAAACAATTATTGGTTTATTGGTTGTCTAATATTTAAATTAATACTAGGTGGTATTGTGTGGTCGGATCATAATACGGAAAGACAAGTAGACGAACCTAAATATGTCCTTAGTCTAATCGAAAATGAGCAGACTGATTGAAAGTCTAATATGTCATCTATCAAGTCCAATTGGGGAGATGTCTTGTCTTGGGCATCGGAGTGGATGACTCCTAGAAGTTAGAGACATAGATGTGACTTACTGGACTGACAGTACATTGGACTGGACCCAAGAAGAATCAATCCTAAATTCGTTTATGAATTTATTCACTTGTGACGTTTAAAGCGCGACATACTTTAATCTTGAATGGATGACGAACTATGTATGTGTGACTCGTATACTTTGATGTAAATAAAAGCCTGAGTTTAAATAGATAAGGAATTGAAAGTTGATGCGTTAGGTATGCAACTTCTCCAGTATGTAGATTCACTCACAATAGTGGGATTCATTACCCGAGATATGGGTAAATGATATTCTCTCACTGGCATTATATGGTTGATGAAAAGAAAACGTGTTCTTGGATCGTTCATCTTTGTGATGAGTGACTTGATTACTATTTGATAATAATTGACTTTTCATGAAGGAAGATGTAATGGTTACCATGAGATAAAATAGAATCATATTGGGAGAGTAGATTTATCCCAAAGAGATTAAAGATACCCTATGTGGGTAGCACGCTTATGACAAGGTCATTGATGAGCACTGATCAAGTTGCTTTGGTAATAGTATGTCGTAAGGAGAGCTCAATCACGATACTATAGTGGAATAACTTCATAACTAAATGAGTTTATAATTAATAGACGAAAAGCTAGAACTTAATTCTAGATCATTTGAGCCTAAGTCGCATATGTCCAATCGATCCTTTGCTAACTCGTTGAAACCAAAAATGAATTGTAAGTTGGATCAAGTTAATAGAAATTGATGGAAATGGTAAAGTTATAGAAATGAGAAACATTTGGAAATTAATGTTGTTTCCTCTAAATGAAAATCACCTGAAAAATGAATTTATGGTTTTTAAAATTATTATTTAATTCATCAATTAAATAATTGAAGTTTGAAAATGGAAATAAATTTATTGGCTATGGTAAATCCGTTGAATGTAGAAATATTAAACATATTTTCTCAAAATTCTTTTATAGTAAAATCGTAATGATTTTAATGTAATTAGAATTGGATTGAAAAATAATTTAATTGGGAAATTAATTTAATATGTTTATTTTGGGAAATAAAAAAACAAATATCGGAAAGTAAGAAAAATATTCCTGGTTATGTGTTTGATTAGGAATTATTCAAGCACACACTGAAAATAGTTCGTGATACGATAATAGCAGAGAAGGTCGTTCGGTTGAAAGCCGGGAACGACAACGATCCGTCTAGTCCAAAACATAGGTATGATTTGGGGAAAAATTTTATTACTATAAATATCATAAATGACTCAGTTTTTATAATTTTATTTTTTCGTTGTGCAAGAAAATCGTTTTTTAACCAGATTTTTTCCCAATAATTGGTATCAAAGCATTAGGAACAACAACCGGGTTGCAACACAGTAGAATGAGCTCCAGACTTGAAGTTGGCGGGGGATAAAAATTAATCAAGGGTGTTTTCGTCTGCACAATCAATATTTAGGCTTGTAATTGACCTAATTTAGCTGCTAACTTTACTTATAAATAGCAAAGCTTAGGCTGAGCTATGGGAGGAGTTTTTAGAATGCGGTTTTTAGGGTTTTAGTTAGCAGATTTTAGATTAGGATTTAAAAATTATGTTTTATTTTATTTTCTGCACAGCTTTATTTCTTATTTTTAACTTGGATTCATTTTGTGTCTAAGTCTTCATTATTAAGTATCTTAGTATTCTTCTTTCACTTCTTGCTTGTCAGCAACGACATCTCACTAGTTATTAAAGGAATTTACAGAACCGAGCACATCTAGCTTATCAAACAGATCAATTTCTATCTTCTTATCGTTTTAGTTTAATTTGTTTGTTTTACATGATTAAATTAATTCTAGGGAAAATGACATCTAGATTCATGAGTGGGTAATGCTTTTAGGAAGATTAATGTGCGGATATGAGAGTAATTAACGGAAGAATGAGAGTTTACCACAAAATTAGTTGGCTTAAATTGTGCATACTTAAACCTTAAGATTGATGACCCTAGGAAGTGATCTAAGTAAATGAGGTTGAGAGAATAGCTTACCGAGTAGATCATAATTTATCTCGATTTAAATTGCAATTTTGAGAGACAAGTGGTTTTTATCGATTAATTAAATTAATTAGTTAGAGATAATAATTGGTTAGTTATTAGCTATTTAATTAAAACTTGAGTTCTGAAATTTATTACAACTACTAAAGCGAGTTAATATTTCATTCATTAATTGAGACTTTTTTTTTGTCAATTTGTTTTTAATTTTATTTTATTTTATGACCTTAATTTTTATTATTAATTATCGTAATATAATTTTCAATGATTACAATTTAAACCTATTATTGTAGAAGATAATTTTAGATCTAATCTATCATCCTTTGGATATGATCCTCGAGTACTTCTTATACCCCGTTGTACAATACTATATTATAATTTGACACGTATACTTGCGGACACTGCTACTTTAATTTCATATCTTTTTGTTGTAGTATTTTCGGTCCAAACGTCCGCAGGTTTGGCAGCATTTAGATTCCTTGCATACATTTGAAAATGTCATCCTTAATTGCTTAGTCTAGAGTCCCAAGAAATATCACCATACTCATCTCAAACTCTGATTGCATCATCTTCACAAAACCATCTTTCCCCTCCTAAGAAATCGAATCATATATGATGTCATTTACATAAATTCACATAATAGTGGTGTTACCTTTCTCATTCTTTATAAACAGTGCTATGTCAAGCTTGCCACTTTGATAACTTTGATCAAGAAAAAACATTGACAGCCTTTCGTACCATGCTCTAGGTGCCTACTTCAAGTCATGATGAGCGTTAAGATTCTCAAATCCCTTGAGTTGTTTCACGTACACTTCTTTATTTATTAACAAATACACTCTTGATAGCAAAATGCAATGTTATGACCTCAAATCTAGCCACACTCGTCATAGTGCATCCCTTCTGCCTGAACTCTAAGCCTTATTTTCATCTAACTTGCTTTTAAGATTCATTTGGTCCCAATCGCATTGCAATTAGCTAGTCTTAGAACAGGTTGTCACACATTGATTAGACCCTTGAATAGTTTGAATCCAATCCTCATCCCTCAAAGCTTCTATTCTGATTCAAATAAAATTCTATATTTTAAAAACAATGGAACCGATCACAAAAACTAACGAAAATCACACCAACCTAATTAAATATTTTTAATTTAGAAGCTATTTGAAACATTCAACATTATAATTCCAATGAGGAGAATCCAGCAAAAATCTAGAAAGTAGCTATCAAATAATAATGGGAATAAAAATATACAAAAAAAAAAAGAAGAGCAAAACAAAAGTGAAAATGTCCAACAGGACAATTTCAGTGACTCGAACAAAACCAAGATACAATGTTTTTGTTTTCATTTTTTTAAAATAATTCTAAGATTACAACACAACTGGATCCCTCTGGATCTTTCAATGTACACAAAATAACTTGAATCTCTATTAGCCCCCCAAAAAACACAGTTCCATCGTGTGAGGAAAAAAAAAAAGAACAGTTCAGACATCTATTTACCGATATGAGTAGTCATCCCCATGATATTGACGAACTTGGACCATGTGATTATCCTCTGCAAAAAAGAATTGTCAAAGACCAACCCATTTTACCCATCTGAAGATCCGACCGACCCGGAAAGGCAACTCGTAATCTTTGACGACTGCTGGTTCCCTTCTTGCAGCCTCAGACTCAGACCATACGTAAACCCCACGTTCTTGCCTGCTTCCAGGTACAGTGTTGTCGAGTATAACAGCCACAATGAAAGCTATTACCATGTGTAATGATAGCAATGTGTTCATAATGTAATTTACCTACAAAAAAAGGACATTAATGAAAAGTCTGCTTGAATCTTGGTAACATATGACAGCAAGCTATGATTTAGAATATATTCAAGGGGATAAGGCAACATTTATAATTTTTTAAGTGATGACATGACACAATATCAAAGTGCCACATCCAAAATCGAGAAAAATTGCCGAGTTTCCAATGACCAAGTTGGGGAAAAGTATCAACAGACGAGCAATTAAGAGAATGAAGAATCTGGGAAACATAGCATGCAACAACAAACTCTTACAAGAGAAGAGATGGGGGAATTCTAATGCAAGTCCTACCGGTCTTCATTATATCTTTTCCATTTTTCACCAACAAGTACAAAAATGGATAGAAAATGCAAATATCCAATTAATGGCTAAATCAAAGTTAATAGGATGCATACCCCTTCATATTTAGTGCGGAAAGGCCCGTGTGATGTCACAATATATGGTTGAAAATAACTTGGAACGAACAAGTTGGAATTCGGAGAGATGCCATACTGCTGAAAGTAAGCTGGTATCGAGAGGCAGAAAAATAAAGATAATCCAACTATTATGATATTCCGAGAGCTTCCCGCCTCACTATAACGTAGATTTGACAAACCTAAAGCTGCAAGCATCGCCCACATGAAGCACAGAAGAGCCGCAACCATGACTTCAGGAATTGAAGCAATAAAACCTCCAACTTTACCTGTGTACGGCAAGAAGGCAGTGTATACAAATTAAAGAAGAAAAAAAAAAATGAGCTTCAAATCTGAACCATTAGATCCAAATCACATGTACAAGGCATTGCAAATTTATGAGATGAAACAATTGAACTTATCAATGACATATATCCCTGGACCTTTGCATATAGAATTCCAAAATTCAACTAAAACAAGCAACTCATATGAGCCTAGGGCTTACTTTAAAACGAAGCCCAGTCTGCCACCATCAGACTAAATGGCAAGCACCATTTATCCCCATGGGATAACATTTTTCTCCGTATTGTTTGCTCAATGCCACCATTGATGTTGGAAGAGACTACCATTTTATGGAAGTGTGAGACAGGAAGTTACTTCGCAAATCAAATGCCACAAACATGCCTAGTAATAATCCTCCTATCATTATGTGCTAGGCTTTTATTCTAAAAGAAACTCTCAAAGACAAAGATCTTGTAAAACTATCATTATAAACCGGATATATAAAAATATAAAAGCAATTATAAAAGACAGCAGCATAATGACAACTGGTAGCTTAACAATTATGAATGAAAATAAAACCCACAAGATATGTGACTTCCAAATAAAGCAGAAAAGATCAATCCAAGAAGTCATTAAAAGTTAATTCGATTTCTCTTAACTATTTGATCTACGCAAACAAGGTTATGTCATCAGCTTTGACAGATTAACAAGGATTATTACAAATTTTAGCATCATGGAGCAATCTGAAAATTCCAAAAGGAAGCATGATTGAAACATACCTACAAGGGATAAGACTATCAAAACGCATGCGCCCAATTCAACAGCCCTGCGGCTTCCCATCTTAGTTACTGCAATTGTATGCACATTTTCAGTTAGCGTTGTAGATCCTGTTCCTGTACCCCAGAGACCAGCTAATATACTGGATAGACCCTCAAGACCAATTCCTCTGCTAACAACACCGGGAGTTGGAGGTCTGGATGACACCAGCAATGATGACGCATGGTATGAGCCAACCTAAGAAATTCAGAAACACGAGTACATTCAGGGTCATATTTGCAACTTGAGGAAAAGTGCATGTTTTTCCATCACTTTGTGAAATGAATTTAAACCATGGCAACTTCAGGTAAACATGAATTCTTTTAGAGTTCAATAGTCCCTAGATGTGAATCAGTATGGTTAACACAGCCACCATTTTGACCCTAGGGAACTTCAAGAACAGATATGAAGGCATGCAAGAGATATACATGCATGCATATGCTAGGTTAGGTTAGGTAATTTAATTGTCCACAAGTTTTCATAAAGTGCAAGTGCTTCCATAAATCTAGAAAATGAATTTTAATCTATTGCAATTTCAGGCCAACATGAATTCTTTTATGGTTTAATGGTCTTAATATGTGAGGCAGTTTGGCTAATATGAGCACCAGCTCCACCTATGGCACTTCAAAAACTGCTTATATATTATGAAGGCATGCAAACAGATATACATGCATGCATATGATAGCTTAGACAATTTTATAATCCACAAGCTTTCCAAAGTTTTGCAAAATAACCGATAGGACTTGGTAGTAATACCGTATGAATCGGCTAAATTAAACCAAGGTGATTGAAATCCCTAAGAGGAATCTAACCCAATGATCATAATATATTAAAATAAAACCTGTGCACTTGGATTGGCACTTCAAATGGGATGATAGAGAACTGACATCTCAGTCAACAGATAAATGATTACAACAATTTGTTATTCCCTCCTTGAAAATTTTAATACCTAAACTTTTGCCCTTCACTTTACCATCTTAGCAGTAGATATAGATCACAACACCATTCAAACAGAACTCAAAAAGAATTCAGCAGTCTTAGCATATGTTTCAGACTCTTATGTGCTATTCCCAGAACCATGGTTAAGAGAGTACTTTTTATTTTTTAATTTTCCATCTTTCTTGGTAGGTCAGACCCAAAATCATTGTCAATATACAGTCAATAATGACAATAAAGAAATTAGCGCTTTTATTTGCATGGAAATTCCAGGATCTTCCAAAACAAAATAACTAATGATAACCCACATCAGATAATATGAATCTCCAGTAATACAACTCAGGAAGAAAAATTAGAATCTATAATACAAGTTCAAATTGCAATAAATGTCATAGATGATAGAAAACTAACCGAATCTACTGAGGCAATTATTGAAACCACACACATAACAATGGCCATTTTCCAGTGGAAGACAGGAGTTCCCCATTGTAATGGATAAGGAAACCTAAACCATGGGGAAGATTTGAATGCATGTGATGTATCAACCCTACAGTGCTTCATCCTAGAAACATGCTTTCTGCAATGCTCTGATACTATATTTGAGGAAGGTATATTGGTATCACAGCCTTTATAGCTATAGGCTCCTGCCTCAGTGAGAAGAAAAGCAGCTGCCCATGTGATTACAAGGGCCAATGGGACCTGGTAGTTAGCAGAAAGGCCAGATCATGGTCAGAAAATATCTGCCAAAACATTAAAAATGCACACCAAAAAGCTAAAATAAACATGCAGAACAATGATGTTACAAACTTACCGCATATATTAGAAATATGCGATGGCCGAGAACAGATATCTTACGAAGATACTGCAAAAATGGAAACATTTTCAGATATGATTGCCAATAAAGAAACACCCAGATCAAAGTTATTTTGGCATTCAATCAACAATGATATGATTGCCAATAATTAGAAAGAACAAAAGCTTTGAAAAAAGTAAAATGAGCTTAAAAAAACTCACAAGAGAAAAAATAATAACCAACAATATCTGCACAGCACCAATCTCAAGACATTTCCCCACTTGTGGGAAACCATAGCTATAAAAAGAAAGTCCAACAGCTGCAACAGTAGGTGCAACGACTACAGGATTGATTAACCTGAAAAAAAAAAAAATACAAATGAACTTGATATGTGCATGACTGCATGCCACTGATTCAACAAATTTTAGTGCACGTAGAATTAGCATGATACACAAAAAACAGCTGAATTATGTTGTGTGGAACTTATTTTTGGTTTGACATGAGGTTTAGAGAAGGCTAATCTATTTTTTTGCCTAAACGTTAAAGTTGATATTTGAGATTAATTAAAGAAAAATTGTATAAAAAAGGGTTACATACAGATTTGGCCCCAGAACTATGTATTCTGTCAGTTTGATATCTGAAAAGTTAAAATTTGAAATTAAGTACCTAACCATTAATTCCATCAAGAACTTTGACCAAAAGTATTACACCAGCTGAAGTGGACATAACACCCAAAAAAATTTGACTAAGTGGCAAAACGACCTAGTTATCACCACATCATATCAACATGAAAAAATAAAAAAGGAAATTTCTTTTAAAATGTTTCAGAAAATAAAAAGGGAAAATGGTATTTATAATTCCAAAATTCAAAATAAAAAATTTAAAAATTAAAAGAATGGTAAATTTTAAAGCCTTTACGGATGAATGGACAATATGAAGAGACTTTATGTTAAATCCTTTTCCTTAAAGAACCCTTCACTATCGATATATCAAATTCATGGTCAATCATATAGTTGCTATATCCAGTTACTAATCTTTCCGGTATTAGCCAATTCTCACCAGTAAAATGACTTATGATATAGCAGCTAATTTTAGACTTCAGAGACTAGCAAATGAAATATACCTCAAGAATAATGACATTAGTCCACTATAACCAAGTAACGCCTGAAAAGCTGAAGCTACGATAATTGCACCTTGCAACTCCTTCATAATATGCTTGAAGTTCTGCCAAGTTGAAATGAGCCAACATTGTAGATGTCAACCAAACTCAAATGTTCCATTGCATAAAATGGAACTTAGAAAATGGAAAGGAACAATGATGATGCAAGAACGGAAATGACTTCAGCCCTTTACAGAAAGAAAAGTGTTAAATGTAACTAGATCAAATAACTAATTCCATCAGTTTGCCAGTGTAATGTCAATCAAGTATAGAAAAAACAAGTTATATTCATTAATTTGTAATTTAGAAACTCAGAAGGATTTTCATATCCAGGACAAATCTGCAAGATGCAAATTGATACCCCATGATTATTAGTTAGTAAACTATTTGTAATATTAATCCTAAAGAATGTTTAAATGGTCTATAAATATCCAGAATATTGGTTACTAAAACAACAATGCCTCGGGTGATATCATTGGTATTTACTTCTCTATTCCAATTATTGGAGTTATTCACAAAGTAAATACCTCAAAACCAATTCCCAAATCAAACTCGGATTTCCAATATTAAATTTTAAGCCCTCCACATTTTCTTTGGTCAATTACTGTAAATAATAATCCTACTTCGGATGACAACATCATGCACTTGAATCCTAATAGAAAAACTGCTGAATCCATGAAATGGTATTTTCTATTAATCACATAATTTATAATCTATGCAGCTGCATACAGGTGAAATAATTTATGAAATGGTAGATAAATGGAAATGAACACTTTTACTAAAGTGACCATGTCCAGAAAACAGAAGCATACATTTCCATTTAGTCCTCGAAACTCTGGAGAGTTGATTATCGCTAATGCAGGGGCCAGGAAAACAAATGATGAACCTTGTATCAGAGGCAACCGTGACCCAAAGAAGGAATGCAATAGTGTGGTCACTCCAGACACAAAGAGCACCGTCGACACCACATTTGCAGTATCCTCCTACAACCACTAATCCAATCAGATCAAGCAGCTCACAGTCTACATTCCCAAACAAATGCGCTTCAAATTGAAATAAAACATAATTTAACCACTCACATAAGTGCCACCCATTGCAGGGACTATTACGAGTGGAATAAGAATCAATGAACCCAACATAGAAAGATAGTGCTGGAATCCATAAAGACCAATAGGAACTGAAAAAGAAAAAAAAAAGAAACAGTTAAAACATAATTATTATCAAATCACCAAAAATGCATTCTTGTAAAGTTGTAATAGCATCTAATCTATTTCGAAAAAACAAAATTTTCCTACCCATTCGAAATGAACATAAATACATATAAAAGAATTTCTTAGTTTCGTACCAAATCAACAGTCTTATCACAAATTTACAAGCAATGATACATCTAAATTGTCAATAATTTTATCAGTAAAATGAAACAAAGAGCACATTGGCCACACCCAAAACGGCTAATAAACCTACAAAAAGAATGCTAGCAATAAATCATACAAATAAGTATAGCCGCTAATCAACAAAAGCACAGAATTTTCACTCCAAATAGAAAATAAATCAATAAATAAACAAGTAATATTCCAAAAATTAAATAAATAAGTATAGCCTATTTCAGTTGTCAATTCAGACAAATATGACAGTATATACAAGCAAAACCACAAAGACTAAATAAAAAAAAAATTTAAAAGGTAAGGATATTTTACTTTCAGGTAACGTGGAGGGGGAAAAAACAACAACAACAACTACAAACAAGCCACACTTGTAAAAAGAATCACAAACACCCATTTCAACAAACAAGTCGTTCATTCTCCCCCGGCTTTGAAAAGAAAACAAAAGTGAAAAGTAAGAGAGAAAATTACCAAGACCAGGAGTATCTCTAAGCTCATATTTCATATGTGAGTGCCTTCCAACGAAGCCTTCATCATCCACATTCTGTGGCAATACATCCATCACATCCTCATTCCTAGAAGGCCTCCTAGTCGGCTGCTGCGGCTGTGGCGCCGCCCCATTATTAACTGTATGGCCGTTAGCAGCGGCAGCTGAGCTCCCTTTATTCGTCCCATCCGCCTCCCTCCTCTTCTTCACCGACTGATCCTTCTCTGTCGGACCCTTTTCACTCACCGCCTGCTCCCCATTCACCACCGGTGGTACTGGCCGAGCCCGACCCGCTTCAAGATCAGGTTGGTTCTCATTCTCTCTAGACCTCGGAGGCAAAGCTATTTGACCGGAGTCACTCGCATTTGTTTCCCCGGAGAATTTAGGCTTAAACCCAGTTCTCTTTGCCCAAGATGAAGGCGGAACGGGAGCAGGAGGCCGTGTTACAGGTTTGGGTCGGGTTTTGGGGTCAGAACTCGACATTAGAAAAGAAAGAAGAGCAAAATCTCTTAGTGGGTCATAGCTTTTAAGCTTGTAGATGAATAATACAGATCTGGGGTTCCAAAAAGGAGCTCAAAAGGCAGTGATTTTTTTAGGGTTTTTGAAGAGGTTTTCAAAGACTAGAAGAAGAGAAGTTTCTGTTGGGTTTGTAGTAAGAGAAAGGAAGAAAATGAGCTAACTTTAGACATTTTAGTACAGATAAAAGAGAAAGATAATAAAAAGGGGAAGTGGGAGAGTAAGGGAGTGAGAGAAGGGGGAACTGTTTGGTGAAGTGGAGTAAAGAAAATTGAAAAGAGTAAAATGACAAAAGACAACAGAGACTGTGGTGGATGGAGCCAAGCCAAAACCGCGTTCTTTTTCCTACTTCATTTTTTTTAACGGTGTTTGATTTTTTAAATTATCCGTTTACTATTAGGTACTACATTTATTATTATTATTAAAATATTTTACATTTTTATATTAATATTAAACATTTATATGTCTCGTGTATAAATTTGCCGAATCTAACCCCGATATAATAGGGATATTTTAAAAATTACTGTAAGATATTTTAGAGTTTGTTTGAAACCATATTTGTTAACGGCCAACTAAGCCCTTTTATAGCTATACATATAATAAAATAAAATGCATATCAAAATACACCATGCAAAGAATTTAATTGGATAAATTTTTTTAAATTTAGGAAATAAATTATTTTTAAAGAGAGGGTGTAAAACACATTTAACTGATTACGTTTCCTCCACAGTTGATAAAAAAGCGCATCCAACCTTTAAGCCGCATTTTTTCTCTTTTAATATAATTAATTTTTTGTCAGATAGTTAAATATTAATGATTTTGTCCTTAATCTCAGGTTCAATTCTTCTTTTACTCATATTTGTATTTTTTATTTTATTTTTAAAGATTTTTTATTTTAATTAATTTTTAACATATTAGCTCTTTTGGTTAAATGGTTAAATAGTATTGATTTTATCCTTTACTCCTAGGTTCAATTCATCTTTTGAACACATTTGTAATTTTTATTTCATGTTGTTTCAAGTTTTTATTTTTTCTTTTTCTTTTTAATTAATAACTCTTTTATTTATAAAATTAAATAATTATTACAAATATCATTATTTTTAGTAAATATAATTTTATATGTGCAATATTTATTTTTCAATCCATATCACGAGTGGAGAAAATTTTAGCATTATATATTTTTATATGTGTATTTATAATAATGATATTTGAAATAATTAATTGAAATATTTTACATATAAAAATATTTGAAATATCATACCCACAATGCAAATGAAAAACAATGATATTTGAAATATTTTCATATAAAATAATAATTATATTTGAAATAATTATTTCATTTTATAATAAGCTTTTTTACCTAGCTAACACAAAAAAATTAAATATTTATAAGAATGGCCCAACTTCAAAAACAATGACGGGAATTACGTAAAATAAACAGTGTCGGACGATGTCGACACCCCCATGGCCGACACCCAAGTCAATCATCCCCAATCATTAGCTTCTGGTTGCATGGGGGTTTAAAAATAATAATTTTTTTGGTGCCGGCATTGCAATGGTCGGCACTGTATGTATTTTTCACATGTATTTTGTAAAATATAGGTATTCTTCAATTCAAACAAAAATAAATTTTATTAGGTGTCGGCGTACACATACGTGGTCGGCACTGTGGTGGCTGGCACCCATGTCAGGTAAAAAGAAATTTTGATCTCATGTTTCTAGTGGTCGGCACTTAGGAAAAAAATCTGTATTTTTTTTGTGCATGCACCCATTGCCGATAAAAAAATTTATTTTTGATCCCGTGTTTCTAGTGGTTGTGAAACACCCCAAACCTGGCCCGCAAGTCCTGACCGGATCTGGCATGCTCCTTGAGTAAAACGTAGCAAATCCTCGTTTTGTCATGTTAGAAAACTGGTGGTTTTGAAGAAAAATTGGTTTGAGTTATGATCAATTTGAAAACCATGTTGTTTTTGAAGTTTGTATTGAAACGATATTATCATGTTTCAAAAGTCACAAGTTAATAGAATTGTCGAATTTTAGAGCTTTTTATTATCAACTTGAAAACCGTAGGTGTTTGGGTGTCAAAACAGTTGAAGTTGTTTTACGAAAAATGTTTAATCGTTTGTTTGTGTGTTCGTATCATAATAAAAAGTAAAACGTAAACTTAAAACAGCTAAATGGCAATGGCCTTATTACATCAAGATATAACCTAAAATAAATCAAATAAAACTTAATAAGAAAACCGAAAAAAAGCAAAGGCATGGCCACCTCTAAGTTCCTCGCTACCTTGGTCCATTTCTTGAGTGCCATCGCAAAATGTTAGCCACGAAGGGTGAATCCACAAACTCGGTGTGTAACAACCATCACAGACTCTAAAATAATCAAGGCATATTAAATCACATAAAACAATTGTAAACCATGATGCAACCCAAACCACCTAGATCCAACCTCTACACATCACCCGTACTACCGATCACACCGTGGGGATTACTAAATCGACCATCCATCCGCTACGCACCATCGAAGGCAGTCGCTGCAGTCAACTGCTCATCGCCCTTATAATTTGTGGCATAGCCACCAGATAATGTGACAGAGTCACCAGATTCATAATATGTGACATAGGTCACCAGATAATGTGGTAGAAACCACCAGATCACTTCCCCTTTAACATAATCACCCATATACCCATGCAACATTCAAAACATACAATTATCATGCAATTTACCTTACCCCAAAATCATAACGGAATTCCACATATTTTCACATCAATGTTATTCAACATTATTAACGAGTAGTAAGGGGTAACGTACCTGAACACACTGTACCATTGAATGGTACATTTAGCCACATTCATTCATTCCCTTATTATCATGTACATAACAATATTATTATTAATCGGGAATTTAGGGTGGGTTATACACCTGACTATTCGTAGATCTAAGCGAAACTCAAACGCTTGCTTTCCCCTTCCTACAATCGGCCCACACTTGTTAGCAACCAAAAGCCTATTCTACTCAACTAGAAATTCAAGGATACATCGCATGAAGATAATACTTTGCCTTATTGCCGATTTGGTTACCAACCAAATCTCAAACTACTTGATATTCCCTCATTGCAATCGGCCAAACACTAGTACACTCAAACGGTTAGCTTTCGATTTTTGAATGATTAAGAAACAGATCTGAAACACTAAAACCCTTACCTAGATCGCTTAGCCAAATCCCAAAGATCTGTCGAAAACCCCTTAAGACACCATAGTTAGAATCGGCATATCCTAGAATAAATAAAAGTGGCCCTTGGCCGAATGGTATGCCTTGCTTACCTTGGATCTTAAATCCCGAAAAGATCACCTTCCCATTGTCGGCTATAAGAATCCCGAAAGATCCCCTTCATAGTTCAGCCAAAAGAAAACAAGAGAGATTAGACTCCTAGATTTCGGCAATCAAAGGGAAAAAGGAAAAGAAACACAGAGAGATTCGACTATAATGCAATCAAAGGGAAAAAGGAAAAGAAACACAGAGAGATTCGGCTATAATCTCAAAAGAAAGAAATAGATTCGGCACTTTAATGGAGACTAGATCACATGAGAAGAGGAAGAAAATAAGGCCAAGGATATTCGGCCAAACACTTGAAAGAATAGAAGAGAACACAAAGAGGGTTTCGACTTTTCAAGATGACAAAAATGGAAGAAGAAAACAGAAGAAGAAAGTGACCCTAGTGGTCTTCTCAAATTCGGCTATTGCAAAAGAAAGGTTTTGAAAGTCTCGACTACCCCTTCGGCACAACACTAGGGAAAGAAAGAAAACTAAAAGGTACCTACAACCTCTTAAACAATTTCGGCATTAGCTCCCCTAGGCATGACCAAATATGCCACCCTAGAAGTCCCTTGGCCGGCCAACTTTCCTTCCCTCATCCAAATCCCCTTTTCACTCCTACTTATTTGAATCCTCAAGCTATTTGACCCAATCTACACTTCATCCTTGAAGTGTCCTTATGCAATCCATCAACGCCTTCCTTCCTTTGAAAATAAAAGCTCCAAAACGCTTCCCTCTGTCGCTTGAACCTAGTCCCTCCACACTCCTTGTGGCCACCGACTAAGGCCCCAAGTGGCGCCTCTTTGCCACCTTACCAACATAATTCTTGTGTCCTAGCCACACAATAAACTCCTTAAGGCCTAGCTCCCTTAGTTTCCCTTTTAGGCTTAAAATCAATTATTTTTCTAAGGCTTCTACCTACAACCCAAGGTTCCTAAAGCCCCAAAACACATTCAAAACACACTCAAGCATGCAATCACATTCATTCAAGTGAAAATGCATAACCCCTAAATCCCGGATATTACAGTTCTACCCCCTTAAAATAATTTCAACCTCGAAATTACCTGGCTAAAATAAGTGAGGGTATTGCTGTCGCATTGCTTCCTCTGGCTCCCACGAAGCTTCCTCCGATCCATGGTTATGCCATAATAATTTGACTAGAGGAACTGATTTCCTCCGTAGCACCTTTACATCCTGTTCCAGAATCTGAATCGGCTCTTCCTCATAAGACAGATCTGGTCTCAGCTCCACCTCTTCAACCGGTATTATATGAGATGGATCCGATCGGTAACGACGTAGCATCGAAACGTGGAACACATCGTGCATCTTGTAACACCCCCAAACCCGGCCTACGAGTCTTGACCGGATCTGGTATGTCACTGCGGAAAACATTTGCGAAGAATTTGTCTTAAAGGTGAAAATGTGAAAAATTGTGAACTTTAATAAAACATTGTGTATTTAAAAGCCCATTAAAATTTAGTTGTTATAAATTCCCAGATTAAAACTTTTACATAAGTTATTTTAATATAAATCGATTCAAAAAATATTTTTCCTTTATTAGTTCAATTAATAAAATAAATTTCAAACCGTAAATAAAGTTTCCCAAATACCATAAGTGGCCCTTATTACATCAAATAAATTCCCAAAATACTGATAATATAAAATGTAAAAAAAGAAAATCAACTTCGCATGGGCCCCTTGTATCCACTCCAACCCGGTCCAAGCTTTATGCATCTCTGTAAGGTTTGAGAAATATTGGGTGAGTTAAATGACTCGCAGCATAGTTATTTCACATGTCTCCATACATATGGGCTTGACCCATATCCATACGATCCACATAATCAGTCATACAAAAATGCATCCCAACCCAACCTAAGTCCATCCGTTACACCTACCTTAGCAGACTCCATCGCTTCAAGGCCGTGGCTAGCCACCGATCACCTAAGTGATCCCACATATCAATCATCCACGGTGATGCACACGACTATCAACCGCCGAGATGGGCACCTAGCCAACACCTCCCTTGATGAAGCACATAACTACCATCAAGCGCTAATGTAGCACAAGGCTAACATTAGACCACGTACATAATGTACACCCTTTCCTTCAATATTCATGTCCCAATCCCCATGTGCATATATTTATCATGACAAGGTAACATTATAAAGAGTACACATCACATGCTTTACCACAATTCATACACATAACACTGGTAGTTTAATATCATAAAATACTGACCTGTTTAACCGGTTACCCACCATGGTATCCACCATCTTAGCCATTATTTTTGGCTACCATTCACATCATAACATATACATATATAGCAACATGCACAAATAACGAAGAAAACGGTCGATAACTACTCACACATTTGTTTAGCGAAATCCCGATCTATTTGGATCTAACACAATCTAGAATCCCAAACTCTTTATTCAGTCGATTTGCCTCTAAAAGCCATAATCACAATCGGTCAGGTTCTTAAACCCATAAAATGGCCTTTGGTCGAATATTTGCAATCACTTACCTAACTTATTTAAAACCGAATACTTGCTTGCTCTTGAAGTTATCGAAATCCCTATCAACCATCGTTAGAAAGCGGCTTAATACATAAATCCATAACCTCGCCCTTGGTCGTATAGTACATGATGCTTACCTTGAATGCTTCAAATCCGAAAAATCTCCTTTAATGCACCCTAACGTTGGCATAAAAAACACATATTAATATGGCCTTAAACATATTCGCCACCCTTAGAAATCAAGGCCTAATCACATAGTTTGGCATACCTATTGAGAGAGAACCTAAATCGATTACCTAAGGCAGAAATTACTTACCCTTCCACGTTGCTTACCATAAGTCTCCAATCCCGAAAGATCACTTCACACTATCGTAACCGATCGAATTGCTTGCACCTAAAGTCTCCTTGAACACCGAGAGATTCGCTTTATAGAATAACAATGGTGTTTCTAAGACTATACTAATGAAGAAGAAAAAAGTAGAGAATGGGCTATAAAGTTTGGCTATGGCTCTCCAAGAATGATGAAGTATTCTGGCTATCACAAAATAAGAAGAGAAGTTTGAGAAGAGTGATAGGTTCGCCAAGCTAGCAAATAGGAGAGAAAGAATGAAATATAAATGGCCTTAATGCTCTTTGAAATTTGGTCACTAACCAAAAGCATGTGAAAGCCAAAACTAGGTGACTTATCACAAAAGAAGATGGCACTAAAGAGAAAGGAGAGACTAAATTTCGGCACAAAGAAATTAAAGAAGAAAAAGAATAACAAAAGATGATCACAATTATTTATACTACCCAATTTGACAATTAATCCCCAATTAATATTTTAAAAATAATCCATCCTTTATCCTATCTCAATCTCCTATATTATCGTTAATCACACATTCAAAATATATAAAAATAAATCTATAATTATCTTCTATTTATCAACTTAAAATAAATCCACCTTTATCATCTTAATAAAATAATACTAAGAATAATCCCTTAACTATTTCCTATCAAATCCCTTAATCATCTTCTCATCTATCACCTTAATAAAATAATTAATTATCCATCACATTTATCTCTCATCTTCCCATAAATAAAATAAACAAACTAAATCCACATATATCCTACATAGCGAATTTTAAAATAATTAAACTAGCATTATCCTTGCCCACTTGAGAGTCCATAAGCCGTCCACTAGCTCTCTCTCCCTTAATGCCAACGTGCATAAAAAACCACAAAATTTTGCTTCCTTGCGTCTTGAACTCATGACCTGCCTTTGCACCAAGCCCCTTTAACGCAAGCTTTAACGCCCCAAGCCACTCGCCAAGGCGTTTTTGTGACATAATGCACCAATTTCTTTTAAGACTTACTTAGCCAGTTCCTTTGTCTTAGTGCCAAAGAAAAATAAAAACATGCCGCATACATGGATTCAAACCAAGGCCCTTGTCTAGGCGTCATTCCGAGCCCTTAAGTGGCGCATGAAAGCCACTTTACCAAGGCCCGCTTATGCCAAACACGCCTAAGATTTTTCCTTTATGGCCTCCCGGCCTTGCTCCCCTCCAGACTAAAAAGAAAAGCCCATTGCTTCCCACGCTCGAACCCCATCCACCTAGCTCTTGAGGCGTCACTCCCTAAGCACTAAGTGGCGCCCCACCAATTTACTACTTGGATTTCTTGTGTCCTAAACTCCCAAAAATTTTTTAAGACCTCTTGACCTAATTTCCTCTTCTCACTTAAAATTCCAAAATTTCCAATGCATTCCTTTTAATCCTAAAGTTTTAAAAACTCCTAAAACATCTCCAAACACCCTTAAAGCCTACTAACACTTGAGTTATGCTCCAAACGCATAACCCAAATTTGGGATATTACAGTCTACCCCTTAAAATAATTACATCCTCGAAATTACTTAGCTAATTGCACTCCTACTCACCACACTATGCTTACGTCTGCAAGACTCTAATCTTATAAAATATCATACTTCCTATGCACAATCTCTAAGTTCACATGCAAGGCTTCGAACACTTTCACTAGCGATACAAGAAAACTATACAACAATCAAAGCAATTAAGGGTATTCCAGAAATAAGGAACGTACCAGTTGTCACATCTGGCACATCTTCCTCCTCGCGATGGCCAACTGCATAAACCAACCTTGGTTACCTCGCGTCTGTTCCCACAACACCTCCGCTCAGTGCTCCATGACCTCGGTCGGAACCATTTCCTCCATGGTTCGAACCACGACCCCTTGTTACTTGCTGACCATTCCTGCCCGGCTGCACTCCTCCTTGACCTTCTGTCCGAGCCCTACTCGGATCCTGAGGACAGTCTTTAATCAAATGAGTCTTAGACTTACCTCTAAAACACTCCCGATTCTGATTGCAGCACTCGCCAACATGATACCTCCCATATTGAGCACATGGACGGTCCGGATTTCCAGTAGCTGGCTTATTGCCACGAACAAAATTCTCGACCCTCAGTCTTTTCTGAAAGTTCTCAGACGATTCTGACGATCCAAAACTTCTCTTATCCCGATTCCTCTCCTTATCTCTGTTCTGCCTCACAGAGTCCTTAATCCTTTCAGCTACCTTAGCCTTCTCTACTAGCACAGTGAACTCTCGCTCCTGATGTGGAGCTATCAACAACCTCAGGTCATCCCTTAATCCATCCTCGAACTGAACACACCGCTCATGCTCGTAGCCACTACTCCTCGAGCATATCGGCTTAACCTCGTGAATTGACTTCAGACTGCTACTGGACTTATTCCTTGAACCAACCCCAAAGGCCTTCCTCTGCTCATCAACATATCTGGTTCCCACATATTTCTTCTGATACGCCGCCTTCACATAATCCCAGGTTAGACCCTCAGCTGTGACACCATCCCGAACTGTTAACCACTATTGGTACGCTTCATCGCGTAACAGCGCCACCATTCCTTTCAATTTCTCCTCGGGGTCGATCCATCTCATCCATAATTAGTTCCGTTGCCTCCAACCAATACTCAAGAAGATCGGGCGCCACACGGATACTCCACTTAAACACTTCACTCTATTGGCTCAAGTCGCTCAGTCTGAACTTCCTAGCTCTCATATTTCCACTGTTCTAGCCACCATCTCAAGAACTCACAAGACCGCCGCGATACAACATCATCCCCTATCGATCTTTACGTTTCAACACCAAAAGCGGTGGTAGTGGCGGTGGTACCCCATTCTCGGATCCTTGACCGACCTAACGGGTTCCGACATGGCCATTCTACCTCTGGCGCCCACGACGACCTCATCCTCTAGATCTCATGTCTAACGTCGCGATTTAATCGATTAAAAAGTTTTATGCATTAGAAATTTTGTTTCACTTTGTTTATCCACGAGCAAATTTTATGATAAAAGTTTCCAAAAGTAGTTCTTTCGATCAATCAAAGTTTCAGTTTAAGTTCACTATTCTAATTAAGAGAATCACATTCTCATTCATATTCATCCACAACATTCACTTCACTACTTTGGGCATCTCTGATCATTCTCTACCCCAGGGGTAATTTCGTCATTTTTTTTATAGGGGTATTTCGGTAATAAATCGGGGTCAATTTGGAAATCACAAAAGTCATTTCAGAAATTTTTTTCCAAACTCATGGGTATTTTGAAAGAAAGATTTTCCAAATCAAGGTATTGCAGAAATTTTAGAAATCGGGGTTATTTTGGTAATTTCGTAAGCCAGGGGTAATTTGGTAAATTTTCAAATTAGGGTATTCTGGTAATTTTCAAATTAGAGTATTTGAAAATGTCGTAAAATAGAGGTTGTTGATATTTTACAAAATTAAAATTCTTCTTGGAAAAATTTCAAGGTAAATTGGTAATTTATATACTGGGGTATTTTTGTAATTTCACAAGCGAGGTCATTTCGGTAATTTTTGCAAAAATATGGCTCTGGTGACTTTCAAAACAAGGGTATTTTAAAGATTTCTAATTTGAGGGTACTTGATAATTTCCTTCTTGAGGTATTTTGGTCATTTTGAAAGTCAAGGGTAATTTCATAAATTTTTTGGTGTCTTTGATATTTTGTGAAGTTTTTGGATATTTTGTAAAACCAAAATTGTTATTGAAATCGGGGTAGAATGGCAATTTTGGAAACCAAATGCGTTTAGTAATTTTACCACTGGGGTATTTTAGTAAATTTGTAAATCGAAATATTTGTAAAAATTTATAAAAGTAGTCTTTATAAATCAAAAGGGTAATTTTAAGAGTTTTAAAACTAGGGTTTTTATAAAATTACGGCTAGTTCCTTTCGGGTTTTAGTTATTGGGTTTAGCAGTGAATAAGTCCTTTTGGTTAGGGTGAACCATAACTTCGCTGTAGGATTCGAGTAAAGAGGAGGTGAGTCGCTAGGACTGCTTAAATACTAAGGTCTTACTGATCCACTCCTAGACATGCGCACAACAGTTACCACACCCTAGCTCGGCGACCTAATCATAGGTTTGTTTAATGGTCCTTAAGTCTTATGTACTTGTGTTTGAGTAGGCTAGTCCTAGGGTTCAATAGCCCTAATATTCTAATCTACGAGCCCAAATAAGCCGATAACATTTCATATATAAATCACCTCAAAAGTCAGAGGTACTTACCTGGTGGACTTTGGGTCGGAGATACAGGTGCCATGCCAGAATACCTGAAAAATATATGAAAGCCCAAATCTTTAAAAAGCCCATCTAAAAAAAATGTTTTTGGGCCCAAATCCCTCAAAGCCGAGTTTTAAACCTGGCTCTGATACCAAACTGTAACACCCCCAAACTCGACCCACGAGCCTTGACCGGATCTGGTATGTCACTGCGGAAAACATTTGCGAAGAATTTGTCTTAAAGGTGAAAACGTGAAAATTTGTGAACTTTAATAAAACATTGTGTATTTAAAAGCCCATTAAAATTTAGTTGTTATAAATTCCCAGATTAAAACTTTTACATAAGTTATTATAATATAAATCGATTCAAAAAAATATTTTTCCTTTATTAGTTCAATTAATAAAATAAATTTCAAACTAGTAAATAAAGTTTCCCAAATACCATAAGTGGCCCTTATTACATCAAATAGATTCCCAAAATAATCGATAATATAAAATGTAAAAAATAAGAAAATCAACTTCGCATGGGCCACCTTGTATCCACTCCAACCCGGTCCAAGCTTTATGCATCTCCCGTAAGGTTTGAGAAATATTGGGTGAGTCAAGCAGACTCGATGCATAGTTATTTCACATGTCTCCATACATATGGGCTTGACCCATATCCACACGATCCACATAATCGGTCATGCAAAATGCATCCCAACCCAACCTAAGTCCATCCGTTACACCTACCTTAGCGCAGACTGCTTGCTCAAGGCCGTGGCTAGCCACCGATCACCTAAGTGATCCCACATATCAATCGATCCACGGTGATGCACACACTATCAACCGCCGAGATGGGCACCTAGCCAACACCTCCTTGATGAAGCACATAGCTACCATCAAGCGCTAATGTAGCACAAGGCTAACATTAGACCACGTACATAATGTACACCTTTCCTTCAATATTCATGTCCCAATCCCCATGTGCATATATTTATCATGACAAGGTAACATTGTAAAGAGTACACATCACATGCTTTACCACAATTCATACACATAACACGGGTAGTTTAATATCATAAAATCTCGAATTGTTTAACGATTACACACCATGGTATCCACCATCTTAGCCATTATTTTTGGCTACCATTCACATCATAACATATACGTATATAGCAACATGCACAAATAACAGAAGAACAGTGCGATAACTACTCACCTGACTGTTTAGCGAAATCCCGATCTATTTGGATCTAACACAATCTAGAATCTCGAAACTCTTTATTCCTGGTCGATTTGCCTCTAAAAGCCATAATCACAATCGGTCAGTTCTTAAACCCATAAAATGGCCTTTGGCCGAATATTTGCAATCACTTACCTAACTTATTTAAAACCCGAATACTTGCTTGCTCCTGAAGTTATCGAATCCCTATTAACCACTGTTAGAAACGGCTTAATACATAAATCCATAACCCTGGCCCTTGGTCGTATAGTACATGATGCTTACCTTGAATGCTTCAAATCCCGAAAAATCTCCTTTAATGCACCCTAATGTTGGCATAAAAGAAACACATATTAATATGGCCTTAAACATATTCGGCCACCCTTAGAAATCAAGGCCTAATCACATGGTTTGACATACCTATTGAGAGAGAACCTAAACCGATTACCTAAGGCGAAATTACTTACCCTTCCACGTTGCTTACCACAAGTCTCCAAATCCGAAAGATCACTTCACACTATCGTAACCAATCAATTGCTTGCACCTAAAGTCTCCTTGAACACTGAGAGATTCGGCTTTATAGAATAACAATGGTGTTTGAGACTATACTAATGAAGAAGAAAAGTAGAGAATGGGCTATAAAGTTCGGCTATGGCTCTCCAAGAATGATGAAGTATTTAGCTATCACAAAATAAGAGGAGAAGTTTGAGAAGAGTGATAGGTTCGGCCAAGCTAGCAAATAGGGAGAGAAAGAGTGAAATATAAATGGCCTTAATGCTCTTTGAAATTTGGTCACTAACCAAAAGCATGTGAAGGCCAAAACTAGGTGACTTATCACAAAAGAAGATGGAACTAAAGAGAAAGGAGAGACTAAATTTCGGCACAAAGAAATTAAAGAAGAAAAGAATAACAAAAGATGATCACAATTATTTATACTACCCAATTTCGCAATTAATCCCCAATTAATATTTTAAAAATAATCCATCCTTTATCCTATCTCAATCTCCTATATTATCCGTTAATCACACATTCAAAATATATAAAATAAATCTATAATTATCTTCTATTTATCAACTTAAAATAAATCCACCTTTATCATCTTAATAAAATAATACTAAAAATAATCCCTTAACTATTTCCTATCAAATCCCTTAATTATCTTCTCACCTATCATCTTAATAAAATAATTAATTATCCATCACATTTATCTCTCATCTTCCCATAAATAAAATAAACAAACTAAATCCACATATATCCTACTTAGCAATTTTAAAATAATTAAACTAGCATTATCCTTGCCCACTTGAGAGTCCATAAGCCGTCCACTAGCTCTCTCTCCTTAATGCCAACGTGCATAACAAAAACCACAAAATTTTGCTTCCTTGCGTCTTGAACTCATGACCAGACCGCACTAAGCCCCTTTAACGCAAGCTTTAACGCCCAAGCCACTCGCCAAGGTATTTTTTGTGACATAATGCACCGAATTTCTTTTAAGACTTACTTAGCCTAGTTCCCTTTGTCTTAGCGCCAAAAGAAAAATAAAAACACGCCCATGCCGCCAATGGGATTGAACCAAGGCCCTTGTCCAGCATCATTCTGTGCCCTTAAGTGGCGCATGGAAGCCACTTTACCAAGGCACGCTTTATGCCAAACACGCCTAAGATTTTTCCTTTAAGGCCTCCCCGCCTTGCTCCCCTTCAGACGCATAAAAGAAAAGCCCATTGCTTCCCACGCTTTCGAACCACGTCCACCTAGCTCCTTTAGGCGTCACTCCCATAAGCACTAAGTGGCGCCTCCCACTAATTACCACTTGGATTTCTTGTGTCCTAAACTCCCCAAAAATTTTCTTAAGACCTCTTGACCTAATTTCCTCTTCTCACTTAAAATTCCAAAATTTCCAATGCATTCCCTTTTAATCCTAAAGTTTTAAAAACTCCTAAAACACCTCCAAACACCCTTAAAGCCTACTAACACTTGAGTTATGCTCCAAACGCATAACCCCAAATTTGGGATATTACACATCTGCTTCAACTTCGAAGGAAACTCTAACTGATATGCTCTTGGTCCAACCCGCTTCAAAATCCGATAACGTCCTATAAACCTAGGACTTAACTTTCCTCATGGCCAAATCTCATCACCTTCTTCCACTGGTAAACTTTGAGAAACACCGATCCCCACAAGAAACTCTATCTCCTTCCACTTAAGATCTCAGATATGACTTTTGCCCGCCGATGCCTCCTTCAACCGTGTCCGAATTACTTTAACCTTTTCTTCAGATTTTGCCACAATTTCGGACCCAAAACCGACGTTCTCCCAATTCCGTCTAACACCTAGGAGTAGGACACCTCCTTGCATACATCGCTTCATACGGTGCCATCCGAATACTTGTTTGATAGCTATTATTATATGCGAATTCCGCTAAAGACAAGAACTTCTCCCAGCTTCTTCTGAAGTCTATCACGCAACCCCTCAACATATCCTCTAGTACTTGAATTACCCGTTCAGATTGGCCGTCCGACTACAGATGAAATGCCGTACTGAAGTCCAACTTGGTGCCCAATGCTTGATGTAATGCTTTCTAAAATCGAGACATAAACCTCGGATCCCTATCCGAGATAATCGACACCGGCACTCCAGGCAGCCTCACGATTTCTGCTACATACAACTTTGCCAATCTCTGCAAGGAATAGTCAACCCGCACTGGTATGAAATGTGTCGACTTCTTCAACCGATCTACTATCACCCATACCGAGTCCTTCTTAGTAGGCGTAAGGGGAAGCCCACTAACGAAGTCTATGGTAATTCTCTCCCACTCCATTGCGGAATCTTTATCTGCTGTAGCAACCCTAACGGTACTTAGTGTTCAGCTTTGACCTGCTGACACGTTAAGCACTTCCCTACAAATTCTGTAACTTCTCGCTTAAGACCAGGCCACCAAAACTAATCCCGTAGATCCCTATATAACTTACTTCCTCCAGGATGCATAGCATAAGGGCTACTATGTGATTTCTGAAGAATTTTCTGCCTTAATTCCTCATCCTTTGGCATACAGACCTTGCTTCGAAAACACAGCACTCCATCACCGTTTACACCATAGTCCTCCAACTCCCCATTTTGTACTTGTAGCAGCTTAGCACTGAGTTCACCATCTACCAATTGTTTCTCCTTCACCTGACTTAGCCACGTCGGCTTCACTTGTAATTCTGCTAACAAACTTCCATTATCATAAAGGCTAAGATGTGCAAACATCGCCCTTAGATCCGAGACCACTTTTCGACTTAGGGTATCTGTCGCCACATTCGCCTTGCCCGGGTGATACTCTATTGAGCAATCATAGTCTTTCAACAACTCCACCCACCTTCGCTGTCTCAAATTTAGCTCCTTCTGAGTCAGCAGATACTTCAAACTCTTGTGGTCTGTGTAGATCACCGACCTTTCCCCATAAAGTAGTGCCTCCACACTTTTAGAGCGAATACCACTGCTGCCAACTCTAGATCATGCGTCGGATAGTTAACCTCGTATGGCCTCAACTGCTGAGACGCATAAGCGACCACTTTTTCGTCTTGCATAAGGACACATCCCAATCCTGTATGGGAAGCATTACAATACACTACGAAGTCTTTCCCTGCTTTCGGCTGAATCAAAATCGGAGCTTCTGTCAATACCCTCTTAAGCTTCTCAAAACTCTCCTACTGCTTATCTGCCCATACGAAAGATACCTCTTTTCTTAACAACTTCACCAGAGGTGCTGCTATAGTCGAGAACCCTTCGACAAATCTCCTGTAATAGCCTGCTAACCCTAAGAAACTACGAACCTCAGCCACAGACTTAGGTGGTTTCCAATCTACTACTGCCTCAATCTTTCGAGGATCCATCCTTATTCCTTCCACAGACACCACATGCCCTAAAAATGTAACTTCCTTCATCCAAAATTCGCACTTGTTGAACTTGGCATATAGCTTCTTTTCCCTTAACACTTGCAACACCACCCGGAGATGCTCATCATATTCTTCCTCAGACTTGGAATACACTAGGATGTTGTCTATAAACACAACGATGAACCGATCCAAGTAGGGTTGGAAAATCTGGTTCATCATATCCATGACGTGGCTGGGGTGTTCGTCAATCCGAACGGCATTACTAAGAACTCATAATGCCCGTACCTTGTCCGAAAAGCTGTCTTATGGATATCTGCTTCCTTTACCTTAAGCTGATGATATCCAAACCGTAGATCTATCTTCGAAAATACCGCGGCCCCCTTAAGCTGATCGAACAAGTCATCTATCCTTGGTAATGGATACTTGTTCTTGATGGTCAGCTTATTCAACTGTCGATAATCTATGCACATGCGCATAGTCCAGTCCTTCTTCTTCACAAATAGGACCGGCGCTCCCCATGGAGACACACTAGGTCGAATAAACCCACGATCAAGTAACTCTTAGATCTGGGCTTTAAGCTCTATTAACTCCTTTGATGCCATTCGGTATGGAGCAATTGACACAGGAGCTGTACCCGGTAGTAAATCAATTCTGAACTCCACCTCCCTGTCCGGAGGTAACCTAGGCAGCTCCTCCGAAAAGATATCCACGAATTCTCTTACTGTCCTAACTTCACTAACTCCCTCTTCTTTGGCATCCAAAACACTAACTAAGGCCAAAAACGCCTTGCACCCTTTTCGCACCATCTTATTAGCCTTTAATGCGGAGACTACATTAGCCAAATAATTTCTTCTTTCTCCTATCATAATTATCTCCTCATCCTTCGGAGTCCTCAGCTCCATTCGTTTAGCTGCGCAGTCCAATTTAGCATGATGTTCCACTAGCCAATCCATGCCTAGAATGAGATCAAATTCTCGAAGGTAGTTCCATCAAGTTGGTAGGAAATACCACTCCTTGAATCTCTAGAGGTACACCAAATACCCTATTCACCACTATTGCTTGACCTAACGGGCTTACTACGGTCATCTCCCTAACGAGACAGATTCGGATGCTACACCTAGTGTTTCACTACTCTACATGCAACATATGAGTGGGTCGAGCCAACATCAATTAAAGTAAAGTAAGGCTTGTCACTATAAGGAACGATCGGTTATGACGTCCAGTGCGTCACCATCCTCCCTTTGACGAGCCGCATACACCAGACCTGGCTGTCTCGCCTCTATGTTACCAACACCTCTGCCTGGTGTTCCCCGACTTCTTCTAGAACCATTACCTCTGCCAACCGGCCCACGACCCTGCGGTGGCTGCTATCCACCTCTTCCAGCCTGATTAAGACCCTGATTCGTGGGTTGGCTCCTGTCAGTTTTCATAGGACAGTCTCTAATCATGTGATCCTTGGACCCACACTTAAAACATCCTCATGTCTTCTTCCAACACTCTCCCAGGTGCATCTTTCCACACTGAGCACAAGTACGGTACTGTCCTCCCATAACAACCTGCTGACCACACGACCCATCAACTCTAGGTCTCTTTTGAACATTTCCAGATGACCCTGATGATCCAAAACCTCTCTTTTGTCTATTCTTGTCCGCATTTTGCCTCACAGATTACTTAATCCCTTCGGCTACCTTAGCTTTTTCTACCAACACGGCAAACTCCCGCTCCCACTGCGGAGCTATCAATAATTTCAGGTCATCCCTCAGTCCGTCCTCACACCGGACACACCATTCATGCTCCATAGTCACAATACCTCGAGCATACCTGCTCAACCTTAAGAATTTAACCTCGTACTCCGCTACGGTCTTATTCTCTTGAACCAGCCTCAGAAACGCCTTCCTCTGCAAGATCAATATAGCTAGTTCCAATATACTTCTTCCGACACGTTGCCTTAAAATACTCCCAAGTGAGATCATCTGCTGCAAAGACCATCCCGAACCGTGAGCCACCTTCTTGGTATGACTCATCATGAAGGAGCGACATCACCCTTTCGTTTCTCCTCGGATTCAGGTCCAAATCATCCATAATTCGCTCCATCGCCTCCAACCAATACTCACCATATTGGGCGCCACACCAGATATACCTCAGAACACCTCAGCTCCGTTAGCTCAGAGTCGCTCGGGTACAAATTTTTGAGCTCCCATACCTCTACCTGCTCTAGCCACCCTTTCAAGAACACGCAGTATCGCCTACGACGATCTTGCATCATCCCCCTCTCGATCTCGATATTCCATACCAAAGAATGGTGGTGGTGGCATCTCATTCTCAAACCTTTGACTAGATTCTAACGGGTTCCGACACGGTCATTACGCCTCTACCACACCACGCACATTACGACCACGCCCTCTAGAACTCATTCTTCCGAGTTGCATTTATCTGGTTAAGAATTTTATGAATCATTATTTCTTTCCACTGATTTATCGCGAACAGTCTTATGATTAATAGTTCTAAAAAGTAGTTCTTTCGAGTTCATACACACACTATAGTCTCAAGTTCATTCATTCAATCATCAATATTCGTGAACTCGCGTTCATTGCAGAAAAGTGTTGTGGTTGTCATTGTTGTTGTTTTCCACTAGCCAGGGGTATTTTCGTAATTTTATCCTCTGTGGGTATTTTCATAATTTTTAAAATATGGTCCCTGGTGATTTTGTAAAATAGGGGTGTTCTGGTAATTTTGTAATCCCGAGGGTACTTTGGTAATTTTGGAAATCTGGGGGTATTTCGATAATTTTCCAAATCAGGGTATCTTGAAATTTTACAAAATAGGGGTTTTTGGTATTTTTACAAAAATAGGAATATTTTAATAAAATTTGAGGGTAGTATGGCAATTTTATAAACTAAGGGTATTTTAGTAATTTTACAAATCAGGGGTATTTCGGTAATTTTAGAAATCTGGGGGTATTTCGAAAAATTTATTTTCAAAATAGTTTTTACAAGTCAAAGGGGTAATTTGGTGATTTTAAAACTAAAGTTTTTATAAAACAGTGTAGCTAATCCCTTTCGGGTTTTAATTACTGAATTTAGCCTTTGGGTAAGTTCTCTTGGTTAGGGCAAACCGTCACTACGCACTAGGTAGGATTCGAGTGGAGAGGAGGTGAGTCACTAGGACTGCTTAAATACCAAGCTCCCCGAATCCAATCCTGACATGCACACCGGTTGCCACACCCTTAACTCAAATGACTCACTCATGTGTTTGTTTGATTAGACTTTAAATTTTATGAAATTCGAGTTGGAGTAAGCTAATCCTAGGGTTCAATAGCTCCTAATCCACTAATCTACGCCCCGTAACACCCACATACAAATCACACAAGAGTTGGGGTACTTACCGGTGGACTTGGTAGAAGACTCGGTGCCATGCCGTAAAACCCTTTCATTCTTTTGTAAAGCTCAATTTTAAAATAGAAAAACATTTTGGGCCCAAAAGCCCTCAAGGTGGAGTTTTGAATCAGGCTCGATACCAAATTGAAACACCTAAACCCTACCATAAGCCCTGACCGGATCCGCATGCTCCTTGAGTAAAACGTAGCAAATCCTCATTTTGTCATGTTGGAAAACGGTGGTTTTGAAGAAAATTGGTTTGAGTTATAATCAATTTAAAAACCATGTTGTTTTTGAAGTTTGTATTGAAACGATATTATCATGTTTCAAAAGTCACAAGTTAATAGAATTGCCAAATTTTAGAGCTTTTTATTATCAACTTGAAAACCGTAGGTGTTTGGGTGTCAAAACAGTTGAAGTTGTTTTACGAAAAATGTTTAATCGTTTATTTGTGTGTTCGTAACATAATAAAAAGTAAAACCTAAATTTAAAATAGCTAAATGGCAATCGCCTTATTACATCAAGATATAACCCAAAATAAATCAAATAAAACTTAATAAGAAAAATCGAAAAAACTGAGCAATGCATAGCCACCTCTAAGTTCCTGCTGACCCAGTCCATTTACTGAGTGCCATCTACAAAATGTTAGCCCACGAAGGGTTAGTCCACAGACTCAGTGTGTAACAACCATCGCAGACTCCTAAAACAATCAAGGCATATTAAATCACATAAAACAATTGTAAACCATTATGCAACCCAAACCACCTAGATCCAACCTCTACACATCACCCGTACTACCGATCACACCGTGGGGATTACTAAATCGACCCTCCATCAGCTACACACCATAGAAGGCAGTCGCTGCAGTCAACTGCTCATCGCCCTTATAATTTGTGGCATAGCCACCAGATAATGTGACAGAGTCACCAGATTCATAATATGTGACATAGGTTACCAGATAATGTGGTAGAAACCACTAGATCACTTCCCCTTTAACATAATCACCCATATGCCCATGCAACATTCAAAACATACAATTATCATGCAATTTACCTTACCCCAAAATCATAATGGAATTCCATATATTTTCACATCAATGTTATTCAACATTATTAACGAGTAGTAAGGGGTAACGTACCTGAACACACTGTACCATTGAATGGTACCTTTAGCCACATTCATTCATTGCCTTATTATCATGTACATAACAATTTTATTATCGGGAATTTAGGGTGGGTTACACACCTAACTATTTGTAGATCTAAGCAAAATCCCAAAACGTTTGCTTTCCCCCTTCCTACAATCGGCCCACACTTGTTAGCAACCAAAAGCCTATTCGGCTCAACTAGAAATCCTGAAGGATACATCGCATGAAGATAATACTTTACCTTATTGCTGATTTGGTTACCAACCAAATCCCGAAACTATTTGATATTCCCTCCTTGCAATCGGCCAAACACTAGTACACTCAAACGGTTAGCTTTCAATTTTTGAATGAATAAGAAACAGATCCGAAACACTAAAACCCTTACCTAGATCGCTTAGCCAAATCTCGAAGATTTGCCGAAAACCCCCTAAGACACCATAGTTAGAATCGACATATCCTAGAACAAATAAAAGTGGCCCTTGGCTGAATGGTATGCCTTGCTTACCTTGGATCTTAAATCCCGAAAAGATCACCTTTCCACTGTCGGCTATAAGAATCTCGAAAGATCCCCTTCATGGTTCAGCCAAAAGAAAACAGGAGAGATTAGACTCCTAGATTTCGGTAATCAAAGGGAAAAAGGAAAAGAAACACAGAGAGATTCGGCTATAATCTCAAAAGAAAGAAATAGATTCGGCACTTTAATGGAGACTAGATCACATGAGAAGAGGAAGAAAATAAGGCCAAGGATATTTGGCCAAACACTTGAAAGAATAGAAGAGAACACAAAGAGGGTTTCGTCTTTTCAAGATGACAAAGATGGAAGAAGAAAATAGAAGAAGAAAGTGACCCTAGTGGTCTTCTCAAATTCGGCTATTGCAAAAGAAAGGTTTTGAAAGTCTCTGACTACCCCTTTCGGCACAACACTAGGGAAAGAAAGAAAACTAAAAGGTACCTACAACCCCTTAAACAATTTCGGCATTAGCTCCCCTAGGCATGACCGAATATGCCACCCTAGAAGTCCCTTGGCCGGCCAGCTCTCCTTCCCTCATCCAAATCCCCCTTTTCACTCCTACTTAGCCGAATCCTCAAGCTATTTGACCCAATCTACACTTCATCCTTGAAGTGTCCTTGTGCAAATCCATCACCGCCTTCCTTGCTGAAAATAAAAGCTCCAAAATGCTTCCTCATCGCTCAAACCTAGTCCCCTCCACACTCCTTGTGGCGTCACTGACTAAGGCCCTAAGTGGCGCCTCTTTGCCACCTTACCAACTTAATTCTTATGTCCTAAGCCACACAATAAACTCCTTAAGGCCTAGCTCCCTTAGTTTCCCCTTTTTAGGCTTAAAATCAATTATTTTTCTGAGGCTTCTACCTATAACCCAAGGTTTCAAGCCCCAAAACACATTCAAAACACACTCAAGCATGCAATCACATTCATTCAAGTGAAAATGCATAACCCCTAAATCCCGGATATTACAGGTTGGCACCCCAGTAAAATACTTTTTTTTGGTGTCGGCTTTTTCTTTGTTGGCACCAATAGGCTATATATACTAGACGTGGATGCACTTTGGGTTCTAATAAAATGGGAGTGAAAAAAAAATTATTGAGATTGCCCTGTTGAAGAGAAAAAAATGAAGAGATAAAAATGGGGAGAAAGATTGAAAAAATGTTTTATCTGTTTGGTAGTGTACCATTAACTGGAGATTTCTATTATGTATTGGTAGTCATGCGTTAATGGGGTTGAATTATATACTATCACGAGAACTACAAAGGTTATGTTGTTATGGGTGAAGGTGCTAGTTACTATTTATATGAGTAGGTGGCAGTCTTCGCGGGTCAAACCTTATATCACGAGAACCCCAAGCTTAGGACATGAGTGATAATACTCTAGAATAACGTATTTTTATGTATTAATTATGTGTTTATTCTGAGTATGATCCTGCTAATTTGAGTTATTTATGATCTTTTATCTCATAGGGACTAATTGGAGGCAAAAGCGAAATTAAGGCCAAAAGCGTGAATTTAAAGATAAAATGGGCCAATGTGCGACACAGGGAAAAGTTGGTGCCAAAAGTGCAAGCGTGGAGGACACAAGGGTTGAAATACAAAAAGAAGAGATTTTATTCTATTAAATTCTATTTTAATTATATTAGGATAATTAAATTAAGATAATTATAAAGGATTATTTAATTTTAGGATTTTATTTTATTTATCTTCAATCAAATTTATTTATCTTTTGGGAGTTTAAGTACGATTAGACTATCTCCCTAGCTATAAATAGGGGGTGAAGTGACTCAAAATGTATCCATCTTTTTCTGTAAACACTCTCCCCTCGAAAGTCTAGGCTTTTGTTCTTTCCATATATTTCTTTCAATAAAATTCCCTTTTCCATTTTTATAATTATTTCCTTTTACACCACAACCATGAGCCAGTAAACCCATCTAACCGAATGTTGTCGATATTCCCCAAAAAAGGGTTCTTGAGGCTTAGAATCAGTACTTAGTCTTCTCACCAAGTATTCATCGTTTCTCTGCACTACGGGGCTGACGCTTCCGTCCATGTCCCTTAAGAAGTAAACTTTTCAACGTATGCAAAGGCAGCCGCTTTGCATGTTTTGGAAGGATTGCACAGTCGATCCGTTAACTTACTGCGTCAGAGGTTAGCGAGTCCAAGAGACAAAATGGCGTGGGATTCGCCATTGAGAAGCGTTAATCTAGCATAGACGATTCCACAAAAGCGATTGCAGGCTAGAGTCAGGTTCCCTAAATTCGTAAGTCTAAATTCTTGGAGCTGGTGGTCGTAAGCATCATCTTCCACTATAACTGGCTTACTTGGTTTGAGAGAGGTCATCTAAAAGCCGAAAATTGAGCCCAAGGCGGATCTAGGCAACTGGAGGCTGGAATCTCACCACATAAGAAACTCTTTATTTTCTCAACTCTGTTTATTTTTATTTTTGTTTTAATTCTCGTAATCAAAATTCCAGTCAACTTTAAATTCTATTTTTATTTTTTAAAAAGATCAACTTTTAATTCAGTTTTTTATTTTTCAAGAACGCCGATTTTCTTGGGCAAGATTCTGCCCAGGATTTCATGAAACAGGATATTTTGCAAACCAGTCCCTGAGGATTTGACCCTACTTCCCTTTTACTATTTTCTTTCATTATTTATTAGGGATATGATATTTTTGGTGCTCTCAATGATCGCATCAAATTTTGGCACCGTTGCCGGGGATTGGCAACATACTAATAATGTTTTTTATTTTTTATGACCAGATCTGCTCCAGGCACTCTTGCGTTTGACTCAGAGATTGAAAAGACTGCGAAAGCTAATCGCAAGGAAACAAATCTAAGGAAAAAGCAGTCAGCGGTGGTTGGGACTCAAAGCAATCCACCGCTAGAAATCAGAATCAACGATGAAGTAGAGTCTAGGGTTTGCGAAAACCCTACTCGAACATTTGAAAGTGATAAGGTAGAAGTCGATTCACCTGAAGAAGTGCTTGAAACTAGGGTTAACGAATACCCGAATTTAGCACATCAACCAATGGCTCAAACAATTCGGCAACTAGCCGAAGCTCCGGCAGAACAACCGCCATTGTGCATCACATATCCTACTATGGATACCGATTTTGAACTGAAGTCGGGTTTAATCCAACTACTGCCAACTTTTCGTGGGTTACAAAATGAAAATCCCCACAAACATCTGAAGGAATTTCATATGGTTTGTCTTAGGATGAAACCTCAGGGGGTAACCGAGGATCAAATTAAATTGTGTGCTTTCCCTTTCTCCCTAGCAGATTCTGCTAAGGAATGGTTATTCTATTTACCCCCTAGATCTATTACCACTTAGGCTGATTTATCTCGTTTATTCCTCAACAGTTTTTTTTCTAGCATCTTGAGCAGCTGAGCTAAGAAGGAGATCGTTGGAATAAGGCAAAAAGAAGTTGAGTCCGTTTACGACTATTGGGAGTGGTTTAAGAAATTGTGTGCAAGTTGCCCACAACATGGTATAATGGAGCAATCTTTCCTCCAATACTTTTATGAAGGCTTAAAGCCCATGGAGATGAATATGGTAGATGCCGCTAGTGGATGAGCTTTGGTCAACATGACTCCCCAACAAGCAAGAGACTTGATCTCTACGATGGCTGCAAATTCTCAGCAATTTTGAGCCAATCCTGAACCCCCTAGAAGGGTTCACCAGCTAAGTAGTTCTACAATAGAAGATAGATTTGATAAACTTACTAATATGATGAATACCCTTCTTGTAGAAAAAACAAAGACAGCTCGGTTATGTGGAATATGTGCTACTCTTGATCATGCAACTGATGCATGTCCTAGTTTGTATGATGATACCATGGACCATCTGGATGCTGTGGGAAATTTTCCTGGGCCACCACAAAGGCGATACGACCCTTACACTAATACCTACAACCCAGGGTAGAGGGACCATCCTAACTTAAGTTATGGGGCCAATCCACGAAACAACTAGCCATACCAAAATTAGTTTTCGCAATAGCCGCAAGGTTCAGGTAATTCTCTAGAAACCATGGTCAATAAGTTAGCAGCTAATATTCTTGATTTTCAACAGTAAACTCTTAATTTCCAAAAAGAGACAAAGGATTTCCAACAGAAAATCGAGGTATCTATAAAAGAATTAACCACGTCAATTGAGAAATTGAACTCTCAGGGGAAGCTACCATCACGAATAGAACCAAACCCGAGACAAAATGCGAATGCAGTAATGTTGCGAAGCGGGAAGGTACTAGAATCAATTCTTAACAGGAATCTTGGCCAAGAAATCGCCCAGAAAAAACCCAAAAAGACGAATAGGTCCGACCGAAACCTCCGTTGCCTAAAATTCAACCTCTATTTCCAGAACGTTTCAACCAATATCGAAGAGGTAAAGAGGACAAGGAGATCCTTGAAACATTTAGGAATGTCGAGATTAACATTTCGCTATTGGATGCCATCAAGAAAATACCGAGGTATGCTAAATTTCTTAAAGAGCTTTGCACCAACAAACAAAAGTTAACAGGTAATGAAAGGGTGAATGTTGGTGAAAATATATCCACAGTGTTGCAGCGAAAAATGCCAACAAAATGCAAGGATAGGGCATGTTTGCAATACCATGCAAAATAGGCCATTTGGGAATTAAAAAGGTCATGTGTAATCTAGGGTCCTCTATATATGTAATGCCATATTCTATTTATGAATCACCTAACGCAGGTTTTTTGACAAAAATAGGTGTTATCATCTAATTGGCAGACAGGTCAGTTGTGCATCCGGAAGAAGTCCTTGAGGATGTTCTCGTAAAAGTTAACGAGCTTATTTTCCCTGCAAATTTTTATATGATTAAAATGGAGGAGGATATCACTCCTGGATCTTCAGACCTCTTGTTGGGTCGACCATTCCTTAGTACAACTAATACTAAAATTGATGTTCAAAGTGGAACTCTCACAATAGAGTTTGATGGGGAAATCATGAAGTGTAATGTCTACGACGCCATTAGCCATCCAAGTGAAATATTGAGCGTAAATCGTATCGACATAATTGACTTTTTAGTGGAAGAAAATTTTGAGTCAATTTATGGAGATAAATCTGAACTCGATGAATTTGAATTTGTTAATGAGTTATTATCTCCAAGTACTAAACTTTTACCTTCTGTTATACAAGTACCAGAGTTGGAGTTGAAACCGCTTCCTGAGCATCTGAAATATGCATTTTAAGGATAATACCCTACCAGTCATAGTCTCCAATAGACTCTCCAAGCACAAAGAGGAAAGTCTGGTTCATGTACTAAAAAGTCATAATGAGGCGATTGGCTGGACCATTGCAGACTTAAAAGGGATAAGCCCTTAGACGTGCACACACAGGATCTACTTGGAGGAAGACACGAAACCAAGGTGAGAGGCACAAAGACGGCTAAATCCGAATATGATGGAGGTAGTAAAAAAGGAAATAATCAAGCTTCTAGATGCTAACGTAATTTACCCCATTTCCGATAGTAGATGGGTAAGTCCAGTACAAGTCGTGCCCAAGAAACTGGGCGTGATAGTAAAGAAAAATGCTGAAGGTGACTTGATACCTACTCGAGTACAAAATGGGTGGTGCGTCTGTATAGATTACAGGAAGTTAAACTCTTATACTAGAAAAGATCATTTCCCTCTTCCTTTTATAGATCAAATGCTTGAAAGATTAGCTGGAAAAACTCACTTTTGTTGTCTTGATGGATAGCCAGGTTTCTTTCAAATTCCAGTCGCGCCAGAGGACCAGGAAAAGACTATTTTTACGTGCCCATTCAGTCCATTTATGCATGTATGATGCCATTGGCCTCGTGTAATGTGCCAGCCACCTTCTAGAGATGCATGATGAGTATATTTTCTAAATATGTGGAAAAAATTATCAAAGTTTTTATGGATGATTTTACTGTTTATGGGAATTGTTTTAATGAATGCCTTAAAAACCTAACGATAATTTTGAGTAGATGCATAGAATTTAATCTTGTCTTGAATTGTGAAAAATGTCATTTTATGGTAGACAAGGGTTTAATTCTAGGTCATGTTGTGTCATCTAAAGGAATTGAGGTCGATAAGGCCAAAATTGATATTATAAATTCTTTGCCTTATCCCTCCACTGTGAGGGAAATTCGCTCTTTCCTTGGCCATGCAGGGTTTTACAGGCGCTTCATAAAGAACTTTTCAAAGGTAGCTGAACCACTGTGTGGATTGATACAGAAGGATAAGAAATTTGAGTTTAACCCAAAGTGTAAGGAGGCTTTTGACACACTCAAGCAAAAATTGGTCTCCGCTCCTACAATGCAACCGCCAGATTGGAAGTTTCCATTTGAAATTATGTGCGATGCTAGCGAACGCAGTGTAGGAGCCGTGTTGGGGCAAAGGATAAACAAAGAACCACATTTTATTTTTTATGCTTTAAAAACCCTAGATGCTGCGCAGAGCAACTACACCACGACAGAAAAAGAACTTTTAGCCGTTGTATTTGCTCTAGATAAATTTTGACCTTATTTATTAGGATTTAAAGTAATTATTTTTTCTGATCATGCAACCCTCAGGTACTTAATTATAAAGAAGGAAGCAAAACCGAGGCTCATCAGGTGGATTTTGCTACTCCAAGGATTTAATATCGAAATTCGAGACAAAAGGGGATGCGAGAATTTAGTGGCTGACCACTTAAGCAGAATAAAGGTACCTTTTGACAACCCTATTAAGGAAGAATTCCCTAATGAAAACCTATTCTCGACCGAGACACGTCTCCCATGGTATGTAGATATGGTAAACTTTCTAGCCATAGGCTCGTTACCCACTGAGTTAGAACGTTTCGTGAGGGGCAAACTTAGACGAGAAGCTCAATACTACATTTGGGATGACCCATACTTGTGGAAACACTGTTCAGACTAGGTAATACGACGATGTGTTCCAGAAACTGAGGTAACTTCTATCCTTAATTTTTGTCATGCTGAAGCTTGGGAAGGACACTTTGGCCCTAAACGAACTGCTTATAAGGTGTTAGAATGCGGGCTATATTGGCCCACAATTTTTCAAGACGTATATAACTTCTGTAAGTCTTGCAATAGATGCCAACGTACAGGTAACATCACTAAAAAAAATTAGATACCCCTATCCCAGATTCATGTATGTGAAATCTTTGATGTTTGGGGCATCGATTTCATGGGCCCATTTATCTCTTCATTTAGCATTGTATACAAAATTCCGCGATAGACAATGTTTCTAAGTGGATAGAAGCAAAGCCTACTCGTAATGTAATGCTAAGACTGCTATGGAGTTTTTAAAATGAACTATTTTTTCCAGGTTTGGTACACCTCGAGCCCTAATCAGTGATCATGGCACCCACTTTTGCAATAGGTTCATAGAGGCACTGTTAGCAAAATATGGAGTCCACCACCATATAGCTACGGCTTACCATCCCCAAACGAATGGACAAGCCGAGGTTTCAAATAGGGAGATAAAGACTATTTTGGAAAAACAGTTAGGCCTAACCAGAAAGATTAGAGCATTCAGCTAAATGACGTACTTTGGGCCTATCAGACTGCATATAAGGGACCAATTGGAATGACCCCGTATCGCCTTGTTTTTGGCAAAGCTTGCCATCTTTCAGTAGAATTAGAACATAAAGCCTATTGGGTTGTTCGACAATGTAATATGGAGTTAGAACCTACAGGAAGGCCGATGAAATTAGATATCCAAGAGTTAGATGAAATCCGAAATGATGCCTACGAGAATGCTCACATTTATAAAGACAAGATAAAGTTATTCCATGATAAAAAGATGACTCGAAGCATTTCTCGGTAAGATAAAAGGTTTTACTTTATAACTTCGTGTTCAAATTATTTCCAGGTAAGCTTCGATCACGAGGGTAATGACCTTTTGTTATTACTGAAGTATTTTCCCATGGTGCGGTTGAAATAGAGAGTGAAGAATCAGGAAAGCGGTTCATAGTCAATGGCCAGCAGTTGAAACCATTTTATGAGAATTTCCAAGCTCACACGATTGAAAAAATCTATATGGAGCCACCATAGAACTGTTTAAGGCGTCGAGCTAATGACGGTAAACAAGCACGTGTTGGGAGGTAACCCAATTTTTAATTTATTTATTTATCATTTTTATTTTATTCTAAATTTATTTGATTTATTTTACCTCGTTTTAATAAAATTATCTTCTTTGCCTAGGCAGAACGGAGCGAAAATACTAAGAAGAAGGAGAAAAGTTAGAAAAATAGAGCCAAACAGCCCTATCCATGGTACCAAACAGCCTCTATTCCAGATACTATTCCATCCCAGAATGCCATATCCCTACAACCAAACTTCCCTATTCCTGCAGCCAACCACCCTTATCCCAGCACCCAAACATCCCTTTCAGCCAAATAAAATCCCAAAACCTAACATATTTTTTCAATTTCTTCCACCCTACCTCCATAGCCGTCGAACCCTCTTACTCTCCACCAACCACCATCGTTCGCCGTTCACCATGGTACGAACTCAGAGTTGCACCGCTGCTGAGCCCACTTTCACCGTTAACCCATGTCGATGCCGCTTCTCTGCACCTCAGGATGTATATTTGACTGACGGCGCGTCTTTATCCTCTTCTTTGCTACTAAGTTCCTCCTTTTCATCACCGCCTAACTCTCACTCGCCTTCTCCCCCTCCACCACACTCATCTTCCATGACGCATGCAACATCACCACCGCACCAAACGGAGCCTGCGCTTGCATCCACTTCTCGCGACACCATGAGCCCAACACCGCCGCTAAACTCCACTAACGCTTCGACGACGTCCCCTTTGCGTGAACCCATCCTTCTCCTCCCACCACCAGTGTGCACTACACATAATTGCACACCTCTTCGTGCCACCGTGCTACCACGACGACGAGCACACCGTTCTCTCGCACCTCGAACAACCCAACCAATAGAGGCACCCGCTCCTAACCAGCCCCGACGACGGCCGTGCAGGACCTTGACCCGCCCTACGCCGTCTACCACTGCACCCTCCTCTGGCGCCGAGCCTTCACAATGTCGGTAATGCCCACACTCATGGCGAAAACCCGAGCTTGCACTAGAGGCACCTTCGGACTCTTCCTCTAGTGATACTATTGACTCCTCGACACCCCCTAACAAGCACCGGCTAATTTATTCCCGAGGTCGCACCTACTGTTCTCGCGTCAACGTCCTACCACCGGAGGCCCATTTATATGGTAACCTTACTTTTACTTTCGATACTGATCAGAGCAGGTATGACTCTCTTCAACATAAATTAATCTTACCTTGTAAATGCCTCTCGATACCTATTTTGGCTGCCTTGCGTATTGAAAATATTGTTACAGATTATTTAAGGAATATTGGTTGGGTTGGAAATTTTGATATTGCTCACTATACCTATTATGAGTTAGTTTTAGAGTTCTATTCCACATTTCATTTTGAGCGACATGGTCCACTATCGTTGGATACACCTAGTACAGTTCGATTTTGATTACTTGGTACCATGCATAACTTATCTCTTCTTGAATTTAATATTGCATTATCATTCATCACTAAAGAGTATGCTATATCTTTGAATTTTCGTAATAGTTTGCATACATTTCCACTGATTTTAGGGGTATCGAGGCCTTGCTTTGTTAACAGATAATGCCGAATCCATGTATAGCCCAAAAACATCAAAGGATTTATGGTTTCACGACCCTGCCTTGTGTTACATACACCGTTATCTAGCTTATAATTTTTCAGGCCAACGAGATGCTCCGGCTACCGTCTAAAAAATGAAATTATTCTTTTTATGGTGTATGTATACCGGTCGTCCGGTTAATTTGGGTTATTGGTTTGCACTTCAATTTGAGCATGTTATCATAGTAATTTGTCCTCTAATTTTAGGATCTCTAATTACACAACTGTTATTTTCTTTACATTGTTCTAACGCTTCCGTTTCAGACTTACATGTTGCTTGTCAAGCCGATCCTTTAGATGCTCGATGCCTCGACTCGATAGGACTACTTCATGGCACTCCATCATCCTTCCGTTTTGTCCTTCCTAGTATTCGTTCTTTACCATCCAAACGAGTCTTTTGCCAACAAAATCAACATGAGGCACCCACCTAAGCTTAACCAACATTGACCATTGAGCAAAGCTTAGAGCGCATTGAGGCTCGACTTGACACTTTTGGCCAGCAAATCACCGAGCTCCTTGGCATCATACGCGATTGATGGTAACTACACAGGGAGTTTTACTAAACCTCTCTACCTATTTATCTCTTTTAGTCAACATTGAGGACAATGTGTTTTAAGTAGGAGGAGGAACTCTTCATTGTTTCTGTCATTTTTTTTAATGTGATTTTGGTTGTTGTTGCTGCCATGTTTTTGTTTGGTGTCGCTGTTTGTCCATATTTATTTTTTTAGAATATCCTGCCTCTTTTCATGCCCAAGATTTTGACCAAGAATTGCCTACTGTTTGCCCTACAAGCATGATTCTTGCCTTCTGAGGAAATTATGATTTTTCCCATAATTGATGCCATCTCCACTGTTTTATTTTTATTAGGCTAAAAATAATTGTGATTAATAGAGTTAACTCTATCTTACTTTTCATGAAATTGATCAAGTTTAATATAAAGTGAACACTTAAAATGATTACATGTTTAATTTATGTTCATGGATATTAGGTGATTATTGAAACTTATTCTTGACACTTAAATTGTTTTTCCTAAGTTCTCAAAAATTTAAATTTCGCTTAATTGTTAATAAATTTTTCCATGGTTGCTTGGGTTGTCATTCTACTTCGCGTCAAAAGGTTGTGTGACATGACAAGAAAAACTCCGCTAATGAAGTTATGAGTGTAGCGTAACGTGATTGATCGAAAGCTTAGGAGTAGGGTGCTTGGGTTGTCATTCTACTACGTCAAAAGGTTGTGTGACGGATGAGTAAAACTCCACTAACCTAAAATAACAATATATTTCTAAGCAAATAAATAAATAATTAAATAAATAAATAAAGAAAGAAAAGAAAAAATATGTAGATAAATAAAATTTGGACTAAAGGAAGAAAAAAGAGGTGTCTTGGTAGGTTTAGTAATTTACCTAATTTCCATGAAATAATTCAAGTTGATGTTAATGTCTGTATTAATTGGAAAACTTTTTCTGCTTTTACTTAAAGCAAGAAACTTTTTCTGCTTTTACTTAAAGCAAGCTTAGGGTTCTCTTTATTTTTCATATGCATTTTTGACTAATTTTATGAAACTTTAGAGTGGTATTTCTTTTATGGCAAAATCTAATTTTCATAGTGGATGATAACCATACTTGAGGGCAAGCATGGGCTAAGTACGGGGAATTTGATAATACTCTAGAATAACGTATTTTTATGTATTAATTATGTGTTTATTCTGAGTATGATTCTGCTAATTTGAGTTATTTATGATCTTTTATATCACAGGGACTAAATTGGAGGCAAAAGAGAAATTAAGGGTCAAAAGCATAAATTTAGAGATAAAATGGGCCAATGTGCGACACAGGGAAAAGTTGGTGCCAAAAGTACAAGCGTGGAGGACACAAGGGTTGAAATGCAAAAAGAAGAGATTTTATTCTATCAAATTCTATTTTACTTATATTAGGATAATTAAATTAAGATAATTATTAAGGATTATTTAATTTTAGGATTTTATTTTATTTATCTTCAATCAAATGTATTTATCTTCAATCAAATGTATTTATCTTTTGGGAGTTTAAGTAGGATTAGACTATCTCCCCTAGCTATAACTAGGGGGTGAAGTGACTCAAAATGCATCCATCTTTTTCTGTAAACACTCTCCTTTCGAAAGTCTAGGCTTTTTTTCTTTTTATATTTTATTTCAATAAAATTTCCTTCTCCATTTTTATAATTATTTCCTTTTACACCACAACCATGAGCCACTAAACCCATCTAGCCAAAGGTTGTCGATATTCCCCCAAAAAAGGTTCTTGAGGCTTAGAATCGATACTTAGCCTTCTCGCCAAGTATTCATCGTTTCTCCGCACTACGGGGCTAACGCTTCTGTCCATGTCCCTTAAGAAGTAAACTTTTCAACGTATGCAAAGGCGGCCGCTTTGCATGTTTTGGAAGGATTGCACAGCCGGTTCGTTAACTTACTGCGTCAGAGGTTGGCGAGTCCAAGAGACAAAATGGCATGGGATTCGCCATTGAGAAGCGTTGATCTAGCATAGACGATTCCACAAAAGCGATTGTAGGCTAGAGTCGTTCCCTAAATTGTAAGTCTAAATTCTTGGAGCTGGTGGTTGTAGGCATCCTCTTCCACTATAACTAGCTTACTTGATTTGAGAGGGGTCATTTAAAAGCCGATGATTGAGCCCAAGGCGAATCTAGGCAACTGGAGGCTGGAATTTCACCACATAAGAAACTCATTATTTTCTCAACTCGTTTATTTTTATTTTTGTTTTAATTCTCGTAATCATAATTTCACCAACTTTAAATCTCGCTTTTATTTTAAAAAGATCAACTTTTAATTCAGTTTTTTATTTTTTCAGGAACGCATGTTTTCTTGGGCAAGATTCTGCCCAGGATTTCACGAAACAGGATATTTTGCAAACCAGTCCCTGAGGATTTGACCCTACTTCCCTTTTACTATTTTCTTTCATTATTTATTAGGGATAGGATATTTTTGGTGCTCTCAACGACCACATCAATGAGATTCCCCATGGAGCCATTTTAAGCTCGGCTCAATGTTGTTTGGTTTGAAGCTTGGATAAGAGAAGTCGTTGCGATTTCTGTGCAATTAATAATAAAATTAAGCAACATTGGTGTATTTGATTGAGGACGGCCGAACCTAATCTTACAAAATGCATTGATAGACCTGATTCAAGCAAAAGATGAATTTGCTAGAGAAAATACTTTTCAACATACATTAGCAAACTGTGTAGTTTGATTAATCCAAATTTAGTGAGTATTATTGCACTGGAGAATTTTCATAAATTATGAAATTAGTTAGGTAAATTTGTAAAAACTGACAATAATACTGGTAAATAATTTTTGAGTAATTTTTAATGTAAATATTAGTATGATAAAAAGAAAGGAATTATCTCTAAGTTACAAAAAATTATTGTTCATAAGTTCGTAAATTTTATCCACAAATTAACTAATATAAAATCGAGAATAATAAAAAAAGTTGAGATATTTTGTTTTTAAAATATAAAAGGGTTAAAACTAATATTATATCAAATTTTGTTATTTTTATAAATCTGAACTATAATACTAAATAAATATTCAAGTAACGAAAAATCAGATTAAATAATACTAAACAAATCTATTAATTGAATATAAAAGTTTTGTTAGTGCTATGTTTTGAAAAAAAAAAGCATGGATGAATCGTAGTCGCATGACCGTCGGGTCACATCGGCATTAGGTGGTAGGCCGGTGTCGGCCAGCAATTCTCCAGCATCGGCCTGCCACCTGACGCCAATGTGACCCGACGATCACACGACTATTGTTCATCTAGGTTTTTTTTCTTTCTCCTTCTTCTATTATTCTTCTTCCTTCCCCACTATATATATGTCGAATTGGTCCCACCACCACATTTCACCAGCTAATCGACTAGCACTCACTGGAATTTTTTTTCGTATTAAGATTGAAGTTTTAAGGTAATTTAGCATGTTGTTAATTTGAATGATTTATTAAATATTTGTTGTTATTTTGAATGGTGATTGATAATTTAATTGATATTTATGCAGAAATTGCGATAGGTTCTCTTTTCCGAGCTATCGACCACATAGCGCTTATGAGTTATGACTCAAAAAATGTGGTCTGAGTCAATTTTAAATAAAACCATATAAGTTATTCTTTAAAAATGTTTTTGAAGTCAATCTCTTTTAAAATAATACTTATTCATTAGTTGTAAAATTAAATTTGTAAAATTAACAAATATCGGTTTTATTACGTGTATAGGATAAGTATTGAGTATTGAGGCCTCGACTCAATACTTCGGGATATTTTCCTAACCATCGGATTATACCATACTTAGATGCCGCCAAGTTTGGCACAATGTCATTCATTCAGATGTTCAACTTAAGGTCGGATTTAATATCTGCCTTGGTGGAACGATGGTGCGTAAAGACCCAAACATTCCATCTTCTATGTGGGGAGTGCACAATAACACTAGAGGACGTATCAATTCAACTAGGGCTCTCGGTTGATAGACTTGCAGTCATAGGGTATAGTAAAATGGTTGATCTTTGGGGCTTTTGCATTTCTACCGAGTCTGAGGTTATTTTCATTGCTTGAGTGAATATTCTGTTATTGATAGGTGGGGTACTAATGCCGAACTCCAATCAAAATAAAGTCCACATTACGTATTTTTCATTACTAAAAGATCTTAACAATGGATAGGGCCTACAGTTGTCGCTCAATAGTTTTGGCGATGTTGTACCCCGAGCTTTGTTGAGCGACAAAGCACGAGACACAAGACATAAGCTGTTGCCTTCTTTTGCTACAGTCTTGGGCTCCATACAAGATGCCATTTTTTGGCATCAGTGAGTCACCAGCGACCCATGTCTAAAAATAATGTGAAAAGTTTGTTGCAAAATAATTTTATTTTATGTGTGCGAACTTGCTAAAAAATTACAATTTATTTTTCAGATAAGCAACGACTCCAGGAATCAGGAGGTCGGAGACAATGGTCGTATACCACCAAATGATTGAGGCGCAATCCGGGTGCAATGTAAAATACTATTATGAATTTTATTTCTTTCAATTACAATATTTAAGTACTATGATTTTGTTTTAATTGCAACATTTCAAATAGATTTATTTAATTATATAATTTGTCAATACTATGTAGTTTGTGTAGATGTCGTTGATAAACCATAAAAGTAACATATTCTAGGCCCACATTTAGTATGCTTTTGGATGATTTAGCCCTTGATTTATGTAAAAGGTTTTTTAATCCTTTCTTTTCATGTTTATACTCAGGAAAGCAACCGAGGATGAAAAGAACGAGAAACGGGCTTAAAACGGGCCAATTTGGGCCAAAGAGAAAATCGACATGGCTTGGACTTCAAGCCACATGGCCGTGCCTCGGCAATTAACTAAGACATGACCATGCCACGATTTGCACGGTGTGCCCAATCGACAGAATCGAGACACGGCCTAAAAACAATTTACACGGGCGTGTGCCATGGCCGTGCCCCTGCTGCGGGAGAGAGCAATTTCACTCAAATTTGGATACTTTGAGCCAAAGAAACATATTCCAAAATGTATTCAAACACCGAGTAAGAAACGGAATTAAATTAGGACACTTAGATGCCAAGTAAAGCATTCCAAGAGCCTATATAAACACCCTAAGTGTATCCTGAAAGGGGGGTGAGCTAGGCCAAAAAGCCAAAGCCAGAGCAGTCAATTCAGGGAATTACTCAAAGATAGCCAGTTGATCCATCTCAAGAAGCCGGAATTCTACTCAAGATGGCGAATCTCTCCTTCAATTCCTTCAGGGGGTTTTAGGGATTTCTTATGTTTTGTTTTATCTTTTCTCTTGAGATGTTTTATTTTAAAGTTATGAACTAAACCCTTCAGATACCTGAAGGGGATGAAACCTAGATAAATCTTGTTATTTTTTCCTGAATTATATGACATATACTTAGTTTGTTCTTAATTGTGCATGCTTAATCCAAATTCTGGTGTGATTAGGTGGAGGAGGAATAGACCCTGCCTAAGAGTAGATCTAGCATAATTAAGCGGAGTTAATCGCACGCCTAGAGATAGGGTAACGAGATTTTGCCGGATTAGGGTGAAACCTAATATGGGAATCCATAGATCGATTTACTACTATTCTAGGGGGTTATTATAAGAGAACGAGAGTTCCACTAATTAACCTAGGGTTAGACGTTATTCGCCTCGAGAGAGGTTTTAATATACGTTAGGGAGTCTCACGGATCAAACTAAGTGAATAATTCATATGGTTCAGTGTTAGATAATAAGTGAAGTCTAGGTGGATTCTTCCTGAGGGTATCGTCGTGATCAACTGAGTTTTTCATCAAGTTATTTCCAAATTCAATCTCTTTTGTCTTTGAGTCTTTAGTTTAGTAGTCGTTAAATTAGATTAAATCAACCAACCACTTCATATTTTAGGCTAAATAATAAAAAAAAAGTTAGTATTAGTACTTTTAGTTCCTTTGGGTTCGACAATTCGGTCTTGCTTAAGCTATACTACTGTTTGATAGGTACACTTGCCTTAAATCATTGTCAAAGTTAGTCTCCAGGTTCGATCAGATTCATTATAAATTTTAAAACTCGATAGACACACGATCAGTCGTATTTGGGGAAGAAGTTGCAGCAGTCATTCCAGCATGGGTACACTAACAACAATTAGTGTGGAAAACCAACACATCGTTGGTTAACTTTTCAACAATGGAGTGGCACAATGCTGACCAACTACTGAGACAATTTGAGTGCATTCAACATATTCCAAACAATCCAAAAAGGTTTAACAATGTCCATGACATTAACAAAAGGGGTAAAGACGACAAGAATTGGGCAGTCAAACATCGTCAATATATCACTTTATGGAACACTTGACTTGAGAGGCAACATTGATTGAGTGCTGTCAGACGGGCTTCATGCCTTCGCTTAAGTACCAAAGGTGGTAAGTGGAGAACAAGAAGCCATTTAGATAAGATGGTTAATTTATGGTGATCCTGCAACAAATACGCTGACAAAAGTCGGAGCAACGAGGCTTGACTCAAGTACACCATCACTGAGGTCCATTGTTTAATGTAGCCCAACCTATATCGGGGCCCAATCCCGAGCCCCAACATTCAGCCTCTAGAGTGTACTCGTATCATCCAGAGATGGGTGGTTGCAATTTTAGTCATCAAGAGCAACAACCACATTCATTCAAGGACATCTTTGGCTCGACACCTCTAATTTTGCAATACCTCAGCATCCCGATGATAGGACATACTATTTTAACAGTTTTTTGAGTACACCTCAAGGAACACCAAAAGTCGGTTCGAGTGCGTATGATTCACCACACAAATGTGCACCCCCTCATTGACGGAGGTTTCCAGATTGTTACACACTGCGGCTTGGGACAACGTCCGAGTCCGCAGAATTTTGATTTATGCGTAACTTTTTTTAACTTGTAAATTTAATTTGATTGAAAAAATATTCTTAGATGATTAAAAAATATTTCGTAATATGGTAAGGAAATATTATATGAATAGAACAAATATTATATGAATACTATACTAATATCAAGCAATTTTTTAGATGATAAAAAAATAATTCGTGATATGTTAATCGATAATTTACCAATAAAACAAATATTTTAAAATTATTATTGAATATGTAACAAATATTATACGAAACGGTAAAAATTATGGAATTCATAAGGTAAGCAAATGTTATATGAAAAAAAAATATGTTAGGAAAGCTAAAAATTAATAAACAATTCAGAGATAAAAAATTAATCATAATGAATATTTATGTCATCTTCTCTTCCCCCGACCGAGAAGATTGACCGGCATGGTAGGTATGATGTGGGCAAGTGGTCCGATTGTGGCCAGCTATTCGGCACATACCGTAATGCTTAGGTTTGCCCATCTCTTTGACATTCATGTCACCACGAATCATCGTCATGTGCGGTCAACCTTTAGAATGCCTAAAGAGTTGCTAGTTTGTTAGCATATCGAATGCAGGAGGTGGTACTTCTCAATTCGAGACATCCGGTAATATGGGAAACTCATTCCCCCAGATACACAATGTACGTTGCAGCATGTAGAGTTCTTCTATGAATTGTTCAACGTTCAAATTAGCGGTTGCACACGCTACGTGGACATATGCATGATGTGTCTCAAACTAATTACGATCACAATAAAGGCAAGCGCACCTATCGTTCAATAGCATAGTTATGGTAAGACCGGTAATATAGTATCCACAAGAACCAAAAGTACTAGTAATTACTATCTTTCTATTATCTAGCCTAAGAATTGGAGTGATTTCTTTTAAACTAAAACTTAATTAAAAACATGACAGAGAACAAATTTGGAAAATACTTTAGAAAACTTTATGAGATAAGCAATACCTACGGAAGAATCCACCTAGACTTCACTTATTACTTTTGATTCATATGATTTATTCACTTGACTTAATCCGTAGAAATCCCTAATTTATGTTAATATCTCTTTCAAGACTTAAAACAACTAACTCTAGGTTGATTATTTGAAATTTCTTTCTAATTAAAACCCCTATTGTCACATTAACTCGGTCTATGGATTCCTTTATTAGATTTGACTCTAATCCGGCAGATTTTCGTTGCCCTATTGGTAGGGTTGCAATCAACTTCGCTTAATTTTGTTGATCTATTCTTAAACAAGGACTTTTGCTCCTCTAAATAAGCACATTCGACTTGAATCAATAACCTAAATTATCAAAACAAGAATAAAAACTCACAATTAAGAATAAGAACAAGTATTTATCTTATAAATCAAATAATAATAAGATTCGTCTTAGGTTTCATCCCATTAGGTATCTAAGGGATTTAGTTCATACTAATGGGGGAAAACATCTTAAAATAAGGAAAACAACAAAAATAAGAAAACCCAAAAACTTCTAAAGAACTTGATGGGAGATCCTCAGTCTTGATGGAGATCCTTCTTCCAAGTCGCCCCGACTACTGCCTTCGAGTATTTTCTGCCTTCTATTTAGTGTCCCCATTTAGGTTGCCCCCTATGGTGTTTATATAGGCTTTGGAACACCTCTCTTGGCCCACAAGTGGTCTATTCCAAATAGAATTAAACTTTGATACGGCAGGGACATGCCCCTGCTCGATTCCTTAGACCGTGCTTGCTTTTGCTCGCCACACACATCCGTGTGGTCTGCCCGTATACGTTGATCTAGGTTGTGTTTGATCCTGCTCATAATACATGGCCGTGTTCATTGGTCCAGGCCGTGTTGATTTCATAGGTAGGCCCATTTTGTCCCGTTTTGGCCCGTTTCTCATTCTTTTTACTCTCTAAGCTCTCATGAGTGTAAAACATGAAATTAAGGGATTGGGAGCATCAAATTCATCAAATATAATGAATTTTCATCCAAAAATAAGCCAAGAATGAGGTTAAAATATGTATAAATTGAGGTTTATCAACACTCATGGATATTGAAGGGTTTGAAACTTTCCACACTCACAGTGCCTATTTCGGAGATTGATTGCATAGGACCTGGGCAGAAGTTCTGCACGATGGCTAATGTACTATTGCACCCAAAAAGATTCTATGTCCAAGGAATGCAATTCTACATTCATCGACCGTGCCCTCCAAACATTGATTTGCATGGTCTTGTTGACCTCCTCAACGTACACATGTCCGACCTCTATTTTCTTTGCTTGTTTCAATCCTATTTTTGGCATCAGTGTGGTGAGCTTGTAGAATGTTGCTGAGAAAACAGTTGAAATTAACATATGATGTGTACGCTTCAAGATGCAGTTAACTGCGTTTATGAGTTTAGTCGTCATATGACCATATCGATACTTGTCATCATACCAGTGAGGCCATTGCCACAGCTCCATGCTACCCAACCATTTCTGGAAAATAGTTGGTAACCCCACCATTTGATCCTCAAGCCTCACTAGTCTTTGCCTAAATAGACATGGTTCCAGCTCATACCCAACATATGTATTTCGATATGATAGTGTTTCAAAATAATTAAAAAATTAGAAACTAGTTAAAAAATATTTAAATTACAAATTCTGAAACAAGATTAAAAATAAATTATGAAATTAACATATGATTTCCAAGGAATGCAATTCTACATTCATCGACCGTGCCCTCCAAACATTGATTTCCATGGTCTTCCTGACCTCCTCAACGTACACATGTCCGACCTCCATTTGCTTCGCTTGTCTCAATCCCATTTTTGGCATCAGTGTGGTAAGCTTGTAGAATATTGCTGAGAAAATAGTTGAAATTAACATATGATGTGTACGCTTCAAGATGGAGTTAATCACCTCTATGAGTTTAGTCGTCATATGACCATATCGATACTTGTCATCATACCAGTGAGCCCATTGCCACAGCTCCATGCTACCCAACCATTTCTGAAAAATAGTTGGTAACCCCACCATTTGATCCTCAAGCCTCACCAGTCTTTGCCTGAATAGACATGGTTCCAGCTCATACCCTGCATATGCATTTAGATATGATAGTGTTTCAAAATAATTAAAAAACTAGAAACGAGTTAAAAAATATTTAAATTACAAATTTTGAAACAAGATTAAAAATAAATTATGAACAAATACCAATAATTTAAAAATAGGATAAAAATAAAATATGAGCAGATAAATTTAGAAACAAGATTAAAAATAAAATATGATCGATAAATTTAAAACAAGATTAAAAATAAATTATGAACATATGCCAATAATTTAAAACATGATTAAAAAATTATGAATAGATACCAATAATTTAAAAACATGATTAAAAATAAAACATGAACATATAAATTTAGGCTTGGGATTTTTTACCCATGTTCATGACTTCTTTGCGTCAATCTTTATTTTTGAAATCCTTGTGGAAGTTTGCAGCGATGTGTTATATGCAGTAAACATACTTCCACAGAAACCCAGAATGCCTAATTGCAGTCAGTAACCCCTTCGATCTGTAGGAGATAATGCAAATGTTATCTTGCCTGACAACATGCCTCCACAAATTTCTTAGGAAGAATTCTCACAATTCGAAGTTCTTTGACTCCACGATGGCAAAAGTGACCGACAATATGTTTCGGTTACCATCTTGTGCAACTGCAACCATGAGTATTTGCGTATATTTACCATAAATTTAGGTACCATCACCTTTACCAACAAATTGCAATGGGAGAAGACCTTAACACAGAGATCGAATGTCCAAAACAATCGGTGGAAAACTCGTCTCCCTAGTTGTATGTCATCATCCGAGCCTTTGTGTGATAGTGTTTACAAATCAATCATGGTACCTGGCACATACTCCTACATCGCGACTATCCACCCTTGAAGTTCATTGTGTAACACATCCCATTCACCATACAACTTCTCTATCACCATCTGTTTTGCTCACCATGCTTTTCTGTAGGAGACCCTGTAGATGAATCGAGCTTGCATTTCTGCAATAAAGACTGATACATGAATGGTGAGCGTGTTTTCTATCAATAGCATGATGCAGCTGCAGATTGTTTTCGCATCCAATTTTGGTAGTTTTACATCATACATGCAGTCATGTAGGTGTGACACCTTCTAATTTTCTAATTGTCCACATTTGAGTCATTTGCATAAATGCAGCCTGAACTGCTAATTACAACCACTATCGGCCTTCCAACATTTACCAATATACAAAGCCTATGAAGACTTCGATACTTTGTAGTCCACTAATAACTTCATGTTGTATCGCTTTATTGCATATATACAGTCTTTCTTATTATCGAACTGTTGGCCTAATAACTCTCCAACCTCTAAATCTACCCTCATCAAGTGAGTAAGTACTATATTTAGGTATTTGGGGAACTCGTATGCAAGCTCGCATCAGGGTTTACACTCGACATATGGGCCCCTGGATAATTTTGTATAACTATACTAGATCTCGTGTTCCCAACCGAATGGGAGCGCACATCTTGACCCTCCACCATGCCTTCATCGACTATATCTTCTGGGACCTTATCTAAGTTGGGTTAATTAAATTCTTCAAGATCATGGTGGACTGATCTTCATTATCGGACCCTTTATCACCATTTGCTATGGTGCCCAACACCTCTAGATGTATATCTAGACGAGAACCCAGGATTGGGTAGTTATACGAACATCCACCGTAGTTTGGATTTTCAAGTGTTTGTAATGTCCCTCCACAGTCTGACTGATCTTCCTAGCAGACATTAAGATCAAAATCAAATCCGTAATGGTGACTTACTAGAGGAACAATTTGAATGGGTTCAGGATCGGTTAACTATGCAAATAAAGCAATCGATCGAGGATTCTCGATCTCAAGGGTGCAATAAATTGTGATCATTGTGGCCATATCATCATCATCTACAAGCTCCATATCCAAGAACTTCAACTGATCCGTTGAAATTAGAAATTTGTAAAACAATCTTGACATTTGCTTTCCACAATGGGTAGCTATGTTTGAACTAATCTTATGTTTCATTTCCACCAGCATTACACACTTATTGAATCTCTTTCCTATTTTTTGGTGACTTTGAAATACACAACCTTCTTCAGTTGTATTTACCATTTCTCCATCGAAATGAACATACACTAACAATATCTGGTTATTCATCTTCAACAAAATTTGTTTCCTCTTCAACAAAACACCGATATGGCTCTATTTTTTTCTTTAACATTTCTTTAAAGTAAAAAAAGAAAAAAAAGAAAAACCTCAACTAAAACATAGAAAAATACAATATATAACATGTTTGGGTGCCGGCAATGAGATAGTCGACAAAAATAAAATCATCTTTTTCGAACACAAGTGCTGGCAAATGGAAAGTCAACACCAAAAAAAATAATTTTTTTACTGGGGTGCCGACCACTAGAAACACAAGATAAAAAAAATACTGACATAGGTGTCGGCCACCACAATGCTAACACCAAAAAATACAAAAAAAATTAATTTTTACTAGGTGTCGGCCGCTAGAAACATTGGATCAATTTTTTATTTTACCTAACATGAGTGTCGGCCACCACATTGTCGACACCAAAAAACACCGAAAAAAATAAATTTATTTTTGGCGATGTCGACCACATGTACGCGGACACCTAATAAAAAATTATTATTTTTTGAACCAGATAAATACCTATAGTTTACAAAATATGGGTGGAAAAATACATAGGGTGCCTACTATTATAGTGTCGACACCAAAAAATTATTTTTAAACCCCATGCAAAGAAATTATTATTATATAACCATCTAACCAAAAGAACTAATATGTTAAAAAATATTAATTAGAAAAAGCTTAAAACAACCTGAAATAAAAAATACAAATGTGAACTCGAGGACAAAGGCACTAACATTTAACCATCAAACTAAAAATTGGTTACATTAAAAAAAGTCAAAAAATGCAGGTTAAAGGGAAATTATACCCAGTTGAAGCGCTCTTACGATCTCTCTCCAAAAATGACTTATTTCCTTAATTTTTTTTTTAAAAAAAGTGATCAATTAACCTTTTTTTTTTTTTTTTGGCATATGGCGTATTTAGCGTATCAAAATTATTCTCTTTTGGATATTTTCATATAGTGTCATGCAAATGTTGGATTTAAAGGTTAGATTAATTTATTAATGAAGTTAGATAAAATAAATTATTCAAAATAAACATGTTTAAAGGTTATCAATTTTAATTTCTATTATATTATCAAAATTTAAATATTTTATAACCACATTTAAATAATTAATAATTCAAGTTAATCACCTTAATTTTTTATAGAAAAATAGTTGATGGATTTACGGGTTAATCATACCATATATAAATTTCAAAATATATTAATTGAATCATTAAAGTATCAAGATCAATTAGATCTTTCCATCAACCTAAACTCAACTCAAATTTCACATGAAGTTTCTCTAAAACACATAAATCAAACTTTAAACAAATATATAATATGGCATAGTCGGTTTAGGTTTGATATGTTAAAGAAAAAAACAAAGTGGTGATATTAAAATTTAGGAGGATTATTTTCATATTTCTAACATTTTAGATACAAATTTTTCATATAATATGTACAAATGTGTTGTTGGGGATAAACTCAGTTAAGCAACAAACAAGTAAAAAAATGGAGAAATTGAAAAGATCAAACACAAATATTTTACGTAGAAAAACCCCCTCAAGAGGATAAAAAATCACGGGTAAAGATAATTCCACTAAAACAGAAAAAACAAAGAGTACAAAATATGGAGATAAAACTAAACCCCAAACCCGAAATAAGTGTAACAGCCCGATTTAGGGCCTAGTTGGAACTATGATCTCGAAATCACTAATTCGAGGGTTGATAAAATTATATTCATGTTATGTTATGTGCTATAACATTTTTATAAGGTTGTATGGAAATTTTGGTGCCTTAATTTTAGCAATTTCTAGCTAAATTGTGAAAAAGGACTAAATCGCATAAAGTGCAAAAGTTCTATTATACAATGTATAGGTACCTAATAGCCATAGCATGTTAAAGTGGAGGTATTTAAAGTGAAATTAGGCCAATAAAATAGGGTTGGAAGGCCATGTAGACAAGGGGAGAAGAGCCTTTAATTTTTGGTCAAAGTTGTGGGTTGAATTGATGTTTTATAATAAAATAAAGAAAGGAAAAAGATATCATCTTTTTCTCTCTTCTTCTCCACCGAAAAATCAGCAGCAAAAAGGGGGTTTTGAAGCTTAAAATTTCAGCAAGCAATCCTCCTCCCTAGTAAGTGATTTTGATCATTTTTCTTGAAGAAAATTATACTTTTGTGATCCCCAAAGCTTAAGCTAGCTAATGAGGGGACTATTTTACAATATGGTTGAGAGTCTAGGGACTTGCCATTAGAGAGTCTATATTGTTTGATGAGTTTTTATGGAAGAAAATGAATGATAGGATGATGAGAAACAACTTTTGTGAAAGGATTTTCATGGAAAATACCTAAAATGGGTTATTATGCAAAGGTTGTAATTTGTTCATTAAGGTATGAAATAGTTGCAATTGGAGATAGTTGTAAGAGGATTAAATGTTCAGCTAGGCTTTTTTAACAAGAAATTGAGATGAAAATTTATTTACGAGCCTAGGGGCAAAATTGTAATTTTGCCAAAGTATAGGGGCAAAATAGTCATTTTTGCCTAGAGTGTAAATTACGATATATTAAGATTTATAAGTGACTAAATCAGTAAATTTCATTGTTCTAGATCAAAGAAAATGAGTTTCGGACCTAGAATGGATGAAAAGAGAAATGTGGGCAAATAGTCCTTTTCGGCTATTTCGACAACGAGGTAAGTTCATGTACGATTGTTGCGACCATGTATGAGATAATTTAATATTCCAATGTTGTATGGAAGGTAGATTTACATTGTGAATGTATGAAACATCCTTGATGAGATGTCAAGAGAATTGAATTTAAGAGTAACGGAAAATGTATATAGAATGCTATGATGATGGTTAAAGTCTCGAGTAAGACCATATTGGAATATGGTATTGGTGTAGGAGTTCATATAAGATCATGACAAGGACATGTCATCGATAAGTTTATATGTGAAAGACCCTATTGGGGGTATGATGTCGATGAGAATTATGTGTATGAGACTCAAGAGAGTTATTTAACAATTGGAATGTAGGTGGTTGTACCACGAGAGGTACAAGTTAGTGTTAGAACTGAATTGAGATGAATTCAATATTTGATGAACCCCTAGTGGCATATGTGTTATTAATGCACCTTAGTTGCATGAGATAGATTTATTGTTGTACTGCGTGAATGTGAATGAGTATCGTAGAAAGTCAAGTAAGAATGATAGTAAGTGAGGATGTTCACGGATGAACATTTAAATTTGTGAATGTATAGTAACGGTGAGCTTGTGCAAATGCACCTCATTGATGGCTATTGATGGGCTATGTGCATTACCATCAACTATATCATAATCGATGGGTTGTGCGCGATACCATCGCTTAGAAATTATTGGTGAGCTAAGTGCGGAATCACCATGAGTATTAATGAATGGTGGGTGGTGTGCGATACCACCCCATTAGAGATTCAATCGTGGGCTAAGATGGAAACCACTAAGAGATTAGTGGTATGAGCGACTTATTTCGATGGTTGATGTATGGTTTCATGTGATTAAACGATGATCAGTGCAGGAATGAATGCTATCCAGTATGAGCAGTTGACTGGTAATAAGGTAAGAGTGTGGTAAAATATTGAATGGGTAAGTTTCAACAATGGTTGAGGTAAGTAACCGTGAGCTCATGAGAAAAGCTTATTATAATAACTTGTAGTCATGGATATTCAATGAATATTAGTGTTTGTCAGTTTATGAAGATGAACTTACTAAGCGTTATTGCTTACTCCTTTTCTTTTCTCATCTCTTATAAGTTTCTTTAGCTAGCTCAGGTTGGAGATCGCCGGAGATGTTTTCACACTATCGTGCAGATCCCTGGTATGAGGTATCAAGTCCTATTGAGTTATGGCATGTATAGGGCTAGAACTTAAGGTTGATTAAGTTGTGGTTAAAGGTGCTTAATTGTGTTGGCCTAAGAGGGCTCATAGTTTAATTGTGTAAGGCCGTTAATGATGGCTTGTGTTGTTGTAAATGTATAAGAGGAAAATCTTATTTTCATGAATCAAATGTATAAGTTCATGTGTTTTAGTTGATGATTTGAGACTTTATTGGATTAGTATATGTATGCATGCATTTGAGAGTGGTAAGAAGGCTTAGTAAATAGCCTCTAAGTGCCCACACGATTAGACACACGGGCTTGTGTCTAGATCGTGCATACTCTGCACCTTATTATTAAATGTTAGAATAGGCCACGGGTAGATCCCACGGTCATGTGCATGAGCCGTGTAAGACCCATGTCTTGGGCATGGGCATGTGCTTAGGCCGTGTCAAATAAGTCAGTAGCTTCACACGGTTGGAGGACACGGGCGTGTCAAGGCCGTGTCAGATAAGTCAGTAGCTTCCCACGGATGGGAAACATGGGCATGTTTTGGGGTGCATGGGCGTGCCCCAAACCACACGGGCGTGTAACCTCTAATTTTGAGAGAGGACTTTCGATATGTTCGAAAGTTCGAACAAGTGTTTAAGGCCTCGTATGACCATGATACGTATGTCTAGATCAAGAAAGAAAGGTTTTTAAGTCGAAACAAAATTTTATAGCCAGTAAGTACTTGACTAAGTGAGTTCAAGCATGGTAATGTCTCGCATCCAGTCTTAGCATCGAACTTGGGTACGGGGTGTTACAATAAGAACTCTCAAAACTAAACACAAAATTCTCTGAAAGCTTGTAAAAGCTAATACTTAAATGTGTAATGAGTTATTTTTCTAAGGTGAAAAAATGACCTATTCATAGGCTAAATTTGTAGGTCAAATAATATTAGAATAACCAACATTACTCAGAGTTTTAAATGGGAAATTAAAACAAAGTTTAATTGGGAGAAGAAAAGCTGAAAAATACGAGCATAACTCTACAAATCTCCACCTTGACTCGTATTTTCACAACGCCTTCTTTACAAAAACCCACTATGGGCTTATCTCGAAATATGTAGGATATTAATTGAGTTGAAGTTGTGTTTAGAAGCTAGAAGTCTTTTAGTCTTCGACTTGTGCACTGTCAAATCAAAACTGACCCGAGTCTAATTTCCACGAACGCAATGCCCTATCTTTTCAAAACCTGCATCCAAAAGAAAAACTCTCTTATACGAAATGGTCGTACCTTTTCCCCTCCTATGACCAAATTGTCTTCGCATTAAATGAGTCAACTTCGACTCCTTCATAGACAAGGGACGTCTTGTTTCACCGATCATCGTTGATCCTTCCAGAACATAAAGATTATCAATCTTTTTACCTTTCATCAAAACGAGAGCCCCACTAGATACATTAATTTTGTTTGACATAATGTTAATTCTACAACCCTTCAAGTTCAAAACTCCCAAGGAGATGAGATTTTTCTTTAAGCCAAGCACATGCCTTACATCTGGGTGAACCATTCCTCATGCGCACAATTCCACCTTCAATTGAACTGTATGTGAAGAACTAGACCCTGTTGGGACACATGTGGAAAGAACACCTCAAATCCAGGATCTACTCAAACGTAAGCTCAAATTTTTCACTTGTTGACACCATCAAGAAATCATCACCCTTGTCATTGGCCAAATTAGCACCAACTAAATCTTCCTTATTGCTCACTTATTGCTCTCAGCAGTCCTTTTATTTCGCAGTTTGTAATAATCTTCCTTGATGTGATGTAACTTCTTACAATAACATCTTTTGTCTCGCTTCCTTTATGCTACCAAAATCAATGCTTGCCTATCCAACTTGCTATTTGAACTAAACTCATTGTCGAGTTTTTCTTTACTCAATGTAATCGGCCCATTTTGCCCAAGCCCATTCCAAAATAATAAAAATAAAAATATACCAAATGTCCATTAATACAGTCCATTTACAAAACCATTTACAGGCCCAAATACTACTAGAGACTCAATACCTAAACAAACTAACCCAACAAAGACCCAAAACCCAATTACCTTAGACCCGTTCCTAAACTGTAACACCCCTAACCCGAGACCGTCACCGGAATAGGATTAAGAGGCATTACCGAGCAACCACAATAACATACATCCATTCCATGACACATAGTCTATCATTAATCATACATGCTCAAATACAAACATACGGTCCCTCATCTAGGTCTTCGAGACCTTAATCAAATGTTAGAAAGGGGTCAGGACTAAACCGAACACTTACGAAAGTTTCCAAAATTTCAAGCATTATTCAACACTGTTGAGGTCACACACCCGTGTAACTAGACCATGTGCCTCCCACGGTTACCAGACACATCCATGTGTCCAGGTTGTGTCAAATAGGGCATGTATACTGACTTTTCCACATAGCCACTAGGCACGCCCGCGTACCATGGCCGTGTGCTCTTAGGCCATATACTAACTAAATCACACGGCTACCAAGCATTTCCGTGTGCCAAGGCCGTGCACACTTAGGCTGGCCATTGACTTTCACCCATGGTCAATAAGCACGCCCGTGTGCCATAACTGTGTAGGCAAAACAGGCCATTTGTAAAGCCAAATTTCCATCCCACAATAAGATCATACATACAAGCATCAATACAATAATAATTCATGCTTTCAAAGACATTCAAACATACCATTTCATGCATTATCCAATCACCAACTAAACCATTTACTCTCATGCTCATTGTCATCACAATTTAAGCCATTGAAAGTGACAAATATACATCTCGCAAACCTATGTAATTCAAACATCATGTAATCCATATCAAAGTTCATCTTCAAACCACATCTTTCCCAATCAACTAAGTCATGAAATATACCACATTCATAGCTCATTCATTCATTCTACATCATGCAATTTCCAAGCCAAATCACATGGCAAGGATTAGCCTTTCAAAACATATCGTAACAAATAGCCTATACATGCTATATTTCACCTATATACATCTTTCCAAAAGTACCAAAATAGATTGCCGATAGTGTGATAGAGATGTTGACGATCCCCGATCCGAGCTAGTTTTGACGACATCGCAAAGCGTAGAAACAAATCACACAAGAAGCTTTCCAAAGCTTAGTAAGTTCAAATACAATACTGCTTAACTCCTTGAATCAAATCAATGTACAAATTGAACTATCACATAAATAATTTACCAATGATACACAATTTCATTATATTCAATACTCACATAGCATTCTATTCATCTACTTTCAATTTCACCAACCATATAGGTATCATACCTACCTTTGCCAACACTTAGTGACCCACTAATTATACTATCCAACCATCACATAGATAATGACACAACTAAACACATTGTCAATCTCAATCACATACTCAAATATCTATTCATTCAACTCTTAAATCTATCATCAACCACATAGGTTCAAACATACCTTGATCAACATATAGCACTTACCATTCATGCAACTCAATTTATCAATTTTATCTCTCGTTCAACCTTTGCTATTTCCTTAGATAATTTCGCACACTTAGTGCCAATTTGTATAGCTGACATACTTGTCATCGCACACTTAGTGCCATTATGTTAGACCAAGCTTATATCGGTATCGCACACACATTGCCAATTCGATAAGCCGAAGATTCTATCGTTTCGCACACATAGTGCTAATCATTAAAGTCGTAGCTTCTATTGTTTCGCACACATAGTGCTAATCATTAAAGCCGTAGCATCTATCAACTCGCACACATAGTGCCAATTATTTCTATCGCGTTGCTAATTTCGCACACTTAGTGCTTTCTAATTCTATTTAGCACATAGCATTTCTAAGCTCATAGTTATATAGATATTTATTCAAGTCACATCACATAGAACACAAATTAACAAATTGTACTATATTCGAACTTACCTCGAACGTCAAATTATCGAAACGGTCGATTAATCGAGCATTTTATCTTTGCCTCGATCTCGATCCGAACCTCTCCTCTCTTGGTCTATACACATTCAAATTCAATCCATTCAATCACCAATTCATTCATTTTAGTCCAAACACACATATGTAAGGCATTTTACACAATAGCCCCCATATTTACATATTTTGACACTTTAGTCCTTAATTCACAAAATCACGAAATACACATAATTCCACTTCACCCATGCCTAGCCGAACTCTCTCCATATTCATACAAGTACACACATTTCATTTATTTCACATTTTAGCCCTTCAATTTACACTTTTCTCTATTTAACCTAAATTACTCAATTTCACTAAAAATCCCAATACAAACTATGTTAACTCAACACCAAGTTTTCATATTTCACTATCAACTAGCACATAGCTCAAGCATTCATCAATAGCTCATCACAAAAATATCATCAATTCACAAAATTACAACATGGGTTAGCTAGAGCATGAAGCAACGATTTCGAAAACATAGAAATTATCAAAAATCGAAACCAAAACATGCCTTAATTTTTACTTAAAGCATGCTGAATGTTCAAGGCTTTAAACTTTCTTTTCTTTTCTTTGTTTTTTAGTGGAGATGGATGAACAATCCACTACTCCCTTTTTTTTGTTTTATTATAGTTTATAATATATATAATATTAACTTTAACTTATAAAGTTAATATATATAAAACATATATATGAACACACATCAACATTTAATGCCGTCCACCACATATATATTTGGCTAATTACAACATTAATCCTCCACTTTATAAAGACAACAATAATTAAGCACTTATAAATCAGCATAAAACTTTTACACTTTATACGATTAGGTCCTTTCTCTTAATTTGACACACAATCGATAAAATTACCACACAGAATTTTCACACAGACTATATCACATATAATCAACACCAAGAATAATATTAAAATATTATTTTGACCTCAAATTTGTGGTCTCAAAACCACTGTTCTGACTAGGGTTTAAACCTAGCTGTTACAACTCTCTCCCTTAGGGATTTTCATCCTAGAAAATTTTACCAGTAAATAATTATGGATATTGCTCTCTCATAACATTCTCAGACTCCCACATAGCCTCTCCAACTTCGTGAATCTCACAATTTTAGTAACATATATATAATTAACAAAATCAATCAAATGAATAATTTATTCTCATTGGAATGAAATGAGTTAACTTTATCAATCTATTAATTATCACACAAATTGCATTCTTTCTTTCCCAGAGACAAAGGCAATCCCGGCACAAAGTCTATAACAACCAGATGGACTTGATGTTCAGCTTTAATTTGCTGACAAACTAATCATTTCAACACATAGTCAGAGATGTCTCTTTTCATATCATGCTACCAATAAAACTGCTTCAAACCGTTATACACTTTCATACTCCTCAGATGCACAGTCAAACGATTATTATAAGCTTCATTCAAGATTAACTGATTCAACTCTAAATTCATCGAAACACAAATTCGGTCTCTAAATCTCGAACAATCATCACTATCAACTCAAAACTCTGAATCCAAATTCAAATCGCATTGATCTCGTTTTGCTATCATTTCATTATCACTTTTCTGGGCAATACTAATCTGATGTACAAACATCGGCCTTACTCTCAACTCTGCCAAAACTGAATCATCATCACATAGATCTATCTGAGTACTCATAGCTCGTAAGGCACATAAAGACTTTTGACTCAAAGCATTAGTTACAACATTAGTTTTACCCGAATGATAATCATTTACAAGTTCATAATCTTTCAACAATTCCAACCATCTTCCTTATTGCAATTTCAATTCTTTTTTGAGTCATCAATTACTTCAAATTCTTATGATCGGTATAAATGTGACATTTCCCACCAAATAGATAGTGACGCCAAATATTCAATGCAAACACAATCGCTGCTAATTCAAGGTCGTGCGTCGGATAGTTCTTTCCATGCGGCTTTAGCTGCCTCGAAGCATAAACAATGACTTTGCCTACTTACATCAGCACACAACCCAAACCATTTAACGATGTATCACTGTAAACTATAATTTTCTTTGCCCAATTCAGGTTGAACTAACACTGGCGCTTTCGTCAACAACGCTTTCAACTGCTCAAACTCTTATGGCACTTTTCTGACCACTCAACTTTAACATCTTTCTGCGTAGCAAATTCGTCAATGGAGTTGCAATCATCGAAAAGCCTTTCACGAGACATCTATAATATCCCATTAGTCCTAAAAAAAACTACGGACTTCAAACACATTTCTCGAAGGCTTCTATTCTAAAATAGTAGAGATTTTACTCAGATCAACTCATACTCTCGCAGCTAATACAATACGCCCCAAAAACCAACCTCACGCAACCAAAACTCACATTTGCTAATCTTAGCATGCAGATGCTTCTCACGCAGAGCCTGTAACACAATTCTCAATTACTCGATATGTTGTGTCTCATCACAAGAATAAACCAGAATATCATCAATAAACACTACAACTAAGCGATCTAAATACGGTCTTAATACCTGATTCATCAAATCCGTAAACATTGTAGAAGCATTCGTTAGTTCGAAAGGCATCACTAAGAATTCATAATATCCATACTTTGTTCTGAAAGTAGTTTTCAACACATCGGATTCTTTAACTCTCTTTTCCGACACTTTTGTATCAATTACATATGCCAGATAGGCTTTGCAACCTTTTTTCATATAGGCCAAAGCTTTCATCGCAGATGCAATAGCCAGTAACCCTTCCATATCACTGGATTCAATTCGAACTATCTCACCATTCTCACTTCTCAATTCAATACTCTTTCTTTTACAATTCACAATAGCATTATGCAAAGTGAGCCAATCCATACCAGAATTGTATCTCATCGAATGGAAGCAACATCAAATTGACCGGAAAACATAAATCACAAAACATCAATGGGCAATTCTTGCACACCTTATCCATCAAGGCACACTTGCCTAAGGGGTTCGATACTCTAACCACAAATTCAGTAGACTCAACAGGTAGAACCTTATTCAATACTAGATTCATACACACAAAGGAATGAGTTGAACCCGGATCTATTAATGCAATCACATTAGTATCAAATAGAGTAAAAGTACCAATTATGACGTCTAGAGATGACGCTTCTTCTCGTGCTTGTATAGCATAACTCGGGCAGGTGCTCTTGCCTTGGATCTCACAACTGTATCAGTGGTCCCTTTTTGACTTCCATTAATATTCCCAACATTATTGGGTGGCCTACCCCTAGTCGTTACATTACTCGATCTCACATTCTGAACATTTTCTTCCTCAGCCATCTTTGGGCAATCTCGAATAAAGTGATCTCGGGATCCACATTTATAGCAAACTCTATTGTTGTACTTGCCCTAGCATTCTCCCACATGTCATCTTCCACACTGTCTACACTTAGGTTTGTTACTTTTGGGACTATCAACAATTGATTCTATTAAAGCTTGAGCTCTCGGATCAACACTTAGTCTCACACGATCTCCACTCGTATATCCAAATGAAATATTTGATCGGTTGCTTGCATCCCTGAATTTCTTCATCTAAGGTTAAGATGTTTTACTCATCAATCTTTTTCTTTCATCACGAGCTTCAGAGTCGGCTTTCTTCTTTTCTTTACTAAGCTCATCGACTTTGCAGGCTCTTTCAACTAACACAACAAATTCGTTTATATCAAGTATCCCAACAAATAACTTAATGTCCTCATTCAATCCTTTTATGAAGCATTTACACATATTAGCTTCGGTTGAAACACATTCTCATGCATACTGGCTCAATCTCACAAATTCCAGCTCGTACTCTGTAATAGACAAATGACTCTGTTTTAGCTCTAGAAACTCTTTACGTTTCTGATCAATGAAGCGTTGATTGATATACTTCTTTTGAATTCGACTTGAAAGAAATCCCAAGTGATTCTCTTTCTCGGGACCACAAGTATTAATGTTTTCCACCAGTTATATGCAGTATCCCTCAACAACAAAACAACACATTTTATATATTCATCAGGAGTCAACGACATCTCATTGAATACTCAGATCGTATTCTCGAGCCAAAACTCAGCTCGCTCAGCATCATCATCGGATGTGGCCATAAGCTCTTCGGCCTCGTACTTTTGAATCTTATCGACCGGAGGTTTATTCAGTCGAATCGAATCTATCACTTGTGGTACAATAGGTACTTGTGGGGGTGGAGGTTATGGAGTAGCCAGATTTGTTCGAACGAACTCTGAAAACCACTCGCTCATCATTCGGAAGAAAGCTTGTTTAGCCTCTCCTCCCTCACAACTATCATTCGGCCTAGAGGTGGCTTGGCATTGCCCCTTAAGTGGGGCAGAGCACGTTACTCTCAACATCACAAGAATCGCCGACGGATCCATTACTATACAAAACACATTTTCATCTATCAAAATTCATCACACTATCGCAATTTCATATATGGCATGTATAGCAAGACTCACACATGCTACGTTAGTCCGAGAATCGACTAAACCTTAGCTCTAATACCAATAAAATGTAACACCCTAACCCAAGACCGTCGCCAGAATAGGATTAAGAGGCATTACCGAACAACCACAATAATATACATCCATTCCACGACACATAGTCTATAATTAATCATACATGCTCAAATACAAACATACGGTCCCTCATCTAGGTCTTCGAGACCTTAATCAAATGTTAGAAAGGGGTCAGGACTAAACCGAACACTTACGAAAGTTTCCAAAATTTCAAGCATTATTCAACACTGTTGAGGTCACACGCCCGTGTAACCAGAACGTGTGCCTTCCACGGTTACCAGACACACCCATGTGTCCAGGCTGTGTCAAACAGAGCATGTATATTGACTTTTCCACACGGCCACTAGGCACGCCCGTGTACCATGGCCGTGTGCTCTTAGGCCATATACTGACTAAATCACACGGCTACCAGGCATTTCCGTGTGCCAAGGCCGTGCACACTTAGGCTAGCCATTGACTTTCACCCACGGTCAATAAGCACGCCCGTGTGCCATAACCGTGTAGGCAAAACAGGCCATTTGTAAAGCCAAATTTCCATCCTACAATAAGATCATACCTACAAGCATCAATACAATACCAATTCATACTTTCAAAGACATTCAAACATACCATTTCATGCATTATCCAATCACCAACTAAACCATTTACTCTCATGCTGATTGTCATCACAATTTAAGCCATTCAAAGTAACAAATATACATCTGCAAACCTATGTAATTCAAACATCATGTAATCCATATCAAAGTTCATCTTCAGACCACATCTTTCCCAATCAACTAAGTCATGAAATATACCACATTCATAGCTCATTCATCCATACTACATCATTCAATTTCCAAGCCAAATCACATGGCAAGGATTAGCCTTTCAAAACATATCATAACAAATAGCCTATACATGCCATATTTCACCTATATACATCTTTCCAAAAGTACCAAAATAGATTGCCGATAGTGTGATAGAGATGTTGACGATCCCAGATCCGAGCTAGCCTTGCTAACACTGCAAAGCAGAGAAACAAATCACACAGTAAGCTTTCCAAAGCTTAGTAAGTTCAAATACAATCTGCTTAACTCCTTGAATCAAATCAATGTACAAATTGAACCATCACATAAATAATTTACCAATGATACACAATTTCATTATATTCAATACTCACATAGCATTCTATTCATCTACTTTCAATTTCACCAACCACATAGGTATCATACCTACCTTTGCCAACACTTAGTTGCTCACTAATTATACTATCCAACCATCACATAGATAATGACACAACTAAGCACATTGTCAATCTCAACCACATACTCAAATATCTATTCATTCAACTCTTAAATCTATCATCAACCACATAGGTTCAAACATACCTTGATCAATACATAGCAATCACCATTCATGCAACTCAATTTATCGATTTTATCTCTCATTCAACCTTTGCTATTTCCTTTGATAATTTCACACACTTAGTGCCAATTTGTAAACCTGATATACTTGTCATCGCACACTTAGTGCCATTATGTTAAACCGAGCTTATATTGGTATCACACACACAGTGCCAATTCGATAAGCCGAAGATTCTATCTTTTCACACACACAGTGCTAATCATTAAAGTTGCAGCTTCTATTGTTTCGCACACATAGTGCTAATCATTAAAGCCGTAGCATCTATCAACTCGCACACACAGTGCCAATCATTTCTATCGCGTTGCTAATTTCGCACACTTAGTGCTTTCTAATTCTATTCAGCACATAGCATTTCTAAGCTCATAGTTATATAGATATTTATTCAATTCACATCACATAGAACACAAATTTACAAATTGTACTATATTCGAACTTACCTAGGACGTCGAATTACCAAAACGGTCGATTAATCGAGCACTTTATCTTTGCCTCGATCTTGATCCGAACCTCTCCTCTCTTGGTCTATACACATTCAAATTCAATCCATTCAATTACCAATTCATTCATTTTTGTCCAAACACACATATTTAAGGCATTTTACACAATAGCACCCATATTTACACATTTTGACACTTTAGTCCTTAATTCACAAAATCACGAAATACACATAATTCCACTTCACCCATGCCTAGCCGAACTCTCTCCATATTCATACAAGTACACACATTTTATTTATTTCACATTTTGGCCTTTCAATTTACACTTTTCTCTATTTAACCCAAATTACTCAATTTCACTAAAAATCCTAATACAAACTATGTTAACTCAACACCAAGTTTTCATATTTCACTATCAACTAGCACATAGCTCAAGCATTCATCAATAGCTCATCACAAAAACATCATCAATTCACAAAATTACAACATGGGTTAGCTAGAGCATGAAGCAACGATTTCGAAAACGTAGAAATTATCAAAAATCGAAACCAAAATATACCTTAAGTTTTACTTAAAGCTTGCCGAATGTTCAAGGCTTTAAACTTCTTTTCTTTTCTTTGTTTTTCGGTGGAGATGGATGAACAATCCACTACTCCCTTTTCTTTGTTTTATTATAGTTTATAATATATATATAATATTATCTTTAACTTATAAAGTTAATATATATAAAAACATATATATAAACACACATCAACATTTAATGTCGTCCACCACATATATATTTGGCTAATTACAACATTAATCCTCCACTTTATAAAGACAACAACAATTAGGCACTTATAAATCAACATACAGCTTTTAGACTTTATACGATTAGGTCCTTTCTCTTAATTTGACACACAGTCGATAAAATTACCACACAGAATTTTCACACAGACTATATCACATATAATCAACACCAAGAATAATATTAAAATATTATTCCGACCTCAAATTTTTGGTCTCGAAACCACTGTTTTGAATAGAGTCTAAACCGGGCTGTTACATAAACAGACTACGCAGCAACCCAAACTAAACCTGATTAGCCTAATTACACCCTAAAAACCTAGACCCAAAACATTTTAGCCTAACCTACAGAGCCCAAAAGGCCCAAAACCAAATTCAAAAACAAGGGTTTCTGAAACTCTAGGAAAACATCGCGCCAAGCATAAAGCCCACCGCCGCCGCACCAAATGTCACCAGTTGGCGCCAGTAGTTTGCATAAACCGCTTATCACCGCCGGGCTTCTTGTCGTCCACCTACAAAAGGAGAAAGAAACAACAGCAAAATACAGCAAAACATGGCAAAATATCTTCGTTTCCTTTTTTATTTTTTATCGGGTTATAAAAACCCAAAAGATCTACAAAAGGAGACACACATATACAGAGAGAAAACATACAAAAAAATACACTGAAACAGAATACAAAAATTTTTTCTTTAGCAAAGGTGATTTTCATATTATTTTGTTTATTTTTTAGATCTACGCTATTTTCTTGTACGAATACTAAAAAAATAAGAAAAAGGTGAGAAGGATACCTGCATTTTGGTTTCAAAACAGAGGGGTTTGGCTCTTTGGTCGCCGACCACGGCGGTGCGTGTGATGAAGGCCCGAGGTCGAAAGATCGATGAAGGCAGAGCAATTTTTTTTAAGAGCTTTTGTTTTTTTAAAAAAAACTAGTTTTAAAATGATTTTTAGCCCCATTTTTTTACTTAAATAATAATGAGAAAACAACGTCGTTTTTGCTTAATCTAATAGGCACAAAACGACGTCATTCAGGGCTGAGATCCACTCATTGACTCGAACACCCAGGGAGGATCCGCACATTTTTATAAATGGGATATTTTCTGTTTAGGCCCTTCCGCTTTATTTCAATTTTATAATTACGTCCTGTTATTATTTTATTTCACAATTGGGCCTGAAATTACTTCTTGCATTTCAATTTAGTCATTCGGGCTATTTAAAGGTCAAAATAAAAACGGCGTCATTTTGAAAAGGAGGCATAATTGCCATATTAGTCCCTGTGGTTTAGCGCGCGTTTTGATTTAGTCCTTTTTATCTATTTTTATTGCTATTTAACCCCTGTTTCTTTGTTTATTTTTTTTTAAATCTTTTATTTTATTTTATTTTAAATTATTTTAACATTATATTAAATTATTTTATCATATTAAATATTCTATATTATTTTTATTATTTATATATTAATTTATTAATAGTATAAAATTCATATATTTTACATGTATTATTCTTATAAATATTAAATAATTATTTACTATTTTATTGGGCTTAATATTGTTTTTATTATATACTATTTTTATATATTAGTTATTATATTATATATTTTTAAAATTTCTATATTATATAGTATTATATTATATAATATATTATTTTTAAAATTTTATTTTGTATAAAATCTATTTATATTATATAACATATTTTACTTGTATTATCTATAACATATGTAATTTTTATGATTAGTGTATTATACATATATTTTATTTAAAATTATTATATACTATTTACTAATTATTTTTATTATATGTATTAAATTATTAAATTATATATTTGTAACACCCCAAACACTACCATGCGTTTCAACCGGATCTGGCGTGTCACGGCTTGTACATTGAAAACTTTTGCCTTGTTGGTTTTGGAAGTAAGTTAATTAGACATTATTAGAGTAAATAAGTGACATTTTAAAAATAAAATCTTATATTAGTATTATTAAGTATAAATAAACCTTGACATAAAATTTATAAGTTGCATAACATTGAAAACTTCTTAGTTGAATAAAAAGTAGGGCCTTAAAAAATCCCAACTAAAAATAAAATAAACTCAAAAGAAATCCCAAAATAATTTGTAGAAATAAAACTTGATGGCCCTTCGAGTCGCCTCGGCTCCCATGTTCACGATCTATCGCTCACCGAAATGTTGGGAAAAATAAAAGGTTGAGTGACCAAGACTCAGATGTGCAAATCCCGAGAACACATAAAAGGCTTGAGGCCCACAAACACATTATGAGCCTTGGCCCGTATACAAGGGTAACAAAATATGCAACATGGCCCATCCCAAACCTATGAGTCCATCCTCTACACACCCCGCACCAACCATCACACCGTGGGATTTCTACAATCAACCCTCCATCCGCTATACACCATATCGACAATTTGTCTTTGCTCATCATAAAGACCGATCACTATGTGACCTATGTGGCGAAGCCACCGACATCGTGTGACCTTAATAATATATCAACAATTTGTCTTTTCATCATAAAGACCGATCACTATGTGACCTATGTGGCAAAGCCACCGATCGCCTCGTGACCTGCTCCCTTCCGTAAATCAATCAATCCCATCCCATGCATACATGCAAGAATCAGAACATTAAACTATCTAAACAGATCACATATTTTTACATACTTCGATACACATAGAGAAGTTTCTATGATTACGTACCTGGCATCCCTTGCCTACCCTTTCTGGGTAATACGACTGTTCATACAGCCTCATTTTCTGGCTTTTAGCCCATAACATACATATAATTCAGATTAACTAGTGTGATAGAGATCTACACACCTTTTCCAGCTTTTAGCCTATAACATACATATAATATAACAAAGCTTATGTGTCAAGAATCTACACACGACACCGATAAAACGAGGCTTTCTATATCGACGCTATCCTTAGTCGACACAACCGCTATCCGCCTAAGGTGTTGTTCGAAGCGGTCCACAACCAATTGGCCAATCTCGAGCAATGAGATATCGCTCGTTTCTTAAACTTAGGATTCTTTCTTTTGCACGATCCATATTTAATTCCATCATAAATCCTTATCGAGTTACTATAATAATATTTAATCGTTAATCCTCCTTATAAAGTTAAAATCTTGTATATAATGATGAAATCTAATAGAAATCTAGGAAAATCCTCTTACCTTAAAAATCCGTAAATTGGAGACTTATGAATTTGGCTTTTAGATCTAGTCGACTAGGCTTCCTTCAAATCCCGACTTGTCGCCCATCATAAACCATTAAACTATTAGTTTTCGCTTTTTCCTTTTCAAAAATGGGAATAGATTATGAGAACTAATCAAAATCTACTCTTACCTTAACTTAGGAGATTCTAGGCTAGTACTAGAGAGAGAATTGACAATGCCAATGGAAGATTTAAAATGCGGAAGTATAGAACAATTTCTCAAATAGGATGAATAAAATAAAAACTATAGAGATTTCACTTTTTAGAGAAGGAAGAGAATAATGGAGTTTTCACTTTTAGAAGAAAGAAGAGAATAATGGAGTTTTCGACTTTTAGGAGAAAGAAGAGAATAATGAAGTTTTTAGCTTTTAGAAGAAAGAAGAGAATAATGGAGTTTTTAGCTTTTAGAGAAATTGGAGAAAGAAATTTGGAGAAAATAAGCTAAAAATTTTGGCACAAAAGGAGAGGATTTAATGTCGTAAACAAGAGCTAGCCCCTCTATTTATAGGAAATTCGGCAACCCTTTGCCATGTAGTAGTGGTTTCTTTACTCCTCTCGGTGATGGATTCTTGGCCATCACTCTCTTTGTAGATAAATTCTAACTTTTCTCCTTTATCTTAATCTACTAGCTCATCTAAAAGAGACTTAATTATCTCTAACTCCTCCCTCCTTTATCAACATATTATCCACATATTTTAATCATTAAAATCCCTAAATCTTAGCCTTTATCCGCTTATTATCCACATAAAATAAATTCCTAAATAATAGCCTTTATCTCGCTTATTATCCACATATTTTAAACATCAAAACCCCTAAATTTTAGCCTTGTTGCCATCCACTCCACCTAATCCTAATGCCCAAAATTTATCTAACTTAAATTAAAAGAATTGGGCTCCATGAAACTTAAATTTGGGCCCCTTACTCTTTGTGTGTGGCGTCACCTCCTAAGATTGGGCCACAAGCCCACTTTGGTATTTTAAACATAGATACTACCTTTTAAACCCTATAATGCCCAAACAGATAATTTTAATCAAGGCCTCGCCTAAGCCTGAGCCCAATTTGGACCCCTAACACTTAAATTAACTCATTCCACATATTCACCCATTAAACGCATAGGCCCAAAAATTTAGGATGTTACAGTATTTGTTATAAGTACTCTTATTGTTTACTTTAATTTTTTTATATTGTTTATATATATTAAATCATTTTAAAAATCATCATATTTTTATATTTTTTATTTAATGTTTAAATATATCATTCATTTGACTTTGTTATTTTGTAAAGATCATAATCATCGCTATTTATTTTATATTTCATTTTATTTATTTATGTTTATTTAGTCATTTATCATTGCTTAACATAATTCTTTATTTATTTATTCATGTTATATTATTCTTTAATTATTTATTGTTAATATAATTTGTTGAATTGCTATTAAGTATGTATGTTGTAATATCTTACTCAAACCATTGTTTTATAAAAACACCTTTTGAATCAACGCATTTTATTCAAATAGTTTTTTTTTTTTTAAAAATATAGTGATATTTAATATTTGGGGACTTCGAGAAGAATTGTGCTCTAACTCACTGGGTTTCGATTTTTATCGTTGAACTTAAAATATTAAGTATCCCTTTTCTTTTAAAATTGAAATTTATAAATTTCCAAATCAAAACTTATTCTCGGGAATTCAAAACGTTATACCCTAACTTATTGGATATAATATTTTGTGTCTCGAAATAAGAATTGTATAAATAAAGGTGAGCCTAATTTCAAAGCTATGAGATGTTATATCCTAACTTACTGAGTATAACATTTTATTTCTTTGAAATAGGTAAGTCTTGGTTTTCTTTCTAATACAAGGATCATATGTTAAAATTTTTCAAAATTTCAACATTAGGACATGATTTTATCGATTAGGTGCCAATTTTTGGGCGTTATGAGGGTGCTGATCGTTGTTTTATCGAGTTTTAAAATTTATAAAGAATATGATCAAACTTGGAAACTAACTCTGACAACAATTATAGGCAAGTGTACCTATCGAACAGTAGTATAGCTTAGGCAAGACCGGATTGTCGAACCCAAAGGAACTAAAAGTACTAATACTCACTTTCTTTTTATTATTTAGCCTAAAATATGGAGTGATTGGTTGATTTAATCTAATTTAACGACTACTAAGCTAAAGACACAAAGACAAAAAGAACAAATTGGGAAATAACTTGATGAAAAACTTAGTTGATCACGACGATACCCTCAGGAAGAATCCACCTAGACTTCACTTGTTATTTAACACTGAACCATACGATTTATTCACTTAGTTTGATCCGTAAGACTCCCTAACGTATATTAAACCCTCTCTCGAGGCGAATAACGTCTAACCCTAGGTTAATTAGTGGAACTCTCGTTCTCTTATAATAACCCCTTAGAATAGCAGTAAATCGATCTATGGATTCCCATATTAGGTTTTACCCTAATCCGGTAAAATTTCGTCACCCTATCTCTAGGCGTGCGATCAACTCCGCTTAATTTGCTAGATCTACTCTCAAGCATGGTCTATTCCTCCTCCACCTAAGCACATCAGATTTGGATTAAGCATGCACAATTAAGAACAAACTAAGTATTTATCATATAATTCAGAAAATAATAACAAGATTCATCTAGGTTTCATCTCCTTTAGGTATCTGAAGGGTTAAGTTCATAATGAATAAAGAAAACATCTCAAGAGGAAAGATAAAACAAAACATAAGAAATTCCTAAAACCCTGAAGGAATTGAAGAGAAATACGCTGTCTTGAGTAGAATTCTGACTCCTTGAGATGGATCAACTGGCTATCTTCGAGTAATTCCCTAAATTGAACTGCTCTGGCTTCAGCTCTTTGGCCTCACTGAACGCCTAACGCCCTATCAGGTTACACTTAAGGTGTTTATATAGAATTTTGGAATGCTTTGCTTGGCCTCTAAATGTCCCGATTCAAGTACACTTCAAACTCGGTGTTTGAATAGGCTTTGGAATGTGTTTCTTTGCCTCAAAGTATCCAAATTCGAGTGAAATTGCTCTCTCCCGTGGCAGGGGCACAACCATGGTACACGCCCGTGTAAATCATTTTCAGGCCGTGTCTCGATTCTGTCGATTGGGGCACAGTCGTGTAAATCATGGCATGGCCGTGTCTTAGTTGATTGTTGAGGCACGGCCGTGTGGCTTGAAGTCCAGGCCTTTTCGATTTCTTCTTTGACCTAAATTGGCCCATTTTAAGCCCGTTTCTTGCTCTTTTTATCTTCGGGTGCTTTCCTGAGTAAAAAAATGAAAAGAAAGGATTAAGAGCACCTTTTTACATAAATCAAGGGCTAAATCATCCAAAAGCATACTAAATGTGGGCCTAAAATATGTTACTTTTACGGTTTATCAAGTGCTAATCCTTCATCATACGTAACCGATTCTGAACCCGTTTTCTTATATTTCGTGGACTAAAATCAATATTTTGAAATAAAACGTTTTATAAGGTGATCCAATCACACCTAAGGAAAAAGAGATTGATGGCGACTCCAAGTTTTGTTTCTTAAAGTCGATCTCCTTTTTATAAAAACTTTAAAAATAGTTTCAACAACTTGGTGACTCCACTGGGGCCAATAAGAGAGTCAAGCTGTAAAATCGATAATTTCATGTCCTTTTGTTGAATTTAAAATTCTAATTTTAAAAAAATGATCCTTTTATTGCATTGCATGACCGTTGTGGTTGTACCCTTAAGTGGGAGCGAGAAGCTATGCTTTCGTGAGGTTTTCACCTCCGCATGGGCTAGTGGACTGCTTCGGGAATACATCTATACCTATGTATTCGTGAAGTTTTCACTTCTGTATGGCCATAGGGAAATGTATTCCCCTGAACTGAACTCGATCCATATGAGCCTATAATGGGTGAGGATCGAGGAATTTACTGGTTCGAGCACCTCAACTTTAGAGCTGAACCACATATAGAAAACTTAAGGGCTCACCCGAAGTAGAACTATACCAAGCCTTAGTGGTTATCCAGATATGTGTTTGTTTATTTTACTTGCTTTATATTTTATTCCATGGTACTAACTTGTTGTGTTTTAATTTTTGTGCATATCATTTTATTTTAAAGAGGTATCGATTCACGGCCAGTTTCTAAGTTAGAAAGCTGGTTATGGAGAACGAATTCTTTGATAAAGTGGAGGACAATGCAGCCATCCGCATATGGTCAGAGCAAATGTAATTAGAGGAAGGGAATAGCTTAGCTGACGGGTACGTATCTGAACTATGGGATTTTACTCGTATTAGTATTACGCAAAATGAGTTCCAAGAGTTGAAAGAGCTTTGGACTTAATGGGATGATGAGGCTAAGCAGTTGTTTTATAGTAATTATGGAGATCTACCCTATTTACTCGACATTAAGGTAGATAAGCATCTGTTCTGAGCTATGACTCAGTTTTAGAACTCTGCCTATAGCTGTTTCACTTTTGAGAGAGTAGATTTGGTGCCCACAATGGAGGAATACACAACCTTGCTTTGTTGTCCAAGGGTCCAAGTCGACAAAGCTTATTCTAGGGCTGCTAACATCCTAACTTTCTTGAAGAGGTTAATGAATATCACGGGGATGAGCGAACAGTGGGTTGTAGCCAAAATCTAGAAGAAAGGTGAGGGTAAATACATTCCTTGGGTTAGTTTGAGGGACTTGATCTTAGCCCATCCGGATGTAAAGAAGAAGGTTGATGTCTTAGCCTTATGTGTCTATGGTTTGGTAATTTTCCCTAAAACTCTAAGACATATAGATGAAGCAGTCACGGATGTATTCAATCGACTTGACAAAGGGGTCACTCCAGTACCTGCGATGTTAGTCGAGACGTTCAGATCTTTAAACGCATGTCGGAGAGCAGGTGAAGGTAGATTCATTGGATGTGTGCGGTTGCTATTACGTGGTTTCACAGTCATTTCTGGAAGGTGGAGAAAGTCTCTTATCAAATTTTCTCTGAGAACTATTCTCCATTAAAAAGATCATGGCTCAACCAAAGAGAAAAGATGTGTCCGAGAAAAATTGGATGGCACTCCTTCAAAACCTTCAAGAAGAAGACATCAAGTGGAGAGCTCCTTGGATGATTCCAGATGAAATTCTTTATCGATGTGGAAATTTCGATTAGGTTCCTCTACTGGAAATTTAGGAGTCATTGGGTAGGCTCATTTACTCATACTAAGACAATATGGGTCGAGACAGTTCGTACTGCAACATATGGGGTGGCTCAGTGTGACTTCTCATACAGAGGGAACAACTATAAGAAGAGAGTTAAGGAGATTTCTTTTACTTGGAATCAAATTCATAGAATGAAGAGATTATCTGCAGGACCGATGACGACCCAAAAATACAGTGGATGGAGGATTGGAAGGATTAATGATAACATCCCCGAGCTAAATTTAGAAGATGCCCGATCAAAAGAAGAATGCTTGCAAGTGGTCCCATCAGAGTTAGAGATTATAAAGTAATATTTTGAGAGGATGAGTTCCGAGCTTGGAAAGAGGATGGAGAAGCTGGAAGAAGAGAAAATTTATCTGAGACTAGACATGGATGTTCATAAATCAGAGGCCAAAAAGTTAAAAAAAGGGAAGAAAAAGGTCGAGGAAGATCTGAATGACCTAAAAGCAGTATAAGAAGCTGCGTCTATCAATGAAAAATGCCGGATTGGGGAAGACTTCGGAACAGTGGCAACAGAAGATTCAAGAGGAAAAGTTCAAAGCTAACCATTGGGAGAATAAGTTCCTAGAGATACAGATGCAAAACAAGGCCCTAGAAAAGAGGTTAGTAGAAAGCCAAAAGGAAAAGAGTGGACTGGGACGATCTCTTCACCACCATCGAAGTCGTAACTCTGCAAACGAGCTGAAGATGAGTCTGAATAAGATCGAGGAAATAAAGGGAAAGATTGAAAGATTAGAATCGATATTGTAGAATTGTGAACTCCGGATCGAGCATCTTGAAGCAAGAGAAGGGCATTGGAAGGAAGAGCTCCACCATTCCCATGACCAAGTTAGAAGTTGGGATTACCTCATGGGTGAAGCAATAGTTTAGATTCGAGAGGTAGTTGATCATCTATAGACTTTGGCAGCACAGGCTGATATATTGAGCATGAAGTATGAGCTACAGTCGGATCATGGTCAAGAGCTAACCTCTTTATTTGGGAAAATTAAAACTTTGGGCCTTAGGGCGAAATCATATTTGTAGTCTGTTTAATATAAAGGATTTTGTTTTCTAATAAAGTTTTCTAAAGTAAAGTTGAATCTGAATCGATGCCTTGCATTCATGTATTTGCATTACATAACATCGTATGCATTTAAGTCCATATAATAGAGAGAGAGAGAAGGAAAATCTGGAAACTGAACACCACTGCTGTACACGTACCAAGACAAAGAGAATGGATCAAAGACTTGAACAATTCAGAGAGATATGCAAGACCAGATGTAGGAGCAATTGGCAAAGCTCTAACAAGAAATGAGAGACCAAATGTTGGAAGTTCAAAGGAACATGATGGCTCTAATGGCCTAGATGCTAAGTGGAGCAATGGACAAAGGAAATGGTCCCATAGTCAATCGTTGAATACAATGAGGATTTTCCTCGGGGTTTTACCCCGCCACATGTACAACCTGAGGAATATCCCCAAAGGCCACCTGTCACGATTAGGCCTCAACAAGGGCAAGCTGATACTAGACCACCCATGAACATCTAGGTTGGCTCAGGATCTAACCCAGGATATAACCTTGCTAATCTCGTTATCCCTGATTTGGACATAGCGAGGAGAGAGGGGATAAGAACTGAATCTTCAAGGCAGTTGGAAGATCACTGTAGATGGTTGGAAGAAAAGTTCAAGGCTTTGAAAAGTGCCGATCATCACTATGGTATTGACGCAAAAGACTTGAGTTTGGTCCCAGATTTGGTGCTTTCTCATAAACTTAAGATGCCAGAATTTGAGAAATACAATGGGACTAGTTACCTGAAGCCCACATCACTATGTTCTCCAGACGGATGACTAGCTACGTGAACAATAATCACCTTTTAATTTATTGTTTCCAAGAAAGCTTGGTGGGGGAAGCGTCAGTGGTACAATCAACTTAGTCGCGCTAATATTAGCTCCTAAAGAGACTTAGCCCAAGCCTTCATGAAGTAATACAATCATGTAACAGACATGACGCCTGATAGAATCATGTTGCAAAACATGGAAAAGAAGTCAAATGAAAGCTTCAGGCAATACGCACAAAGATGGAGGGAAGTCTTCATGCAAGTTCAACCACCTCTCCTAGAGAAGGAAACCACCATGCTTTTTATTAACACCTTGAAGGCTCCCTTCATTATTCACATGATAGGAAGCACCACTAAGAGTTTTGTAGATATAGTGATGGCAGGAGAAATGATCGAAAATGCCATAAGGGGTGGTAAGATTGAAGTGGAGGAAACCACTAGAAGGTCTGCTCTCAGGAAAAAGGATAATAAGGTGAACAATACGAGTACATGCAACAAAGGGTACTCAAAGGCAATTACTGTTAGTCAACTGAAAGTAGTTGCTGCCGGGCAACAAGGGTCAGTAATATAGGAATCAGGCACCAAGCAAAATTTTGAAAAGCTCTAATTTACGCCAATCCCAATGATGTATAAAAGGCTATACCAAAGTCTATTCGACGCACACGTCATATCTCCATTTTATTTGAGGTTACAGCCCCCATATCCCAAATGGTATGATTCGAACACTCAGTGCGACTACCATGCGAGAATAACGGGGTATCTAATAGAACACTGTACTGCCTTCAAAAAGTTAGTCGAGAGGTTCATCAAGATAGGGATTGTGAAGTTTGATGATGCACCTAGTGCGAAGAACCCATTACCCAACCACGAGGATAAGGGGATAAATGCGATCGATGAAAAGTCGTGAGAAAAATCAAAGGGGATATTTCGGAGGTGAAAACGCCGTTAAGAATGGTCTGGAGGGAAATGGTGAAAAAAGGAATGGTATTATCAGATTTTTTGAAAGGATGTGAAGGACTAAGGAACTACTATAAGTTCCAAAAGTAGATGGGCATGAGATCTAAGAATGTACTGAGTTCAGGGTCTTGGTGCAAGCTTTATAGACAATAAAGAATTGGAGTTTTATGAAGAATGCTCAGAGAGAGGAAACATATATGTAACTGAAGAAGAATTGACAAAGTAAAAAGTCAATTATCCAATGATCATTATCTCCCAACTAAGAAATGTGGAAGGCAGAACACAAGTGGCGCCAAAAGTTGTAATCCAGATGCCTGTTTCCTTTCCTTACAAGGATAACAAAATGGTACCTTAGAATTACAACTGTAATGTAACAGTACCAGGAAAGGAAAACTCGGTTAGCACTTCCAAAGAGGTCCAAAATTAGGGATTCTACACATGAAGTGGAAGGCGTTACGACTCGATAAATGTCAAAATTGTGCCTGTGAAAGCAAAGAATTTGGAAGTTGAGCAGGAGAAAGAGGCTGAAGCACTTATCAACGAACCTGTGAAGGAGGAAGAGGCTAAAGAATTTCTAAAATTCTTGAAGCACAGTGAATACAACGTGGTAGAGTAGTTGCACAAGCAACCGGCTCGCATATCAGTTCTAGCCTACTTTTAAGTTCAGAAGTGCATCGTGAAGCATTGATGAAAGTGCTGAACGAGACTTATGTTACTAAGGATATATCTATCAATAAATTTCATCGTTCGTTAGTAACATAAGTGCCGATAATTTCATTTACTTCAGTGATGATGAAATCTCACCTGGGGGTACGGGATCAACAAAGGCTTTGCACATCACTACTCGTTATAAGGGATACACTCTGCCAAGTGTGTTAATCGACAATAGATCAGCCTTGAATGTCTTACCCTTGTCCATGCTAAAGAGGTTGCCGATAGATAGTTCTTACATGAAGACATGCCAGAACATAATGAGAGCATTTGATGGCACCGAGAGAAGAGTGATGGGAAGAATTGATAAACCGTTACTAATTGGGCCAAACACGTATGAAGTGGATTTTCTTGTGATGGATATCAAACCCTCATACAATTGCTTACTGGGAAGGCCATGGATTTATTCGGCAGGAGCAATTGCCTCATCGCTGCACCAAAAGTTGAAGCTGGTGACAGAAGGTCGGTAGTTACCATAAATGCGAAGGAGGACATCATTGCCACTGTTACTAACGACACGCTATATTTAGAGGCAAGTGAAGAAGCAACTGAGTGCTCTTTTCTGATCTTTAGAGTTCGTGAACGCTACATTTATTTTGGAGGGGAATGAGGTTCTAGTGTCTAAGATATCAAGGACTACGAGGATGGGCTTACAAATGATGGTGGAGAAAGGAGCCTTACTGGGAAAAGGACTGGGCAGACATCTTCAAGAAGAAATTCAAGTGCCAATGCTGAAAGAGAAGAGAGACCGTTTCGACTTGGGTTTCAGGCTAAATGCTAGACATAGGAGAAAAGAAATAGAGAAGAAGTAAGAAAGAAGAAGAGTACGGTTGAATGGGGAGGAAGTCAAGTGCGAATCGATGACATTCCCCCACATATCCCAGACCTTTGTATTCGGAGGGATAATTCACCCTGAAAGAGGATTATTGGAAAGTCCTCACATCAATGCTATACACGGGGAGAGAATTGAACAAAGAAACCTGTTGGGCATTCGTCCTTATAAACCTGGAAGCGTTTTGGACAATTGGACTACAGAGGAATTTCCTGTAGTTTTTAAAGATTATACAGAGTAATATTCAGAACGCACTTGTTGTTTTTAAGCCTAGGAACAATAAGATTTCTTTTGTGAAATAGGCTTATGTTCAGATATTTTGTTTCAATAAAATACATCCTTAATGACTAATTTTGGAAGATATTCTTTCATTTTTATTTCATACTTTTGAGTTTCTAATTTCATCCTAAATTTTTTTATTCTCATTCATACCATACAAATAGTTGTTCTCGAATTCATTTTTTCTTTGTACATTCTTTGGTGCCCACCAAAGGTCCCTAGATATCAATGATATAAGCAATGATACTACAGATCCAGAGGTCCATTTTGAGCAAGACATGTGTTTAGAGGAATCTTAAGATTTTAAAGGTGACATTGATTGTGACTTATCTCTAGATTTGTTGAGAATGGTCAAGCAAGAGGAGAAACAGATCTTACCCCATGAAGAGGAGGTAGAGAACATAGCCTTGGAGGAAGGAGAGGTTGTGAAAATTGGAACGTGCATAGTCGGGGAGACGAAACAAGACCTTGTTGAGTTACTACGGATTCAACGACATCTTTGCTTGGTCATACTAATATATGCCTGGGTTGAGTACTGATATTGTAGTGCATCAACTTTCCATAAGAGAAGAATGCAAGCCAGTTTAACAAAAGCTATGAAGGATGAGGCCTGATGTGGTGTTGAAGATAAAGAAGGAAGTCAAGAAATAGTTTGATTGTAACACCCCAAACCCGGCCCAAACACTACAATCGGATCTGGTATGTCACTAAGGAAATTTTGTAAAACATGTCGCATTTTCAGAAAAATATTTTGGTTAAGTTTAACCTTTTATTCGGGAAGAAAATTTATAATTTATAGTTTTAAATAAAATATGCCTTTATGAATTAAAAACCCAAATTTAAATACATGCCTTAGTTCAATTAAAAATAAAAATTTAAATAACTAAAAGTAATAAAAGCCCGTAATAAAACAAAATATAAACTAGTGGCCCATAGCCTTATTACAACGAGATTTAAAATCCATTAAATAAGAATATAAAATAATAACTAGAGTCCTTTTTGTTGGATCCAAATGTTCTTTCACATGGCACCTTGTGCTCCTCTCTAGCTCGGTCCGATGCACTAAATGCTACCTGAAATGTTAATTAATTGGTTGAGTCGTGAGACTCAGTGTGCAACCCTCATGCACCATTAGACTTGGGCCTTAGCCCTATAAAACTAAAATAATCAGAATTAATATACATAATAAAGATAATATGCAAGCCCAACCCAAATCCTAGGTTTCCATCCGCTACACGCCCCCGTACCAACCATTCACACCATTGGGGATTTCTACAATCAACCCATACCGCTACACACCTTGATGGCAGTCGTGCTGCTCATCATCAGATCATGGCCGTAGCCACTACAATAGATCACGGTAAAAACTGCTACAATAGATCACGGTAAAAACCGCTACAATAGATCACGGTAAAAATCGCTACAACGGATCACGGTGAAAACCGCTACAACATATAACTTCCTCATTTCATCAAACCCAACCCATGCAATCACATAAAATCAATATACTTATATCGTTTAATCAGAACATTCACTAACCTGATGATTTTCTTTTACCCTCTTTAGGTTTCCTCTATTATGCCTGAATTTCGGCATTTATCAAAATATATAAAACTTATAATCATATATTAATCAAACAGATCTAGATGGTGGGAAAGTGTTACACACCTAATATCGCGAAATCCAATATTCTTAGTCGATATCCTTGTTATCCCGATCTACAACTTTGCTCAAAAAGCCGAAAAGATGTGAAAATAGGGCCTCTTCTATATTCGGCCATAGTTAGTGTTCTACCAGATTTCATATATTTATAAATAAACCAATCTCCTTACCTTGAAATCCCAAAAATAACACGACTTGAGTGTTCTCGATCTTTGACTTAGAGATCTAGCGTTGGACTCCTCTTGGATCTCGAAATGCCGAAAATAAGAAAAACCCTTGATTAGTCACTAAATAGCCATTCACCTAGGGACTTTGAAAAGCCGAAAAATATTAGAAACTCAAAATCGACATATACCTATTGTTTTCTTTAGATTCGGCACAAGCAGACTTTACTGAAGAAAATTCGAAAACTTCAGGAAGTGAGATCTAAAAATTTCAGTTTTTAGAAGATTTAAGAATTGAAGAGATGGCTAAGAGAGATTTTGCCAATGAATATTAAGGAGAAGAATAGAATAATAGAGATGTGATTTTAGCTTTTAGGGATTAGAAGAAAAATAACAATAGAGGTTAAAAGATTGACCAACCAGAAATTTTAGAGAGGAAGAAAGAGTGAAGAAAATGGTGGTTTTCTACTTTTGAGAGGAAGAAGATGAGAAAAGAAAATAAAAAAAGGCTTCCAAAATTTATGACACCCCTCTTTATATAAAAAATTGATTCCTCCCTTTAGTAGAGATTGATTTTTACCAACACCGCCACACATGATAGGTCCTATCCCTTTTCCCTTATCTTAATCTATTATCTCCTCAAAATAGTCTTTATCTGCTTATTATCCTTAAAGACTAAATCCTAAATAATAGCCTTTATCTACGCATAGGATAAATATAATAAAATTTATTATCCACATAGGATAAATATAATAAAATTCCCAAAAATAGCCTTGTGTCAGTCCACTTTTCGAATCCCTAATGCCAAATTTAACTAACTTAAATTAGAAGATTTGGGCTCCTTAAAACTTAAAATTTGGGCCCTAACACTTAAATTAACTCATTCCACATATTCACCCATTAAGCGATAGGCCCAAAAATTTAGGATGTTCTGATTCTACCCTCCTTAAAGAAATTTCATCCTCGAAATTTCTAACTAACTAGAAATCATACTACCTAAGTCTCACCACTATGCTTTAGTTTGCACTCTAATTCTAAAGCCAAAATAAACACTTAGTATACTATGGTAGGGTACGCACCATTATTCGCATCTGAAGCGTCTCCGTCCCCTTGGCGATGTGCTGCATAGACCAAAGCTGGCTGCCTCGCCTCAGCATACCTCTACCTTGTGCTTCACGACCGCGACCATAACCATCACCTCCCCTGGCTGGGCCACGGCCTCTCAAGTCAGTTGACCACCTCTCCTATCTGATCGAACCTCGTTCGGTGGCTATGCTTGATCCACCTATGAGCAGATCCTTGATCATATGCTCCGTGGATCCACGCCTAAAGCATCTATTGGTTCTCCATCTGCACTCCCCATAGTGCATCTCCCCACACAAGGGACATGAATGATTCTGACCCGTCAAAGCACGAGCTGGCCCATCAGACCTAGGCATTTTTTGAAAATGCTCGTTGACTCGACGATCCAACATTCCTCTTATTCCTATCTTTATCCCGATTTCTATCTCTCTCTTGTCTTTCGACCGCTTCACCTCCTCACTATCTTAACTTTCTCAACCAACACAAAGAAAGTCCTCTCTCATTGCGGTGCTATCAATACCTTAACTCATTCTTTAGTCCATCCTCGAACCGCACACAACGTTCATATTCAGTCGCTACCATTCCTCTAGCGTAGTGGCTCAAGTGCAGAAACTCTGCTTCATATTTGGCCACAGACTTACTTCCCTGCACCAAATTCAGAAATGCCTTCCTTTGTGCATCCATATAGCTAGCCCCAACATACTTTCCCTGAAATGACTCCTTAAAGAAATCCCAAATAATGCGGTCTGCGAAAGTACCCTCCTTCACCGTGAGCTACCACTGATAGGCCTCGTCTCGAAGAAGAGACACGACCCCTTCAACTTCTCCTCCACCGTGAAGTCAAGGTCATCCATTATGCACTCAGTTGCCTCTAAACAATACTCAGCTATGTTAGGGGCTACGCCAAAACTCCCTAAACATCTTCGCTCCATTGGCTCGAGTCGTTCGATACTGAGACTTCGAGCTCACGAACCGTGCCTACTCCAGCCACTCTTTTAAGGACCCACAACATCGCCTGAGACACTGCCTTATCTCTACCCGTTTGGTCCTAAAATTCTCCCTCCATAGTTAGCGCACCAGATCTCATTTCTGACCGTGGCTGACCTGCTGGTTCGGACACGGTCATCCTACCCCTACCACGACCACGCGGTGGACGTCCACGACCTCTTGTACTCATTCTTTCGATTTGCGTTTATCTGATTAAAAATTTTATAAGTTATTACTTCTTTTCACTGATTATCCACGAACAATCTTATGAAGAATAGTTTTAAGAGTGATTCTTTCGAATTCGAGCCTATCTACAGTTTCAGTTTCAAACTTACCTCCTAGAAACCACATACATTCAACATTCATCAAGCAAATAACGTTAATGAACCTACATTCAATGTATAGGGGTATTTTTGTCATTTCACTACCTAGGGGTATTTTCGTAATTTTAACCTACAAGGATATTTTCGTAATTTTCCAAAATAAGGTTCCGGGTGATATGGCGAAATAAGGGTATTTTGGTAATTTTCCAACTGGGGTATTTTAATAATTTCATAAATCTGGGGGTATTTCAATAATTTTGCAAATTTAGGGTATTTTGATAATTTATAAATCTGGGGTATTTCGATAATTTTAAAATTCGGGGGTATTTCGATAATTTTGCAATTTGGGGGTATTTCGATAATTTTAAAATCTAAGGGTATTTCAGTAATTTTGAAATCTGGGGATATTTTAGTAATTTTGCCAATTAGGGGTAATTTGTGATTTCAAAACTAGGGTTTACTTTAGGACCTTACAAAACAGGGTGGCTGGTCCCTTTCGGGTTTTAATTATAAGTTTTGACCTATCAACAAGTCCTCATGGTTAGGGTGAGCAGTCATTACGCACTGTGAGTAGGATCCAACAAGAGGAGGTGAGTCACTAGGGTCGCTTAAATACCAAGCTCTTCTGAATCCAAATCCTGAGACATGCGTATGCTGTTGCCACACCCTAACTACGTGACTAGTTCACAGGATTTGTTTGGATAAATTAAGTTTTATGGAATTTAAGAAGTTGTTTAAGCTAAGCCTAAAGTCTATCAAGTTCTAATTAAAATAATCTACGTCCCTTAAAGCCCATCAAGCCCACATGCATATATATCACAAAGTAGGTTTAGAATACTTACCTGGCGGACTTGGGTCGGAGACGCAGGTGCCATGCCGAGCTAACAAACCTATTATCATTTCAAAAAAACAACATGCAAGTTTCAAAAGCCCACCTTTAGAAAACATTTTGAGCCCAAAAACGCCAAAGCTGAGTTTTGAACCGGGCTCTGATACCAATTTGTAACACCCCAAACCTAGCCCAAACATTACAACCAGATCTGGTATGTCACTAAGGAAATTTTGTAAAACATGTCGCATTTTCAGAAAAACATTTTGGTAAAGTTTAACCTTTTATTTGGGAAAAAAAATTTATAATTTATAGTTTTAAATAAAATATGCCTTTATGAATTAAAAATCTAAATTTAAATACATGCCTTAGTTCAATTAAAAATAAAAATTTAAATAACTAAAAGTAATAAAAGCCCGTAATAAAAAAAATATAAACTGGTGGCCCATGGCCTTATTACAACGAGATTTAAAATCCATTAAATAAGAATGTAAAATAATAACTAGAGTCCTTTTTGTTGGATCCAAATGTTCATTCGCATGGCCACCTTGCGCTCCTCTCCAGCCTGGTCCGATGCACTAAATGCTACCTGAAATGTTAATTAATTGGTTGAGTCGCGAGACTCAGTGTGCAACCCTCATGCACCATTAGATTTAGGCCTTAGCCCCATAAAACTAAAATAATTAGAATTAATATACATAATAAAGATAATATGCAAGCCTAACCCAAATCCTAGGTTTCCATCCGCTACATGCCCCCGTACCAGCCATTCACACCATTGGGGATTTCTACAATCAACCCACACCGCTACACGCCTTGATGGCAATCGTGCTGCTCATCATCAGATCATGGCCGTAGCCACTACAATAGATCACGATAAAAACCGCTAGAACAGATCACGGTAAAAATCACTACAATAGATCACGGTAAAAACCGCTACAACAGATCACGGTGAAAACCGCTACAGCATATAACTTCCTCCTTTCATCAAACCCAACCCATGCAATCACATAAAATCAATATACTTATATCGTTTAATCAGAACATTCACTAACCTGATGATTTGCTTTTACCCTCTTTGGGTTTCTCTATTATGCGGATTTGGCATTTATCAAAACATATAAAACTTATAATCATATATTAATCTAAGCAGATCTAGATGGTGGGAAAGTGTTACACATCCGATATCGCGAAATCCAATATTCTTAGTCGATATCCTTGTTATCCCGATCTACAACTTTGCTCAAAAATCTAAAAGATGTGAAAATAGGGCCTCTCTATATTGACCATAGTTAGTGTTCTACCCGATTTCATATATTTATAAATAAACCAATCTCCTTACCTTAAAATCCCAAAATAATACGACTTGAGTGTTACCGATATTTGACTTAGAGATCTAGCGTTGGACTCCTCTTCATATCCGAAATGCCGAAAATAAGAAAAACTCTTGATTAGTCACTAAATAGCCATTCGACTAGGGACTTTGAAAAGGAGAAATATTGGAAACTCAAAATCGACACATACCTATTGTTTTCTTGATTCGCAAGCAGAGATTTCTTGAAGAAAATTCGGCAACTTCAGGAGGTGAGATCTAAGAATTTCGATTTTAGAAGATTTAAGAATTGAAGAGATGGCTAGAGAGATTTGGCCAATAAATATTAAGGAGAAGAATAGAATAATAGAGATGTGATTTCAATTTTTAGGGATTAGAAGAAAAATAACAATAGAGATTAAAAGATTCGGCCAACCAGCAAATTTTAAAGAGGAAAAAAGGGTGAAGAAAATGGTGGTATTCGACTTTTGAGAGGAAGAAGATGAGAAAAGAAAATAAAAGAAAGGCTTCCAAAATTTCGGCACACCCCCTCTTTATATAGAAAATCGATTCCTCCCTTTAGCAGAGATTGATTTTCAGCCAACACTGCCACGCAAGATAGGTCCTATCCTTTTTCCCTTATCTTAATCTATTATCTCCTCAAAAATAGTCTTTATCTACTTATTATCCTTAAAGACTAAATCCCTAAATAATAGCCTTTATCTGCTTATTATCCACATAGAATAAATATAATAAAATTCCCCAAAAAAAATAACCTTGTGCCGTCCACTTCCCTAATCCCTAATGCCAAATTTAACTAACTTAAATTAGAAGATTTGGGCTCCTTAAAACTTAAAATTTGGGCCCCTAACACTTAAATTAACTCATTCCACATATTCACCCATTAAACGCATAGGCCCAAAATTTAGGATGTTACATTGATGCTGGATTTCTACAAGTGGTCAAATACTCAGAGTGGGTTGCCAATATTGTTCCTGTCCCTAAGAAGGATGGAAAGGTCCGAATGTGTGTAGACTATAGGGACTTAAATAAAGCCAGCCGAAAGGGCAATTTCTTTTTGCCTCATATTGACACGTTGGTGGATAATACGACGGGATATTCATTATTTTCCTTCATGGATGGCTTTTCAGGATACAATCAGAACAAGATGCACCCTGGGGATATGGAGAAAACTACCTTCATAACATTGTGGGGTACCTTCTACTATAAGGTAATGCCATTCGGACTAAAGAATGCTGGTGCAACATATCAAAGGGCCATTGTAACATTGTTATAGGACATGATACATAAAGAGATTGAAGTATATGTTGATGATATGATTGCCAAATCTCGATCAGAAAAGGAACACATTGAGGTTTTGAAGAAATTGTTTTCGAGGTTGAGAAAATTTCAATTGAAGCTCAACCCGGCAAAGTGTACTTTCGAAGCTCGATCAGGGAAATTACTGGGTTTTGTAGTCAGCGGGAGAGGAATTGAAGTTGACTCAAACAAGGTCAAAGCAATACAAGAATTGCCTCTACCACGCACTCAAAAGGAAGTTCAAGGCTTTCTTGAAAGATTAAATTACATTGCTCCATTTATTTTACAATTAACTGAGAAATGTGATCCCATATTTCGTCTTCTCAAGAAACACAACAGGGTGTATGGGATGATGAGTGCCAGAAAGCTTTTGACAAAGTCAAACAATATCTGTCGAACGCCCCAGTACTGTCTCCGCCTAATCCAGATAGACCATTGATACTGTATTTATCAGTGTTCAATAACTCCATAGGATGTGTGCTTAGTCAACACGATGAGTCAGGAAGAAAAGAAAAGGCTATATACTATATTAGTAAAAAGTTCACTAAATGTGAAATGAGATATTCGTCGATTGAAAAATTGTGTTGTGCTTTGATTTGGACAACCTGAAGATTGATGCAGTATATGCTATATCATACAACTTGGTTAATTTTGAAGCTTGATCCTTAAAGCATATGATGGAGTCAACTGTTTTGAATGGAAGGATGGAAAGGTGTCAAATTTTGCTGTCTAAATTTATATAGTCTATGTGAACCAAAAGGCTATAAAAGGGAGCGCAGTAGTAGAATTTCTAGCTAGCAGAGCTTTAGAGGATTATGAACCTTTGAGCTTTGATTTCCCCAATGAAGAGTTGATGTATGTGGCAAATACTGAAGAATGTCCATGGAAGCTAAATTTTGATGGAGCGTCAAATGCTATGGGAAATAGAATTGAGGCAATCTTGGTATCCCCTAGTGGTGATCATTATCCATTTACATGCAGATTGGATTTTGATTGCATGAATAACATGGCGGAATATGAAGCATGCATTATGGGAATTCGAGCAGCTGTAGAGCATAAAATCAGAGTGCTAGAAGTCTATCGAGATTCTACCTTAGTAATCTACCAGCTTAAAGGAGAATGGGAGACAAGAGATCCCAAACTAAGTGATTACCGAAAAATAGTTCTGGGATTGATTGAGGAGTTCAACGGCATTACTTTTAATTATCTCCCATGCGAAGAATACCAAATGGCAGATGTTTTGGCAACCCTAGCTTCTATGATCAAAGTAAACAGACCAGAGGATATGAGACCTATTCAGATGAGTATTTTTGAATTTCCAGCTCATTGTTATAACATGGAAGAGGAGGAAAGAGATGACCACCCTTGGTATCATGACATATTACGATACGTAAAAAGTCGTGAATACCCAGAGCATGCAACTGAGAATGATAAAAGGACATTAAGAAGATTGGCCTCTAACTATGTTTTAGATGGGGATATCTTGTACAAAAAGAGAAAAGATCAAGTATTATTGAGATGCGTTAATGTTGTTAAAGCTAGGAAAATCTTAGAGGAAGTTCATGAGGCGTTTGTGGAACACATGCTAATGGATTCACAATGGCCAGACAGATAATGAGATTTGGATATTATTGGTCCACCCTGGAAGGAGATTGTATCAACTATGCTAAGAGATGTCATAAATACCAGATTTATGGAGACAAAATTCATGTGCCTCCGTCACCTTTGCATGTTATGACCTTCCCATGTCCTTTTTCCATGTGGGGCATGGATGTTATTGGACCGATCTCACCGAAAGCTTTGAATGGGCATCGATTCATCTTTATGGTAATTGACTACTTCACGAAATGGGTAGAGGCCGCTTCATATGCTAGCGTCACTAAGTCAGTAGTTAGTCGGTTCCTGAAAAAGGAGATCAATTTTCGATATGGAATGCCCAAGAGGATCATATCAGATAACGCATTGAACTTGAATAATAGCACGATATCAAAAGTTTGTAGTCAATTCAACATCAAACACCACAACTCGTCTTCGTATAGTCCAAAAATGAATTGGGCAGCAGAAGCAGCTAATAAAATATCAAACACCACACTCTATGCTTATCGGACATCCGTTAGAACCTCTACTGGGGAAACGCCTTTCTCGTTGGTCTATGGGATGGAGGCACTTCTACCTATTGAAGTGGAAATACCTTCTCTCCGAGTTTTTTCAGCAATAAAGTTGGACGAAGCGGAATGGATCCAGGCTCGGTATGATTAGTTGAACTTAATTGAAAAAAAGAGGTTAAGGGCTATTCGTCACAGTCATATATACCAAAAACAAATGATGCAATCCTATGATAAAAAATTTCGCCAAGAGAGTTTCATGAGGGGGACCTTGTACTAAAAAAGGTTCTTCCCATACAAAAGGATTTTAGAGAAAAATGGATGTCGAATTGGGAGGGACCATATGTAGTGAAGAAAGCCTTCTCTGGATGTGCATTGATTCTGACCGAAATGGATGGGAAAAGTTTACCCAATCCTATGAACTCGAATTCAGTCAAAAAGTATTTTGCTTGAAGAGGAGAAGAGGCCAAGGTGAAAACCTGCAAATGGCGCCTTGAGACTTCTAAAAAAAAAGAAGAGGCCAAGGTGAAAACCCACAAAGGGTGCCTTGAGACCAAAGGGGTTTTGAGTTGAAAACCCGAAAAGGGCGGCTCAAATTTTGAATAACACGCAGTCATCTTGCTATACTTGAATCAACAAGAAATGAAGTATGTTGTATATCGGGGCATCAATAAAGTACTTTGGGTCTTCTAAACACATGTTGAGCTCAAGACAGTCTTTATGAAGTTTGTATATAGAAGCCCAATCGGCGATATCTAGGGCATCTGATCTTTATTCTATTTATTTTGCTATCTTTGGATTCTTTTTCTTCTCAAAGATATGTTCTCAGTTAACTTTCTTTATATTTTTGATAATTCATTTAACTCTCTTTGAGATCAATTTATTTGTTGCCTATTATTCATAAGCATGTTGCATTGAAATAATGATTGACGAACTAATAATTTCACAAAAGAAGTTCTACATATTACTTTGGAAATTTCTAAATAAAATAGGGAATCGAAACAGGACAATTGTTTAGAATTTCCATGTGCATAGATTGGAAATATTTGAGAAAGAAGAGTTTGGATAGAGAATATTTCTTTGAATTTTTTGTCCAAATGATAAATAGACCAAATAATGAGTTGATGTGACGAAAATAAGTGATGTTATCAGGTCATAACATTCGGGTAATGGTGTGACAAACTAAGTTGAGAAAAACTCAGAACCCCTGAATTGTGGTGGAATGGATTGAATTTGAAATAAATCTTATACCCTAAAAATTGTAAAGGTGATGGATTGAAAAAGTTTCAATTTCTATTGAGGTAGGATGGTACAAGTCTTGGGTCCTCAAGTTTCAAGCAGAGTTGACTAAAATTACAGCGGGGCAAGCTTGTTAAGTAGAATATGATTGGTGTTTCGTGAGGAACAAGAATGAAGAACAAATGAGTGATGACACCTAGAGTAGGAATTATACTCATAACATTTTTCATATATCATAGAAAATCTTGTTAGGAGCATTTGATTCATGCCGATCATTGCATCCTAACCCTCAAAAAGGAATCATTTTAATGACATGTTGCATTCATGTCACTCATAACACATGTAGCTAGAAGTATTTGATTCATTCTGATCATAGCATCTTGGTCATGTGTCATAAACATATGGAACCGAGTCTACAGGACATGTCCCTCAGTGGACAGTGTAGCAATATCGGTGAATTTAGATCTTATCTCCCTAAGTAGTAGTGGAGTAGATCAAGTTTGGCAAATCTTATCTTCTCAAGGTAGTAGGGGAGCAGATTTTAGCCACCAGCCTTATCTTCCTGAGGTAGTAAATGAGCAAGTTAAAGTTCGTAGTCTTATCTTCTTGAGGTAGCAAGGAAGCAGACTAAAGATTGCGGATCTTATCTCCCTAAGTAGTAGTGGAGCAGATCAAATTTGGTGAATCTTATCTTCCCAGGGTAGCAGGGGAGCAGATTTTAGCCACCAACCTTATCTCCCTGAGGTAGCAAGGAAGCAGGCTAAAGTTCGTAGTCTTATCTTCTTGAGGTAGCAAGGAAGCAAACTAAAGATTGAAGATTTTGTCTCCCTAAAGTTACAGTGGAGTAAATAGAAGATGGCGAATCTTATCTTCCTGATGTAGCAAGGGAGCAGATTTTATCCATCAGCCTTATCTCCCTAAAGTAGCAAGGGAGCAGACTAAAGTTTGTAGTCTTATCTTCCTGAGGTAGCAAGGAAGCAGACTAAAAATGGTAGATCTTGTCTCCTCGAGATAGCAGTGGGACAGATCAAATTTGGCGAATCTTATCTTCCTAATGTAGCAAGGGAGCATATTTTAGCCACCAGCCTTATCTCCCTGAGGTAGCAAGGGAGCAAGTTGAAGATTGTACTCTTATATTCTTGAGGTAGCAAGGAAGCAGACTAAAGATTGTAAATTTTGTCTCCTCGAAGTTGCAGTGAAGAAAATCGAAGACGGTGAATCTTATCTTCTCGAGGTACCAGGGAAGTAGATTTTAGCCACTAGCCTTATCTCCCGAGGTAGCAAGGGAGCAAGCTGAATATTATAGTCTTATCTCCCTAAAGTTGCAGTGAAGTAGACTGAAAATAGCAGATCTTATTTTCCTAAAGTTGTAAGAAGCAGATCAAAGACATTAGGTTTTGTCTTCCTGAAATTGCAGTGAAGTAGATTGAAGCCATCAGATTTAATGAAATCAGGATGAAGTTCCAATACCAATGAAGTTGCAGTAGAGTTGGAAGCCATTTGTAGAAAACGAGGACCAAGAAGTCGAGGCTCGGCCAAGACCGGGCAAAATTGGTCCTTTTATAGTCATTGCTCCATTCTCGTATCACGACAATGAGCAAAGAGGGGCAGCTATAATCGGCCCATTTTGCCCGGGCCCATTCCAAAATAATAAAAATAAAAATATACCAAATGTCCATTAATACAGTCCATTTACAAAACCATTTATAGGCCCAAATATTACTAGAGACCTAATACCAAAACAAACTAACCCAACAAAAACCCAAAACCAAATTACCTCATACCCGTTCCTAAACAGACTACCCAACAACCCAAACTAAACCTGATTAGCCCAATTTGTAATAGCCCAAATTTCAGTGATGTCAAAAATAATGGTTCGAGACCACCAAATCTGACAAATGAACTCATAGACTATATTATTTAATATTTACGAGCCAAATGTAGCTTTTAAAATATTTTTAAAATAGTAAATTGTGTTTTATAAAGATTTATTTGGTCAAGAAAAAAGAAAAAGAGGTATGGAGACCTCGGTGTTATAAACCGAGTCATAAATATTTTAATGAATATTTACGGAATGTCAATAAGGTAGTATTAAAATTTTGTTAGAAAATTTTTACGTTTGGGTGGTTAATTAAATAAAAAGGACTAAATTGAAAAAGGTGTAAAGTTGCTAGAATGATTAAATAGCTTAATTGTCAAATGAGGAAGGACCTAAAGTACAAATAAGCCCAAAGGAGACATTTTGGGCGGCAATAGCTGAAAAAAATCAGGAAATGGGTGAAATAAGGGCAAAATTAGAAAATTGCTAAAAATAGTTAAATAAATATGGGACCAAATTGAAATATATAGAATTCTCTTCATTTTCTTCAGCTGAAAAATAGCCAAGGGAGAGAGTTCAAGCTGGTTTTCATACTCAAGCTTCATGTAAGTTTAATTCTTGTTTTCTCCTTGAAATTTCTATGTTTATGGACTTTTACAATTGGGTCCAACTTATTAATTTATTAGTTTTTGATTCTATGGCTAATTTTTAAAGTTGATGTGGATTAGTACTGGAAGAATATGATGAATAAATATTTAATTGAAGCTTTAATTTTGTTATATGATGATTTTATCAAGTAAAATTGATGGAAATTGGTTTTAGGACCTAATTATGAAAGAGTTGAAATTAAGGCCTATTGTTAAAATTCTGATTTTCAAAGGTTATGAGGTAGTTTAAAATGATATAGAAAAGTATTAAATGATAAAATTAGCACAATTTATGGTTAATTGAGCAAGTATTGAATTGTATGAAATGTGGAATTTGGGACAAAATAGAAATCAACATGTTATACTAAAGCAATTTTGGACAGCAGTAGTTGTCTAACTTTGAAAAATCACCAAAAATGTTATAAATTGAATTAGAAGTTAAGTGAGATATAGAATTAAAGCTTGTTGAGTCTATTTTCATATAAAAGAAATAGAGCAAGGAAGTCTACATTTTGAGATATTTAAATTTTTGTAAGACTGGTTTAGAATAACTTCGTGATCCCCTGTTCTTACATTAGAAATTCACTAAAAATTGTACAAAAATAATTATGAGTTATAATTTATATGTTTGTATTCCTTACTGAGTCTATTTTCATTAGAAATAATTAGAAACACTATATGAAAATCGTACTGTGAGATAATTGTTTTTTAGTGAAGAGAGTTTAGAACCATCGGACTGTGTAACAGGGGAGAACTTAACTAATAAACTATACTAATTGGCCACATCAAAAATTCTGGAAAATTATAGTAATAAGATATGTGAGTCTAGTTTCAAAGAAAATTAACGGATCTTAATTTGGAGTTCTGTAGCTTAAGATAAAAATAATTTAGTGACTATGACAAGGATGGACAGCTTGAATATTCACATAAATAAATTGTAAAAATTATAGATAATGTTACTTACGAGTGTGTTGTTTATTCTAAGGATGTGGATGGAGAGGAGGGGGAGGAAAAATAATATATGAAAGAATCGTGTATAAATTGATTACATGCTCGATTATAATTGATAAATGTTGAATTAGAATTGATATAATATTTTAATTGGAATATTTATTATGAAATTATGATTATCGTTATAATACAAAAATTGAACTTGTGAGTTTATATGGCTAAATTTTAGTGATAATTTGTTAATTTTATGAACTTCATGATGTGTTATTTCATATGTATTGATGATAAAATAGTGAATAATGTAAAAGCATGAAAATTGAATAAATGATCAAATTGGACACTTGATTCAAATGACAAGATGAATTGATGGAAAAGACCATGGTTGAACCATGGCAACAAGTGATAAGTGATAGCTTCGGCTACACCTTATCTGATCAAGGACAAGTGAAAGTGATAAGTGGTAGCTCCGATCTATCTAATCGATCGGTGAAAAGTGGTAGCTCGGCTATCGATCGGTGAATAGTGGTAGCTCCTGCTACCTGATCAGTGAAAAGTGGTAGCTCTGGCTACCTGATCAGTGAATAGTGATAGCTTTAGCTACAAGTGATAAGTGATTTCCGTGTAAGACCATATCTGGGATATGGCATTGATGTGATCCGTTTTTAAGATGTAAGACCATTGCTGGGCTATGGAATTCTAATGAAGAGTGATGAATTGACGGATAAGGCCATGGGTAATCTATGGCAAAATGTGAAACGTAGGTATGGTATTAACCATTCTGAGTTGTGAAATGTGGCATTGAGCAACACTATGTAGCTTGTCATGATCGACAGCTTGTGTGGGCAGACTAATTCTATAAGACGTTCACTAATCTGACAAAGTTTGGTAAGTGTTACATGGAATTATGTGATATAAGGAAATACGAGTTGATTGAGACGTGAACATAGAACTTGGTTGATGAATGAGTTCATTTGTGATTATATATTTGTACACCCTTGAGTGTATTATCCGTATGAATTGGTATTCCAAATGAGTTAATGAGAAAAGTTCTAATATGAAATAATGTGAAATTTGAAATGAAATATTATGAAATCGTACTTGAAATACATTGGTATATCTTGTATATGTTATTTGAGTTCATAATGTGGAAAGGAAATGCATGTGGAAATTTGAGATGATGATATCGGTACATGAAATCTATTGGTGGATATATACACCTAAATTTATATGATAGATTTTAGTGAACATTGAAATTGGACACAATAAGTGATCTGTCAATTTAAATTGTGATTGGCAGTAAGAGTTAGTGAGTTGTGTATCTATGAATTGTTATACGTATTTGTCTGAAATACGTGGAAAATGGTGGTACTTGATACATGGAAATATGAGATTGTGATATATAAAAACATGGAATATGTTTGATAAATGTGTTTATTCATAACTATAGAACTGTACACCTCGAGTGTACTATTTGTGTAAAGATAATTATTTCAAATTATCTGTAAGTGTTTTGTACTCTTTGGTAATGTCTCTTACCCTGTTCCGGAGTCGAATACGGGTAAGGGGTGTTATATTTAGTGGTATTAGAGCTATGGTTTATTCGATTCTCGGACTAACATAGCGTGTGCAAGAGTCTAGCTATACATGCCATATGTGAACTGTGATAGTGTGATATCTCCCGGCTCTAACGAAATTGTTTTGTTAAGACAGAAATGACTTCCAACCGAGCTATTGTCGATAATGCTAAAAATGATATTGAGATGATTAAAATGTGCTTACGATGTATTGAAATATGGAAAGGTATGGATAGAAGTTCATGATATGCATGTGTTAATGTGCTTAATGATATAACCATAAGTTGGGAAATGTGAAAAAGTGAAATGAAACGGAAGTCTATGTTGTGATAAGCTCATCCATGTATGTTGGTATTCATATGATATTATGTGCCTAACATGCTTGATTTAGTGAGTCTTATGAGTAAATTTACTCAAAATTCATGGAATGTATGTTTAAGTACACTTGTTTAAATAAGATAATCGAAAAGTTCGTGTAACATGACTAAGTACGAAAATTTGCTTAGAGTGAATTATGTGATTATGATGATATTACGTTGATGATGAATGCTAAGTCATATGTGTGTATTTATGAGAGTCCTGTTAGAGGCTTTACGACCTTACCCCTTTACCAGTGTTGCTTTATGATGAAAGTTCGTGAGAATTATGTTGAATAAGTTCATAAGTGGGAAACTAAAGAGTTCGGTGGTGAAATAATTAGTAAAGCAAAAAGAGTTGAGTATAATGTGACAAATGAACTCAGTTTTAGAAGAAATATCAGATTATTTTAATGATTACACAGATTATGCAATGTCACGGATAAAGAAAAAGTTAGTCTCGACTATTCGCCTCAATTGAGTATGAAATCTAAAGTATGTGCTTGCTAAGATTCTTTCCAAATTGGTTTTCGTTAGTGAATGGAATGATGCGGGGTACATGATAACAGAATTAGTTAGAGAAATAATAATTGAGTAGTAAAGATGTCTGTGTGTGATAGTTATAGTTGAAATGAATATGATGATATTTCTGGGTATTCTATATATATTCTTTTATCCTCAGAGATATGTGTGTGATTGTTCAGCTCTGATGGAGTTCTTATGTTATGAGAATGCTAGCTAACTATGATGTTAGGCGAAAGCCACATTGGTCGGTCGGTTTATGATCGGTATTTCTTTATCTCTTGAAATTCTATTTTATTATGTTGGAATAAAGTCGATGGTAAAATTTATGTTGGACTATTCTTAGTTTTTTTTGGATATTATTCATCTTATATATAAATATTTGGAAATATATTATCTTTATTATGATGGAAGTCTAGAAATGTAGCGTTAGCAGTTTTTTTTCCGGCTTTCTCCGAGGAATCATCGGTATCTTTATTATTATTTTTATGAGTTATGTTCTCGGATTTAGGTATGGTATTGTATCTTGAATTTCCTTATCTTAGTTTTCCTATCATTCATACTTCGTAAATTATTAATCATGGCTTATCTTTAAAGTGTGTTCTTTAGCTTGTGATAACTATATACATTATGATTATGCTTTTGGTTTGATCATAGAAACGTGGTGATTACGGTATCTGGATTTCTCTAATTTTCGTAAGGAATTGACATCGGAAAAGGTATAAGTAGTGAAAATATTTGAATCTCTCTGATGAAGGAATTTTCGAGGACGAAAATTCATAAAGAGGGGTAGAGTTGTAATAGCCCAAATTTCAGTGATGTCAAAATAATGGTTTGAGACCACCAAATCTGACAAATGAACTCGTAGATTATATTATTTAATATTTACGAGCCAAATGTAGCTTTTAAAATATTTTTAAAATAGTAAATTGTGTTTTATAAATATTTATTTGGTCAAGAAATCGAGAAAAAGAGGTATCGAGACCTCGGTGTTATAAACCAAGTCATAAATATTTTTATGAATATTTACAGAATGTCAATAAGGTAGTATTAAAATTTCGTTAGAAAATTTTTACGTTTGGGTGGTTAATTAAATAAAAAGCACTAAATTGAAAAAGGTGTAAAAGTTGCTAGAATGATTAAATAGCTTAATTGTCAAATGAGGAAGGACCTAAAGTGCAAATAAGCCCAAAGGAGACATTTTGGGCGGCAATAGCTGAGAAAAATCTGGAAATGGGTGAAATAAGGGCAAAATTAGAAAATTGCTAAAAATAGTTAAATAAATATGGGACCAAATTGGAATATCTAGAATTCTCTTCATTTCTCTTCATTTTCTTCAGCTTAAAAACAGCCAAGGGAGAGAGTTCAAGCTGGTTTTCATGCTCAAGCTTCATGCAAGTTCAATTCTTGCTTTCTCCTTGAAATTTCTATGTTTATGGACTTTTACAATTGGGTCCAACTTATTAATTCATTAGTTTTTGATTCTATAGCTAATTTTTAAAGTTTATGTGGATTAGTAATGGAATAATATGATGAAAAATATTGAATTGAAGCTTTAATTTTGTTATATTATGATTTTATCAAGTAAAATTGATGGAAATTGGTTTTGGGACCTAATTGTGAAAGAGTTGAAATTAAGGCCTAGTGTTAAAATTCTGATTTTCAAACGTTATGAAGTAGTTTAAAATGATAGAGAAAAGTATTAAATGAGAAAATTAGCACAATTGAGAGGTTAATTGAGTAAGGATTGAATTGTATGAAATGTGGAATTTGGGACAAAATAGAAATCAACATGTTATACTAAAGCAGTTTTGGACAGCAGTAGTTGTCTAAATTTGAAAAATCACCAAAAATTTTATAAATTGAATTATAATTTGAGTGAGATATAGAATTAAAGCTTGTTGAGTCTATTTTCATATAAAAGAAACAGAGCAAGCAAAGGAAGTCTAAATTTTGAGCTATTTAAATTTTTGTAAGACTGGTTTAGAATAACTTCGTGATCCCCTATTCTTACTTTAGAAATTCACTAAAAATTGTAAAAAAATAATTATGAGTTATAATTTATATGTTTGTATTCCTTAGTGAGTCAATTTTATTAGAAATAATTGGAAGCACTATATAAAAATCGTATTGTGAGATAATTGATTTTAGTGAAGAAAGGTCGAGCCATTGGACTGTGTAACAGGGGAGAACTTAACTAATAAACTGTACTAATTGGCCATACCAAAAATTCTGGAAAATTATAGTAATAAGATATGTGAGTATAGTTTCAAAGAAAATTAACGGATCTTAATTTGGAGTTCTGTAGCTTAAGATAAAAATAATTTAGTGACTATGACACGGATGGATAGCTTGAATATTCACATAAATAAATTGTAAAAATTATAGATAATGTTACTTACAAGTGTGTTGTTTATACTAAGGATGTGGATGGAGAAGAGGAGGAGGAAAATAATATATGAAGCGACTCGTGTATAAATTGATTACATGCTCGATTATAATTGATAAATGTTGAATTAGAAATGATATAATATTTTATTTGGAATATTTATTATGAAATTATGATTATCGTTATAATACAAAAATTGAACTTGTGAGTTTATATGGCTAAATTTTAGTGATCATTTGTTAATTTTATGAACTTCATGATGTGTTATTTCATATGTATTGATGATAAAATCATGAATAATGTAAAAGCATAAAAATTGAATAAATGATCAAATTGAACACTTTAGTTCAGTGACAAGATGAATTGACGGAAAAGACCATGGTTGAACCATGGCAACAAGTGATAAGTGATAGCTTCGGCTACACCTTATCTGATCAAGGACAAGTGAAAGTGATAAGTGGTAGCTCTGGCTACCTGACCAGTGAAAAGTGATAGCTCCGGCTACCTGATCAGTGAATAGTGGTAGCTCCAGCTACCTGATCAGTGAAAAGTGGTAGCTCTGGCTACCTGATCAGTGAATAGTGATAGCTTCGGCTACAAGTGATAAGTGATTTTCGTGTAAGACCATATCTGAGATATGGCGTTGATGTGATCCGTGTTTAAGATGTAAGATCATAGCTGGGATATGGCATTCTAGTGAAAAGTGATGAATTGACGGCTAAGGCCATGGGTGATCCCTGGCAAAGTGTGAAACGTAGGTATGGTATTAACCATACTGAGTTGTGAAATGTGGCACTAAGCAACACTGTGTAGCTTGTCATGATCGACAGCTTGTGTGAGCAGACTAATTCTATAAGACGTTCACTAATCTGACAAAGTTTGGTAAGTGTTACATGGAATTATGTGATATAAGGAAATACGAGTTGATGAAACGTGAACATAGAACTTGGTTGATGAATGAGTTCATTTGTGATTATATATTTGTACACCCTTGAGTGTATTATCCGTATGAATTGGTATTCCAAATGAGTTAATGAGAAAAGTTCTAATATGGAATAATCTAAAATTTGAAATGAAATATTATGAAACCGTACTTGAAATACATTGGTATATCTTGTATATGTTATTTGAGTTCATAATGTGGAAAGGAAATGCATGTGGAAATTTGAGATGATGATATCGGTACATGGAATATATTGGTGGATATGTACATCCAAATTTATATGATAGATTTTAGTGAATATTGAAATTGGACTCAGTAAGTGATTTGTTAATTTAAATTGTGATTGGCAATAAGAGTTAGTGAGTTGTGTGTCTATGAATTGTTACACGTATTTGTCTGAAATATGAGGAAAATGGTGGTACTTGATACATGGAAATATGAGATTGTGATATATAAAAACATGGAATATGTTTGATAAATGTGTTTATTCATAATTATAGAACTGTACACCTTAAGTGTACTATTTGTGTAAAGATAATTATTTCAAATTATCTATAAGTGTTCTCTACTCTTTGGTAATGCCTCTTACCTGCTTTGAGTCGAATACGGTGGGGTGTTTACGATACACCCTAAAACCTGGACCCAAAACATTTTAGCCCAACCTACGGAGCCCAAAAGGCCCAAAACCAAAGTCAGAAACAAGGGTTTCTGAAACCCTAGGAAAACATCGCACTGCAAGCAGCCCCTGCCTCGCACCTAGGCCACCAGTCGCGTCGCAGTTTGTGCAAACCGCCTTATCACCGCCAAGCTTCTCGTCATCCACTTGCAAAACGAGAAAGAAACAGCAACAAAACACAGCAAAACATGGCAAAATATCTTTGTTTCCTTTTTTATTTTTTTCAGGTTATAAAAACCCCAAAAGATCTGTAAAAGGTGTAACATCCTAGATTAGGGGTTATGCATTTGGAGCATAACTCAGGTGTTAGTAGGCTTTAAGGGTGTTTGGAGGTGTTTTAAGAGTTTGTAGAATTCTAGGATGGAAGAGAAAGCTTTGGAATATTATTGGTTTTTAAGTTAAAAAGGGGAAGCTAGGCTAAGGAAGCCTTAAGAAAATTTGTGTTGGATTCATGACACAAAGAAACCAATTGGCAAGGTGGCAAGGGACGCTACCTTGGGGCTTGGAAGGTCGTCACATGGAGTGCCAAAGGGAGGAGGTTCGAGCTGCAGAGATTGCACTTGGGAGCTTTTATTTTGGCGTTAAAAAGGAAGCAAGGCCGGGAGGTCTTAAGGAAAAATCTTAGGCGTGTTTGGCATAAAGCAGGCCTTGGTAAAATGGCTGCAAAGGCGCCACTTAAGAACTGAAAATGACGCCATAAGCTGGTGCAGTCTGGAGTTCGAGTCTTGTTGGCAGTGAGGAGGCGTGTTTTATTTTTGCTTTTTGGCGTTAAGGGGAAGCTAGGGAAGGAGGCTTTAAAGGAAATTGTGGCGAGTTTATGTCACAAAAAATGCCTTGGCGAGTGGCTTGGGCGTTATTGCGACTTGCAGATGAGGGCTCGAGTTCGAGCCTCGTGGACTGACAGATGGGTGGGATTTTATTTTGCTTTTGCATCAAAGCGGGGAAGGGAAGGTTATCGGCAAATGGGACTTCTATTTGGATGAAGATTAAGCTTATTTTATCCTATTAATATTTGGCTAAGAGTAGGATAATTGTAGTTTTATTTATTTATTTTATTATAGGATAATTATGGTTTTATTTAGATTAAATGAGATTTTATTTTATTTATTATAGTTTAATAGATAGATAAGAGATAAGGTGTTGGATTAATTATTTTATTTGCTAAGAGATAAATAGGAGTTTAAGTTGGGATTTGATAAGTGGGGAAGTGGTGGCCAATTGTTGGACTCTAGGAGCTTGAATTTTCGGTATAAAATAGTGCTAGTGTGTGCTAAATTTCCCCCTTTCAAAACCTATCTTTTTCATCTTGGTTATTGTCGAAATTTAGTACCTCTTTTCCCATTGGTGCCGTTTTTCCCTTGTGCAAAAGCCATTTGTGTTTCATCCCTCTTCTCTATTTGATCTTGGCCGAATACATATCCCTTTCCCCAATACTCTTCTTTTATTTTGTTAGCCGAATACCTAAGTAACCATAGCCGACTCTTCTCCAAGTCTCAAGGCCAAATCTTTGTGTTGACAAGATATAGGAGCTGTCAATTTCTCTAAAAGATCTTCGGGATTTACTAAGTGTCGACTACAAGGAAGGAGAAATTCTTTTCAGAAGGTACACCATAGGTCAGCGTGTTCCTAGTTATTCGGTGAGTTTCGGATTTAAAATCCACAAGGTAAGTATCTCATGACATTCGGCCAAGGCCATGTTGAGTAAATAGATGTGTTTCATTAATATTTAAAAGTCAAACTAATCTATTCATGTAATCTAGTGATTGCCAATTTCAAGAAAGAAGGATACAAAGTTTTCGGCATTTGATTAGACATCAATCGGCAGCAAGGTAAGGATTTAAGTGTACTAATCGTACTGGGATTTGGTTTTATGGCCGAATGGCTCTTTACTAAGTATTACGTGATTGATCAAATGTAGAGATTTAAGATCTAAGGCATTAGATCAAGCTTTTCGGGATTTGGAGTGAACTTGCTAAAGCGAATCAGGTGTGTACCTCACACTACTTTTTAATAAGATTTATGGCAATAATTAATATGTGCATGTTTATAAGAATGTGAATATGGCTAAGATACCATGCTATGGTACAAAAGTACTCAGATACGTTTCCTACTCCTACTAGGATTATGAATATATGTTATTATGTGAAAAGTGATGAGAATGTGAATTAAAGCATGATATGTATGATATGGGGCATATGGGTTATATGAAAAGGGGAAGTGAATGTGGTGACCTAAGACCACGATAATCGAATGTGGTGACCTAAGACCACGATATCGAATGTGGTGACCTAAGACCACGATATCCGAATGTGGTGACCTAAGACCACGAATTTTATAGAGGCGATGAGCACGTCATTGCAGCTGATCGCCTTCGATGGTGTGTAGCGGATGGAGGGTTGACTTAGTAGTCCCACGGTGTGCGAGGATGGTGCGGTGATGTGTAGCCGATGGCATATAGGTTTGGGTTGGGTTGCATCATTATTTTCTATCATTATATGAACATGTATGATAATGTATGCTGAATTATTAAATTTTAGTGTTGGTTACACATTGAGTCTGTTTGACTCACCCCTTGTGGGATTATTTTTGAGTAACGATCAAGAATGGACCGTCGGCGGGGAGCTTAAAGGTGGCCATGCAAAGAAGGAATTTATTTAATTTGGGTTCTTATTTTATTAAGTACTTTGAATTTATTTTTTTTGGGAATTATTTGATGTAATAAGGCCATAGTAGAATTACTTTACTTTGCTTCTATTTATTAAGCTTACAAACTTTTATTTATTAAAAGATTAAGTAAATTTATTTTAAAACAAAGCCTAAACGTTTTGTCACCTAAAGTAAAAGATTTTAATAATGAGATAAACTTGTTTTCAACTCAAGCCCAACCCAAAATAATCTTTCTTTCAAAACACACAAGTTTTCCTAAGTAACAAAAAGAATTTGAACAGTTTACACAGAGAACATACCATATCCCGTCGGGGCTTGTGGGCGGGTTTGGGGTGTTTCAAAAGGAGACACACATATATAGAGAGAAAACATACAAAAAAAATACACTGAAACAGAATACAAAAATTTTTTCTTTAGCAAAGGTGATTTTCATATTATTTTGTTTATTTTTTAGATCTACGCTATTCTCTTGTACGAATACTAAAAAATAAGAAAAAGGTGAGAAGGATACCTGCATTTTGGTTTCAAAACAGAGGGTTTGGCTCTCTGGCCGCCGACCATGACGACGCGTGCGGCGCGTGCGATGAAAGCCTGAAGTCGGAAGACTGATGAAGGAAGAGCAGTTTGTTTTTTGAAGAGCTTTTGTTTTTTTTAAAAAAACTAGTTTTAAAATGATTTTTAGCCCTATTTTTTACTTATATAATAATGAGAAAATGACGTCGTTTTTGCTTAATCTGATAAGCACAAAACAACATCGTTCAGGGCTGGGATCCGCGTGTTGACCTGAAAGCCCGGGAAGGATCCGCATATTTTTTATAAATGGGATATTTTATGTTTAGGCCCTTCCGCTTTATTTTAATTTTATAATTACGTCCTGTTATTTTTTATATTTTACAATTGGGCCCGGAATTACTTCTTGTGTTTCAATTTAATCCTTCGGGCTATTTAAAGGTCAAAATCAAAACAGCGCCATTTTGGAAAGGAGGCATAATTGCCATATTAGTCCCTGTGGTTTAACGCGCTTTGATTTTGTCCTTTTTATCTATTTTTATTGCTATTTAACCCTTGTTTCTTTGTTTATTTTTTAAATATTTTATTTTATTTTATTTTAAATTATTTTAACATTGTATTAAATTATTCTATCATATTAAATATTCTATATTATTTTCTTTATTATTTATATATTAATTTATTAATAGTATAAAATTCATATATTTTAATATGTATTATTCTTATAAATATTAAATTATTATTTATTATTTTATTTGGCTTAATATTGTTTTTATTATATACTATTTTTATATATTAGTTATTATATTATATATTTTTAAATTTCTATATTATATAGTATTATATTATATCATATATTATTTTTAAAATTTTATTTTGTATAAAATCTATTTATATTATATATCATATTTTATTTATATTATCTATAACATATGTAATTTTTATGATTGTGTATTATATATATGTTTTATTTAAAATTATTATATACTATTTACTAATTATTTTTATTATATGTATTAAAATTTTAAATTATGTATTTGTTATAAGTACTCTTATTTTTACTTTAATTTTTATATTGTTTTTATATATATATTAAATCATTTTAAAAATCGTCATATTCTTTATTTTTTATTTTGTTTAAATTTATCATTCACTTGACTTTGTTATTTTGTAAAGATCATAATTATCGCTATTTATTTTATATTCCATGTTTATTTATTTATGTTTCTTTAATCATTTATTATTGCTTAACATAATTCTTTATATATTTATTCATGTTATATTATTCTTTAATTATTTATTGTTAATATAATTTGTAGTTATGTTGAATTGCTATTAAGTATGTATGTTGTAATATCTTGCTCAAACTATTATTTTATAAAACACCTTTTGAATCAACACATTTTATTCAAATAGTTTTTTTTAAATATGGTGATATTTAATATTTGGGGACTGTGAGAAGAATTGTGCCCAACTCACTGGGTTTCAATTTTTATCGTTGAACTTAAAATATGAATTTAAAATTGAAATTTATAAATTTCCAAATCAAAACTTATTCTCGGGAATTCAAAACGTTATACCCTAACTTATTGGATATGATATTTTGTGTCTCGAAATAAGAATTGTATAAAAAACGTGAGCCTAATTTCGAAGCTATGAGATGTTATATCCTAACTTACTGAGTATAACATTTTATTTCTTTAAAATAGGTAAGTCTTGGTTTTCTTTCTAATACAAGGATCATATTTTAAAATTTTTTAAATTTTCAACATTAGGACATGATTTTATCGATTAGGTGTCAATTTTTGGGCGTTATGAGGGTGCTAATCCTTCCTCATACGTAACCGACTCTAGAACCCGTTTTCTTGTATTTCGTGGACCAAAATCAATGTTTTGAAATAAAACGTTTTATAAGGTGATCCAATCACACCTAAGGAAAAAGAGATTGGTGGCGACTCCAGTTTTTGTTTTTTAAAGTCGATCCCCGTTTTTATAAAAACTTTAAAAATGGTTTCGACACTCAATAGATGACTCTTCACATCCTTGAATGAGAGATTAACTCTGCCATAAATTAGGGTTTCCTTGAAAGATTTGTATGAAGGGAGTAAAGAGCAAAATAATAGCATAGTCTGATCTTCATCGTTAATATGAACCTCAACATTCTTTAAATCATTCAAAAGAGTAATAAATTGGCTGATGTGATCTCTAAGGTGCTCACATCGTTCATGCAGAACATGTACAATCGATGTTTTAGCACTAGTTGGTTAGCTAGAGATTTTGTTGCGTAAAGAGTTTTTAACCATTTCCACAAGGTGAATATCGTTTTCTCAATCAAAACCTCTTGCAACACATCATTTGTTAAACATAATTGAGTTGTGGATAAAGCCTTTTTTTATCTAACCTATCCAATTCTGATTTATCCATGTCTGAAGGCGTTTTCTCTATAAAAACATTCTCAAGATCGCCCTAAATCAGAATTGCCGTCATCCGAACTTGCTATAGATTGGAATTTGTGATGCTATCGAACTTATTAATATCAAACCTTGTTGCTGCCATATCTGAATGGGTTAATTGCAAAAATCAAACTAGTACCAGTTTGTTGGGTGATAAATTCGGTTAAGCAACGAAAAAGTAAAATAATGAAAAAATTGAAAAGATCGAATACAAATATTTTACATGGAAAAATCCCTCTGAAAAGTATAAAAAACAACGGACAAAGATAATTTCACTGAAACGGAAAAAATGAATAGTATAAAAGATGGAGATAAAACTAAACCCCAAACCTGAAATAAGAACCCTTAAAATATAAATACAAAATTCTCTGAAAGCTTGGAAAAGCTAATACCTAAATGTGTAATGGATTATTTGTATAGGGTGGAAAAATTACCTATTTATAGGCTAATTTTGTAGGTCAAATAATATTAAAATAACCAACACTAATCAAAGTTTAAGTGGAAAACTAAAAACAGAGTTTAACTTGGAGAAAAAAGTCGAAAAATATGAGACATGTGTTTGAATTTTTATCTTTATGTTTTAAATTCTTCATGATAGATCTGAACTGATATTTAATGCCCAAATTAACGATTAAATTAACAAAAAATTAATTGATATAATACTAATATTTTAAAGATTTAATTAAAATATTTTAAAATTTAAAGTTTTAACCCATATGATGCATTACCAAGTAAGCTTCGTTCGTTTTAGATTATTATTTAATAAATACACATTTATTTTAATATATTAAATGAAGAAATATTTTTTATTGCTAGACTCGATCGAATCTTAAATAAGTAAAAAAATTTTACTATCTAAACTTAATTCTATTTACCATGCAACTCAAATTCAAAACAGTAGGATAAAATATTGAATTTTGGAGGCAAGGTGGATGCAAAAGTCTTTGATATGGGCACTAAACAATTGGGCAAACTGCCCGATGCTGATTTCATTTTTAGGAAGTTTTTATTTTTTCACTCAAAATTTTTATGATTTTGTTATTTAAATTTTAAGGTATTTTATTTTAATTATCTAATCATTAAATTTTAATAACGATTAAATACACGTCGGATCATGTTTATATTTTCATTTGAGTTATCCAATTTCTTAATTGCTTTCATTTTGGTCACCCTAACAAAAGATAGTATTGATTGGAGTAATAAAAAAAAAAAGGAACAAAGTGAAAAACTGGTAAAATTTAAATAATACATTAAAATTGTCAAATTGTACTTTTTATCCCATTGTCGAAAATTATAATTTTTTAATATTGAAATTTTAAATTTCAAAACATCAAAATCAATTAAACAATTTGTTGAAAATTTATTATCTCCTAATAATATCAACTAATTTATTATTATAATATTTGAAATTAATTAATTTAACCTCCTTTTAAATTTTAGAATTTTATTTTATGTTTTAAATTATTTTATTGAAAACAACTCAAATAACTCATATTTAATAATTGTCAATAAAATTTAAATTCTTTTGATTATATAATCTCCAATCTTCTATGCAAAGCTAAAAACAAAGAAAAGTTTTTACAATTAATTAAATTAATCGCTTGTTCTTCGTTTGGGTTTCATATACAATTATTAAAAGAGTTATTGGAGTTTATTTTAATTTAGAATTATAAAATAAAATTTACAATTTAGAAGGAGATTAAATTAATTAATTAAATTAATTTAATATTATAGTAATAAATTGGTTGACATTAAGGGATTAAAGATTTTCAATAATTTATTTATTTGATTTTGATGTTTTGAAATTTAAAATTTTAATATTGAAAATAAATTAAAACTTTTGACAAGGGGTAAGCAAGTACTATTTGACAACTTTTTAAAGCGTTATTTTAGTTTTTACCACTTTTTCACTTTAATCCTTAACGTTTTCTATCCCGATCAATACTTTAAAAAACAATATTTTTTTGACTGACCAAAATAAAAGTGATCTAGAAGTTGGGTGACTAAAATAAATGTATAAATATAATGTGGCACCTACAGTCAATCGCTATTAAAGATTTAATAATTAAGTAACTAAAATAAAAACGTTCTAAAAATTAAATGAATTTCAACGCTTTAAAAATTGGATGAAGAAAAATTGATTTTAGATTATGAGTGAAAATGAAATTAATGAAATCATTTTGTTACACCTCTCAATTGAAAAACATTTGCTAAAATACTCATTGCACTTAAAAAAAAAAAATGGTTATAAAAGGAGGGACAATCCCTAGTACAATAATGAAGGGATTGATGTAGGATACGCAATACCTGCTGCATCAGCTAGTAACACCCGAGGAAGGGTCATGGACATAACCACATATTCATTAATCAATTAAGAAATAAGAGCATTTCTTTCTAGCAAACTGGAAGAATCAGGCGGGACAGTTGCAGCCCATTCTTGCACAAAATCATAAATGCATGGACTTGAGCTTAGATTTCAACTATATTGAGCCACTACATCATTATTGAACATTTTTTAACCCTTTTTTTTTTATTTTATTTCTCATACAAAACTGATTGTGATGGTTAATGTAGGGCTCAAAATTTGCCCGATCCATTAACCAAATAAAAAAAATCAAAACCAATTAAAACAAAATAAATAAAATATTAATCCTATACAGTCCAAAAAAAAAATAGGGTTGATGGCAACTCCATATATTTTAAAGTCGATCATCATTTTTTAAAATACAAAAAAATAGTTTCGACAGTTAATGTTGTTGATATTTTATGCTTAGAATCCCTTTTTAGCTAAATTGTTATGTGGGTAATTGTTTGAATGTGCATGTGAAATGATTTTAGGATGATTGATTGATTATAATTGTGATGCGTCTATTATTATGAGATCTTAATGTTATTTGAGAGTGATAAATTTAAGTAGAATTTTGATTAAAAAATATTATGAGAGTTCACACTTAATTAATTTGTCTAATTAGCACTTGGAGCATTGATATCGAGATAGTCGACGAGAGAAAGCTTTGAGTTTGAAGTGATTGTTGCATTTGAAACATTTTGAAAGAGACTTAAGAATGTAAGAGTAACATTATTACACTTCATTTTAATCAATTGAGCCACTCCGGTACTCACTACTTCATCATCTAGTCATTAATAAATTGAGATAGTTTTTAATTAATTGGTTAATTATTTATTACTTCAAAAAAATTATAGACCCAAAATTTAATTTTATTAATGAAACTAATTTTTAGGAAACAAAAATAAAAAAATGCAAAAAAAAAATTGATTAAGGGTATGGGTGGGGGAAAGTTGGATATAGTCATTTATGGTGAATCATAAAAATCACTAAATACAACAGTTGCAAAATTGCAATATTTAAGTAGACAAAGTTAATTAACAAACCTTTTTTCCCCTATCTCATCTCAATAAAATTTCCCTTTAAACTGAATTTTAGATTGATAGAAACCTTTCATTACAATACACATGTACCTTGTCTTCTTCACCAGATGCATCTATGTAATTTTCAGACTAATCTTTTTTTTTTTTTTTTTGATAAAGAAAGAAATTGTGCACTTTAAGATTCAAAATTAAACTCATTATATAATACTTTTCAACAATTGATTTATTTAATTTTCTTTTAATGTTAAAGGAAATGCCCTCAAATCTGCTCATTTCCAAGCATTTAAAGAAAGACCATCATAAAAACCACAGTGGATATGGTGCCAATTCATGTGATCTCACCTGTTATATTTATGCATCCTCACTAACCATTTTCTTCAAACTTAATTCACAATTTATATACACACATACTTTATTTTATTTTTTATAAATTTTTGTTAGATTTTGTCGAAACCATTTTTTAAGTTTTTTTAAAAAACGGAGATCGACTTTAAAAACGAAAATAGAGTCGTCACCAATCTCTTTTTGCTTAGGTGTGATCGGATCACCTTATAAAATATTTTATTTCAAAACATTGATTTTGGTCTACGAAATTCAAGAAAACGGGTTCGGGAGTCAGTTACGTACGAGGAAGGATTAGCACCCTCGTAACTTCCAAAATTGGTACCGAATTGATTAGTTATTGTCCTAATGTCGAAAATTTGAAAAGATTTGAAAATATGATTTCTTTAAAAACTTGAACAATTTGACTTGGAACTTGAGATTCTTTTGTTCCAAAAGAATACAAACATCACATCCAGCATATTAGAACATGATGTTTTGAACCCTCGTAGCCAACATTATCTCATGATTTACAAAATTCATTAAAATGATATTTAGTTATTTAGCCAAACGGAAAATCGAAACCCAGCACGTTAGGGCACTATTTCCCGAATTTCTAAACACAAAACATTGCCTTATTTAAGAAAAACTTTTGGATAAAATGTAGTAATTAAAGGAAATAGATATTTTTAAACAAAGATTTAAAAAATAACATTAAATTATTACAAAAGTACAATTTACTAAAGTTACAGGTCATATTAACAATTAACATTAACATAAACAATTAAGTAAAAGAATGACAAGCAATAAAAATAATGTTAAGGTAAATAAAGATAATGGAAAAAAATTAAAATAAACAATCAAAATAAAAATATAGAGTAGATAATAGCAATTTTGAAAGAATCTATGAAAAATTTTAAAAAAATTATTCACAAGATTAAATTCATGTATAAAAAATAATAATATAAGGTAAATAATATACTCAAAACAATTAATAAATATTATAACAATTTTTAAAAAATAAAAAAGTATAAAAATAATATGGATAAATAAAAAAGGTTAAAAAAATACATAAGTCAACCTAACTCCCGCAATATGAGGATTCAACGAAATTCCTCCACCAAAATCTAACTCGAACGGAAGCAACTCAAAAAGAAACGAAGATGAGCGAAGAACAAAATAAGAATAAGCCACAGAAAATAAGAACGCAAAAGAGAGATAAATTTGAGTGAATGCTCTCAAGAATTTTTATTACTAAAAACTCAAGTGTGTTTTACAATGAAGGGAGAGGCCTCTATTTATAGTTGAGCCTCCCCAAATCCAACGGTACAGATCAATTACATCAACGGCTAAGATTAAAAAGTATCTACAAATTAAATCTCTAAGATTACAAAATTATATCTTCTAAGATTGCATACCATATCTTCTAAGATTGCATATCATATCTAAGATTGCATACCATATCTTCTAGGATTGCATATCATATCTAAGATTTGCATATCCTTGAAGATTGTGTTACCATATACGTCAAGCTTGTAGATGGACCTTCAATCTTTTAATGGGTCATTCCAATCGGGCCAAATGATATATTTTGGACTGGACTTGGACTTTGTTTTATTATTTTGGGTTTATTATTTCTTGTATGGGCTCGAGCTAAATAGGCCTATTACAGCTGCCCCTCTTTGCTCATTGTCGTGTAACGAGAATAGAGCAAAGACTATAAAAGGACCAATTTTGCCCGGTCTTGTCGAGCTTTAACTTCTTGATTCTCATCTTCTTCAAGTAGTCTCTAACCCAACTGCAACTTCAAGGAGATTGAATTTGTAGCTTTAATATTATTCTACTACAACTTCAGGGAGATAAGACTTGCTCTTGTAGATTTAATCCATCCTACTGTAACTTCAGGAAAGTGAGACTAGTATCTTTGATCTTGCTTCACTGTGCAATATTCAGGAAGACAAGATCTGCTATTTTCAGTCTGCTCCACTTCAACTTCAGGGAGATGAGACTTTCTATGGAAAATTTAATCCGACCTACTGCAATTTTAGAGGTATAGGATTCATTATTTTAATCCGCTCCACTGCAACTTCAGGGAGATGGGATTAACTATCTTCAGTCTGCTCCATTGCTGATACATAGAGATAAGACTTGTGACTAAAATCTGCTCCCTTGCTACATTAGGGAGATAAGATTTGCCAAATTCGATCTGCTCCGCTACCGCTTTGGGAGTTAATATCTACAATCTTTAGTCTGCCCCACTACTATCTCGAGGGGACAAAATCTGAACTTTTCAGTCTACTTCCTTACTATCTCAAGAAGATTTCAATCTTCAGTTTGCTCCACTACCATCTCGAGGGAACAAAATCTGAACTTTCCAATTTGCTTCCTTACTATCTCAAGAAGACTTAAATCTTCAGTCTGCTCCACTACCATCTTGAGGGAACAAAATCTGAACTTTCCAATTTGCTTATGATAAACAGTAAAAGTAACATATTTTAATCCCACATTTAGCATACTTTTGTATGATTTATTCATTGAATTGTGTAAAAAGGTGCTATTAATCCTTTCTTTTCATGTTTTATACTCAGGAAAGCACCTAGGGAGGAAAAGAACGAGAAACGGGCCTAAAACGGACCAAATTAGGCCAAAATGAAATTAACACGGCCTGGGCCCAAGACCACATGACCGTGCCTCCCTAATTTACTAGAACACGACTGGAACCCGAAACACACGAGCGCGTCTCTTCAGCAGACTCGACCATGGCCTGAAATCGATTCATACGGGTGTGTGCCATGGTCGTGTCCCTGTCGTGGCAAAGAGCAATTTCTTTCAGAATAGGGTACTTAGAGGCAAAGAAACACATTCCAAAGCCTATTCAAACACCCTAGTAGGAATTCCACTTAGATTAGGATACTTAGGGGCCAAGTAAAACATTCCAAGAGTTTATATAAACACCCAAAGGGCAACTTGAAGAGTAGTTGGCGGTCAGCTAGGCCAAGGAGCCGAGCCAGAAGGCCAGATTCATGGGAATCTCTCGAAGATAGCCAGTTGATCCATCTCAAGAAGCCGAAATTCTACTCAAGACGATGGATCTCTCATTCAATTCCTTCAGGGGGTTTTAGAGATTTCTTATGTTTTGTTTTATCTTTTCTCTTGAGATGTTTTATTCTATCATTATGAACTAAACCCTTCAGATACCTGAAGGGGATGAAACCTAGATGAATCTTGTTATTGTTTTCTGAACTATATGATAAATACTTAGTTTGTTCTTAATTATGTGTGCTTAATTCTTGTTTTGATATTTTCGAGATATTGATTCAAGTTGAATGTGCTTAGGTGGTGGAGCAAAAGTCCCTGTCTAAGAGTAGATCTAACATAATTAAGCGGAGTTGATCGCGCGCCTAGAGATAGGGTGATGAGATTTTACCGGATTAGGGTGAAACCTAAAATGGGAGTCCATAGATCGAGTTAATGCGATTCTAGGGGTTTTAATTAGAAAGAGATTTCAATTAATCAACCTATGGTTAGACGTTATTTGCCTCGAGAGAGGGTTTAATATAAATTAGGGAGTCTTACGGATCAAGCTAAGTGAATAAATCGTCTGGTTCAGTGTTAGATAACAAGGTAAGTCTAGGTGGATTCCTTCTAGGGTATCGTCGTGATCAACTGAGTTTTTCCAAAAGTTATTTCTTCAATTTGTTCTTTTTGTCTTTGCGTCTTTAGCTTAGTAGTCAGTTAGTTTAATCAATCAATCATTTCATATTTAGACTAAATAATAGAAAGAAAGTGAGTATTAGTACTTTTAATTCCATTGGGTTCGACAATCCGGTCTTGCCTAAGCTATACTACTGTTCGATAGGTGCACTTGCCTTAAGTCCTTGTCAGAGTTAGTTTCCAGGTTCAATCATTCTCTTTATAAATTTTAAAAATCGACAATTCAGATGATCAAGTTTTTGGCGCCGTTGTCGGGGAATTAAAATATTAAAAAACTATTTTTATTACTTTAGCCATTATTTTTACTTTTATTTTTATTTTCACAATTTATTTTATTTTATTATTATTTTTAATTTTATTTCTTTCTTTTCCTAGTAGGTACCTCTAGTTTATGACTAGAAGAAACCCAGCAGGACCTCTAATATACAATAGTGATATCGAAGCTACCGCTCGTAGGAATCACAGAGAAATTAGGTGAGCCCTAAATTACATGTAAGAAAGCGAGAAGCGAGATCCAATCCTTTGAAGGGATGGATGAGAATAATCCACCACCACAAGATGTGGCGAGAAAACAATGCTCGCGTACTATGTATGATTACGCTAAACCTAATTTAATGAGAGAGAATCTAGTATTGTTAGGCCTGCTATAGCTGCTAATAATTTTGAATTAAAGCCTAACACTATATAAATGATTCAACAATTTGTTCAATTTGATGGTTTTCAGGATGAAGACCTGAATACCCATATAGCTAATTTTTTAGAGATCTGTGATACCTTCAAAATAAATGGCGTTTCTGATGATGCCATACGCCTTCTGTTATTTTTCTTTTCATTAAGGAATAAAGCCAAGCAGTGGCGTTACCACGAGGGTCAATCACTACATGGGATCAAATGACCAAAAATTTTTTATTAAAATATTTCCCACCGGCCAAAACGGCCAAATTACGGAATGATATCTCTTCTTTTGTGCAGATGGATTTAGAGACATTATACGACGCATGAGAGAGATACAGGGATCTCTTGAGAAGGTGTCCATACCATGGTTTACCCTTATGGCTCAAAGTCCAAACTTTCTATAAAGGTGTAAACCCCTCAATGAGGCAACTAATGGATTCAACCGCCGGTGAAACCACGAACAATAGAACTCCCAAGCGACCTACGAGTTTATTGAAGAGATGTCCTTTGAATAACTATCGGTGGCGAGTTACAAGGACAAAACCAACAAAATAGCCGGAGTTTTCAACCTCGACATAGTAACCATGCTATCAACACGGTAGAGATGATGAATAAAAACTTGATAGTTTGTGTTCTTCGCAGTACATCCAAGAATGCGGTCGATGCAAGTGGGCGTGGCGAATCCCTGAGCACCCATCCTACCAACCGAGCACAGAAAGTGAACAGATGAACTATATAGGTAATAATTTCAGATTTAATAATAACCCTTATAGTAATACCCATAATCCAGGTTGGAGGAACCACCGAAATTTTTCGTGGGAGGTCAAGGAAATCAAGGAAATCAAAGACAACAACCTCCTCAAAATTTCCAAAATCAGCCATGTCCACAAGAAAAGAAGCCAAACCTTGAAGAGATGTTGACAAAATTCATGGCAGCCACAGAAAACCATCTCTAAGACACCGAGGCAACACTGAATACCCAACAAAAATCGATGGAAGGGATCAAGAACCAAGTTGGGGAACTTACTAAGTTAGCGGGAAGTTACAAAGTCAGTTGGACAACTTGCAAAGTTAATGTCCGAACGACCGCAAGGGCGTCTACCAAGCAACACTGAGATCAACCCAAAAGAGCAAATCCAAGTCATAACAGCTCAGAAAAATGTCGGGATAGATGAACCCAATTCAACTCAAGAAGTGACGTAGAAAAAGGTAAAATTAAGGTGACACAAGAAAAGTCAAAATCGGTAATCAAAGAGTACCAACCTCGCATACCTTATCCCGAAGCGTTAAAGAGAGACGATACAGAGGAATAGTTCGGTAAGTTTCTTAAACTCTTAAAGAAATTACATATTAACTTACCGCTTCTTGAAGCTCTATCACAGATGCCAGATTCGAGGAAATTTTTAAAATAACTCTTGACGAACAAGCGTAAGTTAGACGAGGAGTCGCATGTGGAGCTAAACGCAATGTGCTCAGCAATTCTACAAAATAGACTACCACGGAAGCTAAAAGATCTAGGGAGTTTTACAATTCCATGTTTAATTGGTAGTTTAACTGTTGACTATGCTTTAGCTGATTTAGGGGCAAGTATAAATGTCATGCCTTATAAATGTTTAAACAGCTAGGTCTAGGGAAACCCAAACAAACTAGGGTGAGTATACAACCAGATGATAAAACTGTTAGAATTCCTAGGGGTATTATCGAAGATGTTCTTGTAAAAATTGATAAATTCGTTTTCCCAGTAGATTTTGTTGTCTTAGACATGGATGAGGATAATTCAATTGCTTTAATTTTAGGAAGACCCTTTTTAGCAACTAACAGGACTAAATTTGATGTTGGTACAGGAAAACTCATTCTTCGTGTAGGTGACGAATCGATCAGTCTACAAGCTCTTGACTCGACCAAGACATCAATTGATGAATATGAGAAAGTAAATTTAGTTGATAACCAATTTGTTCACCTTTTACCACAGGATCCACCAAAAAGCCGCAGACCTGAGCAGGATCATAGACCTTATGCAAATAAAGAAGAACTATATAAGGAACGAAGCCTAAAGGTCGACGAACTAGACGAGTGGAAAACACACTTTAAAGAAAAACCAGAACTACACGAAGTAAAACCGAAGGAGCCCCAAAAGAGCTCGTAAGAACATTAAATCACTTCAAAATAGGAGATAAGGTATGGATGAACAAAGTAGATCCTCGAATCATCCCATCAGATCCAAATACAACCGAAGGAATCCCTCTTGAGGTACGCAATATCATCTCATACGGAACAGTCCAGGTAAGCAATCCAACATTCGACACTTTTAAGGTAAATGCTTTTCGACTTAAACTTTATCATGAAAATAAAACCGACAACATAAAGGAAGATGTTCAACCCTTCAAACCACCATGACTATACAAGCAAAGGGAAAGTCTAGCTTAAGACTTTAAACAAGCGCTTCTCGGGAGGCAACCCGAGTACTAACACTATCTCTTTATTTCTATTTTTGGTTATTTCTTTTCTATTTTTATTTTTCTCCTTGTTCAAAATTTTAATGAATCAAAAGTGCAGATTCACAGACAACACGACCTAGCACACGGCCGTGTCCGTGGCCATGATAGGTACTCCGAATCGCCGTAATGACAATGGCAGAAGAGGTACAAGTCAGAGGGAATCAAATCTTTAAAATCACGGACCTAACCACCATGACACGGCCGTGCGATGCGGCCGTGGCTGGCACTAAGAGTTCATACACGGCCGTGGTAAACTACACATGGGCGTGGGAAAAATGATATGCCCCCACCACGACCGTGCGATACGGTCGTGGTCGACACTTACTTATCACACACGGGCGATACGATCCACAATATAGTCGTGTGAGGTGGTTGTGTGCCTCGACACGCCAATGCACACGGGCATGGGACGGTGTCAGGATCCAAAACTCTATTTAAACCTCTCCACTCCTCCCTATTTCACCCATTAACCTTCATCCCTACCTTCTTTCCCTTAGGTTTCTCTCATTTTCTCCTATCATTCTTAGAACTCTTGAGACACCAAAGCCATGCCAAAGAAGCGTAAGAGGCCAACCACAGTCTCCTCAAGGGAGACCGATCTACATAAGTTCATGCCGGCCGCTTCAACCCTCCAACACGCCAAGGGCCTTCGAGACCTTTTCGGTTCTATTTTTCTTTTCTCTTTTGCTTCAATTTTCTTATCTTTACTTATCTTCTGTTTAATTTAGTTGATTTTACTTTAGTTTCTTAGTTTTAGGTTCTAAAGGCTGCTAAGGAATCACACCAAAACCACGACCACCGACTCAACACAACTATAGAAATCACACCCACCTCGCGAACCATCCAACAATAAGGACTTTTCAGTCTATTAATATTTTTTTTTTACTTTTATTTTCCTTTTTAGTCTCCTTTTCTTTTTTTTCTTGTCATTAAATACATAATTAGTTTATTTTGAATTTTTCTTATTAGTTCATGGCTAATACATCACGAGTTTCCCAATTTCTTCATCTAGCATAGTGACGTTGGCATCCACCACAGCACCACCGCCTCATTCTCCAAATCAGGCTGAGAATAGTGATCCTAGAAAAAATTCAGAAATGTCACTTCTCCCCTTCTCTTTTGATTTAGTATCACATGCTTATTTATCTATCTTTGTGCATTGAGGGCAATGTACATCTTAAGTGTGAGGGGTAAAAGTACCTAACTTTTTGCATTATTCTCAAATCCCTGAATTTTAAATTTGTTCTTAAGTATTTTTCTCATATTACTAATTAGGATGAAATTTCTGATGATTTATGATTTTATTGATATGTTTTGAGTAAGACATAGTTAATTGTGCATTGATGATTTAAATTTTAGAAAACTAGAGAATCAAGCATGATAAGTCTATTTTTCAAGAATAAAAAATTTTCTAGGTTGTTGAACCGAATTTGAATATTACTTTGAAGTTTGAAATTTACAGGGATTGATGTCAAATACCCATAATTTTTGTGAGATTTGAGCCTTTTAGAGCTTATATTCTTTTCCATGCTCACTTTATTGATTATGAATGTGTCAACACTGAATTGTTATTCTAGAACTTGCCTCGATTATACATGTCACGACCACATTTTTGATTTGATATACCGAGATGATAAAGGCACCTAGGTTTTAACCCATTCACTCCACTAAAAAGCCTACCTTTATAATTAACCCTTAGTGAACACCGTTGATCCTAACAACCATTTTTATTGATTCACCCACTAATATTAACCCAAAACCCCACTCATATTTGTTATCACCATTCCTTTAACTACCTTTCTATCGAGAATTGATTTGATCAGTTGCCTAAATACTTTATTTCAGTTGATAAGGTTCTTTCTTATATTATGTATTTATTTGATTTGTTCTTAAAAAAAGAAAAAAGAAAAAAATGAAGTATATTCATTATTAGTTCTATGTTTTAAGTGCTTACATGTTTAAATTCAACATCTTGAAGAAGAAGCTTGTATTATTAGTATTTTAAATTTTCGTGTGATTATTCAGGTTATTAGTTTATTTTTCTAAAGTTAGGTAATTTGTCAATTCAATCTCGATTCTAAACCTTCTAATTCAGCATTTATCCACACCTTTAACCCAAAGCCCCGTTACAACCCTTAAAAGACCTTTTGATTTGTGTATCATATCATATTACAGTGGTGAAGATTTGATTTTCAAGCAAGCCTATGGGATTAACTTTTAGGTTCGACTTATGAGTGCTTTTTCCTAAACCTTAAACACTTCGAGTGCTTTGAGTGAGTCTTTAGTGAGGATGTCAATCCTTGTCGGTTTTGAATCAAAGGTAATTATTTAAATAAGGGGAGACACCTATGTTTTCATGCTACAAATATATGACTTAGAATTATTTGAATCTTTAGGAGTCTTTGAGTTAAATTATCCATGTATAAATTATCTATGAATTATGATGAGACATTGTTAATGAGAATTATGAATTGTGGAAAATTCGTTTTAATTGTAAGTTGAGAATTTTACTTGAGGAAAAGCAAAAGCTTAAGTGTGGGGGTATTTGATAAACCGTAAAAGTAACATATTTTAATCCCACATTTAGCATGCTTTTGGATGATTTATTCCTTGAATTGTGTAAAAAGGTGCTTTTAATCCTTTCTTTTCATGTTTTATACTTAAGAAAGCACCTAAGGACGAAAAGAACGAGAAACGGGCCTAAAACAAACCAAATTGGGCCAAAGTGGAAATCGACATGGCCTGGGCCCAATACCACACAGACCGTGCCTCCCTAATTTACTAGAACACGGCCTAGAACCCGAAACACAAGGCGTGTCTCTTCAGTAGACTCGATCACATCTTGAAATCAATTCACACGGGCGTGTGCCATGGCCGTGTCCCTATCGTGGCAAAGAGTAATTTCATTCGGAATAGGGTACTTAGAGGCAAAGAAACACATTCCAAAGCCTATTCAAACACCCTAGTAGGAATTCCACTCAGATTAAGATACTTAGGGGCCAAGTAAAGCATTCCAAGAGTCTATATAAACACCCAATGGGGCAACTTGAAGAGTAGTTGGTGGTCAGTTAGGCAAGGAGGAGAATGCCAGAATCATGGGAATCTCTTGAAGATAACCAGTTGATCCATATCAAGAAGCCAAAATTCTACTCAAGATGACAAATCTCTCCTTCTATTCCTTCAGGGGGTTTTAGGGATTTCTTATATTTTGTTTTATCTTTTCTCTTGAGATGTTTTATTTTATCATTATGAACTAAACCCTTCAGATACCTAAAGGGGATGAAACCTAGATGAATCTTGTTATTATTTTTTGAACTATATGATAAATACTTAGTTTGTTCGTAATTAGATGTGCTTAATTCTTGTGTTGATATTTTCGGGATATTGATTCAAGTTGAATGTGCTTAGGTGGTAGAGCATAAGTCCCTGTCTAAGAGTAGATCTAGCATAATTAAGCAGAGTTGATCGCGCGCCTAGAGATAGGGTGACGAGATTTTGCCAAATTAGGGTGAAACCTAAAATGGGAGTCCATAGATCTAGTTAATGCGATTCAAGGGGTTTTAATTAGAAAGAGATTTCAATTAATCAACCTAGGGTTAGACGTTTTTCGCCTCGAGAGGGTTTAATATAAATTAGGAGTCTTACGGATCAAGCTAAGTGAATAAATAAATGTTCGGTGTTAGATAACAAGGGAAGTCTAGGTGGATTCCTTTTAGGGTATCGTCGTGATCAACTGAGTTTTTCCAAAAGTTATTTCTTCAATTTGTTCTTTTTGTCTTTGCGTCTTTAGCTTAGTAGTCAGTTAGTTTAATCAATCAATCACTTCATATTTAGGCTAAATAATAGAAAGAAAGTGAGTATTAGTACTTTTAATTCCCTTAGGTTCGACAATCCGGTCTTGCCTAAGCTATACTACTGTTTTATAGGTGCACTTGCCTTAAGTCGTTGTCAAAATTAGTTTCCAGGTTCAATCATTCTCTTTATAAATTTTAAAACTCAACAATTCAGACGATCAGCTTCCTTACTATCTCAGGAAGACTTCAATCTTCAGTCTGCTCCACTACCATCTCGAGGAACAAAATCAACTTTCCAATTTGCTTCCTTACTATCTTAAAAGACTTCAATCTTGATGCGCTCCACTACCATCTCGAGGGAACAAAATTTGAACTTTCCAATTTGCTTCCTTACTATCTCAAGAAGACTTCAATCTTCAGTCTGCTCCACTACCATCTCGAGGGAACAAAATCTGAACTTTCCAATTTGCTTCCTTACTATCTCAGGAAGACTTCAATCTTCAGTCTGCTCCACTACCATCTCGAGGGAACAAAATCTGAACTTTCCAATTTGCTTCCTTACTATCTCAAGAAGACTTCAATCTTCAGTCTGCTCCACTACTATCTCGAGGGAACAAAATCTAAACTTTCCAATTTGCTTCTTTACTATCTCAGGAAGACTTCAATCTTCAGTTTGCTCCATTACCATCTCGAGGGAACATAATCTGAACTTTCCAATTTACTTTCTTACTATCTCAGGAAGACTTCAATCTTCAGTCTGCTCCACTACCATCTCGAGGGAGATAAGACTGATAGCTTAAATCTACTCCGCTGCTTCATGGAGATAAAATTTTCCATTCGATCTTGTTTCACTACTGCTTAGGTGACAAGATCTACAATCTTCGACCTATTCCCCTGCTGGTCAGAGAGATAGGACTGGTGAATTCACCGATGTTGCTACACCGTCCTCTGGGGGACATGTCCTTTAGACTCGAATGTATTATGGACGACATTTGCATGAATGCAGAATGTCATAAGAATGATCCCATTTTTAATGTATGATGATTAAGATGCAATGATCAGAATGAATCTAATGCTCCTAACTAAATGATATTAGGGATGACATTTGCATGAATGCAGAATGTCATGAGAATGATCTCCTACTTTTTTTCTTTTCTTTTTATGTACAACGATTAGGACACAATGATCGAAATGAATCAAATGCTCCTAATTGGAAGTGTATGAATGATATTTACATAAATGTATGAGAATGATCCCTTTTTAATGTTTGGGTTGTCATTACTCATAATTCATCAAGGTTCTATCACTGATGCGTTACCCTATTTTCTCGTTCAGCTGGTAACTTTGACAGAAAACCCAAAGAAACGATCATGTTCTATTCAGTAAACTTGCCTCGCTGTAATGTCAGAGTCCTTTCCACTGAACCTTTTGGGACATAAAGTTTGTACGTCCCATTACAACTTTAGGGGAATAACATTTGGTTTCTTTCATCCATCCTGTTACCACTCAGAGGTATGAAATTTGTATCATCTTCAATCAAGTTGATCTGTTACACCATTCCCTGGGTGTAATGACCCGATGCATGTGCCTGAAATTTGCATGAATGCAAGGTATCATTTTTCTTTTCCCGAGAAAGATCCCTTCTACACCTAGGTTGACATTGTTTGTCATTTGTCGAAATGGTATCACTAACGAAATGTCTTATCCAATAAAATTTGAAGAGATAATCATCTTTCAATGTTTCCAACCTTTAGACTTGGTGAGTTCTAAATAATAGTCCTGTTTCAGATTCTCATATTATTTAGAAGCTTCTAAAGTAATATGCAAAACTCCTTTTATGAAAGTATTATTAGTCCATTAATCGTTATTTCAATAAAATGCTTGAAAAAGATCACAACAATGGACGTAAAAGTAATTAATCAAGAACATAGCTCGAAACAAATAAGCTAATAAAAAATAACCAAGACAATAAAAGAAAATTGATTGGTGTATCTTAAAAAGAATAAAGTAAGCAAAGATAGCCAAGGCTACAAAAGAAAATTGATTGGGGTGTATCTTTTAAAAGAATAAAGTAATCAAAGATAGCAAATTCAAAAATGGGTAAGATAGAAGCTATGTGCCCCAGATATCGCAGCATGAGCTCTCTGTACAAACTTCTTGAGGACCATTTTGAGCTCAATACGTGTTTAGAGGATCCGGAGTATTTTGTCAATGCCCCAAGACGTAGCATACTTCCTCACTGTTAATTCAGGTATAACAAGACTACCACATGCCCTATTTTTTATCAAAATTTGAACCGCCCTTTTCGGGTTTTGGCTCAAAATCCTTTTGGTCTTAAAATGCCATTTGCGAGTTTTTGCCTTGGCCTCTCCTTCTTTTTCTTTTTTCTTTCTTTTTTTCTTTCTCTTTTTTTTTTTTTAAGTTGAACTCAAGGTGCCCTTTACGGGTTTTCACCTTGGCCTTTTCCCTTTCAGGTAAAATATTTCTTGAATGAACCTGAATTCACCGGATTGGGCAAGTCTTTGGCATCCATCTCGATCAATATCAATGCTCCTCTAGAACAGACCTTCTCTACAACATAAGGTCCTTCCTAGTTTGGCATCTTCTTTTCTCTGAAATCCTTTTGTAAAAGAAAGATCAGGTTCCCTCGTGGAATTCTCTAGGATAAACATATTTGTCGTAAGCTTGCATCATCTAACCATGATGAATAACTTTTAACCTTTTCTTTGATTAGGTTCAATTGGCAAAAATGCTTTCATTCCATAAACCAATGGGTAAGATGTTGCCCAGGAAAAAAATCCTGGCCAACGCTCGATAATCATAGAATATAATAGTAACTTATTTATGCCAATCTTTACATGTCTTGGTCATCTTTTCTACAATCCTTGTTTTTTTTTTTTTGGGCTACCTTTGTTGCTCTATTATATGGCGTCTGATCTTTGAACAGAATACAAACTTTTAACATTTTCCTTTTTGGCATTCTTTGTTGGCGCCTGATTTTTTTTTTTTACTTTGACCTTGTAACATTAGCATATGAAGCTACTTCCACCCTCTTAGTGAAGTAAACGATGACCACGACGATGAATCGATATCGACTAGAAGCTTTTGACGATATTAGCCCCATAATATCCATGCCCCACATATAGAAAAGTCTGTGAAGAAAATGGAAGAGTCACATAAATCTCGTCTTCTTCAATTCAGTATTTGCGGTATAACTGATGCAATCCCCTTCCATAGTAGACCAATAGTGCCCGATCCTTATGATTATCCTGGCTATTGTAAAACCATTATCATGTTCTTTAAACACCCTTATAGATCTCTTTTAAGATTTTCCCAAGTGTGTCTTGATATGATCGTGCGAAAACATCTTTGAATTCTTGAAAATAACTCAATGATGTCTTGCCTTATTTTTGTGGTGAGTTGGGCTTCGATCTTCACCCTTTTCCTAGGCTCGCAATGTCCACTGACCCTATGTAAGGTAGGATCTATTTTCATTTTATTCTACCATTCTTAACAAATCATAAGATAGGTTACAATCTCTGTCATTCTCAAAGTCCTGAGATCCCTCTAGACACATATCTTACTCAACAGGGGACTCTGAGTCAGTAGCAGCGTTGCTCACATTGTTGATATCTGGAGACCTATTGTAGGTTCGAAGGAAGATTGCAAAGAATAAATTATTCAAAGAATGATTATTTGTATGGTCATGAATGAAGAATGAAAGAATACTTGAAACAAAGTCCAAAGAAAAAACAAAAGAAAAAAACTAAAAGCAATTGTTTGTACAATATGAAATGAAAAAAATAAAAGAATATTTGCTCAAAAAAATGCATTTTAATGAAATAAAAATTCCAGACCCAAGCCTATTTCACAAAAGGATTCTTATTGCCTCTAGGCTTAAGGCAACAAGCGTGTTTTGAATATTACTCTAGATCAGCTCTAAAAATATAGGGATCTCTTCCACAGTCTCATTGTTCAAAACACTTCCAAATATGAAAGGGTTTGGAAACTTTGTTCCCCGATTCCCTCCCTGCTATATCTAAATTAGGGATAACAGGATTAGTAGGGTTGTCTCCTAGGTTATATCCTGAGCCAACTTGGAAATTCATGGGTACACTAGTATCAGTTTGAGCTTGTTGAGGCCTAATCATGACAGAGCGCCTTTGAGGATGCAACTTAGGTTGAACCCGTACATGTGGTGAGGTGAAATCCGAAGGATAGTCTTCATTATACTCTCAGCATTAGTCATAGAGCCTTTTCCTTTATCCATTGCCCCATTCAGTGGCTGAGTCATTTGAACCACCATATTCCTTTGGGCTTCTATTATTTAGTCCCTCATATGTTGTTGGATTTTTACCAACTGCTCTTGCAGCTGATCTTGCACGTCTCTCTGGAACTATTCGAGTCTTTGATCTATATTTTTTTTTGTCTTAGCTAGAGTACCGTACCGATGTTTAGTTTCCAGATTTTCCTCCTCTCTCTATTTCTCTTTCTGTGATAATTTCAACTAATTAGGCTCTCTCTATGGACTTAAATGCATATGATGTGATGTAATGTAAATGCATGAAATGCAATGCAAAGGAATGAAATGCAAAAAGAGAGGTGTTGATTCTGAATTCAATTCTATTAAAAAAACTTTAGTAGAAAATAAATTTCTTTACACAAAACGGATTACATATGCGGCTTTGTCCTCATAGTCCAAGTGAAAACATCAATCCCCTTCTTCGCAAAGGATGTTATGGTCGTGTCCCATGAACTTTCCCAATAGATGCCTCTTCTAGCTCCTTGTTACTTGATCCAGGTCGTGACTCTTCACCCACTTATTTCTATAAAGCTCGTGAGCCTCTTCAAGAAAGCCAAGACGTGGTGATTCTTGAATAGTCTTTATCAGCTTGAATCTTTGGGCAATAAAATCTTGTTTTCCTTTATGGACTATCAGTCTTCTCTCGTCATGTTTACTTGGACTATATTCGGACGACCGCATAATAATACACTTTATCAAGAAATTCATTTTCTCATAACCAACTCTTCTATTTAGCAATCGAATTTGAATCAACACTCTTTTCTATGATGTGAATACAATGCAATCAAAACAAAAGAAAACACGTTAGTACAAGAGAAATCAATAACAAAATAGAGTACCTATCAGGGTGACCACTAGGGTTCAATATAACTCTATCTACGGTTGGCTCTTAAGGATCACTATATGTGGCTTAGTTCTAAAGAGTGGGTACCTGAACCAACAGATTCCTCAATCCTCTCCCATTATAGGCTCATATGGATCGAGTTTAGTTCAGGGGAATACATTTCCCTATGGCTGCATGGAGATGAAAATCTCACAATGACATAGGTACGGATGTACCCCGAAAGCGATTCACTATCCTGCTCGGAGGTGAAAACCTCACGAAGGAGTAGCTTCTCACTCCCACTTAAAAGGATGTGACCACAACGGTCATGCAATGCAATGCAAAGATATTTTATAAAATTAGAACCACATGCAATAAAAAGGATAATAGTTTTTCAAAACAAAGTTTCAAATTTAGACAAAAGGACAGGAAATAATCAATTTTACGACTTGACTCTCTTATAGTCCCCAGTGGAGTCGTCAAGCTGTCGAAACCATTTTTTAAGTTTTTTTTAAAAAAATGGGGATCGACTTTAAAAACGAAAATGGAGTCGCCACCAATTCCTTTTTGCTTAGGTGTGATCGGATCACCTTATAAAACATTTTATTTCAAAACATTGATTTTGGCCTATGAAATTCAAGAAAACGGGTTCAGGAGTCGGTTATGTATGAGGAAGGATTAGCACCCTCGTAACGCCCAAAATTGATACCGAATTGATTAGTTATTGTCCTAATGTCGAAAATTCGAAAAGATTTGAAAACATGATTTCTTTAAAAACTTGAACAATTTGAATTGGAACTTGAGATTCCTTTGTTCTAAAAGAATACAAACATCACACCCAGCACGTTAGAACATGATGTTTTAAACTCTCGTAGCCAAAATCATCTTATGATTTACAAAATTCATTAAAAGGATATTTAATTATTTAGTCAAACGGAAAATCGAAACCCAGCACGTTAGGGCACTATTTCCCGAATTTCTAAACACAAAACATTTCCTTATTTAATAAAAACTTTTGGATAAAATGTAGTAATTATAGGAGATAGATATTTTAAACAAAGATTTAAAAATAACATTAAATTATTACAAAAGTGCAATTTACTAAAGTTACAAGTCATATTAACAATTAGTACTAACATAAACAATTAAGTAAAAGAATGACAAGCAATAATAATGTTAAGGTAAATAAAGATAATGGAAATTTTTTTAATTGAACAATCAAAATAAAAAATATAGAGTAGATAATAGCAATTTTAAAAGAATCTATGAAAAATTTAAAAAAATTATTCACAAGATTAAATTCATGTATAAAAAATAATAATATAAGGTAAATAATATACTCAAAACAATTAATGAATATTATAACAATTTTTAAAAATAAAAAGAATATAAATGATATGGATAAATAAAAAAGTTAAAAAATGCATAAGTCAACCTAACTCCCATAATATGAGGATCCAACGAAATTCCTCTACCAAAATCTAACTTCGAGCGGAAGCAACTCAAAAAGAAACGAAGATGAGCGAAGAACAAAATAAGAACAAGCCACAGAAAATAAGAATGCAAAAGAGAGAAATTTGAGTGAATGCTCTCAAGAATTTTTATTACTAAAAACTCAAGTGTGTTTTACAATGAAGGGAGAGGCCTCTATTTATAGTTGAGCCTCCCCAAATCCAACGGTACAGATCAATTATATCAACGGCTAAGATTAAAAGGTATCTACAAATTAAATATCTAAGATTACAAAATTATATCTTCTAAGATTGCATACCATATCTTCTAAGATTGCATATCATATCTAAAATTTGCATATCATATCTAAGATTGCATACCATATCTTCTAGGATTGCATATCATATCTAAGATTAGCATATTATATCTAAGATTGCAAATCCTTGAAGATTGTGTTCCCATATACGTCAAGCTTGTAGATAGACCTTCAATCTTTTAATGGGTCATTCCAATCGGGCCAAATGATATATTTTAGACTGGACTTGAACTTTATTTTATTATTTTGGGTTTATTATTTTTTGTATGGGCCCGGGCTAAATTGGCCTATTATAGATTTCATTAATAGATTTATGTTACAATTTTTTATACAATAAACACTTTTTACATTAAAGATATAATGAACATTTTTAACTAATAAACTAAATATCAAGTTAGTATTGATTTTAATGTAAGTATTGAGTGGGTGGAGCCAGCCATATTTGTTATCATATTAGGATAACAATGGCAATGGAAGAATGGGGAAATTTTGTTGAAGAAAAAAAGTAAGAAAATGGACAAGTATGAATAGTAATATGTGGAAGCTGGCTTTGATGGCAAAAGGGGGAGGGTCCCAACATCTATATATATATACAAACGTGATGATGGGTCAGCCAACCCACAATGGGTAATTGATTGAAAGGCAAAAATAAAAAAAGGATTGCTAGCTGGATCTTTTGGTGGTGGGAAGGAACTGCCACCAATTTAGACCCCTTCCAGTTGGGGAAAGCAACGCCTAACAATAAATTCTAACCTTTGAGGTTTGAATATCATTCTTTTTTATTTTCAAAACATATGTAATTATTTATATTAAATAAATTTAAATAAAAGTATTTGATAAATTTATATGCGAATCTCAACAATTTCTAAATCGAGACATCTATTTTAAGCATAGAGAGAGAAAGAGGGTTAGCAAAATTTGGTGGTAAAGCCCATCTAGCTGTTAGAAAAGTGGGGGTTGGAAAATGATGTGTATGATTTGGTCATTGACCCTACTATATCAAATGAGCAAAGTTCATGATAGTTCTTGTCCAACACTTGGATTATTTCAGAGTTGGATATTTCTTTTTCACATTTTTAAATTGAAATCTTATTTTGAAACATTAAATTCTTTGACTCTGTCCAATAAGCTTTGTTGGATTTTGATGTGCTTTCTAACTAATGGCTAGCTGTAACACTCTAAATCTGGCCTAGACGTTATGGTCATATCTGGCGATGTCACACGATAGTGTTTTTGAAACCTCGTTGTTACGATGAAAACATTCCATGTTATTATCTTTAGTAAACTTTTGTTAGAACTTATGAAGTCGTCTTTATTCATTTAAAACATTTGTTTTGAAACATCCTCGTTATGAAGCTTTAATAAAAGCGATCTAGTGATCATGCGTTTAGAAATTACTTTAACTTTTGAAAACCGAATTTCTACCTCGACAGGTATAAATCCATAAAGTAAAATAAATAAATAAAAATCCAAATTTAAAACCAAAGTCTCGGAGGGTCCTTAAATTACAACCCAAATAATCAAAAATAATCAAATCATAAATCGTAAATTGAAAACTGTGAAGTCCAAAAATTACTGTGGTTACTGTTGAGTCCTTCGTCACACCGATCCGTCTAAGTGTGGGGATTACTTGTGCACATTAAACAAAAAAGGTGAGTTGCGTAAACTCAGTGTGTAATCCCACAGAAACAAACGAACAATCAAGATTCACGAGGCACGATTGAAACGATCTTGGGCCTAAGCCCTTTTCGAGATCGATGATAGTTTGGGCCTTAGCCCATCTCAAGACAATGTCAAAATGCGTAGGGTCTTAGCCCATCACAATATCGAGAGTGATATGATTATGCAAGAGCAAAATCCTACCCAACCAACCTCTACACACCATATCCATCCAACCCTACACTCCATGTGGAGATATAATCAACCCACCCATCCTTACATTCCAAGTAGTACCAAGAATGCGCACTGTCTGATGGTTTGCAAATGAAATGCTAGTAAATTAGGCTTAAAGCCTTTCAGTACACTTCCTCCGAATAACAACCCCCAACCCAATGCAATGCAACACACAATGGACGACATGCAATTTCAGCACATATATTCAGTTCAGATTTTCAATCAATTTCACACATTTAGGGGTCTAAGTAGCGCTTACTGACCCTACAGTATGTTCACAGTCGACTTGGGCGACCCGTGCAACCTTAAAAACATTTCGGTAAAAATGGGTGCACATCCCATGTGATCTGCCCGTGTGGCCCACTCGACCCAAATTGGCCTAGGCCATGTGGTTCATTTTTAAAGTAACCCATGCTAGCTCAATACTCATATGTTTTCACTATTTACTTATATGTTCATTCAGAGCTGTCTACTTGAGTCATTATCACTAAATTATTTATATCTTCAGCTACAGAATTTCAAATTAAGATCCACTTGATGTTTTTAAAACTAGACTCAAATACCTTTCTACCATAAAATTTTCAGAATTTATAGTTTATCAAATAAGTACAGTAAAATCTTTAAAGTTATCCCTATTCTGCTATTTGACAACTTCATCCTTTCCTTACTAAAAATTATTTATCTCTTAGTACATAATTAAATGATGTTTTCGTTCGTTTTTCTTGAAAATAGACTCATTAAGGATTTAAACATATAAATTTAAGCCCCTAATTATTTTTTTACAATTTTTGATGATTTTTCCTAAGTCGAGCAGGGAACCGAAATCATTCGACCTTGTCTCACAAAATTTATTATATCTCATGATTTACAATTTTATTGTTTACACTATTTCTTCCATGAAAACCAGACTCAATAAACTTTAATTTCATATTTTATTCAACCTCTAAATCAATTCCCACTATTTTGATGATTTTCAAAGTTAGACTCTGTCTTTGTCCAAAACTATTTTAGTGCAAAATGTTGATTTCCAAGTTTATAACACCCTTATTTCCTTTCTCTACAATTTTTCGTATCATTTTCTCTTATTTCTCTTATTGCTCGATAGCAAGCAATTTTGGCTTTTCGTCGAGTCCTATTTTCTGCGTTTCGGGTACACACTTGGTATCGTTTTTGATGCGTAAGCACTCCGAAGCCTCTAGAACCTAAAAATCAACCACTATATCTCCAGATTAATCACTTAATTAGTTTTTAATCAACCAATTTCAGAAGGAACTCGACTAAAAACCTAGCAAAACCCTTATCTCGCTTGAGTAACCACGACTTTGCACAATCACAGTGTCAATTCAAAACCACCAGCCCCTTGATTAACTCCTAAACACCAAAAATGAATCCTTCTTTTAGAGACTAACCAAGAACAATTCACAATAGACAAAACCGTTACTTATCAAACACGTGCAACCAACGATGAACAACCGAATCAATTGGGAAAAAAAAAAAACGGAAGGGAAAAAATAATGGAAATTTCGGCAACAACTAGGGGAAAGAATCGGCAGAAGAGGGAAAAAAAAGAAGAAGAAGAAAACATTAGAAAAAGTGTGGGGAATTGGAAAGAAAACCAAAACTCTACTTTTTTTTCTTTTTGCAACAAAAAGATAATCAGATTATTTTCTGATAACCTCTCCCCAATTATCTCCTAAAATCACTCCCTATTAACCCACTAAAACACAACTACTCAGAATTTTGCCCCAACACAACTCTTAGCCGAAATTGGAGCAAAAATACTATCTCCACGCCATCACAAAGAATTGAACACAAGGCCTCCAACACTCCACTTAACCACTAGACCAGCAGGCCCATTCTATTATATACTTATTAACGATTAAATAAAAGCCTATTGACCAAAGATTGGACTTTATTCATAAAAATACCAAAATTTGCCCAAGTTATGGCTTGAACTTGGGACCTCTCACACACTCCCAGAATACTTAACCACTCAAACAAACAGATATTTGTATCATACATCCACAAAAACAAAAATTTAAGTTTTTGGGGCGTTACACTAGCTACTATAAATTGTTTTATTTGGACGCGGTTAGTATGGTATCAATGAATGTATTATTTTTGTTTTAATATTAATATATATGATATTGATGTGTTTCAATGTATCATTTCAATTTTATTAATATTTTTTTAAAATATTTTTCATATATATATATACTATGTTGAGGCAAGATGTGAGAATTTGAGTTGAGCGGCACTTGACAGTACCCACTACTGGTTGCCACTGAGGTAGTTTATTACTTGCCTTATTTGGTTTGACAATTTAATGAAAAGAATTTTTAGATTTGTTAATATACTTTTATATTGAAGATATTATGGTCCATCTATAGAAATCAATAATTAGCTTTTGAAAATTGAATTGGATGCAAGTGAATCAATTTAACCCTTGGAATGTGGAAATTCGATTGAGATTACATTGTTGAATTTAGAGAATCATATCTTTGATTGATTATGCTCTGATTGTTAATGATGCAATAGCTATTTTCAATGAGTTATTTTGTATTCACTTATATTCTATGTTAGCAAGCTGAAAATTGATATATATTTTGAGGCTTGTTTAGGTTTTGTATAAGAACTTCCTGAGTGCATTCTAGTTTGTTCATTGAATAATTATTTTTGTGAGAGAGTACAAATAGTTATTGCAAACATTGTTGAGTGTTTCCTTCCCAAGTTCTTAATAAGAGGATTTAGAGGTGAGTGTTCTAGTGTTTAGGTATAAATGTGAAATCTCTATACTTGGAAAGTGATATATTGTGAATCACTTATTATATTATGGATTAAAAATAGTGGAATTACTTATTAAATTAGACTTTGCAAACGTAAGGAAACTGAACTACATAAACAAATTTTAGTGTTCTTTGTGTTTTTGTTTGCATAATTTTTGCAACACTAATCAATAGTGGCATTTGCAATCTAGCACTCCCATTACAATTTTGCATTACAAATCTAAATTTTCCATTATAATATTGGGACTAAATTCTAAAATTGTAAAAAGCACATGACATATTTTAACCTAAATATATTTATACAAAATATTGATTTTAAAATTTTTAATTATATGGTTGTATTTTATTTTTAAATATAATTGTAAAAAAAGAAGAAGTAAAAATTAAGTTGAAGTACGAAAGGTACGAAGGGATATGCATTGGAATGGAAGGCTAGCTACTACCTTGGCTATCGGGGATTGTTGGTAGCTTCATTTTATTTTCTGATTTGGGTGTTTTGGTTTACCAATTGAATTGGGCTCAATCAACTACAAGCAAATGGGCTTATTTTGTTCAACTCTTCTGTTGAAACAAGCAAAGTAGCCTGCAAATTTACGGGTTTGGGAACCAGGGTTTTGAAGAGATGGCAGCTACAATTGCAGCAAGATCTTCATTTCTTCGTCCAGTCTTAAGAACATCAACATCAACATCAACAGCATCAAGAATCTCATTTTCGGTCCAATTTTTCACTTCGTTCCACTTCCACTCGTCTTTCTACCGGCCTTTCTCCATACTTTTTTAAAATGTTTCTTTGTTAATAGAATGAATTGGTTTTTTTTTTTTTTTCCTTATATATGTTACTGTACGGTGATTTTGGTTCCTTTGGGTTCTGTGTTAAAGGTTGGTTCGACGAGCATTGAGCACTCTTCAACCGGTTCACAGTGCGGTTGCATCGGCTTGCCTTGTTTCCAAGCTTCCCCGTGATGCCAACAATTGTGCTGAAGGTATCGATTTTTCTTGGTTTAGGCACTTTTATACCACATCCATTGCTGAAAATTCCATAATTTGAACTAGGGTTTAGCTTTATTTAGCAGTTTTTGCACTTTAAGCCACCCAACAGCAGCTAGAAAGTTATCACTTATCATAAATGGAGCACTATTAAATATCAGCCAAAGGGTCGTACATTCCAATGCTGATCTTATTAGCACTTTGGCAATAACAGGCCAGTGCATTCGAGAATTACATTATTTGGGTTTAGCTCTGTGTGAAATCTATTGCTTGAGTAGAAGATAGATGATTGGTTTATTAAGTACCATTTTATAGTAACAAGGAGACGGTTCATCCTCTCAAGTTGCTTGTACTGTCTGGATATCATCATAATTTTCAAGTCATTTGGCAGACAATAAATTCATCGTTTATTGATTAGATCTATATGCAATCGACTTTAACTACGATTTGCCTTTTTGCTTATGGCAGGTCAATTTGCTAACTATCCTAGTCCCATCTAACAGCAAGTGCATGTAGAAGTGGTGCTACTTACTTTGTTTTGTACATCAGAATTCAGCTTTTCAGGATCAATTGGCTTGTAATCTGTTTATTTAAGATACTCTTGAGTATCTCCTCTTTGTTTTGTGATGATTTTAACTTGGCTTTGGGTGATGGTTCTTTTGCTATATGTTTTAAATCATCTAAATAGATAGAGAAATGAATCCAATTTTGTATCCAGTTTTGATCTGCTGGATGTTGGTGAATGCTACCGGTACTTTATTTTTGTTGATTGATACAACTATATGAGTTCTAATTTCTAAAGATGTTTCAACTAGAAAAATCTTGTTGTACTTGCTTCAGACATATACCTATCTTTGACACTCACTTGAATTCAGGTAATCATTGCAAATATTAGTGCCTTTTTTAGCTGAATTGTGAAGTGCCTGTGTGGGGAAACGAACTGGAAAATTCAAGAAACAGGGAGAAGAGAGGAAGAATACAGAGAAGAAGAGAAAAAGAAGAATTCAAAAATCTGATTCACTTTTGGCCTTACCGTTTCTTTGTTCTTAGTGCCAATATAAGGTGGCAGCTAACAACAGACTATCGAAACACACTGTTTCAGTAAACAAACAAAACACAGCGTACACTAAAGCTTATTAAAAACAAATAAAACGCATCGTTTTCTGTATGGAATTAAACGTGCATGGTGAGAATAACGATACGTAATAACGGTACGTAACAATACTCTGCCCTAGAAGAAAATCCTTGTCCTCAAGTGTAACAGTCCGAATTCGACCCTAATTGGAATAATGGTCTTGGGACCATGAATCCGAGTCAGTAGAATATTTTAATATTTCATATTAGGTCTAAAATCTATGATTGAGCATGTGTTAAATTTTGGTGATTTAATTTACTTATTTGAGTGAGTAATTTGACCAAAGGACTAACTTGTATAATGGGTAAAAGTGACCTTTTAATGGATTTAGTGTTAAATGCATATGACTTTATAAGGTGAAGTCCTTAAAGGACAATTTAGCCAATGTTATGATGGTGGACGGCAACATGATGGAATTGTGATTTAGAATATTAGTATTATTATAATATGTTTTGGTGGTTGAAGAATAAATAAATATTAGTATAATTTTAACACATAAAATAATAAAACATAGTGGAAAGAAAGAGAAGGCACCTTGTTCATCTTCTTGGCGAAATTTGAAGAAAGAAAACTCCATTTTGGAGCTTGAAATTGACATTTGAAAGCTCAATTAGGGGTATGTTTTATGCTTAGTTTTCAATTGTTTTTGCATTTTTGGAATGGTTGTTTTGAATACTATATAACCCATGGTGAAATTTTAGAGTTTATGGCACTTTTATATTCGGCCATTGAAGCATTTTAATAGTAAATAATGGTTGTTGATAGATTATTAAGTATAAAGCTTAAACTATCATGTTTATTATTTGAAGTTTGAGTGAAATTGATTGTTAAGGGTTAAATCAAAAAAATGAAAATTTTTGAAGGACTAAATCATGAATTAAATAACATGCAAGGCCTTGTATAAGGTCAATGAGTATTCGGCCTAGGGAATATGTGATTGAAATTGGTGAATTTTGTGTGGTGTCCAAATTGGACTAATTTGTAAAAGTGTGAAATAAAGGGGGCAAAATTGTAAATTGCTTATTTATATATATATTGGGACCAAAATTGTTATAATGTGCTTAATTGAGTTTAATTTAATTCATTTAGATCAAGAACAAAAGGAGGTAGGATTGGATCGGGGAAAAAGTAAATTGATCGACTAATCGGAAAGTTGAATTGGTGACTACTTGAGGTAAGATCTTAAGCATTTGAATTTAATTGAACTCAATTTAGTTTCATGTACTTATGTTGGATAATTGTGGCATATAAATCATTATTATGCTGAATGGAATTGGTAAATTTAGCTTGATTAGCCGAACCTAAAGGTGAGGGAATGAACATGTTTAAGTGGAAGAATGAGGTGATTATGGTTGCGGATAACACGATAGACTAATGGCTAAAAAGGGTAGAAATTTTGCCATATGTATAGTGAAATGCCGAATGCATTAGTAGGAGTTAAAATGTATGGTTTTGGTATGTATATCTCATTTAGTGAGTTTAATTGCTATTGATTATTAGAGAATATGTATGTGAATCACATTAGACAATAGCAAATAAACATTGGCACTATGTGTGCGAGTTTATACCGAAACCTTCGTGTGCAAGATCGGTCGGGTAGCACTAAGTGTGCGAAAATGGGTAAGTAACGGCACTAAGTGTGCGATACGTTACGTTTATAATTAGCACTAAGTGTGCGGAGTTAACTACTAACAACACTATGTGTGCGATATGTGACCAAATTAAATAATATGAGAATATAATGATTTGAGATTAGTTGGGATGTGCTGTGTTTATTCAATGTTTTTTTCATGTATGGAAATTCGGCAATGGGTATTACTCTGTGTTACATAGTAACGAATGGTTCGAAAAATCGAAGTATACTCAAGGTAAGTAATATTTACTTATGATATAAAGTTGAATAGTGGTTGAATGTTGTTGATTAATTACTTTGCCTTGAGATGTATAAGACTTAATTTATATGGTGGTTATGAGCCTAATTATGTGGATTAGCAAACAACTTGAGATGAATGTAAAGAAGAAGAGTTATTTCCTTATGAGTTCATACATGCTTATGTGAATGTATTCATTGCTTAAGTCTTATTAAGCTTTGGAAAGCTTACTCTATTTTGATTAATTCTTGTGTGTATAGGTTACTTTGGAAAGCTCGATTTTGTGCTTGGGATTTGTCTCAGAAGTTCACCATATTATCATCTCTTTTGGGTATACTTTGTTTTGAAGTAGTAAATTATGTTTTTATAGCATGTATAAGCTAAGGTATTTTGGAACAATGTCAACGATGTATATATATACTCATGCCATGCGAAAATGGCTAAATTATAGTTATTTGGTCTTGTTTGAAGTCGGCCTTGATGTTTGTTAAAATGAAAGTATAATCGTATCGTCTTTGGAGATGGAATACATAATACATATATATATAGACACCTATTGAGTATCATAGCAAGATGTCGTTATTATACATAATTATATGATGCATGTTCGATTATGTGGATGATACATTGTTAAACTTGCCAATGATATATTATGAATGTGGTAGGTTGTTTAGTTAGGTTGTTGGCATATAAATTCTTGTGCATATTTGGTCTTGCAAGTGCCTTTAGTAACTTGATTAAATTGTGTATGTGTACGGACATGAGAAGCATTAAATGACTAGGAAATTGGTGTTAGAAATTGGGTTTCTTAGGTTCGGCCAAGTAAGGCTATAGTACATGTACATTTGGCTATTTTAATGAAACGATTACATAACTCTTATTTTCATTTGTTTGATCAACATGGTTTTTAAGTGAAATTTGTACGAAGCATGATGGTTAGGCTAATGTGGTATTAATGACACATGTTGGTGCATAATTTTTTTTAAAAAAAAAAAGAAAGTTGAATTCGCATTATTATTTGGTCATGAAAGTTAACTGGGGTCTTGTTATGTTAAGTAATATCCTGTAACCCTAATCTGGCGACGGACATGGGTTAGGGGTGTTACATTTGATTGGTATCAGAGCTATGGTTTAGTCGATTCTTGGACTAATATAGCATCTGTGAGTCTAGCTATACATGCCGTAAAATATTTGAATGATAATATGATGACTTCTGACAGTGAAATGTATTTATTTCTTACATATAGTAATGGATTCGGATCCCGAGCAAGCGTTAGCTGACGATGTCGAGAGTGTGGCGCCTATTCCCGCACAAGGGATCGCGTCGGAAGAATCTCGACCTGCTGCGAGTGGCCCAGATGAGAGGGTAAAGTAGGCCTTCCATAATATGATGAACGATTGGTTCAGTCATTACTTACGAACCACTCCGAATGTTCAACCACCCTTAAATCCGAATGTTCCCCCTGCAACACAAATTGTACCTCCAGTTACTAATCTTGAAAGAGTGACTAAACCTCCCGTTGATCGTATTAGGAAGCACGGAGCTCAGGAATTTAGAGCCGAGGATGATGATGACGCTGAGCGAGCTGAATTTTGGCTTGATAACACCGTTCGTGTTTTCGATGAATTATCTTGCACACCCGATGAATGTTTGAAGTGTGCTATATCTTTGTTACGGGATTCTGCTTATTACTAGTGGAACACGTTGGTGTCAGTTGTCCCGAAAGAAAGGGTTACTTGGGACTTCTTTCAGACTGAATTTCGCAAGAAGTACATAAGTCAGCGTTTCATCGACTCCAAACGTAAAGAATTCCTTGAGCTTAAGCAGGTCGTATGATCAGATCTCGAATATGAGCGTAAGTTCATGCGACTTAGCCGCCACGCTCATGAGTGTGTCTCGGCAGAGGTCGCTATGTGCGGAAGATTGAAGATGGCCTGAATGAAGATATCAAATTGTTGGTTGGTATACTTGAGATTAATGAGTTCGTCGTGTTACTCGAGCGAGCTTGTAAAGCTGAAGACCTGGGGAAAGAAAAACAGAAAACAAAGCTAGATTCAAAATATGTTCGAAAAAGATCTGTGAGTAAATCTTCACAGTCGGCATTGAAGAAGTTCAAGAATGATGGTAGCCGGTCCAGACCTAATACCGGGATTTCTATACGAGAGTAGCCACCAGTGAGTTCTCGGGCTACGTCAGTGGCTAGTGTGGGCGACGCTCGATCGACCAAACCCGACTGTCAGTAGTGTGGTAGACGACATTTTGGGGAATGTTGGGGTAAATCTATTAATCGCACTTGTTATAAGTGTGGTTCTAGATCACTTCATCAAGGGCCTGGGTGATGATAAGAGTAATACTCGAGTGCGAGACCAAGTGGCACTGACTAGAGACAGACCTTCCCGAGTTGGTAGAGGTAGAAGTGGTATTGGAGGGGACTCTTGATGTAGCTATTAGATCGAGAACACGTGTACCGGCCGGAGCTTATGCCATCCGTAATAGAGAGGAAACCTCAACTCCGGATGTTATTACTGGTAACTTTTCACTCTTTGATACTAGTGTCACTGTATTAATTGATCCCGATTCAACTCATTCGTATGTGTGTGAAATCTAGTGACCAAACAAGACTCTACTGTTGAGTCTACTAAATTTGTGATTCGGGTTTCAAACCCCACGGTCGTTTCGTATTAGTAGTCAAAGTATGTAAGAATTGCCCTTAATGATTGAGACATATGTTTTTGGTGATTTGATGTTACTACCTTTTGATGAGTTTGATATTATTCTCGGCATGGATTGGTTGTGAGTTCATAATGCGATAGTTGATTGTAGACGAAAGACTATGGATTTGAGAGGTCCGAATAACGAGAAAATTGAATTGAGTCGTGATTTGAGTGGATTACTTTGTGATATCTCCAATGTTGGCTCGACGGTATTTAAAAAGGGTTGTGAAGCCTACCTAGCATATGTAATTGATAGCAAGGTTACTGAAAGGAAGATTGAGTTTGTACCGGTTGTTAGTGAATATCCGGATGTATTCCGGAGGAATTACCGGATCGCCGCTTGAGTTCATGAGGTAGAATTTGGGATTGAGTTAGTGGGGGACTACCCGATTTCAATAGCTCCATACCGAATGACACCAAGCTCAATTAAAGGAATTAAAGACTCGATTGCAAGAATTAATGAGATAGAGGATTCGCGGACCATAAAGAACAAATACCGCTATCAGATATTGATGATCTATTCGATCGACAAGGGAGCCTCGTGTTCTCGAAAATTGATCCGAGGTCGGGTATTACCGATTCATGAGTTAGAGTTGGATATTCAAAGCGCATTTTGAACGAGATATGGTCATTATGAGTTTTTGGTGATGCCATTCGGGCTTACTAATGCCCCTGCTGTTTTCATGGATTTGATGAACCAGGTATTCAGACCGTATTTAGATCGGTTTGTAGTTGTGTTTATTGATGATATACTGATCTATTCGCGAAATAAGACCGAGCATGTTGAGCATTTGAATTTGGTGCTGCAAATTTTACGTGAAAAACAGTTATATGCAAAATTCAATAAGTGTGAGTTTTGGCTAAGTGAAGTTAGCTTCCTAGGACATGTTATATCGGCATCAGGTATTCGAGTTGATCCAAGTAAGATTTCGGCCATACTTGATTGGAAGCCTCACGAAACATTTTCAAAATTAAGTAGCTTTACGGGACTTGCGGATACTATAGAAGATTCGTGAAAGGATTTTCTATGATTGCGCACTCAGATGACCAAATTGTTGCAAAAGATGTGAAATTTGAGTGGTCGGAAAGGTGTCAACAAAGTTTCGAAGCATTTGAAGACCTTGTTAACTAAGCTCGATACTTACTCGACTGAATCGGTAAAGAATTAAATGCGTCTATAGTGATGCATCTCTAAATGGCCTAGGTTGTGTATTGATGCAAGGGGTAAAGTTATAGCTTATGCATCGAGACAGTTGAAACCTCACGAGAAGAATTATCCAACTCATGACCTTGAATTGGCCGCTATAGTATATGCTTTGAAAATATGGCGACACTACCTTTTGGTGAGAAATGCCACATCTTCTCGGACCATAAGAGTTTAAAGTATTTAATGACTCGAGAGAGATCGAATTTGAGACAACGAAGATGGTTGGAGTTGTTAAAAGATTATGAGCTTGTAATTGATTATCATCCAGAAAGGCTAATGTAGTTGTTGATGCACTCGATTGAAAATTGTTATTTGCTCTGCGTGCAATTGAATGCGCACCTAGCTATGTCCGATGATGGTATTCTCACATTTGAAGTAAAAGCGAGACCATTGTTTGTGCAAACAAATCGGGGAGGCTCGGAGATCGATGACGATCTCAAAGAAAAAGAAGACTTTGTGATGCAAGTGTGAATTGAATTTTTTTAGATGACGAAGGATGCCTACGGTTTAGGAATCGGTTATGTGTGCCTAAGAACTCGAGTTAATTGAATGATTTGTGAAGAAGCTCACAATAGCAAACTATTGATTCATCCGGGTAGCACAAAATGTTTAATGACTTGAAACAACATTCTTTGGTGGCATGGAATGAAACGCGACATCTACGATTTTGTGTCAAAGTGCTTGGTATGTCAACAAGTGAAAGTTGAACATCGGTACCTTGGGACTACTTAAACCAACTTTAATACAGAATGGAAGTGGATCGAATCACGATGGATTTTGTATCGGGTTTGCCGTTGTCACCGAGCAAAAAGGATTCAGTCTGGGTTATTGTGGACAGATTGACAAAAGCAGCTCATTTCATCCCAGTGCGTACTGACTTTTCACTTGATAAACTAGCTGAGCTCTACGTATCGCAGATTGTGCGGTTGCATGGAGTACCGATATCTATCATTTCAGATCGTGACCCGAGATTTATGTCGCGATTTTGGAAGAAATTACAAGATACTTTAGGTACTAAACTACATTTTAGTACAGCTTTTCACCCGCAGACCGATGGTCAATCCGAGCGAATCATTCAAATACTAAAGGATATGTTGAGGTGTTGTGTCCTTGAGTTCGAAGGTACGTGGGAGCGGTACTTACCTTTGGTTGAATTTGCTTATAATAATAGCTTTCAATCTAGTATTAAAATGGCACCTTACGAAGCTTTGTACGGTCGTAAGTGTCGTACACTATTGTTTTGGACCGAGCTCAGTGAAAACAAAATACACGGGGTAGATCTAATTAAAGAGGCTGAACAAAAGGTAGCATTGATCCGGGATAGTTTAAAAGCTGCATCAGACCGTCAAAAATCATATGCCGATTTGAAGCGTAAAGACATTGAGTTTCATGTTGGAGATCGGGTATTTTTGAAAGTCTCACCATGGAAGAAAGTACTAAGATTCGGTCGTAAATGAAAGTTGAGTCCAAGATTTATTGGACCGTTTGAAGTCACGGAACGTATTGGGCGGTTGCCTCTGATTGCGGTTGCCACACGAGTTAGAGAGGATACATAATGTCTTTCATGTTTGATGCTCCGTAGATATCGGTCGGATCCTTCAGATGTGATTAGCCCGACGGAAGTTGAGATTCACCCGATATGACCTACGAGGAGGAACCGATTCAGTATTTTGACTCGGAGACAAAGGAATTAAGAAACAAGAAAATTCCTTAGTAAAAGTGCTATGGCAAAAGCACGGGTTTGAAGAAGCAACTTAGGAATTGGAGGAGACTATGAAAGAACGCTACCGAACCTTTTTATCGGTAAGATTTTCGAGGACGAAAATTTCTAAGGGGAGAATTGTAATAAATCAATTCGACCCTAATCGAAATGATGGTCTCGGGACCATGAATCCGAGTCAATAGAATATTTTAATATTTCATATTAGGTCTAAAATCTATGATTGAGCATGTGTTAAATTTTGGTGATTTAATTTACTTATTTGAGTGAGTAATTTGACCAAAGGACTAACTTGTATAATGGGTAAAAGTGACCTTTTAATGGATTTAGTGTTAAATGCATATGGCTTTATAAGGTGAAGTCCTTAAAGGACAATTTAGCCAATGTTATGATGGTGGACGGCAACATGATGGAATTGTGATTTAGAATATTAGTATTATTATAATATGTTTTGGTGGTTGAAGAATAAATAAATATTAGTATAATTTTAACACATAAAATAATAAAACATAGTGGAAAGAAAGAAGGCACCTTGTTCATCTTCTTGGCGAAATTTGAAGAAAGAAAACTCCATTTTGGAGCTTGAAATTGACATTTGAAAGCTCAATTAGGGGTATGTTTTATGCTTAGTTTTCAATTGTTTTTCATTTTGGAATGGTTGTTTTGAATACTATATAACCCATGGTGAAATTTTAGAGTTTATGGCACTTTTATATTTGGCCATTGAAGCATTTTAATAGTAAATAATGGTTGTTGATAGATTATTAAGTATAAAGCTTAAACTATCATGTTTATTATTTGAAGTTTGAGTGAAATTGATTGTTAAGGGTTAAATCAAAAAAATGAAAATTTTTGAAGGACTAAATCATGAATTAAATAACATGCAAGGCCTTGTATAAGGTCAATGAGTATTCGGCCTAGGGTATATGTGATTGAAATTGGTGAATTTTGTGTGGTGTCCAAATTGGACTAATTTGTAAAAGTGTGAAATAAAGGGGGCAAAATCATAAATTGCTTATTTATATGTGTTGGGACCAAAATTGTTATAATGTGCTTAATTGAGTTTAATTTAATTCATTTAGATCAAGAACAAAAGGAGGTAGGATTGGATCGGGGAAAAACTAAATTGATCGACTAATCGGAAAGTTGAATTGGTGACTACTTGAGGTAAGATCTTAAGCATTTGAATTTAATTGAACTCAATTTAGTTTCATGTACTTATGTTGGATAATTGTGGCATATAAATCATTATTATGCTGAATGGAATTGGTAAATTTAGCTTGATTAGCCAAACCTAATGGTGAGGGAATGAACATGTTTAAGTGGAAGAATGAGGTGATTATGGTTGCGGATAACACGATAGACTAATGGCTAAAAAGGGTGGAAATTTTGCCATATGTATAGTGAAATGCCGAATGCATTAGTAGGAGTTAAAATGTATGGTTTTGGTATGTATATCTCATTTAGTGAGTTTAATTGCTATTGATTATTAGAGAATATGTATGTGAATCACATTGGACAATAGCAAATAAACATTGGCACTATGTGTGCGAGTTTATACGAAAGTAATGTGTGTGCAAGATCGGTCGGGTAGCACTAAGTGTGCGAAAATGGGTGCGTGAACGGCACTAAGTGTGCGATACGTTACGTTTATAATTAGCACTAAGTGTGCGAAGTTAACTACTAACAAAGACTATGTATGCGATATGTGACCAAATTAAATAATATGAGAATATAATGATTTGAGATTAGTTAGGATGTGCTGTGTTTATTCAATGTTTTTTCATGTATGGAAATTCAGCAATGGGTATTACTCTGTGTTACATAGTAACGAATGGTTCAAAAAATCGAAGTATACCCAAGGTAAGTAATATTTACTTATGATATAAAGTTGAATAGTGGTTGAATGTGGTTGATTAATTACTTTGCCTTGAGATGTATAAGACTTAATTTATATGGTGGTTATGAGCCTAATTATGTGGATTAGCAAACAACTTGAGATGAATGTAAAGAAGAAGAGTTATTTCCTTATGAGTTCATACATGCTTATGTGAATGTATTCATTGCTTAAGTCTTACTAAGCTTTGGAAAGCTTACTCTATTTTGGTTAATTCTTGTGTGTATAGGTTACTTTGGAAAGCTCGATTTTGTGCTTGGGATTCGTCTCAGAAGTTCACCATATTATCATCTCTTTTGGGTATACTTTGTTTTGAAGTAGTAAATTATGTTTTTATGGCATGTATAAGCTAAGGTATTTTGGAACAATGTCAACGATGTATATATATACTCATGCCATGCGAAAATGGCTAAATTATAGTTATTTGGTCTTGTTTGAAGTCGGCCTTGATGTTTGTTAATATGAAAGTATAATCGTATCGTCTTTGGAGATGGAATACATAATACACATATATATAGACACCTATTGAGTATCATAGCAAGATGTCGTTATTATACATAATTATATGATGCATGTTCGATTATGTGGATGATACATTGTTAAACTTGCCAATGATATATTATGAATGTGGTAGGTTGTTAAGTTAGGTTGTTGGCATATAAATTCTTGTGCATATTTGGTCTTGTAGTGCCTTTAGTAACTTGATTAAATTGTGTATGTGTACACGGACATGAGAAGCATTAAATGACTAGGAAATTGGTGTTGGAAATTGGGTTTCTTAGGTTCGGCCAAGTAAGGCTATAGTACATGTACATTTGGCTATTTTAATGAAACGATTACATAACTCTTATTTTCGCTATTTGATCAACATGGTTTTTAAGTGAAATTTGTACGAAGCATGATGGTTAGGCTAATGTGGTATTAATGACACATGTTGGTGCATAATTTTTTTTAAAAAAAAAAAGTTGAATTCGCATTATTATTTGGTCATGAAAGTTAACTGGGGTCTTGTTATGCTAAGTAATATCCCGTAACCCTAATCCGGCAACGGACACGGGTTAGGGGTGTTACATCAAGGATTGAACAAGGGAAATTTCTGACGAAAATCCTCCAAATTTTCCCAGGTAGCATCTTTTGGAAAAGTGTCGACCCATTCAATCAAAACATCGACAGTCGCATGATTTCTTTTCTTAACGAGACGTCTATCCAAAATCCAGATCGGTGTTTTAAGAAGAGCCCCATCAGAACCTACTGGAGGTATGGTGGGAGAACTGATAGCTGACCCAATGTGCCATTTCAATTGAGACACATGGAAAGTAGGATGAATCCGAATGGCAGGTGGTAAAGTTAAACGGTATGCGACTTGTCCCACCCGAGTTGCAACTGGAAAAGAGCCAAAATAGCGAGGCGAAAGCTTTTGATTCTTGAACTGGCATAACGAATGTTGGCGATAGGGCTGCAACTTCAGATACACCAAGTCACCCACCTGGAATTTTTGCTCTGAACGATGACGATCGGCCATTTGCTTCCTTCGATCCTGAGCACGAGCTAAATGGAATCTCAAGACCTTGCGCATGACCTCCTGTTGCTGCAAAGTACGATCAACCGAAGCCACTGAAGAAGCACCAGCTAAGTATGGTAAATGCAGAGGTGGGTCTTGTCCATAAAGGGCTGTATAAGGAGGGCACTGTAGAGCAGAATGATAAGTGGTGTTATACCACCATTCGGCCAGAGAAAGCCAGAAAAACCAAGCAGATGGTTTTTCCCCGGTCATACAACGCAAGTAACTCTCTAGGCACTTGTTAAGGATCTCCGTTTGGCCATCGGTTTGGGGGTGATAAGCAGTGGACAGTTTAATCTTAGCCCCCAAGTGTCTAAACAATTCTGCCAAAAATAACTCAAAAAAAATTTTATCACGATCGGAAATAATAGCTTCAGGAATTCCATGTAACTTGTAGATGTGATGAAGGAACTTGTTAGCAATGGTCGCGGTAGTAAATAGATGAGTGAGAGTAAGGAAGTGACCATATTTAGTCAAGCGGTCGACCACCACCAAGATGGTAGATTTCCCTTGAGACACCGGCAGCCCTTCAATGAAATCCATGCTTATGATGGCCCATGCACGATCAGGTATAGTAATTGGTTGTAAGAGACCCGGAGACGCAGCATAATCAGCCTTACAACGCTGATAAATCACACATTCACGAACCCATTATTTTACATCCTTAGAGAGACCCTTCCAATAGAGTAATGAAGAAATCCGATGACGAGTAGCATGAATGCCCGAATGTCCCCCCACAGCGTTGGTGTGAAATAAATCAAAGATCCATTTGTGTTGAATGTCCTTCCCCACTACGATCTTGCCCTTCCGACGGAGAAAAGTACCATGCCAAGAGTACTTGGGATGCATATGAGGTCGATTTTGAACCTCCTAACAAAAATGTGAGAGTTTGGCATCTTCAACATAAGAGCCAACGATTTGGGCCCACATATCAGACCAAGAAGTAGTTATACTACTTTTATATTATAAGAGGTGGGGAGTATCTTCATGTAGTCTCCTGGACAAAGCATCAGCCACAGTGTTTTGAGTGCCCTTACAATAAGCTATTGAATAATCGTACCCCAACATTTTCGCGACCCACTTCTGCTGATAAGGGGTAATTGCTTGCTGCTCGGAAAGGAACTTAAGGCTCTGGTGGTCGGTCTTAATGAGGAAATACTGACCCACCAAGTAAGAGTGCCATTTCTTCACGGCCAATAACACAGCTAGCATTTCCTGCTCATAGATAGACATGGCCTGGTATTTTACTCCCATTGCTTTGTTGAAAAATGCCACTGGTTTGCCATTTTGCTGAAAAACGACACCAACCCCTTGTCCACTAGCATCAGTCTCGACACAGAAGGTTTCATGGAAATTGGGTAACACCAATACAGGTGCTTGGCACACAATGAATTTTAAGTCGATCAAAAGCGGCCTGCTCCACAGTCGTCCAACGCCAAGAGATGTCTTTTTGTAATAAAGTAGTCAAGGGCTTAGCAATGACCCCATAATTGCGGATGAAACGCCTATAATAACCTGACAAACCAAGGAAGCCACGGAGCTCTTTGACCGACTTTGGAGGCAACCGGTCCAACACCCCAACCACTTTCGACCGATCCATACTCACAACTCCTCAAGCGATCACATGTCTCACATACTCCACTTGGGAAGCTCCAAAAGTACACTTGGGCCGTTTAGCATATAAGTGGTTTGACCGCAACACCTGGAGTACCTCCGACAAGTGGAACAAGTGATCTGTCCAACATTGTGAGTAAATGAGTATGCCATAAAAAAAACCAGCACTGATCTTCTCAGTAAGGGCCGAAAGATAGAGTTCATCAAGGCTTGGAAACTAGAAGGAGCATTGGTCAAGCGAATGGCATGACCAAGAATTCATAATGGCCGTCGTGAGTCTTGAAGGCGGTCTTGTGCACATCTGATTCCCTCATCCGAATCTGGTGATAGCCCGAACGCAGGTCCAGCTTAGAAAATAATTTTGCCTGCCCTAATTCGTCCAATAGTTTCTCAATTACCGGAATGGGGAACCGATCTTTGATAGTCAATTGGTTAAGCTTCCTATAATCGATGCAGAGTCTCCAGCTTCCATCCTTCTTCTTGACCATAACCACCAGTGAGGCAAATAGGCTATTGCTATCACGAATTATATCTGCATGTAGCATCTCTTGAACCAACCTTTCTATTTCAGTTTTCTGAACAGCCGGGTAGCGATATGGTTTAACTTTAACTACCTTAGTTTCATCAACCAATGGAATCTTATGGTCTTGTAGCCGAGGTGGAGGCAAGCCAACTTGAGTTGCGAAGACATCCTCAAACTCATCAAGAAGGACCTTCAGGTCATCAGCCACTTGAGATGGTTGTAAATTAATAGCAGTCTATTCGCGAAAAGTCAAAAGCATGGGATAGGGCCCATTGCCTACTAAACTCAAGCATTTGGCGAATTGAGCACTTGAAACTAGGTGAAATGCGTCAGGTGCTAAACCACGCATGAGACAGTCTTGCTTCTGATACTGAAATTGCATAGTCAAATTGGAGAAGTCCCAAGTAATTGGTCCAAGTGTTAATAACCACTGAATACCAAGGACCAAGTCAAAACCCTTAACTGATAATAGTAAGAAATCAATTTGAAAATGGTGCCCTTGTGCTGTCCAAGGAATGGCCCTACATAAGCCATGAGTAGAAAGTCGAACCCCATTAGCCACCATCACCTTCAGTGAAACCCTTGCTTCCACTGGTAATTGTATCTTTTTGGCTACTTTGTAATCAATAAAGTTGTGCGTACTACCTGAGTCTACCAACATTACCACTTCGGTATGCTCAATGATAGCTATAAACTGCATGGTCGTATGGCCCTGCAACCCTTGAAGCGAATGCAACGACAACACAGGACTACTTGGGACCTGATCCCCCAAGTCCAAGTGATCCGAATAATCCTATATTTCCTCCGAATTCAAACTCTTCACATCAGAGCCTTGTTCCCAATTCGGATCTATAACCAGTTGGAACACTTGAGACTTAGTGCATTTTTGACCCAGCGAATACTTTAGACCACACCAAAAACAAAGGCCCTTCCACCTTCGATCCTCTAATTCAGCTTGTGACAAAGACTTGGATGGCACTCGTTGTCCTCCATTTCCACTCACCGACCCCCCCACTGTTGTTGAAGATCCTACCTCTTGTAGCGGCCTAGGATTAGAAAATAACGGTTTTGAAGGCGTAAGTCCAGTGCCCCCAATAAATCCCTTCTTCACTGGTCCACAAACAATGCCTTTAACTTGTGGAGCTAGTTTATACCACTCCACCAATGTTTGAGGTGTAAACAATCTGACATATTGACCTATCTCTGGCTTCAAGTTGCTGATGAAAATACTTAATGCATAAGCTTCAGGTAAGCTCAACTGATTCAGTAAACTTAAGAATCCATCGTGAAATTGTTCAACAGATCCCTGTTGTTTAAAGATAACCAATTTTGCTATTGGATCGAGGAAAGAATCAGATCCAAACCTTTTCTTCAACCCTCGAGCATACATCTCCCATGATAAGTGATGCAATCCTCCATGCCTGTGCACAAAAAAGTGATGCCAATCTAAAGCACGTCCCTCCAGATGCAACATGACTACTCTCACCTTAGCGTTATCAACTACTCCTTCAGCCTCAAAGTACTGTTCTAACTTTGACCACCACCCCCTAAAATTATCACCATTAAATTGTGGGCAATCCATTCGAAAAGGAGCATTGCTAAAGTCGAGAGTGCCTCCCCTAGAAGGTGAACTTGAATGCCCTACTTCCGAAATTGGGGAGACTAATAGATGTTCTTTCACTGGGAAGCTAGGAGGAGAGCTTAAGATCCCCTTTCCTTTGGTCGTTCCCACACCCGTCACTGAAACGGGAGGATTCTGTCCAAAACACTGCTCAAACAAAGAGTGCAACTCAGATCGGAGTTCAGATCTTACCTCGAACGGACCTCAGATTTGATACCTTCCTGGAACTCTTTCAATCGTGCATCAATCTTAGCATCCAGTTGAGAAAATTCTGCTTGCAACTGGCTGAGCTCGCCTTGCATCAATCCAAGCTCTTTCTGCATTCTGGTCGTCACGTTGTCCCCCGCCATGGAAAACGAATTGGCTCTGATACCTTTGTGGCGAAACGAACTGGAAAATTCAAGAAACAGGGAGAAGAGAGGAAGAATACAGAGAAGAAGAGAAAAAGAAGAATTCAAAAATCGATTCACTTTTTGCCTAACTGTTTCTTTGTCCTTAGTGCCAATATAAGGTGGCGACTAACAATGACTATCAAAAACACTTATTTCAAGAACAAACAAACAAAACACGATGTACACTCGCTTATTAAAAACAAATAAAACGCATCATTTCTTGCATGGAATTAAACGTGCATGGTGAGAATAACGGTATGTAACAACCTGCACTTTGATTAACTGCTAATTTCTTTTCTAGAGATCTATTTTACATTGTTATAAGTAAATGTTGAATACGGGTATGGTTTATTTTTCCTAAAAGTTTACCAGGATTCTTGGAGGGACGAGCAAAACTCAATTTAACCAAAAATGGAAAAAAAATCAAATTAAGTTATTTAGTTTTTTCAAATCATCTCATAACTAATTTGATTTTTTGAGTTCAACGTGAGTTGTATTACAACTCAAATAACTTCAATGATAGATTGATGTAGATATCCATTATATTTATTAAAAATTTCAAAATAACATTCAAAAAATTTCAAAGTTTTATAAAAATTATAGATAATTTCAAAAATAAAAATCTAAAAATTATATAGAAGTGTTAATTTATAATTTTTTAAAAAATTATAAAATGGTAAATTGAGGTCCAAACAAGTAAATTATCAAATTAAGTTTATCATAATAAAATACTCTTCTTCTTCTTTTTTTTTCTTATTTTGAGTTTCAAATATATATGATATCAAATTTATGTGCTTTAGCTTGGAATTAGTCATATTGTTAACAAGATTTTAATTTGACATGCTTAATAGTTTTTAGTTTACTTTGAACAATTTCTTTTGACTCAATTTAATTTTATTTCAATTGACTTAATTCGGAAAAAAATATCAAATCAAGTTAAGATGATAAAATGAGATTCGCCAACTTAAATAACTAATAATCTTTTCATTTGACTCGATTCGATTGAACACTTACCTTACACATGTTGAACATAAGTACTAAAAGAAAAAAAAATGTTAGCATAGCTGGAGAGTAATGTGACAATGTGTGCGATTGAACTGAAACGGAAAGGAACCTTAATTAGAACGGTTTTGAGGTGGGTGGCACGATGATGTTTTAAGTGTTTCGTAGCCTTCAAGGGTCCTTATACGCACAAGCATACATGATTATAGATGTTCGAACAAAAGCTGGATATGAGAGAAAGCAGACTGGGATTACCTTTCTTGCTGCTTCACCTCAAGTGCTTGACAGGCTTTTAACAGCCATGAAAGAACTGGTTCCAGCTTTGTGGCTCCACAAAATATATAAAGGGCTATCATCCAAAATTGAAATAGTTGAAAAAGTAAGGACTCAAGTCCATGGCAGTATTGAATTATACTTGCCATACCTAGCAGCATCCTTGCCCCCCTTGCTAAAGGTCATACATATTGTGACAAGCAGAACTCAACCTGGGAAAATGAAAAGGAAGAAAAATGAAGAAAAAACTGTAAGTGAGAGAAATGCCCTAGAGTTCGGTGGATGACGAATCACTTCCCATTTTAATTTACCTTGAGAATAAAGCAGTTCTCTTTTTCTTGTGATCAGATTGCACCTGTGTTCTTACTTTCTGGGTATTGATTGAAAACCTTGTAATCTATGTATTTATGTAATTTCTGTGATATCGTTTCATATCATAATTGTTTTTAGTGTGTTGTATGCTAATTTGCATTTTGATGCATTAAATTTGTGTTATATAGATTATGATAGGTATGTCTTTTCTTGTCATATCTAATTTTGTGATTCATAGAAGTGAAGCGAAAAGGGATATGTTTTAAAGGATCTTCCGAGGTTTAATTATGAAAATTGTGAAGTTAGTCCCCTTCAATTTATCAAAATTTTGTCTCAGTGCTGAGAAGTTAGTCCAGTTGGTATACACTCGAACTTTGAATAGATGAGTTTGGCTACTTTGTTGCATATAAATTATTGAAGTGTTGATTTTTATTAATTTCATGCATATAAAATATTGAAGTGTTGATTTTCAAATTAACGATTTAATGGAAACGGGTTACCTAATCAACTAACTTCTCAATTTTCATAAAATATGACAATTGAATTATGACAAACTAAAAGGATTACTTCTCAATGTTTGTAAAGGAGAAGGATGAAATTTAAAATTAAACTAATCTTTCAATGTAAATTGTCTCATTTAGTGTCATTCCTTTTTACACCTTCAAAATTAGTATTGAGTTGACATTATTTAAATTTAAATATAAATTATGATCTCTGAATATATAAAAAAAATTAAATAATTTAAACATACCAATACTTATTTCGATATATATACATGTAAATGTGTCATAGGGTTAGACTTTCATTTTGCAATCTGTGTAACCTTAGGCGATTTCTTTGCTTAAAATGCGCCTAAGTCAACTTAACTCTCCCAAAGTCAGGATTCTCGCAGAAATCCTCCAAGACACCAAAATTATAGCGGAAGCAAACTCACAATGAAAGAAAGCACAAAAGAGCAGAATAGCCACAGAAAAGCAACGCACATAAAGTATTTGAGTAAATGCTCTCAATATATTCTTTCACTCAAAGAATACATAATAAAATGGATTCTAATGGATGATTACATGTAACCTCCCAAACCTAGCTTAGATGTTATTGACGAATTCTAAAGGCTAAGCCATTGAAATGGCCAAGTATATTCGTTTAGTTTAAAACCACTGTTTTGATCAATTTAGAAAACTTAGCGTGGTTGCTTTAGGTTTAAAACGTCAGATTAATAGGTCGTCTATAATTAAAGTCCAATTTATTTAAAAGTTGTGTTGTTTGAAAGATAGCTTAATTGTTTTTTGTCAAATTGCCTTTTTAAAACTCCAATTTACAATATTATGCTGTGGAAAAGGTGATGCCTTTAGTCTTATATGAAAACTGTGTTTTAGAAATTTTAAGCCAGTTTTTAGTGTCGGGTTAAAACTGGCTTATTAAATAAAGTAAAATTTAAAATTTTCCTTATTAAATAAAACCGAGACGAGACCTCCGTATGTCGATGTAACACCCTAAACTCGACCTAGACTTTATGGTCGAATCCGAAAGTGTCACAAGGTAGGGGTTTTGAAAACGGAGTTGTCTTTTCAAAACATCCACATTTTTAATTGAAAACACCGTTTACTTAGTCCATTTGCCAAAAACTTATTTTAACGGAAGCCTTAAAACAATTATATTTTGAAAATGCCGTCGTGTTTTAGGAAAACCTTTTTTTGCATATAAATTATCATTTTTAGAGGGAAGCGTTTTGTTTAAGCATGCAAGTTAACAACATAAAAACCAAAACCAATAGTTAAAAACCATAAAGTCCAGAGAGTCCCAGAATTACAAACTCTCAAATATAAACCAAAAATAATTAAGTTTTAACAATTTATGGTCGAATGGTCACCGCTGAGTCTCTACTGCATCGATCCACCTAAGTCATTGGATTACTTGACAAAACAGACAAACAAATGTGAGTTTACATAAATTTAATGTGTAACCCAACAGAATTAAGCATGCAAACATATAGAATCATATGCACAGTCAGATACAGATACAGATTCAGTTTCAGATTCAGATATGCAAAATCTTACCCCCTTTCTCTACACACCAACTCCGACCATCCCATCACACCATATGGGGTTAAAAACACCCACCCATCCCTACACACCACATTGTGCCATTTAGACACATATCAGATAATATGCAGCCAAGTTGCCAGAATAAAGGTGATTATGCCGAACAGAATACTTCCTCCACAAATACAAATCCCACCCCAATAACAGATACGGAATTTCAGATACAGATGTAACGAACTAAACATGCTTTATACAATTAACAAATATACATACATCAGTATAGTTATGTATACATTTAGTATCCTACTGAGATCAGTCTATTTGAATATCATAGCATGCAAATCAAGGTTAAATTAGCCCTTACCGACCCCACCGTAGGCCCACAGTTGATCGGAGCGACCCGTGCGACCCTAGGGAAATTTTTAGAATTATGGGCCCACATGCCGGTGAGGTCCCACATGCCTCGATTGGCCTTTGCTCGTGTGGGCCACACGGCCTGGCCTAAAATCTACACGCCCGTGTGACATGCCCGTGTGGGCCCACATGCTTAACTTGGCCTAACCTATGTTTAAATGGGCTTATTCTTTATAAAGCCCTAAATTCATAACATAGTAATTAAAGCGTAAATAAAAATCGCCACGATGGCCTTATTACATAAAACTAAACCCAAAAATAAAATTGTACAAGACTTAAAATAAAATAAAGATTCAAATTAAATTAAACTTCGTGAACATGGCCACCACAAGTTTCGTCATTCCTGCTCATTACTACTTATCACCAAACATGTTCCCACAACGGGTGAGTCGATAGACTCAATGTGTAACCAACACCAAAACATAATAGAAATAGGCACACCATACATATCATATTCATATAAAAATTCAAGATAATGATGCAAACCCAACCCAAACCTATATGCCATCCGCTACACTCCACCCGCATTCAACTCTGTGACACCGTGGGGACTACTAAGTCAACCTCCATCCGCTACACACCATCAAGGCGGTCATTGCAGCCACGTGCTCATCGCCCACTTAAAATATTGTGGCATAGCCAATTGATATTTGTGTCATGAGACACCACATTTAGATAATGTAACCGGTTACCACATTCACTTAATGTGACCAAGTCACCACATTCATTTAGTGAGACCAAGTCGCCACATATTCTTAGTGAGACCAAGTCATCACGCTTCACTTAGTGAGACCAAGTCATCACATTCACTTCCCTTTCTCAAATAACCCGAATGGCCCAAATTATACATATCATGCATATCATATTTAATTTCACTTTCACATCACTTTTCACATGTTAAATATAACATATTTCAAATCCTAATAGGAGTAGGAAAACGACTGAGTACTTTGTACCATAATATGGTACTTTAGCCACATTCTTACACTTTCATATTAACATATATATCATATTTAAGCCATAAATCTATTAAGATTAGTGTGGGGTACACACCTGATTTGTTTAGCGATTTCTTGAGATTTCGAAAAGCTAGATCTAATGTTTAGATCCTTAGTCCCTACATTTGATTTATCATTTATTACTTAGCATAAATTCTATTTTATTATAATATCCAAATCCTAGTAGGATTTGTAAAAGACTTACCTTTGATGGCGATTTGATGATTATTTAAACTCCGAAAACTTCACTTTTCTCTTCCTTGTATTCGCCAAAACTTAAATCCTTGAATCGATTAATTTTAATCACTTTTGATCTAAATACTTAAGATTGGCTCCTAATAATATATGAACACACTTACCTTGGAGTTCTCAAATCCTTAAATTGATCTTTTAGTTTAGGTCCCCGCCAAATCACATGTTAGATCCGATCTATCATTCAAGTATGGAAGAGACCTTTTGGCCTAATGTACATAGATGTACTTACCTCGCTTTCAAATCCCTGATGATCCTTTATACTATTCTATTATGGCACTTTTATGGATCACAAAGTTTCGCTTTTGTGAAGGGATAGTAGAAGAAAAGAAAAGAAAAGGAGAGAGTTTTGACAGAGAGAATTTGCTAAAGAGAGAAGAAGAGATTGGTGCTATTTGGCTAGAGAATTTTCTAAGCAGGGGTTCTCTTGAAGAGAAAAGAATGAAGAAAGGCCCTTATTTTCCCTCTTGGTCAAACTACTAGGCTTAGAATCCCTCAATCGCCAACTCTTCTTATGTGATAAAATTTACTTAATTAAATTCCAACAATTATCTCCTAATTAGTCGGAATTCCAAAGAAAATAAAACTCTTCTTTCTAGATCCCTCAGCCGTCCAACTCTCGCTTCATGGAGGCAAAATAAAACTTCTTTATTTGCTTCCTAGGTGACTAACTCAGCCCAACACCCTTGCATGTGGACCATTTCTCGAGGCCCTAAGTGGCATCTTCAGCCACTTTTCCAAGTCCGCTTTTGGGTCAAATTTCACGTGCTTTTTATTTTAGGTCACCTGCCCTAATTTCCCTTTGAACTTTAAAATTCGACATTTCGGGTCATTTTTAAGTTTTCAAAAATTTTTTGCCGACTCAGAATTTGACATTTCCTAGGTTTCCAAAATGTTTAATTTCCTCTTTTAGCGTAGTTTCCAAAATGTTTACTTTCCTCTTTGGCTTAGTTTCCAAAATGTTTACTTTCCTCTTTAGCTTAGTTTCCAAAATGTTCACTTTCCTAATTTATTTAGGTTTCCAAAATGTTCACTTTCCTAATTTGCTTAGGTTTCCAAAATGGTCATTTTCCTATTTTCAACGTAACATTTCCATACATTCTCGTGTTTCCAAAATTATTCCAAAATTATTCCAAAACACATAAAACATGTCTTTTCGCATAATTAGGCCAAAATGCATAGGCCCTTTTAGGATGTTACGCTTCTACCCCTTAAAATAATTTCGTCCTCAAATTTCCTAACTAAATAATTGAGGGTATTACGTGCATTGCCTCCTCCGCTCCCACGAAGCTTCCTCCGATCCATGATTGTGGCACAATACTTTGACTAGAGGAACCGAGCTTCCTCCGTAGTACTTTCACGTCACGCCCGTAATCAATCCATTCTTCCTCGTAGGTTAAGTCCGCCTTAGCTCCACTTCTTCCACCGGTACTACGGAGAGGATCCGATCGGTAGCGACGTAGCATGGACACATGGAATACGCTGCATTTGCGTAACTCCGGTGGCAACTCTAATGGTATGCCATCGGTCCTACTCGCTTTAGTACCGATAGGGCCCGATAAACCTCTGGGCTTAACTTCCTTTCCGACCAAACCTCATCACCTTCTTCCATGGTGAGACTTTAGAAACACTTGGTCTCCCACTTCAAACTCTATTTCCTTCCGCTTGAGGTCAAGATAAGACTTCGCTTATCCGAGGCTTCCTTTAACCATGCTCGAATTATCTCAACCTTCTTCCGCTCGCCACCATCTCTCCGTCCCAAAACTCGACGCTCTCCTAACTCACCCAACAAGTAGGAGTACGACACTTCCGTCTGCATAATGCTTCATATGGCGCCATTCAATGTTAGCTCGATAATCGTTGTTGTAGGCTAACTCGCTAAAGGCAAATACTCCTCCCAACTTCCTCTCTCAAATCCATCACACATCCTCTCAACATATCCTCCAACCCTTAGACATACTCATTCAGATCGCCTCGTCTGATTGTGGATGAAAGGTCAGAGTGAAATCCAACTTGGTGCCTAAAGCTTGATGAAGTGCCTCCAAAACCGAGACGTGAATCTTGGGTCTCGTCTCAAATAATTGATATCGACACTCGTAGCCTCACAATTTCGCTACATATAGCTTGGCTAACTTTTGAAGGGAATGATCCACTTCATCGAATGAAATGTGCGACTTAGTCAAACGGTCCACTATTACCCATACCGAGTCCTTCTTAGTAGGCGAAGAGAGCCCACTAACGAAGTCCATGGTAATTCTTTCCCACTTCCATCATGAACTGGATTGGTCAAGTAATCCCGATGGAACTTGGTGTTCAATTTTAACTTGTCGACACGCCGACACCTTCCCACGAAGTTTCAGAATTCTCGCTTAAGTTCAAAGCCACCAAAATTGTTCTCTTAGATCTCAGACAACTTAATGCCTCCGGATGCATAGCATAAGGGCTACTATGCGCTTCCAAGAATCCTCCTGTCTTAACTCCTTGTCTCTCAAAGATACGCATTTTCCTTTGTAGCACAATACCTTCATCATTAACCTCATAGTCCTCCAAAACTCCGCTCAGGCTTTATGTAACTTAATACTTAAATCCTCATCAACCATCCGCCCTCTTTACTTCCTTCAACCACGCTGGCTTGACTTGTAATTCAGCCAACAAGCTTCCATCCTCGAACAAACTTAAATGGGCAAACATTACCTTAAGTCCGACACGACTTTCCGACTTAAGGCATCCGCTACTACATTCGCTTTGCCCGTGATATTCTATCGAACAAATATAGTCTTTAATAATTTACCCACCTTTGTTGCCTCAAGTTTAACTCCTTCGAGTCAACAAGTACTTGAGACTCTTGTGGTCCGTAGATCAACGACCTTTCTCCATAAAGATAATGCCTCCACACCTTGAGAGCGTAAACCATCGCCGCCAATTCCAAGTCATGGGTTGGGTAGTTCACCTCATGCGGCCTTAATCGCCGAGACGCTGTAAGTTTAATTACTTTTCCATCTTGCATAAGAACACATCCTAACCCCTGATGTGAAGGCCACAAGACACCACAAAATCCTTTCCCCTCAAATGAATCAACACTAGAGCTTATAGTACCTTCTAAGTTTTTCAAAACTCTCTCATTATTTATCCGTCCATACAAAGGGTACTTCCTTCCTCAACAACTTTGTTAATGGCGCTGCTATCGATGAAAATCCTTCCACCTAACCTTCAGTAATAGCCCGCCAATCCTAAAAACTACGAATTTCTCGCCACCGACTTAGGTGGTTTCCAATCCAACATGCCTTCAATTTTCTTAGGATCCACCCTTATTCCCTTTACAGACATCACGTGTCCTAAGAAAGCAACTTCCCTAAGCCAAAATTCACACTTGCTGAATTTGGCATAAAGCTTCTTCTCCCTTAATACTTGCAACACACTCCGGAGATGCTCATCATGCTCCTCTTCAGACTTAGAATATACCAAATATACGTCGATGAACACTATAACGAACCTATCTAAGTAAGGTTGAAACACTCGGTTCATCATATCCATGAATGCGGTTGGGTATTTGTCAACCCAAACGGCATTACCACAAACTCAAAATGGCAGATCTTATTCTCGAAAGTCGCCTTATGGATATCCACCTCCTTTACTTTTAATCGTGATATCCTCACCTTAAGTCCATCTTTGAGAACACCGCCGCTTCCTTCAAATTGGTCGAACAAATCATCAATCCTAGGCAAGGGATACTTGTTCTTGATGGTCACTTTATTCAATTGATTTATAGTCTATGCACATACGATAGTTTCGTCCTTCTTCTTCACAAACAGACCGTGCTCCCCACTTAAGACACACCGGGTCGATAAACCCACGATCCAACAATTCTTGGATTTGAGCCTTGAGCTTCACTAACTCTTTTGGCGCCATTCGTAGATGGAGCGATTGACACAAAGTGTCGTTCTTGGTAGTAAGTCTATTCCAAATTCAACTTCTATCCGGGGTATTCCTAGTAATTCCTCCGAAACACATCCTCAAAGTCCCTTACCGCTCGACTCTTTTGACACCTTCCTCATTTCCATCCAACGACTTACAAAGGCTAAGAACGCCTCGCACCCCTTTACTTAACCATCCTTTCAAATTTTAAGCACCAAAACTACATGGGTCAAGTAGTTTCTTCTTTCTCCTATCATAATGACCACCTCATCCTCGGGGTTCTTAGTTCCATTCATTTAGCCGCACAATCCAACACTACCGTTGCTCTACTAACCAATCCATACCAAGTATGAGGTCAAATTTCAAGGGTAACTCCATTAGGTCACCAAAGCTCACTCAATTTTTAGGTATATTCGAAAGATCTTATTCACCACTATAGTTTAGCCTAATGGGCTTACTACCGCCATCTCCGTGTCGTAAAGTTCGAGTCTAGGCCTAGTGTTTCAACTACACACTGTGCAACATAAGAATGGATCGAGCCCACATCAATTAAAGCATAATAGGTTTGCCATGAATGAGGAACGCACTGATTATGATGTCCTGCCGCTCCATCCTCCCTAGGTGAATCAGATAAACCAAACTCTACTGTCTTTACCTCAAGATAGCAAAGACTCCGCCACATCCTCCGCCAAAGATCATTACCTCGTTATTCAACCTCGACCTCGTTGAGGTCATTCTCCCTACCAAACCGATTAACATTCTCGACGGTCGGGTCGCTTGTCATCCGATATCTTTGGACAATTTTTGAGCATATGGTCCTTGGACCCACACTTAAAACATCCTCCCGCCTTTTTCCAACACTCACCTAAATGCCTCTTTCCACAATGCTCACAAGGACGACATCGCCTCGTACCAACTTGTCAATTCCTTTGACCCTCGGGCCAGCCTTTTTCAGACATTTCGACGATCCATAACCCTCTGGGTCTATTCTCGCGAGTTTTGCCTAATCGAGTCCTTGATTCCCTCACCACCTTAGCCTTTTCAACCAATGCGAGAACTCCTGCCTCGATGTGGAGCTATCAATAATCTTAGGTCATCCCTTAATTCATCCTCAAAATGTAGTATACGTTGTTCATGTTCGGGCCATGATTACTCCTCGAGCATATCGGCTTAACCTCACTTTCATATGTCGCCACCGACTTGTTCCCTTGAACTAGTCCTAGAAAAGCTTTCTCCGCTTCATCAATATAGCGCTGCCGACATACTATTTCTAATATGCCCTTAGCATACTCTTAGGTCGATCCTCACCGTAGCACCATCCCTACGCTTAACCACCATTGGTACGCTTCATCACGAACAAGGCCACCATCCCTTTCAACTTCTCTTCAGGGTCGTCGAGTTCATCCATAATACGCTTCGGTTGCTTCCAACCAATACTCACCAGACTGGTGCCACATCGAACAGATAAACCCACGATCCAACAATTCTTGGATTTGAGCCTTGAGCTTCACTAACTCTTTTGGCGCCATTCGTATGGAGCGATTGACACAGTCTTTGTTCTTGGTAGTAAGTCTATTCCAAATTCAACTTCTCTATCCTGGGGTATTCCTAGTAATTCCTCCTAAACACATCCTCAAAGTCCCTTACTGCTCGACTCTTTTGACACCTTCCTCATTTCCATCCAACGACTTACAAAGGCTAAGAACGCCTCGCACCCTTTACTTAACCATCCTTTCAAGCCTTAAGCACCAAAACTACATGGGTCAAGTAGTTTCTTCTTTCTCCTATCATAATGACCACCTCATCCTCGGGGTTCTTAGTTCCATTCATTTAGCCGCACAATCCAACACTACCAAGGTTTCTACTAACCAATCCATACCAAGTATGAGGTCAAATTCTCAAGGGTAACTCCATTAGGTCACCAAAGCTCACTCTCGAATTTTTAGAGGTATATTACAAAGATCTTATTCACCACTATAGTTTAGCCTAATGGGCTTACTACCGCCATCTCCGTATCGTAAAGTTCGTAGTCTAGGCCTAGTGTTTCAACTACACTATGTGCAACATAAGAATGGATCGAGCCCACATCAATTAAAGCATAATAGGTTTGCCATGAATGAGGAACGTCTGGATTATGATGTCCGTGCGTCTCCATCCTCCCTAGGTGAACTGTATAAACCAAACTCTACCGTTTTACCTCAAGATTAGCAAGACTCCGCCACATCCTCCGCCAAAGATCATTACCTCGTTATTCGAACCTCGACCTCGTTGAGGTCGGCTGTCCTCCCTACCACCGATTAACATTCTCGATTTCTTTGGTGCTTGTCATCCGATATCTTTGGGTCTTTGAGCATATGGTCCTTGGACCCACACTTAAAACATCCTCCGTCTTTTTCCAACACTCACCTAAATGCCTCTTTCCACAATGCTCACAAGGACGACATCGCCTCCGTACCAACTTGTCACCCTTTGACCCTCGGTTTAGGCCTTTTCAGACATTTCGACGATCCATAACCCTCTTGGGTCTATTCTGTCGAGTTTTGCCTAATCGAGTCCTTGATTCCCTCACTACCTTAGCCTTTTCAACCAATGCGAGAACTCCTGCCTCGATGTGGAGCTATCAATAATCTTAGGTCATCCCTTAATTCATCCTCAAAATGCAGACGTTGTTCATGTTCGATTCATGATTACTCCTCGAGCATATCGGCTTAACCTCAAATTTCATATGTCGCACCGACTTGTTCCCTTGAACTAGTCCTAGAAAAGCTTTCTCCGCTTCATCAATATAGCGTGCCGACATACTATTTCTAATATGCCTCCTTAGCATACTCTTAGGTCGATCCTCACCGTAGCACCATCCCTTTACGCTTAACCACCATTGGTACGCTTCATCACTTAACAGTGCCACCATCCCTTTCAACTTCTTCTTGAGGGTCGTCGAGTTCATCCATAATACGCCGGTTGCTTCCAACCAATACTCACCAGATCGGTGCCACACCAACACTCCATTAAACACCCTACCCGCTGGCTCTGAGTCGATCCGCATGCAGATTTTTGAGCTCTCGATTTCCACCCGCCGCCACCACCATTTCCAAAACTCGCAACATAGCCTCGACACAAGATCATCCCCTGCCCCAGCTTTGCTCGACATTAACGGTATGGGGGTGGTGGTGGTATATGGTAATTCATCGTCGGACCCTTGACCCGATCTAACGGGTTCGACACGATAATTCTTCCTCTAGCGTCCTTGACGACCTCGTCCTCTAGAACTCATTTCTAACATCGAGATCTGATTAAGAAGTTTTTTATAAATTAGTACTTTTGTTTCACTTTATTACTCGCGAAGAAATTTTATGAAAAGGAATTTAGGAGTGGTTCTTTCGTATTCATACATGCACACAGTCTTTTCATTCATTCATACATCCATCAAACAATTATGAACCTTAGTTCATTCATAGAAACGTTGTAGTTTTTCATTTGTTGTTGTTTTTCCACTACTTGGGGTATTTTCGTAATTTATCCCATGAGGGTATTTTCGTAATTTGTCAAAATAAGGTTCCTTGGTGATTTTGTCACAAAGTATTTTTGGTATTTTTAAGTTCCTGGGGTATTTTGGAAAATTTTTGAAATCCGAGGATATTTCAGAAATTTTTGGGCCTTGGGGGTATTTTGGTAATTTTTTCCACAAACTGGGGTAAATTGTAAAATTTTAATAAATCAGGGATATTTAAGAAGTTGCAAAATTTTGAGGGTTCTTTTTGAGAATTGTACTTTCCAAATCGGTCTTTGTTGTAAAAATTTTAGAAATCGTGGTCATTTGGTAATTTTAGTGAGTTAGGGGCAATTTTGTAATTTTCATAAATCAAGGTATATATTTTTTTCTGATAGTTTGCAAATTAGGGTTTTTGAACATTTATGAGATAATGATATTTTGGCAAAACTGTTGAGTAGTTGGGCATTTTATAAACCAAGGGTATTTTTGTAATTTTACCACTAGGGGTATTTTTGTAATTTTATAAGTCGAAATTTTCGAGAAAATTGTGTATAAGAAATAGTTTTTGTGAATTAAGGAAAATGATTTAAGAATTTTAATATTAAGGTTCGAAAAATAGCTAGTTCCCTTTCGGGTTTTAGTTATCGGGTTTAACTATGACCGAGCCTTCTTGGTCGGGGTGAACCAAAGTTACGCACTCAGCAGATTCGAGTGGAGAGGAGGTGAGTCACGCTGTCTGCTTAAGTACCAAGCTCCCGCTGAAACCATTCCGAGACATGCGCATGAGGGGTTGCCACACCCACTAAGTCCTCAGGTTAGGGTGAACCAAAGCTACGCACTGGCAGGATTCCTACGAAGAGGAGGTGAGTCACTAGGATCGCTTAAATACCAAGCTCTTCAGATCCAATCCTGACATGCGTACCATGGTTGCCACACCCTAACTTGACCGACTTAGCCATAGGTTTGTTTAGTGTATTAAGTCTTATGTATTTGTGTTTGAGTAGACTAATCCTAGGGTTCAAGTTCCTATCATGCTATTCTACGTTTCATTCCTTTTCTACCCTTCTATAATTCACATAATCACACAGATAGATAGAGGTACTTACCTGGTGGACTGCGGGTCGAAGACTTAGGGACCATGTCATCATACCTGTCCATTTTCAGAAATATTTCCATAAAACTCTTTTAGGCTTGTTTGAAAAATGTTTTGGGCCTTAGGCCACAGGCTGAGAGTTTAAAACTGGGCTCGATACAAATCGAACACACCCCACACCCTACCACGAGAATGGACCAGATCTGGTATGTTCCTCGAAGTACCCCGGTTCAAATTCATTTGAATACTTTGAAAACTGTGTGTTTTGGAAGATTGTCTGTTGTGGGTTGGGCTCGAGTTGAAAACAAATTTATTTTATATCAAAAACCCATTTGTTTCAGGTGACAAAATATTTAAACTTATTTTAAATTAAATGGGCTTATTCTTTATAAAGCCCTAAATTCATAACATAGTAATTAAAGCAGAAATAAAAATCGTCACGATGGCCTTATTACATAAAACGAAACCCAAAAATAAAATTGTACAAGACTTAAAATAAAATAAAGATTCAAATTAAATTAAACTTCGTTTAACATGGCCACCACAAGTTCTCGCCATCACGGTCCATTCTTGCTCATCATCAAACATGTTCCCACAATGGGTGAGTCGATAGACTCAATGTGTAACCAACACCAAAACATAATAGAAATAGGCCTGACATACATATCATATTCATATAAAATTCAAGATAATGATGCAAACCCAACCCAAACCTATATGCCATCCGCTACACTCCACCCGCATTACCAACTTTGTATAATCGTGGGGACTACTAAGTCAACCTCCATCCGTTACACACCATCAAGGCGTCATTGCAATGACGTGCTCATCGCCCACTTAAAATATTGTGGCATAGCCACTGATATTTGTGTCATGAGACACCACATTTAGATAATGTAACCGGGTTACCACATTCACTTAATGTGACCAAGTCACCACATTCACTTAATGAGACCAAGTCGTCACATATTCTTAGTGAGACCGAAGTCATCACGTTTCACTTAGTGAGACCAAGTCATCACATTCACTTCCCTTTCTCAAATAACTCAATGCCCCAAATTATACATATCATGCATATCATATTTAATTTCACTTTCACATCACTTTTCACATGTTAAATATAACATATTTTGAAATCCTAATAGAGTAGGAAAACGTACTGAGTACTTTGTACCATAATATGGTACTTTAGCCACATTCTTACACTTTCATATTAACATATATATCATATTTAAGCCATAAATCTATTAAGATTAGTGGGTACACACCGATTTGTTTAGCGATTTCTTGAGATTCAAAAGCTAGATCTAATGTTTAGATCCTTAGTCCCTACATTTGATTTATCATTTATTACTTTGCATAAATTCTATTTATTATAATATCCAAATCCTAGTAGGATTTGTAAAAAGACTTACCTTTGATGCCGATTTGATGATTATTTAAATCCCGAAAACTTCACTTTTCTCTTCCTTGTATTCGGCCAAAACCTAAATCCCTGAATCGATTAATTTTTGATCACTTTTGATCTAAATACTTAAGATTGGCCTTGGTAATATATGAACACACTTACCTTGGAGTTCTCAAATCCCTAAATTGATCTTTTAGTTTAGGTCCCCGCCAAATCACATGTTAGATCCGATCTATCATTCAAGTATGGAAGAGACCTTTTGGCCGAATGTACATAGATGTACTTACCTCGCTTTCAAATCCGGATGATCCTTTATACTATTCGCTATGGAACTTTTATGGATCACAAAGTTTCGCTTTTGTGAAGGGATAGTAGAAGAAAAGAAAAGAAAAGGAGAGAGTTTTGACGAGAGAATTCTACTAAAGAGAGAAGAAGAGATTGGTGCTATTTGGCTAGAGAATTTTCAAGGGGTTCTCTTGAAGAGAAAAGAATGAAGAATGGCCCTTATTTTCCCTCTTTGGCCAAAACTACTAGGCTTAGAATCCCTCAATCGGCCAACTCTTCTTATGTGATAAAATTTTACTTAATTAAATTCCAACAATTATCTCCTAATTAGCCTAATTCCAAAGAAAATAAAACTCTTCTTTCTAGATCCCTTGTGTGTCTAACTCTCGCTCATGGAGGCAAAATAAAACTTATTTTATTTGCTTCCTAGGTGACTCAAACTCGTGCCCAACACCCCTTGCATGTGGACCATTTCACGAGGCCCTAAGTGGCATCTTCAGCCACTTTTCCAAGTCCGCTTTTGGTCAAATTTCACGTGCTTTTTATTTTAGGGTCACCGCCCTAAGTTCCCTTTGAACTTTAAAATTCGACATTTCGGGTCATTTTAAGTTTCCAAAATTTTCATGTGACTCAGAACTTGACATTTCCTAGGTTTCCAAAATGTTTAGTTTCCTCTTTAGCGTAGTTTCCAAAATGTTTACTTTCCTCTTTTGGCTTAGTTTCCAAAATGTTTACTTTCCTCTTTAGCTTAGTTTCCAAAATGTTCACTTTCCTAATTTACTTAGGTTTCTAAAATGTTCACTTTCCTAATTTGCTTAGGTTTCCAAAATGGTCATTTTCCTATTTTCAACGTAACATTTCCATACATTCTCGTGTTTCCAAAATTATTCCAAATTTATTCCAAAACACATAAAACATGTCTTTTCGTACAATTAGGCCAAAATGCATAGGCCCTTTTTAGGATGTTACATATGTGGCCCACACGGCTGTGTGTTGTGCACGACCATGCCTTCGTCGACCACACGACCGTGTCTCGCACACGACCATCCACACGGGCGAACACACGCCCGTGTGGCATTGACATATTCATTTTTCAGCTTTTATCGAAGCCTCGTTTCCTACATTTCGGGTATACACCTGGTATCGTTTCGATGCAAAAACAATCCGAGACCACCAGAACCTATAATCGGCATACCAAAGCTCATAATCAAAATTAAAAACACGATTAAACCGAGAATTTGAAACCAACCATAGTACAAATCAAGCGCTTATCACTTACCCCAACACTCCGAAAGAATGACTATGATTCCGCAAGAGTAGAATTTTGATCTTCCTAACCAAAACAACTGTATAACCCAAATCAACGATGGGAAAGACACCATATAACCCAAATCAACGATAGAAAAGAAACAAGTTACAGAATAGCAAAGCCCTACTTACTAGAACATGTGATGAAAATTGTAATAACAAGAACGAAGGTGCGATAGCCAACAAAAGAAAACAATACCAAAAGGAAAAAGGAAGAAGAGAACGGCAGAGAAGTAAGGACTAACGTCAATTCTTTTTTTTTGGGAAAAGAGAGTTTTTTGAAAAAACAAAGGATAAAAATAAAAATATCCCCAAATCCCTAATTTTGACTCATACTAACCCACTTAACTCAAAATTCTTCAGAAATTTAGCTCCATCGAAACTCTTTAACAGATATTCAATCAAAAATTAACACCCTTGCTAACGCAGGATTGAACACAAAACCTCCAACATATTGACTCCCTTACCATTCGAACCAGCAGGCTCATTTTAATATGAATTCACAGGTAAATAAATAAAAACCCACTACACAAGGATAAGGCTTGGATCTAAAAATAACCAAAATTTGTTAAAGGTAGGGCTTGAACTTGGGACCTCACACACACACCCAAAACACTTAACTACTAAAGCAGATACATAGTTGTGTCAAAAATACAAAAATAAGAAAATTAGGGTGTTACAGTCGAGTTTGATTTTATCTTTGAGGGTTATTTGTAGGAAGTAAACTAATGGGGTGAGCTTGAAAGCTCAATGTGTAACACCCTTAACCCGTATTCATCGCCTAAATAGGGTTACAGAGCATTACCAGACTTATTACACAAATATACATACATTTCACATACATTTTCCAATTCTAAATAAATGTCATTCACAATCAATCACATTGTCCTTAATATAAGCCTACGAGGCCCAAATTATGCATTAGAAGTGGTTTGGGACTAAACCGAGAACTCAAGAAGTTATTTTTAAACTTAATTTTTTTTCAAAATATAGGGGACACATGCCCGTGTGACCCGACCCTGTGTCTCACATGACCAAAGACACGTCTGTGTCACAAGTTTGTGGACATTCGAAATGGGATCATATGGCCGTGTTCCAGCCCGTGTTCGACCCCGTGTAACTCTTTGACTTAGGTCACACGGCCAACACACACGCCCGTGTGCACTTCAAAATGGCTACACACGCCTGTGTGCCAGGCCATGCCAAAATTGTAGGGTATACTGACTTATGCAAACACGGCCAAGTCACACGCCCGTGTGTTGGGCCGTGTAGAGCATTCTGACTTAAACACCAAGGGACACACGACCATGTCACTTTACCGTGTGTCACAAATGGATGAGACAGAAGCCCGTGTCTCTGCCCGTGTGGACAAAAATAGGCTATTTACCAAGCCATTTTTCTCACCCAAACTTTCAATCACCTACACAAACCAAATGGCATATAACATGGCATAAATAAGCATTACAACCAATCTCAATCAAGTTTAATTCATGTTAAATCCATACCATTAATCACAAGTTACACAAGTATCACAATAAGCCATTAAATTTTATACCAAAATTCATATTCTCAAATCAATAATATGGTCACTTTCAATTATGCATCACTTTACCTAAAACCACAAGCATACCAATCTCAAATTCAACCATTTGATATTCCAAATACCAATTCACAACAAGCATATAAATGACAATTATACAAAACAAAACAAAAGGCCTTTTTGCACATATATATACATCACATAACATGCCAAAATAAGCCAAGTCACATGGATATACACATAACTAACCATTCATCATTTACAAGCCAAATCAAATGGCTAAATCCGTTACTAACATATATACCAAAATAACCATAACTCCTATACATGCCATATAACCAAATACATAAATTCGAAAGTACCAAAGTGATAGCTTGATAGTGTGATGAGATCTCCGACGACTCCCAATCTGAGCTAGCTTCAATAAAAATTATAAAACACGGAAAAGTAAACAAAGTAAGTTAAAAATCTTAGTAAGCTCGTATAGTTAATATGTAAAACTCACCATTCATTCACCAATCAAGTAGTATGAACATAATATACTACAAATCATTAAATCATAATGTTAACATATATTCAATCACATAAGTAATCATGAACTCACAACTTTCATAGGTTCAATGTTCATATGGTTTTCGTGCATACATGTACTGATACGTATCTATTTCTCATTGTTTCATATCTTTGATATACCCATTAAACAATTTGGAATAATATCGGATACTCAGGAATCTCGCACCCTAAGTGCTAATACATAGCCAAAACTATCTCAATCTCATATCTCATATAATGCTCACTCTCGAGATATCAACGGGTTTGATCAGACAAGCTGACGGTCATGATGTTGCTACACGGTGCTGCTCACACAAGCTGAAGAGAATTTGCAACACATGTCGGATAACTCAGCCACCAGTAGGACATAAGGACCAGCACCCAAATCACATAACCCCTAATGACATGTCATTTGTATCCTAATCTATTCCTAAGGTTTAACCGGGATTTCACATTGCCGAATTCTTCGTCTAACATATCTAAGGTGGTATTCACAATTAAATTCAATAATAAAGCATTTAAAACACAATTATAATAATTCTTATTAACATACGAACTTATCTCGATCGTAAAAATGATAAAATGGATCGACTAGACCAAAACTTTATTTTTCTCCCGATCTAAACCCGTACCTCATTTTTCTTGATCTATATAATATCAAACTTAACTTATTTAATTATCATTCTATTCAATTTAGCCCAAAAATCACATTATGAAATAATTACCTTTTGCCCCTAATATTTCAACATCTTTACAATTTAGTCCTTAACTCATAAAAATACAAATTCATGCAATTAAGTCCCTACCCATGCTAGTCGAATTTCTTTTATTAACATAGCAGCCCATATTTTTCATTATTTCACACATTTACCATACAATTTATCACATTTCTCAATTTAATCCCTAATTGGCAATTTTACCAAAAATCACTTTACAAATGTTGTTTATCTAACAAAAACCATCCATTTTCTAACATCTAACATCAAACATAAAAAATCAAAACACATAAACATTCATCAATGGTAAAACCCTAAAACTTTAATAGTTTTTCAGATTAGTCCCTGAGCTAGCTAGATTAAGCTAAAATGACTCCAAAAATATAGAAATAATTAAAAACTGAGTCAAAAATCACTTACATGCATAAGGAGACTAGGCCGAATGCTTCAAGCTATTCTCATGGCTTTTCTATGCCCTAATTTTGGCTAGGAAGAAGATGAATGAAATAAAATGGCCTTTTGTTTTATTAATTTATCATTTAATTACCTATTTACTTAATTAACCTTTATAATTAATTCAAATTACAAAATTGCCAAGACATTATCATCCACTAACACATTAATGGGTTATTTACCACATAAGGATCTCCAGTTTAAAGTTCTATAGCTATTAGACACCTTTAGCTAATAGAACTCAAGTTTTATATTTTACGCGATTTAGTCCTTTTTATCGAATTAAGCATTCAAACGATAAAATTTCTTAACAAAATTTTCACACAATCATACTATCATACTGTAGATCTCAAAATAATAAAATAATTATTTTGACATCTAATTTATGGTCACAAAACTACTATTCTGATTTGACTAAAAACAGGTTGTTACACAATATGAGTCTTATTCATAGGAAACCATAATACCAAAGATCTCAAAAGCATGAAAGTAAACAAAGATAACAGTAATAACAGTGTCACAGATCACAGTGTTTCAGAATATATAGAATCACAGAGTTCTCAAAATGTATGTACATGTCCATGAATGTCAGTGCAATTTCCTACCCATCCATCCGCTACACACCATGAGTTACCTATAACTCATCCATTTGTACACACCATAATAGTAAGAGCCGTAGCTCATTGTGGACAAAACACCAGTAACATTAAATATTTGCAGATAAACTACTAGTAATTCACAGTTAAATCACTAGTAAAGAGTTTGTGGACGAACCGCCAGAACTCTCATATTGTGGATAAATCGCTAGAACTCCACAGAACTCCTCTGTTACCAATCTTCCCAACCCCATGCAATAGAATGTCATAACATGCATGAAAAAATCAGATACAATGCAGAACCGTGGCATGTTTTAACATGCGATCAATAAATCAGTAGCAATGGCATTCCTTTCATGCATTCGATAAATATAAAAATAGTTGCATGCTTTCAGTCATGCAATCAATAGACATAGAAGCAACAACATGTCCTCATGCATTCAGTAAACATGTGATAACAATTCCATATCATACATTAGTAGTCTATACATACTTAGTCATAGCAGACAAACCCTTAGGCACATTTGACCAACTACAAAATAAACATAAACACATTCAGCAAGCACCCCAAATTAACACACATCACATTTGGCCACTTCAGAGGACATTATACATTAGACAAAGCTTTAAGGGTACACATACAAAAATTTGGTTCAACATGATTTATATGTACATGCATTCGATTATCACCAAATCACACGATTCACTTATGAATAGGACACACGCTTCAATACACATTCGAAAAGCATTAACAATTGTCCGGAACACCTCTATGATTCAGATTTGAATTGGCACCTACCAGATATGTACCTAGCATAGAGAACGAACATTAAAATTCAACCCTTAACCATCTTATAGGATCCGAATAAATCAAAGAAACAACCCAAACATCATATATGAGCTTTCAAGATCTCTTACACTTCAAATGATCAGACAAAAATATGAACGAGCTCAAACTTCACTGGAGATTTGAGGGATTCAGATCTAGACCTTTGACAAAGAAAAATTCACAAAATTAGTACTCTATAGATTCGACCACCACCGTGAAAAAGAAAAGAAAAACAAAATCAAGTTAGATCTAAACAACTTACACTTCCAAGTTTATAGATTTGGAATAACGAATCAACGGAAAATGGATGAACACTTCAGTCGACCAAGAAATGAGGCTGATTTCAACAACAAAAATGAAAGAAAAGTGGGTAAAAAGGTGCAACAATAGAAGAAAAATCAGCAGCAAAAATTTGACCAAAGAGATAGGAGAAGATATGAACAAAAAATAGAAAAACAAGAGGAGAATATGAACAATGGGATGACACAAATAAGAAGAAATTAGAGAAAACAGAGAAGGAGAGAGGAAAAAATGAGAGGGGTGACAATAGGGGAGAAAAAATGATCAAAAGAGGCTAAATATATATATATATATATATATATATTCTATATTCTAGGGTTTCTATGCAAAGGGTGACACACTAGGGTTTTGGGCAAAAATACAATAAACAAAAATTATGCAGAAGAGGGGAATGAAACTTAGGTATCAAGAATAGCTACACTACTTCTTAACCATTAGGCCAAAACTCTTACAATATTTATTTTAAAACAAGGCATGACACTTACTAGGGTTTGAAGAAAAATTTGGAAAATAATGAAAATGATGCGAAGGAAGGGAATCAAACTCGAGTTTCAAATACAATTTCACTAACACTTAACCATTAGAGTAGTAACTCATTTATTTATCAAACGCACAAATATAATCTTAAAAATTGGGCGTGACCACTCTCGTTTCACAAACCTGATTCTATTATCCCGATTTTTGGAAACTAACATCTAACCCGATTCTACTAACTGATGGAGGTCCTATAAATATGAATGAAACTTTCATTTGCAAGACACATAAAACCCACATAAAAAGTTGAGAAATAAAAGTTTCTTTTTATTCTCTTCCATCTTCTAATATTCCTAGATTGTTTTATAAAGAATTACAGTAGAAGTTCTTTATAGAAATTGATACTCTTGTTATGCTCAACTCAATGCTCAGTGGACTATTTTTGTTAGTGAAAAATGTTAATAGTCATTGGGATTCATTGTATTCTCAAGGTTTATTTTTCAGTAATTCTTTTTCACACCAAAATAGAGGTGAAGGCGAGCAAAAGCTTAAAATTGTTAGTCAATAGATGACTTTTAAAACTTATCATGTGTGCATACTCAAAGAATATTATTTCTCAACAAACTAAGGGTGTTTCATATATTTTTGTACATAATCACATTAAAGGACGATCGACTGTCCAATCATTTGACTATAACATCACACATTTTTTCACTCTTTATTGTGGACATTTTTTAGTCATTTTGTTACTATAATCAAAACCATGCCTATCACCTAAATAGGTCAAATAGCATAAATATTGCTATTTCCGTACCCACGAGATATTTGATTCATGGCTTCTAAAGTGAATTTCAAAATTTTACTATATCTCAAAATTATAGAACCAAGAGATTATAGATCATATCCAAGCCATATATAAATACCATGTCCACCATTAGAAACATGATATGATCTTGTCTTCAAATATATGATTATCATGTTCACATTTCTATTAAAAGATTTCACGCAAAAAAAAGTGATTTTGTGATATCAACTAATGCTTTCCACTATTCTACCTTAACTAGAAAAATTAATAATGCATATTCATATGACATATTTCATTTTCAAATCAAAACCACTTCTAGTCCAACCTTTATAAAATGGAATAATAAAATGTGCGTCTTATATAAAACCCATTTAGCTTATGATTATTATTAGTTTTAAAAAACCAAGATTATTCATATTATATGATCATCTACAAACTTTCATTTTTAGCAATGAATACACTTAAAACAATGTCTCATCAATAATATCAAAATTTTAGTTATTAATAAACAAATAATTCTATATCTCAAATTAAATATATATCATGAAAAAGAAAGAATACTTTTTACTAAAAATTGCACTCACAAATAGGATGGAATGAATTAAATTTTAATTCTCCAAACTTATTGTCTATTTATAATGCACCAATATGTGCCTAAGTGGCTTTTTAAAATGACATCACTTTTAAAGTTACATTTATTGGTTTCAAGAAATTATTTCAATTCAACCTTTTAAAAGTAATTGTTGGATTCAATAACACAACTTTTTGGTTTGAGAAGGCTCTCTCGAATATTCATAATGCTTCTATTGGATAGAAGTTTGTTCATATGTTTGAACAATGTTATCACCATTCAAAACAAAAGTACTGCTTTGATCCATTATTAGATCATTTCCTAATTGATTTTGAAAATGTGCTAACACGGATGTCTAAGAACAGTTAGCGGCGAGGCGCAACAATCAAAGCATTAATCATGATGCTTTGGAGGTCTCTTTGGGCCTCATCAGAAATTCCAAAGCCTCACTAGTGCTTCGACTCAACCCATGTAATTTTTTAACCTGCCTTTCGTCGAACGAGCAATTGTTCTTCCTAAGTGAGTCAAACTCTCGTCGTACATCACCTAACACTTGAAGATAGAATTTAGCAAAACTCGACCTCACCAAAGGCTTTCATCAATCCATCACCTTTGTAGACTTGACATCGCTCCACCTAGTTACCTCAACTTGACTCCAACAATGTTCCTAGCTGACATCCTACCACAGTACCATATGTACTATATAGCAGAGTATTTGATGTTTGAGCTCCACACCAAGCCACTTCTATAAATACCTTCCTTCAATGCCAAAATACATAAAAGAACTCAACTACATATAATATATACACCCTGCAACCTTTTATATCCTAGGCTTCCATCCTCGGTGACTCTCCGTAATATATACAATATGACCCACTACTATAGTTTACTTTAATACTCTTGTAAAACTTAATTACTATTCCATTTCATGATTTTAATAAAATTTAAAAATATATTGTTGAAACCTTTTTTGAAATTGACTTTTTATTTTAAAATGAAAATGGAGTCACCACCAATCTTTTTTATTTAGGTATGATTGGATCACCTCAAAACTTGGTCATTTTAATAAAATGTTGGATTTATTAAAACGATAATTTTTGTCTACAAAATCTAAGAAATGAGTTCGGGAGTCAATTACATATGAGGAAGGGTTAGCACCCCATAATGCCCAAAATTGGTACCTAGTTGATTACTTAATGTCTTGATGTCACAAATTGAAAATTTGAAGAGAATTTAAATATGGCCCATTTTTACATGATGTTATTTGATGGTATTGAAAAAATCCTGATCTAAATTGAATTTTTTAATTAGGAAACATTCTCATTTTGGGTCGATCAAGACGAAAAATCATGTCCCATAAGTTGAGGCACAAAAATCTCGAATTCTCGAAAATAAAAACGCTCACCATTTAATTATATTATATTTTTTTAATTATTTATTTAAAAAAAGAGAAGAGACGTTCGATTATTTTGATTCAAGGAGAAAATCATACTTTGTAAGTTGGAGCACAATTTCTCAAGTCCTCAAAATAAAAAATATTGCCTTGGTCTTAATTATTATTTTTATGAACTTATGCGAAAAATGGATGAGTGTATGTAGCAATTATTTACAATGTATGATGATGGAAAAATTATGGTATTAACAAAATAACATAACCAATAAAATAAAATGACAATAATATAATGAGTACAAATAAAATAAAAGATAAAATATTCAATTAATAATATTACATAATAATAATAATAATATACTAAGTGAAATAATATAAAATTGCATGATAATAATATAATTACATTCATAAAATATTGATTCTTTGAGCGAATTTTAAATAAATTAATATTAATTAACAACAATGATTACTTAATAGTATTAATAGTATTAATAATTAAAATAAAAGACTAGAATAAAACAATAGGGAAATTCATGGGCAAGAATATAAATAGCACAAATTATAAATGCTAGAAATTAAAAGAAGAAATAAATGGGCTAACTTTAATAAATAAAGGATTGAATTAAAATTTAAACAAAAATTAAAGCATGAATTAAAAAAAAAACAAAGCAAAGGGAAATAAAGGATTAAATTTGAAAATATAACAAAAGTTGTAACACTTTTATCCCGTAACTGTCGCCGGAATAGGCAAGGGACATTACCGGACTTGTAACACAGTTTGGAGCAGTAAAATTTTAACTTTTATCAAACATCATTTCAATTCAATAATATCAAGCATTCATATTCATAGTATGCTTAAAACGAGCATATAAAATTTTAATTACACAACGGGAAATAATTAATAACATATAAAAGATATAGGAAAACTTACGAAATAGGGTCACACGGTCAAGTCACACGCCTTGTGTGTGTCTCGCATGTGGCACAAAACAGCTTGGTTTAAGCCACTTTCACGACTCTTATGACATGTACCTACAAGCATCATTTGCATAACATGTTCAAGTACATATATCATCTATACCAAAATGCCAATTAACAAAACTATCACAAGATGAATACATTATATAATACTTCTATATCAAATCAACCATTTTCACTCAAGCCATATCACATAGCTTGATCAAAATACAACAGATCATATCTCATTCATATACACAAGTGACCATATAATTCAACTTATTAACTAGCCTATACATGTCATATTATCCCACATCAAAGAGTTTAGAAATACCAATTACCCCCTAAAGAGTGTGATGAAATCTTCGATGACTTCCAACCCGAGCGAGCATTGAATCACTGTAAAATATAGAGAATAAACGGAGTAAGCTAAAAAGCTTAATAAGCTCGTATAATTAACAACACTATATAAAAGATTTAACAATTAGCTTGTCATTTTAAGCAATTTGGTTGCTTTTGAACCAGCCTTATTTAATTCAATATTTATTTCTTTAATAGTCATGTAATTCATGCGTAATTTATCAGATCTACTCACGTATCACATGAATTTATCAATTTCACTTACTTGTTGAGTATTACACATATACTGCATCTTGATTCAGTATCCTCATTTCTATTTTCACATCATCATCTTTTCAGGTCAAATCAATGAAACTATCATTGAATACTCAATATCTTGCTCATTAAGAACCATATACTTGGTAGCCATCTATACTTATACCATATAAATATTACCTATTCATATTTCATCAAAACATCATGAGTAAAAACAATAAGCATTTAAATTCACATAATATTCATATCAATTTATTTCCATTCAAATGACCTATAACACATTCATACAACCGATAGCGTAATTATACTATATAACATCAATTCATCAAGAAGAACAATAGTTCATCCATTCACAAGGAAGAAACCAAACTTATAATGTCTATTTAATATCTATTTCATCTATCATTTCATTTATACCCATCAAATATCTCATATAAGATTTCATTTTGTAACTTATATAATTCATGTAACACATCATCTTTTTAATTCATCTACTCGTGTAGCATCAATTCATGTAAATCATGTAACTCAGTATAACATATATTCATGTAAATCATATAACTCTTATAGCAATATAATATCCATGTAATTCATGTAATTCAGTATAGCATGTATTCGTATAAATCATGTAATTCCTGTAACATATAAATCATATATACCAAGTATTATGTATCATGTACACATATAATTGTAACATATAATCCATGTAACTTATATTTCATTTAGCATATAATTTCATATAAATTATGTAACATATATCATGTACACATATAATTGTAACATATAATCGGTAAATTACCCGTTGGTCCATTCGAATTCGATAGGATACACAGATAATCACACATATCGTACAATGCCAATGTCTCCAGACGTGGTCTTACATGCAATCACATATCGGTGCCATATCGGCATAAAGTCTACTAGGCATAAAGCTTATAATAATTCACCGGCATAAAGCCTGCTAGGCACAAGCTCAGATCACACACCCAAGACAAGGCACGCTAGGCTCAAAGCCTGATTTAATACACCGACATAAAGCCTGCTAGGCACCGAGCCTGATTTAATTCACTAGTGCAAGGCTTACTAGGCTCAAAGCCCGAATATCACTGTTATAAAGTTATCTTATACATAATTCATATATTGAAAATTCTAGCTTTTCCATAAAGTTCATACAGACTTTCAAATGTCGTAACTCAGTCAAATTAAACTCAAATATATTATTCTCATGCATAATCATATTCAATTATCTCAATTATAACTCCATAAAATTCAAAACAAAGATATTAAACTAATTGAAATTCAAAATTAACGATATTTAATATAACAATTTCTCAATTAATATATTTTCAATTCAATTAAAACATATATATTCAAATGCTCGGTTTGCATAAGCCATGTTTATTATCCAAATTAATTCATGTACATCTATAACATTTTTTTATTCAAGTAACAACTCATCCCATATCTCATTTACTCATATAGTTCTTGTACCATTTAATATATTTAATCATATAATCATGTATTAGGAAACTTGTATTTAGATACTTGTAACATTTAATTTTGTATCAATTAATCATATAATTAAATTGGCGACAACATATTCATAGAGCTAATAATTGTAGTAAATTATTCATTACATATATATATATATATATATATATATATATATATATATTCAATTTAAATAATTACACATATCTAACATTTCGATTTTTAGCTATAGGAACTTACCTCGTAATCCTTCGACTATTCGTCTACTTTCCACTTTCCTCAATCTAATCCCAATAATTGTTTCTCTTGATCTATATTAATTCAAATTCAACCATTTAATCACCAGCACATTCAATTTAATCCATAAACATGTAATTTGACCTATTTATAAAATAACCCTTATACTATCACATTTTAACACTTTAGTCCAAAATAAATAAATATGCAAAATTACACAAAATTTTCATATACCCATTTATAACTGAATTTTTTATAGCATCAAAATAGCCCATATTTTTATTTTATTCACATTTCTAACTACAAAAATTCTATCTTTTTCAATTTAATCCCAAATACTCAATTTTGTCAAAAATCACTTTATAAAATTGTATATCCCTAAACAACCATCAATAATTTATCAAGAAACATCAAAATACATAAGTATTCAACAATGGCACATTTTAAAAAACATCACCAATTTCAGAAATTAGGGCATGGGCTTTGTAGATTACTAAGTAACGATCTCAAAAACGTAAAAATTATCGAAAGCTGAGTTCAATACATACCTTAATCAAGCATCAATATAGCCGAACCTTAAAAATCTGAAGAAGAATTCTTTTCTTTCTTATAATCAGCCATGCATGAAGAAAATAAAGACATTTTTCTATTTTATTTTACTAATATAACATATATTAACCAATTTACAAATTTAACCTTATTAATAAAACATAAAGCCATGCAAACTTAAGCCCACTACCGTCCATTCAAAAAGGCAATGGTATAATTGTCATGCAAGGACTTCCACTAAGACAACCAATGTCATTTAAGCAATAGAACTCATAATTATCGCTTTACGATTTAGTCCTTTTATCGAATTAACTATTTAATCGATAACATTTCTTTATGAAACTTTTATACCGTAATACTATCATGCTGAAAATACTAATAGAATAATAAAATAAATATTTTGACTCGGTTAAGTGGTCCGAAAACCACTCGTTTTGATCAGACTCAAAATTAGGCTGTTACAAAAGTAAAAGCCTAAACTCTAAGGAAACAGAATATAAAGGATTAAGTTAAATGAGATAGAAAAGTACAGGACTCAGAGTACAATTATCCCGTCCTCATTAACACGTGTCATTCCCTCAGTGGGTCAACAGTGGGTCAAGGGACTAAATTGTGCAAGAATAAAATAAAAAGGCAAAAATAAAATAAAATAAAAAGGAAATAGGATGAAATTAAAAAAGGGTAAAAAAGCAGAAGGACCAAGATGACAAATAGACCATTAGTGCGAAAACACACGGACCCCTGAAACTATTTGGGCTGAATTTTCGGGTGGTGCCAAAACAACGTTGTTTTGGGCGTCTGAAGCCAAACCCAAAACGAAGTCATTTTATGGGCCTATATAAATTAAAAAATTCGAGAAAAAATCATTTGGTTTTAGTTTTTCAAAAAAAAAATTTCTTTTTCTTTTTTTTCTCCAAAACTCCCCCTCTCTTGCTTCGGCCACAAGGCTGCCGCACACCGTCGTGGCCACCGACGCCGGTGAGCACCGCCTACGGTGGTCAAAAAATAAAAAGACCCTTTTTAGAATCCTTTCGAAACCCTAGAGTTAAATCTAGGGATGAAACACCCAAAAAAGACCAAGATAAGCACACACAAAAAGGAAGAAGAAGAAAAAACATTTGATTTCTTCCCTCTCTAACGAGGCCCTCAACGGAAACCCATAGGGGTTCGAGACTTCTCAAATCAAAAGTGGTTTTTGACGATGACTCTTAACAGGTAAAAATTTAAACTTTGTGTTTATTCTTATTTTTTTGAAATAAAAAAGCAAATAAAATAAACTTTCTTTTTTTTTAAACTTTGTTTTTTTTTTTTGTATTTGATTTCTTTTTTTTTCTTTTTGTTTACAATCGTCTTCAACTTTTATAGCCAAACATATATTACAAAATATACATTTTCTTTTATTTTTCTCTATTTTTCTGCTTCTGTTTCTCTGCTTCTTGTTTATGCATTTTTCATTTTTTACAGGTGTTTGAGGCAGTTAATGGCAATGGGAAACCAAGCCTTTCCATTTCGGTGAAAGGAAGGTAGACCTCGGGCAATGCACCTACTGACCCTCTCTTTGCTTAGGTGAAGTTTTAGAGGTGGCTAGGGTTTCTTGTTTAGTTTTTTGGTTTTGGGTATTTAGGGTTTTGGGCTTGTAAATGGACTTTTTGTTAATGGACTTTTATTATTTTTATTTATTTGTTTTTGTCTAGGCTAGATAGATTTGGGCCATTACAGCTGCCTCTCTTTGCTTATTGTTGTGTAACGGGAATGGAGCAAATACCTTAAGAAGGGCTAATTTTTTTAGTTTTGTCGAATCTCGACTTCTTTGGTGCTCCCCTTTTTCAAGTAGCTCATTCTTTCAATCCATTAGTTACTCTACTTCACTGTATCTGCTTCGCTATAACTTTAGGAAGGACAGGATTTAGTGTTATATTTTCATCTTGCTCCATTGCAACTTCAAGGAGATAATATTTGTTGTTGTAGTTTCAATCCAACCCACCACAACTTCAGGGGTATTAGATTTGTAGCTTCTTTCTGCTCACTATAACTTTAGGGAGATAAGATTCGCTATAGTAGAATCAATCTTACCCACTGCAACTTTGCAATATAAAATTTGTAGTTTCAATCTGCTCTACTGCAATTTCAGGGAGAGAAAATTCGCTATGGTAGATTCAATCCGACCCAGTACAACTTTAGGGGTATATGATTTGTAGCTTCAATTTGCTCCACTGCAACTTCAAGGGTATAAGATTTGTTGTTGTAGCTTCAATCCAACCCACTACAACTTCAGAGGTATAAGATTTGTAGCTTCAATTTGTTCCACTGCAACTTCAGGGAGATAAGATTCGCTATAGTAGAATTAATTTGACCCACTACAACTTTAGGGGTATAGAAATTGTAGCTTCAATTTGATCCACTGCAACTTCAAGGATATAGGATTTATAGCTTCATCTTGTTCTACTGCAACTTCAAGGAGATAAGATTTGCTATCGTAGTTTCATTCCAACCCACTACAACTTCAGGGGCATAAGATGTGTAGCTTCATCTTGCTCCACTACAACTTTAGGGAGATAAGATTTGCCCTTGTAGTTTCATTTCGACCCACTTCAACTTCAGAGATATATGAATTGTAACTTTAATCCAATCCACTGCGACTTTAGGGATATAGGATTTGTAGTTTTATCTTGCTCCACTGCAACTTCAGGGAGATAAGATTTGCTATGGTAGGTTCAATCTGACTTTCTGCAACTTCAAGTATATAGGATCCGTGATTTCACTGGTTTGTTACACCGTTCTCTGGGGAATAAGACCTATAAAATCAATTTCATAGGCCTATATTTTATGCCAAGCGATTAGGATTTTGTGATCAGAATGAATTAAATGCTCCTAACTAGATGTATATGAATGATATTTGTATGAATGTAGAATGACATTTTTTAGAATGACCCCCTTTTTAGTGCTTAAGTTGACATTGCTCATTATTCGTCAAGGCTCTGTAACTGATGTATTACCATGCCTTCTTGTTCAGATCTGGTATCTTTGACAGGAAACTCGAAGAGGTAATCACAATTTGGACTATTCGTTCCATGATTTTTCCAACCTTCAAATTTAGTTAGTTCTAACTAGTGGTCATGTTTCAGGTCCCTGTACTATTTAGAGATCTTTCAAAGCAACATGTAGAAATCCTTTTAGTTTAATATTGTTAGTCCTTTAATCGCTATTTCAATGCAAAAATGCTTGAACAAGGTCGTAACAATAGACAAGACAAAATTCATTGGGAGCAAGGCTCTAAATAAAAAGATTAAAATATTGCTAAAACACAAAGTTGGTAAAAATGAGACTAGATGCCCCAGATATCGTAGCATGAGCTTCTCGCACAAACTTCTTGAGGACTATTTTGAGCCTAATATGTGTCTAGGAGGTCTAGAGTACTTCATTGATGCTCTAAGATGCAAATTTTTTCCTCTTTGTTACTTATGAGGGGACAAGACTACTACATGCCCAATCTTCAATCAAAATTTGAGCCACCCTTTTTGGGTTTTCAACTCAAAACTCATTTGGTCTCAAGACGCCCTTTGTGGGTTTTCGCCTTGACCTTTCCTTTTTTTTAAAAGGTGAAGTACCTCTTAACTGAATCTAAATTCACAGGGTTGGGCAAATCTTTACCATCCATCTCGATCAAAATCAATGCTCCTCCAAAAAGGCCTTTTTACCATATAAAGTCCTTCCCAACTTAACATCCATTTTTCTCTAAAGTCCTTTTGTATGGAAATGATATTTTTCAATACCAGGTCCCCCTCATGAAATTCTCTAGAGTGAACCTTTTTGTCATAAGCTTGCATCATTCATTTTTGATACATCTGACCATGACGGATACCTTTTAGCCTCTTCTCTTCGATCAAGTTCAACTAATCATATCGAGATTGGATCCATTCTTCTTCATCTAACTTCAACTCTGATAAAACTGAAAGAGAAGGATTCTTAACTTCAATGGGCAAAACCGCCTCTATTCCATAAACCAATGAGAAAGGAGATGCCCTAGTGGAGGTTCTGACAGACGTTTGATAAGTATAGAGAGTAAATGGTAATTTCTCATGCCAATCTTTATAAGTCTCTATCATTTTCCTCACGATCTTCTTAATGTTCTTATTTGCTGCCTCCACTACACCATTCATTTTTGGGCGATATTGTGACGAGTTGTGATATTTGATCTTGAATTGAGTGTAGACTTTTGATATCATGTTGTTGTTCAAATTCAATGTGTTGTCAAATATGATCCTTTCTGGCATTCCCTATCGACATATAATCTCTTTCTTCAAGAATTTGCTAACTGTCGATTTCGTGACATTGGCATAAGGATCGAAATCTACCCACTTGGTGAGGTGATTGATGACCAAAAAGATTAATCAATGACCATTGGAAGCTTTTGGCAAGGCCCAATGACATCCATGCTCTATATAGAGAAAGACCATGGAAAATTCATAACATGAAGAGGTGAGGGAGGCACATGAATTTTATCTCCATAAAATTGGCATTTATGACATCTCTTGGCATAATTGATACAATCCTCTTCCATGAAGGACAAAAATATCCAAATCTCATAATTTTTGGCCATTGTAAAACCATTAGTATGTGTTCTACAAACACCTTCATGGACTTCTTCTAGGATTTTCCTGGCCTCGACGACATCTACACATCTTATTAATACATGATCCTTTTTTTTTTTGTATAGGATCTCCCCATCTAAGACATATTCATTGGCCAGTCTTTTGAGTGTCCTTTTATCATTCTCAATTTCTTGGTCAGGGTCTGTCATTGTACCAAGAGTGACCATCCTTTTCTTCTTCCTTGATGTTGTAGCAATGGGTCAGAGCCTCATAAATACTTATTTGGATAGGTTTTACATCCTCTTGTTTGTTCACTTTGTCTATGGAAGCTAAGGTAGCCAAGGCGTCGGCCATCTGATTTTCATCTCGCGAGAGGTAGTAGAAGGTGATGTCATCAAACTCTTTAATTAACTTAAGGACCAGCCTTTGATAATTGATTAAATTTGGATCTCTCGTCTTCTCTTCACCTTTGATTTGATATATCACTAGTGCAGAATCCACTTATAACTCCAGCACCTTGATCTTACGTTCTATAGCTACATGAATACCCATGATGCATGCTATGTATTCTGCGATGTTATTTGTGCAATCAAAGTCAAGTTTACTGGTGAAAGGATAATGATCTCCATCCGAGGATACCATGACTACCCCAATTTCACTACCTATGGCATTTGAGGCTCCGTCAAAATTTAGTTTCCAGAGATATTCTTCTAGAGCACCTTCTTCAGTGGTTGCAACATACATTAGATCCTCATTTGGGAAATCAAAATTTAAAGGCTTGTAATCCTCTAAAGCTCTATTAGCTAGGATATCCGCTATTGCACTCCCTTTTACTGCCTTCTGGTTTACATACATTATATCAAATTTGGAGAGTAGAATTTGCCATCGATCCATTCTTCCATTCAACACGGTCGACTCCATCATGTACTTTAAAGGATCCATCTTCAAGATGAGCCAAGTCGTATGGTACAACATGTATTGTTTCAGCTTCTGGGTAGTCTAGATTAAGGCGGAACACAATATCTCAATTAGTGAATATCTTATCTCGCATTCAATAAACATCTTGTTGAGGTAATAGATTGCTCTTTCTTTCCTCCATGACTTATTATGTTGGCCAAGTACGCATCCCATAAAATTTCCAAATACTGCCAAGTACAGTATCAGTCGTTTATCTAGGCTAGGTGGCATCAGCACTGGGGCATTGGACAAGTAATGTTTGACCTTTTCGAAAGTATTCTGGCATTCCTCATCCCATACACCCGGGCCATGTTTCTTAAGGAGACAGAATATGGGGCCACACTTCTCAGTTAGTTGTGAAATGAACCGGGCAATGTAATTTAATCTCCCTAAGAAACTCTGAACCTCCTTTTGAAAACGCGGCAGTGGTAACTTTTATATAGTCTTGACTTTATCTAGGTCAATCTCGATCCTTTTCTCGCTAACTACAAATCCCAACAATTTACCTAACGTGGCCCCAAAAGTGTATTTTGCTGGATTTAGTTTTAGATGCAATTTTCTCAACCTCAAAACTAGTTTCCTCAAGACTCTCACATGCTCATTTTCCGTTTGGGATTTTGCGATCATATCATCGACATAAACCTCAATTTCTTTGTTCATTATATCATAGAACAAAGTTACCATGGCTCTTTAATATGTTGCTCTCTCATTTTTAGTCCGAATGGCATCACTTTATAACAAAATGTTCCCTACATTGTCACGAATGTGGTCTTCTCCATATCTTCAGGATGTATCTTTAGTTGGTTGTATTCGGATAAACCATCCATGAAGGAAAACAGCGAATGACATGCCGTATTGTCCACTGAGGTATTAATGAGAGGCAAATGAAAATTATCCTTAGGGCTAGCTTTGTTTAAATCCCTGTAGTCTACACGCATTTGTACTTTCCCATCTTTCTTAGGGACGATGACTATATTGGCTACCCACTTCGAGAATTTGACCAGTTGTAGGAAACCAGCATCAAATTATTTCTTGACCTCTTCTTTTATTTTCAATAGTACGTCGGGCCTCATCCTTTCAAAGTTTCTACTGGACCGACTTGCATTTTTCCTTTATGGGGGGCGGTGTACCACAATATCAGTACTTAAACCAGGCATGTCTTGATACGACCATGCAAAGACATCTTTGAATTATTAGAGTAACTCAACGAGGTTTTGCCTTGTCTTTGTAGTGATGTAAGTTCTGACTTTCACCTTTTTCTTTTCTGGTTTATCCCTAAGCTCACAATTTCCACTGACTATTCGTGAGGTAGAATCTGTTTCTCATCTTGCTTTACCATCCTTAACAAATCAGAAGACAAGTTACAATCCCAATCATCTTTAAAGTTTCGAGGTTCCTTTAGACACATATCCTACTCGAAAGGAGACTTTGAGTTAATAGTAGTGTCGCTATCATACGAATAAAATGAGACCCAAGAAACAAATAAATTTAAGAATGATTAAATGTGCAACAGCCCGGTTTTAGCTAAATCAGAACAATGGTTTTGGAACCAAAATCCAATGTCAAAAATTGTTTTAATATTATTTTTGGTGATTACATCATGATAGCATGTATGTGTGAAAATTTTGTGAGCTTATTTTGTCGTTTAATTACTCAATTTGAGAAAAAGGACTAAATCGCGTAAAATGCAAAAGTTGCATTCTACTTGTTAAATGTGTTAATTAGCTTTGGCTTTTAAATATGGTGGCCTTAAATGGTAATTAAACCATTTGTATATTGGGTGGACATTTATGGGCATTATATGAATGTTTTTAATGGTTTATGAATAAGGTTAATTATGGTAATTTGTAAATAATGATAAAATACAAATTTCATTCATTATCATCCTGGTGAACAGAAATTAAAATAAGAACAAGAGAAACTATGGTTCTTCATTCAGCTAGGAATAATTCAAGCAATTAGGTATGTGTTTTGTCCCGTTTTTGATTATTTCTATGTTTTTGAGATCGTTGCTTCGTATTCTAGCTAACCCGTACCTTTAATTTTAGAACTGTAAAAGATTTTGAGAGTTTCCATTGATGGGTTTATGCGTTCTTTGGTGTTTGAAGATGAAATATGAATTTTTGATGTTAGATTTTCATGTTTTGTAAAGTGATTTTTGACAAAAATATCAAAAAGGGATTAAATTGTGAAATGTGAGAAATCTATGGTTAAAATGTGAAATAAATTAGAAATATAGGCTAATATGGACACTAGTGAAATTCGGCTATCATGAAATTGGATTAAATTGTATGAATTTGTAATTTTATGCAATAAGGACTAAATTATGAAAAATGTGAAAGTTTAAGGGTAAAAAGGTAAATATGCCTTAAAGTATGTTTTGGACTAAATTGAATAAAGTAGTGATTAAATAATTTAATTTTGAATACATTTAGATCAAGAAAAGATGAATTCATATCAGGATCGGGGAAAAACGAAAGTGATCGACTAAATGACTCGATTCACCGTTTTAGCATCCGAGGTAAGTTTGCATGTGATAAACATTGTTACAATTAAGCTTTTAATGCTTTGATATTACATAAATTGTATATACAAGACTACGATCATGTTCGACGACAAATCAATGGTGTTTAGCACTTAGTGTGCGATTTGAGATAGCTTCGGCTATTATGGCACTTAGTGTTTGATTTGGAATAGCTTCGGCTATATAAGGCACTTAGTGTTTGAAACATCGAGTAAGGCACTTAGTGTGCGGGATTATAATAGCTTCGACTATGCGATGGCACTTAGTGTGCAAAACATCTAGTATTCGACAGTGTCATGAAAAGGTATGAGTTCATTATGAAATTTTATAGGTAAGTACATGTGAGCATGAGGTTCAAATAGAAAAGGTTATGGTTTTGCATATAAGTATATAAACAAGCTTATGGAAGGTTTGTTATATTCATGAATTATACATTGTTTAGTTCAAATTGATGATTTGTATTTTATGAATTGTTTAGTATATTTAGTATGAACTTACTAAGATTAGTAGCTTACTTTGTTTATTTTTCCATGTCTTATAGTGAATTCAAAGCTAGCTCAAATTCGGGGATCGTCAGGGATTACGTCACACTATCCAACCATCTACTTGGTACTTTTGAGTTGTGTATATATGGTATATGGCATGTATAGGCTTGAGTCATTTTGTTCATGTTTTGAAAGTGAATATTGTCCTTTGAGATGACTTACGAATGATTATGTTTTGTTTGTATTTATATCTATAAGATTTGGCTTAATTTGGCTAGTTTGATTATGTATATATAAGTGTGCTTATGGCCTATATTATGAGGTTTGTGGAATTAGTTATACTTGTGAAATGGAACAAAATGATGTATGTTTGGTAAATGTTTTTAGATATAAACTAATGTCATTTTATAAAGTGTTTAATATTACTTAGAAATGGTTGATAAATTGATGATGATTGTGATTGAAGTTTAGGTTAAGAAATATTAGATTAAATGGCAAGAATTATGGTTGATTTGGTTGTTATGGATTACTTGTTTTGCCTTGTTTTTGTGTTATATGTGTAGGTGAAGGTGTGTACCAAATGGGGTGGAAAAATGGCTTGGTAAATAGCCTATTTTTGTCCACACGGGTAGAGACACAGGCGTGTGTCTCAGCCGCGTGTGACACACAGTCAAGTTACACGGCTGTGTGTCCCTAGTATTAAAATTAAATTGAAGTCAGTATGTTCCACACGGTCTCACACACGGGCATGGGACTGGCCATGTGGTACAAGTCAGTATACCCCTAATTGGCACACGGCCTAGCACACGGGCGTGTGACATGGCCTTGTTGCATAAGTCAGTATACCCTACAGTTTTGGCACGGCCTAGCACATGGTCTGGGACACGGCGTGTGTGGCCACTTCGAAGGGTACACGGGCTAGGCACACGGGTGTATGGTCGGCCGTGTGACCCAAGTCAGTATGTATGCCCTATTTCACACGGCCTAACACACGACGTGTCTAATAGCCGTGTAAGGCACACGACCTATTCACACAAGATGTGTGACCCTTGTTTACATGAAAAATTTCTAAGTGTCCAAAATTTTTGTATGATATCGGTTTAGTCCCGAACCACTTCTAAAGCATGTTTAAGGCCTCATAGGCTCTTAATAGGGACAAATTGATTAAGATTGAATGATGAATGATTGAATTGAATAATAGTATGTTAAATAGTAATTTAATCATTTCGTAAGTTAGGTAATGCTCCGTAACCCTATTCTGGTGTTGAATACGGGTGAGGGGTGTTACAAAATGTGTAGTATGAATATGAGAAAAAGAGAAAAAAAGTAGAATATTTGCCAAGTGGGACACAAAGATGCATTGTTTTCATTGAAATAAAAATAGTGGACATGCGCCTTTTCATAAAAGGATCCCTATTACTCCTAGGCTTAGAGCAATAGGTGTGTTCTGAACATTACTCTGAAATAGTCCTAAATACTACAGGGATTTACTCCACAGTCCAGTTGTTCAAAACACTTTCGGGGATATAGGGACAAATTTTTTATAGGTTCCCTTCCTTAGTTCCCTCTTTGGAGCCACAAACATCTTCCCCTTCCGAATCCTTAATGTCATTAAAGAATTCTAACTCTTCGTTTTCCATCAGGCTCTATACTAAAGTTTTGAACTCGACGCACTTTTGGATTTCGTGAAATTTATTTCATGTAATGAAATGTAGTGTTAATGAATGGAAAAGATGCATGCAAAAAGGTGTTGATTCTAGTTCAATTCCATTAGAAAAACTTTACTAGAAAACAAGTTTCTTTACATAAAGCGAATACATATACGACCTCGCTTTAACACTTAAAACCTTAACTTTTCCAAGAGGTCAAGCTAATTCTCGGCCTCGATCTAACTCTAATTCATATTTCAAGTTTTGAACGACTAGGGTCTGCAAGTGGTCAGCCACTTCTCGTACTCGGGCCAAAGCTTTGCTCATAACGTGGTCCATATCTCTGACCTACCCCTCTCATAGGCTGTCACCTTTCTCTTGTTGCCTTTTCTCGGACCATATTCGCATGGTCGTTATCTTCCACTTTATCAAGAAAACCTTTTTCATGACAAGCTCTCTATTTAGCAACTAAACATGAATCAATACCCTTTTTTCTAAGATGAAAATGCAATGCAATCATAGCCAAAATAAAACGAAACAAGTCAGTACATTTTATATAAAGCTAGAATACAAAGCAAATAAATAAATAAATAAATAGGGCATCTATTCGGGTGATTGCTAAAGATTTGACATGGTCCTTCCTAGGGCCGGCTCTTAGGGTTCATTACATACAGTTTGGTTCTAAAGTAAAGGTACCTAAACTAACAGATTCTTCAATCCTCACCCATTATAGGCTCATATGGACAGAGTTTAGCTCAGGGGAATACATTTCCCTATGTCTGTGCGGAGGTGAAGACCTCACGAAGACATAGGTACGGATGTATCCCAAAAGCAGTCCACTATCCTATGCGGAGGTGAAGACCTCACGAAGGAATAGCTTTTCACTCCCACTTAAGAAAGGTAGAATAGAACGATTATGCCATGCAACATGTAAAAACATAAAGAGAATCTCTCGAACTAATAAAACATATGTATTAGATAGCTATGTAACTCGAGATAACAAATACATTATTTACCACCAACATAGAGGATGAAATGCAAGGAAGGGATCGTTAATTTAAACCGAATTATTAATTTTCGAAAAAAGACCAAAAAAGTAATCAACTTGCTTGTCGACTCTCTTATTCAATCCCCAGTGGATTCACCAAGCTGTCAAAACCGTTTTTGAAATAAACTTTTTATTTTAAAATGAAAATGGAGTCTCCACCAATCATTTTTATTTAGGTGTGATTCGATCACCTCAAAACTTAGTCATTTAAAAAACGATAATTTTCGATCTACAAAATCCAAGAAATGGGTTCATGAGTCGGTTACGTATGAGGAAGAGTTAACACCCTCATAACGCCCAAAATTGGTATCTAGTTGATTACTTAATGTCTTGATGTCACAAATTGAAAATTTGAAGAGAATTTAAAATACGGTCCCTCTTTGCATGATGTTATTTGATGGTATTGAAAAAATCCCAATCTAAATTCAATTTTTTAATTAAGAAATATTCTCATTTTGGGTCGATCAAGACGAAAAATCATGTTCCGTAAGTTAGAGCACAAAAATCTTGAATTTTCGAAAATAAAAATGCTCACCATTTAATTATATTATATTTTTTAAATTATTTAAAAAAAAAAGAGAAGAGACGTTAGATTATTTCGATTCAAGGAGAAAATCATACCTTGTAAGTTGGGGCACAATTTCTCAAGTCCTCAAAATAAAACATATTGCCTTGGTTTTAATTATTATTTTTTATGTGCTTATGCCGAAAAATGGATGAGTGTATGTAGCAATTATTTACAATGTATGATGATGGAAAAATTATGGTATTAACAAAATAACAAAAACAATAAAATAAAATGACAATAATATAATGAGTACAAATAAAAAAAATTCAATGAATAATATTATATAATAATACTAAAAGTGAAATAATATAAAATGCATGATAATAATATAATTACATTCATAAAATATTGATTCTTTGAGCAAATTTTAACAAAATTAATATTAATTAACAACAATGATTACTTAATAATATTAATTGTATCAATAATTAAAATAAAAGACCAAAATAAAACAATCGCGAAATTGATGGGCAAGAATATATATAGCACAAATTATAAATGCTAGAAATTAAAAGAAGAAATAAATGGGCTAACTTTAATAAATAAAGGATTGAATTAAAATTTAAATAAAATTTAAAGCATGAATTAAAAAAAAACAAAGAAAGGGAAATAAAGGATTAAATTTGAAAATATAACAAAATTAAAAGCCTAAATTATAAGGAAACAGAATATAAAGGATTAAATTAAAATGAGATAGAAAAGTACAGGGACTCAGAGTATAATTATCCCAACCACATTAACACGTGTCATTCCTTCAGTGGGTCAAGGGACTAAATTGTGCAAGAATAAAATAAAAGGGCAAAAATAGAATAAAATAAAAAGGAAATAGGACGAAATTAAAAAAAAGGGTAAAAAAGTGGAAGACCAAAATGGCAAATAGACCGTTAGTGCGAAAACACGCGGACCTTGAGACTATTTGGGTCAAATTTTGAGTTGTGCCAAAGCGGCGTCGTTTTGGGCGTCTAAACCCATCCCAAAACGAAGTCATTTTAGTCTTTAGAGGCTTATATAAATTAAAAAATTCCAAAAAAAATTATTTGGTTTTAGTTTTAAAAAAAATCCCTTTTTCTTCTTTTCTTTGAAACTCCCCCTCTCTCGCTCCGGCCACAAGGTCGCCGCACGTTGTCGCGGCCATCGGTCATCGGCGCCAGCGACCACCGCCTACGGTGGTCGAAAAATAAAAAGGACCCTTTTTAGAATCCTTTCGAAACCCTAGAGTTAGATCTAGGGATGAAACACCCAAAAAAAGTTGAGATCGGCCAAAAAAAAGAAAAAGGAAGAAAAGGAAGAAGAAAAAAAATTCGATTTCTTCCCTCTCCGGCGAGGTTCTTAACGGAACCCCTTTGGATTTTCGAGGCTTCTCAAATCAAAGGTGGTTTTTGATGAAGGCTTTTAACAGGTAAAAATTTCAGCTTTATGTTTATTCTTTTTTTTTTTAGATAAAAAAGCAAATAAAATAAACTATCATTTTTTAAACTTCGTTTTTTTATTATTTGATTTATTTTTTCTTTTTGTTTACAATTGTCTTTGGCTTTTATAGCCAAACATATACTTTTTTCTTTTTTATACCTTTTTCTTTTTTTTGTAGGTGTTTGGGGCAACTAACGGCGATGGGAAACCACGCCTTGCCATTTCGGTGAAATGAAGGTAGACCTCGGTCAACGTGCTTGCTGATGTGGAGAGGAGAGTGGCGGCTGGTGAAGTCTTAGAGGTGACTAGGGTTTCTTGTTTAGTTTTTAAGTTTGGGGCTTTTAGGGTTTCTAAGATAACATATTAGATATTTAAGGTTTTGGACTTGTAAATAGACTTTTTGTTAATAGACTTTTATTATTTTTATTTATTTTTATTTGTCATAGATTTGGGCCATTACATATATAAACTATTTTTATATTCTCAACAGATACTAACAAGCAAGTGCTTTTTGTTTTCCTTTTCGAAAGGAGAAAGCAGTAGTAAAATTGGAGAATTTTGATATCACACATATCATTTAGTTTAGAAAGTAAATCTAATAAAAAGAAAAACATGAATATTATATTTAACTTTTAAAGTTATAACTTGATTCTCTAAAAGGATTATATGTTGATCCATGAGCTGGCTTTAAGTCTATCCAAGTTGGTTTATAAAATATTTTCTAGGGTTGACTTTCTATGGATTTGTAAGAAGGTAGGGAAGGTCTACGAGGCATGTGCTCCAGATGTTTCGAACAATCAACTTTTTAAAAAATACTATTGTCCGTACATCATGTATAAATAGTTTAACAATTATACAAAATGATTTTACAATGTGGTAGTAATTGGTTTCGGTCGAGGAAAAACATGTCAATTTCTAACGTCCAACTCTCTGCTTCTCTTAAACTTTCAAATTTATTTACTTAGTTCATCTTATATTTCCTATCACTCAATTTCTCATTCAAAGGACAAAATTTATCCTTCAACCTACTCTTATATTTGATTTACACTCCAATCTCTATATTTTCTTATAATTTTCATAACAAATTTCTTTTTCATTTACTTAGCCGAGTCCCAAAATAACTTGGTAATGCGAGGATAAAATAAATACAGTACGAATACATAAATATTTTATAATTTATAGGAATAATATTTAATATATCATCGGTGTATAAATCTCATGTACCATTTTAATAAATAATAATAATATATCTCATCATTAAATTAAATAGAAAATATTAAAGACTTGTAAATAAATACTAATAATTTTATTTAAACATAATTAATTATTAATCGTAATTATTATAAATAAATATTAATGACTCTCGGATATAAGATCTTAGGTTTAAGGTCTCAATTTTAAGGTTTAGAATCTCGAGTTTAGATTTTAAAGATTTAGTATTTATTTAATTATATTTTAAATAAAATTATTAGTATTTATTTATAATCCTTTTATTATTTTTATTTCATTTAATAATAAAATGTAATATTATTATTTATCGACTGTACACTGTCTCCCTAATTTATTATTTAATGACAGGACGCGATTAAAATGCGTTTGATTAAAAGCCTAATGACAACATAAAACCCACATGCATGTTATAGTGTTATTTTGTTACTATTTTTTAATTTCTGGTATTTCCTTTTAAGCTTTTTTCAAAGCATTCAAATCATGGGTTTTTTTCTTTTAGGTATACAATGCTTCCAACTTTACTCTTTATTTATTTATTCTTTTTTGGAGATGTAAACAGGCAGTTCTTTATTTATTTACTTTGGAGTGCTCTTAATCCTGACTTGGAACTCATAATTGTGGGTGTGGGTGTAATCACATGTTCTTTTTAAATATTTCCAAAAATTACATAAATTAAGATTCCAAATTTAGTTTTATGACTTAAAAATAGTTTTATGAATCATAGTAAGTAAACTCAAATTGTATGATTTTGGGGAAAGAAAAACTCAAGTTGTATGATATATTATTTTATTAAAAATGTAACAAAAACAACGTCACGCTCTATTTAAATTAGTCACACTACTTTATTGTTAATTCATTTTTAATCTTCTAATATCTATCTATATATTTGTTATAACAATTAAGTAATATAAAATGTAGAATAGTATAAATATGACAGCTTACACTGTAAGAGATGCAGAGAGCTGCTAGGATGGGGCAATTCACACCGTATACAGTGTAGTGAGCTGTTAGAAGTAGTAGTTTGAGAAGCTTGAGGTTGTACTTGAGCAAAGTATGGATATGTGTTTAATGACTTGTCCCCTTTTTTTCTGAAAAAGGGGCATTTATAGATTGAGGACTTAGAATGGTGCCCTTATCCTATAATTATCTCCTTTATTTTAAACTTATATTAGCGTATGATCTAGATGGGATCATCTTCAAGGTTGGTGAGCGGGTTTTTTTTATCAAAATAATATAAAAAAATAAAAAAATTCTAAAATGATATATGAAAATCAATTATGTATCAAAATGATACAAATGGGGTGGTGTCGCCTTTGTCATTGACACCTTTGGTGTTGCCTGTGGCACCCCTTCAACTACCAATTTTTTTTTTCAGCAATTTTTTTGAAGGACCTATTATGTAATTTTTCTAATTTTGAGAAAAAGGAAGGAAAAGGGTGCGGTTGTCACACCCAACTTTAAATTTAAATATTTGCCTTCTAAGTCCTCCTTATTTATTTTTTTTATTCCCTTCAACTCACTATATTGTGTTTAAACAAACTATTAATCTATTTTTGTAGTTAAATAAGCTCTTTACTTATGGTTTTACTTATAAAATTTAAAAACTTGTTGATTAAATTAAATATATATATTTATTTAATAAATTATTCTCATCAAATTTACATCAATATAAGATGTGAATTAGTTTATATTTTTAAATGGTTTTACTTTAATGTTAAAATAGCTTTACTTTAACTTTACTTTACACAATTAACAATATTCACTCTTAGAACACATGTTTGGAAATTGTAAACATTATGATATACATTTTGGACTCTTCAAATTTCATAAATGCATAAATTTAATAGTTATTATTATATTACAAAGAGTAATTGATATTATATTATTAAAAATATCTATTTATTTATTTAAATTAAATATTACAAATAATTTAGATATTTAAAATTTTTATGTCATATATCATTATATTAAATTATTTAATTTTTTTACTTTCCATCATTATGTCTAAAATAGTTATTTTAACTTTCAACTGTAATTTTACGATAATAATATTAAACATTTGAAATTAACATATTACACTTTTTACAACACTTTTTCAAAATGATAAGTATCATTTCTTTTTTTTTTCTTTTATGATAAAGCTTTATTTGGAGATGAAGTTGAAAATTTTATGTTGTGGGATTGAGATAAATTTATAAAATATAGGAAGGGTGCAAAGCTAAAATTTTATGATAAATTTCTTTAAATTATTTATTAAATTTTAGGAGGACTAAAATATTATTTTACTACAAAATTAAAAGGTTTCAATTGAATTATTATTTTTGGGAGGGGATAAAATTGAAAATTTTCTAATTATCCAGAGAGGGGAGCAAAGACTTGATATGCCACTTTGTCCCTATTTTCATGTTTACGTAACACATTATCATTTTTGTGTTTTTAAAATTTAATCAACAAGTTTTAAATTTTATGAGTAAAAATCATAAGTAAATGGCTTATTTAACTATAAAACAGATTAATGGATTGTTTAAACACAATATAGTGAGTTGAATGGGGAATAAAAAGAAAATAAATAGGAAAAGCTTAGAAAGCAATTATTCAAATTTAAAGTTTAGGTAACAACCCTACCATTTTCCTTTCTTTTCTCAAAACTGAAAAAATTACATAATAGATCCCTCAAAAAACCTACTAAAAAAACAAAAATTAGTGGTTAAAGGGGTGCCATAGGCAACACTAAAGGTGCCAGAGCAGAAACTGCACTAAAGGCACCACCCTATTTGTATCATTTTGGTACATAATAAATTTCAGATATCATTTTAATTTTTTATTTTTAATATTATTTTAGTAAAAAACTTGATGAGCTTAGGATGTGATTAGATCTAATGTGACAGCTGCCGTTGGTAGCGTCATACCAATGCTCTTTCCATAAATGCATGTGTAATGGCATAGGCTGCTCACGTGTAGGAGGCATGGGAGGTGCTTAGGTGCAGGGTACAAAAATTGTCCACCTAGTCGAAGAAAAGTTTATAAAGTAAGCTTCTCTAAAAAGACTATGATGTTAGAGTGGTAGGGTGTGGACTTTGGGAAGGTGGAGATTGATGTCCTTTGGAATATATCTATGGTAAGGTTCAATGATTACTTTCGCAGTAATTTCAAAATTTTGAAACGTCGTCTTTAATGGGCATGATTACTAATTTTTGATGCGGCGTTGTTTAATTAGCTAGCAATCAAGCCTCTTTTAGGGATCTTTTGTTTCTTCTATCCTTTCTTTCTTTTAACCAACATGTTTCTTCTTTTTTTTAGGGGAACTTTTGTGTCAAACTTTCTTAAGTGTCTTTCTATTTTCCCAAGTGTTCTTATTCTTTAGCTTGTTCCTTCTGTTTGCCGAGTTCATCAAATTCCTTTTTTATTTTGGTGAGTTTTTATTTTATTTTGTCATTACTTGAGTCTTATCATTTTGTCACTTTTCTTTCATGTTTGTTTTGCATCAGTGGCAGATCTATTAATAAAGTCCAGTAAGAGGAAAGAAGAAATCAAGGGGATGATTGTCTCACCATTAGCAACCAGGTTCTTTGTACCGTTATGGGGGATGATATGCAATGAGTCCTTTAGTTGAAGGGACTGATGATCCCAATTACTGCTATAAGTTCTTCATCAGAAGCAGAAAAAATCAGTTAGTTGATGTTGTAGATAATGGAAAGGGCATATTTTTGCCCCTGTACATTTTCTTATTAAGCTTTCATCTACTCTTGCATCCATGGTTCATGAGGGTTTTCACTTCCTTTGGTGTAGCATCAAGGTAGCTGGCTAAAGGTTCTTGGTTTCTATTAATGGCTTTCTTTTTGGATTGTTGCATAAGGAAAAAGGAGCCATGCAGTTAACCTTAATTTCGTCCAGTTCTCCCACGAGCAATATCAGTAAGGACTACTATTTTCAACAACATAAAGGTGTCGACGTACCCATATTCACTAGTGGATATATTTACGTAGAAGATCATCTGAGTATCTTCCTCTTCCCGACAATGTGGAAGGAAGCTAGTACTTGAAAGTTGATCAAAAGGACCAATCTAAAGAATAAAATTGTTGTGGGTTAGTTCAACCATTATAAACAGGGTAAGTGCTTTTTCATTGCTAAGTTGCTAAGGTTCAACCTCATTTGGGTCAACTATTTTCAGGGGAAGATTCCTAATGATGTGGTTCCTACCAATGTTGAGAATTTAAGAGACCAAATAAACCTTGTAGTGTGACCCACACAAATTAAAGGTTGGTTGCTAGGAGTTGCTAATGAGTTGAGCCAAATGATAATAGGCAAAATAAAGCGACCTTAGACCCTACAAAAGAAGAATGTAAGAAAGTAAAAAGGGTTGTAGATGTTGCCACGTGAGAAACCTTTTAGTATGACCTACAATTGTTGTTTACTGAAGATCAAAATAGTTAATGGAAGTGATTGATCATTAAGTGATTGATTGCCGTGGTCACCATGGCTCGTGTAACAGTCTATTTTCAATAAAATTAGAATAATAATTTTGAGATCACAAATTTAATTATTTTATTATTATTTTAATTTCTACTGTATAATTTAGGGTTGTATAAAAATTTGGTTAAGAAATTGTAATGTTTGCATACTTAATTTAGTAAAATGACTAAATCGTAAAAGGTACAAAAGTAGAGTTCTATTAGTTAAAAGTATCTATTAGCTATGAAATTAAATGATAAATGGATTTATATGGTAATTAGACCATTATTATTATAAGTGGACATTAATGGACATAAATTTTAGTGAATTTAAGGTAAATTAACAAGGTTAGATATGTAATTTAATAAATGTGTTAAGTAAAATGAAGAAAACAAAAGATATCATCTTTTTTGTTGTCTTCTTCCACTAAATATTAAGAGAAATAAAATTCATGGAAGCTTGGTAGGTTCGACCATATAACACCTCTAATCCATATTCGTCACTGGAATAGGGTTACAGAGCATTATCGGAGTTTACAGAACAAATATAGTTAATTCATATCATTTACAATTCATATCCGAAAACAATCATATTATCCTTTAAATGGGCTCTCGAGGCCTAAAATATACATTTAAAACAAGTCGGGACTAAATCGGGAACTTAGAAAATTTTTGCAAAATCTCAAAAATTTTCCAAGGAGTAAAGGACACACGCCTGTGTAGCTAAGCCGTGTGTCTCACATGGTCGAGAGACATGCCCATGTCTTAGGCCTTGTGGACATTCGAAATAGGGACACACGGCTGTGCCCTAGCTCGCGTCCAAATTAGAGTGATTACTGACTTGAGTCACACCGCCAAGCCACACGCTCGTGTGCTAGGCCGTGTGAACATTTTAATTTACATTAATTTACATTTATTTACATTTTAATTAGGTGTAGGGATACATGGCCGAACAATTCGCTCGTGTGCATGGCCATGTGTCACACACGATTGAGACACACGCCCATGTCTCTGCTTGTGTGGACAAAATAAGGCCATTTTTAAGGCCATATTTCTTACCCAATTTGTCTTCTACCTACATCAACACTTTAATACATTCACCAACCAATTCAAGACATTCAAATCAAGCCAAAATCATGCCTTAAACATGACATATTACCACACAAGCAATGTGCTCTTAGGCACCTCAAATGACAATTTATTTTCATGTCTACCTAATGTTCAAATTAACCTAAATAACCAAATGCATCTATGCATGATTAAGCTCAATACTTCTAACATGATAAATCCACTTATATATATACATTAAAATATACTAAACATAAGCCATTCAAATGGCTATTATCAATCAAACATTTACATGCCAACTTTGGCTAAATAACCTATACATACCATTATAACCAAAATTTGTTTATTATTTATATCGAAGTGAGCCGATGGATAGTGTGATGTAGCTCCGACCAGCTCCCAACCTTTACAAGCTTCTGAATACTATAAAACAGGAGAAATAAACAAGGTAAGCATTTAATGCTTAGTAAGTTCGTATAACATAGGATTTAACTTACCATTTAATTACATTAAAGGTAAGCAAATAAAACATATTCCAAACAACATGGCCAAAAGCCTAACACATATACTCAAAAATCATGTTAGTCAAGTAAACACCAAGAAATATATATGAGCTTATCAATATTCAATTTCCACATACATGTATTTATCACTTCAAGTGTTCATGAACATGTACATATCACATCTTTGTATTTCAAGTATTTATCATAGTAATTCATCTTGAATTCATATAAGCTCACATTAGAACTTTACTTGTTGAATCATTTAAAATATCGATGGATACAAGGGTAGTACACATGAAGTGTACGAAACTAAAATCCGCCAATTCATATTCGGGGGTACTCATTTGAGTGCATAATCGGGAAGTCCTCTCTCGAGCCATATAACGGGATGCTCATAAGAGCCATAATCAGGAAGCTCATGCGAGCCAATAACAGGTAGCTCCGAAGAGCGATTAATCAGGAGCTCCGTGTAACACCCCTAACTCATACCCGTCGCTGGAACAGGATTATAGAGCATTATCAAAGTTTACAGAATAATTTCATATAATTCATGTCATTTACTTTTCATATCCAAAATTAATCATATTGTCCCTTGAATGGACCTTCAAGGCCCAATTTAAACATTATAATCAAGTCGAGAATAAATCGGGAACTCATAAAATTTTTCGCAAAATTTAAAATTTTTCTTTTATACAAAGGTCATAAACTCGTGTGAGCCACACGGCCATGTGACATGCCCATGTCTCAGGCCGTGTGGGCATTTAATGTGAAGCAAACGGTTGTGTCCTAACCCATGTCCTTACCCGTGTAACTCCCTGACTTGTGCCACATCTGCCACACGCTCGTGTGCTTGGCCGTGTGGTCAATTTAATTTTCACAAATTAGGTGCAGGTTTCACACAGCCAAGATACACGCCCGTGTTCTGGGTCGTGTAGTACACACGGCTGAGATACACGCCCGTGTGTTCAATTCTGAGCATTTTGTTTCTAAATTTTAAGATGCAGGGGACACATGGCAATACCACATACCCATGTGCCAGGCCGTGTGTCATACACGGTCAAGACATACGCCCGTGTGTCTACCGGTGTAGACAAAATAAGGCCATTCCTAGCCCTATTTCTCACCCAAATTTAACCTTCAACCTACAACAACATTTGCATATATTTTTATCAACCAATTCAAGTCATATAAATCAAGCAAACATCATTAATATGTATGAAGTAGTTTCACATATTCATATGATTAAACCTACCTTCTTGTGACGATTTATATTTTACTTTAATTAAATTTAAACAACCACATACATATATGTTAAGCATGACATATATAACTATTATATTATCATATCAAAATATACCATTACTAGTCATTCCAATGGCTAGATTACAAACATCCATTAACATATCATCATTGGTAAAATTAGCTTATACATGCCATTATGTCAAAGTAAGTTTTCTATTTATACCAAGTGTGATGATACTCTGATCGATCTCCAACCTTTATGAGTTTCTGAGCACTATAAAATAGAGAAAAGAAAAACTAGTAAGCATTTAATGCTTAGTAAGTTCGTATAACAGGAATTTAACTTACCATATATATACATTTAAGATAAACATACAATAATGCATCCAAGCACTTTGGCTTAAAGCCTAAAACACAACTTCAAAATCATGTTAGTCAAGTAATTCATGTAATACCTAGAACATGGATGAGCTCATCATTTAACGTCTTTCATATACATATGTTTTCCATAATATTATTCCATATTACATGTACACTTTGATGACAAATCATTTCAAATTCAGTTTAGCCATGTTAGAATTTTACCAGTTGAATTTATTAGAAATATTGATGGATACGCTCATATAGTACACTTTAGTGTCCACTACTATAATTCGTCAATTCACTTTCAGGGGTACCCAATTAGGGCATATAATTGGGAAGCACACTCTCAAGCCTTGTAACGGGAAGCTCACACAGAGCCATTTCTGGAAACTCATAAAGAGCCTATCGGGAAGCTTATCTAGGCTATATAACGGAGCTCATAAGAGTCATAATCGGGAAGTTCACAAATAACCTTGTTAGGAAGTTCACAAAGAACCATATCAGGAAGCCCCGAATAGCCAATATCAGGAAGTTCAGGCGAGCATTATTAGGAAGCTCACAAAGAGCTAATTTAACAAGAAGCTCATGAAGAGCCTTTAATCGAGACGCTCATAAGAGCTAAGGTGTGTCCACAACAAATGTAGGATCACAACCTATCAGGACGCTTCGAAGAGCTATAACGGGAAGCTCGCTAAACCATATAATGGGAAGCTCGAGAGGGCTTATAACGGGACGCTCATAAGAGCTATGGTGTGTCCGCAACATATGCTGGACCACTACCAATATGAGAAATCCTGTATCCACCGACTTTCATTTATTCAAACGGGACTTGACATTTATCAAGCATTATCGGATATTCAATCAATTTCATATAAATGGCAATGATACAATTCACATATATAACAATTAATTCAAACATATAATTGTACACAATTTAGTTACACGAACTTACCTCGATACTTATTCGTATACGAAATCTACTAATCTGAAACTTTTTATTTTCCTCGATCTAGCTTTGAATTTGAGTTGTCTGGATCTATATAAATGAATTTAAACATCAATTTAATCCATTTCATACTCAATTGGATTCAATTTACACCCTAGGCAAAATTATCATTTTGCCCTTAAACTTTCCATAAATTTTAATTTTGTCCCTAGGCTCAGAAAATAAAATTCATGCAATTTAATCCTTATTCCAAGCCCAACTGAAATTTTCATATAACATTTACAGCACTTATATTTCAAAAAATTCAAAATTTTTCTATGGGTTTTACCACTTTTCAATTTAGTTCCTAAATCATGATTTCATCAAAATTCACTTTGTAAAAGTTGTTTATCTATCAACAACCTTTCATTTTCTACCATAAATTTCAAATTTTCAGCATATTCATCCATGTCAAAACTTTGTTACTTTGATAACTTTTCAAATTAATCCCCAAAATAGATAGATTAGACTATTCCGATCTCAAAAATATAAAAATTACTAAAAATGGGACAAGAATACTTACCCAATTGAATCAATTAAGCTTGCTTGAAGACTTTTCTCTTTCCTAGGGTTTCCATGACTTAATTTTGGGGAAGATGATAAAAAATAAGATGATATTTCTATTATCATCTTTTAATTATTTTAGTTTCCAATTTAGTCCTTAGCCTTTTCTAATTTTTCCATGGATGAATCACAAAAATATCTACTAAATTTTCTTTAATGGTCTAATTACCATATAAGGACCTCAAGTTTTAAATTCCTTAGCTATTTAATTCTTATAGCTATTAGAACTCAACTTTTTCCTTTTATGCAATTTGGTCCTTTCCATAGTTAAACACATAATCAATAAAAATTTCCTTATCAAAATTTTCATATAATAATCCTATCATAATGCAAACCATGCAATAATATTAAAATAATTTTTCTTTCTAGCTCGGATTTGTGGTCCCGAAACCACTTTTCCAATTTCACTGAAAATGGGTTGTTACACTCCGAATAACCATTTATTAGGAAGCTCCAGAGAGCCTTTAATCGGGAAACTCACGAAGAGCCATATATCGAGACGCTCATAAGAGCTGCGATGTGCCCATAACACATACAATATCACTACCGATCAAGATGCTCTAAAGAGCTATTAATAGAAAGCTCACAAGAACCATATAACGGGAAGCTTGAAAGGACTAGTAACAGGACGCTCTTTCGAGCTGTGGTGTATCCGCAACATATGCTAGACCACAACCATTTCGGGAACCCTGTATCCATCAAATCTCATTTATCTAAACGGAACTTATTATTTATCGGGCATTATCAGTTATGTGATCAATTTTATACATATGATGTTCATACAATTCACAAATACAACATTAAATTCAAAAAATATAAATATACACAATTCAGTTACACGAACTTACCTCGACAATGTTCGTGAACTTCATTACTTTTTCTTTACCTCGATCTAGCTCCGTATTTGATCTATCATGATCTATACGAATAAATTTAGCTTAATTTAATGCAATTCATATTCAGTTCTATTCAATTTACATCTTAGGCAAAATTACCATTTTGCCCTATACTTTTAATTAATGATAATTTCCTCCCTAGGCTCGAAAAATGAAATTCATGCAACTTAATCCTTATTCCAAGCCTAACCAATTTTTACATATAACATTTTCAGCCCATGTAAATCATAAAATTCAAAATTTTTCTATGAATTTTATATCTTTACAATTTAGTCCCTAAATCACAATTTCATGAAAATTCACTTTACAAAAGTTGTTTCTCTATCAACAACATTTCATTTTCTACAATAAATTTCATAATTCATGCATATTCATCCATGGAAAAACCCTAGTACTTTAACAACTTTGCAAATTAATGAGATAGCTAAATTAAGCTATTACGATCTTGAAAATATAAAAATTACTAAAAATAGAACAAGATTACTTATCTAATTAAGCTAAGTAAGCTTGCTTGAGCTTTTTTCTCTTAGCTAGGGTTTCCATGTTTTTCTATTTAGGAAAGATGATGAAAATGATGATATTTTCTTATTTTATTAATTTATCATCTTTTCATCTTTTATTTTCCAATTTCATCCTTTTCTTTAATTAAATTTCCATGGATGAATCATCATACTTATCTACTAACTCCTCTTAATGTTCTATTTGTCATATAAGGACCTCAAATTTTGAATTCCATACCTATTTGATCCTTTTAGCTACCAAAATTCAAATTTTACATTTTATGCAATTTGGTCCTTTTCTCAATTAATTATGAAATCGGTAAAATTTTCTTAACTAAAATTTTATACAATATTCCTATCATAAGATAGACCATAAAATAATATTAAAATAAATTTTCTTTTAAACTCAAATTTGTGGTCTCAAAACCACTGTTCCGATTTCACTAAAAACGGGTTGTTACAGACTAACTCTCTTAGCTTGCATGTAAGTAGTTTTTGTCCCGTTTTTAATGATTTTTATTTTTTTGAAGTCATTGTAGCTTAATCTAGATAGCCTAGGGACTATTTTACAAAACTATTAAAGGTTTAGGGTTTTTCCATGAATATGTTTGTATGATTTTTGAATTTCAATGAAAGATTATGAGTCCTTATTGTTAAATAAACAACTTTTGTAAAGTGGTTTTTGATGAAATTATCATTTAGGGACTTATTTGTAAAAGTAGTAAAATATCAAGATAAATTTGTGAAATGTTGATTTGTATGAGGTTGTATAAGTCCCTAGGTATTTTGACTAGCATGAAATGTTGATGAAATTGCATGAATGTCAATTTACGAGCTTAAGGACTAAATTGTAAAAAATTAAAATGTTTGGAGTAGAAGTGTAAATTTGCAAAAGTATAAATGTTGGACTAAATTGAATAGTAAGTTTATTAAATGAATTGAATTTGTTTATTTAGATCAAGATAAACCTCGTATGGATCTAGATCGAGGAAAAGCTAAAGCCTTGGATTAGTGATCTCGTTCTTGCGTCTTTGTAATTGAGGTAAGTTCGTATGTTTAAATAACGATTTAAATAACATTTTATTATTATCTTGATATATATGCTATTGTGCTACTTATCAAGTTATGAAATTATGGAAATCCAACGGCGTTTTGATGATTATCGAGCCCCATTTGAACCATAGGAATATATAGGATACACATGTCATGTCATTAGGGTTACCATGTTTCGATTGCTGGTATTGAATGTCCTACCGATGGCTAAGTTCTAGCATTTTTTGCGAATACTCGTCAGCTTGTGTAAGCGACATCATGTAGCTTACATTTCAACCGTCAACTTGTGTGAGCAGACCCATTTTATGGCTCGAGTGAGCAATGATGTAATGGAAAAGGAAAGGAATGGTTTCAACCATGTGTTTAGCACACTTTGTTTGTGCTTTCCGCCTATCCGATGTTATTCTAAGTGGTTTAATGGGCATGAAAAGGGAAGGGATGGTAAGTGTTCCAATGGCTATGTTATAAACCTATGGAAAGGTATGTAATGATCTATGAATGTATATCTAAGTTTATAGAAAGTATGAATCCAATGGCATTATATTCATGTGAATTTACCTTACCATGTGATAATTCTATTGAATTATTTGTTAAAGCACTAGCAATTGTTGTTGATGATGCTTAGGTTTGTACCAAGCTATTGGTTGGATTGTATCTTGTTTAATTTTAAAGTTATGCATTGAAATGGTAAGTTATGTTTATGATATACAAACTTACTAAGCATTATATGCTTATGTAGTTTTCTTTCCTATGTTTTATAGATTATCGGAAGCTCGATCGGTTTGGAAGCTTGTCGGAGACCTATTACACTATCCAGTGATTATATCGGCAGATTTTGATATTTTGGTCAAGGTTATAATGGCATGTATAGGGAACTTATGTTTAAAGTTTGACTTGAGTGCTAAATATTGAATTTGGTATGTATATATAAGTTGGTTGCTTGGTACCATTTGGAAATGGAGTTTGTGTCATTTATGTGATTATGATGTATGTGAGTAATGGTCCAAGTGGTAAGCTTTTATGGTTATGGTATATGGTCAATTATGGTATGTTTTGGTATGTAAATTAGTTAGTTGTGTATGGTTGATGAATGGCCAAATGTGTATAAGCTTAGTTATGTTAAATGGTTTATGATTGAGGTGCCTTGTAGACATACTAGTTGTATGGATTAATGGTTTAGTGAATTGGTCATTTTATTCATGTTTGGCTATGTTTTAATGCTTTGGTCATATATGCAAATTGTGTCTAGGTATATGTTTGAATTGGGTGAAAGAAATGGTTTGATTTTGGCCAACTTCTTGTCCACACGGCCTAAGACACGGGCATATGCCTCAACCGTATGTGACACACGGTCATGTGTCCCCTATAGGTTTTAATGGTTGCAAGTCAGGCAGTTACATGGCCTAATACACGACCCGGCACACGGGCGTGTGGCTTAGCTGTGTGACCCAAGTCAAAGAGTTACATGGGGACAAACACGGGCTGGGACATGGCCGTATGCCCTTATTTCGATTGTTACACACGGGCGTGTGTCTCAGCCATGTGAGTTACACGGCTATGTGACCCCTACAATTCCTTTTTTTAACTTATCCTTAAATGTTTCAAATGTTTTCAATTTAGTTCCAAATTGTTTTTAAAGCATTTCTAAGGCCTCGAGAGCTCAATTAAGGGACGATATGCATGTATGTGAATGGGTTATGTTATGATTCTTGTAATGTTTGGAAATGAATGTTTTTATGTTACGTTTTTACGGTAATGCTTTAGAACCCTATTCCGGTGATGGATACGGGTTAGGGGTGTTACATTTAGTGGTATTAAAGCTACGGTTTAGTCGGTTCTCAAACTTAACGTAGCGTATACGAGTCTAGAAATACATACCATTATATAACCTGTGATAGTATGATAACTCTTGGCTCGATTTGAATTATGCTTTTATATAGATAATGTCATCCAATCAAACTGATTCCGATGAGACCGGAAGTAACTTGCAATCCTCTATTCAGGGAGCAACGTCGAGTGGTAGTAGGCTCGTATATATGGGCCGGGGAAGAAATGCTAAGGAAGCCTTCTTCCATATGATAAACGAATGGTTTATTGAGTTCGTACAAATGAACTCAATGGCTCAATGACCTCCACCCCCACCTATTCCCCAACCGATCCCCGTAGTTCTTTAGGGTTTGAAACTAATACGATTAAACAAGCCTCCGATCGATAAAATCCATAAATATGGGGCTGAAGAGTTTAGAGCTACGCCTGAAGATGATCCGGAGAGAGTCGAGTTTTGGTTAGAAAATACAATCAAGGTTTTCGATGAGTTATCTTGTACACCGGCAGAGTACGTGAAATGTGTTGTTTCCTTATTGAAAGACTCAACCTATCAATGGTGGAATACTCTGGTTTCGATTGTGCCGAGAGATTGGATTGATTGGGAGTTATTCTAGACAAAATTTTGAAAGAAATATGTGAGTTAGAGGTTTCTTGACAAGAAACATAAAGATTTTCTCGAGTTAAAACAGGGTCAGATGAAAGAATCTGAGTACGAGAGAGAATTTGTTTGATTGAGCAAGTATGCCCGTAAAATGTATACCGATAGAGGTTTCTATGTGTAAACGATTTGAAGATGGATTGAACGAGGATATCACGCTGTTAGTCAGAATTCTAAAATTGAAAGAATTTGTTGTTCTAGTTGACCGAGCGCATAAAGCTGAAGAATTGAGTAAAGCTAAAAGAAAAGTTGATTATAAAGCTTATGATTCGGGTATGAAATGTAACACCCCAAACCCGACCTAGAAATCTAGACCGAATCCAGGATGCTACATTGATCACCGAAGTGATCGTAGGTAAATTTTTGCAAAACAAGTTAACATGTTGAATTGTACCATTTAATCATTTAAAATCTGGTCAGAAAAATTTCAGTTAAAATATATGTTTATATAAACAAAATAAAATGTATAAAATTTAAAGTAGAACTTGTACCACATCTTTATAAAATCTTACAATTCAAAATAAAACAAATACCAAGATAGTATCATTAAACAAAAAGTGCATAATTGTTGTTCACAAGCTTGTCCAAGACCTCCGCGTACTGAGTCCAATGTCCAAAATTCTGAAATGTACTTGTAATGGGAAACAGAAGAGGGGGTGAGCTACTTGAGCTCAGTGTGAGATCAAAACCAATTAACTACGGAATCAGACATAGAAAACTAATAGTAATTCTGAAACGGAACATGCTTACAGAGTTGTACAGAAACAGTTGGTACGTTCGAAAGGGACATATGGCAGACAACAATATTTAGAGCATATCGAAATCACACTCAGTTACACAATCGCAAATACTACTCAGTTTAGTAACAAAACTCTCAAAGTCACTAGTCTCAATTGAGTTAGTCAGATACAATCATAGTTTAACAATTTCACAGTGTCATAAATCTTTTCAGTCAAACCGTAAAACAGACAGTCGCACTTACAAAACAGTCAATAAGATGCATATGAATGCATTTGAGTTTAAGAAAACCTACTCATCCAGACAACACACTTATCCGTCCCCCATTACTCCTCAATAGAGCTATTAAGCTCGTCCAACCAATCACTCCATATAGGACCTCGAAAAGTCCATCTAACCCTATACTTCATATGATGTTATCCCGGGTTGCCCGGCAACGATGGCCATCAGCATTGTCCACGACCCTCCGGGTATTGGATGCCCTCAACCCTCTGGGTATTGGGGCTAACAGTATGCAGATAAATTGCTAGTCACGTATATTATGCAGCAAAGCTAGTGTATAAGTTGTATTGTGTAATGCGGTAAACCGCGGTACAGACATGCAGTATGAACTACTAGATCAGATAGTGATACGTAGCGTAGCTAACGTATATGTGGTACAGTACAATGCAATAATCACTATACCAATAGGTTGCAGTGAAACTTTCAGTTTAGTCAATGGTACGTAGCATAGCTAACGTACATGTAGCTACAGTGTAATGCGATAATCCACTATACCGTTATCGGTAAAGTCCACGACCCTCAGGGTATTGAGACTGCCCTCGACCCTCTGGGTATTAGGGGCTATCAGAAACCAGTAAAACAACTTCCAGTTTAGTTAATCTTCCTTCTCTTCAAAATCCCACCCAAATACAGTATATGCATATGTATGTATGCAATCAGATGAACACGATCAGAATAACAGTTTTAGACAGTTAATCAGAAGTAGACACTCATATCCAATCAGTCAGTTACAGAATTAGACATGTGTACACTCATAACTCGAGTTCAGTATCAAGCTTTTCACACAACCAATCACAAATAGCACACACATCAAGCTTAGATCAGAGTCATAATTACCCTCAGTAAAGCTTAGTCGAGGGTTGGAACACACAGAGTTGCGATTACACTTAAATTTGACCTAAAACCATTATTTGGCGAGATAGGACCACATGCCCATGTGCCCGCCCTATGGAGCAATCAAGGCTGTGTAGGGGCCCAAACGCCGGTGTGAAGGGTAGCACACGGCCGTGCGACAGAGGCACACGCCCGCGGCCGTATGAAGTAGGGACACGACCGTGTGAACAGGCCATGTAACTCACTATCCAATTTCGCTAAAATCAAGTACAGGGTAAACACGGTCATGTGTTCTGAAACATACCCCCGTGTGGGATCCCTAAATCTCCAAATCAGTCACACAGCCGTATGACTCTAAAACTTTGAAACCCTAATTCCCAATCTCACACGTCCGTGTGCCCGAAGGCCAAGGCCGTGTGGAAGTCGATAAAAATCCCCAAATCGGCCACACGGCTATGTGGCACCCAATTTGGCCCAAAAACCTTAATTCCCAAATTCACGAAACCACCCTACAACAGCCCCAAAACTGCCGTTTTAGCCACCGAACCGTCTCTAACCTTCTCCCTATCAACATATATCAGAAAGTGACAATTTTCCATCACTTCTATCGACTAAAACCCTAAATCCAACGGTTTAGCCTACAGTCAATAGAAACCGACATAAACTTTGCAAACAATAAAACGGTGTAGTAAAAGTTTGAATCCCACACCTGTTTGTGATTGGAGAAGACGACAGAGGCACATAATTCCGAATCCACCAATCAACCATTTTGAGAAATATTTAGAAAGCAGAAAAGAGTGGAGGAGAGGAGAACGTGAAAACAGAAAAGTCGAAAATAAAATAAAAGAGAAAAATAAAAGCATCTTTAGTCATAAACTAATAATTTAATAATTATAAATAATTATAATTGTTAACTAAAAACAAAATAAAATACCAACAAAAACGTTAACACTTTCTCAATCACCAGACTAGCAGGCCCATTCTGACACTAAACTGCACATCCACACACATATGTACAACCTCCCCACTGTCCCTACGCTTAAAACTCAAAACTTATAGGCCTAGAATTCGGGGCGTTACAAGAAATCAGTGAGAAAATCATATCAATTGCCGTCAAAGAAGTCAAAAGAATACTAAGGTCATTCGATAGCTTTATTAGGTTACTCTAGTAGTGATCGAGGAAAACAACATGCGAGTTCAAAACCTCAGGCTATGTCTGTAGCGAGCATAGGCGGTGTTAAGAGTAACAAGCTTGAATGTTAACAATGTGGATGTCGACACTTCGATGATTGCAAAATGAAAGATAAGGCATGTTTTAAATGTGGTTTGTATGAACATTTTATCAGAGATTGCCTGGAGAGGATCGAAAAAGAAAAGGCATTTTCTTTGAAAGGTATGAACACTGAAAATGCGAGAAATAGTCGTAATGGAACAAATGACTCTACAGTGAGATCCGAGGCATGAGTATAGGCTAGAGCTTACATGATCCGTGCACGAGAGGAAACGTTAGTGCCAGATGTTATCACTAGTACATTTTCTATCTTTGATACTAATGTTACTGCTTTGATTGACCCGGGGTCAACACATTCATATATATACACGACTTTATTACAAGTTGACTTTATATCAAAATGGGTATTATGAATTCCAAATTGACATTGTGGTTTGAGTCAATTCATAACTTGTTAATTGTATATATGTATATATGTTCATGGCATAAATAGGTTGAAATGGTTGGAATTGTCATATGTTTGAATGTGAAATAATGATTTGTGTAATGTATAGGTATAATTGATGAAAATGGGTAAACTTTATCATATGAAAATGTTAGAATGCTAAATTGGTAGAATTGTAATAAATGTTGAATTATTTGAGTGATTTGAATAGGCACCATTTGGACCATTTTAAAACAAATGGTCACGTAGCGACATCGGGTCCTTATTGACGATGTCACGACGAAGAACCCCTGAAGTCTCAATGTCAACTTGATAGTTTTGCAAAATTTACAAACTGGTCATTATTCGACCCCAAGTCATTTGAGGAGCTTTTGTAAGCTTGTACAGGACCCGAAAATGAATGTATATCATATTATGAGTGAGTATTATCATATCGTGCATATGGTTGATACAAAAATCAGCAACATGCTTAACATGCAATTCATAAATCAATATCAATTTGCATATTCAACATTCAAAGAATATCATATCGTACATTCAATCAACCTATATCAGATATACAATCAATCCACACATACATATCCAATTAATAAACATTAGGTCTTTTAACATACAACCATGTCTTTTTAATACTTACTCGACTCGACACTCCCTTAACATCACTAGGCCATTAAGCCATATCCCCAAAACCAACAAATAACATGTTGTATTAATCAATTATAAAAACTGAATACCTCTAAACTCACAACAGAATGACCTACACTTGATCTATGTAGAGGATGGGCTAGGGCGGCAAATAAGGGTTGCCAAATGTTGAGGGAATCAATCACGGGTCGCCAAAGGGCTATTGAGAAGTCTTTGTTATTGTTGGCTGGTGGAACACAGGGAGCAATAGAATTTGATCGCTGCTGATTGCGTGCGACAAGATGTGATGGGATCCGATTGCGTGCAACAAGATACGATGGTTACTGCTGCTATATGGCATTGGGACGTATGATTGGTGTGGTGATGGTTTGGTGGTAAATTTTAAAAGTGGTGGTGCAAAAGATGGAAAATAATGGCTCAAAAACAAAAGAAATCAAAAGGGTGAAGGAAAAGGATGAGGAAATGATAGAGAAGTTACAGCAACCAAAAGAAAAACAAACGTGAGAAAAAAAAAAGTGGAGAATGTGGGGGAGAGGAGAACGGCAACAAGGGAGAAATTTTAGGGATAATTCTCCAATTTTTTTTAAATTAAAAATCTATTTAATTAATCAAATCTTATCATATCTGATCAGTTGTTATCCTATCATGCTACTAAGAGTTTAAATTTGACCAACATTCTGATGGCTTGGGTGGCACAATAGGAATAGAGAAAAATGTAACCGATTTTGGGCACAACAACATTCGAACTTGGGACCTAAGGGTAAGCTAAAACTTTACCACTGAACTAGACATGTCCATGGGCCAGGTCACCCAATCCAATCCGATGAACCTCCTAAAATATGAAAGGGTTTGAGCAAAAATATAAGCCCAAACATTGGGCTTGAGTTTAAGAATGAGGACCATTTAAAAAATGAGTCGGGCTTTGGGCAAGGATTTTTCAACCCCGGCCCAGCCCGACCTGATTTTATTAACCTAAATTTTTTACCCTTGTTTCCAACCGACCCAATCCGCATATTCCCCTTTTTCTTTCCAATCCTTAATTCCCATTCCTTAATCCTTAATCACTAAAATTTTTCCTACTTGGTTTTTCGCCACTATAGCCACTGTTGCTTCTCTACCTTCCGCTGCTTTTCGCTTATTGCTTCTTGTTTCTTCGCTATTGTCGCACTACTGCTTCTCTGCCTTTTGCAAATTTTGCAAACTTAGTTCCCCTACCCACTCATTCACTTATTCATATAGACGACACCCCACCCTGCTCAGAGACCTCTAGTGTCGTTGCTCGTTTGTCTCCTGCTTCCTCTATTAGCTTCTCGCTCCAACATTCAGCCTTCAGTCATCGCTGTCGCCATCGCACATTATGTTTCCATTGGTATCACAACTATATATTGCAACAACATAGCCCAAAACATTGATTCATTATGTGTTTTTTTATTTCTTTTTTATTCATTATGTTAGAATATTTCACTTAAATACTGGTACTTGTTTGATTAGTTACTAGTTCCTATCGACTATTGAATTGATTCATGTACTGAACAACTTCAGTGAGGATCTGATCGACTATCTGGTTTGCTAGATTTGAGGTTTTAAATTCATATATATTAATTAGTAGTTAAAATCACAACCAGTTCAAATATTAGTTATTTTTGTATTTATAGACTGTGCAGATAATGGTTAATCAAATCGTTTGGAGTGTTTTATTCAATTTTGACTTGAATTTACAATATTTCGATAGCACAACTTCATAACTTTGTGTGTTTTGCGAGGAAAAAATTAAGTTGTATACATCAGGATTTTAAAATCCTATAAACTTCGAATGGTTTTACAAACTATTTTTTATAATTGTGATGCTACTGCTATCATTTAATAATATTATCATTAAAAAGGAAGGAAAAATTTTTGTTGCCAACTTGGCAGGTTCAACATTTGATACCTACAATTCTGTCTTCTTCACACATTTTATCAATGTATTTTTCTTAACTGCTTGCTAAGTCTTGGGTACTTGAGAGAATAAGCTTACATTTTAGCATTTCCTTGACGTATATGCATGTGAGCTCATTTTAGCCTAATTACTGATTTCAGATAATTGTCTTATCCCTTTTCTTAGAAAGCTAATAAATTTAAAGGTGAGCAAAATTTAATTCGACTCAAAAAAATCGAAAAAAAATTCGAATTTCAAGTTAAACGAATCGAATTATTCGAGTTATTTGAGTCAACTCGAATTTTTTTTTCGAATTTCGAGTTCGAATCGAGTTGAGTTTTCGAATTCGAATAACGAATAATTCGAATATTTCGAATATCAAAATATAATATTTTACATTTTTACCTTAAACTCCTAAACTTTTTACTTTTCCCTCAAAATTTTTACTCCTTTCCACTTTCTCCCCAAAACTTTTATTCCCCTCCCATCCCAACCCTCCAATCTATCCAAAATCCATTTCCCACCAAAATTTTACTTTCTCATTTATTTTTTCTCAAAATTTTACTCCCAAAAACCCTCAAAACTTTTTATTTTCCCCCAAAAATTTTACTCCTCCCACTTTTCCCTAAAACTTTTACTCCTTCCCATTCCACCTCCCATCTACCCCAAACCCATCCCCCCCAAATTTTTTTATATTTTCCTCCAAAATTTTACTCCCCTATTTACTTTCCTCAAACTTTTATTCCCCAAAACTTTTATTTTCCCCTAAACTTTTATTTCTCACCTTTTACTCTCAAATAAAAATCAAAATTATCCAAAAAATTACTAAACATAAATAGTAATAATTTTATTTATATCTACTATTTATATTATTAAATTAAATTTCACATTTTATATTATTTATATTATTAAATTGTTTAGTCATATTGAATATTTATATTAAAATTGAATTATTAATTATGCCATAAAATATTAGTATTAAAATTTTATATTGGTATCAATTTCACATTTTATCTTTAAAATAACTTTTATTAAAAAATACATTTTTACATTTAATATATATTTTAATTCTAAAATACATAGTGACAAGAATTTGAAGATAATTGAAACAACTAAGCAAACAAAAAAACTAACCCGTATATAAAATGTTAATAAATAAATTATGAGGTGATCAAAGTTAATAAAAAATTTGATTAAAGTGGACAAATGGGTGACAGTGGTTACAAGGACCCAAAATTATTTTTTAAAATTTAACTCGAACAAATATATTCGATTCGATTCGATTCAAATTCTATCTCACTCGACTCGATTCGAGAAAATTTCAAATCAAATTAGGATGATAACATATGATTCGTCAACTCGATTAACTTGAAATTTTTTCATTCGATTCGATCGAATGCTGACCCCTAAATAAATCTCATATGACATTTGCCTTTTTTTATTTGGTTTTAATTACTTAGATGCTTGTGTTGATATGCATCAATTATGTCTTGTAGTTTCTAATATATACATGTATATAAATAAATAATTAATTGAAGCATTTATGGGTCTAACTCTTTATGCCATGAAATTAATGCAAATATACTTTTGTTTCTTTCCTTGTATTTCATGCCATGAAGTACTCTACTTGAGATAATGATGCGATCTTTTATAGTAAGATGAATTATTATTTGGTTGATGGTGTTTATATTATTTTAATAATGTTACATTTATATAGTTCCAAATCATGATATCAAAATTATTGATTTTTTTTTTGTATTTATACGAGTTTGAATTAAGGATAATTAATTTAAAGTTTTTATATTTTATTTTTATTTAAAGATTTTGATTTTGAAAATTGATATCATGAAAAGCATAATTGACATTGATTATCACAAAAGCCAAGGTTGGGGAATTAAAAGCATAAATTTTTCTTGCATCTCTCTTATGTTTTTTTTAACTGTTGATTGCATATTGGAAAGTGATAGGAATAAGTCTTTTCATTGTATAGTGTTGATATTTAATACACATATGGACTTGTCTGTTTATTTCCTACACATAAATTTGCTTCTTTACAACAATCACCCAAAACGGAAAATACCCATCTCTTCTAACCTTCACATCTTTCTTCCTCTCCCTTCAAATCCCAAAAAAAAAAAACATTTTGTTCCCAGTTTTGAATATATCATCATCTTTAACATTTGTTGTTCATTATGCTACAATGAGAGACATTGTTTCTTGTTTCAGTGAAAACGCAGTAAACGTTTCTCATTCTTCATGTTCTTCAAGCCATTCAAGCAATGATGCTTGTATGATCGCCCCTACATTACTAGTGCCTTCACTCCAGAACCAAGTCTCTGCTATTTACAAAGTCATTCTTTCTACTAAGAAGCCACTGTTGGTTCGGGTCACATGGTGCAAGAACCAAACCGGTCAGGGCCTTATCTTAAACTTTGGTGACGACGATGAAGATGACCCTTCAACCTGCTTTAAACTCAACACCAATTTGAGGTTTTTCAGGAAGAAGAAAGGTAACAAAGTGATCGAAGCTAACCATTCAAAGATTGAAGTCTTTTGGGATCTTTCCACCGCTAAATATGATGCAGGACCCGAGCCGGTTAACGGGTTCTATGTGTTAGTCATGGTTGACTCAGAGATAAGCCTTGTTTTAGGCGACATTGATGAAGAAACCGTCACCAGAAAGTTCAAAAGACGACCCCAGTTGCTGAAGTCTCCCTCATTTCCCGACAAGAACATTGTTCAGGCAATACCCTTTACTCCACCAAGGCTCAATTCTCTGATACGGGCATTGTTCATGATGTTTTGATAAGATTTGGTGGGGAAAATGAAGGCCTAAAGCACCCTGTTTTATCAGTTTACATCGATAAGAAGACAGTGATTCGTGTGAAGAGGTTGCAATGGAATTTTAGAGGAAACCAGACCATATTTGTTGATGGGTTATCAGTTGATCTGATGTGGGATGTTCATGATTGGTTCTTCAAACCTGTCACGGGTTCTGCAATTTTCATGTTTAGGACAAGAAGTGGATTCGATAGCCGACTTTGGTTGGAGGAGAAGTTGTTGCAGAAAGATCAAGATAGACATGGATTCTCATTGTTGATTTATGCCTGTAAGAACACATAAAAAGAAGCACACTTTGCTCCATGTTTTTGTTTGATTTTTTTCTTCTTTTTGAAAAATCAGAACTTACCTTTAAGTGTTATTCTAGGCATATAGTAAGCATAGTTTAATCGGTTTATACAATCAATCTAATAACAAACAAATATGAAGATAAACATGGTTTCTATCAAGCATTAAATAAAGTTTGAACGAGCTTTAAGCATGGTTGGACTTGGCATTAGCCAGTCTTCAGCAATGACAATGGTTCTCTTGGCCCTCTACAGTTTAATATTTGGTCCACAAGTTGAAAATCTCGAGTTTCTTCGTCGGACCAATGATAATAAACATGATTCAATTAAAAGAGCGTCAGAATGGCTCCACCTCCTTTCTTTTTACATGTGAAATTTTAATGAGGACAACTAAGAAAATCCGTTTATATGACACAGATTTGTGATCTGCTGGCATCTTAAACAGAAATTCTAAATTTTTATGACAGTTGAGTTGATGTTTCTGGTATTGTTGGGGAGACCTACTACTAACATTAGCTCAGAATTAGGGAAAAAACACCAAATACGATATATAACGCTCAAGAGATGAGTGATGTGTAAAGCAGACAAACTTAAATTGAGGTGTCCAACACCATTGATCAATGTTCCAATATTGCATTATGTAATGTTGGAGGGAGAAATTTTCAAACATCCATCATAACACAAAGTGGCAAAAGTGTGTGATTCTTTGATAAATGTGCTTTTGTTAGTATTTTTTAGCAGGGAATTTATTATTATTTTTTCTCTTGAAACCCATGAGTGATGCTCTATTTGGGATTTGTTAGGAATATTTTATGTATAGATCTTGGATTTCATTAAAGTCAAAGAAATGATGTAAGCATTCCCAAAGTTTTCTTTGAAAATTCCATCTTATTTTAACATCCAGAAGGCAATGAACTTGAAATTTTGCCCCATCCACGGAGGGTGGGGTTTGAGTTTTTGATTATATTAGAATGCAGAAAGAAAAAAAATTGATTTTCCACCATAATTTTTTCTTGTTAGGGTGAAGAATCACTTAGAAAAAGGTACAGACTTTAAATTTATGACATGTTTGTATGATACAACTGAGCTAAGTTCAGAGTTTTTTTCAAAATTTGGACCACGGGTCATAATTCCTCTTGCATTTTTCTTGTGACTTGCTTTTATTTTGAACAATCCGTGAGAGCTTCAACACTCTTGAATGGATAAAAACAGGAAATGAGTTTTGGCGCTGGTCTGTTACATCTCCAACACTGGGTCCAACAAGTTCATTCAAGTTGACAATATCAAATTAATTAGTAATGAAAGCAAAATTAAAATAATAATAATAATAATAATAATAATAAAATAGTCTCTAGTTTGACCAGTTTCATTGTTTACAATTTTCCAGGACAGTTTTCGGGGCAACCAAACACAACATTTCCAAACTCAAAGAAAACTTTAGAAAGCCATTGCAATTTCCAGAAGCAACATCGTGATCGTGACTCGTTAACCAAACAGTTTCACGTCTCACCCGTGCACTTCGCATTGAAAACCTTAAAGGATATCTATCTGCTCAATGTTCTTTGTTTTCTTTTTCTTTCCCCTTCTATCTCATTCAATTTGCTTTTAACTGAAAAGTAAATGCTATCATTGTAAAGATTTTGACAATACAATGTTTCTTTCTTTTCTTTTCTTTTCTCTGACTTTGTCTATGGTTCCTTTACTTTAAGTAAAAACCAAAGATGACGTTGCAGTGCCTGCAAATGGATGCAATCATTGCCATTCAGGCATTCTAGGAATAGGCAAAAGGACTAAATATACTAAAAATTTATGTAAATGTTGAGTTGTAGGTTAATTTGTTGAAGGAATTTGCAACTGCTAGTAGCAATTTAAAATTAAAAAAAGCACACAATGAATACAAATCCATAGATTATGGGGTTTTGTTAAAAAATAATCCATTAAAGACATAATTTAAGCTCAATTTGTTGCAACTTTACTGTCATATAATTATAATGGTTGAACTCATAAATGTTACTCTCATGAGTACAAAACCGTGACATCTTAATTTCAACACTAACATAAGTTTTGTCTTCAATATATAGGCATTTTTGGACTTCATCAATTAAGTTAATGTGATGAGAACAAGACCTCTAGAAATTTGGTTTCATATCAATTACCTATAATACTAAGATATTGTTTTAGTTAAATAAAAATCTTTTGACCGCATATCCCTTGAGCATAAAATATAATTATACTAGATCATTTCGAGTTTCTTTATTTGATGAAACATATTGTATTAACGTAATAATATTTGAAAGAAATGTTGATTTATATCGATAAATATAAGATTAAATATTGGGTAAGTTGAAGTTGAATCAAGTGACAAATACAGAATAATAATAATAAATACAAGAAATTTTAGTTACATTGTTCAAACCTCCACTTCTACAAGATATTGCATAGAGAGTAATTCACTATAAAAATAATAATACAATATATAATAGTGATTGAATTGATATATTCAACTAAAATGACTTTCCCACTAAAATTAATTTGAATGCACGGTTGGCTAAGCTTGCTAGCCATAATTTTATGAAGCACTTAAAAGCTCAAAAATCCTGAAGTCTGATGGAGTTTCTATGGGTTAAAAGTAATATTATGCTCTCAAACTTGTTCACTATTCTAATAATTCACACAAGATTCATATTTAGTTGACATTAGTAAGTTTATATGGAGGGATGTTAATGGAGTATGATGGATACTCATCCCGTTTTATTATTGATATATAAATTTGAAAATCGTTAATATCTTTACAGATGTTATATACATTCATTACCGTCTTATCTTTTTCCCATCCTTATTCGTGTTAATTTAATTTTTGTTATTTATCTTTAATCTTTTCAATCATTTTAAAGTCAAATAAATATTTAAACATAATTTTTAAAAATATAAAATATATGATTTTTCTATATTATTCATTATTTTTTACATTTTAATAGTTTATATATATAAATATAAAATAATAATTTTATATAATAGAACGGGATGGGACAAACAATTATACTCACTAATTAAACGAAAAACATTCATCCTACCTTGTCCCCATCTACTTTTCAAATAAAAAAGCAGCTGGATTTAAAATCCATCAGGATTGATTTATGTTATTTCAAATGGACATCACCTAACGAGTCAGTGAGTTACTGGGTTGATTTATGTTGTTGGAAACAGAGTTTAAATCATAGGTATGATAAAAGAGTTGGTAATGGATTTGCCAGGCCCACCCAACTGGAAAATCAGAACCTAAGAGTAATACTAAACAAAAAAATTGGAAAATTAACATGTGGAAGGAGATAGGTTAGAGATAGAAAGAGATAAATAAAGTTAATATTAATGATTTTAAAAAATAATTATATTTTTTACCATAAAACATTTATAAACTGTAATAAATATTTGTTATTAAAACATTACTATAAGTATTTTAATAATATATTAAAAATTATTTAAAACTAAATTTATTATAGTTAAAATTTTAATAATAAATAATTACATTATTAATTAAATTATTTATTAATAATATAATAGTATTAGACTTGATTCAAATTAATTTTCATATAAAATAATATTACTTATAATTTTTTAGAAAATAATTTACACATTAATATTTATTAGATGTTATTATTGTAAACCCTAAACTCATACTTATAGGTCTTTAATGTTAACATCGTAGGTTGATTACTTAAACTAGTTCAATTTGGTCATTAATATTAATGTATGATTAATTGGAGAATTAATTATCTTAAATTTGTAATCAAACAACTTACTAGATGTTATTATCATAAACCCATAAGTTCATATTTAACAATCTTTAACCTTAGGTTTGGATTGCGATAATAGGAAGGAAGAAAAAAAAAAAAAAAAAAAGAAGGAAAGGAAGATCTTTTTCCTTGTTTGAATAAATATTTTTAGGGTAAAATACAAAAATAATTACAAAATATGAAGTATGCCTCGTATTTTGGTCAAATTAAGACACAAATAGAGAGTGACATTGTGATGGAGAGTCATGCGATGTCACGACAACGCGACGATGAAATAGGGGAGAAGCAGAAATGATGTCGCGATGACACAATGGGGACATGGCGACATGCCATGCAATTTTCTCGATTTTCTTCTTCCAGTCAAATTCTGATTATTTGTCCCAGTCGTACTCTTATTAGTGTAGATTATTTTAAGATTATTTGACCTACAAATTTAGCCTATAAATAGACTATTTTCTATCCTAGAAAGATTAACCCATAACACATTTAAGTATTAACTTTTACAAGTTTTCAAGAAATTTTGTATTTAAGTTTTGAGGGTTCTGATTTTTGAGTTTTGGGGTTTAGTTTTTTAACTCCATCTTTGTACACTTCATTTTTGCCAATTTAATGAAATTATCTTTACCCGTAGTTTTTTTATCCTCTTCAGAAGGATTTTTTCACGAAAAATATTTGTGTTCTATCTTTTCAATTTCTTCGTTATTTTTCTTATTTGTTTCTTACATGGGTTTATCCCCAACACTAAATTATTAATTTCGTTTCATTTTAATCACTCAACTATTAATTTTTTTGATTTAATCATTGAACTTTTAAAAATTAATTATTTTGGTCTCTCTTTGTTAGTTGTCGTTAGTTTTTTTACAAAAAGCTGATGTGATTTTTTTTTTAAATTTCCATGTAATTTTCTCAATTTTCTACGTGGGTAAGTATTTTTTTACTTTTGACTGGCTCTTTTTTCTTCCTTTCTTAACATATTTTAACCTCATTCTTAATGCGTTTTTGGGTGATTATTCAATGTAAATTGTGAATTTTATGCTCCTAATCTTTTAAATTTATGTTTTTATGCTTAAGAGAGCATTTGAGAGTGAAAAACGAGAGAAAATCGGAGTAAGCTACAGGAGCCACATGGTCATGTGGCAAATCGTGTTGATTACACGGATTTGCACTCTAAACAGCGAAAAATCATGTTTTTTTTAAAGTTTTTTGGGGCATTCTAAGACGCATATATGACAAAAATAAGAAGATAGGAGAGGGTCGTCATAGATATTCAAGAAAACAACTCGAAAAATACCATTGAAGCCGATTCTGAAGTAGATTTCCATCAAGATTAAAGATTTCCATTTGATTTCTGAGGAGATTATCATGAGTTTCTTTATTTCTTTCGGTTCTACTGTGCCTTGGATTTTTTATTTTCAAGCATGAACTAATTTTCTAAATACCTAGGGAGATGAACCCTATTATGGATTCTGTCGTTTGGTTTTTATTTTAAGCAATAAATACTTAGATCTTATTCTTAATTATGTATGCTTAATTCTTGGTTTGATATTTCTAGATTATTAATCCATGTTTGATGTGCTTAAATCAGAGAAGGAATAGACCCTTTTTAAGAGTAGATCTAGCGTAATTGAGTGGAGTTGCATGCAATCCACGAAATATGACGACATAAATCTATCATATTAGAATCAAATCTAATAGGGGAATCTATAGATAGAGTTAATATATACTATAATAGGGGTTTTAATTAGAAAGAAATTTTAATTAATCAAACTAGAGTCAGTTGCTCTTACTCTCAAAAGAGACATTAGCATAATTTAGGGATTTCTATGGATCAAGATACTAAGTGAAGAAGTTGAGTAATTTAGATTAATAGTGACAGATGAAATCTAGGTGAATTTTTTCTTGGTATTGTTTCGCTTCTTGGTGGTTAATTGTTTATAATCCTGATTTGTTCTTTATCATGTTAGTTAGTTAATTAATTTAGTTAATTTTAGTTTTTAATCAATCACTTGAATTTACCGGTTAAATAATAAAAAGACGGTAATTACTAATACTTTTTGTCTTCGTGTGAACGATATCTATGCTCACCGTAACTATACTATTAATTGATAAGTGTTAAATTTTTAGTTAATTTCGTAAACATCAATTTTTTGGATTGTTCTTCTGTCTTCTCTTTTCTAGTTGTTTGTTCTTTCTTGACCTTCTAGTTTTGGGACTTGGGTGGTTGTTTTTCGCCAACCATAGTTTCCTTCTCGAAGGAACAAAATTTATCCAATCAAAATGTTGAAACAAACACTGGATAAAAATTGAATATTTATCAGTCAAAATGTTGAAACAAAAATTGAATTTTTGAAGAAACTTTGTTCATTAGAGAGGGCAACAAAGGCTAGCAAAAAAAAAAAAAAACCGAAATCTTAAAGTCAAGAAAGAACAACAAGGAAAGAGGAGACAGTCAAAACTAAAAAAAAAAAAAGTTACCCATGTGGAAAATTAGGAAAATTACGTGGAAGTTTCAAAAATTCTATGTTAACTTTCCATAAAAAAGCTAATGGCAACTAACTGAAGGTGATTAAGATATTTAATTTTGAAAAGTTTAAAATGAAATAAAAATAATAATAGTTAAAGTGGCTAAAATAAAATGAAATTAATAATTTAATGGCTATTTTAAACTTTACCCATTTTTATTCAAGTAAGGAAAAGTAAGGGAGTTGAGTATCCTTACTTTCCCTCAAAATGCCAAATTTTAATTACACAAATGAAGGAAAAAGTAGGAAAGGAAAGTAAATATATGTTTAATTACCATCCTTACTTTTTACATAATTATATTACAAAAAGAAAGTTATAATTATTTCAATCATATCCTTTCATTTTCATAGTAAAACCAAACAAAAATGGTTAAATTGCGTTTATTTTTCTTTCATTTGCATTATTAATTTTAATAATCCAAACAAAATAAAATATATTTTTTCACATTCTTAACCTTCTTTTCTTTTACTTTCTTTTACTTTCTTTTCCTTCGCAATTATTAATTCAAAAGTGTAAAGTCAACATTGTAGGTTGATTACTTAACAAGTTCAATATGATCATTAACGTTAATGTTTGATTAATCGAAGAATTAATTACCTTAAGCTCGTAATTAAGGATATTATTATCGTAAACCAACAACTAATATATGTACATATATTTTTTTATCATTCTCAATTTATTTCTCTCGTCCAATGCACATTTCCCCCAATGGTTTAATTTATTTATCCTACCCAATGTGTAAATTTCTCATCAAAGTAACTTACCGTTGCATCTGATTTGTCATTGTTGGAACATTTTTAAATATTTATAGTTTTCCAATAACTATAAATTATTGGGTATAATTAATTAAAAGATTATATCTTTTGATTTTTGAAAAGAATTATAACTATTTAAATAATATTATTTGAATAGTTATAATTAAATGAATAATAATGTTTTATTTTAAAACATTATTATTCGGAAAATACCTATTGATTAAAGATGTCTCTATGAAGAGACATGAAAATTCTTATAAATAGGAATTAGATTTCATTTGGAGATATACCAACAATTGAATATTTTTTCTTCTTTCTTCATTTTCTAATATTGTTAGATTGTTCTATAAAGTATTACTACATAAATCCTTTATAGAAATTGGTTTTCTTGTCATATATTGCTCGATTGTGTAGTGGGCTATTCTAAATGGATAAAGCATAAATAGCCATTGGCTTCATTGTATCCTCGAGGTTAATTTGCTTGGAACTCGTTTGCACACCGAAGATAGGTGGGGGCGAATATAACCTTAAAGATAGTGATTTGATACACGCCTTGGAGCCTTGTCCTATTTCTTCTTCTGTTCGAGTTTTCGTTCGTGTGTTCGAGATTTTCCTCACCGGAGTTTTGTACTAACAATTTTAAGGTTATATTCATAATGACTACCGCAACTCACGAAAGTGGAACACTAAGGGAGTTGGCTTCCAATTTTGTCAAACTTGATCGGTTTGATGGTGGCAATTTTCGACGATGGCAGAAAAAGATGCAATTCTTATTATCAACTTTAAAGATTGCATATGTTTTGGATACCCCAAGACCTGAGGAGACTGAAAACAAATCTGTTGCTGCAACTCGAGAAAGACAAAAATGGGACAATGCTGATTACATGTGCATGGACCACATATTGAATGGTTTATCGATGGTTTGTTAGACACCTACCAAAATGAGGTCACCGCTAAAGAATTATGGGACAAATTGGAGACAAGATACATGACCGAAGATGTTACAAGTAAGAAATTTCTTGTCGATCGTTTCAATAATTATCAAATGATTGATGGTCGATTCATTATGGAACCATTTCGTGATATTGAAAGATCTTTGAATCAATTCAAACAATATGATATGAAAATGGATGAAATGATTGTTGTATCCTCCATAATAGACAAACTTCCTCCATCTTGGAAAGATTTTGAAAGAAGTCTAAAACATAAGAAAGAGGAAATATCTCTTGAGGCTTTGGCAAATCATCTTCGTATTGAAGAAGAATATCGAATGCAAGATCGAATCTAAATTCGAAAATGCCAAAGTGCATGTTACGGAGGAAGCATGACTACTAAACCATTCAAGAGAAAGTTCAAACAGATGATAGAGCACCTAAGTTTAAAAAGAAACAAAAGGGCTCATGCTATCATTGTGGTAAGCGGGACATTTCAAGAATGAATGTCGATTCTTAAAGAAGAAATCATCTTCTAAGGTGATAATAACGAAAAGTTCGTTGCAATGATATCTGAAATTAATATGGCACAAGATGATAATACATGGTGGATTGATCTTGGAGCAACCAAACACATGTGCAAAGACAAAAGCATGTTCACAAAGTTTACACAATGTGAAAATGACAATGTCTTGTACATGGGAAATTCTTCCACCGACAATCAAAGGCAAAGGGTCGTTGAACTACAATTCACTTACGGAAAGGTTTTAACCTTAAATGATGTATATTATGTACCGAAATTAGAAAGAATTTAGTGTCTGAATTCATTAAATAAGTTTGGTTTCAAACTTGTTTTTGAGGCGATAAATTTATTTTGTCTAAGGGAGGAATTTTTGTAGGAAAGGGTATATGTATGAGAGTATGTTCAAACTAAATATTATCAATAAAAATGAAAATACTATTTACGATTATATGGTTGAATCTTTTGTTTATGGCATTATAGATTAGGTCATTTGAATTATAGAAAATTGAATGACATGTATAAGTTAGATTTAATTCTGTTTTTAATAATAATATTGAAAAATGCAATACATGTATGTTGACTAAAATTACAAGGAACCCTTTCACTAAGGTTACAAGAAAAACAAAATTGCTTGATTTGATACATAGTGATTTATGTGACATGCATAATACTCCTACATTAGGTGGAAAGAAATATTTTGTTACTTTTATTGATGATTGTTCTAAATATTGTTATGTATATTTATTGCATTCGAAAGATGAAGCGCTTGATAAATTTAAAGTTTATAAATCAGAAGTTGAACTTCAATGTGAATCATTTATCAAGTGCTTAAGATCGGATAGAGGTGGAGAATACTATAATCCAAGTTATTTTGAATCCTTTGGGATTGTCCATCAAGTTTTAGCCCTTATACACCACAAAAAATGGTGTAGCTGAAAGAAAAATAGAGTATTAACTGAAATGGTAAATTCAATGTTATCATATTCGTGTCTTGGACAAGGTTTTTGGGAGAAGTCGTTCTAATGACTTGTCATATATTGAATAGAGTTCCTAATAAGGAAACTAAAATAACCCTTATGAACAATGGAAGAAAAGGAAACCAAACCTTAATTATTTGAAGGTTTGGGGTTGTAGAGCTATTGTCAAAGTTCCAACACCTAAACGTAAAAGTTAGGTGAAAGAGGAATTGGATGCATATTTATAGGATATGCACATAATAGCAAGGCATATAGGTTCATGGTAATTGAACCAAATGATTCAATTTCAATTAATACTATTATTGAATCAAAAGATGCTATTTTGATGAAAATAGATTTAATTCTATATCAAGACAATTACGACCACAACAATTGATTCATTCTTCAAATGAGAATGAGATTCCATTGGAACAAATTGATAATAATGATGAATCTTGTCAAGAATTAAGAAGAAGTAAGAGGATTAAAAGGTCAAAGATTTTGGACCGATTTCATGATGTTTCTTGTAGAAGGAAAAGGTGAAAGTATATATAATAAGATACCTTATTTATAATACAAAATCTGATCCTATTACATTTGAAGAGGCAATGAAATCTCAAGACTCTGCTTTTTGGAAAGAAGCAATAAATGATGAGATGGATTCAATAATGGGAAATCAAACTTGGATCTTAGTTGATCTTCCACCGAGTTCCAAACATATAGGTTGTAAATGGATCTTCAAAAAGAAAATGAAGGTCGATGGAACCATTGATAAGTTTAAAGCAAGGTTGGTAGCCAAAGGTTTTACACAAAAATAAGGTATTGATTACTTTGATACCTATGCTCCAGTAGCAAGAATTGCTACAATTAGACTCTTAATATCACTTACATCCATATATAATTTGGTTGTTCACCAAATGGATGTTAAAAGCGCATTTTAAATGGTGAATTGGAAGAGGAAGTGTACATGGAACAACCGGAAGGATTTGTTGTTCAGGACAAGAGCATAAGGTATGTAAGCTTATTAAATCTTTATATGGACTTAAACAAGCACCAAAACAATGGCACCAAAAGTTTGACAATGTTGTTTTAGCTAATGGTTATAAAATAAATGAATCCGATAAGTGCATATATAGCAAATTTGAAAATGGAAAAGGTGTCATAATTTGCTTATATGTAGATGACATGCTCATTTTTGGCACATATTTGGAACAAATAGAAAACACATAGAAATTCTTGTTAAACAACTTTGCTATGAAGGATATGGGTGTAGCAGATGTTATTCTTGGGATTAAAATAACCCGAGATGAAAGCAGTATAGCTTTATCACAATCACATTACATTGAAAATGTGCTTAAAAAAGTTTGATCTTTTCAACTATATACCAACATCTACACCCATGGACCCTCAAATAAAATTAGAATCTAATGCTGGTAGGAAAATTGATCAATTGAAATATGCAAGTCTAATTTGTTGTCTTATGTACATAATGACTTGTACAAGACCAGATATTGCATATGCTATTGGGAAATTGAGTAGGTACACAAGTAATCCAAGTAGTTTGCATTGGCAAGCATTGAATAGAGTACTTAGGTATTTAAAGAAGACTATTAACTATGGATTGTGTTATAATGGATATCCTCCAGTTTTAGAAGGGTATTCGGATGCTAGTTGGATTACAAGTTTGGAAGATCATGCATCTACTAGTACATGGATCTTCATTTGTGGTGGAGCAGCCATTTCTTGGGGTTCCGAGAAACAAACATGTATTACTGATTCCACCATGGCAGCAGAATTTATTGCATTAGCCGCTACATCTAAAGAAGCAGAATGGTTAAGAAATTTGCTTTATGATGTACTTTTATGGCCTAAGCCAATTTCACCTGTTTCTATCCGTTGTGATAGTCAGGCTACTCTAGCAAAGGCATATAGCCAAGTATATAATGGAAAGTCTAGACACATTAGATTAAGATATAGTTATATCCGACAATTAATCTCTGATGGAGTGATCACTATTAATTATGTGAGGTCAAGTGAAAATTTGGCGGATCCTTTGACAAAAAGTCTTGCTAGAGATGTAGTAAAAAGGACCTCAAAAGGGATGGGACTCAAGCCCATTAATTAGAGTCACCCATGATGGAAACTCGACTCAGTGCTTGGTATAACGTCAAGTCTTGAGTTCAATGAGATAAAGTACATCATTAGTATGTGACTGATAGCACTTCAAATAAACCCATCCTAAGATTAAAGTGCTAGGTACCCATAATGATAAGGGAAGGATGAGTAATGTACTCTTAATGGACCCATAACATAAATATGTTAGAGTGTTTTAATTAAGGGAACACTTTTGATGGGATCTACCTATGTGAGTGGAAGTGTGGCCATTTCTAGGAGCTCAAGGGCTTGGCTCTGACAGCACTCATAAAAAGAGGACCGATGTTGAGATCATTGTGTGAGATGTGTTCGGTTAATCAAATGAAATAGTTGGTTCAAAGCTTAGTCTACCATGCAATTTCGATTAACTTTAACATGTTTTCACTAAGTGAAGGTTCAATCGTAAGATACCTTCATTTATGCAAATTGATTTCAAGAATATCAAAATCTAAAATATTTTGAAAATGGGGAGATTGTTGGAACATTTTCAAATATTTATAGTTTTCAATAACTATAAATTATTGGGTATAATTAATTAAAAGATTATATCTTTTGATTTTTGAAAAGAATTATAACTATTTAAATAATATTATTTGAATAGTTATAATTAAATGAATAATAATGTTTTATTTTAAAATATTATTATTCGGAAAGGTACCTATTGATTAAAGATGTCTCTATGAAGAGACATGAAAATTCCTATAAATAGGAATCAGTTTTATTTGGAGATATACCAACAATTCAAATATTCTTTCTTTTTTTCTTCATTTTCTAATATTGTTAGATTGTTCTATAAAGTATTCTGCAGAAATCCTTTATAGAAATTGGTTTTCTTGTCATATATTGCTCGATGTGTAGTGGGCTATTCTCACAAGGCAAAACGCAAATAGCCATTGGCTTCATTGTATCCTCGAGGTTAATTTGCTTGGAACTCGTTTGCACAATCAAGATAGGTGGGGCGAATATAACCTTAAAGATAGTGATTTGATACACGCCTTGGAGCCTTGTCCTATTTCTTCTTCTGTTCGAGTTTTCATTCGTGTGTTCGAGATTTTCCTCACCGTAGTTTTGTACTAACAGTCAATGATGGGGCAAAAGCTGGGCTCGGTTCACCTCGGCTAGGCTATGGTGGGAGGCTTGCTTACAGTGATGATTCCCAAAGCAAAAGCTATGTCGAGGTCCTGTAGATTGGCTTACGGATATTTGGTTTTGGATTACATTGGATACTTGGTTAAAAAGGTAAAGTCCTTTTTTTTTCTTTTGAAGGTAAAAGGGAAAATTCTTACTCTTTTGGATTTTTTGGGTAAATTATAAGAATAGTCACTCAATTATGCATTTGGTTTTATTTTAGTTACTTAATTGTTAATTATTTTTATTCAATCACTCAACTTTTTAAAATTAAATATTTTAATCACTCTCTCGTTAGTTGCATTAACTTAATAATGAAAGTCTATCCCACAAATCAATTGACAATTGTCTGCCTGTTGGCACGTTTTCTCTGTCTGCCTATTGGTATGTTTTCTTGCTTTCTAAACTCTTTCTCTTTATTTTGACAGTCTCGAATTCTAGTTTTTTTCTTTTCTTGTCAACTGTTCTGGCTGGGATTTTTTTGAGTCATTATGGAAGAAGATCTGGCAAATTTGAGCCTATTAGATGATGAGAAAGCAGCGTGGTGGAACGCTCCTATCAATGCTGTCTAGTGGGGTGATGCCTGGCAGACAGTGTCATCCATTTTCCTTCACTACGGAACACCATGGTTGATCTCTGGCACCCTCTTGGCGGTATCTGTATTATAGATTTAGGGGACAAAAAGTATCTTTTTCAATTTTTTCATGAGGTTGATATCCAAAGGGTTCTTGCTGGTACATCGTGGTTCTTCAATAATCACCTGCTTATAATTCAAAGAATCCCAAATGGAGAAAACCCATTAGAATTGCCGTTAAATCTCATTGATTTTTGGGTATAGGTTCATGAATTACCCCCACGTTTGATGACTGAATTGATGGCTAAACAGTTCGGTAATTTCTTTGGAAGATTTATTGATTATGATACTTCTATTTCTTCTTCGGGAATCAAGAATTACATGCGTATTCGTGTGTGTTTAGATGTTTCCACCCCTTTGAAACGTAAGAAGAAGATAAAGATTGGGAAGTCCACAATTGTTTATGCCGATTTAAATATGAAAAGCTCAGCTTATTTTGCTTCATTTGTGGAAAATTGGGCCACGATGAAAGCTACTGCCCTTGTCGATTGCGAATTGAGCCGTCAAAGATCGTTTTTGGTTGGGACCTTTCTCTACGGGCGGAGCCGAGGCGGCAAAATATGGTGGTGAGTAGGTGGTTACGTGAAGCAGATGGGTCACAAGTTACCCCTAGAATTATGGAAAGAATCAACCATGGTATCTTATTAAATGTGGAGAAAGATACTAGACATTATATCACAAATGGGCAAAATCAATGGCGTAATTGGAGTGAGGAAGATTTGCCTAATAATGGAATGGTGAATGGGCCCATGTAATTGGTTTTAGAGGAGGAAAACGACCCAATTGCAATAGTGGAAGGAATGTAACACCCCAAACCCGACCCAAGCACCACGACCGGATCTGGCATGTCACTAAGAAGATTTAATAAAACATGTCGCATTTTTGGAAAATATTTTCCTTGATTTTAACCTTTCATTTGGGAAAAATTAATAATTTATAGTTTTAAATAAAATATGCCTTTATGAATTAAAAACCCAAATTTAAATACATGCCTTAGTTCAATTAAAAATAAAAATTTAAATAACTAAAAGTAATAAAAGCCCGTAATAAAACAAAATATAAACTGGTGGCCCATGGTCTTATTACAATGAGATTTAAAATCCATTAAATAAGAATATAAAATAATAACTAGAGTCTTTTTGCTGGATCCAAATGTTCTTTTGCATGGCCACCTTGCGTTCCTCTCCAGCCCAGTCCGATGCACTAAATGCTACCTGAAATGTTAATTAATTGGTTGAGTCGCGAGACTCAGTGTGCAACCCTCAATGTGCTCCCCTTGTACTCATGCTATCGATTCGCGTTTATCTGATTAAAAATTTTATGAATTATTGGTTTTCTTCCACTGATTATCCACGGACAGTCTTATGATTAGTAGTTTTAAGAGTGGTTTTTTTCGAATTCGAACCTATCTACAGTTTTCAGTCTTCCTAATTCTATGAATCATGCACATTCAACATTTATACACACCCACATACAAGTAGCATCCATCACCTAAGGGTTTTTTTCGTCATTTCACTACACAAGGGTATTTTCGTAATTTTAACCTACAAAGGTATTTTCTGTAATTTTGCAAATCTGGGGGTATTTCAGTAATTTTGTAAATTTAGGGGTATTTTGGTAATTTTGCAAATCTAGGATATTTTGATGATGTTGTTGTTGTTGTTGTTGTTTTGTTTTCTATGGAAAAATTCTATTGACTTTGTAAATCTGGGTATATTTGCAAATCATGGGTATTTTTTTTTTCAAAATAAAGATATTTTAGCAATTTTGTGAGAAAAACAGGTGGCTGGTCTCTTTCGGGTTTTAATTATAAGTTTTAGCCTGTCAACAAGTCCTCATGGTTAGGGTGAATAGTCACTACGCACCAGGTAGGATTCTAGTGAAGAGGAGGTAAGTCACTAGGACTGCTTAAATACCAAGCTCTCCTTGTATCCACTCATAGACATGCATATGCCTGTTGCCACACTCTAACTCGGCGACTAGTTCACAGGATTTGTTTCGGTAAATTAAGTCTTATGGAATTTAAGAAGTTGTTTAAGTTAAGCCTATAGTCCATCAAAGTCTAATTAAACTAGCCTACGTCCCATAAAGCCCATCAAGCCCATATATATATATATATATATCACACAATGGTTTAGAGTACTTACCTGGCGGACTTGGGCCGGAAACGCAGGTGCCATGCCGAGCTAACAAACCTGTTATCATTTAAAAAAAAAAACAACATGCAAGTTTCAAAAGCCCACCTTTAGAAAACGTTTTGAGCCCAAAACCCCAAAGCCGAGTTTTGAACCTGGCTCTAATACCAAATTGTAACACCCCAAACCCGGCCCAAGCACCACGACCGGATCTGGCATGTCACTAAGAAGATTTAATAAGACATGTCGCATTTTTGGAAAATATTTTCCTTGAGTTTAACCTTTCATTCGGGAAAAATTAATAATTTATAGTTTTAAATAAAATATGCCTTTATGAATTAAAAACCCAAATTTAAATACATGCCTTAGTTCAATTAAAAATAAAAATTTAAATAACTAAAAGTAATAAAAGCCCGTAATAAAACAAAATATAAACTGGTGGCCCATGGCCTTATTACAATGAGATTTAAAATCCATTAAATAAGAATATAAAATAATAATTAGAGTCTTTTTGCTGGATCCAAATGTTCTTTTGCATGGCCACCTTGCGCTCCTCTCCATCCCAGTCCGATGCACTAACTGCTACCTGAAATGTTAATTAATTGGTTGAGTCGCGAGACTCAATGTGCAACCCTCATGCACCATTAGATTTGGGCCTTAGCCCCATACAACTAAAATAATCAGAATTAATATACAAAATACAAATAATATGCAAGCCCAACCCAAATCCTAGGTTTCCATTCGCTACACGCCCCCGTACCAGCCATTCACACCATTGGGGATTTCTACAATCAACCCACACCGCTACACGCCTTGATGGCGGTCGTCTTGCTCATCATCGATCATGGTCAGTAGCCACTACAAAGATCACGGCAAAAGCCGCTACAATGATCACGGTAAAACTACTACAACAGATCATGGTAAAACCGCTACAACAGATCACGGTGAAAATCGCTACAACATATAACTTCCTTCTTTCATCAAACTCAACCCATGCAATCACATAAAATCAATATACTTATATCGTTTAATCAGAACATTCACTAACTTGATGATTTGTTTTTACCCTCTTTGGGTTTCCTCTATTATGCCCGGATTTTGGCATTTATCAAAACATATAAGACTTATAATCATATATTAATCAAACAGATCTAGATGGTGGGAAAGTGTTACACACCTGATATCATGAAATCTAATATTCTCAGTCGATATCCTTGTTATCCCGATCTACAACTTTGCTCAAAAAGTCGAAAAGATGTGAAAATAGGGCCTCTCCTTGAAATCCCGAAAATAACACGACTTGAGTGTTACTGATCTTTGACTTAGAGATCTAAGCGTTGGACTCCTCTATTGTTTTCTTCAGATTCGACACAAGCAGACTTTACTGAAGAAAATTCAGCAACTTCAGGAGGTGAGATCTAAGAATTTCGGTTTTGGAAGATTTAAGAATTGAAGAGATGGCTAAGAGAGATTTGGCCAATGAATATTAAGGAGAAGAATAGAATAATGGAGATGTGATTTTGGCTTTTAGGGATTAGAAGAAAAATAACAATAGAGGTTAAAAGATTCGGCCAACAAGGAAATTTTAGAGAGGAAGAAAGGGAGAAGAAAATGGTGGTTTTCGGCTTTTGAGAGGAAGAAGACGAGAAAAGAAAATAAAAGAAAGGCTTCCAAAATTTTGGCACACCCCCTCTTTATATAGAAAACCGATTCTTCCCTTTAGCAGAGATTGATTTTCAGCCAACACTGCCACACATGATAGCTCCTATCCCTTTTCCTTATATTAATCTATTATCTCCTCAAAAATAGTCTTTATCTCGCTTATTATCCTTAAAGATCCCTAAATAATAGCCTTTATCGCTTATTATCCACATAGAATAAATATAATAAAATTCCCAAAAAAAAAGCCTTGTGCCATCCACTTCCACTTGCCCTAATCCCTAATGCCAAATTTAACTAACTTAAATTAGAAGATTTGGGCTCCTTAAAACTTAAAATTTGGGCCCCTAACACTTAAATTTACTCATTCCACATATTCACTCATTAAATGCATAGGCCCAAAAATTTAGGATGTTACAGTTCTACCCTCCTTAAAGAAATTTCGTCCTCGAAATTTCCAACTAACTAGAAATCATACTACCTAAGTCTCACCACTATGCTTTCGCTGCGCACTCTAATTCTAAAGCCAAAATAAACACTTAGTATACTATGGTAGGGTACGCACCATTATTTGCATCAGAAGGGTCCTCGTCCCCTTGTACTGATGCTATCAGTTCGCGTTTATCTGATTAAAAATTTTATGAATTATTGGTTTTCTTCCATTGATTATCCACGGACAGTCTTATGATTAGTAGTTTTAAGAGTGGTTTTTTTCGAATTTGAACCTATCTACAGTTTTCAGTCTTCCTAATTCTAAGAATCATGCACATTCAACATTCATACACACCCACATACAAGTAGCATCCATCACCTAAGGGTTTTTTTCGTCATTTCACTACACAAGGGTATTTTCGTAATTTTAACCTACAAAGGTATTTTCTGTCATTTTGCAAATCCAGGGGTATTTCAGTAATTTTGTAAATCTAGGGGTATTTTGGTAATTTTGCAAATCTAGGGTATTTTGATGTTGTTGTTGTTGTTTTTTTTTCCTATGGAAAAATTCTGTTGACTTTGTAAATCTGGGTATATTTGCAAATCATGGGTATTTTTTTTCAAAATAAAGATATTTTAGCAATTTTGTGAGAAAAACAGGTGGCTGGTCTCTTTCGAGTTTTAATTATAAGTTTTATCCTGTCAACACGTCCTCATGGTTAGGGTGAACAGTCATTACGCACCAGGTAGGATTCCAGTGAAGAGGAGGTGAGTCACTAGGACTGCTTAAATACCAAGCTCTCCCTGTATCCACTCTTAGACATGCGTATGCCTGTTGCCACACCCTAACTCGGTGACTAGTTCACATGATTTGTTTGGTAAATTAAGTCTTATGGAATTTATGAAGTTGTTTAAGTTAAGCCTATAGTCCATCAAAGTCTAATTAAACTAGCCTATGTCCCATAAAGCCCATCAAGCCCACATATATATATATATATATATATATATATATATCACATAATGGTTTAGAGTACTTACCTAGCGGACTTGGGCCGGAAACGTAGGTGCCATGCTGAGCTAACAAACCTGTTATCATTTCCAAAAAAACAACATGCAAGTTTCAAAGCCCACCTTTAGAAAATGTTTTGAGCCCAAAAACCCCAAAGCCGAGTTTTGAACTGGCTCGATACAAATTGTAACACCCCAAACCCGCCCAAGCACCACGATAGGATCGGCATGTCACTAAGAAGATTTAATAAGACATGTCTCATTTTGGAAAATATTTTCCTTGAGTTTAACCTTTCATTCGGAAAAATTAATAATTTATAGTTTTAAATAAAATATGCCTTTATGAATTAAAACTCAAATTTAAATACATGCCTTAGTTCAATTAAAATAAAATTTAAATAACTAAAAGTAATAAAAGCCCGTAATAAAACAAAATATAAACTGGTGGCCCATGGCCTTATTATAATGAGATTTAAAATCCATTAAATAAGAATATAAAATAATAATTAGAGTCTTTTCTTTGGATCCAAATGTTCTTTTGCATGGCCACCTTGCGCTCCTCTTCACCAAATCAGATGCACTAATTGCTACATGAAATGTTAATTAATTGGTTGAGTCGCGAGACTCGATGTACAACCCTCATGCACCATTAGATTTGGGCCTTAGCCCCATACAACTAAAATAATCAGAATTAATATACATAATAAAAATAATATGCAAGCCCAACCCAAATCCTAGGTTTTCATCCGCTACACGCCCCCGTACCAACCATTCACACCATTGGGGATTTCTACAATCAACCCATACCGCTACATGCCTTGATGGCAGTCGTGCTGCTCATCATCAGATCATGGCCGTAGCCACTACAACATATCACGGCAAAAGCCGCTACAATAGATCACGGTAAAAATCGCTACAACAGATCACGGTGAAAATCGCTACAACATATAACTTCCTCCTTTCATCAAACTCAACCCATGCAATCACATAAAATCAATATACTTATATCGTTTAATCAAAACATTCACTAACCTGATGATTTGTTTTTACCCTCTTTGGGTTTCCTTTATTATGCCCGGATTTCGGCATTTATCAAAACATATAAGACTTATAATCATATGTTAATCAAATAGATCTAGATGGTGGGAAAGTATTACACACCTGATATCATGAAATCTAATATTCTTAGTCGATATCCTTGTTATCCCGATCTACAACTTTGCTCAAAAAGCCAGAAAGATGTGAAAATAGGGCCTCTCCTTGAAATCCCAAAAATAACACGACTTGAGTGTTACTGATCGTTGAATTAGAGATCTAAACGTTGGACTCCTCTATTGTTTTCTTTAGATTTGGGACAAGAAGACTTTACTGAAGAATATTCGGCAACTTCAGGAGGTGAGATTTAAGAATTTTGGTTTTGGAAGATTTAAGAATTGAAGAGATGGCTAAGAGAGATTTGGCCAATGAATATTAAGGAGAAGAATAGAATAATGGAGATGTGATTTTGGCTTTTAGGGATTAGAAGAAAATAACAATAGAGGTTAAAAGATTCTACCAACAAGGAAATTTTAGAGAGGAAGAAAGGAGAAGAAAATGGTGGTTTTCGCTTTTGAGAGGAAGAAGATGAGAAAAGAAAATAAAAGAAAGGCTTCCAAAATTTTTGCACACCCTCTTTATATAAAAACCGATTCTTCCCTTTAGTAGAGATTGATTTTCACCAACACTTCCACACATGATAGCTCCTATCCCTTTTCCTTATCTTAATCTATTATCTCCTCAAAATAGTCTTTATCTGCTTATTATCCTTAAAGATAAACCCTAAATAATAGCCTTTATCTGCTTATTATCCACATAGAATAAATATAATAAAATTCCCCAAAAAAATAGCCTTGTGCCGTCCACTTCCCTAATCCCTAATGCCAAATTTAACTAACTTAAATTAGAAGATTTGGGCTCCTTAAAACTTAAAATTTGGGCCCCTAACACTTAAATTAACTCATTCCACATATTCACCCATTAAACGCATAGGCCCAAAAATTTAGGATGTTATAAGGAAAGAAACGATAGAGGATTGTAAAGGGCCCATTTAATCCATTGGGTTCAAATGTTAGAAACAGTTCTTTGGTTTTATCAGCTAGCTCCGTGAACAGAGCAACCGAGAGCAATGAAAATTCTAAGCTAGAATGTTTGTGGTTTAAGGAGACAACGGACTGTTAAAAGGCTCAAGAATAAGCTGTGAGCTATTAATCCCCAAATTTTATTTCTTATTGAAACAAAATTAAATGCTAAGAAGATGGAGTTGGTCAGATTGAAGTGTGGTTTTGAAAATAGAATCGATATTGGGGCGACAGGTACTAGAGGTGGGCTATCATTGGGTTGGAAATGGAAATCGTTGGTTAGCCTTAAGAGTTTCTCTTCCTTTCATATTGATGTTGAGGTTTAGGATAATGATTGTAGTTCTAAGTGGCGATTAACGGGTTCTATGGAAATCTGGATGAACGTTGCAGAGGTGTGTCTTGGGATCTTCTTAGACAGTTAAACTACGACCACAATACCTTTTGGGTCATTTTGGGGGATTTCAATGAGATTGCAAATTCTTTTGAGAAGAAAGGTGGATGCCTTCGATCAGAACGTCAGACGATGGCTTTTTGTACGATTTTAAAGGATTGCAATCTTAATGACTTAGGATTCACTGGCCAATGGTTCATATGGGAAAGAGTAAGATTCATTTCCACAAACATACGAGAGCGCCTGGACCGTAGTCGCTACGTTAAATTGGATGGATATCTTCCCAAGTTATCAGGTTGAACACTTGAGTCATTCTTTTTCTGATCACTGCCCAGTTCTTTTAGATACCATGGGAGGGAGATGGAATGACCAAATGAGTAGTGCAAAGATGGTGCTTAGAAAGTTCTTTTGAGGAATTGATTCGGAGATGGTGGGATGATATTACTGGGAGTCTACCAAATAAACTAGAGAACTTGGGCCTTCAAATGCAAAATTAGAGTAGAGCCAAAAGTAGAGAAGAAAAGAGAAGAGAAGTCAGGTTATTTTAGAAGAAAGATTGAATTGTTTCTATAATCAGGATCTTTTGGATGAAAATTTAACTAAAATTATGGAGGTTTAGTTGGGACTTAATTTGGAGGCTAATAAGGAAGAGTTATTTTGAGAGCAACGGGCCCGCGTTAATTGGTTGAAAAATGGTGATCGAAATACCAGTTTTTTTCACAAAACTGCCGGCCAACGTCAGCTTCATGGTCGAATCTCCGAGTTGGAAAATGAGAATGGTGAAAGGCATACATCGTCTGAAGAAACACTAAAAATTACTTCGGATTATTTTGAAAAACTTTTTACTGCCTCTGAGATGGGTTTGGATGAGCATTTGCTTGGACTTATAGATAAAAGAGTTATCGATTGTATGAATGCTTCCTTGCTTAAACGGTTCACGGAGGATGATATTATCTATGCAGTAAAGACGATGACACCTTTGAAAGCTCCAGGGGTAGATGGATTCCTTGTAATCTTCTTCTAGAGATACTGTCATATTGTTGGACCGGATATTTCCCGTTATTGTCTTGCTATTCTGAATGGCCAGACGAAAGTAGGAGAAATCAATAAAACATGCATTGTTTTGATTCCTAAGGTTGACAAGGCGAAGAATATGTCATAGTTTAGACCCATAAATCTTTGTAACGTTGTTTACAAAATTATTACGAAAGTCCTGGTCAATCGCATGATTGAAATATTGGGTGATTGCATTAATGAAGCTCAAGGAGCTTTTATCCCAGGGAGACTTATTTCAAATAATGTGTTGATTGCTTATGAGGTCCTTCATTCGCTCAAGATGAAGAAGAGTGGCAAAAAAGGGAATTTTGCTCTTAAGTTAGACATGAGCAAAGCGTATGACCGTGTTGAATGGAATTTTCTGGCAGGGATGATGAAGTATTTATGGTTTCATGATGACTGGATCGTTCTTATCATGAGGTGTGTATGCTCGATTTCTTATTCTACTTGCCTTAACGGTATGGACATCGAATGGTTTTCTCCATCAAGAGGATTGAGACAAGGAATTCCTCTCAGTCCTTATCTGTTTCTGATTTGTGCTGAAGGTTTTTCCACGCTCCTTCAAGATGCTAAACAGAAAGGTTGTATGGCAGGCGCACCTATTGGTAGGGAGAGATTTTCTATTAACCACCTATTTTTTGCTGATGACTGCATCCTTTTTGGAGATACTTTATCCTTCTATGCTCACCTAAGTATAAAACATGAAATTAAAGGATTAGGAGCATTGAATTCCACAATTAAGGGATAAATCATCCAAAAGTATGCCAAATTTAGGATTAAAATATGTATATATTACGGTTTATCAGCATATTTTTGATGTTTTATTATACAATTTTGTGAATTCGATTCTCCTAATCCTTTAAATTCATGTTTCTATACTTAGGAGAGCATAAAGAAGCGAAAGGAGCGGAAAACAGGCCAAAATCGGACAAAATGAAGCTATCTTAAGGATCACACGGCCAAGCCAATACCACACGGGCTGAGCACATGCCCTTGTGAACCACACGGGCTGGACACACGCCTTTGTGCCAGCCCGTGTCGATCGTGAACCATGTCAAATATGCACACGGCCTGGGCATTCTTACACGGGCATATCACATGCCCGTGTCCTTGTCGCACCCTGTTTCGTTTTCACGCAAAAAAAGTAAATATTTAGGGTTTCTGAACATTTTAAAGTTTATAAATACACACTAGAAGAGGACCTAAAGGGAGACGCAGAGTAGAACGAAGAAATTACTCGAAGGAAGCCGTCAGAATCATATCGGAAGTAGATCCACTCCAAGATTGAAGATCTCCAGTCGAATTTCCTTCGAAGTTTTATTGGGTTTTTCATGTCTTGTTGTTTTTTTATTTTGAGATGTTTTTCTCTATGAGTATGAACTAAACTCCCTAAATACCTAGGGATGATGAAACCTACGATGGATCTTATTATTTAATTATCTAAATTACATGATAAATACTTGTTCTTGTTCTTAATTATGTGTTCTTAACTCTTGCTTTAATATTTTCAGGATATTAATCCAAGTTTGATGTGCTTAATCAGTGGAGCAAAAGTTCCTGTTTAAGAGTAGATTTAGCATAATTTAGCGGAGTTGATTGCAATCCTAGAAATAGGATGACATAAATCTGCTGGATTAGAGTCAAATCTAATAAGGGAATCCATAGATCGATTTAATGCGACGATAGGGTTTTTAATTAGAAAGAGATTTCAATTAATCAACCTAGAGTCAATTGTTCTTAGTCTCGAAAGAGATATTAACATAATTTAGGTATTTCTACTGATCAAGGCAAGTGAATAAATCGTTTAATTCAGAATCATAATAATAAGTGAAATCTAGGTGGATTTCTCCTTGGGTATTATCTCTCTCATTGATTTTCTTCTAATATTTTCCCAATTTTATCTCTGTCGCGCTCATAGTTAATTAGTTAGTTAAATTTTAGATTAAAATATCCCTTTAATTATTAGGTTAAATAACAAAAAGATAGTAATTATTAGTACTTTTAGTCCTCGTGGATACGATATTTCGGATTCATCATAACTATACTACTATTCGATAGGTGCGCTTGTCTTTGTCGAATTATTTAGTTAGTTTCGAGACCATCAAATAGTGATTGGTGGACTAAATTGCAAATCATTATTTTGATTATTTAATTAAGAGCTATTTTAGTATAATTATGTAGAAAAGATGAGAAGAACCCTTCATCTTTCATATATGCTTCACGTCATTCACCAAAACCATCCAACCCAACTTTTTCTTTTATAACAATTAGGTCTTTCCACCATTTTTAAGCCTTTCCTCGCTCAATTTCTTTCATGTTTCCTTAGCAAAATAAATAAAGGAACCTAGTAGTCATCTTAGTTTCATGAAAAGAGAGGCAATATTTGTCTTGGAAGTGAGAAAAAATAAGGACTAGATTGTGATTTCAAGAGATTAAGGTAAGGGATGATAAGTTCTTCATGAATTCCTATTAGTTTCATTAGTTAAGCATAAATATATTATTTAATTTTGATTTTAACAAGTAAATGTTATGTGTTTTGATATGAAAATGAAAAAAGAAAAGAAAAGGAAAGAAAAGAAATGAGAATATCAAATTGAAGACAAAGGAAAAGGAGTAGCCAAAGAGTAAAAAGAGAAAAAAAAAAAAAACTCCATATTCAAGCCTTGGTTGTAAGTACTTGAGGATTTTATCTCATTTCTTTTAGATTTAAACTATAAAGTATGTTATTTAGTTAATTAGTTATAAATATGTTGTTATAATAGAAAATGACTAAATTTAAAGAAAATAGAACAAATCACAAGGACATAAATAAAGACAAAAGAAAAATAAATGTAATGTACGTTAAAGTATATATATTGTGATTGTAAAATGTCTAGTAAAATTATATATTCTTTGAAATTTATGACTTCGAGGACTAAATTAGAAGATGTGAAAAGTTGAATTGATTTTGTTAAAGCCCATGTAGACAAGATAAGAATTATTGGGATATTGATGGCATGCCATTATGAAAATTTAGCGCGCTCTTTGTTCTGTTTAAGAACTTTGGTGCTTTTCTATTCTGATAAGCACTATAGTGTTGTTCTGTTCCGATAAGCACATTCGTGTTGTTCTGTTCCGTTAACACACTTCGGTGCCCTTTGTATTTGTTCTAAATATCCTAAGTGTTCTATTTAGTCTGCAATGGGCTAAGAAAGAGGAACGAGACATCCGGTAAGTGTGGTTAACAGTGAATGGGGTAAGTGGTTTAAAAGCTATAAGTTGATAAAAATGGTTTATTTGGATTAATATGAAGAATGAAGTAAACTTATTCATGTGCTTGTAATTAATATTATTATATTTTAGAAATAAGATTTAAATTCTTGTAGTACTTACTAAGCCGTCACAAGGCTAATGCTTTTCTTTCCAACGTGTAGGTAAAAGCTTGTTTTGACGAGCTAGGACAGTGATTGACGGGGTTCATCTTATCACATCTTCTAGCTTGAAAGAGAGTAAGGCTTAATATTTTGGTTTTAGATATGGCATGTACATAGATATAGTCGATTCAAATGAAATGTATTATTGGACCTAGTTGTAAATTATGAATACTTGTGTTAATATTATGAACTTTGTTATAAATAGAAGATATCATGATGAGTTATTTGATTATTGAGTTGGAATTGAAAGTTGATATGATTGAATTGTATATTGGGTTGATATACTTGTGAATTGAGCATGGGATTAAAGTGATAAAGAAAATTTAAAAGTGCAGAAAATTGTGATAAAGTATCGATACGAAAACCCAAAGCTTATTATCGCAAGATTGGATGGATTAACATCTAAGAAGTTCCATCACCAAATTTTAGGATGACTTTCACGTTACTTCAATTCACGATGATGTCGGTCATTTTCTAAATAAAGAAACAACAAAGAGAATTCCAATCACTTTTGCCATCTGTTTCTTCCTTTATATGCACTTTAAACATCTTAAGGATAAAAAACAACAATACGAATCTTGCTTGCGGACCAAGAGTAATGGAACTCCAACAGCAGAATCCAAGTATACTGATGCTACCATGGTTAGCTCAAGGCCACATATCACCCTACCTTCAGCTTGGCAAGAAGCTTTCCGCCAGAAATTTCATCATATATTTTTGTTCAACTCCCATCAATCTAGATTCCATAAGAAAAAGTGGTAATGTTCAAGTTGAGTCATCTTCAATTCAACTCATAGATCTTCACCTTCCTTCACCACCACAACTGCCTCCACACCACCACACGACCAGAAGTCTCCCTCCTCACCTCTTCCCTTTTCTCATACCAGCCTTTGATGCAGCAAAGCCTAATTTCTCCAATATCTTGAGTACCCTTAAAGGCTTAAACCCAATTTAGTGATCTATGATTTTTTGCAACCATGGGCTGCAGCAACTAATGAGCAAGATGTTGAATCTGTCATGTTCTTAACCACTGGTGCCGCTGGTATCTCCTCAGCGGTCCATTATTTTAAGAACCCCAACATGGAACACTCTATCCAAGAGGCTGAACTCAATAAATATCTTCTCCAATGGTTTGGTGGTACTGAAAATGGTGTTAGAAACAAAGACAGGTTTTTGGAATGCTTGGAAAGATCTTCAAACATGGTGCTGATCAATACCTCACGAATGATTGAAGCTCAGTACATTGATTATGTGTCTGTTTTAGTGGGGAAACAGACAGTTCCTGTTGAACCCCTTGTTCAAGAATGTGGCAACAGAGAGGAAGATGTTTATATCATGGAATGGCTTTGAAAGAAGGAACCTGGTTCAGTTGTGTTAGTTTCCTTTGGAAGTGAGCTTTTTATTTCAAAGGAAGACATGGAGGAGATAGCTATGGGGCTAGAACTTAGCAAGATTTGTTTTATATGGGCTGTGAGATTTCAAGGTGGAGAAAACACTGCTTTGTTGGAAGGCTTTTCAAAGAGATTTGAGGAGAGAGGTTTGATGGTGCAAAGATGGGTTCCACAGGAAAAAATACTTAGCCATTCAAGCATAGGTGGGTTTGTGAGTCATTGTGGGTGGAATTCAACACTAGAAGGCATCATCAATGGTGTACCAATCATAGCAATGCCAATGAAAAATGACCAGCCCTTTAATACCAAGGTGGTGACAGAACTTGGTGTGGGTATAAAGGTGCCAAGAGAAAATGGCAAGCTTAAAAGTGAGGAAATTGCTAGGATTATCAATGAAGTAATTGAGCAAGAAGGGGGGGAAATATTGAGGACTAGAGCCAAAGAGGTTGGCCAAAGATTGAAAGGAGAAGAGGAAACAAATGTAGCAATGGACCGAATACTGCAGCTTATGAAACCACCAAAGACTACATAACTATAAGCTTATGAAACCACAGATCAATCAAGCCTCTAGGAAACAGAACTCATCTATGTAATTTCCTTTTCTTGGTTTTTCCCCCTCTTTTTTGGGTTCAAATAAAAACATGGAATTATTTGGTGACATTGTATGTTCTGCAGTCATTGCTAGCAGACCATAGCAAATGCTTTAGATTATCGGCAGATTCTAGGTTCCGATAAAAACAAAATCAGCCAGGGATGATAAGTTGATACATACTTTGTTGTAGCATGAAAGTCAGTGTCTCAACATATATGTATTTTGGCAGATAAAAACAGCCTAAAGCGAAAATAATATACTAATTTCTCAAAAAAGTAACATAATCCGTTTTAATTAGGCTTCTAGTTGATTGTGGGTGTTCTTCAAATCAATGAGTTTCTATGAAATTTGTCTCCATACACTTGGCCATATAATCAACAATAGGATTTTTGGACCTCGGAATATAATGAACAATGACCTTCCAGTTTCAACTCAACAAACGATAAACAAGACGTAAATCAGCCAAATATATAAAGAAATTAATATCTTGGTATGGGAATTTTAAGGGTAACAATTAATCTAGTTTTAAAGTACTTATATTAGAAGCCGAATTACGCTTTTATCCTATTTACTTAAAAAATTAATAATTTAGTCTTTGTATGTTAAATAAAAAAGTAAATTAGTCTTTTTAGTTAAAATTTTCATCCAACTTTTCTTGTAAAAATAGATATGATTGACGGAATAATTAGATAATTACATATAGCGTGTCAATGTACCTCATGTAGATATATAAAGACTAGATTTTAATAGCGAAATAAATGAAATTAAAAAAAAAAAAAAGAGACCAATTTACTTTTTATATAATCTACAATGACTAATTTATTCAAATTTTAAGTGTAAAGGATAGTAAAAGGAACTAAATAGCAGTTTTACTGAAATCCCGATGCTTCTAGGAAGTGTTAGAATGTATAAGACGAGCTTAGCTCTGAAATCATACTCTTCTAACTTGTCTTGCACATATAACTCCCTTTTTATAGATAAAATATACTTAGGGCTCCTTTGGATGCCCGTTTTCCTCCAGTGTGGTGAGATTAGGCTACCAATCTCACTGCACTGCTGTTTGGTTCAGTATTTTAGTGCAGCGAAAATTGATTTCAAACTCATTGGTATGCTAAAACGGGACTGGAGAATTCAGCAGCAGTTGAAGGCAATTGGGGTAATAGGTATTTTTCACAGACAAAAATACCCCTTTTTGAACATCTCCATGGAATTTGTAGCTTAATTGCGCCGTTCTTCCTTCTTCTCCATCCAGCTACTTTCCTCCTACATCTTCTATTTTTCATCTTTAGTTTCAATTCAAATTCTTTAGTTTCTATTTAACCCAAATCATTGGCTTTTGAAGTGACTCATAAAAACTTCCGGGGTTTTCAGTTTTGGGGTCGTTTTTCGTTCTTCTTTTGTTGAAGCAAAAGGGTGAAAGTCATGGGTGAGAATAATCGATAATATGAGAAAATGATTACATTTTGTTGAAGGATTTCAAAGTGGAAACGAAGTTGATGAAGAAAAGGGTTTTATACTATGTTTCGGGTTTATATTTTCAACTCTAATGCCTTTCCTTCCACCATTCTTAAACAGGTTTAAAAGTCTTGCACCTTTTTATTTGAGTTTCTCTTTTCTCTTAAAATTTAACCTTTTTGGATTAAGGAAATTAACCATCGCTCATTTTTTTTGTGAGTTTTATTAAAAGAAAATGTTTTTGTTCAAGGTAATTGTTAAAAGGGTTAAAACCACTCCTTTTGCCTTTTGTATTCTTCCTCACTCAAAATTTCTTTGTTTGGTTGTTAGGAAAATACCCATGTCTAATTTAGTGTTTCTTTTAATGGTTTTGTGAATGTTTTTGAAAGCGCCATTTTCGTTAAGCTAAGAAATAAGAAAATTTGCATCCAAATGTGGTTTTTATTTCTTTTGTTGCTTCACTCTATTTCATTATCTATTAGAGCAACACTCATTATCCCAATTTCATTATCGTGATGATTTTTTCCCTAAAAGTTGTATCATCATCTAGCTTTACTAGAGCTTTCAATTCCTATTTGTTTTAATAACTTGATTTGTTTTCGTTTATAGGTATATGCGAGACTAAATGTGATCCTCCTTTACTTGTTCTTAATGAAAAGACATTGATGATTTTTCCATTGACTTGTCTACTCAATGAAGCTCTTGGTCCTGGGAACACTGATTTACCTTCAAAAGTTCCTAAAGTGTCCGCAGAGATTGAACACACTCAAAACAACTGGATACATGTTGATATGAGGTATGCCTTTAAAATCTGACTGAATTACTAACACAAGGACATGTGAAACACCCCACACCCGGCCCACGAGCCTGAACCGGATCTGGTATGTTCCTAAAGTAAACCGATTTCAAAATCATTTTCGATACTTAGAGAAAATTGTAAATTTTTAGAAAAACTATTATTTTGAGCTGGGCTTAGATTGGAAACCCATTTATTTAATCTTGTAAGCCCATTTAATTAAATACATCCAATATAGTTCTTAGCATGTAACTTAACAGTAAGCAAACATAAAGAATAATCCACTGGGCCTTAAGGCCTTATTACATCAAGTGAAACCCAAAATAGAGTAAAAGTAACTAAAAATAAAATTAAGTCCAAAATAAATGAAATTTTCGCATGTAGCATGGCCACCTCATGGTCCACCGGCCCGGTCCGTTACTGCTCATCACCTGAAAAATAATTCCCACAATGGGGGTGAGTCAACAGACTCAATGTGCACACAATACTATCATTCAATAAATCAGGCATTCATGTTCAAATCATCAAGTCCATATAATAATGAAATTATGATGCAACCCAAACCCAATCCTAATGGTCCATCCGCTACACACCACCCGTACCTGCCATTCACACCGTGGGGACTACTAAGTCAACCCTCCATCCGCTACTCTCCATCGAAGGCATTCGCCCATATACGTTGTGTCATTAGACACTATAATCAAATTTATACGTTGTGCCATTAGACACTATTGTAACCGAAGTTACCAAAATTTCGCAATGTGACCGTATTCAACATATTTCGTTGGTGAGACCGAAGTCAACACCTTCGTTGGTGAGACCGAAGTCAACATCTGTTCTCCCCCTTTCACATAAATCCCGAATGCCCCAAATATATATATCATGCATAACATACTTAATTTCATAATCATATATATATATTCGCATGTTATAAAATAACATTTTTCACAATCCTATCAGAAGTAGGAAACGTGCACAGGTACTTTTTGCCACATTTGTGGTACATAGCCACATTCACATTCTTATTCATAATCATATATTAAAATATTTAGCCATAAAATATCGAAGGATAGTAAGGGTACACACCTGTCTCGCTTAATAGATTTCTTGAGACCTCGAGAATCCCGATCTAATTTTTAGATCTATTAATTCCTATATTCGGCCCACCAAATAAAATACATTAATAAACCCTTTTGGCTTAAAACAAAACCAAATCCTAGTAGGATTTGTAAGGAAAAACTCACCTTTGCCGATTTGGTGTTTATACAAATCCCGAAGGTTTGGTTTTTCCTCTACCTGATATTCGGCCAACCTTGTATTTCAATATGGGTTAGTTTTTCGGCTTTTCAATAATTAAGGAATTGATCTAGATAATCTCACAACCATTGGCCGAATATTTTGAGGCTTACCTTATAGATTCCAAATCCCGAAAGTTCCTTTTGTCTTGAATATCGTCAAATTCCTAAAATTCATATGTTAGATCCGATCTAACTTTAATAAGTTGTAATTGGCCTTTGGCCGAATATGTCTTACCTTAGTTTCCTCGAATCTGAAATCCCGAACCTCCTCCTTTGACATTCGGCCATAGACATAAGAGAGGTTATTTTCTTAAGCCTTGTTTAAACGAATCAGAAGAACAAGAATTAATTGTTCTTACCTTAAATCCTTGATCTTTGTATTCGGTAGTTGTGGAAACTTGAGATCCCTTGTATATTCGGCCATGATTAAAAATAGGATTAGACTCTTTTACTTTCGCAACTAGAAAGAAAGGAAATTGAATGGCTTAACTTACCTTGAAGCCTTTAATCACTTGCTTCCTTGTCTTGAGTTCTTGAGATCCCGCTATGGAGAGTTAACCGTGATTGAAAGAGAAAGGTTTTGACTTAGCAATGGCAAAGGGAGGAAAAGAAAAGATGGAGTCCTTGCTTAGGGAAATTTCGCAAAGAGAGGGGAAGAGAGCAAAATTTTGGCAAGGTAGAGTGAATGAGAGAAAAGTCTCAATTTTCCTCTTTTAACTGAAATTGCTAGACCAAGAGTCCAAAACTTGGCCACTACTCTCCCAAGTGATAATTTAATCTCCATTAATTATCACTTAATTAAATTAAAAGTCTTTAATCCATCCTTTAATTCCTCATTTATCTTGGTAGAGAAAATCCTTTATTTATCACTTTAATTTGACAAGATTTAATAAAATAAAACTCTTCCCTTGTAAGCAAACAAGTACTGGTCCACCCCTAGCCTTGGGAAGCAAAATTAAACCTTCAATATTTGCTTTCCAAGTGACTCAACTCGTGCCATTTCCATAAACCTTAGGTGACACTTGTGCCACTTTTCCAAGCTTGATTGTATGTCAAAATTCACCAACTTTTTCTTTTAAGGCCCTCTTGCCCTTATCTCCTATTTTGGGCTTTAAAATTTGTCATTCCGGCCTTATTTCTAGGTTTCCTAAAATTTTCATGCTCAGAACTTGCCATTTTCTTACATATCCAAGTTTCCTAAAATGTTTCAAGTTTCCAAAATGTTCAGGTTTCCAAAATGTTCAGGTTTCCAAAATGCTTAGGTTTCCAAAATGTTTAGGTTTCCAAAATGTTTAGGTTTCCAAAAATGTCTAAGTTTCCAAAAATGTCTAAGTTTCCAAAAATGTCCATTTCCATTTCCATTTCCATTTTCATTTCCATTTTCATGCATTTCTAGGTTTCCAAAAGTATCAAAAATTTATTCATAGTACTTGAAACTTGTCATTTCATACAATTGAACTGAAATGCATAGGCCCTATTCGGGATGTTACAACATGATTGGTTTGAGAGTGCATCTTGATTTGTAGCTTCATATGTTGCTTTAACATATTGCCATAATGTTTGAATTGTTTGAGATAGTTTTGGGAATGAGTGAACTAAATGGACTTGTATTTATTTGGTGCATTTAGTTGCCTTGGTTTCTAAACATGATATCATGGATAATAGGCTCTTACATTTGTTACCTATTTTGTGTGTAACTTAAAACATTTTATTGGATGACATTGAATACCAATGAATTGGGGCTAGACAAACAACATTTCTATGTAAATTCTATAAATACAAGGCCGATTGCACCATCATCCCCCTTCTTTTTCTTTTGAGAATCCATCCTCAGATAACTACAAGTTATCTTTTCTGTTTTAGTTTGAAAAGTGGTTGATTGTTTAGAATATTTGAGAATGAGCAACACCAAACGAAGGAACCGAAAAGAAAAAAAGAGAGCAAAGAGGAATTAGGCAAGTTTGTGTATGAAACTTTGAGGTTATATTGTGTACATCACCAATGACCAATCTCTCAAGGCATAAGAGAAAAAAAGAAAAAGGGGTAAAGACAAGTTAAATTTAACATCAGATAGGAGCAGGAAAAATGTTGTTTGAGGCAACAGTGCTCAATTTGCATATCATTCCTGTTTGTTTTTCTTCTTTTACATTACACGTAGCTTTCGCTTAAGATTTTACTCAAGTATACTTTCAACTATACTTGATAGATGGATACTAATTTTATTTTCTAGTTTGTTACCATATCGTAAACATTTGCTTTTTCTTTTCTTGTCGGTTTCTTCCGATTTTGTGCGGCTTTACATTAATGGGGAGATTGCGGAGAGTCTGATCTCTCGTCCCTCATCAAATGACAGACTCCATGCCAAATGGTTCTAGGAAGAGGGCATTAATTGTTATTCTTGGTGATAGTAATTTGCAGGGCTTTATCCATGATGCAAAAGTCTTGCCTTCAACCTTGTCTATAAAGGAGCAGTATGTTAAGGTGGCTTTTACTTGTAGTTCTCCTATTTCTATTTTTCCTTGTTGTTCTTCATGATTCCAACGAATGTCCTGTTTGATTTAAACACTAAAATGTACCCACCCCAAGTTATCAAATTTGTTGTGAGTTCAGATACCTCATTTCTTTTCAACCACACCACAACACACAACAAATGAGCCAGGATGTTTGTATTTCTGCCATGTTTTTATTTATGTCTTGGATGCCATTAATACAGAATATGTAGTTATTGTTTTTGAAATTCAGAGTGATGCTTTCTCCACTTTTCCTACAAATCTAAGGATCATGAGTCATCAAACACAACTATTCATCTTTGGTGTTATTGATGATTGAACCGCAAAGAGGATTAAAACTAATGTTGTAAGATTATGAAGAGTGTTATTTCATGTATGCAATATGAACTTTTTTGGTTAAGATTTGATATTTGGGAAAATAATATTTTGTTATAAAAGAATATTTAACTATAAAAATTAAAAATAATTTTCATTTTATCTAATAAATAATTTAAATTGATTATATAATTCATTAAAATATTTATAATCAAATATTGAAAGATATATTTTAATATTTTATTAAATAAATTTATAAATTCACATATTTTAATAATTTTATATAAGTAAAATAATTTAAAACTTCTATTATATACCAATTCTAATATGATGACCTTAATAGTCATTTTTATTTTCACCTCACCGCTATAAATTGCGTTTGAATCCAAATACACACTCCATCATTGTTTTTAATCTCACTCGCTTCTGATGTCCAATCTCACCGCTACAGTAACTAATCTCACCACCACCGCTATTTTTAACCTCACAGGAGGTAAACACACCGCCCATCCAAACTAGCCCTTAGTTGTCCAAATTATTTAGTTTCTTTTAACATAAAATATATAGTAATTTTAAAATTCAATGAAAAATATTTTTAAAAAATAAACAGTAAAATAAAATAATATAGGACTTCCAAAACATTTTTAAAAACTAATTTCTAAAAGAAAATTCAATGTTACATCTGTGACTGTGAGGCACCTACTTAAGTATTGATTTTGCTTTCCTTATTTTTCAAAGGAGTTTCGCTTTCAATTCCCTATTTTAAGCATGACCGACAATAAAGTTTCGCATTGGCAATATGGTCTGTAAGCTTTTTATTTTCCCTCGTGGGCTAAGATCCCATCTCTATCGTCACTAATACGATATATATAGAAAACCAGCTCATCATGTTCTTGGATTTTCCTTTTGATTTTATCTCTACAAAGAACAAACCCAGATCACATCATAACAATAATGGAGATTGAAATTTTTTTATTCTTTGATCTGTTGAACGCATGTACATCCCCATTGGGACCTTTGGTTTTTTATCTAAAACGAAAAAAACCAAGCCCCAAGATCAATAAAACCAGCTTCAGTTTCTTTTTTTTTTTTTCTTACAAAAGTGAAATGATTTACTGGGGACGACCGGAGAAAGTTCATAGAAACCAAAGATGTTTTCGGTTGAAGGAAAAGAAAGTTTTATCTTCTGGAAGATCCGTACATTTGATCGAGAAGGATAAGTAGAGCCATGGCGGAGTCCGTTGTGATATATCCCGGCCGAACAATAAGGCGGAAGACGTCGGTTCCAAAGGCGACACCGCCAACAGCTTCTTTCCGCTTGATTTCGGCTACTAACCGCCTCTTATCATCGAAAACAGCGCAATTTCGTTGCGAATACGAGCCTTCAATCTCGTACATGATGTTATTCCGACTGTTATTGTTGCCGGAGCTAACGTAAGCCAGGCACTTGCTTAAGATATTCACTGATTTCTTAACGCAAAGTCGGGGCTCCTCCATGGATTCTCCCTCGTAAACCAGCCAACTATCACCGAGGCTCATTTTCTGACGATATCCAAACATAACAACATCAGTAAAACTGCAACTAATTAACTAATAATAGATTTAACCATTTTAAACTGATGTTTTACCTTGCGGCGGATAGTGAGGAGAGGGTTGCCATTGGCATCCATGAGAAGGATCTCACCCTTATTGCCTTCCATGTAATTATCGACCCTGAAAACCAAGTCACCTTTAGAATCGAACACCGTGAAGCCATTACAGTTGAAAAGCAATGACTTTTTCCAGACGGTTAAAATCGTCTCCTCACTTGTTTCACCCGCCGATAACAGCTTATTCTGCGGTGGCTGTCTCTCCGAGATGGCATCACCGATGGTAAAACTAGCGTTGGGAAAAACCTTTGTCATTCGTGTAAAAGGTTCCAGCCTTGAGAACAATAAGATTACGCGTCAACCGACACTAAAAGATCAACTCAAAGAGATGATTAAAAAAAAAAAAGAACCTTGGGGAATTGATCTTTGTTTAGGTGAATGAGTTAGACTAAAAGGCAGTGCGTGCGTATATATATATATCTAGGGTTAGAAAATGGAGTTTGGAGGGAGAGAAAAGAGGCGCACCAATTGGGTTTAGGTTAGAAAAGTCGAGCACGAGTATGCCTTCATTATTTCCATGACGTCAAACCTGCAATTGATTGGACGACGAAAATAGTTGAAAAAAGTGAAAACGAAAGGTATAGCTAGGCTGCCAACTCGATATTATGTGATAAATTCCGGAGTGGGAATTTGGTGGATAGAAAAATAATATTACAATTTGATGATGTGGTTTAATTATGTGGCTCGAAATTTGTTGTTGATTTATGAGAATGAATGAAACAATTTTCTCAATAATGATAAAATTAAAAATATTTTAGTGAGTAAATTGAATATAAAAAATTAAAAGAAATTAAAAGGAAAGAATAAATCTTAGCCTCCAAACCCTATCTTTAGCATTGAAATGGAGGAGATATATTACTATAATAGAATAGAGATAAAATTTGTGGCTCAAAACTAGTTAGCGGTGAGACTTGTCCTTTAGGCAATGCCTTTGCGTTAGATATTTATTTTGGCTTTGACGACGATTTCGCTGATTTTATTAAACAAGTAATTTAAATGGGGACAGGACGGATTTGGGCGACTGTGACTCCCTCCATTGCCAGGAGCCATTTTTATTGTTTATTATTATCCGCGTCCGTCTTCTCCACCCTTTTTTCGTGAGATATTAACTTTTATAAATCCAAATTTATATTAGGAATAAATACAAGGACGGTTTGGTTTGGTTTTGTTTTCTTGTTGATGTAATTTATAACCTAAAGAATAATACTTTTTATAGATATACAAGGCAGTGTTTCTAGAGAGATGAATAAACTTAGTCAAACCCTAAACTCAATTGTCGTCGAGATGATCATCATCATATTATAATATATTGAGTCAAACATGGAATTAAATTTTGAGGCAACTATGAATACGAAAATGGAGGGAGAGACTTATGTCTACATCACTATCATTAGGCATTCAGAGTTTCTTTTCTTTCTATGAAAGGCATTAAGAATTTTATTTGCAGATATCAGTATTAATTGTTTGATGAGGGAACTCTACAAATAACCTGCTAATTCTCCTATTTACTACATGCAAATTATATTCATGTCTTTTCCTTTTTATTTTTTAAAAAACTAATTTTGTTAACCAATGAGATTAATAAAGAAGAAAAGATGGTGGTTGTTGTAAGAGTCCAATTTTGACCCGGTTTAAGCAAACCAAAATAAAAAATGTTCAGCACAGTCCTTTTACAAAAACAGATCAAGCTCAATACCCGTGGCCCAATTTACATACCTAGACCAACCAGCCACCCAAATAGACCCAAACTAAAACTAATGACCCAAATTACCCAGAACCCAACATCTAAACTAAGCCCAAACCTTTGACCCAAAACCCAACTGTCTTGACCCAAATTAGCGCGGCCCAAGTTGGCCTAAAAAATAAACCGATTTTAGACCTAGGGTTTCCACAGAAACCCTAGGCGCCGCAATCGCACCTCAGCTCCTTTTGTGCCACAAAGGCAAGAACCCAACAGTTGCACCGCACTCCAAGCTTGCGCCCAGGCCAATAGTCGCCCCCATCAACGCACAAACGACCTCATTGCTGGATCTCCGCTCCATCTGCACAAGAAAGGAAAGAAAACAAGAAGAATAGGGCAAAAAGATTTGTATTTCCTTTTTTATTTTTTCATTTCGGGGCTATATAAAACCCCTAAAAATCTGTAAAAAAAGACAGAGACAATAACACCAAATTACTCACAAAATCAGAAGACAGATACAGAGAAAAAATATTCAAAAGATATATTGAATAAAAGAAAGCTTTAACAGCAAAGGTTACTCTCTGTTTTATTTTGTTTATTTCTTCTCTTTCGATCTATTTTTTTTATAAATACTGTTAAAAAGAAAAGGAAAAGGAAGCATTTACCTTTCGAAAAGGGGCCCTTCTCACCGAAAAACATCGCGAACGACGGCGCGTGTGGCGGCGCGTGGCCGGAACAGAGGCCGGACTCCTACCGAATACAGAGGGGAAAGGAGAGCTTTTCAGAGCTCTGTTTGTATTTTTTTTTGAATGCTTGTTAAAATGATTTTTTCTTTTAATTTTGGGCTTATATAGCAAACAACAAACGACGCCGTTTTGCCTTATAAGATCCGCGCGTCGACCCGGATACCCGGGTAGGATCCGCGCATTTCTTATTAATGGTATAATTATCATTTTAGTCCTTCCACATTTTTTATTCCGTTTAATTTCATTTTTTTATATTTTAAATTTGTCCCTAAATGTTTAATTATCTTTCAATTTAGTCCCTCGAGCTCTTTAAAGGTTGAGATCAAAATGATGTAGTTATTAGATTTGGCTTAATTTCGCTTTTAATCCTCGTAATTTAATAAGAGTTTTAATTTAGTCCTTTTAATCTGCTTTTAATTGCTTTTTAACTCCTGTTTTCTTTATTTTAATTTTATTTTATCCTTTTATTTTATTTTATTATTAATAGTTTTATCACATTAAAATATTCTATATTATTTTCTTATATTTATTAATTTATAATATATATTATGTGTATTATTTATATATTTAATTATTATTTTATATATTATTTTATTTGTTTAATAATTTGTATATTATTATTTTTATATATATTCACTACACCAAAAGCAGACTTTTAGCTTTTTTTTTTAGCTTTTAGCGGCGTTTTAAGCGCCACTAATAGTAAAGCTTTTTAAAAGCATAAAAAATGCCGCTAAAAAGGCGCTATTAAAAGTTAGCGGCGTTTATTGTGAAAACGCCATTGAAGTCTTGACTTTTAGCGCGCTTTATAAAAACGCCGCTAAAGGTGGGAACCTTTTAGCGCTTTTTAAAAACGCCACTAAAAGGACTTTTAGCGCTTTTATAAGAAACGCCAAAGTGGGGACTTTAGCGCTTTTACACAAATGCCGCTAAAGATCCTAAAAATAAAAAATTAAAATATCATACTTTTAGCGCGCTTTTTAAAAAACGCCGCTAAAGGTTATAAAAATAAAAAAATTAAAATATTATAAAACACTAAAAATCCAATTTAGAATATAATTTAATTTGAAGACATATTAAAATAAAAATTATAGAAGAATACAAATTTCTATAATTCCATCTAATAACAAGCATGTGAGATTTGCCTAAAATTATAGAAATACTTTTGCAAGTATTTAGATGAGCTCTATGGAGAAAAATGAAAAGGAAAACCCTTTAATTCCTAAGTTACATTTGTCATATTTACATGATGTATTTCCTTAGAACATCAAGTCGGCTATAAACCGCACAAATCATCTCACCTATAATATATGGACTTCATTGTATAGGACCAATCAAAAGCAAATACCGAAAATAAAAACAAACTTCATAAATATGAAGGTATACCAACTAAAATTCTTGAACCAAGAATTCCGAATATTTCGCAGGAACATTTAAAATGGATGTAAGGATAAATACACCAACAAATGTGAAAAAAAATTCGATTGACTCCATATTCCCCACATGTACCTACAAGGGAAAAATTCCATTAAATGAAAAAAGTATTGATCATCAATTACCAATGACTAAAATGTTGAACTACCAACATTAAGAAAGGCATCATTTAACTAAAACCATCAGTATAAATTCTATGCTTATTATGCAAAATGCTTTTGAGTACAAACCGGTTTGGAGCATTATTTTAGACATCTCCCGAGTTCTATTTGTTTTATATTAGCAAGTAGATATAGTACACAACTTATCCTATTCCATTGCAAACAACTATTATTACAAAAAGTCCAGTATGAAAGAAATACATTCTACACGATAGTCTAGACTCAATGTAGAAGCAAGTCTAGCAAATCCTAACGAGAGTAAGCGGAGTTGTAGATTTAAAGGTCGCCTTCCACCAACTCCTTAGGAAGCATTTAGAAAAGTTAGTGGAACATAGATCCAAACAATATACATCTATATACAAAGATACCAAATTTAGATATCTTGCATGCACAAAAGAAAATTGTGATGCCAAAATTATAACGTTTGCTCGGAAGAGAAAGAATGTACAATGGTAAGCAATATACATGACAAGTTAACACCAGATCCGGAAAATATAACGACCCACATTGATGATTTGATGTTTCGTGCTTGCCGTGAAGTAATCGCATTCATTAGCACAAAGGAGCCAACTCCAAGGTCCATCTAAAAAAAATGCAAGGTTCAAATACATTAATATGATAAAATATTTGGGATTGCTATTTTCCGTGATAAAACATAAAAGTTTCTTGAAAATACAAACAAATTCAATAAGTTTTGAGATATTGGTAGGACAAGTTCGAAGTTTTCAAAGTGAATGAATGAAGACATCCACTTCTCATACATAATAATCTTTCGAAAGGATGAAAAGACCCTTATGAGAACAAAAATAACAAAAATATTATGTATGAGGGTATAGGATTAAATGTTAACATGGGTTTTACCTCTAAAAAGTCAGAATTTACCTACTTAGTGCTAAATTATTAGCAAAAGAAATAATATGCATGAAGATGAAAAGAAAAATATTAACGACCTTGACATTATCTTATCAAGCTAGTCCCGTAAGTCTCTGATTAGCATATTCTCTAGGATATATTCTCAAGTCAATACCAAGATACACAAGCATGTGATAAACATCTCGCAAAATTTTCCCATCGAAAATTTATTACAAATTAAAAATGTACCAACAACCAAGATACACAAGTAAGTAACAAAGAATATCAATAAATTCCCACCGAAAATCTATCACAAATTCAAAAGATACATTAAGCAAAGATAGTAATTTCAAAAGAAACCAATTTGCATAATATACAAGCGTGTAAGACACTATAACCAATTTTCTAACACTGCATTCTATATATATCAATGCAAACAACAGATTTAAGAGTTCCATGCAAAAGACTTAATTATAACTATAAAAAGAATACAAGAGGAGAAAGAAAACGATTCACCAATTTCCGCACTTCTGCATAGGTCATTAGCAAGGACAAATAAACCTCAAGGAATTTATCCATGGATGTATATAAAACCCGCAAGATATTAATGTATAGTATCAAGTAATCGCCCACAAGTATCGGCAAGAATACAAAATTTCAAGATAAAACTTACTAAGGCATCAACATAATGTATTGGTTTACGAATCCAATGAAAGCTTTCTCGAGAAGTATGTGGAGACCTCATAGAAAAACTTAATAATAATTAGCAATGTAAATAGAGTATTGATAAATGCATGATGGAATTTTAATACAAGAAGCTACATTTAACTTGATACCAAATCATGGCGCCGATCCCATAATACAATCCGTGGGGCCAACCCATCGTGGTGCTAAGCCACTAGGACAAGACGCTATGAGGTGCCAAACCTCCGAGGTGCTAAACCTCCGGTGACCGTAGTCACAATGTGATACCAAATCATCGTGTCCGCCGACACGAAAATCAATTCCCTCCACTCATATATCCCACATCAATTCATGATATACAATGATTTCATGCCAACATATAATTAAATCACATATACCAAATATGCCATGCTTCCCAAAAGCATCAAATAGTAACTCATATTGACAGAGACTTATCCGAACCATCGCTATACCGTTATACAGATCGAATCCAAAGCTACATAAATCAGATTTAGCACACACAATATTTAGCACAGTTAATCAATCATAAAGTGTGTATGTACACACCTGTCACCGACGATAATTCTAAATCCCGAAAAGTCAATCGGCCACACTAGCCTTCCTTGCCCTATTTTCGGCCATTAACAAATGTTAGTACTAAGGCCATTCGGCCAAACCAAAATAATCCAAAGGGGTTTCTGCTGAATACGAAGCCTCACCTCAAATGCTTTCGAACACTAGCCAACACACTCCAAGTGTGAATCGGTTTCACTTCCCTACAATCGGCACTTATCCAAAATTAGTAGCCTTCGGCTTTGAACACTAATTAAATAAATAAAAAAAATAGACCCTTACCACCTTACCCCAAAATCGATTGATCAAAGATGATGGAGACACTTGCTCGCTTCCAAATCCCGAAGGCCCTTTCCAATCGATTTAAGAAAAGCCTCCACCTTTTTCTAATATTCGGCCAAACTACACCAAATAGGAGAAGAAATTCGGCACACCCAGGAGGAAAAAAGAAAGAAAAGATGTAGGGAAATCAAGGGTGGTTTTTGGCTAGAATAAAAGAAGAGAAAGCTGGAATTTTGAAGAATTCCCCTAGGGAATTTCGACAGTAGCAGAGGGAAAAGAAAAGTAAACTGTTGCTGGAAATTTCTTTGCTTTATTTGCTGTACAAAAATAGCCCCCAAAGAGTCCTAATGCTGCCAAATTCTCCTCTCTTTGCTGATAATTAAACTATTAATTATCACCTAGGATAATAGCACTTTATCTCCTATCCTTGTTTAAACAAATTGAGTGAAAATAAAACACCAAACTTACCTCTTCCAGCCTACCTTGGGAGTCCAAAGTGCAGCCAAACTCCTTCATCCTTCACGCCAGCAGCAAAAAGAGAGAAGAGAAAAATAACCTGTGTGTGCTCCTTGATTCAACTCGCACCCCAAGCAAGCCCCTCCTTCTCAACGCCCTTGCCAACTTTCCCGAATAGACTTTCATGTCATAACTCATCGCGACATTTTTATAAGCCATCCTTCGCTGGCTCCTTATGCTTTGGCGCTAAAACAAAAATAAACGCACACATGTGCTACCCCCAAGACTCGAACACAAGTCCAAGCGCCATGAGCCTCTCTTCCAACGCCCTGTGCCAATTCTCCTAGTCGACTTTCATGTCAAATACCCTTTTATATATTTATAAAACCTTCCTCTTGGCCCTTTCCTTATGACGAAAAGGCCCAAAATAAAATTTCTTCTGGCTTCCCTTGCGTTTCAACCCAAACCTCTCCCTCTCAAGTGGCGCCCAAGCCACTCCTACTACCGCCTTTCATGTCCGATTCTTACCAATTTTTATTAAAACCCTCACTACCCTAGCTCTTTCCTTTACACACATAAAAATAAATATTTAATATTTGGTCGCCTAGCTCGGGTTTATTTTTGGATCCTTAAACATGCCAAATAACATCATATTATTAATTTCTTCAAGTATACAAGGAAAATTAATTAAATTACAAATAACCCCTAATTCAGGGTGTTACAATTCTACCCCCTTAAAGAAAATTTCAACCCCGAAATTGCCTGGATCAGAGGAGATGGGGGTATTGCTGCCGCATCACATCCTCGGGTTCCCATGTGGCCTCCTCCATACCATGATTCCGCCATAGCACCTTTACCGAAGACACTGACTTCCTACGTAGAACTTTGACATCACGATCCAAGATTTGTACCGGCTCCTCCTCGAAAGACATATCCGGATTTACTTCAATTTCCTCAATCGGCACAATGTGAGAGGGATCTGATCGATAGCGCCTTAGTATCGAGAAATGGAAAACATCATGGATCTGGCTCAACTCTGCCGACAACTCAAGCTGGTAAGCTACCGGTCCCACTCGCTTCACTACTGTGTACGGCCCGATGAACCTTGGGCTTAGCTTCCCTTTTCGCCCAAATCTCAATACCTTTTTCCAAGGTGATACCTTCAGAAAAACTTTGTCTCCTACTGCATATTCCATCTCCTTCCGCTTAAGGTCAGCATAAGACTTCTGTCTATCTGACGCTTCCTTAAGACGAGCCCGAATCACCTTAACTTTATCTTCTGTTTCTGTCACCAATTCTGGACCCAAGACTTGTCGTTCACCCAACTCCATCCAACACGTAGGAGTGCGGCATTTTCGGCCATACAGTGCTTCATATGGAGCCATCCGAATACTCGCTTGATAACTATTGTTATAAGCGAATTCTACTAACGGCAGATGCTCTTCCCAACTACCACTGAAATCCAGAACACACCCTCTTAACATATCCTCTAGAATCTGTATGACCCTTTCCGACTGCCCGTCAGACTGTGGATGGAAAGCTATGCTAAAATCCAATCGTGTACCCAAAGCTTGATGCAACGCTTTCCAGAACCTTGACGTAAATCTGGGATCCCTATCTGAGATGATTGATACCGGCACACCATGCAACCTCACTATTTCGACACATACAGCTTAGCTAGCTTCTGAAGTGAGTAATCCACCCTTACCGGTATGAAGTGAGCTGATTTAGTTAGGCGGTCCACAATCACCCAAACTACGTCCTTCTTATTGGGCGTAAGGGGTAGCCCACTGACAAAATCCATCGTGATCCTCTCCCATTTCCACTAAGGGATCTTTATTGGTTGAAGTAAACCTGATGGCAGCTGATGTTCAGCCTTAACCTGCTGACACGTCAGACACTTCCCCACAAAATTAGTTACCTCCCGCTTCAACCCTGGCCACTAGAATTGTCTCCGCAAATCTCCATACATCTTGCTTCCTCCCGGATGCATAGCGTATGGGTCGCTATGAGCATCTCAAGAATTTTCGCCTCGGCCCACATCTTTCGCATACAGTGCTCGCCCTTGAAAACATAATACTCCATCATCGGACAAGCTATACCCTTCTAAACCACCATCTTGAACTTGCAACCTCCGAGCACTCAAACTTCCGTCTACTAACTGTTTTTCCTTAATCTCCTCGATCCAAGTCGGCTTAACTTGCAGCTCCGCCAAAAGACTTCCATCGTCGTATAGACTCAAATGAGCAAACATCGCCCTTAAGTCCGCCACGACCTTTCGACTCAATGCGTCAGCCACCACGTTAGCTTTGCCCGGATGGTACTCAATTGAACAGTCGTAGTCCTTTAACAATTCAATCCACCGTCGTTGCCTCAAGTTCAAGTCCTTCTAAGTCAAAAGATACCTTAAACTTTTGTGATCCGTGTAGACTATCGACTTCTCCCCATACAAGTAATGCCTCCATATTTTCAAGGCAAAAACTACTGCTGCTAACTCCAAGTCGTGAGTTAGGTAGTTAGCCTCATGCGGTCTTAGTGACGGACGATAGGCTACTACCTTTCTTTCTCGCATTAATACACATCCCAACCCCAGATGGGACGATCACAAGAAATCAGAACAATTTTCCGCCTCAGTCAGTATTGAATCGAGCTTCATCGAATTTTCCTTAGCTTATCAAAACTTTCTTTCGCTTCTCCGACCATACAAATGAAATTTCTTTTCTTAACAACTTAGTTAATGGGTGCGATTAAAGAGAACCTTCCACAAATCTTCGATAGTATCCTCGCTGCACCGTAAAACTTCAATTTCGCCACCGACTTAGGCGGCTTCCACTCTAACACCGCTTCAACCTTGCGAGGGTCCACTCTAATCCCTTCCGCTGACACCACGTGACCTAAGAAAGCCACCTCCCTAAGCCAAAATTTGCACTTACTGAATTTGGCATATAACTGCTTCTCCCTCAGTACTTGTAGAACTATACGCAAATGCATGTCATGCTCCTCCTCTGACTTTGAATAAACCAATATGTCGTCTATGAACACCACGACAAATTGATCCAAATACTGTTGGAACACCCTATTCATTAAGTCCATGAATGCTACCGGTGCGTTGGTCAACCCAAATGGCATCACTAGGAACTCGTAATGCCCATATCGAGTTCGGAATGCCGTCTTGTGAACATCCACCTCCTTCACCTTAAGTTGATGATAACCCGACCTAAGGTCTATCTTTGAGAAAATCGATGCACCCTTCAGTTGGTCAAACAAGTCATCGATTCGGGGTAACAGATACTTGTTTTTGATCGTTAACTTGTTCAACTGACGGTAGTCGATGCACATCCGTATTGACCCATCTTTCTTCTTGACGAATAGCACTGGTGCTCCCCACGGAGATATGCTTGGTCGGATAAACCCTCGGTCTAAAAGTTCTTGAATTTGAGCCTTCAGCTCTACCAATTCCTTTGGTGCCATTCAGTAGGGTGCTATAGACACAGGTGTCGTTCTGGGCAATAAGTCTATGCCAAACTCAACTTCCCGATCTGGAGGTAGACCCGGAAGTTCCTCTGGAAACACATCAGTGAATTCCCCTACCGTTCGGACCTTCTCAACTACTAGCTCCTTAGCCTCCAAGGCACATATTCGAACCAAAAATGCCTCACACCCTTTTCTGACCATTTTCTCCGCCTTCAATGCGGACACCACGTTGGATAGGTAATCCCTTCTTTTACCTATCATGACCACTTCATCACCCTCAGCCATCTTTAGAACCATGCGCTTAGCGGCACAATCCAACTTCGCCTGATGCTTAACTAACCAGTCCATGCCAAGAATTAAGTCGAACTCCCCAAACGGCAGTTCCATCAGGTCAGCCACAAACACTACCCCTTGGAGTTCTAGGGGTACATCTCTATATAGTTTGTTTACAACTACAGAGTTACCTAGAGGGCTAATCACTGTCATCTCCCTAGAAGTAGTCTCAGAGTCTAAGTTCATGGTCTCTACCACACTACTAGCAACGTATGAATACGTTGACCCCACATCAATTAATGCAACATATGGAAGACCAAAAATTAGGAACATACCAGATATGACGTCCGGCGTCACCCTCCTCTCGGCGCCATTGCGAGACTAAACCAAAGTTGCCTTGCTTCAGTTGTTCGCCTCTTCCCGAATTCCGCGACCTCGATTAGAACCATTGTTTCTCTACCATTACCACGACCCTCCGTGGTGGTCCTACATTTCTAGCCCGAGCACGGTTCGACCTCCGGTCGATTCTTAGCCATCTTCCGGGACAATCCTTACACGGTGATCCAAAGATCTACATTCAAAGCATCCCCTTTCACCGGTCCAACAACCTCCCCAATGTGACTTTCCACAGCGGTTGCACTGAGCTGGTCTCTGATTATTAGCCATGGGCCTTCCTCCCTGATTCGACCCATTCTACCTTGGCCTTTTCTGTGCATGGTTATCCGATCCGGACGATCCAAAGCCTCTTTTCTGCTTGTTCCTATCATAATTCTGTCTCACGGATGCCTTGACCCCTTCGGCTACTTTAGCCTTTTCTACCAAAATCGCAAACTCACGCTCCTGCTGTAGAGCAATCAGCAGCCTCAGGACATCCCTCAGCCCGTCTTCAAAGCAGACACACCGCTCATGCTCTGTCGACACAATTTTCCGAGCATAGCGGCTCAGCCTCAAGAATTTCGCTTCATATTCTGACACAGTCTTACTTCCTTGTACCAACCCCAGGAAGGCTTTCCTCTGAGCATCAATGTAGCTGGTGCCCACATACTTCTTCTGATAAGCAGTTTTGAAGTACTCCCAAGTAAGATCACCGGCCGTAGCACCATCTCAAACCGTGAGCCACCACTGATATGACTCATCCTTTAGAAGCGATATAGCTCCTTTCGCTTTCTCCTCATCCGTTAGATCAAGATCATCCATGATCCTTTCAACGATTCTAACCAAGATTCCGCCAGATCTGGGTGCCACTCCCGATACACCCCGAAATACCTCTGCCCCATTGGATCGAAGTCGTTCGGGTACAGACTTTCGAGCTCCCATACCTCCACTCGCCCCAGCCACAATCTCAAGGACTCACAACACGACTTCATGTACTGGCCTCACCTCCCGCCCGATCCTACTCCTCACTCTAAAATTGGGGTGGTGGTGGCGGTGGTATCCCATTCTCCGATTCCTGACCCGACCTCACGGGTTCCGACACGGTTATCCTGCCTCTACCTTGGCCACGCGACGGACGTCCACGACCTTTTGAACTCATTCTAACTATTGCGCTTTAATCTGATTATGAAATTTTATGGATTAGTACTTGTTTCACTAATTATCCACGAAGAAGTTTTATGATAGGAGCTTTAAGAGTGGTTCTTTTGTAATTACACAAACACATAGTCTGTCATTCATCCATTCAAAGAGGCGTTGTAGTTTCGTTGTGATTGTTTTTCCACTACCCAGGGGCATTTTCGTAATTTGTCCTACAGGGGTATTTTCGTAATTTTTCAAAAATGAGAATTTTCGGATGATTTCAAAAATTATTTTAAAACTCTTAATTTCTTGATTATTTTGAAAAATTTTGAAATTCGAGGGTCTTCCGGTGAATTTTGAAACTCAGGGGCATTTTGGTAATTTTCCACAAATCAGGATGAATTTATAAAATTTGATGAATCGGGGATATTTCAAAAATTGTAAAAACTCTGAGGGCTCTTTTTGATAATTGTATTTTCTAAAATAGTGATGTTTGCAAAATTTTGAAAGTTAGGGGTATTCTGGTAATTTTGTAGGTTAAGGGCAATTTTGTAATTTTACAAAATCATATCGTTTTTGAATTTCACGATTTTCGGGCACTTTTCATGTGATGAAATTTTTGGATTAAAATCGTGGGTATTTTGGAAATTTCATAATTCAAGTATTTAGTAATTTTACCCTAAGGGTATTTTAGTAATTTTACATAATCAAAGTTATTTTCACAAAATAATTTCCAAAAATTGGGTTCTAAGCATTTTCATAAAAGAAAGATATTTTGAAAGTTTCTATTTGAAAATTTTCATACGGAGGGTATTTTACAAATCAGGGGTATTTTGGTCATTTTTCAAACTAAGGGTTTTTTTTTTTTTTTAAAAACTAAAATTTTAATTATTTCCAAAACAAAACGGCTAGTCCCTTTCGGTTTTAGTTATTGAATTTAGCTTTGTGAGTGTGTCGTCTCACTAGGATGAACTGCTACTACGCACTGTGTAGGATTCAAGTGAGTAGGAGGTGAGTCACGAGGATCGCTTAAATACCGTGCCCTCACCGAATCCAATCCTAGACATGCGATAACGATTGCCACATCCTTTGCTCGGTGACATCTCACAGGGTTTGTTTAGGTAATTATTAAATTTTATGAATTTTTTTTTTGTTGGGGTATGCTAGCCCTAGGGTTCAATAGTTTCTACTCTAGTAGTCTACGTTCCCATTTTCCCCTTCTACCCCTCATCAAAAGAGTTCACAAAAATTGATAGAAGTACTTACCTGGGCGGATAGGTGCCGGAGACTCGGTGCCATGCTGTTCAAATCACAAACACTTTCTTAAAACATCATAATAAGGCCTACTATCAAAAACCAAACATTTTGGGCCTTGGGCCCCCACAGTCGAGTTTTGAACCGGGCTCTGATACCAATTATGTAACACCCCAAACCCGGCCCAAACACTATGGCCAAATTCGGTATGTTACAGATGAAAATATTTTGAAATCCTTTGTTTAGCCGAGTTTATTTAGAGTATAAGATGTTGACTTGTTTTAAAACAGTTGAGTGTATTAAGAAGACAATACTCAGTTAATATAAAAAAAATAATTCAAGTCAAGTTGTTACAAATTTTGTTATTGTACCCGATGGTACGATATAAAAACATTTTCGTTGGATTTTAGGAAAATTTGTGTAGTCATTTTTAAGGTTATTAAAACAGTTTAAATAATCCATCCAAACAGATAAAATAACAAAAAAATAATCTTAGGAGGCCTTATTACAACTTAAATAAATAAAACCCAAATAGAATAAAAACTAAAATAAAATACTTCAAGGTAAAATTTAATTTCCACTGCATGGCCACCTCGAGTCCATCCGGCTCTACATCCGCGCTCTACGAGTCACCTGAAAAATATTCAAGGAAAAGGTGAGTCACCAAGACTCAGTGTGTAACCCTTTTCCCGGTTTAGTACAACAACATACACAATTTATAACCAATAAACATGCACAAAATATAATACCCAACCTAGCCATCCAAACGCCTTTTCTACCCGTGTAGTACCAAACCACCGGTGGTGCTAAACCACCGTGACCTAAGTCACAATAATCGTCATTAAATGTGGTGCCAAACCTTTGGTGGGGCCAACCCACGTGTGATACCAAATCATGGCGCCGATCCCATAATACAATCCGTGGGGCCAACCCATCGTGGTGCTAAGCCACTAGGACAAGACGCTATGAGGTGCCAAACCTCGGAGGTGCCAAACTTCGGTGACCGTAGTCACAATGTGATACCAAATCACCGTGTCCGCCGACACGAAAATCAATTCCCCACACTCATATATCCCACATCAATTCATGATATACAATGATTTCATGCCAACATATAATTAAATCACATATACCAAATATGCCATGCTTCCCAAAAGCATCAAATAGTAACTCATATTGATAGAGACTTACCGAACCATCGCTATACCGTTACTACAGATCGAATCCAAAGCTACATAAATCGATTTAGCACACACAATATTTAGCACGCTTAATCAATCATAAAGTGTGTATGTACACACCGTCACCGACGATAATTCTAAATCCCGAAAAGTCAATCGCCACACTAGCCTTCCTTGCCCTATTTTCTACCATTAACAAATGTTAGTACTAAGGCCATTCGCCAAACCAAAATAATCCAAAGGGGTTTCGCTGAATACGAAGCCTCACCTCAAATGCTTTGAACAATAGCCAACACACTCCAAGTGTGAATCGGTTTCACTTCCTACAATCGGCACTTATCCAAAATTAGTAGCCTTCGCTTTGAACACTAATTAAATAAATAAAAAAAATAGACCCTTACCACCTTACCCTAAAACCGATTGATCAAAGATGATGGAGACACTTGCTCGCTTCCAAACCCAAGGCCCTTTCCAATCGATTTAAGAAAAGCCTCCACCTTTTTCTAATATTCGCCAAACTACACCAAATAGGAGAAGAAATTCGCACACCAAGGAGGAAAAAGAAAGAAAAGATGTAGGGAAATCAAGGGTGGTTTTTGGCTAGAATAAAAGAAGAGAAAGTTGAATTTTGAAGAATTCCCTAGGGAATTTCAGCAAGAGAGAGGAAAAAAAAAGTAAACCTGTTGTCTGGAAATTTCTTTGCTCTATTTGTTGTACAAAACAGCCCCCAAAGAGTCCTAATGTCGCCAAATTCTCCTCTCTTTGCTGATAATTAAACTATTAATTATCACCTAGGATAATAGCACTTTATCTCCTATCCTTGTTTAAACAAATTGAGTGAAAATAAAACACCAAACTTACCTCTTCCAGCCTACCTTGGGAGTCCAAAGTGCAGCCAAACTCCTTCATCCTTCACGCCAAAGAAAGAAAAGAGAGAAAAGAAAAATAACCTGTGTTGCTCCTTGATTCAACCTGCACCCCAAGCAAAGACCCCCTTCTCAACGCCCTTGCCAACTTTCCGAATAGACTTTCATGTCATAACTCGTCATGACATTTTTATAAGCCATCCTTCATTGGCTCCTTATGCTTTGGCGCTTAAAACAAAAATAAACGCACACATGTACTACCCTCAGACTCGAACACGAGTCCAAGCGCAGCAGTCCTCTCTTCCAACGCCCCAGGCCAATTCTCCTAGTCGACTTTCATGTCAAATACCCTTTTTATATATTTATAAAACCTTCCTCTTGGCCCTTTCCTTATGACGCAAAAGGCCCAAAAACAAAATTTCTTCCTGGCTTCCCTATGCGTTTGAACCCGAACCTCTCCTCTCAAGTGGCGCCCCAAGCCACTCCTACTACCTGCCTTTCATGTCCGATTCTTACCCGAATTTTTATTAAAACCCTCACTACCCTAGCTCCTTCCTTTTACACACATAAAAATAAATATTTAATACTGGGTCAGGCCTAGCTCAGGTTTATTTTTGGATCCTTAAACATGCCAAATAACATCATATTATTAATTTCTTCAAGTATACAAGGAAAATTAATTAAATTGCAAATAAGCATCTTAAGAAGAGAAGATCGGAACTAGGAAAATAAATAAGTAGAACTTGTAGGCACCAACTCTGGTGCAATGTAAGATCAATAATCTTGTTCCACTGACAAGACATATTTATATGCAAGTGAATCTAGTTCTAAAAGGTCAAAGCATCATCTACTACATTGCTAGATGCTGAATATTTTCAAATAGCTTATAGACTAAATTACAGTGACATGCTTTTATTGATTTCAACGAAGAATCCAACAAATAGATCCTTCTTATATGTTATCGCTTCATCACTGTAATATAAAACCCTCAAACAAATTTAAATTCAAAGGCCGGGCAACACCATACCAGTTAACAATCATTCAAGTTAACAATCTAACAAGTTTTAATGATTAATTTCTTTAAAAATTCTATGAACTAAATAAGCGGAAGGCGTAATATTATCCAACTGCTCATGCTCCCAAGCTACCTACAAAGACCTTAACCGCTTTATTACACGATCTAAACAAAGACAAATGCAAGAGCAGAGCTTTATTCTTGATGACTCTATGAAGTTTGGGGTTATTTAGAACTAAAAAGAAAAACCTTCACATACCATCCATGGTCGCTTTCTAGTTAGCTTTCCACCTAGTAAGATGAACTTGGTATTCAATTATTGCTCAGTGTCGGTTAAAACACGTGAAATAAAAAGAAGAAAATGAATTAACAAAGTTTCTTAATCGTTATTGGAATATTTGTAACAATGCCTACGGCCAGATCGAGCAAAGAGAGATTCAAATGGGGCATTATTGAACTTTTGAAACGTGCAAAGTTTCTTAATCATTATTGTACCTTACCTGTTACTAAATAAAAGCAATTAGTAAGAAGACATCAGAAAAAAAAAAAACGAATTAAAGCAAATACAGAAATCAAATTCAATCATTACATCAACTCTGAATATCTCATAAACCTAACAATATAACTAAAGCAAAGCCACTTACTAGTTAAAAAGAGATGCCTATATAAACGAAAATGCACTGAATTATTAGCAAGCATTTGAACTTAGAAGCACTAACGAGACGCTAAAATACATTATAAACCTAAGAATAACATTACAAGTAAAGCAAAGCCACATCCTAAGCATATTATCAAGCAAATACATCGACCCATTAGTTAAAACATGTAATTCAATGCACAAAACCCACAGATAAAATCAACAAAAAAATTGACCTCAAATACAAGATTTAACGCTATCGGTTATGGAAGGCAAAACACCCATTTCAATTAAGCAAAGAAAAAAAGTACCTAAACAATATAACAATCGAGAAAAATGAAGCCAAGAAACGAAAAAAAACAAAGCATCAGAAAGATACCTCGAAATTGACAGAGAATGGAATGGAAGAACAAAGTTAGGGTTTCAAAAATTGGGAGGATTTTTTTGCTTAATTGGGGAAGACCACCGATTGAAGAAGACCTAAAAACCTTAAAATTGATTGATTACCGGCTGGTAATAAAAATGAAAGATTCCTTTGGATGATGGCATTTAGGCCCACCTGCCTAAATGAAATTATTAGACATATCACACATGAAATTCTTTTATTTATTATTTAAAATGTTGGAGAAAAATGATATGGGAAAGAAGAGCATCTGACCCACCGTATCTTCGCTTGTTCGTGAAACGACATGACGGGCCTTAACTGCATGACTTTTATCGCATTTTTAAATGAGTCCACTATACCTTTCGTAATTGTTCCAAGAAAACCAGTGCGTGTTTGTTGAAGCACCATCGTAACTATCACTAGCAGGAGATTTTGGAGACGAACGCAGTCAAACCCACTAGTAAATCATGAAAAGTTGATTTTCCGGCATTCCTGTTGGTGAGTTCTCTTGTGAGGTAGCAAATGGTCGAGGAATTTTGTGGGGAAGATCGGTGGGGAAACCAATTTGGGGATTTTGGTTTGGGGATTTTGGGAGGAAATTTTGGGACTTAGAAATTTTGGTTTTGGGGAAACGATATCAAGCTTTAAAAATTTGTATGCTTTTATTAAAAACGCCTAGTATAGTTTATTTTTTATGCTTTTATTAGAAACGCCACTATAGCTCTATTTTTTTGGCGTTTTTTTAGAAACGCCACTATATCTCATTTTTTATGCATCTTTATTAGAAACGCCACTATAGCTCATTTTTTGCGGCGTTTTTATTAGAAACGCCACTATAGCTCATTTTTTGCGGCGTTTTTACTAAAAATGCCACTATTACATAATTTTAAATTTTTTTCTCTTTTTAACCTATATTTTTTCTATGTCGTTTAATCATATAATAATTTCTTACGGCGTTTTTTTTAAAACGCCACTAAAAATTCAAAATGAAACGGCGCCGTATTGCTCTCTCTTTGTGCCTTTTATTATTTTAATTGTTATTGGATGATTTTTATTTGTATGTGAAAATATATTATATGATTATTATTGTAACTATCAACAAATAAAAATAAAGTATATCGTAGTAGTGAATATACTATAATATTTAAAAAAATTACTATCGATATTATTATGTACTCTAATATTTTTATTTGTAATATACATATTTTAGTCGGGAGTAAGGGTAATGTATTTAAATTTGTATAATATTTTTATTTTAATACTTATTTTTATTTTAGTTAATGTTCACCTCAATTTTTAAATAGTTTAATTTAAATTATTAATTTAAGAAAAATAATATTGAATCTGTTATTTTGTAAACGAAATAATGACGACTTAAACTTTTTAAATTTTTAAACATTACAACTTGTATGACAATTTCCTGTATTTCATTTTTTATTTTTATAAACTTTTATTTTGAGTTTTATTTTTCTTTATTTTTATATTTCAAATAATTTAATCATTTTACAAATCTCAATTAAACCTTAAAGCCTAAACCATTTAATATATATAAAGTTTATCTATTTATCTATTAAATAATTTAAACTATATATAATCATAATATTAATATATTAAAATTAATTTTATCTCTTTTACGATTACATAATAAATTATTTAATATATAAATTAAAAGACACTAGTTATCCTAAACCCTAAACCCTACTTTTGTACTACTAGTCCTTGAACCCTAAACCCATAACCTTTAACCCTTAAACCCTATAACCATTAACCCTTAGATATTAAACTTTAACCCTTAAACCCTATAACCATTAACCCTTAAACATTAAACCATAATCACGAAACCATATAATCCCTAAACCATATAACCCCTAAATTATACACCTTAACTCATATATATATATATATATATATATATATATATATATATTACATTGCGTAGTAATTAAAGAAATAATCTAATCTAAAACCTAAACCCTAAAATAATATAATTTTATCTATTTTATCAAAATCCCTAATACTTAAATCCTAAACACTAAGACTTTAACTTTATTATTCGATATGGTTTAAGCACTAAACCCAAAACCCCATAACTCTAAAATAATAAACCTTAAACTATAAAACCGATCAAAACCCCTAACCTAACCTTTAATATTAAATCCCTAAACCATAAACCCTAAAACATATATAATAAACTCCCGAACCTAAACTATAAAGATTAATCCATAAACTATATACCCTAAATTAAGCCGTAAACCCCAAATTATCATGAGAATTAATTCAATATTTTATATATGTGCAAAAAAATTTAAAATTATTTGCGACGTTTTTCCAGAAGCGCCGCTAATGCCCAGACTTTTAGTGGCGCTTTTCTAGAAGCGCCGCTACTGCCCAGACTTTTAGCGGCGTTTTTACAGAAGCGCCGCTACTGCCAAGACTTTTGGCGACGTTTTTATAGTAGCGCCGCTAATGCCCAGACTTTTAGCGGCGTTTTTCCAGAAGCGCCGCTAATGCCCAGACTTTTAGCGGCGTTTTTCTAAAAGAACCGCTAATGCCCAGACTTTTAGCGGCATTTTTCTAAAAGCGTCACTAATGCCCAGACTTCTTGCGGCGTTTTTCCAGAAACGCCGCTAATGCTCAGGCTTTTAGCGGCGTTTTACGAATAAACGCCGCTTTTGATCCTTTTTAGCGGCGTTTTTTAAATAAATGCCGCTATTGCTCCTTTTTCTGTGGTGTTTTATTTCAAACGCCGCTACTGTATAATATTTGCGGCGTTTTTCTTTAAAACGCCACTAAAAACGCCGCTAAAAGTCTATTTTGGTGTAGTGATTATTTATTATTATATATTCTGTATATTATGTAATATCCAGGAATTAAGGCTTGTGTATTTTTGCTCAATTGCATGTGCTTGTATGCCCTGTATATTATGAATGTGCTTTATGAATTTTGGGAACAAGAGAATGTAGGAGAATGCCTTAGAAATTATTTAATTTTAAGTTTAAAAGAGGGAGCTAAGCCTAAGAGGCCTTAAGAAAATTTGTAGGGAAATATGCCACTAAAATGGGCTTGTTTAGTGGCTTGGAGGCGCCACTTAGGGCCTTAGTAAGTGACGCCACAAGCAAAGGGGAAGGCCTAGGTTGAATCACAAGGGAAGCAAAAGGAGCTTTTACTTTGCTACAAGGAGGAGAGGAAGTGGACGGCACAAGGTCACTTCAAGATGAAGTGTAGATCAAGTTAAAAACTTGAAGATTCGGCTAAGGTAGAGAGAAGTAGGGGATTTGATAGTTAGAGGAGGAGTTGGCTGAATAGGGGACTCTAGGTGTAGTAATTTCGGCAAAAAGGGGAGAAGTGAGGCCATTCTCCATTCTTTTCTTTTCTCTTTAGCTCTCTGCCGAATTCTCTAAGCAAATATCCTCTCTTCTCTTTCATTTTTTTCAAAGCCAAAATACCTTGTATTCTAGCCGAATCTCTATCATCCATCTTCTCCTTCTTCTTTTGCAATTTCGCTCAAGCCGAATAAAACAATAGCCCCTAGCCGATTGTCCATCAAACCCCAAAAGCTGAAAACCTGTTGATCTCTATCTAAGTCTACATAGCCGAATCTCTGTGGATTCAACAAGGAGCAGTCGACTTCTGTCATAAGGGTAAGGATCAACTATCGATTCTTTATTTCTTTTCTTAAAGCCGAAATCAAGATTCTAATGCCCTTAATGTCTTTGGCTGAAACTATGAAAGATTCTTTCAGGATTTCCATAGTAGCCGACTTCTAGGGAGATCATTCGGGATTTCAGATCTAAGGTAAGTAAGGTGAAAGATTAGGCCGAAGGCCATATATTCAAATATTGGAATTGGATCTAACATAGTGCTTGTAGGGATTTTGACAGAGACCAAGGACAAGTGATATTTCAGGATTTGGATCCACAAGGTAAGTGCATGTGATATTCAGCCAAGGCCTATTTAGTGACTTAGATCTATTTCTTATTTATTCAAAGAGCCGAAAACTAATCTGTGAAGTGATTTAGTGTTAGCCGATTGAAAGGAGGAAACACTACAAAGTTTTGGGATTTGATTAGTAGTCAAATCGGTACCAAGGTAAGATTTTGGTTGCGATAATCCTTCGAGATTTGATCATTTGGCCGAATGGCCTTAAGCTAAAATGGTTAGTGTTGGCCGAATGTAGGAACTTGGGATCTAGAGGATTAGATCGGGTTTTCGGGATTTCAGTGAAAGCGTTAAGTGAATCAGGTGTGTACCCCACACTAACTTTTAATAGATTTACGGCATCAATTTAATATATGTGTTTGTAATGATGTGGAATGTGGCCAAAGGTACCATGCAATGGTACAAAGTACTCAGGTACGTAACCTTAATATTATGTTAATAAATATTTGGAATGTGGCACATATGTGAATATTGATAAGAATGTGAAATAAGGCATAAGGCATGATGTTGCATGATTTTTATGACATGGGGAATATGGGAAATTATTTTAAAGGGGAAGTGATCTGGTGGTTTATACCACAATATCTGAATGTGGTGACTCTTGTCACAAAAATCCGAATGTGGTGACTTATGTCACAAATAATTATCTGGTGGCTATGCCACAATATATATAAGGCGATGAGCATGTCGCCCTGCAGCCGACGCCTTCGATGATGTGTAGCGGATGGAGGGTCGACTTAGTAGTCCCCATAGTGTAATGGTTGGTACGGTGATGTGTAGCGGATGGTTATCTAGGTTTGGGTTCGGGTTTGCATAATTGATTATATGTGTTTCATATGTGTGATTTGACATGCCTAAATTGATTGAGAGTTTGTGTTTGGTGGTTACACATTGAGTCTGCTTGACTCACCCGTTGTGGGATCTTTTTCAGTGACACTCAAGAATGGACCGGCCTGCAGGAGCTTTATAGTGGCCATGCTCATTTCGTAAATTATTTTGTTTTGGACTTTCAATACTTAAGTATTTTGGACTATTTTGGGATTTGTTTTGATGTAATAAGGCCATAAGTATTAAAGCTGTTTATGCATGCATTTAAATTATTTTAGTATGGTACGATCTTTATCACTTTAAAGTTTAAGTAACTTATATTAAAATAAATGTTAAATGTTTTGACACCTAATCAACACAAATCAACTGCTTTTCAAAAACACACAAAATTTTGGGAAAACTTCAAATAAGTTTCAATGATTTTTCCTAGAAGCATGCCGAGATCCGGTCGTGGCTTATGGGTCGGGTTTGAGGTGTTTTAGTTTGGTATCGAGCCGGTTCAAAACTTCGGCCTTGAGGGCTTTTTGGGCCCAAAACGCTTTTCTTTCTTTTGAAATTGGATTTTCTAAGAAATAAGGTGTTTTACGGCATGGCACCTGAGTCTCCGGCCCAAAGTCCACCAGGTAAGTACTCCTAACTCTTTTGTGATTGTATGTGGGATTTATAGGGATGTAGATTAGTAAATTAGGAATTAAACTCTAGGATTAGTTTACTCCAACACCAAGTTACATAAAACTTAAAGTCAACCAAACAAACACGTGGTATGCAGTCATTTGAGTCAAAGGTGTGGCAACTGCTGTGTGCATGTCTAGGATTGGATTCGGTGGGAGCTTGGTATTTAAACAATCTAGTGACTCACCTCCTCACCGCTCGAATCCTACCTAGTGCGTAGTGACGGTTCACCTTAGCCAAGAGGACTCAAACACAAAGCTAAACCCAATAATTAAAACCCGAAAGGGACCGCCATCCTATTTTCTGAAATTTCAAAGTTAAACCATGATTTTAAAACTCCAAGTGCCCTTGATTTAAAGAAGACCAGAATACCCCTGGTTTGCAATTGACCAAATTAACCCTAACCTGTACAAATGACCAAAATACACTCAATGTGGAAAGTTACCAAAGTACCCTCAAATTAAAAACCTTTAAAAATACCATTGTTTTGAAAAGTCACCAGGAACCATATTTTGCGAAAATTTTTTTTTACCGAAATGCCCCTGATTTGAAAAATTACGAAAATACCCTCAACTTATAAAATTACCATTTTACCCTTAAAATTTTCTTACCAAGTATTTTAATTTTGTAAAGATACCAAAAAAAACTCTATTTTGCAACATTTTCAAATACCCTAATTTGGAAACTTATCGAAATACCCTTATAGGATAAAATTACGGGAATAGCCCTGGGTAGTGGAAAACAACCAACAATGACAACTATAACATTTTTCTGTAATGAACGTAAGTTCATGAATGTGATTGAATGAATGAATTAAGACTGTATGTGTATGAAATCGAAAGAACTACTCCTTAGAACTATTGACCATAAGACTATTCGTGATAAATCAGTGGAACAAAACTAATTCATAAAATTCTTTAATCAGATAAATGCGATTCGAAAGTATGAACTCTAGGGGACGTGGTCGTAATGTGCATGGCTGTGGTAGAGGCCGAATGACCGTGTCGGAACCCGTTAGGTTAGGACAAGGGTCCGAAAATGAGATGCCACCACCACCAAATTGCTTGATGTGGAATATCGAGGATCGACGGGATGATGCAAGATATCACAGCGATGTCTGCGAAGTTTTGGAAAGGGTGGTGAGCAGCAGAGGCATGGGAGCTTGAAAGTCGGTACCGGCGACTTCGAGCTAATAGAATGAGTTTTTCGTGGAGTATCCGGTGTGGCACCCAATACGGCTGAGTATTGGTTGGAAGCAACGGAGCGAATTATGGACGACTTGGACCTAACTACCGAGGAGAAATTAAAAGGGATAGTGTCGCTACTTCGTGATGAGTCATACCAATGGTGGCTCACAGTTCGGGAAGGTGCTGCCGCAGACGATCTTACTTGGGAATATTTTAAGGCGACATATCAGAAGAAGTACATTGGAACTAGCTATGTTGATGCGCAGAGGAAGGCATTTTTGAGGCTGGTTCAAGGAAATAAGTCTGTAGCGGAATACGAGGTAGAATTCCTAAGGCTGAGCCGTTATGCTCGAGGTATTATGTCGACGGAGCATGAGCGGTGTATCCGGTTTGAGGACAGACTGAGGGATGATCTAAGATTGTTGATAGCTCCACAGTAGGAGCGAGAGTTTATCGTGTTGGTGGAGATGGCTAAAGTAGCTGAAGGGATTAAGGACTCGGTGAGATGAATACGCACTGAGTAGGAAAAAGAGAGGCTTTGGATATCAGGGCCTTCAAGGAATGAGCAAAAGAGGCCTAGAGTGGTCCGCGAGGTCGAAGTCGCTCTTGGAGGCGATGTCGTACTTGTGCCAGTGTGGAAAGATGGACTTGTGGGAGTGTTGGAAAAAGACGGGAGGATTCTTTAAGTGTGGGTCCAAGGACCACATGATTAAGGATTATCCTATGAGAATGAAGGGTCGACCAAAGAAGCCAAGGTCCTAACCAGTTGAAAGAGGAGGACTGACCCTTTGTGGAGGCCGTGGTTCTATTTATTCTTTGAAAAGGGACGAGGAACCGGGTAGAGGTGTTAATATCTGAGGCAAGGCAGCCTGTGTTTGGTTTATGCGGACGTCGGAAGGAGGGAGAGAGACGACCGGACGTCATAACCCAGACGTTCCTTATATTTGGCAAGCCTTACTTTACTTTGATTGATGTTGGCTCTACCCACTCTTATGTAGCATGTAGAGTAGTTGAAACTCTAGGAATAGCCTCTGAACTTTCTAGTAGGGAGATGACTGTAGTAAGCCCATTAGGTCAAACTGTAGTGGTGTATAAGATGTTTCAGAGTGTACCTTTGGAGCTTCAGGGAGCGGTATTTCCTGTCGACTTAATGGAATTACCCTTCGGAGAATTTGATCTCATACTTGGTATGGACTGGCTAGTGGAGCATCGGGCTGTATTAGATTGTGCGGCTAAGCGAATGGAGTTAAGGTCACTAGAGGATAATGCGATAATTATGATAGGAGAAAGAAGAAACTACTTGTCTAACGTAGTTTCGGCATTAAAGGCTAATAAGATGGTTCGAAAAGGGTGCAAGGCATTTTGGCTTTCGTTAGTGCTTTGGATGCGAAAGAAGGGGGAGTTAGTGGAGTTAGAACCGTAAGGGAGTTTGTGGATGTCTTTCCGGAGGAATTACCTGGAATACCCCCGGATAGGGAAGTGGAATTCGAAATTGACTTGCTGTTAGAAACAGCTCCTATGTCAATTGCCCCATACAGAATGGCACCAAAGGAGTTGGTTGAGCTCAAGGCTCAGATCTAAGAGTTGCTTGACCGTGGGTTTATCCGACCCAGTGTGTCTCCATGGGGAGCACCAGTCTTGTTTGTGAAGAAGAAGGACGGAACTATGCGCATGTGCATAGATTATCGTCAGTTGAATAAGCTGACCATCAAGAACAAGTATCCATTGCCAAGGATAGACGACTTGTTCAATCAGCTTAAGGGGGCGGCAGTATTCTCAAAGATAGATCTAAGGTCTGGATATCATCAGCTTAAAGTGAAGGAGGCTGACATCCATAAGACAGCTTTTCGAGCAAGGCATGGGCATTATGAGTTCTTGGTAATGCCGTTCGGATTGACAAACGCCCCAGCCGCGTTCATGGACATGATGAACCGAGTTTTCCAACCCTATCTGGACTGGTTCGTTGTTGTGTTCATAGACAATATTTTGGTGTATTCGAAGTCGGAGGAAGAACATGATGAGCACCTCCGAGTCCTGTTGCAGGTGTTAAGGGAGAAAAAGTTATATGACAAGTTCTGTAAGTGCGAATTTTGGCTGAAAGAGGTTACGTTTTTAGGACATGTGGTATTTGCTGAAGGAATAAGGGTGGATCCTCGGAAGATTGAGGCAGTGTTGAATTGGAAACCACCTAAGTCTGTGGAGGAGGTTCGTAGCTTTTTGGGTTTGGCAGGCTATTATAGAAGGTTCGTAGAAGGGTTCTCGTCAATAGCCGCACCTTTGACGAAGCTGCTGAGGAAGGAGGTACCTTTTGTATGGACTGATAAGCAGCAAGAAAGCTTTGAGAAGCTTAAGAGGGTTTTGACGGAAGCTTCAGTTCTGATTCAGCCTGAGGCAGGGAAAGATTTTGTAGTGTACTGTGATGCTTCCCATTCAAGATTGGGAGGTGTCCTTATGCAAGACGGGAAGGTAGTTGCTTATGCATCTCGATAACTAAGGCCACACGAGGTTAACTACCCGACGCATTACTTAGAATTGGCGGCAGTGGTCTTTGCTCTTAAGGTGTGGAGGCACTACTTATATGGAGAGAAGTCCGTAATCTACACAGACCACAAAAGCCTCAAATATCTGCTGACTCAGAAGGAGTTGAACCTGAGACAGCGAAGGTGGGTGGAATTGTTGAACGACTACGATTGTTCCATAGAGTATCACCCGGCAAGGCGAATGTAGTGGCAGATGCTCTAAGTCGAAAGGTAGTGTCAGATCTAAAGGCGATGATTGCGCATCTGAGCTTGTATGACGATGGAAGTCTACTGGCAGAGTTGTAAGTTAAGCCGACGTGGTTGAATAAGGTGAAAGAGAGTCAGTTGGCGGATGATGATCTAAGTGCTAAGCTACGGCAAGTACAGAGTGGGGAGTTGAAGGATTATGGTGTTAATGGCGATGGAATATTGTGTTTTAAGGGAAAGGTCTGTATGCCAAAGAATGAGGAGTTAAGGCAGAGGATTCTTCAGGAATCGCATGGTAGCCCGATGCTATGCATCCTAGAGGTAGTAAGCTGTGCATGAGACTTAAGGAACAATTTTGGTGGCTTCGGTCTTAAGCGGAAGTTACCGAATTTGTAGGCAAGTGCTTAACGTGTCGCAAGTTAAGGTGAACACCAAGTTCGCGTGGTTGCTTCAACCGATACTGATTCCGCAGAGAAGTGGGAGAGAATTACCATGGACTTTGTTAGTGGGCTTCCCCTTACGCCTACTAAGAAGGACTCGGTATGGGTGATAGTGGATCGGATGACAAAGTCAGCGCATTTTATTCCAGCGCGGGTTGACTATTCTCTGCAAAAATTAGCAAAGTTGTATGTAGCTGAGATTGTGAGGTTGCACGAAGTGCCAGTGTCGATTATCTCAGATAGGGATCCGAGGTTTACGTCTCGATTTTGGAAAGCACTACATCAAGCTTTAGGCACCAGATTAGACTTCAGTACGGCTTTTCATCCACAATCGGATGGTCAATCTGAACGAGTAATCCAAGTGTTAGAGGATATGCGAAGGGGATATGTGATAGACTTCAGAGGAAGTTGGGAAGAAAATTCGCCTTTAGCTGAGTTTGTATACAACAACAGTTATCAGGCAAGTATTAAAATGGCACCGTACGAGGCGTTGTATGGACGGAAGTGTCGCACTCCTACGTGTTGGACGGAATTGGGAGAACGTCAGATTTTGGGTCCAAAAATTGTGGCAGAATCGGAAGAAAAGGTTAAGGTAATTCGGGCACGGTTGAAGGAGGCATCTGACAGGCAGAAGTCGTACGTAGACCTCAAATGGAAGGACATAGAATTTGCTGTGGGAGATCAAGTGTTTCTCAAAGTTTCGCCTTGGAAGAAGGTGATGAGATTTGGTCGCAAAGGGAAGTTAAGCCCAAGGTTTATAGGACCTTATCGGGTGTTGAAGCGAATTGGACCGGTGGCATACCAGTTGGAGATGCCTTCAGAGTTGCAGCAGATGCACGACGTATTCCATGTCTCTATGCTACGTCGTTACCGATCAGATCCATCTCATGTAGTCCCGGTTGAAGAGGTGGAGCTAAGGCCAGATTTGTCCTACGAGGAAGAGCCGATTCAGATTTTGGAACGAGATGTGAAAGTGTTACGGAGGAAGTCGGTCCCTCTGGTCAAAGTGTTATGGCGTAATCATAGATTGGAGGAAGCTTCTTGGGAGCCAGAAGAAGCAATGCGACAGCAATACCCCCACCTATTCTAGCCAGGTAATTTCGAGGTCGAAATTATTTTAAAGGGGGTAGAACTGTAATATTCGGGAATTAGGGCTTGTGCATTTTTGCTCAATTACATGTGCTTGTATGCCTGTGTATATTATGAATGTGCTTTATGAATTTCGGGAACAGTAGAATGTAGGAGAATGCCTTAGAAATTATTTAATTTTAAGCTTAAAAGAGGGAGCTAAGCCTAAGAGGCTTTAAGAAAATTTGCAGGGGAAATATGCCACTAAAATGGGCTTGTTTAAGTGGCTTGGAGGCGCCACTTAGGGCCTTAGTAAGTGACGCCACAAGCAAAGGGGGAAGGGCCTAGGTTCGAATCACAAGGGAAGCAAAAAGGGAGCTTTTATTTTGCTACAAGGAGGAGAGGAAGTGGACGGCACAAGGACACTTCAAGATGAAGTGTAGATCAAGTTAAAAACTTGAAGATTCGGCTAAGGTAGAGAGAAGTAGGGGATTTGATAGTGAGAGGAGGAATTGGCCGACTAGGGGACTCTAGGTGTAGTAATTTCGGCAAAAAGGGGAGAAGTGAGGCCATTCTCCATTCTTTTCTTTTCTTTTCTCTTTAGTTCTCTGCCGAATTCTCTAAGCAAATATCCTCTCTTCTATTTTATTTTTTTTCAAAGCCGAAATACCTTGTGTTCTAGCCGAATCTCCATCATCCATCTTCTCCTTCATCTTTTGCAAATTCACCCAAGCCGAATAAAGCAATAACCCCTAGCCGATTGTCCATCAAACCCCAAAAGCCGAAAACCTGTTGATCTCTATCTAAGTCTACATAGCCGAATCTCTGTGGATTCAACAAGGAGCAGTCGACTTCTGCCATAAGGGTAAGGATCAACTATCGATTCTTTTATTTCTTTTCTTAAAGCCGAAATCAAGATTCTAATGCCCTTAATGTCTTTGGCCGAAACTATGAAGGATTCTTTCGGGATTTCCATAGTAGCCGACTTCTAGAGAGATCATTCGGGATTTCAGATCTAAGGTAAGTAAGGTGAAAGATTAGGTCAAGGCCATGTATTCAAATATTGGAATTGGATCGACATAGTGCTTGTAGGATTTCGACGAGACCAAGGACAAGTGATATTTCGGGATTTGGATCCACAAGGTAAGTGCATGTGATATTCGACCAAGGCCTATTTAGTGACTTAGATCTATTTCTTATTTATTCAAAGAGCCGAAAACTAATCTGTGAAGTGATTTAGTGCTAGTCGATTGAAAGGAGGAAACACTACAAAGTTTCGGGATTTGATTAGTAGTCAAATCGGCACCAAGGTAAGATTTTGGTTGCGATAATCCTTCGGGATTTGATCATTTGGCCGAATGGCCTTAAGCTAAAATGGTTAGTGTTGGCGAATGTAGGAACTTGGGATCTAGAGGATTAGATCGGGTTTTGGGATTTCAAATTGAAAGCGTTAATGAATCAGTGTGTACCTACACTAATTTTTAATAGATTTACTGCATCAATTTAATATATGTGTTTGTAATGATGTGAAATGTGGCCAAAGGTACCATGCAATGGTACAAAGTACTCAGGTACGTAACCTTAACATTATGTTAATAAATATTTGGAATATGGCACATATGTGAATATTGATAAGAATGTGAAATAAGGCATAAGGCATGATGTTGCATGATTTGTATGACATTGGGCATATGGGAAATTATTTTAAAGGGGAAGTGATCTGGTGGTTTATACCACAATATCTGAATGTGGTGACTCATGTCACAAAAATCCGAATGTGGTGACTTATGTCACAAATAATTATCTGGTGGCTATGCCACAATATATATAAGGGCGATGAGCATGTCGTCTGCAGTGACTGCCTTCGATGATGTGTAGCGGATGGAGGGTCGACTTAGTAGTCCCCACGGTGTGATGGTTGGTACGGGTGATGTGTAGCGGATGGTTATCTAGGTTTGGGTTCGGGTTTGCATCATTGATTATATGTGTTTCATATGTGTGATTTGACATGCCTAAATTGATTGAGAGTTTGTGTTTGGTGGTTACACATTGAATCTGTTTGACTCACCCCGTTGTGGGATCTTTTTCAGGTGACACTCAGTAATGGACCGGGTCGGTAAGAGCTTTATGGTGGCCATGCTCAGCTCAGAAATTATTTTGTTTTGGACTTTCGATACTTAAGTATTTTGGACTATTTCGGGATTTGTTTTGATGTAATAAGGCCATAAGTATTAAACTATTTATGCATGCATTTAAATTAATTTAGTATGGTACGATCTTTATCACTTTAAAGTTTAAGTAACTTATATTAAAAATAAATGTTAAATTTTTTGACACCTAATCAACACAAATCAACTGTTTTTCAAAAGCACACAAAATTTTGGCAAAACTTCAAATAAGTTTCGAATGATTTTTCCCTAGAAGCATGCCAGATCCGGTCAGGGCTTGTGGGCCGGGTTTGGGGTGTTTCATATTATATAGTATTATGTCACATTATATATTATTTCTAAAATTTATTTTATATAAAATTTATTTATGTTACCTAATCCATTTTAATGTTTATATTATGTATGTAAATTTATGATTAGTATATTATATATATATATTTTTCATCATTTTATTTGGTTAATATTATTTTAATTATATATTATTTTCATAAATTAGTTATTATATTATTTTATACAAAATATATTTATGTTTCATTTATATTATTTATATTTTATTTTATTTATTCCAAATCATTATATACTATTCTTTTTATTGTTTGCATTATTTATATCATATATGTATGTAATATTTTTATTTTATTTATTAATCTTGCATGAAATATGTTCATATTTGTTTTATTATTTATTGTATTTGTTTATACTTCATCATGTATTCACAATTGCCTTAGTGTAGGAATTATTATTTGTCATCTTTTGTGTTATTATTTCTTTGTTGCCTATCATAAACGTTTGTATTTTTGCTTTTAATATTTATGTTCGATAATTAATGCAATGTTGTCACATGGTTATTGTTTATTATAAAAATCCATTTTTTTTTTTTGCAAAAACATTATATTTTTAAAAGTTTTTTAAAATAAGACAATGTTTCGGTATTTAGAAAATCGGGAAATAGTGCCCTAACGTACTAGGTTGCGATTTTCCGTTTGGCTAAATAACTAAATACCCTTTTACAAGTTTTGTAAATCATGAGATGATCTTGATTACGAAGGTTCTTAAATATCATGTCCTAACGTACTGGATGTGATGTTTATATTCCCTCGGAACAAAGAAATCTCAAGTTTTAACTTAAATGGCTCAAAGTTTTTTTAAAAAGAAATCATATTTTTGAATACTTTTTAACTTCAAACATTTGGACATGATTTTATCGATTAGGTACCAATTTTTGGGCGTTACGAGGGTGCTAACCCTTCCTCGTACGTAACTAACTCCTGAACCAGTTTTCATATTTTTTGTAGACCAAAATCAAATGTTTTAAAATAAAACGTTTTACAAGGTGATCCAATCACACCTAAGTAAAAAGGGATTGGTGGCGACTCCCATTTTCGTTTTTAAAGTCGATCCCCATTTTAAAACCCGATTTTAAAATGGTTTCGACAGCTTGGCGACTCCACTGGGGACAAGAGAGTCAAGCCATAAAATTGATAATTTCATGTCCTTTTGTTTGAATTTAAAATTCTGATTTTAAAAATATGATCCTTTTATTGCATGTGGTTTTAAATATATTTCTCTCCATTGTACTGCATGACCGTCGTGGTCACACCCTTAAGTGGGAGTGAGAAGCTACTTCTTCGTGAGGTTTTCACCTCCATGTAGGATGTGAATCACTTTCGGGATACATCTTAACTATGTCTTCGTGAGGTTTTCACTTCCGTACAGCCATAGGGAAATGTATTCCCCTGAACTGAGCTCGGTCCATATGAGCCTATAATGGGTGAGGATTGAGGAATCTACTGGTTCAGGTATCTCAACTTTAGAGCTAAACCACATGTAGAAAACCTAAGTTCGTACCCTAGGTAAAACTATGCTAAACTTTAGTAGTCACCCAAATAGGTGTTCTATGTTGATTATTTCTTCTGTACTAACGTGTTTTCTTGTGTTTTGATTGCATTGCATCATAGAAAATAGGTGTTGATTTCAAATTTGATTGCTAACTAGAAAAGTTGGTCATAAGAAAATGGATTTTTTGATAAAGTGGATTATAATACGGTCGTCCGAATATAGTCCAAGTGAACACAACGAGAGAAGACTGATAGTCCGTGAAGAAATACAAGATCTTATCACCCAAAGACTCAAGTTGACAAAGGCTATTCGAGAATTACCACGACTCAGCTTTCTTGAAGAGGCTAACAAGTGAACCGGAGTTGCGGTCCAGATCAAACAAAAGGAGTTAGAAGAGACATCTATTAGAAGTTTGCAAGACATGACTTTTTGCGAAGAAGGGGATCGATGTTTTCATTTGGACTATGAGGACAAGGCCGTGTATGTGATCCGTTTTGTGTAAAGAAATTTATTTTCTAGTAAAGTTTTTCTAATGTAACTGAATTCATAATCAACGCCCCTCTTTCTTTGCATTCATGCATTTGCATTACATCACATCATATGCATTCATGTTTATAGAGAGAGTCTAATTAGTTTAAATTATAGGGAGAGAGAGAAATAAAATCTAAGAACGGAACACTCTCACGGTACACGAGCTAAGTCAAGGAAAATAGACCAGAGAATGGAGCAATTCCAAAGAAATATGCAAGACCAGATGCAGGAACAAATGGCAAAGCTTCAACAAGAGATGAGGGACCAAATGTTGAAAGCCCAAAAGAACATGATAGCCCAAATAGCCTAGATGCTGAGTGGGGCAATGGACAATGGAAAAAGGGTCCCATAATAAATGCTGATGACAATGAAGATTCTCCTCGGGGTTCCACTCCACCGCATGTACAACCGGAAGAGCATCCTCAAAGACCACCTGTCACGATTGGGCCTCAACAGGGGAAAGCCGATAATAGACCGCCTATGAGCTTCCAAATGGGTTCAGGATCTAAAACAGGAGATAACCCTGCCAATCCTAATTTGGACATAGCAAAAAATAGGGAAAAAGAATTGAATCTTTAAGGAAATTGGAGGATCACTGTAGATGGTTGGAAAAAAAGTTCCAGGCTTTGGAAAATGCTGACCATCATCATGGTATTGATGCTAAGGACTTAAGTTTGGTACCAGATTTAGTACTTCCTCATAAATTCAAGATGCCAGAGTTTGAGAAGTACAACGGGACTAGTTTCCCTGAAACCCACATCACTATGTTTTGTAGACGGATGACTGGTTACGTGAACAATGATCAACTCTTGATTCATTGTTTCCAAGACAGTTTGGTAGGAGCAGCGTCTAGGTAGTACAATCAACTCAACCGTGCTAAGCTCAAACCTTCATGAAGCAACACAACCATGTCACGGACATGACGCCTGACAGAATTACTTTGCAAAACATGGAGAAGAAACTAAATGAAAGCTTCAGGCAATATGCGCAAAGATGGAGAAAGGTTGCCATACAAGTTCAACCACCACTTCTAGAAAAGGAGACTACAATGCTCTTCATCAATACCTTGAAGACTCCATTCATCACTCATATGATAAGAAGTATACTAAGAGCTTTGCGAATATAGTGATGGCATGAGAGATGATTGAAAATGCCATAAAAAGTGGAAAGATCGAGGCGGGAGAAAGTAACAAAAGAATGGCCACAAGGAAGAGAGAAAATGAAGTGGATAATACAAGTATGGGGTGCTCAAAGTCGATTATTGTTAAACAGCCAAAAACAGTAACTACTAGGTATCAAGGTTCATCAAGGAAAGAATCTGGCACAAGGCAAAGCAATGAGCAACTCCAGTTTACACCAATTCCAATAACATATAGAGAGTTGTATCAAAGTCTATTTGATGAACATGTGGTGGCTCCTCATTACATAGAATCAATACAACCCCATACCCCAAGTGGTATGATTTGAATGCTCAATGTGAGCACCACGCGGGAATAACGGGTCACTCAATTGATAACTGCATGGCATTTAAGAAATTGGTCGAAAGACTTATTAAAATAGGGATTGTAAAGTTTGATAAGTCGAACGGAGCAGTGATAATTGAAGAAGGGGCAGGAGATTTGTGATTCCTTGAAGAAGTCATCATAAACCTAACAATCGGGGAATCAAAACACCAATGACGTATCGAAGAGAGAATCAAGAACAAAGTTTCCAAGCTCTTTCATACTTGGAATGTTTTGAATAATGAGATTGTGGAAGAGATCTCTAAATTTTTAGAGCTGATCTATAGCAATGTGCAAAACATGCTTATTGCCTTAAGCCTAGAGGCAATAAGAACCTCTTTTGTGAAATAGGCTTGTGTCCTAAATTCTTATTTCAATAAAATATATTTTTTAAATACATATTATTTTATTCTTTACATTTCATACTGTACATTTTTTTACCAATATTCTTTCATTCTTTATTTGTGACCATACTATCCAAATAATTATCCTTAGAATCATTTATTTTTTGGATTTCTTGCCTTCGTACCTAGGTACCCAGATATCAACGACATGAGCAACGTTGTTACTGACTCCCTTTTTGAATGAGATATGAGTCTAAGGGATCTCAGGACTTTAAAGATAATGAGATTGTAACCTATCTTCTAATTTGTTAAGAATGGTGAAACAAGATGAAAAATAGACCTTACTCTACAAAGGGTCACTGGATATTACGAGCCTAGGAAAGGAATAAAGATTGTAGCCTAGCTCATCACAGAAATAAGACGAGACATTATTGAGTTATCTTTGAGAATTCAAAGATGTTTTCGCACGATTACATCAGGACATGCCTTGGCTAATAAGAAGTAGGCTAAACAAAGAGGATTGGGTACTGTTGATTCACCATGGAAGGGGATTGCATCAGTTATACCATAAATACTACAATAAAGAATATGAGATTTATGTAACTTTTCTATTTTCTTCATAGACTTTTCTATATGTGGGGCATGGATGTGATGGGTCTAATCTTGTCAAACGCTTCAAGTTGTCATCAATTTACCGTCATGGTCGTCGTCTACTTCACTAAGAGGGTGGAAGTAGCTTCATATGTCAATATTGCAAAGTCGATAGTCATCAAATTCAAAAAAAAAATAAAAAATTCAAAAATAAAAAATTTTAAAAAATAAAAAGTAAAAATGAATGAAGAATAAAGGAAAGGATCAGATGCCAGCATAGAATGCATAACTGTACAAAGTCAAAATTTACAGTTTGTCCAAAGATCAAGCATCATATCACAGTACAATAAAAGTTGCCAAAAAAAAGAGAAAGAAGAGGTGGCTAAGACTTGTAAAGATTGGCATAAGAAGCTATTACTACTCTCTATGATTATCGAACGTTGGCCAGAACCGTCGTTGGGAAATATCTTACCTATTGGTTTATGGAATTGAAGCACTTTTGTCGATTGAACTTAATTAAAGAAAATATTAAAGTTATCCATCAAGATCAGATGATGCAAGCTTGTGATAAAAAAGTTCATCCTAAAGAATTCCACAAGGGAACCTGATGTTGAAAAGGACCTTTCTTCTATAAAACAATTTTAGAAGAAAGCAGATGCCAAAGAAGACTTGTTCTGGAGGAGCATTGATACTGACCGAGATGAATGGCGAAGACTTGTCCAATCCGGTGAATTCAGGTTCAGTCAAGAAGGATTTTACCTAAAAAGGGAAGGGTCAAGGTGAAAACCCGCAAAAGGGCGCCTTGAGCTCAAATTCATCCAAAAAAAAATGGAAAAAAAAAGAGAAAAAATAAAAAACGAAAGAAAAGGAGAGGCCAAGGCGAAAACCCACAAAGGGTGCTTTGTGACCAAAGGGGCTTTGAGTTGAAAACCCGAAAAGGGTGGCTCAAATTTTGAATAAAAGTGGGGCATACAGTAGTCTTGCTACGTCTAAATTAGCAATGAGGAACTATGTTACGTCTTAGGGCATTGACAAAGTACTCTGGATCCCCTAAACATATATTGAGCCTAAAATGGTCCTCAAGAAGTTTGAATAGAGAAGCTCAGGCTACGATATCTGGGGCACCTAGTTACCCATTTTAAATTTATACTTGATTACTTTATTCTTTTTACACACTAATCAATTTTCTTTTATAGCCTTTGCTATCTTTGCTTACTTTATTTTTTTTAAGATACACCAACCAATTTTCATTTATTACCTTGGTTATCTTTGATTAGCTTATTTGCTTCGAGCTATACTCCTAATTAATTTCTTTCATGTTCATTGTTGTGATCTTTTTCAAGAATTTTATTGAAATAACGATTAATGGACTAGTAACACTTTCATAAAAGGAGTTTCGTATATTACTCTAGAAGCTTCTAAATAATATGAGAATCTGAAACAGGACTATTGTTTAGAACTCACCAAGCCTAAGGGATTGGAAACATTGGAAATTGATTATCTCTTCGGATGCTTATTGGGTAAGACAATTCCATTGGTAATACCATATCGACAAATGACGAACAAGGTCAATCCAAGTGGGGGTCATTGACAGGATACCCTGCATCTATGCAGACACACACATCTGGTCATTACACCTAGGGAATGGTGTAACAGATTGAAAATGATATAAGTTCTACCTCTAAGTGGTAGCAAAAATATGGAAGAAATCAAATGTCATTCCCCTGAAGTTGCAGGAGGAGATACCAACTTCATGTCCTAAAGTTCAAGTGAGGCTAACTAAGAAATTACATTGGGGCAAGCTGGTTGAGCAGAACATGATTGATGAACAAGAATGGAAAAAAATGAGTGATAACACCTAGAATAGGAATCATACTTATAACAGCCCAAATACGACCCTAATCGGAACGGTGGTTTCGGAACCACGAATCGGAATTAGAAAAAAAATAAAATATTAATGTCTATGTTAAGTGTTTGTGCATGAGTAAAAATATCGTAGGATAATTTAATTGTTTTGATGTTAAATTAAATAAAAGGACCAATTGGTTAAAGTGGGAAAAGTAGAGTGCATGAAATTAGGATGGCCAATTGAAATGCTTTAATCAAATAGGGACTTGCATGTCAAATTTCCCATAATTCTAGGTAGTGGACTAAGCAATGATGATGGGAGAGGAAATTTTATTATTTTATATTTTTATCATAATATTTTATGAATTATTTATATGTATAATATATTAAAGTATTAAGAGAACATAAAACAAATTTTACTTTCTCTCTCCATTACTCATCTTCCTCACCGATTCATTTCAAAAGAAAGAAGAAAAATTTCCTTCTCCCTCATCCGGCCATTGCATGTGTTTGCAAGGTAAGAAAATTGAGTTTGTTTTCATTGAATTGTTACAAAATTTGTTGGTTACCTTAAATACTGTCATATTCATGTGAAATTTCTTAAAATTGAACATGTTAGATTCGGCTACGGAGGAGCAAATGTGATTGGTTATATTGAGAAAACAAGGTGATTTGGAGATAGGAATTTAGATGAAATGGATAATAGTAAATGGAAATGGTATGAATGTTAAGGAAATTAGTTCAATTTGAACATAGGGGAGCTCTTTTCAATCGGCCGAATATTGAATTGAGTGACCATTAGGATTTGTCTTAATTTAATTGTTGGTATTATGTTTATGTATATGTATACGAAAATTCAAGTTCATGAAATAGCAAAAATCGGCCTTGATGAATGTTTAAATTTGAGATATTGACTGAATTAGGTATTAGAGATTTAATTGCATAGGTTTAATGGTAGAAGGGTTAAAATGTTAGAAAGATGGGTTGTGGAGACTTGTAGGTACCTAGAGAAAATTCGGCCCTTAAGGGGCTTGTTCGGATTTTATAGAATTTATGCATTCTATGTCTAAGGATTTAATTGCAAGAGAATGAAATTTGAGGGGTAAATGTGCAAATTGATAGATGTCATGCTATGAATAATTTTTAATGTTCAAAAAGTTGTAATTAGGCTTGAGAAGGATTAGGCTCTAGAGTAATAATGTATAAAATTTTTATAATTTCATATTAGGATCGAATGAATAAAAAGAAGTAGTGGTGAATTGTAATGATTTCAAAATTATGATTGAGGAATGAAAGAATAGTATAATTATGTGTTTGAATGAGATTGAATAGAATTTATTTGAATAAATTCTTTCAAATTTGATTTTAGATCAAGAAAGGAAAGGTTTGGAAAAAGATCGAGGAAAAGCTAAACTAGACGAGTAGCTGGGAGGCCCTAAATCATCGCTTTTCGAGGTAAGATTTTAAGCAAACGAGTTAATTAAACCAATTCTTTGTACGTTGATAATGTTTAATGGTTATTGGATGATTGAATTAATATCGCCGAATGAGTTGTGGAGATTATTTAACTGTTTGTATCATGCAAGGTAAGTTAAGATGCTGAATGAGTAGTATGAATTTCGTGCCACCTTGAATCTGAATGCAATGTGTATAAACATGTGTATACTCTAAGTGAAGGCAAGAAATGAATTCGAAATAAAGACATAGTATGAGGGTAATGTGCTAGATATTTTAGTTACATTGAACATGGGAATATAATTATTTTCATGAATTAATGCATGGGTGATTCTATGCTTAGATGATTATTGGCTCGACTACATGAATGATTTGGTAGTTTTATATGAATTACGAGTTTACAAAATGTACTATGAGTACGAAACTATGATTGAGTAAGTTTGCAGGTGAATAAGTAACGGCTCTGTGTGAGCGATACGTTACGGGATTTTTGAGTAACGACTCTGTGTGAGCGATACGTTACGAGATTTTTGAGTAACGGCTCTGTGTGAGCGATACGTTACGAGATTTTTGAGTAACGACTCTGTGTGAGGGATACGTTACGGGATTTTTGAGTAACGGCTCTGTGTGAGCGATACGTTACGAGATTTTTGAGTAACGGCTCTGTGTGAGCGATACGTTACGGGATTTTGAGTAACGGCTCTGTGTGAGCGATACGTTACTGGATTATTGAGTAACGGCTCTGTGTGAGCGATACGTTACAAAGTTCTATTAATAAGTGGGTAAGTTTAAGGTTCGTTAAAAAAAATCTTGCTAATGTTAAAGATATTATGTACTTAGAAATTATACTTATTGATTTGAGATGGTAAATTTAAGGTATGGATATTATACCTATTTATTGAGATGTTGGTAGTTTAAATTGTAAGTAGGGAATTTGGTAAGTACATTGCTAGTATGTGAGTAAATTACTTTTATGCAAGTATGGTATAGAAAAGTTATTATAAATGGATGATGAGGATATAATTTCATCTCTAAATGGTTGTGATGATTGGTATGGTTCTATTAAGAGAGTAGGGTTCAAAAAAAAAAAAAAAATTGAATGAAAATGTGTTTATGTTCTTAATTGCTTAAACTTACTAAGCTATGACAGCTTACTTGGTTTGTTCTATGCATTGTTGATTAGATTTTGAAGTTAAAGCTCAAGCTCGGGGATCAACGTCGAAGTCCATCACATTATCACCTCTTTTGGTATTTTGCTATTTTGAATTCAAAGTCCATGGCATGTATAGGCTAAATGATGTATGGAAATGTTTTATTTTAAATGGACCGAATGTAAAGATGTAAATAGGCCATATGAAAATGGTTGTTTTGCTTGCTAAAATAGAATGGCATGAAATTGCTTGTAGTTATTTACAATGGTTTATATAGATTCGTGTTCGGTCTTGTAGCACCTCAAACTCGAACCCTGCGACGGATACGAGCTAGGGGTGTTACATTTTAATTGGTATTAGAGCTACGGTTTAGTCGATTCTTGGAGTAACGTAGCGCGTAAGGGTCTAGCTATACATGCCATATTTTATGATAAGATAATGTGATGACTTCTGACGGCGAATTGTAATTGTTTCTTTCTTATAGTAATGGATCCGAATCCCGAGCCAGCATTAGCTGATGATGTCGAGAGTGTGGCTCCTGCTCCCGCGCAAGGGACTGCGTCGGAAGAGTCTCAACCTGCTGCTAGTGGCCCAGATGAGAGGGTAAAGCAGGCATTTCATAATATGATGAGCGATTAGTTCAGTCATTATTTACGAACCACTCCGGCTGTTCAACCACCTCTGAATCCGAATGTTCCACCTGTAACACCAATGGTACCTTCGGTTGCCAATCCTCAGCGAGCAACTAAACCACCTGTTGATCGTATTCGAAAGCATGGAGCTCAAGAATTTAGAGCTGAAGATAATGATGATGCGGAGCGAGCTGAATTTTGGCTCGATAATACTATCCGTGTTTTTGATGAGTTGTCTTGCACACCCGATGAGTGTTTGAAGTGTTCCATATCATTATTGCGAGATTCTGTCTACTATTGGTGGAATACTCTCGTGTCAGTTGTTCCGAAGGAGAGAGTAACCTGGGATTTCTTTCAGACTGAATTCCGTAAAAAGTACATAAGTTAATGCTTTATAGATTCCAAGCGTAAAGAATTTCTTGAGCTCAAGCAGGGTCGTATGACGGTGTCTGAATACAAGCGTAAGTTTGTGCGACTTAGTCGCTACGCTCGCGAATGTGTATCCTCTGAGGCTGTTATGTGTCGGAGGTTCGAGGATGGTTTGAATGAAGATATCAAACTTTTGGTTGGCATTCTTGAGATTAACGAGTTTGTTGTGCTAGTTGAAAAAGCTTGTAAAGCGGAAGAACTAGGGAAAGAAAAACGAAAAGTTGAAGTTGAATCTAAAGAATTTCGAAAGAGATCCGCGGGCAGATTTTCACAGCTGACAACGAAGAAGTTCAAGAATGATAGTAGTCGATCCAAGTCTAATACCAAAATTTCAATTCGAGAACACCGCCAGTGAGTTCACGAGCTACATTTGTGGCTAGTGTTGGCAATGCTCGATCGAGCAAACCTGAGTGTCAGCAGTGCGGTCGATGACATTTCAGAGAGTGTTGGGTTAAATCTTTTAGTCACGCTTGTTATCAGTGCGGTTCGCAAAGCCATTTTGCACAAGATTGTCCGGAGACTGTTGAGAAGGGTATTACTCAGAGTGCGAGACCGAGTGATACTACAGCTAGAGGTAGAGCAGCTCGTAGTGGGGGAGGTAGGAGCGATGCTCAAAGGGAAGCTTCAGATGCAGTTATTCGAGCAGATGCCCGTGTACCGACTCGAGCTTATGCTATTCGTACTAGAGAGGAGGCTTCATCTTCGGACGTTATTACTGGTAATTTCACTCTATTTGATGTTATTGTAACTGCCTTGATTGATCCCGGTTCAACTCATTCATATGTGAGTGAAACATTAGTATCCAGTAAGACTCTACCTGTTGAGTCTACTAAGTTTGCGATTCGTGTGTCCAGTCCTTTGGGTCATTGTGTAATGGTTGATAAAGTATTTAAAGGTTGCCCGTTGATGATTCGGGATTCTTGCTTCCCAGCTGATTTAATGTTGTTGCCTTTTGACGAGTTTGATATAATTCTGGGAATGGATTGGCTAACTTCGTATAATACAGTGGTGAATTGTAAAAGAAAGATTATTGATTTGAGATGCCAAAACGGTGAGATCATCCGGGTTGAATCTAATGATTTGAGTGCGCTACCTACTGTAATATCCTCGATGTTAGCCCACAAGTATGTGACAAGAGGATGCGAAGCTTATTTGGCTTATGTGCTGGATAATAAAGTATCCGAAAAATAGATTGAATCAGTATCGGTTGTGAGTGAATACTCAGATGTGTTCCCTGAAGAATTACCGGGTCTACCACCAGTGCGAGAAATTGAGTTTGGCATTGAACTAGTTTCCGGGACAACTCTGATTTCGATAGCTCCGTATCGAATGGCACCAACTGAATTAAAAGAATTGAAAGCACAGTTGCAAGAGTTGACAGATAGGGGTTTTGCAAGACCGAGTTTCTCACCGTGGGGTGCACCAGTTCTATTTGTGAAAAAGAAAGACAGGACTATGCGAATGTGTATTGATTATCGGCAGCTGAATAAAGTGACAATAAAGAATAAATACCCTTTACCCCGAATTGATGATTTGTTTGACCAGTTGAAAGGGCTTTTTATTTTCAAAGATAGATTTGAGATCGGGCTATTATCAGTTGTGAGTCGAGATACGGATGTGCCAAAGACTGCGTTCCAAACGAGGTACGGACACTTTGAGTTTCTGGTTATGCCTTTTGGACTTACTAATGCACCTGTTATTTTTATGGATCTGATGAATCGAGTCTTCAGATAGTTTTTAGATCGGTTTGTAGTAGTGTTTATTGATGATATATTGATCTACTCCAAAGATGAAACCGAGCATGCCGAGCATTTGAGATTGGTGCTACAAACTATGCGAGATAAACAGTTATATGCAAAGTTTAGTAAGTGTGAATTCTGGATGAAGGAAGTTAGTTTTTTGGGTCATGTCGTGTCAGCATCGGGTATCCGTGTTGACCCGAGCAAAATATCGGCCATTATTGATTGGAAACCACCAAAGAATGTTTCCAAATCTGAAGCTTTCTGGGACTTGCGGGTTATTACCGATGATTTGTGAAAGGTTTTTCTATAATAGCTACCCCGTTGACCAAGCTATTGCAGAAAGATGTCAGGTTCAAGTGGTCGGAAAGGTGTCAGAAAAGCTTCAATCAGTTGAAAGCCCTCTTGACCGAAGCTCCAGTGTTAGTACAGCCTGAATCGGGTAAAGAATTTAATGTTTATTCTGATGCTTCTTTGAATGGTTTGGGCTGCGTTTTGATGCAGGAAGGCAAAGTCGTAGCCTATGCTTCGAGACAATTGAAGCCGCATGAAAGAAATTACCCGACACATGACTTAAAACTCGCAGCTATTGTGTTCGCATTAAAAATTTGGCGTCATTATTTATACGGTGAGAAATGTCATATTTACTCGGATCACAAAAGTCTAAAGTATTTGATGACTCAGAAAGATCTGAACTTGAGACAACGTAGATGGTTAGAACTGTTGAAGGACTATGAGTTGGTGATTGACTACCATCCGGGGAAAGCTAACGTTGTCGCAGATGCATTAAGTCAAAAATCATTGTTTGCTCTTCGTATATTAAACACACAGATGGTTATGTCAGGTGATAGTTCGATCACAGTCGAGTTAAAAGCAAGATCGATGTTTATTCAGCAAATTTGTGATGCACAGAAAGCTGACAAAGATATGAATGTTAAACGAGTTCAGGGTGAAAGTAATGCAGAGTCAGAGTTTCGAGTTGATAAAAATGACTGTTTGAAATACAAAGGCCGAATGTGTGTACCGAAGAACATGGATTTGATTCAGATGTTATTGAATGAGGCTCATAATAGTCAAATGGCGATACATCCGGGTAGCACGAAAATGTATAATGACTTGAAACAATTCTATCGGTGGCCTGGTATGAAACGAGACATATCTGAATTTGTAACGAAATGCTTAGTTTGACAACAAGTGAAAGCTGAGCATCAAGTTCCTTTAGGACTTCTTCAACCAATTATGATACCTGAATGGAAGTGGGAACGAATCACTATGGACTTTGTGTCAGGATTGCCGTTGACGCCGACTAAGAAAGATTCAATATGGGCTATTATTGATAGGTTGACGAAATCAGCTCATTTTATTCTGGTACGTACGGATTTCTCGATAAGTTGGCTGAATTGTACGTATCGCAAATCGTACGGTTACACGGGGTACCTATCTCTATTGTTTCGGATAGAGATCCGAGGTTCACATCGCAATTTTGGAAGAAACTACAAGATGCTTTAGGTACCAAGTTACATTTTAGTACAGCTTTCCACCCTCAGTCGGACGGTCAGTCTGAATGAGTTATCCAAGTACTTGAGGATATGTTGAGATGTTGCATTCTTGAGTTTGAAGGTACGTGGGAACGATACTTGCCTTTGATTGAATTTGTGTATAATAATAGCTTTCAATCTAGTATCAAAAGGGCACCCTACGAAGCGTTGTATGGTCGTAAATGTCGTACACCCTTGTACTGGACTGAACTCAGAGAAAACAAAATGCACGGGGTTGATTTGATTAAGGAAACCGAACAGAAAGTGGCAGTAATTCGTGATAGCTTGAAAGCGGCATCGGATCGTCAAAAGTCTTACGCAGATTTAAAGCGTAAGGACATTGAATTTCAGATTGGAGATCGAGTATTCTTGAAAGTATCGCCGTGGAAGAAGATACCCAGATTTGGTCGCAAGGGAAAACTGAGTCCGAGGTTTATTGGGCCCTATGAAGTTATTGAACGTATCGGGCCGGTTGCGTACAGATTGAGGTTACCGTCTGAGTTAGACAAGATTTATAATGTTTTTCATGTATCGATGCTTCGACGCTATAGATCTGACCCTTCTCATGTAATTAGTCCAACCGAGATTGAAATTCAGCCTGATCTGACTTATAAGGAAGAACCGATTCGTATTTTAGATCGTGAAGTAAAAGAATTATGAAACAAGAAGATATCGTTGGTCAAAGTGATGTGGCATAAACACGGATAGAGGAGGCAACTTGGGAAACCAAGAATCAATGAAAGAACGTTATCCTCACCTATTTGTTTAATATTTTCGAGGACGAAAATTTATTTAGGGGGAGAGTTGTAACAGCCCAAATACGACCCTAATCGGAACGGTGGTTTCGGAACCACGAATCGGAATTAGAAAAAAAATAAAATATTAATGTCTATGTTAAGTGTTTGTGCATGAGTAAAAATATCGTAGGATAATTTAATTGTTTTGATGTTAAATTAAATAAAAGGACCAATTGGTTAAAGTGGGAAAAGTAGAGTGCATGAAATTAGGATGGCCAATTGAAATGCTTTAATCAAATAGGACTTGCATGTCAAATTTCCCATAATTCTAGGTAGTGGACTGCAATGATGATGGGAGAGGAAATTTTATTATTTTATATTTTTATCATAATATTTTATGAATTATTTATATGTATAATATATTAAAGTATTAAGAGAACATAAAACAAATTTTACTTTCTCTCTCCATTACTCATCTTCCTCACCGATTCATTTCAAAAGAAAGAAGAAAAATTTCCTTCTCCTCATCCTAGCCATTGCATGTGTTTGCAAGGTAAGAAAATTGAGTTTGTTTTCATTGAATTGTTACAAAATTTGTTGGTTACCTTAAATCTTGTCATATTCATGTGAAATTTCTTAAAATTGAACATGTTAGATTCGGCTATGGAGGAGCAAATGTGATTGGTTATATTGAGAAAACAAGGTGATTTGGAGATAGGAATTTAGATGAAATGGATAATAGTAAATGGAAATGGTATGAATGTTAAGGAAATTAGTTCAATTTGAACATAGGGAGCTCTTTTCAATCGGTAGAATATTGAATTGAGTGACCATTAGGATTTGTCTTAATTTAATTGTTGGTATTATGTTTATGTATATGTATACGAAATTCAAGTTCATGAAATAGCAAAAATCGACCTTGATGAATGTTTAAATTTGAGATATTGACCGAATTAGGTATTAGAGATTTAATTGCATAGGTTTAATGGTAGAAGGATTAAAATGTTAGAAAGATGGGTTGTGGAGACTTGTAGGGACCTAGAGAAAATTCGGCCCTTAAGGGGCTTGTTCGGATTTTATAGAATTTATGCATTCTATGTCTAAGGATTTAATTGCAAGAGAATGAAATTTGAGGAGTAAATGTGCAAATTGATAGATGTCATGCTATGAATAATTTTAATGTTCAAAAAGTTGTAATTAGGCTTGAGAAGGATTAGGCTCTAGAGTAATAATGTATAAAATTTTATAATTTCATATTAGGATCGAATGAATAAAAAGAAGTAGTGGTGAATTGTAATGATTTCAAAATTATGATTGAGGAATGAAAGAATAGTATAATTATGTGTTTGAATGAGATTGAATAGAATTTATTTGAATAAATTCTTTCAAATTTGATTTTAGATCAAGAAAGGAAAGGTTTGGAAAAGATCGAGGAAAAGCTAAACTAGACGAGTAGCCGGAGGCCCTAAATCATCGCCGAGGTAAGATTTTAAGCAAACGAGTTAATTAAACCAATTCTTGTACGTTGATAATGTTTAATGGTTATTGGATGATTGAATTAATATCATTTGAATGAGTTGTGGAGATTATTTAACTGTTTGTATCATGCAAGGTAAGTTAAGGTGTTGAATGAGTAGTATGAATTTCGTACCACCTTGAATCTGAATGCAATGTGTATAAACATGTGTATACTCTAAGTGAAGGCAAGAAATGAATTCGAAATAAAGACATAGTATGAGGGTAATGTGCTAGATATTTTAGTTACATTGAACATGGGAATATAATTATTTTCATGAATTAATGCATGGGCGATTCTATGCTTAGATGATTATTGGCTCGACTACATGAATGATTTGGTAGTTTTATATGAATTACGAGTTTACAAAATGTACTATGAGTACGAAACTATGATTGAGTAAGTTTGCAGGTGAATAAGTAACGGCTCTGTGTGAGCGATACGTTACGGGATTTTTGAGTAACGACTTTGTGTGAGCGATACATTACGGGATTTTTGAGTAACGGCTCTGTATGAGCGATACGTTACAAGATTTTTGAGTAACAGCTCTGTGTGAGCGATACGTTACGGGATTTTTGAGTAACGGCTCTGTGTGAGCGATACGTTACGAGATTTTTGAGTAACGGCTCTGTGTGAGCGATACGTTACGGGATTTTGAGTAACGCTCTATGTGAGCGATACGTTCTATGGATTATTGAGTAACTGACTCTGTGTGAGCGATCGTTACAAAGTTCTATTAATAAGTGGGTAAGTTTAAGGTTCGTTAAAAAAATCTTACTAATGTTAAAGATATTATGTACTTAGAAATTATACTTATTGATTTGAGATGGTAAATTTAAGGTATGGATATTATACCTATTTATTGAGATGTTGGTAGTTTAAATTGTAAGTAGGGAATTTGGTAAGTACATTGCTAGTATGTGAGTAAATTACTTTTATGCAAGTATGGTATAGAAAAGTTATTATAAATGGATGATGAGGATATAATTTCATCTCTAAATGGTTGTGATGATTCGTATGGTTCTATTAAGAGAGTAGGGTTAAAAAAAAAAAATTGAATGAAAATGTGTTTATGTTCTTAATTGCTTAAACTTACTAAGCTATGACAGCTTACTTGGTTTGTTCTATGCATTGTTGATTAGATTTTGAAGTTGAAGCTCAAGCTCGGGGATCAACGTCGAAGTCCATCACATTATCACCTCTTTTGGTATTTTGCTATTTTGAATTCAAAGTCCATGGCATGTATAGGCTAAATGATGTATGGAAATGTTTTATTTTAAATGGACCGAATGTAAAGATGTAAATAGGCCATATGAAAATGGTTGTTTTGCTTGCTAAAATAGAATGGCATGAAATTGCTTGTAGTTATTTACAATGGTTTATATAGATTCGTGTTCGGTCTTGTAGCACCTCAAACTCGAACCCTGCGATGGATACGGGCTAGGGGTGTTACAATACTCATAACATTCTTTTATCATAGCAAATTTCATTAGGAGCATTTGACTCATTTCGGTCATTGCATCCTAATCCCTTGAAATAGGAATCATCTTCATAACATTCTCGTACATCATAACATGTCTAATTAGGAGCATTTGATACATTTCAATCAAGGCATCCTAATTATTAGACATAAGCATATACCCACTCTACAGGTTATGTAGCAAGGTAGAAGATAGCAGTCTGCCATTCCTGAGTTTGCAGGAAGCTGATCGAAGACATCAGTCTAGTGATCCCTGAGTTTGCAGTGATCAGATTAAAAATAGTAGATCTGACAATTCCTGAGTTTGCAGGAAGCAGATCGAAGACATCAGTCTGGTGATCCCTGAGTTTGCAGGGATCAGATTGAAGATAGCAGATCTGACAATCCTGAGGTTGCAGGAGTAGATCGGAGATATTAGCCTTATCTCCCTGACCAGCATGGAATAGGTCGAAGATTGTAGATCTTGTCACCCCAAGTAGTAGAAAACCAAGATCAAACGGCAAATCTTGTCTCCCTAAGCAGTAGTGGAACAGATTTAAGCCACCAACCCTATCTCCCTGACTAGCAGTGGAATAGGTCAAAGATTGTAGATCTTATCACCCTAAGCAGTTGGGAACCAAGATCAAACGGCAAGTCTTGTCTCCCTAAGCAGTAGTGGAACAGATTTAAGCCACTGGCCCTATCTCCCTGACCAACAGTGGAATAGGTCAAAGATTGTAGATCTTGTCACCCTAAGCAAGAGGGAACCAAAATCGAACGACAAATCTTGTCTCCCTAAGCAAGAGTGGAATGATTTAAGCCACCAACCCTATCTCCCTGACCAGATTGGAATAGGTCGAAGATTGTAGATCTTGTCGCCCTAAGCAGTAGAGGACCAAGATCAAACGACAAATCTTGTCTCCCTAAGCAGTAGTGGAACAGATTTAAACCACAATTCTGGCATCCCTGAGTTTGCAGTGGAGTAGACTGAAAATAGCAAATTTGGCATTCCTGAGCTTTGCAGGAAGCAGATTGAAGATAGCCAATCTGGCATTCCTGAGCTTTGTAGGAAGCAGATTGAAGATAGCAGATCTGACATTCTTGAAGTTGCAAGAAACAGGTCGAAGACACCAATCTAGCATTCCTGAGCTTTGTAGGAAGCAGATTGAAGATAGCAAATCTGACATTCCTGAGCTTTGCAGGAAGCAGATTGAAGACATCAGTCTAGTGATCCCTGAGTTTGTAGGGATCAGATTGAAAATATTAGATCTGATCTTCCTGAGTTTGCAGTGGAGCAGATCAAAAGATAGTGGATACTACCTTCATAAAATTGAATCTATCAAACTTACTGAAATCAAGTTGAAGTTGCAGTAGAGTCGGAAGCTATTTGAAGAAAGCAAGGATCAAGAAGTCGAGGCTTGGCCAAGGCCGGTCAAAATTGGTCCTTTTATAGTCTTTGTCCTATTCTCGTTACACGACAATGAGCAAAGAGGGGCAGCTGTAAGAGCTCAATTTTGACCGGGCTTAAACAAACCAAAATAAAAAATGTCCAGCACAGTCCTTTTACAATAAACAGACCAAGCCCAATACCCGTAGCCAATTTACATACCCAGACTAACCAGCCACCCAAACAAACCCAGACTAAACCTAATGACCCAAACTACCCAGCACCCAACATCTAAACTAAGCCCAAACCTTTGACCCAAAACACAATTGCCTTGACCCAAACTAGCATGGCCCAAGTTGGCCCAAAAAATAAATAGATTTCAAACCTAGGGTTTCCCCAGAAACCCTAGGCGCCGCAATCACACCTCAGCTCCTTTTACCAGAAAGGTAAGAACCAACAATTACCAAGACTCTAAGCTCGCGCCCAGGCTAACAGTCGCCGCCATCAACACACAAACGGCCTCATCGCCGGATCTCCGCTCCACCTGCACAAGAAAGGAAAGAAAACAACAAGAATAGGGAAAAAAGATTTGTATTTCCTTTTTTATTTTTTCATTTCGGGGCTATATAAAACCCCTAAAAATCTGTAAAAAAAAAGACAGTGACAATAACACCAAAATACCCACAAAATTAGAAGACAGATGACATGAGAGAAAAATATTCAAAAGATATATTGAATAAAAAAGCTTTAATAGCAAAGGTTACTGCTTTTATTTTTGTTTATTTCTTCTCTTCGATCTATTTTTTATAAATCTGTTAAAAGAAAAGGAAAAGGAAGCATTTACCTTTCAAAAGGGCCCTTCTCATCGAAAAAACATCGCGAACGACGGCGTGTGGCGGCGCGTGGCCTAAACAGAGGCCGAACTCCTACCGAATACAAAGGGGAAAGGAGAGCTTTTCAGAGCTCTGTTTGTTTTTTTTTTAAATGCTTGTTAAAATGATTTTTTTCTTTTAATTTCGGGCTTATATAGCAAACAACAAACGACGCCGTTTCGCCTTATAAGATCTCTATGCTTCGACCCGGATACCCGGGTAGGATCCACGCATTTCTTATTAATGGTATAGTTATCATTTTAGTCCTTCCATATTTTTTATTTCGTTTAATTTCATTTTTTTATATTTTAAATTTGGCCCTAAATGTTTAATTGTCTTTTATTTTAGTCCCTCGAGCTCTTTAAAGGTTGAGATCAAAACGATGTAGTTATTAGATTTGGCTTAATTTTTGTTTTAATCCTCGTAATTTAATAAGAGTTTTAATTTAGTCCTTTTAACTGCTTTTAATTGATTTTTAACACATGTTTTCTTTATTTTAATTTTATTTTTATCCTTTTATTTTATTTTATTATTAATAGTTTTATCACATTAAAATATTCTATATTATTTCCTTATATTTATTAATTTATAATATATATTATGTGTATTATTTATATATTTAATTATTATTTTATATATTATTTTATTTATTTAATAATGTGTATATTATTATATTTTATATATATTATTTATTATGTTACATTTTGTATATTATATAGTATTATGTCACATTATATATTATTTCTGAAATTTTATTTTATATAAAATTTATTTATGTTACCTAATTCATTTTATTGTTTATATTATGTATGTAAATTTATGATTAGTGTATTATATATACATATATATATATATTATCATTTTATTTTGTTTAATATTATTTTAATTATATATTATTTTCATAAATTAGTTATTATATTATTTTATACAAAATATATTTATGTTTCATTTATATTATTTATATTTTATTTTATTTATTCAAAATCATTATATACTATTCTTTTTATTGTTTGCATTATTTATATCATATATGTATGTAATATTTTTACTTTATTTATTAATCTTGCATGAAATATGTTCATATTTGTTTTATTATTTATTGTATTTGTTTATACTTCATCATGTATTCACAATTGCCTTAGTATAGCAATTATTATTTGTCATCTTTTGTATTATTATTTCTTCGTTGTCTATCTTAAACGTTAGTATATTTGCTTTTAATATTTATGTTCGATAATTAATGCAATGTTGTCACATGATTATTGTTTATTATAAAAATCCATTTTTTTTGCAAAACCATTATATTTTTAAAAGTTTTTTAAAATAAGGCAATGTTTCGGTATTTAGAAAATCGGGAAATAGTGCCCTAACGTACTGGGTTGCGATTTTCCGTTTGGCTAAATAACTAAATACCCTTTTACAAGTTTTGTAAATCATGAGATGATCTTGATTACGAAGGTTCTTAAATATCGTGTCCTAACGTACTGGATGTGATGTTTATATTCCCTCGGAACAAAGAAATCTCAAGTTTTAACTTAAATGGCTCAACGTTTTTTTTAAAAAAGAAATCATATTTTTGAATACTTTTTAACTTCAAACATTTGGACATGATTTTATCGATTAGGTACCAATTTTTGGGAGTTACGAGGGTGTCAACCCTTCCTCGTACGTAACCAACTCCCGAATCCGTTTTCTTATTTTTCGTAGACCAAAATCAAATGTTTTAAAATAAAACGTTTTACAATGTGATCCAATCACACCTAAGTAAAAAGGGATTGGTGGCTACTCCCATTTTCGTTTTTAAAGTCGATCCCCGTTTTTAAAAACCGATTTTAAAATGATTTCGACAGTTGTAAATGTGATTTACCCTTGATTGAGACCGAGAGATATTAAATAAAGTGTCTGGTAAAGTTGTTTGATGAAATAAATTTAGATAAAAGGAAGAACAGGAAGAAGGTCAAGTGGTTTCTATGTCTTAGGCCCCTCCTCAGGTGTTGTGGTAAGCTTATATACGAGAGACGAAACACTCCTTGAGTCTTGAATCCTACTGATAGTAGAATTATATATTATTCCCTTATAGTGGCGGTGATCTAATGTCCTGTGATATGGCTTTTTAGGACAGTCAAGCAATCAATGAGTCTAAGATCTCACGTATGTAGATACATTAGCTTATAATTTACTTATTGATGACACATGAAGGCACACGTAGAGAGATATAACAAATTTTATATTCAATTTCTATTTAAATATGAATATTTTATCTTATAAATTCTTAAATATATATCAATCAAATAAATATATTACACGTACAAAGATCCAAATAACAAAAAGATTAACTAATAATAAGTGAACATAGCTTACCTAACAAAAAAAAAAAAAATCAAAATCAAAGGAAGAGAGAGGTTTAATATTTTACTTCACTAATTTAACTAAACCAGCTTGTTCTTTAGTGTTTACTAACTAACAACTTGTAATATATAATATATACATATGAATATATGTAGTTTGAGTTATAGTGTAGGACATAACAGGTAATGACATAACATGAAGTTAGCTTGGCTGTCCCTGCCATGAAAAATAATTTACAGATTTAGGAGAACAAAGCATTTGGAATATGCCCTTTGTTTTTCCAAAGCAAATATCCAAAACTTCACTTTCTATATATTGGCTGGTTTATATAAATTATGCTTATATAAAAAACTAACTCTTCCTATATAGGATGTTTTATACAAATTAGGGTTATATATAAAATTAGTCTTTCTAATATTTTATTTTTCAATTTAGTACCTAAAGCTTCTTCTAAAACTTGGAATTGAGTTGAAAATTTTGAATTTGAGTTTTTAAATCCTACTTCGTTTGGATGTCCATTAAAAAAATTGGATTTGGAAAATCTAACTTCATCAAACCTAATATAAAAAGTTGGAACTTGTAAAATCCAAATCATTATAAAAGCAAAACCATTATTATAAACTGATAGTAAATATTCAAAAATACATTAAGGATTGTTAATAGTTTATAATATTGATAGGTAATAATATTTTATTATTTAGAAAAGTATAACAAATTATGATTATTTATTAAATAGTTGTATTGTAAAAACTCAACTTCTGAACGTTATTTTATAATGCCATAACTTTATATAAAGTAATCTTGCAAAACAACATAATCCTACTAAAGGGTATTTCATTAAAAGATATATCCCTATATAAAAGTGTATCTCATGGAGATATGCAATTATTAGATGTCTATGTAAAGGGCTTCTCTATTAGTCATGTTGGGGTTTTTTACCTACTAGAGAATTTCAAGCTGTACTTCATTTGTGTAGGGTGTCTTTCAGTTCCACAAATAATATTTTTTTTATATAATGCCTACAACTACTTATAGTCTCATCCTAACCCTTAAATAGGAGGATAATGCACTTCAGTACACTCGAACCCACGACCTCCTGCATTAGCAATAATGTCAAAACCAATCGAGCTAAGACTTAATTAGCTTTTCAAGCCATTTTCACTATTATGCTTGGAGAGTCGAGAGTTTTGTAGTATTCTGGAGGCATATTAAGTCCTCGAGGAAATTGTTCTATACGCTTTAAGACCATCATATTTTACTATCATTAGTTTTTATCTTCTCTTGCTATTGTCTCTATTTATTTTTTAATAATTTTAAGGATTTAATATGATTTTCATATGAGATTTAAAATTAAGACAATGATAGCAAACAAAATAAAAATAATAGCTATCGAAACTATTTTTAAAATTTTTATAAAAATGGGGATCGACTTTAAAAAATAAAAAACGGGAGTCGCCATCAATTCCTTTTTTCCTTAGGTGTGATTGGATCACTTTATAAAACGTTTTATTTCAAAACATTGATTTTGGTCCACGAAATACAAGAAAACGGGTTCGGGAGTCAGTTACGTATGAGGAAGGGTTAGCACCCTCATAATGCCCAAAAATTGGTATCTAATCGATAAAATCATGTCCTAATGTTGAAAATTTGAAAAATTTTAAAATATGATCCTTGTATTAGAAAGAAAACCAAGACTTATCTATTTCAAAAAAATAAAATGTTATACCCAGTAAGTTAGGATATAACATCTTACGACTTCGAAGTTAGGCTCGCCTTTATTTGTAGAAAATTCTTATCCCGAAGTACAAAACATCATATCCAGTAAGTTAGGGTATAACGATTTGAATTTCCAAGAATAAGTTTCAATTTAGAAGTTTATGAATTTCAATTTTAAAAGAAAATGGATACTTATTATTTTAAGTTCAACGATAAAAATCGAAACCTAGTAAGTTAGGGCACAATTTTTCTCGAAGCCCCCCAAATATTAGATATCACAGATTTTTTTAAAACTATTTGAATAAAATGTGTCAATTCAAAGCGCTTTTATAAAATAATGGTTTGAGTAAGATATTACGACATACATATTTAATAGCAATTCTATATAACTACAAATTATACTAAAAATAAATAATAAAAGAATAATATAACATAAATATATAAAGAACTATGTTAAACAATAATAAACGATCAAAAGAACATAAATAAATAAACATGTGATATAAAATAAATAGCGATAATTAAGATTTTCACGAAATAACAAAATCAAATGAAAAGGGAATAATATATTTAAACATTGAAAAAAAAGAATGTGACGATGTTTTTAAAATGATTTAATATATATATATATAATAAAAAATAAAAGTAAAAAAAAGTACTTATAATAAATGTATATAATTTAATAATTTAATACATATATAAATGATTACATATAATAAGAATAATTAATAAATAATATATAATATTTTATATAAAAACATATATATATATATATATATATAATGTACTAATCATAAAATTACATATGTAATAAACAATAAAATATGTTATATAATATAACTAGATTTTATACAAAATAAAATTTTAAAAATAATATGATATAATATAATACTTTATAATATACAAATTAAAAAATAATATATAAATTATATTAAACCAAGTAAATAATATATAATAATAATTAAATATATAAGGATAATACATGTAAAATATATATATGAATTTTACACTATTTACAAAATTAATATAGAAATAATAAGAATAATATTACATTTTAATATAATAAAATAATTAAATATAGTATTAGAATAATTTAAAAAATAAAATAAAAAGGTTTTAAAATGAATAAGGATTAAATAGAAATAAAATAAATATAAATGGACTAAATTAAAACGCGCGTTGTCACAGTAGGGACTCATTAGGCAATTATGCTTTCTTTTCAAAACGACTTCGTTCTGATTTTAGCCCTTAAAACAGTCCGAGGGACTAAATTGGAACAAAAACAAACTTTTGGACTAATTTAATAAAAAGATAAAAATTCCAATTGGGCTGAATTGAAACTAGTAAAATTACAGAGGAGCTAAAGTTGCAAATTGCCCTTTATAAAAAAATGCGGATCCTCCTTGGGTTTTCGAGTTAACACGCGGATCCCCCTTTTAAAACGACGTCGTTTTATGCTTATTGGATTAAGCAAAAACGGCGCCGTTTCTGAACAGTTATATAAGTCACTTTTTAACCAAAAAAACATTTGAATCATCTGTTTAAAAAAAAAAAAAACTCAAAACAATTCTCTCAATCCTCTCTTCCCCCATGCTTGGGTTCCGATCATCGAACTTAGGCTATGCCCCCAACGCGCTATACGCACCACCGCGAATGGTGGCCGGAGGCCAAACCTCGATTTTTAGTGCCTTCGAAAGGTAAACCTACCCCCTTTTATTTTTTTTAAAATAGTATTTGTATGCACAAATGTATAGAAAAAAATGTTAAAAAAAAAATCACCTCTTGCGATAAAGTTTCTGTATTTTATTTCTTTGAATATTTTTGTATTTTCTGTCTGTGTTTCTCTACGTATATCATTTGTCTGTTCGATTTACAGATTAGGGATTTTTATAACTCTCGAAATAAAAAAAAAAAGGAATAAAAGATTTTGTCCTATTTTTGCCAAGTTTTGCTGCTGTTCTTTCCTTTTCTTGCATGTAAGAGGCGGAGATCTCGGCAACGATGGGGCGATTCTCGCGGATTGCGGCGTGACCGAGACTGGCGATGTTGGGTAGGGTTTCCCAGAAACCCTAGGTTTCTGCTAATTCCACTTAGTCACTGGGCCATTTTGGGCCGTGTAGTTTGTTGGGCTAGGTTAGGACTGGGTATTAAGGGTGTAATTGGGTCATGGGTTTAGGCTAATTGGTTTGGGTAGAGTAGTGGGCCATTGCCTGTAAATGGACTGTTTATTGGACATTTGGTATTTATTTTTTTATTATTTTTATTTTGGTTTGTTATATGGGCCCGGGCAAAATTGGGTTCCTACAATAGTTTATAACCAAAATGATTGTTTTAAGATCGAGTCTGAAGCTAGAATTGTAAATTGTTAAATCTTTGGTTACTATGATAAATAAGTCAACTAATTATTTCAATTTATTGTACGAATCTTATTTCATGTTAAGAATGCAATTTTATTAATTGATAAATTCTGAAAATTGTATTAAAATGGACAAATTTTCTTTTAATTGTCGAATAAATTTTCTTGTGATGGCAAAACTAATTTTAGTTTTAAATGAAATTTCTTTAGGAATGCTTTTCAGGATTTGTTGATTGTATGTATATAATTATGAATTTTGAGAATGCTCTCTCTTTTTACAAGAAAACTCTGAGCAAGATTATCTCTTACTTGAACATCACAAGAAATAGTTAAGACCTCGCTTGGAATATCTTTAAACACCTCAAGCTATAATTTGTATCAAAGGCCATTTTGGCCATGCAATCAACTATTTTGTTGTGGTCCTTGGGAATATGCTGCAAATCTCATAATATTATATTCTCCAACAGCTGATGAATGCGTCTAATAAGGGCAGATTTTGAATTCGTCAGCGAGGATTCTTGAAAGGCCTTAACCGCCTCTAAGCTATCCATTTGAATCATTACTGCATTGCATCTCCTATCTTGGATAAAATTCAAGCCATTGACAATATCCCACAGTTTGGCATCTAAGATGAAACTTGCACCTTGATACCTGTTATATCCCATAATCCACTCCCTGTTACCATTCCTCAAGACTCCTCCTGCTGCAACTTTACTAGAATCTACCTAAACCGCGTCATCAGTATAAAGGCTGATCCAATTCTCCAACATTTGGTATGTTGGCCTTGGTACTTGTTGTCTAAGTAATTCCTTCCTGCAAAAAGAAACAAATTATTTTGCCCAGGTGTATGATACTCTAACTATCTCATTTGCAAACCAAGAAACCCCTAAAAAATAAAAAGATTTTAATTTTTTCGTATTCGCAATTAAACCAAATAAACTTAACCAAGTTACATCACCAATGGTGAATTTGGAAGAAGTGTGCAAATTAGACTTAAACCATTGAAGAAAGTCGCCTACAAATAAATGCCCACTAGCTCCATCAGGAGGGACTTGCCTTCAAATTTCTTTAGATGTAGGACAGTCTCTTATAACATGCAAAATATCTTGAGAGTGGTGTTCATACAACATGCTTTTTGCTTCTAGTTTTATGAATTCTATATTTAGAGAATGTGTGCCCTCATATTTATTTTTTTGGAATCAAACATGTAATTGAACGATTAATCAATCAATGAAATGATTTATAAAAAATCTTTCAATCTAAAATCAGTGAAGAATAAGGGATTTATATATATAACTAAAACGATATTTGCAAGGAAATTGAGCAGTGCGAACTGTTTCAAGCACCGATGAATAATAATAAAGAACACAACGATATGATTACGTAGCTTTGTTTTTCTATGTTTATGAAGCCTTGTCCAGAAAGATAATCCACTATCTGAATATCTTGTATAACAAGTGATTACAAGCTCTAACACTTACTATATTAAAATCTCACTCTTACACTTAAGATATAGATCACTTTGTTTTCCCCCTAAAAACATAGGACAAAAACTAACACATTTTGATTTTACACTTAATGCACTCTAAAAAGACGTCCCTCAATGAACAAGAATAAGTGCTCTCAATATAGTACAACAATTATACAAGTCTTTTCAACTTATAAGAAATCAAGACCGCTAACATATTAGATCAATTACAATCAATCTTCCTATTAAAACAATAATATAATCAACTCTAAGAATATCTTTAATAAGTCCAAGATACATCTTGGATCTTTAGAATATACTTCTAAGTTTACTCAATCCGATCTAATATCTACAAAATAGGAAAATTGGTTTCCTTGGTCCAATATGTAATATCTCGTTTTTTAGTGGTGATAAAATAGTGGTTTCGGGACCACAAATTCCGGTATGTCGGTTCGTAAATATTATTTATATAATATGTACGAAGTCATTAAGGTCGTGTTAAAATATGGTTAATAAATTTTAATGTTGGATAATTAAATAAGTAAAAAGGACTAATTAGTAAACATTGTGAAAGTTAGTTGTTATTAGTAAATTGGGTTTAATAGCTTTAGAAATTTAATTTGAAGGCGTTAAATAGTAATTAGACCATCACTATCCATTATGGACGGTAATAGGTTTAGGTTTGGCCTAATTGAATGATATATTAAAGGGTAAAATTGTAATTTAGAATTAAAACTATAATTTAATACAATAAAAAGAAGAAAGATGTCATCATCTTCCGAAGAGCTTAGTGCCGAAAATTGGAGGGGAAGAACACCATTTTTGGATGTTTGAGGTTTAGTCAAACAATTGGGTGCATGCGTGGTATGAATTTTTAGCCTATTTCTTGTAATTTTTATGTTTTTGAGATCGTTGCAACTAGATCCTGATAACCCAAACATTTATTTTTAAAACTATTAGAGATTCTGAAAGGTAGCATTGATGATTTCTTTTTGTTCATGATGTTAAATAATAGATTTGAGTTATTATATGTTGACTATGAATTTTTTTATTGAATAATTTTGTTAGTTTTTGTGTTAAGGAGTAATTTGAAAAAAATCAAGATGGACATGGTATTCTTATGAATTTTGAATAGTTTTGGATTGCGCTAATATGGAAATGAATTCAACAAGCTTAGGTATTTAGAAATTTTGATAATTTTGAAATTTTGGATTTAAGGACTAAATTGTGAGAAATGTAAAAGCTTAGGAAAAATGTGTAATTAATGGAAAGTTAAGGGTCATGTATGTTAAATTGAGTATTAATTTTATATAAAATTAATATATGATATTTAATTACTAATTTAGATCAATGTTTGAATCAAAAGACAAAATTGAGGAAATAAAAAATTACGGACTAGTCCCTATGTTTCAACGGAAGTGAATAGTAGGTAAGTTCATAGTATTTCAATTTTTAAATATATTTTCTAGTGAATTATATTAATTTTATTTAATTACTTGATGAATATATGTAATTAGGTGAGTTTAGTTTGGATAATTTTTATAATTATAAAAGGTACAAATATTTTGTATCTATGAAATTGATAGAGAATATTGTATTGTTTCTCTATGAAAGACGTTAAAATTATATAATAATGAAATGAATTTAAGTATGTATTCGAAATGAAGAAAATATTATTGAATGCACATATGTGCCCTTGTTTGTACTTCGGTACTTCTAAATGCACATATGTGCCCCCTGTTTATACTTCAATACCCCTGAATACACATACATGCCCCTATTTGTACTTCGGTACCCCTGAATGCACATACATGCTCTAAATGCACTTTAGTGCCTCGATATTGCATCATTGATGCCATTGAAAATAGAGTATTGACCTATTGTATAAACCGAGTTTAATTAATTTAAAGTAAAAGTTATACTATGATCTTACTAGTGTTTTTCCTATCATTGTTTTGTAGATAATCGTTGCTGACCATTTGGAATGATCAACCATAAAGCTCACACTATCCAGTCGTTTTTGGTAGCTTTTGCATCTCTTTTTGAGTTATGACATGTGTATATAAGTTTTGTTTATAAGTTATTAAGGTTGATGGTAATTGATAGATAAAAAATTTGTTAGCTTCTTTTGCATATGTTTTCTAATGGTGGAATACAAAATCTTATGTATAAATGGAAATTCTAATGTTTATTTGGTAAATTTTGAAGCAAGTTCATAAGGTAATAATATAATTAGTTTTAGGAGCTTAATTCCGATAAAATTGGAAATAGACAAAGTCTTGTTAGGTTATTAAATTTTTAGTTATGAATTGAGGTACCTATGAATGGTACATTGGTTAGAAGTCTAGGTTACTAATTTTGATATGTTTTGAGTTTAGAATTTTGTTGGTTTTGGTCATGGGATGGTTATGTTTTATGTGTACCTTATTGGGTTAGCTTCGGCTTGATTTTAACTTGTTAAATGAGTCTTGTTGGAAGCACATGGCTTGAGACACAGGTTGTCACATGGTCGTGTGCTACACACGGTCACCCCACACAGCCGTGTGTATTCTATTAGTTTTAGTGCAGGTTTTATATGGGCTGAGACACGACCGTGTGTCTCAAGTCACTAAGTTACACGAGCTAGCATACGACCGACGAAATGGTCATGTGAGCCAAGTTAGTGAGTTACACGGTCTATGACATGAGCTAGGACACGACGGTGTGTCCCTACTTCGAATGCTCACATGGTCTGATCTGTGTCACACGGCCGTGTGACCCCTGTTTTTCAAATTTTTTAGTTTATCCAAAACTTATGTTTTGATACAATTTGATCCCAATATACCTTCAATCAAATTTTAAGGCCCCGTAAACCTAAAATAAGGCCTAAGTGAATAATTATTCTATGAATTATTCTATGTTTATATTTTAATTGAATATTTATTCTGAATTAAGATAAATTGTTCTGTTTGTTTCTATATCACTTCAATACTTAGTCCGACAATAGAGTCGGGATTTGGGTGTTACACAATCCAAACCAATCTTCAAGATACATTGCTATAATGGTTTGAATATCATAAATGCACTTGCATACACCTAAAATATTAAAAAAGATCAAAACCTAAGGATTTTGTTACCAAAACTTGCCAATGAAAACTTTATGAGTTTGAGCAGTGTTATACACTAGTGGGCACTCCTTATATGCTACCTCAACGATCTCCACATTTGACAAATTTTTGAACAAAACCATAATGAGAGAGAACATATAAAACAAAATAACCAAATGCTCTCCCTAAGTAACCCTCCCTTTAATCAAACAAACTTAACTATTAACATAATCAAACAAATCAATAATTGATGCTTTTGGTAGAGATGAATACATTAACAATCAAAGTATTTAGAATTGTTGAAGATTTACTTCAGCTATCATAATCTAGCTGCTTTTAAATATAATCATAACTCTTTGATTTGTTTCAGATTTTTTTAGAGATTTCTTTTAGAGATTATGATTATGTTAGTAGCCTATGTTTAGTTAGTAGTTGTTAGCTTGTTTACTATATAAAAACTAGTTTCAGTTCAATAAAAAGTACCTTCCATTTTTATTACTTGTCTTATTGTTTTCTCTTTTCAATAAGTTCTTCTCAGTTCAATTTTCTTCATTATTGGTAATCAGAGCTTTCTTCTTGAGGGACTTGTGTTACTGTTTGTTGCATTATAGAAGCTGAAATTAATTTTTATTCAATTGCGCCACCTATTTTTTATGGAGATAATTATCAGATTTGGGCAGTGCAAATGGTGACTTACCTAGAGGATATATATCTTTGAGAAGTAGTGGAAGAAGACTACAAGATTCCTACATTGCCTACCAACCCCACCTGGCACAGATCAAAACACAAAATGAAAAGAAGATAAGAAAATCAAAAGTGAAAACCTATTTGTTTGCTGCAGTTTCACCAACTATTTTCACGCGAAATATGTCTCTAAAGTCAGCAAAGGAGATATGGGATTATCTCAAGACTAAGTTCAAGAGAGACAGGAGAATTCACGGGATGCAAGTGTTGAATCTTGTACGTGATTTTGAGCAGCAGAAGATGGAGACTAAGATAGTCAAGGAGTATTCTGAAAGGCTCCTTTACATAGCCAATAAGGTCAGGCTATTAGGTTCATCTCTAGCAGTTCAAGGATTGTGGAGAAAATCCTTGTAACAGTACCTGAAAGTTTTGAGGCTACCATCACCACCTTAGACAACATGAAGGATATGTCAAAGATTACTTTGCTGGAACTCTTAAGTGCTTTACAAGTACAAGAGCAAATGCATGTAATAAGGAAGAAGGGGCTGTCGAAGGTGCTCTACCAGTTAAGCATTAAGATGATGGAAAGAACAGGGGGTCAAAGAACAAAAATTTTTCTCACTACGAGTGGAGAAAGCTCTGCATTTGGGAACAAAAGTAAATTGAAAATAGAAGATCATGAGTAAAGAAGGATTAACCTCCATGTCAACATTGAGGCAAGAAAGGTCACCTTCCTTTCAAGTGCTGGAAAAGACCAGATGCAAAGTCCAGTAAGTGTAACCAAATCGGATATGAAACTGTTATTTGTAAGTACAAAAATCAGCGACAAGGAGATGAATCGCAAGTGACAGATCCGCAAGTGACAGATCAAGAAGAAGAAAATCAGCTTTTTGTTGCAACTTGTTTCACTAGTCACGAAACAAGTGAAAGCTCATATGACATATGACAAAGGGTTGTTCAAAGAACTGAAGAGTACCGAGTTCAAGAAGGTCAGAATTAGGAACGGTGACTACATTGCAGTCAAAAGAAAGGGCACTATAGCCATTACAAGCTGTTCAAGTACCAAGTTCATTACTGATGTTTATATGTACCTAATGTAATAGCCCATTTATGCCCGGGCTTAAAATAAACCAGAATAAAGAAAAAGAAAAAAACATAAATGTCCATTTTTTTAACAGTCCATGTTACATAAGCCCAATTTTAATGACGCCCACGCCGAGATATGCGCTTCCCACCTGCAAAAGAAGAAAGAAACAACAGCAAAAAGGAACCAAACATGGAAAAAAATATTTTCTTTCTTATTTTATTTTCGGGTTATAAAAACCCATAATCTGTAAATCGAAAGAATACACACAGAGACGAAAATATACTAGCAATATACACAAAAATACAGAATCGAGAAAGGTTTCTTTTATTTTTTTCTTCTATTCCCAAATCTTTTTATTTTCTTTATTTTTTTATTTTAGTTTTTTTTTTACATACGAAGGTTTTAAATATTAAAAAAAAAAAAAAACCTTTTGGGAAATTTGGCCACCGTGCGCGGTGGCCGGTGTGACGGCGGTGGACGGCGGTCAAAGCCTCGCCGGAGCACTCGCTTGAAATCGCCAGAAGAGAGCTTCTTGGAGAGTTGTTTTTTTTTTTAAGAGAAGAAGAGGAAAATGATTTTTTTTGAAAAAATTTTAACTTATATAGTAATTTCAAAACAACGTCGTTTTGGCTTAAAGAAATAAGCATCAAAACGGCGTCGTTTGGCCTTTACCCAAAATCCGACACGATCTGACCTTAAGGATCTGCGTGTTTTCTTACGAAAGGGCTATTTGTGCTTTTAGCCCTTCAGATTTTTTTTGTTTTTTAAATTAAGTTTATTTTATTTTTAAATTTTGCCCGATAATTTATAATGGTTTTCAATTGGGTCCTCCCTACTACTGTGCATTTCGGAGGGAGGGAGTATTTCCTCATTTGGTCCTCCCTTATTGTGCGCGCGTTCAATAAGGCCCCTTTCCTTTTATTTTCTTCAAAACTTGCCCCCAAATTTTTATTTTAAGTTCAATTTCATCATTTTTTATATTTTCTTTTATGATTTTTGTTATTTCATTTTTAATTTCATTTTTTTATTATTAACATCATTATTGTTTGACTATTATAATTATTACTTTAATGTTTATTATTATCATTTTATTTTTAACTTTACAATTATCATTATATTCATTTGTATTATTATTTTTATTTTTATTATGACCACTATTTATATATATATATATATTATTACTATAACTATATTTATTATTATTCTTATATCTTTCATTATTAGTATTATTATTATCACCATTATTATTACTATTTTCATTATCTCTATTGTTGTTATTATTATTATTTGTATATTAACATATATTATTATTTTTATTTTTATTAATATATTTTTTATTTTACAACTATTATTATTTTATATTATTATTATCATTAATTTTAATATACTTACATTATTTTATTTTTATTAATACTATTTTTTGCTATTATTATTATTATTATTATTTTATAATTGCTAATATTATTTTTATTATTTATTTATTAAAAAATTTCATTATTTATTTTTTATTATTACTATTATTATTATTATTATTATTTTATTTAAATTATTGTACTTCTATTTGTTAATTTGATATTAGCTTATTTTTATTATTTTCTTTTATTTATTTATTTGTTTATTTATTTATTATTATTATTTTTACTTAATATTTTTATTATCTTCCACATTTTATCCCATTGAGCATAAATAAAAACATTATTTTCGGAATTCAAAGATGTTGTCCTAACGTATTGGATGTGACATTTTTTATCTCGAGATAAGGATTTCTTGAATAAGGCAATGTTTTGTGTTTAGAAATTCGGGAAATAGTGCCCTAACGTGCTGGGTTTCGATTTTCCGTTTGACTAAATAACTAAATATTCTTTTAATGAATTTTATAAATCGTGAGATGATTTTGGTTACGAGGGTTTAAAACATCATGTCCTAACGTGCTGGATATGATGTTTGTATGCTTTCGGAATAAAGGAATCTCAAGTTCCAACTCAAAGTGTTCAAGTTTTTAAAGAAATCATATTTTCAAATCTTTTCGAATTTTCGACTTTAGGACATGAAATTATCAATTAGGTACCAAATTTTGGGTGTTACGAAGGTGCTAACCCTTTCTCGTACGTAATCGACTCCCGAACCCATTTTCTTGTATTTCGCGGACCAAAATCAATGTTTTTGAAATAAAACATTTCATAAGGTGATCCAATCACACCTAAGTAAAACGGGATTGGTGGTGACTCTCATCTTTGTTTTTAAAGTCAACCCTATTTTTTCAAAAACCTTCAAAAAAGGTTCGATAGCTTGGCGACTCCACTGGGGACCATAAGAGAGTCAGGCCGTAAAATCGATAATTTCATGTCCTTTTGTCTGAATTTAAAATTTTGATTTTTTAAAAAAAAAATGATCTTTTTTATTGCATATGGTCCTAATTTTTAATATATATTTCTACATTGCATTGTATGACCGTTGTGGTCATACCTTAAGTAGAGCAAGAAGCTATGCCTTCATGAGATTTTCACCGCATGGGCTAGTGGACCGCTTCCTAATACATCTGTACCTATGTTTTCTTGAAGTTTTCACTTCCGAATGGCCATAGGGAAATGTATTCCCCTGAACTGAACTTCGTCTATATGAGCCTATAATGGGTGAGGATAAAGGAATCTGCTAGTTTGGGTACCTTAACTTTAGAGCTAAGCCACATATAGTGATCCTTAAGAGCCAACCCTAGATAGAGTTATGTTGAACCTTAGTGGTCACCCAGATAGGTACCCTATTTTGTTATTTATTTCTCTTATACTAACGTGTTTTCTTTTGTTTTGATTGCATTACATTCACATCATAAAAAAGAGGTGTTGATTCAAATTCAATTGCTATATAGAAGAGTTGGTCATAAGAAAATGGATTTTTTTGTTGAAGTGGATTATAATACGGTCGTCCGAATATAGTCCAAGTAAACACAATAAGAGAAGACTGATAGCCCGTGAAGGAATACAAGACCTTATTGCCCAAGGATTCAAGCTGACAAAGACTATTCGAGAGTCACGACGTCTTGGCTTTCTTGAAGAGGCTAACAACCTTTATGGAAATAGGTGAACAGTGATTCACGGCCCAGATCAAGCAAAAGAAGCTAGAGGAGGCATCTATTAGAAGTTTGCAAGATTTGACCTTTGCGAAGAAGCGGATTGATGTTTTCACTTGGACTATGAGGACAAAGCCGCATATGTAATCCATTTTGTATAAAGAAATTTATTTTCTAGTAAAGTTTTTCTAATGGAATTGAATTCAGAATCAATACCTCTCTTTTTGCATTTCATTCATTTGCATTGCATGCATTTTATTACATCACATTATATGCATTTGAGTTCATAGAGAGGGCCTAATTAGTTGAAATTATTACAGAAGAAAGGAGAAAGAAAGAGAGTGAGTTAACCTAGAAAACATGGAACAAAGGTTAGAGAGAATAGAGCAAATGCAAATACAGATGTAGGGCAATTGACTAAGATTCAACAAGATATGCAGTATCAAATGTTATAATTCCAAAAGAATGTGATTGGCCAGTTAAGTCAATTACTAGCTGAAAGACTTGAAAAAAGGAGTGGCTCAGTGGACAGCAGTATGGATGATGATGAAGACATTGTTTATTCCCCAAAAGGAGTTCAGACTCAACCAGACGCATATCCAAAAATGGTACTCGTTAACATCAGGTCACCTCAGGGCAAGAACCCAATCCAAGACTGAACACAGAAAAATCCCAATTCTCGCCCATCCTAATCACGAATAAGGAGCTATACCAAATCTTGTTCGATGCACATGTAATATCCCCTTTCTACCTAAAACCTATACAACCTCCTTACCCTAAATAGTATGACACAAATGCTCAATTGGAATACCATGCGGGAATCACAAGACATCCGATCGAGAACTACACTGCTTTCAAAAAGATGATCGAAAGACTTGTCAAAATGGGTATTGTCAAATTCGATAATCCTTCTGGGGCAGAAAATCTGTCACCCAACCATCTAGGTAAAGGGGTGAGATCTATGAGATTCAAGAATGCATCAAGTTTAGGGCTTTAGTGCAAGACCTGATATTGGGAATCTGAACACCAATGACATATCTAAAGAGGGAATCGGGGAATGAAGTTTTCGAGCCCTTGCGTACTTGGGAGTGTTTTGAATAATGGGACTGTGGAAGAGATCCCTGTATTTTTAGAACTAATCTAGAGTAATATTCAAAACATGCTTGTTGCCTTAAGCCTAGAGGCAATAAGAATCCTTTTGTGAAATAGGCTAGTGTCTGAAATTTTTATTTCAATAAAATACATCTTTTAAGAAAATATTCTTTTATTCTTTCCATTTCATATTGTACATTCTTTTGTTTTTTTTTTTACAATATTCTTTCATTCTTTATTCATGACCATACCATACAAATAATCATCCTTAGAATCATTTATTCTTTGAATTTTTTACCTTCGTACCTAGGTACCCAGATATCAACGACATGTGCGATGTTGTTACTGACTCCATTTTTGAATGAGATATAGGTCTAGAGGATCTAAGGACTTTGAAGATAACAGATATTGTAACTTATCTTCTAATTTGTTAATAATGGTAGAACAAGGGGAAAAATGAATCCTACCTTACATAGCTCCAGTTAACATTGCGAGCCTAGGAAAGGGGTAAAGATTGAAGCCCAGCTCACCACAGAAATAAGGCAAGACATCATTGAATTATTTTTGAAAATTCAAAGATGTTTTTGCACGATCATATCAAAACATGCCTGGGCTACTAGGACATGAGGATCGGGCACTGTTGGTCTACCATTGAAGGGGACTACATCAGTTATATCACAATTGAAGAAGACGGGATTTATGTGACTCTTCCATTTTCTTCACAGACTTTTCTATATGTGGGGCATGGATATTATGAGGCTAATCTCGTCAAAAGCTTCTAGTCGATATCAATTCATCGTCATGGTCATCGTCTACTTCACTAAGAGGGTGGAAGTAGCTTCATATGCCAATGTTATAAAGTCGATAGTCATCAAATTCTTAAAAAAAGAAGAAGAAGAAGAAGAAGAAGAAGAAGAGATCAGGTGTCGACAAAGAGTGCTAAAAAGGGCAATGTCAAAAGTTTGGAAGTTTGTTTAAAGATCAAACGTCATATTACAATGTAGTAAAGGCAGTAAAAAAACAAAAAAAAAACAAAACAAGGATCATGGGAAAGATTATTGAGACTTGTAAATATTGACATAAAGAAGTTACATTTGCCCTCTATCTTATCGAATGTCGGCTAAAAACTTCGCTGGGGCAATAGATTGGAATAGAAACAGTTTTGCCAATTGAACCTGATCGAAGAAAAGGTTAAAAGCTATCCATCATGGTTGAATGATGCAAGCTTACGACAAATAGGTTCATCCTAGAGAATTCCATGAGGGGAACCTGATGTTGAGGAAGATCCTTCTTATACAAAAGGATTTATGAGGAAAGCAGATGTCAAACTAGAAAAAACCTTTATGTAGGGCCTGTTCTAAAGATATTCATCGAGACGGATGCCAAAGACTTGCCCAATCCGGTGAATTCAGGTTCATTCAAGAAGTATTTTACCTGAAAAGAGAAGGACCAAGGTGAAAACCTGCAAAGGAGCCTTGAGTTCAAATTCAAAAAAAAAAAAAAAGAGAGGCCAAGGTGAAACCCCAAAGGTCGCTTTGAGACCAAAAGGGTTTTTGAGCCGAAAACCCAAAAGGGCGGCTCAAATTTTTATCAAAGATAGGACATGTGGTAGTCTTGCTATGCCTAAATTAACAATGAGGAAGTATGTTGTGTCTTGGGGCAGTGACAACGTACTCCGGATCCCCTAAACATATATTGAGCTTAAAATGGTCTTCAAGAGATTTGAACAGAGAAGCTCAGGCTGCGATATCTAGGGCACCTAGCTTCTATCTTACCCATTTTAAATTCGATATCTTTGATTACTTTATTCTTTTCAAAGATACACCCCAATCAAATTTCTTTTATAGCCTTGGCTATCTTTGCTTACTTTATTCTTTTTAAGATATACCAATTAGTTTTTTTTTATTGCCTTGGTTATTTTTGATTAGCTTGTTTGTTTTGATCTATGCTCCTGATTAATTTTTTTCGTGTCCATTGTTGATCTTTTTCAAGCATTTTGTATTAAAATAATGATTATTGGACTAATAATATTTTCATGAAAGGAGTTTCGTAAATTACTCTGGAAGTTTTTTAAATAATATAGGAACCTGAAACAAGACTATTGTTTAGAACACACCAAGCCTAAGGTTTGGAAATATTGAAAGATGATTATCTTATTTGGATTTTTATTGATTGGACAAAAAGACAATAAATTTTGTCAAGCGATACCATCTCGACAAATGATGAGCAGTGTCAACCCAGGAGTAGAAGAGGATCATTCTCGAGAAAGAAAAAAGATACCCTGCATTCATGCAAATTTCAAGCACATATATCGGGTCATTACACCCAGGGAATGATGTAACAGATTAATTTGATTGAAGATAATACAAATTCTATATCTCTGAGTGGTAACTGGATGGAGGGAAGAAACTAAATGTTATTCCCCTGAAGTTATGGTGGGAGATACAAATTTTATGTCCTAAGGTTCAGGGGAAGGGACTCTGAAATTACAACGAGGCAAGCTTGCTGAGCAGAATATGATCGTTTCTTTAGGTTTTCTGTCAAAGATACTAGTTGAACGAGAAAACAAGGTAACGCATCAGTGTTAGAACCTTGATGAACTATGAGTAGTGACAACCCAAAAAGGGATTATTCTCATGCATACACTTCCAATTAGGAGCATTTGATTCATTCCGATCATTGTATCCTAATCTTTGTTTTATATAAAAAAAGAAGAAAAAAAAGAGCGAGATCATTCTCATGACATTCTGCATTCATGCAAATGTCATCCTTAATATCATTCATACATTTCCAGTTAGGAGCGTTAGATTCATTCCGATCATTGCATCATAATCATTATACATTTAAAAAATGGGATCATTCTCATGACATTATGCATTCATGTAAATGTCATCCATAATGCATTCGAGTCTACAGGACATGTACCTTAGAGGACGATGTAGCAAATTGGAAAGTTCAGATTTTGTTCCCTAGAGATGATAGTGGAGCAAACTGAAGATTGAAGTCTTCCTGAAGATAGTAAGGAAGCAAACCAAAAAGTTCAGAATTTGTTCCCTAGAGATGATAGTGAAGCAAACTAAAGATTGAAGTCTTCCTGAAGATAGTAAGGAAGCAAACTAAAAAATTCAGATTTTGTTCCCTAAAAATGGTAGTGGAGCAAACTGAAGATTGAAGTCTTCCTAAAGATAGTAAGGAAGCAAACCAAAAAGATCAGAATTTGTTCCCTAGAGATGAAAGTGGAGCAAACTGAAGATTGAAGTCTTGCTGAAGATAATAAGGAAGCAAACAAAAAAGTTTAGATTTTGTTCCCTAGAGATGATATTCGAGCAAACTGAAGATTGAAGTCTTCCTGAAGATAGTAAGGAAGCAAACTAAAAAGTTCAGATTTTGTTCCCTAGAGATGGTAGTGGAGCAAACTGAAGATTGAAGTCTTCCTGTAGATAGTAAGGAAGCAAACTAAAAAGTTCAGATTTTGCTCCCTAGAGATGGTAGTGGAGCAAAGTGAAGATTGAAGTCTTCTTGAAGATAGTAAGGAAGCAAATTAAAAATTTAGATTTTGTTCCTAGAGATGGTAGTGGAGCAAACTGAATATTGAAGTCTTCCTGAAGATAGTAAGGAAGCAAACTAAAAAGTTCAAATTTATTTCCTTGAGATGACAGTGGAGCAGACTGAAGATTGAAGTCTTCTTGAGATAGTAAGGAAGCAAACCGAAAAGTTTAGATTTTGTCCTCTCGGGCAGACTGGAGATTGTAGATCTAGCATTCCTGAAGTTGCAGTGAAGCAGGTCGAAGATACCAATCTGGCATCCTTGAGTTTGCAGGGAGCAGATTAAGATAGTAGATTTGGCATTCCTAAAGTTGTAAGAAGATCGAAGACACTTTCAGCCTTATCTCCCTAAAGTTGTAGCAGAGTAGAATGAAGATAGCAGATTTGGCATTTCAAGTTGCAGGAAGCAAATCAAAAACATCAGTTCTTATCTCCCTGAGTTTGCAGTAGAGCAAATCGAAAAAATAGTAGATATGTCATTCCTGAAGTTGCAGGAAGTAGATTGAAGACATAGACTAATTGAAGTCAAGATGAATTTCCAATATTGTTGAAGTTGCAATGGAAAAGGAGAGGTCCAAGAAGTTAAAGCTCGATAAAGACAGGGAAAAATTAGGTTTTTTATAGTCTTTCTTCTATTCTCGTTACACGACAATTAGCAAAGAGGGGTAGCTGTAATAGCCCATTTATGCCCTGGCTTAAAATAAACTACAATAAAGAAAAAGAAAAAAAGAAAAAAACATAAATGTCCATTTTTTTAACAGTCCATGTTACCTAAACCCAATTTTAATGGCCCAAATACCACCAGACCCAAAACAAAACCCAATACCTAAAACTAAATACCCGAAGCCCATTACAACCCAAACTTGATCTAGCCCAATTTCTAGCCCAACCTACACGGCCTAAAACAGTTTCAAGAGCCTATGGTTTCTAGAACCCTAGGCGCTGCATGCCTCAGCAGCTCTTCCCCTTGACGCCACAAATCAGCCCCTCGTCCAGCCTCAATCCACGCCCGAATGACGCCCCACGCCGAGATCTGCGCTTCTCACCTGCAAAAGAAAAAGAAACAGCAGCAAAACGAAACCAAACATGGAAAAAACATTTTCTTTCTTATTTTATTTTGGGTTATAAAAACCCCTAATCTGTAAATCAAAAGAATACACACAGAGACGAAAATATACAATAATATACACAAAAATACAGAATCGAGAAAGGTTTCTTTTTTATTTTTTTCTTCTATTCCCAAATCTGTTTCATTTTCTTTATTTTTTTTATTTTAGGTTTTTTTTTACATATGAAGGTTTTAAATATTAAAAAAAAAAAGAAAAAAAACCTTTTGAAATTTTACCACAGTGCACGGTGGCCGACGATCATGAACGGCTAGCAGACGCTGTCGAGCCTCGTCGGAGCACTCACTTGAAATCGCTAGAGGAGAGCTCCTTGGAGAGCTATTTTGTTTTTTTTAAGAGGAGAAGAGGAAAATGATTTTTTTTTTTTTGAAAGAATTTTAATTTATATAGTAATTTCAAAACGACGTCGTTTTGGCTTAAGGAAATAAGCATCAAAACGGCGTCATTTGGCCTTTACCCAAAATCCGATCTGATCTAACCTTAAGGATCCGCGTGTTTTATTGCGGAACGGCTATTTGCGCTTTTAGCCCTTCCGCATTTTTTGTTTTTTTAAATTAAGTTTATTTTATTTTTAAATTTTGCCCGATAATTTACAATGGTTTTCAATTGGGTCTTCCTCATCTTTATGCTTCGTAGGAGGAATATTTCCTCATTTGGTCCTCCCTTGTTGTGCGCGTGCGTTCAATAAGGCCCATTTCCTTTTATTTTCTTCAAAATTTGCCCCAAAATTTTTATTTTAAGTTCAATTTCATCATTTTTATATATTTTCTTTTATGATTTTTGTTATTTCATTTTTAATTTCATTTTTATTATTAACATCATTATTATTTGACTATTATAATTATTACTTTAATGTTATTATTATCATTTTATTTTTAACTTTACAATTATCATTATATTCATTTTATTATGACCATTATATAAATATATATATATATATATATATTATTACTATCACTATATTTATTATTATTATTATATCTTTCATTATTAGAATTATTATTATTATCACCATTATTATTACTATTTTCATTATCTCTATTGTTGTTATTATTATTATTTGTATATTAACATATTTTATTTTATTTTTATTATTAATATATTTTTATTTTACTACTATTATTATTTTATATTATTATCATTAATTTTAATATCCTTACATTATTTTATTATTATTAATACTATTTTTTGTTATTATTTTTATTATTATTTTCATTATTATTTTTATTTTATAATTGCTAATATTATTTTTATTATTATTTATTTATTAACCTATTTCATTATTATTATTTTTATTATTATTATTATTATTATTTTATTTAAATAATTGTATATCTATTTGTTAATTTGATATTAGCTTTATTTTTATTATTTTCTTTTCTTTATTTCTTTATTTGTTTATTTATTTGTTTATTATTATTTTTACTTAATATTTTTATTATCATCCACATTTTTATCCCATTGAGCATAAATAAAAAAACTTATTTTCAGGAATTCAAAGATGTTGTGTCCTAACATATTGGATGTGACATTTTGTTATCTCGAGATAAGGATTTCTTGAATAAGGCAATGTTTTGTGCTTAGAAATTCGGGAAATAGTGCCCTAACGTGCTGGGTTTCGATTTTTCTTTGACTAAATAACTAAATATCCTTTTAATGAATTTTATAAATCGTGAGATGATTTCGGTTACGAGGGTTTAAAACATCATGTCCTAACGTGCTGGATGTGATGTTTGTATGCTTTCGAAACAAAGGAATCTCAAGTTCCAACTCAAAGTGTTCAAGTTTTTAAAGAAATCATATTTTCAAATTTTTTCGAATTTTCGACATTAGGACATGAAATTATCAATTAGGTACCAAGTTTTGGGTGTTACGAGGGTGCTAACCCTTCCCGTACGTAACCGACTCCCGAACCTATTTTCTTGTATTTTGCAGACCAAAATCAATGTTTTTGAAATAAAACGTTTCATAAGGTGATCCAATCACACCTAAGTAAAAAGGGATTGGTGGCGACTCCCATCTTCATTTTTAAAGTCGACCCTATTTTTTCAAAAACCTTCAAAAAGGTTTTGACACCTAATATTGATCAAAACTTGCTTAATGTTGGTTAATTTGTAAAGAAAGGATTCAAAGTGAAGTTCATGGAAAAGGAATGTGTGATTAAGGATGCTACAGCACAAAAGATGTTCGAAGTTAAGATGGCAAGAAGGATTTTTCCTCAATCTAATGCAGTAGAAGCAATCAGCTTTTCTAATCAAAGAAAGCCTCATAATGCTATGGCATAAAATGCTCGGACGCTATCACCATCAGGGGTACTGCAGATGAAGTCCAAAAAAATGGCAATTGATCTTCGAAACTTGATGATCACATATCGACATGCAAAGCTTGTCAATTTGGAAAGTAAAATATAAAGTCATTTCCCAAGACAACATAGAGAGCCATTTGTAAATTGCAGTTGATTCACACAGGCATTTTTGGACCTCAAAGAACTCCTTCATTAGCAAGTAGTTGGTATTATGCTACTTTTATTATGATTTTACAATAATGTGTTGGATTTTCTTCTTAAAATTCTAGTTAGAAGTGGCTAAAGTATTCTAGAAATTTAAAAAGACTATAGAAAATCTGTTGAATTATGAACTCCATGCAACATCCATATGCCACACAACCTTTGATACTATGCCGCCACTATTAGTTTATGCAAACCAAGTTCTTTAACTTGTCGTTTTGAATCCAATGTCAATGTAACTTAGTTTGGTTTATTTTGAACAATGTTAGGTTGATATTTCATGTCATTTTGATGGTGACTAGGTGATCAAATCGCAAGATTAAGCTTGCAAGTTTTGTTTTCAAGTTTCCATAAGTTTAGGTGGGATTAGGTATGTTTAGGTAATGACTTGTTGTAATTCACATTGACCATGACTTATATATATAATGGCAATGTATCTTTGATATTTTGAGTAATGAAAAAGACTTGGATGCAATCTTATTTTTAACACTTAAGCTCCATTTTTCCTTAGCTTTCTTTTCTCTCAAAAAAAATTCTGTCAACTTTCTTTCCTTCTTCAACCTTTTGTCATTTTTTTTTCTACCTCAAGCCTCACTTGTCGTTATTGCTAGAAACTCCAACAATTGGTATCGAGCTTCATTCTTTGAGGACTGTTCTTTGTTAAGATCAATTTGGAATGGCTTCATCAAGCTTCTCACCGCCGTGCCTTCGATCTTCAATGGAGAAGGTTTTCATATATGGCAAGTTAAAATGAAGACCTATCTTCAAGCTCTTGATCTATGGGAGGTAGTGAACATCGATGTTGAACTGAACCTCTTCGAGCCAACCCAACCGTGGCTCAAATTCGATGAGATCGAGGAGAAGACCAAGAAACATAAAGCCTTGTCATGCATCCAAAATTGTGTCTCAATGTCATTTTTACAAGAATTATGGCCTGTGAGACTCCAAAGCAGGCATGGGACGAGACTTAAGGAGGAGTTTCAAGGTACAGAAGGACCAGCAAAGCAGCTTCCGAATTTGAGGAGAGACTTCAAAACTTGAAGATGAAAGAAGAAGAGATCGTAAAATAGTACTCAGACAGATTATGGTCATGTAAATAAAGATAAGACTCCTTGGTGAGCAGCTTTAGTGAAGCAAGGATTGTGGAGAAGGTGCTTTCAACCTTACCGAAGGTATGAAGCAAAATATCTTCCTCGAGGACTCCAAGGACCTCTCAAGCATCACCTTGACCGAATTAATCAATGCCTTTTATGCTCAAGAGCAAAGAAGGCAAGCAGAACGAGGAACACCAAGAAGGAGCTTTCCAAGCTAAAGCTAGGACTTCTTCAAGCAATGTCGCCTACAAAGGCAAGAAAACTCCGAAAAACAGCCTAAGCCTCGATGTCGCAAGGACCAATGACCTCCTTTGCAGATTTTGCAAGAAGCCAGCCATCCGAAGTCAAATGTTGGTTTTACCGATGCAAGATGTCAACACCGCAAGAAGAAGGACATGTCGAGAGTTTGCAAGGCAAAAGGCGGACTAAAGCTAGCTCAACAACAATTTAAGACCGAGGCTCGAGTGGCTGAAGGTGGAAGTGATCAAGAAGAAGAAGTCTTTGCTGTGTCATGCTCAAGTGGCCGTAAGATGACTCTAAAGCTTGGCTCTTGGACGGTGGATGTACAAACCACATGTCTCCTAATGCGACCATTTTCAAAACCTTGGACAGAGTGTACAAACCAAGGTTAAAGTGGCAAATGGTCGGTTCATCAATGTCAGGCAAAGGTGATGTTTTGATATCAACTCCAAAGCGGTAACAAGGTAATTTCAATGTGTTACTTTGCCCGATATTGACAAAAACTTGTTGAGTATATCTCAACTCCTTGACAAGGATACTCTCTTGTGTTCAAAGACAAAGTATGTCGAATAATGATCCATGTGGATCACGTTTCATGACACCACTCGACCGATAAATCCTTTGAGATTAATTGGTCGAAGCCCCAAAAGCGACTTTATAACGCTTCTCACAATGACTCAAAAATATGGCACAAAAGACTTGGTCATGCAAACTTTAAAGCAATGCCGGATGATCCATGAAGATCTGGTAGAAAACTTCACAAACTCAAGATGCAACAATGAAGTGTGTGAAGTGTGTCAACTTGGAAAGCAAGCTAGGCAAATTCTTTCCTTCAAATCAAGCTTGAGAAGAAATGAGAAGCTTCAACTTGTTCATACAGATGTCTGTGGTCCCATGAAGAGTAATCAGTTAGTGGAAACAGTATTTTATTCTCTTCATTGATGATTATTCAAGATTCTGTTGGATTTATTTCTTAAAACACAAGTCTGAAGTTCCACAAGTGTTTATGAAGTTTAAAGCTCATGTAGAAACTGAGACAGGTTGCAAGTTGAAGACCATCAGGTCAGATAGTGGGGTGAATATATTTTCACCAATTCCAGCGATTTGTGAAGAAGCGGCATTAAACACCAACTAACCAATGTGTACACACCTCAAAAAATGGGGTAAGTGAAAGAAAAATCAAGCATCATGGTGTCTCGCTGCTCAAAAGAAAATGCCAAAGTTCATGTGGGCGAAGTCCAACACAAGCTAGCCTATCTTCAAAATAGACTACCAACAAAGGCCCCGACTCGAATGACACCTTTTGAAGCTTGGTATGGCTTCAAACCCTCTCTTACTCATCTAAAACTCTTTGGATGTCTATGTTATGTGTAGATTCCATCTGTAAAGAGGGATAAACTTTCAAGGAGAGCTACTCCAGATGTTTTAGTAGGATATAGCTCAGTTAAAAAGGGCTATAGGATCATTGATCCAACAACAAAGAAGGTTCAAGTCAGTAGGGATGTTGTCTTTGATGAAAATGCCTACTGAAACTGGGACAACAATCAACCAATGGAGACTTCAAGAACTTGAAGTGGGGCAAATAGAACCCGAGCAAACCGGTCAAGAAATGGATGTTGATGATGTTCCTGTTAGAGGACCGAGCCATTAATGAGATGTTTATGAAAGAGTGATGTTGCCATCATGGAACCTACAAGTTTCAAGAAGTCAAGCTCACAAAGGTTGGAAGGTCGCAATGATAGAAGAAATGAAGATGATTGAAAAGAACCAAACCGGATTTGGTTGATAGGCCACAAGACAGGAAGGTCATAGGTGTTAAATGGGTTTATCGTGCTAAGAAGAATGCGATGGGAGCTTAAATAAGTTGAAAGCCGTGTTGGTTGTCAAAGGCTTTAGCCGTAAATATGGTCCTGACTACTTGGAAACCTTTGCTCCAAAGAGCTGTGCTCGACACCATCGAATGTTGATTGCTTTAGAGAAGACAAAGGCAATGGACCATTCATCAACTCGATGTCAAGTCTGCTTTTTAAATGGCCACCTTGAAGAGGAAATATACATTGACCAAACCTCAAGGCTTTGAAGTACCGCAAAGAACATATGGTCTACAAGTTAAAGAAGGCGCTATACTGGTCAAGCAAGCACCCGAGCTTGGTATGCTCGAATCGATAACTATCTCATCAGTTTGGGATTTCAAAGGAGCATCAGTGAGCCCACACTGTATGTTAAGAAAAATGAAGCTGAAACTCAGCTTATTGTGTCTCTCTATGTCGATGACTTGCTGGTTATAGGAGGAGACAACATTGTCTTGAAGGACTTCAAGAGCAAAATGAAGAAGATGTTCGAAATGTCAGACCTCGGGCATATGACTTACTTCCTTGAATGGAAGTGATACAAGCTAAAGGAGAAATTTTCCTAAGCCAACAAGCATTTGCCAAGAAAATTTTGAACAAGTTTTCCATGGAAAACAAAGAACCAATGAACACACCTATGGTCTTTGAGTTAAAGTTGACAAGCCAAGGTAATTTTGATGCAATCGATGAGTCCATCTACGAAGCTTAGTGGGATGCCTTCTTTATTTAATTGACTACAAGACCGGATATAATGTTTCTTTGTGAGCATGCTATCCAGATTCATGCATTGTTGCAACATGCAAAGACTTTCAAGCAAAGAAAAGGGTGCTTAGGTACATTAAAGGTACCTTAAGCTTTGGATTGAAGTTCAAGAAGGTCCATGAGTTAAAATGATAGGTATACTGATAGTGATTAAGGTGATCGAGGATGATTTGAAAAGCACTTGTGCTATTGTTTCTCTCTTGGTTCAAAGAATGTTCACCGGTGTTCAAAAAGCAAAACACTGGTGGCCCAATCAATGCAGGTTTAATATGTAGCTACTGCAATTACTGTGAATTAAGCTATATGGCTTAGGAAACTACTTGTCGACCTAAACTTACAAAGAAGAGGGAGCAACAGAGATACTTTGTGACAACAAATCGGTACTGTTGCAATTGCAAAAACCCCGTGTTTCACTAGTCGAACCAAACACTTTAACATAAAGCTTCATGTGGTGAGAGAGATGGAACAGTGGTGAAATTAAACTGGTTTATTGCAATTCGTAAAATCAACTTGCGATATTTTACTAAAGCCCTCAAAACAACAAGGTTCATGGAATTAAGAAAGAAACTAGGTGTATCTTGCAAAGAGTTCAAGGAGGAGTGTTGAATTATGAACTCCATGCAACATCCATATGCCACACAACCTTTGATGCTATGTCGCCACTATTAGTTTATGCAAACCAAGTTCTTTAACTTGTCGCTTTGAATCCAATGTCAATGTAACTTAGTTTGGTTTATTTTGAACAATGTTAGGTTGATATTTCATGTCATTTTGATGGTGACTAGGCTGATCAAATCAGCAAGATTAAGCTTGCAAGTTTTGTTTTTCAAGTTTCCATAAGTTTAGGTGGGATTAGGTATGTTTAGGTAATGACTTGTTGTAATTCACATTGACCATGACTTATATATATAATGGCAATGTATCTTTGATATTTTGAGTAATGAAAAAGACTTGGATGCAATCTTATTTTTAACACTTAAGCTCCATTTTTCCTTAGCTTTCTTTTCTCTCAAAAAAAATTCTGTCAACTTTCTTTCCTTCTTCAACCTTTTGTCATTTTTTTTTCTACCTCAAGCCTCACTTGCTGTTAGCTGCTAGAAACTCCAACAAAATCAAAATGGCAACCACATTCAAATATTAAGGTCCGATAATGGCAATGAGTATACATCAAAAAATTTCAATGCATTTTATGAAGAAATTGGCATTGAGCATCAGTTAACAGCTCCCTATACTCCGTAACAGAATGGAGTTAATGAGAGGCTAAACAAATACATCTTAAACATGACCAGATGTGTGTTGCATGAGAAAATTTTACCCAAAAAGTTTTGGGCAGAAGCAGCTCATACCGCGATTTTCCTACAGAATAGACTGCCCACAAAAGTGTTCAAGGATCAAACACCCTATGAGGCTTGGTATGGTCATAAACCATCTTTAAATTTTCTCAAAATAATTTTTGTTTATGCTTCACTCACATTCCACAGATCAAGAGAGAGACAAGTTAGACAAAAATGCACTTCTAGGAGTCTTTATTGGCTATAGCACTATTGCAAAAGCTTATAAAAATTTTCCATCGCAGTCTAGGAAAATTGTTATAAGAAGAGATGTTCATTTCATGAAAAATGAAGAGCGGAACTAGAATGAGAAAAGTGGCCAAAGCACAGCAGATCTGAAGTTTAAATTTCCTATTTCAACCATAGATAAAGATGAAAATTGGCTGAATGAGTTGGTGGATGATGCTCCAAAAAGAGGTCCTAGATTACTCACTGACATTTATGCAAGATGTAATATAGCTGTATAGGAACCTGCAGATTTTTCCACGAAAATGAAGGACATAAAATGGGTGGTTGCAATTAATGAGGAGTTGTCCATGATTGAGAAAAACAAAACATGGGAGTTGGTTGATCGACCCCATGATAGGAAGGTGATTGGATTAGAGTCAAGTGGGTGTACAGAACCAAGGTTAATGATGATGGCTCAATCAACAAGCACATAGCAAGACATGTGGTCAAAGGCTATGCATAAGTTTTTGGGTGGACTATTCAGACACCTTTACACCAGTTGCTCGTTTGGATACCATAAGACTTTTACTTGCTATAGCTACTCAAATGAATTGGAAAGTGTATCAGCTTGATGTAAAATCAGCTTTTTTAAATGTCATTTTGCAGGAAGAAATTTAAGCATGAAGGTTTTGTGAAGAAAGGAGAGGAAGACAAGGTGTTTCTTCTCAAGAAGGCTTTTTAGGGTTGAAACAAGTTCCAAGAGCTTGGTATAGTAAGATAGATGATCATTTGCTGAGCTTGGGTTTTGAAAAAAAAATTTCGAGACCACCCTTTATGTCGAATGTCAGAATAATGATATTTTAATAGTCTCTCTTTATGTTGATGATCTCTTGCTAATGGGAAATGATGCATGGTTGCTTGAGGAATTCAAGCAGGAGACGATGAATGTTTTTGAGATGATAGATCTCAGATTGATGTTCTTTTTTCCTGGAATGGAATTTAAACAAGCTGAGTATGAAGTATTCATCTGCTAGAAGAAGTATGCTAAGGAAATCTTGAAGAAATTCAAACTTGAAGAATGTAAGGAAGTAGGCACACCTATGAATCAAAAGGAGAAGTTGTGTAAAGAAGATGGATCTGATAAAGTTGATGAGGGATATTTTAGAAGTTTGATTGGTTGCTTATTGTATCTTACAGCAACACGTCCTGATATTTTAAATGTTGTAAGTATTTTGTCATGATTTATGGATTGTGCCAGTGAATTGCATCTCAGGGCTGCCAAGAGAGTAGTTCATTATATCAAAGGCACGAGTAATTTTGATGTTAAATTCACAAGAAGCAAGGAGTTCAAGCTTGTTGGCTTCTCTGATAGTGATTGGGAAGGTTCCATTCATGACATGACGAGCACATCAGGATATTATTTTACTTTTGGATCTGGTATCTTCTCATGGAGCTCGAAAAAGCAAGAAACTGTGGCTCAATCCACTACTGAAGCAAATTTGTTGCTGCAGCAGTCGCTGTTAATCAAGCCTTGTGGTTGAGAAAATTATTAAGTGATCTTAATCTTGAACAGAAGGAAAGCACAAAGATTTTCTTTGATAATCAAGCTGCCATTGCAATTTCTCATAATCCAGTATTTCATGGGAAGACTAAGCATTTCAACATTAAACTTTTCTTTTTGAGGGAAGTGCAAAAGAAGGTTACGTTATACTAGTTTATTGCAAAACAGAGGAGTAGGTTGCAGATATCTTCACCAAGCCGCTCCCAGTAAGCAAATTTAAAGTTTTGAGAACAACACTTGGTGTTTGCAGCAACTGAAGCAATGAGGAGTGTTGAAAATTTGCTTCAATTATAATAATCTAGCTAATTTTAGATATAATCATAACTTTTTGATTTGTTTCAGATTTTTTAGAGATTATGTTAGTAGCCTATTTTTAGTTAGTAGTTGTTAACTTGTTTACTATATAAACACTAGTTTCAGTTCAATAAAAAGTACTTTTTCCATTTCAATTACTTGACTTATTGTTTTCTCTTTTCACTAAGTTCTTCTTAATTCAGTTTTCTTCATCATTTTAGTTTTCTTTTGTAATAAAATACCAACAAGAATTATATCCTAATAAGTTGAATGATTGAAATATTAGATAATTGCAATATCTAAGTATAAATAGAATTTAAATATTAATTAAGTAAAAATAAACTTAAATAAATATAATATATAACAAATTGAGCATTTAAATTATTTTGTTTTTCCTAAATTTTTCCAAATTATTTCGAATTTAAAAAGTAAGCTTCATCTCCATATAGTTTACCTAAATACCCCGCCCCCTCTCATATTTCCAGCTGGCCATGGAAACCACATCATGTCTATCTACTTGTGGGTTTTTTGTGGGTTTTTTTGTGTTTTCTTTGTTGGTTGAAGGGGTTTGGTTAGCTAGATCATAACCCTGGTCTAATGATTTACTTTTTTTAGCTCACGTGCCTAATGAAATCTCGAATGATTATTGATTAGTATATAAGAACTTACCCACTTAAATATGACAACCCTTTATTCAAATATATCTATCAATATGAAAATCTTGCTTCTTACTTCTTATCATTGGAAATTGTCCAATAAGTACTCCATAAATCTAAGAAATACCTCCGATGATTTGTTATTAAATTATTATCATATGCACAAATTCAATTATATTTTTTAAGTTTAGGGTGCGATTGTTTGCCTGTAATTCATTTTTCGAAAATTGTTTTCCCAGTTTTCCAGTGTTTGTTTGTTGGAAAACATTTTTCATTTGAAAAATGAATTCTAAAACACAGGTAAAAAGGCTTACAATTTAGGAAAATGTCTTACCGTTTCAATTTCTGTAAGACATTTTCCTCAGGCAGATCCCCTTTTTCCGTCCTTTCTTTTTCCTTCCTCCATTCTTTCTTAGCTAATTTATTTCTCTCTTTCTCAGAAAATTTCATGTTCCTCTTCGGCTAAAAGCGTTAGAGATTCTACTGCAAGACTGGTAATCTTCCTTTCTGTTGAATTATTTTTCATTTTTCATTTTTCATTTTTGGCTCTTCCTGTTCCTTTTTGTTGAAACGAAAAACCAGTAAATTTGCACTCCAATCTTTTATTTTTTTCGTTTTAATTCGTGTTTCGAATGATCTAATTTTGCATCCTATCTTGTTATTCCTTGATCGGGTTCTCGATTAAACTGTGAAAGGCTTTTTTTGGGTGGGGGAGGTTTTGAGCTTGATATTTTTTGTTGTATTTGAAGTTAATTTTATTTGTTAATTTTGTACTGGAAATTTAGTAATTGAAGAGTTTATACTGTGAAATGTGAAGCTAAAGTACTTAAATCTCAACTGCTACGCATCGGGTTAATCTTGCTTGGCGAGGGGGGGATGCTGGAAAATATAATGGCGGATACTTTGTGGGCATTTTGGGGTTTCATGTTGGCAGTGCTTTGTTTATGGATATTTTGATCTTGTTCTAGTCTTAAAGAGAGTAGTATGATTGACCCAAATAAGCAAACATATGGAAAATAGCATTAAGGTTTTTCAAATTGATATGGAGTTACAATTTTCTGAATTTGGTTTAAGGACTGGTGAATGAGGAATAAGATGTTGCAAGGAATGTTGAGTTAGCTTAAGATATGGTGCCATATAATGCTGTCAAAAGTGGGTTGTTAGGGAGAGTTTGCATTTGAATGGAAGTGGTTTAGGCTATTTTAGTTGTTTAAATCATGTAGGGTTTTTTTGTGAACCAATCTAGCTATAGTGTCCAGTGAGTTCAATTGAAGTTCTTATAATATGAAATGTGAAGTTATATTTGCAACTTAATTTTCTAATGCTTCCACATTGGCCAAGGAGTTATTGAGTGGCCAAAAACTAGTGGTGGTGAGATGTGAAGAGATTTGCATGTCGGGTGGATTAGTAGTATGAACACTAAGCCTTCTTATAATCCCATCCACTTTCGTGCTCCTGCTAAGATCTCCAGCGTACCATTCGTGGGTGTGTTTTTCTTTTCGATGTTTATTTAAGTGTGTTTTTGAAGTTTCTTAAAATTCTTTATTTGGTGCTGTGAATGAAAATGATGGAATTTTCTGGGTTTTTTATGCTTGTTAATTTGGGAAGTGTTTATTATGAAATTTTATCCCAAGGATTTTTAACTTTTTATTTGAAGTTCTATTCTATGATTTGGGTATTGGAATATATTGTGAGGAACCAAAAGAATCTGTGAGTTTTGTTATGTTTGATATCAAAATTGATGATTGGTAGAGTTTAGTATTGATTTTTTATTCTTATTAGAGATCTGTGAGTTTGTTATGCTTGGTTATTGGGAAAATGTAGTGAAGAAATAAATGAGAGTAGTATGGGTGTGCTTGAGGTGTCATTATTGCTGAATTTAGAGAAAACTATTAGCTGAGAAGGTTATGAATCTTATGGTGCAAAGGCAATGTATTTGGCTTCAGGATATATAAAGTATATAACTCAGCTTTCACTTTTACTTTCCTTATGGTAATTGATATATGCTGTGTTTGCAAGATGGTTCCTCACAAGATCAAGCGTGGAGTAGCTGCTCTTGCTCGCTTGAAGGCTTATGAGAGGATTCCAGTAATTTTATGAGTTAATTTTTTTTCATAGAAAATATAAAAATACAAAAGTACAGTCTCAGTAATATAAATATTTGTTCTTTTTAAATATTGGTTAATATGTGTTTTTTAACAATGATTTTAATGGTGTGCTTGATTTGATCAACAAGTGAAAGGATAAAAGATGAGAGTAAAAATGAAAAAATAAAATAAAATGGAAGTTATTTGATAGATTAAAGCAGGAGTAAAGTATGGTTCCAAAAGCTTTTAAACCTTTTACTTGATTTGAATTAAAATTTAATTTGCTATAATTTTGTAAAAAATAAAACAATTCATTATAATTGAATATAATGATAGCACATATTACATAATACGAGATTAAATCTTAAAAAAATAAAGCTGTTTGCTAATTGTTGGCTTCTCAGTTTAACTACTTACACATACTAATACTACAAAATCATTTTATGTATTAGTATTAATCTCGACCGATTTTTACATGGAATTTAATATTGGTTTTCTTCCAAGATTGAGGATTAAGTTTCTTTAGGCCAACCATTAAAAAAAAAACAAAAAACAATCAGAAAGAGGATATGAAGACAGATTTGAAAATCTAGAAAAATTAATAATTCAAACAGCACCTAAGGAAATACTTTCTGTAATAGGCCAATTTAGCCCGGATCCATACAAAAAAATAATAAAACCAAAATAATAAAAAAATTCCAAGCCCGATCCAAAATATATCGTTTGGCCCATCGAAATGACCCATTACTTGAAAAGATTGAAGGTTCATCTACAAGCTTGACGTATATGGAAACACAATCTTCAAAGATATGCAATCTTAGATATGATATGCAATCTTAGATTTGATATGCAAATCTTAGATATGATATGCAATCCGCATACTTAGAAGATATGATATGCAATATTAGATATGATATGCAAATCTTAGATATGATATGCAATTCTAGAAGATATGGTATGCAATCTTAGAAGATATGATTTTGTAATCTTAGAGATTTAATTTATAGATACCTTTTAATCTTAACCGTTGATGTAATTGATCTGTACCGTTGGATTTGTGGAGTCTCAACTATAAATAGAGGCCTCTCCCTTCATTGTAAAGTACTTGAGTTTTGAGTAATAAAAATTCTTGAGAGCATTCACTCAAATTTCTCTCTCTTTTGCGTTCTTATTTTCTGTGGCTTGTTCTTATTTTGTTCTTCGCTCATCTTCGTTTCTTTTTGAGTTGCTTCCGTTCGAGTTAGATTTTGGTAGAGGAATTTAGTTAAATCCTCATATTGCGGGAGTTAGGTTTACTTATGCGTTTTTTAACTTTTTTTTATTTATCCATTTAATTGCTTAATCATTATTTATTCATTTATTTTAATTATTTTATTTTTTTCTTTTTGTTTTTCCTATTTACGTTAAATTATTTTATCACATATTATTGTTTATATTGGTATATTATTATGTATTATATATTATTTTTAAAATGTGTATATTATATAATATTTAAATTGTTTTACCATTAACACAAATTACTTTTATATTATCTATTTTAAATATGTATATTATTCTTTTATGTGTATAATAGACTATTATATATATGCTTTCCTTTATATTTTTTTATAGTTAAAGTTTTTATATATTCTATTTATTTTTTTAAAATGTATTATTTATTTTATCATGTACATATATTATTCATCTTAGTTTTTTAGCCATAACATTTTTATACTTTTTTCATTTTTCTAAAAATTTTTATAATTTTCATTAATTGTTTTGAGTATATTATTTACCTTATATTATTATTTTTTACATGACTTTAATCTTGTGAATAAATCTTTTTTTCCTTAATTTTTCATAGATTCTTTTAAAATTACTATTATCTACTTTATATTTTTTTGATTGTCCATTTTTTAAAAATTTGAATCTATTATCTTTGTTTACCTTAACATTATTATTGCTTATTATTCTTTTACTTAATTGTTTATGTTAGTGCTAATTGTTAATATGATCGTAACTTTAATAAATTGCATTTTTTCTAATAACTTAATGTTACTTTTTTCAAATCTTTGTTTAAAATATCTATCTCCTTTAATTACCACTTTTTATCCAAAAGTTCTTCTTAAATAAGGCAATACTTTGTGTTTAGAAATTTGGGAAATAGTGCCCTAACGAGCTGGGTTTCGATTTTCAGTTTGACTAAATAACAAAATATCCTTTTAATGAATTTTGTAAATCATGAGATGATTTTGGTTACGAGGTTTAAAACATCATGTCCTAACGTGCTGGATGTGATGTTTGTATTCTTTCGGAACAAAGAAACTCAAGTTCCAACTCAAATTGTTTAAGTTTTTAAAGAAACCATTTTTCACATCTTTTCGAATTTTTGACATTAGGACAATAACTAATAAATCCGGTACTAATTTTGGGCATTACGAAGGTGCTAATCCTTCCTCGTATGTAACCGACTCCCGAACCAATTTTCTTGAATTTCGTAGGCCAAAATCAATGTTTTGAAACGTTTTATAAGGTGATCCGATCACACCTAAGCAAAAAGGGATTGGTGGCGACTCCCATTCTTTGTTTTTTTTTTTAAATAGTTGACCCTGTTTTTCAAAATAAAAAAAATGGTTTCGACAGCTTAGCGACTCCACTAGGGACATAAGAGAGTCAAGCCATAAAATTGAATATTTTCTTTCCATTGTCGGAAATTTGAAAATTTGATTTAAAAATTACAATCCTTTTGTTGCATTTGTTTGTGTCATTGCATATGATTGTTATTTCCTTGCGTACATTGCATTGCATGATCGTTGTGGTCGCACCTTTAAGTGGGACTGATAAACTATGTCTTCACGAGCTTTTCACCTCCGCATGGGCTAGTGGATTGCTTCCGGGATACATCTGTACTTATGTCTTCGTGAGGTTTTCACTTCCGCATGGCCATAGGGAAATGTATTCCCCTGAACTGAACTCGGTCTGTATGAGCCTATAATGGGTGGGGATCGAGGAATCTTCTGGTTTGGGTACGTCAACTTTAGAACTAAACCGCATATAGAGAGACCTATGAGCCTAACCTAGGTAGAACCTTGCCAAACCCCAGTAGTCACCCAAATAGGTGTTCTATGTTGTTTATTTCTCCTGTGCTAACGTATTTTGTTTTGTTTTGGTTGCATTGCATTCTCATCATTGAAAGGAGGTGTTGATTCAAATTTGATTTCTAAATAGAAGAGCTTGCCATGGGAAAATGGGTTTCTTGATAAAGTGGATTATAATACGGTCGTTGGAATATGATCCAAGCAAACATAACGAGAGAAGACTAATAATTTTCAAAGGAATACAAGACTTTGTTTTATGGCCCAAGGATTCAAGCTGGCAAGGATTTCTCGAGAGCCATCACATCTCGATTTTCTAACAAGCATTGCGAGGATAAGTGAGTAATGAGTTGTGGCCCAAGCAAAAAGGAGCTAGTCGAGGCATCTATTAGAATTTTGCAAGATTTGACCTTTGCGAAGAAGGGGATTGATATTTTTTTCTTGGAATATGAGGGCAAGGCCGCATATGTAATTCGTTTTATGTAAAGAAATTTGCTTTCTAGAAAAGTTGTTCTAATGGAAATGAATTCAAAATCAACGCCTCTCTTTCTTTTGCATTCATTCCATGCATTTGCATTGCATTGCATCATTTGCATTAGACTTTTACAAAAGGACCTTAATTAGGTAAAATTATTTTAGTTAACCTAAAAAACATGGAACAAAGGTTGGAGAGATTAGAGCCAAGGCAAATATAGATGCAAGAGCAATTGACCAAAATTCAACAAGATATGCGGGATCAAATGTTAGAATTCCAAAAGAATGTGATTGGCCAGTTAAGTCAGTTACTAGCCGAAGGACTTGAAGAGAGGAAAGGTCCAGTAGTCAACAGTGTGGATGATAATGAAGACCTCATTTATAACCCAAGTTTTATTCTAATAAGCGTCCAGACTCAACCAGACGCACATCCGAAAGAGGTGCCATTACTATCAAACCCCAACAGCATCAGGCCGATATATCGGCACAAATAAACTACTCTATAGGCTCAAGTCCCAATCTAGGGGGCAATCCAACCAATCTGTCATTGATTTGGCTAGTATAGAAGAAACAAGAAAGGCTAGTGTGGAGATCCCGAAACAATATGAAGACCGTTACAAAAGGAAAAAGTGAGACTGGAGCTCCCAAGTTAATACTTTAAGGGCCCCGAAGAAAAAAGAAAATGAGGCGAATAACACGAGTATGTATAGCAAGGGTTATTCAAAACCGAATACCATAGGCCAGTCAACTACTAGCCATCAGGTCTCATCAAGGCAAAAACCCAATCCAAGATCGAACTCAAAAAATCCCAATTCGTGCCCATCCCAATCACGTATAGGGAGCTGTACCAAATTTTGTTTGATGCACATGTAGTATCCCCTTTCTACCTAAAACTTATACAACCTTCATACCCTAAATGGTATGACATGAACGCCCAATGCGAATACCATGTGGGAATCACATGACACTCGATCGAGAACTGCACCACTTTCAAAAAGATTATCGAAAGACTTGTCAAAATGGGTATTGTCAAATTCGATGATCCCTCTGGGGCAGAAATTCTATCACCCAACCATCTAGATAAAGGGGTAAATATTATGAGATCTATGAGATCCAAGAATGCATCGAGTTCAGGGCTTTAGTGTAAGACCTGATATTAGGAAATCTGAATATTAACGTCATATCTGAAGAAAGAACTGGATTTTTCCAACCATCTGCCCTTACATACTTGGGAGTATTTCGAACAATGGGACTGTGAAAGAGATCTTTATATTTTTTAGAGCTAATTTAGAGTAATATTCAAAATACGCTTGTTGCCTTAAGACTAGAGGCAATAAGAATCCTTTTGTGAAATAGCCTCGTGTCCAAAATTTTTATTTCAATAAAATGCATCTTTTTGAACAAATATTCTTTTATTCTTTCCATGTATAGATTCTTTTATTTTTTGACCTTCTTTCAAATATTCTTTTATTATTCATTCATATCACAAAAATAATCATTCTTTGAATCATTTATTCGTTGGAATCTTCCTTCGAACCTACAATAGGTCTCTAGATATCAACGATGTGAGCAACGCTGCTACTAACTCAAAGTCTCATTTCGAGTAAGATATGTGTCTAGGGGATCTAAGGATTTTGAAGATGAAAGAGATTGTGACCTATCTTCTTATTTGCTAAGTGTCAAAACCATTTTTTATTTTAAGTTTGAAAAATGGCGATCGACTTTAAAAATAAGGAGTCACCACCAATCTTTTTTTTGTTTAGGTGTGATCGGATCATCTATAAAAATATTTTGGTCTACAAAATTAGAGAAAACGGGTTCGAGAGTCGGCTACGTGCGAGGAAGGATTAGCACCCTCGCAATGCCCAAAATTGGTACCAAATTGATTAATTAATGTACTTTTGTTGAAAACTTGAAAATATTCAAAGTATAAATTTTTTAAAGAGGGGTAATTAACCTTGAATTGAATCTCAAGATTAACTCATTTCGAAGGAATAAAAATATCATACTTAGTACGTTAGGATATAACACATTATACTTCAACACCGAGATCATCTTTGATCTTCAAAACATGCAATTAAGAAGGGTATTTGGCTATTTGGTTGGACAAAAAATTGACACCCAGTACGTTAGGGCATAAATTTTTGACCTTCCAAACGCACAAATATTGCCTTATTTTTGGGAAAAAAGTTTTTAAATACATACTCTTAAACTCGGCTTAAAATGCGCTTTAAATGAAACGGAACATTTAGTAGGGACGCAAATATATTAGAATTCAAGGTGTAATACAATGATAAGATGCATAAACATTAATCAAGAGATACACAAATTAACTATCATATTAACAATAGGCTATAAACTATAATTCTTTTTAAAGAAATTTAATATCTGTTGAATTGAAATCTTAAGATTAGCTCGTTTCAAATGAATAAAAATATCATACCCAGTATGTTAGGATATAATACGCTTATACCTCGACACTAAGATTATCTTTGATCTTCAAACCTTGCAATTAAGAAGGGTATTTGGCTATTTGGTTGGACGGGAAATTGACACCCAGTACGTTAGGGCATAATTTTTCAACCTTCCAAACGCACAAATATTGCCTTATCTTTAAAAAATTATATTAATATTATAAACTATTAAAGAAATATTTAGTATAGGATTTAGAAGTAAATATTTTTTACAATAAATATATAAATATATAGATGGAAAATAAAACAAATTATAACCTTATAGAATAAATTTCAAAATAATTTGATTAGGATAATCTAAATAATGAATAAATTTATGATTTAAAAATACATGAATTATAAATAGGATTAATAATTTATTGGAGTGAAAATCAAAATTAGATGAATTACGTAAATAAACCTAATTATCTAAATGAAATCATAGGTCATACTGCATTTCACACAAAGAATGAAGGATTAAACTGGCAAATATCGCAACACATGAGCAGGACTAAATTAAAGCAACGCATAAATTACAAAGATCAATTGAGAAATAAATAAAATGTATAATAAGTTTAATTGAAAAACAGTACGCCAAAGAAGGACTAGAAGCACAAAATTCCATTCACAAAAAGAAACGTGGATTCTATGTCTAATTGAATCGGATCGGGTCAGGTAAAGTCGCACGGCGTCGTTTAAAGCCATTGTGATGAGCCGAACGACGCCGTTTTCTTGCTGAACTAAATCGAGTTTTTAAAAAACAAATCACACATCCCCTTAAACAAAACCCTAACCTCTCTTCATTTTTATCTCTAGCCGCAACCCCAAATCCTTTTCCGTTCACCACTAAATCGCCATACGCAAACGCATTTAGAAATGATTCACGAAAATTCAATTCGATCGATCACCTCTTTGTCCAAATTTCACTTGCACGGAGGAACGAAAGCAGGATCTTTATAAGGTAACCTCTTCTTCTCCTTACTCCTCTTTTATTTACAAATAAATACCAACAAAAGAAGACAAAGAAAAAAAAAACAAAAAATCACCTCTCAAAACTGGATTTAATTGCTTTTTCTTTGTATTCAATATGTGAGTATTCGTGTATATCAGAAAAATCAGATCCCCTTTACAGTACAATATTTGGCCTTTTATAGCCAAAAAATGAAATGAAATACATGTTCTTTTTAAAAATTCTTCTACTGCCTTCTACAATATTCTGCTTGCTTTTTGTTATTCTTTTTCTTCTCGCAGGTTCGACGTCATGCAAAGGCGGATGTGGCAATGATGCGCTGGAGGCCATTCATGGATGAGTTGTTGTTGAAGGGTGTGCATGGTTGGCGTAGTGCGCATGTGAGGCACGCGTGGGGAATGCTGTTAAGGCCTGCAGCGCTAGAATGCCCTAGAGCCTTCTAGGGTTTTTTGAAATTATTAGAAAATTGGGCCATTCGGGCCTATCCATTATCGGGCTGATTTGGGTCTTTAGCATTTGGGTTTGTTTATTAGGCTAGTTTGGGGTTCAAATTTGGGCCACTGTAGTTGGGTAGTTTAAGTTATTGAGCCTGTTATTTGTAATGGACATTCTTATTAGACATTTAACTATTTTGGTTTTATTATAATTTAATTTATTTTTTGTTCTTTAAAGAAAATGGGCCCGGGTGAAATGAGCCTATTATAGCTGCCCCTCTTTGCTCATTGTCATGTAACGAGAATAGAGTAAAGACTTCAAAAAGGACCACTTTTGCCCGGTCTTCAAATCTTGGACTTCTTTCAGTGCCTTTCGTCTTTGAGTAGCCTCATTCCATCCCATTGCATCTTAAAGGGTATAAGAACTAGAGCTTCGTTCCAATTCAAGGGATTAAACTTGTAACTTCAATCTGCTCCGTCGCAACTTCGGGGAGATAAGACTTGCTATTTTCAATCTACTTCGTTGCAACTTCAGGAAAATGAGACTTTCTATGGTAACCACAATCTGACCTACTGCAACTTCAGAGGTATAGGATTCTTAGAGAAAATTCAGTTATTTTAATCATTCACGCGACTTGAGAGAGATAGGATTAACTGCTTCTTTCTTGGCAACTTCGGAATAATACTCCATTGCGAACCGAACCGGATCTGGTAGTTCCTAAAGACCTTCAAAGAATTTTTTTAGAGAAAATTCAGTAAAATTTTGGAAAACATTTATTTTGAGTTGGGCTTAGATTGGAAACCCATTTAATTAATCTTGTAAATCCAATTTTAAAGATGACAAAATAATTTTAGGGTTTTAAAGAAAATAACATTTAACCTTTAGGCATAATAGTTCAGTAACATAATAGTAAAAAGGTAAAGCAAAGTAAAGAAAATCCATTGGGCCTTTGGCCTTATTACATCAAGTAAAACCGAAATAAAATTAAAGGTACTAAATAAAATAAAATCTTGAATGTAGCATGGCCACCTCAATCTGGCCCGGTCAACCGCTCATCACTGAAAATAATTCCCTAACAGGGTGAGTCAACAGACTCAATGTGCACCTGATGCTAACATTCAACAAAATCGTGCATACATGTTCAAATCACCGTGGGACTACTAAGTCAACCCTCCATCCACTACACACCATCGAAGCGGTCATTGCGATCGACGTGTTTCATCGCCCATATAATTTGTGTTATTGGACACCATATTCAAATAATGTAACCGAAGTTACCAAATTTCGTTGGTGAGACTGAAGTCAACACCTTCTAACGTTGGTGAGACCGAAGTCAACACCTTCTTCCCCTTTCACATAAATCCCGAATGCCCCAAAAATATATATATCATGCATAGCATACTTAATTTCATAATCATATACATATATTCACATGTTATAAAATAACATATTTCATAATCCTATCAGAAGTAGGAAACGTACCTGAGTACTTTTGTACCACATTAGGGTACTTAGCCATATTCATATTCTTACGTATAATCACATATTAAAATAATTTCCGTATGAAATATCGAAAGTTAGTGTGCGTACACACCTGATTTGCTTAAAAGGTTCCTTGAGATCTCGAAAATCCCGATCTATCTTTAGATCTGTTAACTCCTATATTCGGCCATCATATAAGACACATTAATAAACCTATTTGGCTAATATCAAAACCAAATCCTAGTAGGATTTGTAAAAAGGCTTACCTTGAGGCCGATTGGTGTTTATTCAAATCCCGGGAACTTGGTTTTTCCTTTACCTGATATTCAGCCAACCTTGAATCTCACTATGGGTTAGTTTTCGGCTTTTTAACAATTAACGAACTGATCTAGATAATCACACAAACATTGGCTGAATGCTTTTAGATGCTTGCCTTATGAACTTTAAATCCCGAAAACTTCACCTTCCTCTTTCTTGGAATCGGCCAAATCCTAATTCCCTGAATCCATTAGTTTTTGATTAACTTGATTTAAATACCTAAGATTTGGCCTTGGCCGAATGTATGTATTCACTTACCTTGGATCCTTGATTCCTATATTCAGAAAAGTGTAGAAACCTAAGAAACCCCTTGTAGATTCGGCCATGAACAAGATTTGGGATTAGTACTTTTACTTTCGGCATTTAGAAAAGAAAAGAGAGGAAATTGAATGGCTTAACCTTACCTTGATGCCTTTAATCGATTGCTTCTTTACTTAGAATCACTAAAGGTTCGGTTACGAGAGTAGAAACAGAGAGAAATTGAAGAAGAGAGGATGGTTTCTTGCTTAAGGAAAATTCATGAGAGAGGGGAGAGAGTTAGCAAAATTTGGCAAGGCTAGAAGAGATGAGAGAATAGTCTCAATTTTCCTCTTTTAACTGAATTTGCTAGACCAAGAGTCCATAACTTGGCCACTAATCCCCACAAGTGATAATTTTATCTCCTTTAATTATCACCTAATTAAATTAAAAGTATTTAATCCATCCTTTAACTCCTCATTTATCTTATTAAAAGGAAATCCTTTATTTATCACTTATTTTATCATATTTTATGGAATTAAAACTCCTCTAATTCTAGAAGCTTGTACCGTCAACCTCTTAGCCTTGGAAGCAAAATAAAACCTTCATTATTTGCTTTCCAAGTGACTCGAACTCAGTGCCATTTCCATAAGCCTTAAGTGACACCTTCAGCCACTTTTCCAAGCCCGATGTGTGTCAAATTTCACCAACTTTTTCTTTTAAGGCCCTCTTGCCCTTATTTCCTATTTTGGACTTTAAAATTTGGCCTTATTTCTAAGTTTCCTAAAATTTTCGATCGGACTTGCCATTTTCTTACATCTTCAAGTTTCCAAAATGTTAGGCCCTTTTTAGGATGTTACTGATTCTACCCCTTAAAATAATTTCGTCCTCGAAATTACTTACTATCGTTCATCCGCATATCTAACTCACCACACTACGCTATTGTTTGCAAGACTCGATCTTAAAGAACTATCATACTTTCTAGACACATTCTCTAAGTTCACAATCAAGGTTCCATACACTTCATTAGCAACATAAGATCGAACTAATCTTATAGCGAGTAAAGTAATAAAGTATAATCCATAAATAAGAAACTTACTCGTTGTCTCGTCTGGCGCGCCACTATCCTCGCATGACGTACCGATCGCATAAACTAACCTCTACCGCCTTTGCCTTCAACCTTCAACACCTCCGCTTGGTGCTCCACGACCTTGGCGGAACCATTACCTCTATTATTGAACCTCGACCTCGTTGAGGTCATTGTCCTCCCTACCACTGATTAACATTACGAGTTGTTGGTGTTTGTCATCCGATATTTTTGGACAGATCCTTGAACATATGGTCCTTGGACCCACACTTAAGACATGCTCTGTCTTTCTCCAACACTCACCAATGCTTCTTTCCACAATGCTCACAAGGACGACATCGCCCTCTGGTACTAACTTGTCGATCCTTGACCCATCGGTTCTAGGCCTCTTATTCCCGATGATCCGCATAATCCAAAACCTCTTTCCGTCCTATTTCGATCGGTGTTACGCTTGATAGAATCCTTAATTCCCTCGGCCACTTTGGCCTTTTCCACCAGCGGAGAATTCTCGCTCCCGATGCGGTGCTATCAACGATCAGATCGTCCTCACCGTCATCCTCAAAAGCGGACACGGCGTTCATGCTCGATTGCCACTACCCCTCGAGCATAGCGGCTCAACCTCGAAATTCGCCTCATATTCCGCTACTGACTTGTTCCCTTGAACCAGCCCTTAAAAGCCTTCCTTTGTTCATCTCAGATACCGTTCCCACATACTTCTTCCGAAATGCCTCTTTAACATATTCCCAAGTCAAGTTTTCACCGTGGTACCATCCCGAACAGATTAACCACCATCGTCACGCTTCATCGCGTAACAACACCACCATCCCTTTCAACTTTTCCTCCGAGTCGATCGAGCTCATCCATAATATGTCTCGTTGCTTCCAACCAAGACTTAAACAGTCTTTGGGTGCCACATTAGATACTCCCTAACATTTTCGCTCCATCACTCGGAGCCATTCAGTCTGACTTTCGATTTCTGAATTTCCTCCGCACCGCCACCAATTCCAAAACTCGCAAAGACTGCGTCTGATAAAGATCTTCCCCGTCGAGCTCGGCCGCTTAACATTAACAAATTGGGGTGGTGGTGGCGGTGGCATTTCATTGTCGGACCTTGACCGACCTAACGGGTTCGACACGGTCATCCTTCCTCTACCTCGACCACGGCGACCACGTCCTCTAGAGCTCATTTTCTAGCGTCGAGGTCCGATTAAGAAATTTTATGGATTAGTCATTATTCCACTTATTTACGGCCAAGGAGTTTTATGAAAAGGGATTTAAGAGTGGTTCTTTCGATTCATACAAACACACGTCTTTTCCATTCATTCATCCATCCATCAAACAAGTATATACTTTCGTTCATTCGGAGAAACGTTGTAGTTTTTGTTGTTGTTGTTTTCCACTACTGTGGGTATTTTCATAATTTTATCCCTGAGGGCATTTTCGTAATTTTTCGTAAGAAAAACATTCCTTGGTGTTTTGTCAAAATTAGTTTTGAAAATTCAAAGTCTCGGGTAATTTGAAAAATTTTGAGATCTGAGGGTATTTGGTAATTTTTGACCTCAGGGGTATTTTGGTAATTTTTCTCAAATCAGGTAAATTTGTAAAATTTTATAAGTCAAGGAGATTTCAAAAGTTGTAAAACTTTGAGGGTTCTTTTTGAAAATTGTTCCTTTAAAGATGGGGATGTTGCAAAAATTTTGAAAATTAGGGTCATTTTGGTAATTTTGGTAAGTTAAGGGTAATTTTGTAATTTTCCAAAAATCACGGTATTTTGATATTTTACAAATTTAAGGTTCTTGAATGTTCATAAAATAATGCAATTTTGGTAAAGCTGTTGAGTAGTTGAACATTTTATAAACCAAGGGCGTTTTGGTAATTTTACCACTAAGGGCATTTTTGTAATTTTTGCAAATCAGGAGTTTTTCAGAAAATGTTGTAAAAAAAATTTTCTCAGATTTAAAAGAAAGTTTTAAAAGTTTGAAAAACTAGGGTTTGTTGTTTTGTTCTCTTCTTCTTTCCTTTTTTTTTTTAAAACATGGCTAGTTCCCTTTCGGGTTTTAGTCATTATGTTTAGCCTATGACCGAGCCCTCTTGGTCAGGGTGAACCAAAGCTACGCACCAGGCAGGATTCGTGTGGAGAGGAGGAGAGTCACGCGGACTGCTTAAGTACCAAGCTCCCACTGAAACCATTCCTAGACATGCGTACAGGGGTTGCCACGCCCACTAAGTCCTCCGGGTTAGGGTGAACCGAAGCTACGCACCAGGTAGGATTCCTGTGAAGAGGAGGTGAGTCACTAGGATTGCTTAAATACCAAGCTCTTTAGGATCCACTCCTAGACATACGTACCATGGTTGCCACACCCTAACTTGATTGACTTAGCCATAGGTTTGTTTAGTGTATTAAGTCTTATGTGGTTTTGTGTTTGAGTAGTCTAATCTTAGGGTTCAAGTTCCTATCATTCTATTCTACATTCCATGCCTTTTACGCTCTTATACGATTCACGTAATCACACATATAGTTAGGGTACTTACCGGTGGATCATGGGTCGAAACTTAGGGGCCATGCAGAAGCCGCTTATTTTCAAAGAAAATTATTTGGCTGCTTTGAAAACGTTTTGGGCCTTAGCCCACGTGCCGAGAGTTAAAAGCTGGCTCGATACAAAATGAAACACCCCACACCCGACCCACGAGCCTGAACCGGATCTGGTATGTTCCTAAAGTAAACCGATTTCAAAGAATTTTCGGTACTTAGAGAAAATTCGTAAAATTTTGGAAAACTTTTATTTTGAGCTGGGCTTAGATTGGAAACCCATTTAATTAATCTTGTAAATCCAATTTTAAAGAGGTGACAAAATAATTTTTAGGGTTTTAAAGAAAATAACATTTAACCTTTAGGCATAATAGTTCGTAACATAATAGTAAAAAGGTAAAGCAAAGTAAAGAAAATCCACTGGGCCTTATGGCCTTATTACATCAAGTAAAACCCGAAATAAAATTAAAGGTACTAAATAAAATAAAATATCCGAATGTAGCATGGCCACCTCAAGGTCTACCAGCCCGGTCTGTCACTGCTCATCACCTGAAAATAATTCCCACAATGGGGTGAGTCAACAGACTCAATGTGCACACAGTACTAACATTCAACAAAATTAGGCATACATGTTCAAATCAAATTCATATAAAAATAAATGATGATGCAACCCAAACCCAAGCCTAATGGTCCATCCGCTACACACCACCGTGCATTCGCCGGTCACACCGTGGGACTACTAAGTCAACCTCCATCCGCTACACACCATCGAAGGCGCGCCGCAATGACGTGCTCATCGCCCATATAATTTGTTTCATTGGACACCATATTCAAATAATGTAACCGAAGTTACCAAATTTCGTTGGTGAGACCGAAGTCAACACCTTCTAACGTTGGTGAGACCGAAGTCAACACCTTCTTCCCCTTTCACATAAATCTCGAATGCCCCAAAAATATATATATCATGCATAGCATACTTAATTTCATAATCATATACATATATTCACATGTTATAAAATAACATATTTCATAATCCTATCGAGTAGGAAACGTGCACGAGTACTTTTGTACCACATTAGGGTACTTAGCCATATTCATATTCTTACGTATAATCACATAATAAAACAATTGCCATATGAAATATCGAAAGTTAGTGTGCGTACACACGATTTGCTTAAAAGGTTCCTTGAGATCTCGAAAATCCCGATCTATCTTTAGATCATTAACTCTATATTCGCCATCATATAAGACACATTAATAAACCTATTTGGCTAATATCAAAACCAAATCCTAATAGGATTTGTAAAAAGGCTTACCTTGAGGCCGATTGGTGTTTATTCAAATCCCGGGAACTTGGTTTTTCCTTTACCTGATTTTCGGCCAACCTTGAATCTCACTATGGGTTAGTTTTGGATTTTAACAATTAAAGAACCGATCTAGATAATCACACAAACATTGGTGAATGCTTTTAGATGCTTACCTTATGAACTTTAAATCCCGAAAACTTCACCTTCCTCTTTCTTGGAATCGGCCAAATCCTAATTCCCTGAATCCATTAGTTTTTGATTAACTTGATTTAAATACCTAAGATTTGGCCTTGGCGAATGTATGTATTCACTTACCTTGGATCCTTGATTCCTATATTTAGAAAAGTGTAGAAACACGAGAAACCCCTTGTAGATTGACCATGAACAAGATTTGGGATTAGTACTTTTACTTTGGCATTTAGAAAAGAAAGAGAGGAAATTGAATGGCTTAACCTTACCTTGATGCCTTTAATCGATTGCTTCTTTACTTAGAATCACCAAAGGTTCGGTTACGAGAGTAAACAGAGAAGAAATTGAAGAAGAGATGATGGTTTCTTGCTTAAGGAAAATTCAAGAGAGGGGAGAGAGTTAGCAAAATTTAAGCAAGGCTAGAAGAGATGAGAGAATAGTCTCAATTTTCCTCTTTTAACTGAATTTGCTAGACCAAGAGTCCATAACTTGGCCACTACTCCCCACAAGTGATAATTTTATCTCCTTTAATTATCACCTAATTAAATCTTGGAAGCAAAATCCATCGCAACTTCAAGAGATAAGACTTGTGACTTCAACTCGCTCCACCGCAGCCTTCATTTTGGGAGATAAGGCTTGTTTTGATCTGCTCTACTACAACTTCAGAGAGATAAGATCTATAATTTGTAAGCTTCAATCCTGTTCCACTGTAACTTTAGGGAAATAAAATTCGCTATCTTCAATCTGCTCCACTGCAACTTCAAGGAGATAAGACTTGCATGGTAAATTCAACCCCACCTTACTGCAACTTCAGAGGTATAGGATTCATCATTTTAATCTGCCCCACTGTAACTTCAGGGAGATATGATTAAATGCCTTCAGTCTGCTCCACTACAACTTCAGGGAGATAAGACTTTTAGATTCGTCGGTCTTGTTTCACTATCCTCTGTGGAACATGACTTGTAGAATCAATTTATGGATTTATGCTTATGCATAATGGTTAGGATGTCATGATCGGAATGAATCAAATGTTTTAGCTTGATGACATTTGCATGAATGCAGAATGTCATAAGAATGATCCTTTGTAGAATGATTAAGATGCAATTATCAGATTGTATCAAATGCTCCTAACTAAATGTGTTTTACACAAATACAGAATTTCATGAGAATGATCCCCTTTTTAAACGTTTAAGATTGACATTCTCATTGTTCTTCCATGTTGTATTACTGATATAATATCTTGTCTTCTTCTTCAACCGATATCTTGGATAGAAAGTCTGAAGAAATGATCACTGTTTAGAGTTTCCTTCTCAAATATTTCCAACCCTTAGGTTTGGCGAATTCTAAATAAAAGTCCTACTTCAGGTTCTAGTATTTAGAAGTTTCCAGAGTAATATACAAAACTCCTTTGATGAAATTATTATCAGTCCATCCATCATTGTTTCAATACAAAATGCTTGAATATGATCGTAGTGATAAACAAAAATGGAATTTATCAGAAACAAAATCTGAAAACAATATGTTAATTAAAGAAAGCAAACATTGCTAGAATTCGAAATGATAAAGGAAAAGATATATGCCCCAGATATCGCAGCCTGAGCTTCTTTGTATGAACTTTCTGAAGATCAATTTAAGCTCAATATGTGTTTAAGAGATCAAGAGTACTCTGTTGATGCTTCAAGACATAACATCTCTCCCTCCTCTTAATTCAGGTATAGCAAGATCACTGCATGCCCCATTATAATCTGATCACAATTTGAGCCGCCCTTTTTGAGTTTTCGACTCAAAACCCCTTTGGTCTCAAGGCGCCCTTTGCTTGAGCCGCCCTTTTCGAGTTTTCGACTCAAAACCCCTTTGGTCTCAAGGCGCCCTTTGCGAGTTTTCACCTTGGCCTCTCCATTTTTCATTTTCATTTTTCATTTTTTATTAAGGTCTTAAAGCGCCCTTTGCGGGTTTTCACTTTGGCCTCTTTTCTTCTTCAAGAATAATATTTCTTAACTGAATCTGAATTTACGGGATTGGGCAAGTTTTTCCCATCCATCTCAGCAAAGATCAGTGCTCCTCCAGAGAAAGCCTTTTTCACTACATAAGGTCCTTCCCAATTTGGCATCCACTTCCCTTTAAAATCATTTTGCATGGGAAGGATCTTTTTCAAAACCAGGTCTCCCTCTTGAAATTCTCTTAGGCGAACCTTTTTGTCATAAGCCCGCATCATTCTCTTTTGGTACATTTGACCATGACGGATAGCCTTTAGCCTTTTTTCCTCGATCAAGTTCAACTGATCGTATCTAGACTGGATCTAATCTGCTTCATCTAACTTTAACTCTGACAAGACTCGAAGGGAAGGAATTTCAACTTCGATGGGTAACACTGCCTCCATTTCATAAACTAATGAGAAAGGAGTTGCCCCAGTAGAGGTCCTGACTGATGTTCGATAAGCATAGAGAGCGAATGGTAGCTTCTCGTGCCAATTTTTATAAGTTTCAACCATTTTCCTTACAATCTTCTTAATGTTTTTATTACCTGCTTCCACTACACCATTCATTTTTGGACGATACTGTGACGAATTGTGATGTCTGATCTTGAATTGATTGCAAACCTCCGCGATTGTGTTGTTGTTCAAGTTTAACTCATTGTCAGATATGATTCTTTTTAGCATTCCATATCGACATATGATTTCTTTTTTTAGGAATCTACTAACTACCGATTTGGTAACGCTGGCGTATGAAGCAGCCTCTACCCATTTGGTGAAGTAATCAATGACCACAAAAATAAACCTATGCCCATTCGAAGCTTTTGGAGAGATCGGCCTAATAACATCCATGCCCCACATAGAGAAAGGCCACAGAGAAGTCATGACATGCAAAGGTGAAGGAGGTACATGAATTTTGTCTCCATATATCTGGCATTTATGACATGTTTTAGCATAATTGATGCAATCTCCTTCCATGGTAGACTAATAGTATCCGAATCTCATGATTTGTCTGGCCATTGTAAAGCCGTTAGTGTGAGTCACATAGACACCCTCATGGACTTCTTCCAAAATTTTCTTAGCTTCAATAGCATCCACACATCTCAAAAGTACTTGATCATTTCTTCTTTTGTACAAGACCTCCCTGTCTAAGACATAATCGCAGGCTAGCCTTCTCAATGTTCTTTTGTCATCCTCAGTTGCTTGCTTAAGATATTCATGATTTCTCACGTACTGCAATATATCGTGATACGAAGGATGATTATCTCTTTCTTCTTCATCCACATTATAGCAATAGGCTAAAGCTTCATAGATACTCATTTGGATAGACTTTACATCCTCCTGTTTGTTTACTTTGACCATGGAGGCCAAAGTGGCCAAAGCATTTGCCATGTGGTTTTCTTCTCGTAGGAGATAACTAAAAGTGATATTGTCAAACTTCTCGATTAACTCCATAACTATCTTTCGGTAATTAATCAATTTAGGGTCTCTTGTTTCCCATTCGCCTTTTAGTTGGTAGATCACTAGTGCAGAATCTCCATATACTTCTAGCAACTTGATTTTGCACTCAATGGCTGCCCGGAGTCCCATGATACATGCCTCATATTCTGCCATATTATTTGTACAATCGAAATCCAATTTGCAAGTAAATGGGTAATGATCTCTATTTAGGGATACCAAGACTGCCCCAATTCCATTACCGACAGCATTTGATGCTCCGTCGAAATTTAGCTTCCAAAGATGACCCTTTAGGGTGTCTTCCTTCACTACCGCTACATATATTAAATCCTCATTGGGGAAATCAAAATTCAATGGCTTATAATCCTCTAAAGCTCTGCTAGCTAGAAAGCCTACTATTGCGCTCTCTTTCACGGCTTTTTGACTTACATAGATGATGTCGAATTGAGAAAGCAAGATTTGCCATCTGGCCATCCTTCCATTTAAAGCAGTTGACTCCATCATGTACTTTAGGGGGTCTAATTTCGAGATTAATCAAGTTGTTTGGTACAGCATGTATTGTCTCAATCTTCGAGTCATCTAAATCAAGACACAACACAATTTCTCAATTGGCGAATATCTCATCTCACAGTCAGTGAATTTCTTACTGAGGTAGTATATTGCTTTTTCTTTTCTTCCCGAATCATCATGTTAACCCATCACACATCCCATAGAGTGATCATACACTGTCAGATACAGGATTAATGGCCTATCCGGGCATGGGGTGACAATACTAGAGGGTTTGACAAGTACTATTTGACCCTATTGAAAGCTTTCTGGCATTCATCATCCTACACTCCTAGATTATGTTTCTTCAGAAGATGAAATATGGGATCACATTTTTCGGTTAACTGTGAAAAGAATCGAGCAATGTAATTTAACCTTCCCAAGAAACCTCAAACTTCTTTTTGAATGAGTGGTGGAGGCAATTCTTGTATAGCTCGGACCTTGTCTAAGTCAATCTCGATTCCCTTCTCGCTGACTATGAAGCCTAGCAATTTTCCCGATCTGGCTCTAAAAGGACATTTCATTGGATTGAGCTTTGACTGGAATTTTCTCAACCTCAAGAACAATTTCCTCAAAACTCAAATGTGTTCCTTTTCTGTTCTAGACTTCGCAATCATATCATCTACATAAACCTCAATTTCTTTATGCATCATATCGTAGAACAAAGTCACCATAGCTCTTTGGGGCGTAGCTCCCGCATTTTTCAACCCAAACGGCATTACTTTATAACAGAACGTACCCTACAATGTTATCAAAGTAGTCTTTCTCATATCTTTAGGTTGCATTTTTATCTGACTGTACCCCGAGAATCCATCCATGAATGAAAACTACGAGTAGCCCACCGTGTTATCCACTAGAGTATCAATATGAGGCAAGGGAAAATTATCCTTCGGACTGGCCCTATTCAAATCTCTATAATCCACACACATTCGTACTTTTCCATCTTTCTTAGGGACAGGCACAATGTTGGCTACCCATTCTAAGTATTTAACCTCTTGCAAGAATCTGGCATCAAACTGCTTTTTGACTTCTTTTTTTTTTCAATACGATATCTGGCCTCATTCTTCGGAGTTTCTGTTGAACCGTCTTGCAATCTTCTTTTATAGGGAGACGATGCACAACGATGTCAGTGCTTAACCCTGGTATATCTTGGTACGACCATGGAAGATATCTTTAAATTCCTGAAGTAACTCTACGAGGTATCGTTTGTCCCTTCAATTATGTACGTTCCAATTTTCACTACCTTTCCTTCTTCCAAGGTCACAATCTCCACTGTTTCTTTATGAGCCAATTTTTTTCTTCTTGTTTTACCATTCTTAATAAGTCCGAAGATAAGCCACAGTCTATGTCATCTTCAAAGTCCTGGGATCCCTCTAAACTCATATCTTGCCCAAAAAAAGATTCTAAATATGTAATAGCGTCACTCATTTCATTTATATCTAGGGACCTGTTGTAGGCACAGAAGAATATACAAAGAACGAATGAATTTGAGAATAACTATTTGCACAGTATGCTTATAAATGAAATGAAAGAATGATTCAGAACAAATATCCAAGAAACAATGAAAGAATCAAGAAGATTTTTATTCGAAATGATCTCAAGTATGTATTTCATAATGAAGTTTAGACATAAGCCTATTTCAAAAAGGAATGCTTATTGCTTCTAAGCTAAAAGCAACAAGTGTGTTCAAAAATTACTCTGAAAAAGCTCTAAAAACTACAGGAATTTCTTCTACAATCCAATTATTCAGAACACTCTCAAGTTCGTAAGGGCAGATATCTGACAAGGTCCCTCTTTCAGTGATTTCTTCATGTATGGCATTGATGTGTACATTTTTGACATTTCTTCAATCGCATTCACTCTACCGTCAGTGTGATTTGGTAGCGGATTATCAGCACTTGGTGTATCATCAATTTTTACAATGCCCATCTTAATAAGTCTTTCCATGATTTTCTTAAAGGCATTGTAATTTTCTATAGAATGCCCCGAAATCCCCGTATGATAGTCACATTTGGCATTGGCATCATACCACTTAGGGTACGGGTGCTGTATTGGTTCCACGTAAAAATGAGATACAACATGTGCTTCAAAAAGGCTTTGATATAGCTCTCGGTATGTCATTGGGATAGGAGTGAACTGAGGCTTTTCTGTATTCATCCTTTGACTAGATTTCGCTTTGGAGGAGTCTGAAGGCAGGTGGTTGTCATCCTTGGTGGTCCCATAGTTACTTACTTTGAATAACCTTTTCTGTATGCTCCCACATTGTTCACCTCATTTTCTTTGTTTCTCGGGGTTAATCTTTTGGCACTTTCCCCCACATCTATTTTGCCGCTTTTTACAGCATTTTCGATCATTTCACCGGACATCACTATGTCCGAGAAACTCTTCATGGCATTCCCTAACATATGGTTGATGAATGGGGCTTTCAAGGTGTTGATGAAGAGCATAGTAGTTTCCTTCTCCAGAAGCGGTGGCTGGACCTGTATAGCAACCTCTCTCCACCTTTGTGCATATTGCCAAAAACTTTCACTTGGTTTCTTCTCCATGTTTTGCAAGGTAATTTTATCAGGGGTCATATCTGTTACGTGATTGTACTACTTCATAAACGCTTGTGCTAAATCCCTCTAAGAACCAATTTTGGTACTGATCAAATGATTGTACCATTTAGATGCTGCTCCCGTCAGACTGTCCTGGAAGCAATGTATTAGCAGTTGGTCATTATTAACATACCCAGTCATTCTTGGCAAAACATGGTTATGTGAGCTTCGGGGCAAGTAGTCCCATTGTATTTTTCAAATTCTGGCATCTTGAATTTATGGGGAAGTATTAGCTCTGGCACCAAACTTAGATCTTTTGCATCGATCCCCCAATAGGAATTCGTAGTTTCCATTGCTTTAAACTTTTCTTCCAACCACTTACATCTCTCTTCTAATTGCCTTTGGGATTTCGTCGTTACTCTTTCCTCTCCTACCATTTCATCCAAGTCATGAACAATTGAATTGTTTAAATTAGGACCAAGGTTAGAGCCTGAGCCAACTTGGAAATTGATCGGTGTCGAGACTCCGTCCTGAATCTGTTGTGGCCTAATGGAGACAGATGGCCTTTGTGGATTTATTTCTGGTGGTGTATGTACCTGTGTTGGAGTAAAACCATGAGGATATTGGTTACTTTCCCTGACATTATCCATAGGGCCTTTCCCCTTGTTTATTCCTCTCGCCAGTAATTGAGTCAATTGGGTCATCATATTTTGTTGTGATTCCATCATCCGATCCATCATATCTTGTTGGATCTTAGCCAACTACTCCTGCATTTGTAGCTGAAGTTTCTCTTGCATCTCCCTTTGAAGTTGTTCAAGCTTTTCTAGTTTCTGATTTATATCTTTCGTCTTAATTCGAATATCGTATGGGTGTTTGGTTTTACCTATGTCCAGGTTAATGCTGAAATAATTTCAACCAATCAGGGTCTTCTCATGACATCTAATGCATATGATGTAATGCCATGTGAATGCATGCCATGGATGCAAAAGATATCGATTCTAATTCAATTTCCATTAGAAAACTTCTCTAGAGGGAAAAATTCTTTACATGAAACAGATTACAAATATACGGACAACCATATTGTCTTCCGTTTTCTCAAGAAATTTGTTCTCCATGACAAACTCTCTAATTTGGTAATCGAATACGAATTGACACTCTTTTAGATATGAGATGATATGTGATGCAATTGTAACCAAAACAACATGAAATACATTAGTAAGAGATAAAAGTAAACAAAAAGAAAAAAGTAGAGTACTTATTCGGATGACCACTATGGTTTATTACAGCACCATTCAGGGTGGGCTTTTAGGGTTCACTATATATGGTTTAATTCTAAGGAATACGTACCTGAACCAGCAGATTCCTCAATCTTCACCCATTATAGGCTCATATGGATTGAGTTCAGTTCAGGGGAATACATTTCCGTATGGCCATGCGGAGATGAAAATCTCACGAAGCACATAGGTACGGAAGTATTCCGGAAGCAGTCCACTAGCCCATGCGGAAGTGAAAACCTCACGAAGGCATAATTTTCACTCCCACTTAAAGGGTGTAACCACAACGGTCATGCAATGCAATACAAGAGTGTTCTACGATACTTCAACATTATTGCAATTATAGCACCACAAATGCATCAAAAGAAACATGAATTTTTCAAAACAATTTTCCAAATTTTCAATCAAAAGGACAAGAATTAATCAATCTATGGCCTAACTCTCAACCAATCCCCAGTGGAGGCGCCAAGCTGTCGAAACCATTTTTTATTTAAAGTTTGAAAAATGGGGATCGAATTTAAAAATAAGAAGTCACCACCAATCTTTTTTTTAGGTGTGATCGGATCACCTATAAAAATATTTTAGTCTGCGAAATTAGAGAAAATGGGTTCGAGAGTCGGTTACGTGCGAGGAAGGATTAGCACCCTCGCAACTCTCAAAATTGGCACCAAATTGATTAATTAGTGTCCTTTTGTTGAAAACTTGAAAATATTCAAAGTATAAATTTTTTAAAGAGGGTTAATTAACCTTGAATTGAATCTCAAGATTAACTCGTTTCGAAGGAATAAAAATATCATACCTAGTATGTTAGGATATAGCACATTATAATTCGACACTGAGATCATCTTTGATCTTCAAAACATGCAATTAAGAAGGGTATTTGGCTATTTGGTTGGACAGAAAATTGACACCCAGTACCTTAGGGCACAATTTTTGACCTTCCAAACGCACAAATATTGCCTTATTTTTGGGAAAAAAGTTTTTAAATACATAATCTTAAACTCGACTTAAAATGCACTTTAAATGAAACGAAACATTTAGTAGGGACACGAATATATTAGAATTCAAGGTGTAATACAATGATAAGATGCATAAACATTAATCAAGAGATACACACAAATTAAATATCATATTAACAATAGGCTATAAAATATAATTCTTTTTAAAGAAATTTAATATATGTGGAATTGAAATCATAAGATTAGCTCGTTTCGAAGGAATAAAAATATCATACCCAGTAAGTTAGGATATAATAAGCTTATACCTCGACACCAAGATTATCTTTGATCTTCAAAACTTGTAATTAAGAAGGGTATTTGGCAATTTGGTTGGACGGAAAATTGACACCCAGTACGTTAGGGCATAATTTTCCGACCTTCCAAACGCAGAAATATTGCCTTATCTTTAAAAAAAATTATATTAATATTATAAACTATTAAAGAAATATTTAGTGTAGGATTTAGAAGTAAATATTTTTACAATAAATATATAAATGTATAGGTGGCAAATAAAACAAATTAGAACCTTATAGAATAAATCTCAAAATAATTTGATTAGGATAATCTAAATAATGAATAAATTTATGATTTAAAAATACATGAATTATAAATAGGATTAATAATTTATTGGAGTGAAAACCAAAATTAGATGACTATTACGTAAATAAACCTAATTATCTAAATAAAATCATAGATCATATTGCATTTCGCACAAAGAATGAAGGATTTAACTGGCAAATATCGCAAGACATGAGTAGGACTAAATTAAAGCAACGCATAAATTACAAAGATCAATTGAGAAATAAATAAAATGTATAATAGGTTTAATTGAAAAACAGTAAACCAAAGAAGGACTAGAAGCGCAAAAATTCCATTCACAAAAAAAAAGGCGGATTCTATGTCTAATTGAATCGGATCGGGTCAGCCAATGTCGCACGACGTTGTTTAAGACCATTGTGATGAGCCGAACAGCGCCGTTTTCTTGCTGAACTAAATCGGTTTTTAAAAACAAATCACACATCCCCTTAAACTAAACCCTAACCTCTCTTTATTTTTATCTCCAGCCACAACCCCAAATCCTTTTCCGTTCACCACTAAATCGCCACTTAAAACGCATTTAGAAATGATTCACGAAAATTCAATTTGGTCGATCACCTCTTCGTCCAAATTTCGCTTATGACGGAGGGAATGAAAGCAGGATCTTTATAAGGTAACCTCTTCTTCTCCTTACTCCTCTTTTATTTACAAATAAATACCAACAAAAGAAGACAGAAAGAAAAAAAACACCAGAAAATCACCTCTCAAAACTGGATTTAATTGCTTTTTCTTTGTATTCAATATACGAGTATTTGTGTATATCAGAAAAATCGGATCCCCTTTACAGTACAATATTTGGCCTTTTATAGCCAGAAAAATGAAATGAAATACATGTTCTTTTTAAAAATTCTTCTACTTCCTTTTACAATATTCTGCTTGCTTTTTATTATTCTTTTTCTTCTCGCAGGTTCGACGTCATGCAAAGGCAGATGTGGCAATCATGCGCTGGAGGCCATTCGTGGATGAGCCGTTGCTGAAGGGTGTGCATGGTTGGCGTGGTGAGCACTTAAGGCATGCGTGGGGAAGGCTGTTAAGGCCTGCGTCGCTAGAATGCCCTAGAGCCTTCTAGGGTTTTTTGAAATTATTAGAAAATTGGGCCATTCGGGCCTATCCATTATCAGCTGATTTGGGTCTTTAGCATTTGGGTTTGTTTATTGGGCTAGTTTGGGGTTGAAATTTGGGCCACTGTAGTTGGGTAGTTTAAGTTATTGAACCTGTTATTTGTAATAGACATTCTTATTGGACATTTAACTATTTTGGTTTTATTATAATTTAATTTATTTTTTTCTTTAAAGAAAATGGGCCCGGGCGAAATGGGCCTATTACACTAAGGATGGTAGAACATGATGAAAAATAGATCCTACCTTACATAGGGACATCGTGAACCTAGGAAAGTAGTGAAGATTGAAGCCCAACTCACTACAAAAATGAGGCAAGACATCATTGAGTTATTTTCAAGAATTCAAAGATGTTTTCGCACGATCGTATCAAGACATGCCTAGAAAATCTTAAAAGAGGTCCATAAGGGAGTTTAAAGCACATTCTAATGGTTTTACAATAGCCAAGCTAAACATGAGGATTGGGCACTACCATGGAAGGGGATTGCATCAGTTATACCGCAAATACTAAATTGAAGAAGACAAGATTTATGTGACTCCTCCATTTTCTTCACAGAATTTTCTATATGTGGGGCATGGATATTATGGGGCCGATCTTGTCAAAAGCTTCTAATTATATTTGTGGTTATCGATTACTTCACTAAGAGGGTGAATGTTGCTTCATATGGCAATATTGCAAAGTCGACAGTAAAAAAAAGGGGAAAAATTAGGCACCGAAAAAGAATGCCAAAAAGGACAATGTAACACCCCAAACCCGGCCAATGCGTTACGACCGAATCTGACATGTCACATGAGGAAAACGTATAAAGTCCTTGTGATTTGTACTAAATAAAAAGTTTTATTTGGTTATGTTTAAGAAAAACAAGTCTGGATGTAAATATTTGATAAAATACAACTATTTTTGAGAGGTTGATTGATGAATCAAAAATCGAGGTAGTGAACGTAAAAACCGTGACTTTTGAAAATGACATTGATAATTTGAAAGAGAGTCCAAGTTAAATTATTTGTAAAATTTTGTTATGAAATTCATTTGTTAATCCATTTTTGGAAAACCTTTATTTATGATTTAGAAAAAAATCCCTATTTAAAATAAATCAAGCGAGATAATAAGTGTGTCAAATAATAAAGCAAAAATAAAATATTCCAGATGCCTTATTACAACTTAAAAACCCAAAATAGTAAAAGTAATAAAGTAAACGGAAATAGAAATTTAAAGTTCAAAAACACCATTTCTGAAGTATGGCCTCCATCGAGTCATCCATGTCCCAAGTCCACATCACTGAGCATTACCTGCAAGGGTTAAGGAAAAGGGGTGAGTCACTAGAACTCAGCGTATAATCCCCTTACCGTCATCCACTGGGTCTGAACCCTTAAAACAATATCTTGGGCCTGAGCCTATATAGCATAATCTTGGGCTGAAGCCCATTTACATAACAGTATATATATATATGCAATGTATGCAACGCAACCCATCCATCCATCTCACCTCTGACTAGCCAATCACACCTGTGGGGATCAAGTAAACCCACCCCGCCGCTCACACCAATTCGTAGGCAAGTTGCCATTTATAAGATTTTTGTTGTGGCCAAGCCACCGAAATCATAATTAAGCATATTAGTGAACAATTTGTGGCAAATCCACCAGGCTACACTGCTCTTCATACATTTTTCCCAACCCATGCGATATGTAACATGCAACATACTTAATTGAGCATAATATCCACATATAGGTACAACAATTATTAATCCAATAATTTATTACGGTAAATCGGCCAATTATAGAAATTTACAATTCGGCCCACTAAAGCATTCTAGCAATTTGGCCCATAGGGGCATTTTGGTAAATCGGTCTATAGGGGTATTTTGTAATTTGGTTCATAATGGCTTTTTCGTAAATCGGCCCATAAGGGTATTTTCGTAATTTTAACAATTTTAATACCAATTTTGAAAAATATATAGAAATAATGTACTTTAAGCAAACTTCTCGATTTGTGCCATATTACGATTTTTAGCCATATAAATAATAACGATCTATTTTTCCAACATCATATCAAATCATGAATCTACGAAATTTCGGTGTGAGATTACACACCGGATTAACGGTAAGGATTAATCCTTCTTGATCGTCGGCACCTAAATCACCATTACACTCGATTAATCCAACAAACGAGATTATATTAATTTAAATCTAAATCAAACGATCTATTGAAACGCTTACCCTTAGTATCGTGAACGACCACGATTTGTCTATTTTTTCTTAATGATGGTCTACAACCCAATGGAAAATCCCAAACCGCCGATACTGCCCTTCATTTAAACTTAGGAGTAGGAATTACAAATCCACTCCTTTTGTCTCCTACTATCGCTTTTCCTTTCAAATCGTTACCACTTGCCTCCATTGAAAAAGTCTCGGTTAGAAATAATACTATGTGAACGTATTTACCTAAGGAGAGGGTTCGGCTTACCACTATTTCTGAAGGATTAGCAAGTAGAGAAAATCGAGTGATTTCGTCCCTAAAAACATAATTGATTAGTCGAAACTTCGATCCGATTTGCAACATAGCCGAGTAGAGATATAACGAAAAATCCAAGAAGAAACTCCTTACCTTAACGATGATGAATCCGATTTCCACCGATTGACTTATGGCTACGGATGAGACAAAAGTATAAGATTTGGCTTTCTTACTGTAACACTATATTAAAAGATGATCACAATATGAAGAATTATGAGAGAATGGTATTTCGATTTGAAAAAAGTGAATATCCGAATGTTAATAGACATACATTTGGCTAGGGAAAAAGAAAATAAAAAGAATACAATGGAATCACGTACCGATTCGGCTAATAAAGAGGAAAGGGCAAGGAAAATTCAGTCACAAGGTAATGTTGATTTAAGAGATGAAAGAAAGGTTGAAGAAATAATCAAAAAGAAAAGAGAAGATGGAAAAGAGGTGTTTAGAGGTTTCGGCCAACACCAAAAGAGAAATAACCAAAAGATGGATTAAGGGTTATGGCATAGCATGGGAATAAGATGAACAATGGCTAGAGAAATTCGGCCAAAACAAGAGAAAATATGTACACTTTTGGCTTTAAAGTTTTAGCAAATGAAGGGAAAGAATTAGAAAAGAAAGCACCAAAATGCTAAGAAAAAAATAACCTCTCATGTTGACCAAAATGCTAAGAATTAGAAATAACTGTGTGTCACTTTTGCCAAAATGATGAATGTTGACCAAAATTCTATCCCAAGTACCTTCCAAATATTCAGCCAACATATCCCTCTTCTCACTCCTTTCCTTTACTTCTTTCCTTCCTTTTTCCTCGTTTTCCTTCTTACCTTATTTTCTTAGTTTTTTTTCCATGATTTGAAAAGTCTTCCTTTCCTTTAATAATGCCATGGCCGACACTTGGAAGAGAAACACAAAAATAAATCCAAAATTTTCAAAAGATGGGATTTGAACCCCTTCCCTCCATGCTCTCCACTTGACGCCACAACCTCCTTGCCATACTAGCAAAATACACACTTATTTCCTTAAGCATTGATGCCACTTACTATCTCTCCTTAAAGTGCATAAACACAAAAATTTTGCTAAGGCCTAACTCAACCCCAAGCCTTCTTAGGACCCTTAAACATACACAATTAACACTATCGACTAGTCTATCGCATGGTCTAATGAAAAACATAAAATCTCAAATTTCAGGATGTTACAAATGCCGTTCTCATATTCTTAAAAATTTTAAAACGTTTCTACGCTCAAGGTCTAATGGGCCCAATTCTACTAGGCCCAATTTTGGGGCGTTACAATTCTACCTCCCTTAAAGAAATTCCCTCCTCGAAATTTCCAACTAACAGGGTAGTCCGATAACAACTACCCCATTACGCTATCGCTGTGCACTCTAATCTAATAACACTAATACACTTTTAACTTAATTTAGAAACCTTTCACCCAACTAGGTATCCAACCATAGAACAAACAGGTACTTATCACGTATCCATGAAATTTTCTACATTCTACTAAAACATACCTGACTTAATGGTGATGGAACAATCCCGAGCCCTATGCTCCTTAGATTCGCATCTTACGCACACTCTTGACCTCCTCTAGCATTCACTCGGATGACGTCTTCTGCAATAATCGCAAGCCAGAAAGTTTGGACGTGCCATAACATGTTTCACAGAATGAGGCTTCAACCCTAAATAATCGCGATCCCTTTTCTTCTTACAATCCACGCACATAACCCGAAGTGCCTCACCGATTCCTCTAACCTCCTCTAAAACCTCCCTAACTAGTTGAGACAGCTCATCAGCTCTGGCTTGGTCATTAGACCCCGTCTCAGTCATTGGCTGTAACATCCTGAAAATGGGCCTATGCATTTTTGATTTAATTATACGAAATGGCATGTCTTATGTGTTATGAATGTATGGTGAACATTTTTGGAAACTTGGAAATGTTAAGTTTAAAAGAGGAAAGTGACCATTTTTGGAAACTTGGAAATGTAATGAAATGTTTTAGAAATGTTAAGTTTAAAAGAGGAAAGTGACCATTTTTGGAAACTTGGAAATGTAAGGAAATGTTTTAGAAATGTTAAGTTTAAAAGAGGAAAGTGAACATTTTTGGAAACTTGGAAATGTAAGGAAATGTTTTAGAAATGTTAAGTTTAAAAGAGGAAACTAAAACAAGGTGGCCTTAAGAAAATTAGTAGAGGGAATTTAACACAAGAACGGGCTTGGAGTAGTGGCTAGGAGGTACCACTTAAGGCCCAGGTAAGTGACACCACAAGCTATGCAAATGGGCCTAGGTTCGAGTCACGTGGGAAGCAAATAAAGAGTTTTATTTTGCTACAAGGAGCAAGGGAGTTGGACGGCACCAAGGCACTTGGGAAGAGTTTAATTCTCTTTAAAATTCGGCTAAATAGGTGGATCAATAATGGATAATTATTGTTTAAGAGATAAGAGATAATTAAGGGATTATTTCCATTAATTTTAATAAAGATAAGAGAAGTGATGGCCAAGTAAGGAGTCTTGGCCTAGTAATTTCGCAAAAGGAGGAAAATAAGACTATTCATCAATCTTCTCTTTTCCATTGAAGTCTCGCGAAAATTTCCTAACAAACTCTCTCCTTTCTCTCTTATTTTGCCATAGCCAAATCTTTTTCTCCATAAGTCCACCATTTTTGAATCCCCTAGTGACTCTTTTCCTCTCTTTTCTTTTGATAAACCGACAACACGATAACCTTTAGCGATTTCTTGTTAAGTTCCAAAAGCGAAAACTTGCTATTATCAAGACCATAGCTGAATAGTTTGAGACTTCAAGCAAGGGGTTGTCGACTTGTGCATTAAGGGTAAGGTTAGTGGTTATCGATTTCTATTCTTTTTCTTCTAAGATTAAAACCGAAACCAGGAAATCTAACCCATTAATATCTTGTTGCCGAAACTTTGAAGTGATCTTTCGGGATTTACTAAGTGTCGACTACAAGAAAGGAGAAATTCTTTTCCGAAGGTACACTATAGGTAGCGTGTTCCCTAGTTATTCGATGAGTTTCGGATTTGAAATCCACAAGGTAAGTATCTATAGCATTGCCAAGGCCATGTTGAGTAAATAGATGTGTTTCATTAATATTTAAAAGCCGAAACTAATCTATTCAAGTAATCTAGTGAATGCCAATTTCAAGAAAGAAGGATACAAAGTTTCTGGCATTTGATTAGACATCAATCGGCAGTAAGAGATTTAAGATCTAAGGCATTAGATCAAGCTTTTCGGGATTTCAGTGAATTTGTTAAGCGAATCAGGTGTGTACCCCACACTATCTTTTAATAAGATTTATGGCAATGTTTAATATAAGTATGTGTATAAGAATGTGAATATGGCTAAGGTACCATGTCATGGTACAAAGTACTCAGGTACGTTTCCTACTCCTACTAGGATTATGTCAAATATCTGTTACGACACACATATGACATTATAAGAATGTGAAATAAGAATTTGGCATGTTAATGCATGATATGTATGATATGGGGCATATGGGTTATATGAAAAGGGGAAGTGAATGTGGTGACCTAAGACCACGATATCTAATGTGGTGAGCTAAGACCACGATAACTGAATGTGGTGACCTAAGACCACGATATCCGAATGTGGTGACCTAAGACCACGATATCCGAATGTGGTGACCGAGACCACGAATTTTATAGAGGCGATGAGCACGTCATTGCAATGACGCCTTTGATGGTGTGTAGCGGATGGAGGTTGACTTAGTAGTCCCCACGGTGTGCAGGATGGTACGGGTGACGTGTAGCGGATGGCATATAGGTTTGGGTTCGGGTTGCATCGTTATTTTCTATCATTATATGAACATGTATGATAATGTATGCCGAATTATTAAGTTTTAGTGTTGGTTACACATTGAGTCTGCTTGACTCACCCTTATGGAAACTTTTTTCGTGTGACGATCAAGAATGGACCAAGGTCGATGAGGGCTTAAAGGTGGCCATGCAAAGAAGGAATTTATTTAATTTGGAATTTTATTCATTAAGTACTTTGAATTTATATATATATATTTTTTGGGAATTATTTGATGTAATAAGGCCATAGTAGAACTACTTTACTTTGCTTTTATTTATTAAGCTTACAAATTTTTATCTATTAAAAGATTAAGTAAATTTATTTTAAAACAAAGCCTAAACGTTTTGTCACCTAAAGTAAAGGATTTTAATAATGAAATAAACTTGTTTTCAACTCAAGCCCAACCCAAAACAATCTTTCTTTCAAAACACACAAGTTTTTCTTGAGTAACAAAAGAATTTGAAACGGTTTACACCGGGGAACATACCAGATCCGGTCAAGGCTCGTGGGCCGGGTTTGGGGTGTTTCACTAGCGATACTGGTGCCTCCCTTCCGGACATATGCCCCAATGCTGAGGATCCAGCCCTAGAACCTCGGCCTCTACTACGGCCGTGTGTACCACGTCCACGTCCCCTTATACTCATGTTTGCTAAGTCGACTTAATCTGATTAGGAGTCTTATGAATCAGTATGCTATTCAATGTTTATTAAACAATGTTTTATGGAATATAGGAAGTAAAGTCATTTTCGCAAAACATATCCTAAAGTCTCAATATCTATAGTTTTCAACTCCTAAAGCTAAAAGTTATAGAGTATTTCTACAGTCATACCATAATAATTTCTAAAATGAAAACATAAACTTACTTGACTTGGTGTCAAATACCCGTGGTGCCATACTTCCTTTGGAACATGCATTTATAAATTAAAAATTTTAAACAGCTTTGAAAAATGCTTTTGAACCCAAACAACAGTCGAGTTTTGCAACTGAGCTCTGATACCATAAAATATAACACCCTAAACCCGGCCCATGCGTTACGACCGAATCTGACATATCACATGAGGAAAACGTATAAAGTCCTTGTGATTTGTACTAAATAAAAAGTGTTATTTGATTATGATTAAGAAAAACAAGTCTGGATGTAAATATTTGATAAAATACAACTATTTTTGAGAGGTTGATTGATGAATCAAAAATCGAGGTAGTGAACGTAAAAACTGTGACTTTTAAAAATGACATTGATAATTTGAAAGAGAATCCAAGTTAAATTATTTGTAAAAGTTTGTTATGAAATTCATTTGTTAATCCATTTTTGGAAAACCTTTATTTATGATTTAGAAAAAAAAATCCCTATCTAAAATAAATCAAGCGAGATAATAAGTGCGTCAAACAATAAAGCAAAAATAAAATATTCTAGAGGCCTTATTACAACTTACAAAACCCAAAATAGTAAAAGTAATAAAGTAAACAGAAATAGAAATTTAAAGTTCAAAAACACAATTTCTGAAGTATGGCCTCCATCGAGTCATCCATGTCCCAAGTCCACATCACTGAGCATTACCTACAAGGGTTAAGGAAAAGGGGTGAGTCACTAAAACTCAGTGTATAATCCTCTTATCGTCATCCACTGGGTCTGAACCCTTAAAGAAATATCTTGGGCCTGAGCCCATATAGCATAATATTGGGCTGAAGCCCATGTACATAACATATATATATATATGTGTGCAATGTATGCAACCCAACCTATTCATCCATCACACCCCCGACCAGCCAATCACACTTGTGGGGATCAAGTTAACCCACCCCTCCACTCACACCAATTCGCAGGCAAGTTGCCATTTATAAGATTTTTGTTATGGCCAAGCCACCGAAATCATAATTAAGCATATTAGTGAACAATTTGTGGCAAAGCCACTAGGCTACACTGCTCTTCATACATTTTTCCCAACCCATGCAATATGTAACATGCAACATACTTAATTGAACATAATATCCACATATATGTACAACAATTATTAATCCAATAATTTATTACGGTAAATTGGCCAATTATAGAACTTTGTAATTTGGCCCACTAAAGCATTCTAGCAATTCGACCCATAGGGCATTTTGGTAAATCAGCCCATAAAGGCATTTTCATAATTCGGCCCATAAGGGCATTTTCGTAAATCGGCCATTTTCATAATTTTAACAATTTTAATACCGATTTTGACAAATCTATAGAAATAATGTACTTTAAGCAAACTTCTCGATTTGTGCCATCTTACGATTTTTAGCCATATAAATAATAACGATCTATTTTTCCAACATAATATCGAATCATGAATCTACGAAATTTCAGTGTGAGATTACATACCTGATTACGGTAAGGATTAATCCTTCTTGATCGTCGGCACCTAAATCACCATTACACTCGATTAATCCAACAAACGAGATTTTATTAATCTAAATCTAAATCAAACGATCTATTGAAATGCTTACCCTTAGTATCGTGAACGACCACGATTTGTCTATTTTTCCGAATGATGGTCCACAACCCGTGGAAAATCCCGAACTGCCAATACTGCCCTTCGTTTGAAGTTAGGAGTAGGAATTTCAAATCCACTCCTTTTGTCTCCTACTATCGCTTTTCCTTTCAAATCGTTACCACTTGCCTCCATTGAAAAAGTTTCGGTTAGAAATAATACTATGTGAACGTATTTATCTAAGGAGAGGGTTCAGCTTACCACTATTTCTGAAGGATTAGCAAGTAGAGAAAATCGAGTGATTTCTTCCCTAAAAACATAATCGATTAGTCAAAACTTCGATCCGATTTGTAACATAGTCGAGTAGAGATATAACGAAAAATCCAAGAAGAAACTCCTTACCTTAACTATGATGAATCCGATTTCCACCGATTGACTTATGGCTACGGATGAGACAAAAGTATAAGATTTGGCTTTCCCACTATAACACTATATTAAAAGATGATCACAATATGAATAATTATGAGAGAATGGTATTTCAATTTGAACAAAGTGAATATCCAAATGTTAATAGACATACATTCGACTAGGGAAAAAGAAAATGAAAAGAATACAATGGAATCACATACCGATTCGGCTAATGGAGAGGAAAGGACAAGGAAAATTCAGTCACAAGGTAATGTTGATTTAAGAGATGAAAGAAAGGTTGAAGAAATAATCAAAAAGAAAAGAGAAGATGGAAAAGAGGTGTTTAAAGGTTTCGACCAACACCAAAAGAGAAATAACCAAAAGATGGATTAATGGTTACGGCATAGCAAGAGAACAAGATGAAAAATGGCTAGAGTGATTCGGCCAAAATAAGAGAAAATATGCACACTTTTGGCTTTAGAGTTTTGGCAAATGAAAGGAAAGAATTAGAAAAGAAGGCACCAAAATGCTAAGAAGAAAATAACCTCTCATGCACCAAAATTTGCCAAATGCCTAAAGAAATTCGGCTCCTCCTTTCTCCCAACAAAATCGTGTGTCACTTTTGCCAAAAGGATGAATGTTGACCAAAATTCACTTTTGCCAAAAGGATGAATGTTGACCAAAATTCTATCCCAAGTACTTTCAAAATATTCGGCCAACATATCCCCCTTCTTACTCCTTTCCTTTACTTCTTTCCTTCCTTTTTCCTTGTTTTCCTCCTTACCTTATTTTCTTAGTCTTTTTTCCATGATTTGAAAAGTCTTCATTTCCTTTAATAATGCCATGGCCGACATTTGGAAGAGAAACACAAAAATAAATCCAAAATTTGCAAAAGATGGGATTTGAACCCCTTCCCTCTATGCTCTCCACTTGACGCCACAACCTCCTTGACATATGCCCATTTATGCTAGCAAAGGACACACTTATTTCCTTAAGCATTGATGCCACTTACTATCTCTCCTTAAAGTGCATAAACACAAAAATTTTGCTAAGGCCCAACTCAACCCCAAGCCTTCTTAGGACCCTTAAACATACACAATTAACACATCGACCAGTCTATCGCATGGTATAATGAAAAACATAAAATCTCAAATTTCAGGATGTTACAAATGTCGTTCTCATATTCTCAAAAATTTTAAAACATTTCTACGCTCAAGGTCTAATAGGCCCAATTCTACTAGGCCTAATTTCGGGGCGTTACAGACAATGTCAAGAGTTTGTAGTCTGTTCAAAGATCAGACGCCATATCATAAAGCAACAAAGGTAGCCAAAAAAAATAAGGATTGTAGAAAAAATTATTGAGACTTATAAATATTGGCATAAAGAAGTTACCATTTATCCTCTATGATTGTCGAACGTTGGCCAAGACCTTTGCCGGGGCAACATCTTACCCATTGATTTATGGAATGGAAGCATTTTTCTAATTGAAACTAATCGAAGAAAAGGTTAAAAGTTATCCATCACGGTCAGATGATGCAAGCTTACGGCAATGAGGTTCATCCTAGAGAATTCCACGAGGAGAACCTGATGTTGAAAAAGATCTTTCTTATACAAAAAATTTCAGAGAAAAGCAGATGCTCGAACTGGTAAGGACCTTATGTAGTAAAAAAGGTCTTTTCTAGAGGAGCATTGATATTGACCGAGACGGATGGCGAAGACTTGCCCAATCGGCGAATTCAGATTCAATCAAGAAGTATTTTACCTGAAGGAGGAAAGGCCAAGGTGAAAACTCACAAAGGGCGCCTTGAGATCAAATTCAAAAAAAAAAGGAGAGGCCAAGGCAAAATTCGCAAAGGGCGCTTTGAGACCAAAGGGGTTTTAAGCCGAAAACCCGAAAAGGGCAGCTCAAATTTTCATCAAAGATAGGGCATGTGGTAGTCTTGCTATGCCTAAATTAACAATGAGGAAGTATGCTACGTCTTGGGGCATTGACAAAGTACTCTGGATCCTCTAAACATGTATTGAGCTCAAAATGGTCCTCAAGAAGTTTGTACAGAGAAGCTCAGGCTGCGATATCTGGGGCACCTAGCTTTTATCTTATCCATTTTGAATTTTCTATCTTTGATTACTTTATCCTTTTCAAGATACACCCCAATCAATTTTCGTTTATGGCCTTGGCTATCTTTGATTACTTTATTCTTTTCAAGATCCACCCCAATCAATTTTCTTTTATTGCCTTGGTTATCTTTGATTAACTTATTTGTTTCAAGCTATGCTCCTAATTAATTTCTTTCTCGTCCATTGTTGTGATCTTTTTCAAGTATTTTATATTGAAATAACTATTAATGGACTAATAATACTTTCATAAAAAGAGTTTCGCATATTACTCTGGAAGCTTTTAAATAGTATAAGAACCTGAAACAAGACTATTGTTTAGAACTCACCAAGCTTAAGGGTTGGAAATATTTGAGCCCAAAATGAGTTTATCTCTTCAGATTTTCTGTCAAAGACGTTGGTTGATCAAAAGACTAGATATTGCGTCGGTGATACAAATCCGACAGAAAATAAGCAATGACAACTCAAACGTAGAAGGAATCATTCTCGAAAAGAAAAATGACATTCTGCATCCATGTGAGTATCATGCATACACATCTGGTCGGGTCACTGGGGAGTGATCAGTGGATGGAACAAGTTACAGATCCTATACCCCAAAGTTGAAGTGGGATGAATTGAAAAAGATACAACTCACATACTCATGAATTGCAGTGAGAACGAATCGAAAAATTTTCAAATCCTATACCACAGTGAGATGGTTTAAAATGGTACAAGCCTTATGTCCCTGAGGTACAGTGGAAAAGACCCTGAAGTTAGTGGGGCAAATCAGTCGAGCAAAAATGTTTTCGAGTTTTCTATCAAATGCCAGCCGAGTAGGAAGACAGTGTACTACGTTAACGATAGAGCCCTGATGAGCAACAAGTGGTGACATCCTAATTCTTAAAAAGGATCGTCCTCATGACATTTTGCATTCGTACATATGTCATTCGGTTAGAAGCAGTTGATTAGTTCAGATCATAGCATCATAACCATTTTGCATAAGCATAAACACATAAAATCGATTTTACAGGATAGGTCCCCCAGAGGACGGTGTCGCAACATCGGTGAATTCACAAATCTTGTCTTCCTGATGTTGTAGTGAAGCGGATCCAAGATACTAGTCTGGCATCCTTGAGTTTGCAGTGGAGTAGACCGAAAATAGCAGATCTTGTCTTCCTGAGTTTGCAGTGAAGCAGATCGAAGATATTAGCCTAGCATCCCTGAGTTTGCAATGGAGCAGACTGAAGATAGCAGATCTTGTCTTCCTGAGATTGCAGTGAAGCGAATTGAAGATACTAGTCTCGCATCCCTAAGTTTGCAGTAGAGCAAACCGAAGATAGCAGATCTTGTCTTCCTGAGTTTACAACGGTTTAATCGAAGATACCACCGCATCCACGAGTTTGCGGCAGAGCGCATCAAGATAGCAGATCTTATCTTCCTGAATTTTCAGTGAAGCGGATCGAAGATACCAGTCTGGCATTCCTGAGTTTGTAGTGGAGCAGACTGAAGATAGCAGATCTTGTCTTCCTGAGATTGCAATGAAGTGGATTGAAGATACTAGTCTGGCATCTCTGAGTTTGCAGTGGGGCAGACCAAAGATAGTAGATCTTATTTTCCTGAGTTTGCAATGAAGTGGATCGAAGAAACCATTCTGGCATCCCTGAGTTTGCAGTGGAGTAGACTGAAGATAGCAGGTATTGTCTTCCTAAGTTTGCAGTGAAGCGGATCGAAAACATCAGCCTAGCATCCCTAAGTTTGCAGTAGAGCATATTGAAGATAGCAGATCTTGTCTTCCTAAGATTGTAGTGAAGCATATCGAAGATACTAATCTGGCATCCATGAGTTTGTAGTGGAACAGAATGAAAATAGCAGATCTTATCTTCCTAAGTTTGCAGTGAAGTGGATCGAAGATACCAGTCTGAGTTTGTTGTGGAGCAAACTGAAGATAGCAAATCTTGTCTTCCTGAATATTGCAGTGAAGCAAGATCAAAGATACTAGTCTTACTTTCCTGAAGTTACAATAGGATGGATTAAATCTACAACAGCAGGTCTTATCTCCCTAAAGTTACAGTACAATAAAATTAAAGCTACAGATTCAATCTCCTTGAAGTTGCAGTTGGGTTAGAGAATACTTGAAGAAGATGAGGATCAAGAAGTTAAGGCTCGGCAAGACCGGGCAAAATTGGTCCTTTTATAGTCTTTGCTCCATTCTCGTTACACGACAATGAGCAAAGAGGGGCAGCTGTAATAGGCCAATTTAGCCCGGGCCCATACAAAAAAATAATAAACCCATAATAATAAAACAAAGTCTAAGTCCAATCCAAAATATATCATTTGGCCCGATCAGAATGACCTATTACTTGAAAAGATTGAAGGTCTATCTACAAGCTTGACGTATATAGAAACACAATCTTCAAGGATATGCAATCTTAGATATGATATGCAATCTTAGATTTGATATACAAATCTTAGATATGATATGCAATCCTAGAAGATATGGTATGAAATCTTAGAAGATATGATATGCAATCTTAGATATGATATGCAAACCTTAGATATGATATGCAATCCTAGAAGATATGGTATGCAATCTTAGAGATTTAATTTATAGATACCTTTTAATCTTAACCGTTGATGTAATTGATCTGTACCGTTGGATTTGGGGAGTCTCAACTATAAATAGAGGCCTCTCCCTTCATTGTAAAGGACTTGAGTTTTGAGTAATAAAAATTCTTGAGAGCATTCACTCAAATCTCTCTCTCTTTTGCGTTCTTATTTTCTGTGGCTTGTTCTTATTTTGTTCTTCGCTCATCTTCGTTTCTTTTTGAGTTGCTTCCGTTCGAGTTAGATTTTGGTGGAGGAATTTAGTTGAATCCTCATATTGCGGGAGTTAGGTTTACTTATGTGTTTTTTAACCTTTTTTTTATTTATCCATTTAATTGCTTAATCATTATTTATTCATTTATTTTAATTTTTTTAATTTTTTTCTTTTTTGCTTTTCCCTATTTACGTTAAATTGTTTTGTCACATATTATTGTTTATATTTGCATATTATTATGTATTATATATTATTTTAAAATGTTTATATTATATAATATTTTATCATGTACATATATTATTCATCTTAGTTTTTAGCCATAACATTTTTATACTTTTTTCATTTTTCTAAAAATTTTATAATATTCATTAATTGTTTTGAGTATATTATTTACCTTATATTATTATGATTTTACATGAATTTAATTTGTGAATAAGTCTTTTATTTCCTTAATTTTTCATAGATTCTTTTAAAATTGCTATTATCTACTTTATATTTTTCTTTATTTTGATTGTCCATTTTTAAAAATTTGAATCTATTATCTTTGTTTACCTTAACATTATTATTGTTGCTTATCATTCTTTTACTTAATTGTTTATATTAGTACTAATTGTTAATATGACTGTAACTTTAGTAAATTGCACTTTTTGTAATAATTTAATGTTACTTTTTTCAAATCTTTGTTTAAAAATATCTATCTCCTTTAATTACCACATTTTATCCAAAAGTTCTTCTTAAATAAGACAATGTTTTGTGTTTAGAAATTCGGGAAATAGTGCCCTAACGTGCTGGGTTTCGATTTTCCGTTTGACTAAATAACTAAATATCCTTTTAATGAATTTTGTAAATCATGAGATGATTTTGGTTACGAGGGTTTAAAACATCATGTCCTAAAGTGCTGGATATGATGTTTGTATTCTTCCGGAACAAAGGAATCTCAAGTTCCAACTCAAATTGTTTAAGTTTTTAAAGAAATCATGTTTTCACATCTTTTCAAATTTTTGACATTAGGACAATAACTAATCAATTCGGTACCAATTTTGGGCGTTAAAAGGGTGCTAATCCTTCCTCGTACGTAATTGACTCCCGAACCCGTTTTCTTGAATTTCGTAGGCTAAAATCAATGTTTTGAAATAAAATATTTTGTAAGGTGATCCGATCACACCTAAGCAAAAAGGGATGGCGACTCCCATTCTTTGTTTTTTTTAAATAAAAAAAAGTCGACCCTGTTTTTCAAAATAAAAAAATGGTTTCGACACTTTCAAACAAAAAACACTTTAAAAATCTAAAACCTCCCTAAAAACAAGCACAAACTTGTTTAAGATTATGCTTAGTGGAATAAAAAAAATATAATCGGGTAGCATTGTCTCCACATGGTCATGTTCCCCATCTCTCTTGGGGGTCCTAAATTTCTAATATTTTCATATATGTATGCATGCACTTTAGTCATGGTAGCTTTATTCATATATGTGATATCTGTGTGGCATTATTTTGTATAGATGGATCGTAGTCAGGATCAAAATGCAATTGTCGGAGTCGTGGCTTCAGTTTTAGCTTTTGGGGCTCTTTGGATTAAAAAATTAAAAATTAGGAAGGAAATTGCTTCTCACCCTCGTGTGAATAGAGATTATGAAAGATAAAATTATATTAATAGTATTTTATATAGTGGTGATCAACATTGTATTAATGTGATAAGGATGAGACCGATTGCCTTTTTTAATTTGTGTGATATTCTTAGTAGGAATTATTTGTTACAATCAACTAAATCTGTGAATATTAGGGAGCAAGTAGTTATATTTTTACATATAATTGGTCATAATGCAAGGTTTGAAGTGATTGGATCTAGATATTATAGATCAACTGAGACAGTTCACCGTTACTTTAGGGTTGTATTGAGAGCTATTTTGAAATTGTATAAACTAGTTATTAGATCACCTAATGAGTCAACTCCTACTGAAATCAGAAACAATCCAAGGTTTTATCCTTATTTTAAAGATTGTATTGGAGCATTAGATGGAACTCATGTTCGTGTATCCGTTCCACTTAGCATTCAAGGAAGATTTCGTAGCCGTAAAGGGGGGATGACACAAAATGTATTGACTGTCATTACATTTGATTTGAAATTTTCCTATGTTCTAGCTGGTTGGGAAGGTAATGCACATGATTCTCGTATTTTAAGTGATGCACTTTCACGCCCAAGAGGATTAAGAATTCCAGAAGGTAATAATTATCATTAAATACCAAATAGTTCTAGTAGGCTCATAATTTATTAGTATTAATTACGTTTTGTAAAATTGTAGGTAAATATTATCTTGCTGATGCTGGATATTACATCCGAAATGAATATATTACCCCATATCATGGTGTTTGATATCATTTAAAAGAGTTTAGTGCTCAGGGGCCTGAAAATGCAAAGGAACTCTTTAATCTTCGACATTCATCATTGCGAATCACTATTGAACGTGTTTTTGGGATTTTGAATAAACGGTTTCGTGTATTAGATGCTGAACCATTTTAGAATTTTCAAACTCAAGTAGATATAGTTTTGGTTTGTTGTATCATTCATAATCATATAATGGGAGTTGATCCTAATGATTTACTTAATCAAGGATTATACGAGGAGTCTGAGTCTGATTTGATAATACCAACTCTTACGGAGCGAGAAGAAAGAGAAGAAGCAAGAGATCATGGTCTGCTAAGAGAGACGAAATTGCACAAACTATGTGAACTGATTATATGGCTAGAAATATTAGGTAGGTTTAGGGCTTAGAGTTATTATTTCTATGTTATGTATGTTTTAGTATTAAAATTGGTTTTTTTTTTTTGTTAATGTTGGTTGGATAATGATATTGAAATTTTAGTTTGTTGGATTTTGAAATTATTATGTCTTGAATTTGTTAGATATTGATTATGTTTTAAGCTTGTTAGATATTGAATTTATTATGTTTTAAGCTTGTTGGATATTGAAATGATTGACAATGACAATTATTAATGTAGAATGGGTAAGGGCAACAAAGAAGGGACCTTCAAGCAATTCAGGTGGACAAAACAGATGGAACATGTTTTTCTTGAAATTCTAGCAGAGGAGGCCCAAAAGGAAATAAGCCTTCTAATACTTTCAAAGCAGTTTCTATTAATTGAGTTGCTGAAGCTATTTCTGAAAGATTCCAAGTCCAATGCGACGTGAAGCATGTGGAAAATCATTTGAGGACTGTAAAAAACTAGTGGCAGATTTTATGCAAAATTCGAGGTGAAAGTGGTTTTGGATGGGATGATAAAATGAAAATGATCACATGTGATAGAGCGACATATGATGCAGCAGTGATGGTAATATATGTATATATATGTTAAGTATATTTCAATTGTTTTTTACTTGTTATTCTAATTGTGTATACTATGCAACAAGCACACAAGAAGTATGAACCATTTTTTAATAAAAGCATTGATTATTATGATGAAATGGCTTTGGTTGTTGGCAAAGATATGGCAACAGGGAGTCTTGCCAGAACATTTGTTGACATAGATTTGGATGATGGTAACCAAGATTCAGTGCCTATAGACTGCGACAATGAAGAGACTGAAGAGGTAAGAACAAAAGTATCTTCATTTGGCACATCCAAACGTAAAAGAAAAAATGTTCAAGAAAGTGTCGTTGATGAACAAATTAAATTTGTGGGTGAACAACTTGGCAAAATTGCTAATGCTTTGGAACAATTTACTGCGGATAAGACGCCACATCTTTATAAATAAGTGATGTCGATGGAAGAAGAAGGATTTGATGATGACTTCCTGTGTTCTGTGTTTAATTATCTAGTGAGTCATGAATCCGAAGCCAAAGCTTTTTTAGTTAAAAGTAATAAGCATAGAAAAATTTGGCTTCAAAAATTTTCTCAAGGTTGAAGATATGGATACTTTAAATGTGGTATAATATTAGTTATGCACTTGGACAATGTCGTTGTTATTATGTGGTGTACTACTAATTATGTATTTGGATAATATTATTAATTTGTAGTATTAATTATGTTTTGGAAGTTAATTTATAATTATTCAATCCTTGTTTTTATTTTTTATAACACAATTACAAATAATTTATTTGACTTTGGATGTTTTCAATTTATGATGGTTAATATTCTAGCTTAATAATCGAAAATTATTATATATTTAATTTGATTTATTTATTTATCCATAAATCATTGCAATATATGTAAAATAATTTTAAATATAAATTTATTAATATATATATAAATTTATTAATATAAGTAAAAAAAGCTTTTTCAAAAATATTTTCAAGAAATCTACCAAACAATGTAAAATATTTTACATGATTCATCCAAATACTAAAAAGTAAATTATTTCCAAAAAATAAATTATTTTCTAAAAATTATTTTCTAAAAAATATTTTCTTGATAAACAAACGGAATCTTAAACTATTAAAAGTATGCAAGACTTAAATCAACTATGAGCCATTTGTATTGGTTTGTTTGTTTTTTGAATTAGATAGGTGGCTTAGAAGAGAAGAGTTATTAATTCAGAATGCAATCATAGGTCAGCAATTAAGGATACTGTCATACATCAAATCCAGCCCAAGAAAGTTGACCCAATTCGGTGACAAAGCTGTTCAGGGACTACTTTCCTACATCGTAACATTTCCCATTGAAAGAACAAGAAGTAAAACGTAAATCAAAACATAAGAAAGGAACAAAAGCATATGGTGGTGTTGTAGTCAGCAGAATTTAGTGAAGGGTTTCGATGTTTTTGCTGAGTTCCTCCAGTTTCTTCATCCTCAGTTTCTCGCTTTCACTCACCAGCTAACCAGCATTTCACAAGCACCACCAAATATGTTACTCACAAATTCTAAATATTCAAGTAAATGAATGCTCCTACGAAACTATAAAGCATATATATATATATATATATACACTGACCTCCATTAATTTGCTAACTAGTTGTGCTTTCTCCTTGTTCTTGTCATTGAAGGCTTCAAGGGCTTCTTTGTATTCTTTTTCCTGTGATTATCAAAAATATTGACAAGTTAATAAATTAATTATTTAAATTTAATTTGGTCTCAAGTTTCAATCAACTAGAATTGTTGAGGAAAAAAACTAAGTTTAATACATCATTTGGTATTTGAGTTTGATATATATTTTTTTAATATGGTACCTATGTTATGTTTTGGTTCAATGTGATACATGTGTTTAGCCAAAGTTATATATTTTGATACCTCAAGTTAATGGTGTTAACTTTTTAGTATTTAATTCAGGTTTTATAGTTGTTTTGATGAAAATTCATAATTAGCTAATAATATTAATAATTAACTTTAATTAAATCAACGTTAAAAGCTAAAAAAATCAATCATCAAGTTGTATTTAACAAATTAAACACAAAATTAAATAAATACACAATTAACACTAAAATTATTTGATTAACAAAATAATGAGAATCCGGACCTAATATCATTAGCAATTAACTTTCATCAACTCAACCATAAAATTCAAATTAAACACAAGAAGTCAACATTATTATCTTTTAGTACCAAAATATATAACTTTTGTCAAATATGAGTATCACATTAGACCAAAACATAATATATGTACCACATTAGATAAAAAAAATGTCAAACCCAATGCCAAATAATACATTAAGTCAAAAACTAAAAACTAGAATAAATTTGATAAAGAATCTACATATTCACACATAGAATCGCAAAGAGGGACCGAAATTAAATTATAATTTTAAGATAATTACAGAATTAATCATCCTACAATTAACATTAATAAACTTAAATTGGAAATGGGAATGATATTTGTACCGTCTGGCAGGTCTGTCCTAGTGGTTTCATCTCCCTGTTGATGGTATCGATCCTCTTGCGCAGAATTGCAACATCCTTCCTCATTGGATCGACAAGGTCATCAAGCTCCTGCAACATTATATCAATCCAAATGAATCCCCATTATATTACATTAAATATTACTGAATAAGCAAAAATCATAAAGTTGAATCCAACTCAGCTACAGGAAAGCTTCTTCACTGTTTCCTTCTCTCCTTACAAATTGTATCTTTAGTATTTATAATGATTAAGCTGAATCTCAATTTTGTTATAATTTTCAGATTTCTCCATGTAAATGAAATGGGATTCATTGATTGATTCAAAGATTGTAAAAGTAGGATAGGATCCAAGTCCAACAATAACTTACTTCACGAATGTCAGCCAAGCGCCTGGTTGCTTCCTCGACACGGCCCATATAAGCCTGAACTCTATCCCTAACCTCCATCTTCTTCCTCTCGATCTCTTCTTCTTTCGCTCGAAACAACGCCAATGCAGATTCCGCCATTTCCTCTTCCTTCTCATCGTTTACTGGGCTCTCACTCATCATCATCATAACCCCCGAGTTCTTCACTCGCTGCATCGGTGATTGCTGTTGTTCCAACATCTGCTGCTGCTTTGGCGTCGCCATTACTGCTATATTCCTCCCTTTTTTCTTTCTTTTTTTTTTTTTTTTTGCTAGATGGGTCTCTTTAGGTGATTATATTGGAAGGGCTGGTTAGCTTTAAAGCTATGAAATCAACCAAATACCTTACTTTATCACAAAACAAATAGTGATTACATTATATAAAAGATGGAATTTTTGACCCATTTGTCTCCTTACTTTGTAATCATGAAGTTTGAGATGATTTTTTCACCTTTAAATCAAATGTTCTTTTCTTCTTCTTCTTCCCATTTCTTAAATATCTCTTAATTTTCTGTTAAAGATTAAAATTTAATTATTGTATGATATATAATAATGGTGCTGTAAATATATATTGGTTGAAGGGTCGTAAAGGGTACTGGTAAAAGAATGCTTGGGGGTGAAGAGTTAGTGGAGTGGAGTGGGCATGAAGTGGTGACCTCCTCAAGTCATGGGGGGAAAAGCCTTAATTGTAAAGACAGAGTAGGACAGATTTGGAGCGGCCGCCTAGTTTGCAAATTTTGTAACTTCCAATACAATATAAATAAATTTAATGCATAACTCTAAAAAAATTCAAGCAATTTAATCATTGTCAATTTTAAAAGTGTACAACTAAAATAATTAATCATGATGTTAATGTCTTCCATCAACTGTATAAAATTTTATTGATATAATAATAAATTTAACTCTTGATATTTTCATATTTTGTAAATTTGATTTTGATTTTAAAAGTTCAACAAATTTACTCTCAACATTTATAATGATATGGGCTAAATTTGTTAAATCAAGACCAATTTGATAGAATATATAAATTTTGAGGGTTAAATTTATTATCATACTAATCAAATTTATGTAATATTGATGAAAAACATTAACACCATGATTATTTGTCATTATATGTTGATTTTCAAATTAATAGAAATTAAATAACTCTAATTTTTTAGAGTAATGAATTTACCAATTTTAAAATTAAGAAACACCAACATTAATTTTATTGGTTTGTTTTTCCTGTCTTATTCCATTTTGGGATGAGAAAATAACCAAGATTAAAATTTTGAATTTTTTCTTTTAATTTTATTGGTTTGTTTGGGAAAAGAAAGTAAATAGTTGAAAATGGCGAATTTTGCGGATGTTAAAAGGTAATAAATTTTGCCTATGACGTTGTTAGTTAATAGGGTTTTTTATTAAATTAGGATAAAAAAAAATAAAAATTTAAAAATGGGATGGCGCCGGTGTTAATTACCAAAATAGGTGAAAAATGGTGTCCCATAGACGGCACCACTTCCCCAGCAAAGATGCGCTCAGACCGACACGCCACCTCAAGATTGGTTTGCAATGGCGGCACTGTGGTAAACAATACTGGCATAAGCGGCACCAAGCCCTTAAATGGTCCCTCCTTCCCCTTCCCCGTCCCCCCCCCCACCCCACAACATTGAGTCAAGCTCACAGAAAAGAAGGAGCAAGGAGAAAGAAAAGAAGGAAGGAAGAAAGAAAGAAAAAAGAAAAGAAGGAAGGAAGGAAGAAAGAAAGAAAGAAAAGAAGGAAGGAAGAAGAAACAAAGAAGGAAGAAGGAAAAGAAATTAGAAGAAAATTAGGTATAATTTTTTAAAATAATGTTTATGTTGTTGATTTTTTATTTTTATTAAATTATTTTATTATATGTTAATTTTATTTTATGAAATATTTGTTGTTAGTAGTTTATAATGTAAGTAGTGTAAGAGTTTATAATAATTTTATTAAATTTATTATATGTTAATTTATATTTTATGACTTAGTTTATAAGTAACATTAGTTGTTTAAGTAGTAGTTAGTTAGTAACTAAGTTAAATACTATTATGATTAATAGGTAGTTAGAATAGAAACCCTAAAAAATATTTAATTATGTTAGTTAGCTAATAATTTATTATGTTAGTGTGTATTAATATGTTAGTTTTAACTCTAACATGATTTTAGTTAGTATATTATTATTAGTTAAACTTTAATAATTAATTTAGTTAGTATATATATAAAATAATTATTATTATTGTTAGTGTAATATTATCGTTAATAAAAAAGGTAAATGTTATTTTATTAAGTATTATGTTACTATTGTTAGTAATATATTATAGTTATTGTTAGTATAAAGAACATTAAAATAATACATAAAATATTACGTATAAAAAAATATAAAATAATAAAATATGAAAATAGTATTTTTTTAAAGTAATAGTATTTGAGAAAAGAAAATACTAATAAATAGTTAAAATAAGTGGATTTTATTAAATTGATATATAAAAAGTAATAAAACAATACATTTAAAATATTACGTAGTAAAAGAAATAATATCAAATAATAAAAATAAAATAGTAAAATAAAATATTTGATTTATTATGCACTAAAATGTGTCTGTAGATAATATATTTGAATGGTTATGTACTAAAATAATATAAAATAATTAAAAGCGAAAATAGTAAAATAAAATATTTGATTTATTATGCACTAAAATGTATCATAGATAATATATTTGAATGATTATGTACTAAAATAATATAAAATAATTAAAAACGAAAATAGTAAAATAAACTATTTGATTTATTATGCACTAAAATGTATACGTAGATAATATATTTGAATGATTATGTATGAAAATAATATAAAATAATTAAAAACGAAAATAGTAAAATAAAATATTTGATTTATTATGCACTAAAATGTATCATAGATAATATATTTGAATGATTATGTACGAAAATAATATAAAATAATTAAAACGAAAATAGTAAAATAAACTATTTGATTTATTATGCACTAAAATGTGTTCATAGATAATATATTTGAATGATTATGTATGAAAATAATATAAAATAATTAAAAACGAAAATAGTAAAATAAAATATTTGATTTATTATGCACTAAAATATGTCTCATAGATAATATATTTGAATAATTATGTACGAAAATAATATAAAATAATTAAAACGAAAATAGTAAAATAAAATATTTGATTTATTATGCACTAAAATGTGTCATAGATAATATATTTGAATGCTTATGTACGAAAATAATATAAAATAAAACGGACAAAGGCTAGTAATAGAAAAAGCTATACATATACGTAATATTATTATTAAGGAATCGTAAAAACTATATTATTACTTTAGCTATGTTAATATAATATTATTATGAAGAAGCCGTAAATATTATTATTAGTTATTATCATTGTTTATAAAAAAACTCTAATTAATATTTAACTTAATATTATGATGTTTGTATAAATAATAAAATATTATATTTATTATGCATCGTTGACATGATATTCTTATTATATGATTAGTATTGGCATGTTATTTGTTACTAATTGAATATAGATTTATTATTTTTATGTAGGTAAAATTTGATTTGAGACGGAAATGGCTTCATTGATTAGTAAAGTTCCTCACATATGCGATACTGCTAAAAATATGGTAATGTATTGTTATTTATTAATTACGAGTTATATTAACAAAATAGCTACATAATAAATTATGTTATTCTACATAAGTAGTAATCTTTTTATGATTTAACACTGTCAGGACTCGTACCGTGTATTACGGGGCCGGGTGAATGGCCTAAAAAATCTCCCGGATGAACGACTGATGCCATATATAGAGCAAGCCGGATTCGTCAAGAAAGATCGATCCGGACGTTTGACTTCGGTATGATTTAATATCCGCACTAGTCGAGCGTTGGCGCCGGAGACCCACACTTTTCATTTTCCGTGTGGAGAGTGCACATCACTCTAGAGGATGTTGCATCGCAGCTTGGGCTCCCATTGACGGAGTCCGTTCACGAGCGTCGCTAAGGTGAGTGACCCGCTTACCCTCTCGCCGAGCCTACTAGGGCACCCGTCTGCAATCGATGGAAAATATTTTACGTAATTAAAATTTACATGGTCGAGAACGAGGTACCAACATATATCACCGATGCCATGAAGGCGACTTGATGTGCGCTAGTCGGCGTGCATTATGCACATCATAGGGTATATCGATGCCAAAGTGCAAACAATAATACGGTTCATATTCAAGACGCCTTATTGGTGATTTAAGCAATGCTCTGTCAGATAGTTGGGGCTCGCAGATTCTTACGTGGTTGTACGATGAGCTTTGTTTTGACGCAGACCCAACGATCGGAGACATAGGCGGATGCCTTACACTATTGCGCCTGGGCTCAGATAGGATGCCATTCTTGGCATCGATTACCCACCAACCATACGTATATCCGTTAGTGAACAGTGATAAATTATAACTTGTTTTTAATTGAAATTTCTTTATATCGATACTATTTGACTTAAATTTTTTTTGTAGGTGGAGTAATTATCCGGGTATCGGAGGTCGACATCAGATCGATATACCGCTTATGATTGAACAACATGCCGGGAAGGGGTAAGCGATTCCAATATTAGTTACGTAGTAGTTTGTATATCTTATGCACATCGTGTTTAATTTTAACAATGTTATTAATCGTGCGCTTTATATGGATGCCATATAGTAGACCGTAAATTGCAATTGTTATACCCCGCCCTCCTATATTCATCAGATATGTGGTGCACAAACGCACCAATTGTCTGTTTCCATGTAGTAGAGTGGTATCACGGGGACCGAGTGCTGCGGCAATTTGGTTGCGTCCAATACATCCCGGAACCGTCGTGCCAGGTGGGAGCGGTTCATTGCAAAAATAAGAGAGGGAGACCAGACTTGGATTGGGGGGTTAGACATGGTCAATTTATTGCGGTGTGGAATGATCGCATGTCCCGAATCCCTCAGATGGATATGGCTTCCAGTCTTCAACCTCCATTAGAGTACATACAATGGTACTCTATTATGGGGAAGCCATATATTCTGAGGAGGCCGATCATTGTAATCCCCACATGTGCAATGCGGCATGGGGCATCTGAGCGATGGCGCGATATGGAGGCCGAGGCGTGCAGTCCCGATCCCGAGCCGAAGCCCGAGCCGAAGCTTGAGTCGGAGCCCGAGCCAGAGGTCGAGCCGGAGCCTGAGCAATTACAATCACATTCGGATGCACATTCAGATCATCCATATGTGCGCGCATCGACAACTTTCCGGGCTCGTCGGGAGGTGGATACCAAGACGGGTTGATATATTCGGATCGTACACACCACAAGATGGCACTCTTGGTCAGATCCGGTCGTATCCACCGCATCAGGACACTCCATCCGCTCGAGTTCATCTATGCCCTTCGAGCGACATGATTTTTCAGCCATGTTTAGCACACCGCCATCCGGACCCCACCGAGACCGATGAGGATGTTGGTCATTGTGAGGTGGACGACGTGAACGCCGACCACCGCAGTAAATACACACCGAGGACTACACCATCGAACCATCGGTTTTAAGGTGTTTATTAGGTCTTGATTATTTGTATTTGTAAATATAACTATGTTTATACTTTATTTTTATAAAATTAACTTGATTATTTGTAGCTATGATTACTTAATATTGTTATGAGTTTTGATGATTTGGAGCTTTACAATTTCATAACAAGATTTTAAGACATGACACCAATAGCTCACTTGTACACAAACAACTAAATTGATTTGTTTGCTTTACACATGGGATCTAGTTGCAATTTAACCACATTTCTATACTCTCCAAATGAATCTACAAATAAATACCATCAACCACAAACGAAATAAGCTTCCACAGCTTAGTAAGATTCAAACAATTCATTCGCAAATAATTTAGCAGGAAGTTTCATAATTATTATCGTATACAGTTATATATATCAATCAAATTTATTACAATTATATATATAGCAGCATCATATATTGATAGATAGCACATGTTAATATTAATAAGCTCAATTCCCTATGCCGTGACGATTGTCCAACATGATAGTTTCGCTGCGGGCATTTACTTCGATTATGACCACCTAACCTACATATTCCACAGCGCTTACCGTCGGATTTTTCCATAATGTCTATTTCATTACGGATTCTGGATGATTGCGGACGACCTCTCGGATTTCTCAGAAGCGCCTATCCGGGAGAAGCTCGAAGTCGTGGGGCACCTCCCATGTATGGCAATTGAGGCGGAGACGGGGAACTCATTTTCCCGCACACGCAAAGTAGGCTCTAGCGTGTACACATCATTCACAAAATGTTCAACACTAAGGTTCGCTTAGCACATCCGCCACAACATGTGCACACGGATAATGAAGTGTTTGGAACCTCTTGCATTCACACTGTCTGTTCCGAAGATCGACTCCATAAGACCTAGGTGGCAAACCGGGTCGACGACCGATAGACTCGGTAACTCGAAAAGTTTCCATTCGTCGTGAATATATTTCTACAGTCATCGACCTCGCAATCCGACGATTTGCAATCAATGCATCCCTCACATCTTCCACAAACACGTGTCCCGCATCCATCTGGTTGACTTGTTGTTCACCCATTCTTGGCATCAAGGTTGCCAACCTGTAGAATGTTGCCGAGAAGATGATGAAATCGGAAGATGCCGTGTTTTCAACAACAGCGTTGACCCTCCACCAAGTTTGTGGTCATCCGACCATAACGAAAGCCCTCGTCAAAACTTTGAGCCCATTGCCACGGCTCCATTGTACCCAACCACTCCCAAAAGATTTGTTCGCTTGACCTTCCATGTCACTCTCGAGTTGAGTCATCATTCGCAAAAAATATGTGGCTCTAACTCAGACTGTACATGTTTTAAAAATATTAGTTACTGATATCTGGATAACATAAAGACATTAAACTATACATATTAAAAATATAAGGTTATCCTTTACCCATTTTCACCACTTCTCTTCCGGTTTGCATTCTTATACTCTCGAAGAAAGTTAGCGCAATGTGACGGATACAAGAAAGCGGATCTCCATGGCACACCGGAACGCCTAATTGCAGCAATTAATCCTTTCCTCTATCAAGATGATGCAAATATTATCGTTTCGATAACATACCTCCAGAGTTGGTGAGGAAGAATTCCCAAGATTCCATATTCTCCTTATCTACTATTGCAAACGCTATTGGGAGTACATTCCTATTACCGTCTTGAGCAACCGCAATAAGTAAGATCTGTGTATATTTTCCGTATAACCATGTCCCATCCACCTGCGATTCGGCTTGCGATGTGGAAATGCTCAGACACATAGATCAAACGTCCGAACATCCGATGAAAATTCTTTTCCCTACTGTAATTGGTCATTTGGGCCGTAAGAAGGTCGTGGTTCGTAACTCAATCACAGTTCCTTGTATGTACTCCCGCATAATGCTATCCATCCTCAGAGCTCATTATACGATGAATCGTAATCCCCATACAATTGTTCCATTGCCATCTGCTTAGCTATCCACGCCTTTCGATATGATACTCGACATCGAATCGTGCTTGTATTTCACAATCGCATCAAACTTTAATAGTCGCATGTCCTTCACCATTGGCATGATACACGTACATATAGTTTTGGAATCAAGTTTTCGATGATCTTCATCATACGTGTCGATCCGCATGTATGAGGCCCAACCATTTTTCTAATCTCCCACATCTGCGATTTCGAATGAATGCATCAGATCCGCCAATTGCATCCTTCCACCGCCTTCCAACACTCGCAATATATATCGTCGATTTAGACTCTGCGACTTTGTAATCCATCGATATATCCATGCTATACCGCTTAATAGCAGACACGCACTCTTCTTTACTTCTAAATCTCCGCCTAGGAATAACTCCTCATGATTAGAATTTACGGTAAGCCGTTGAGCGGGATATATTTCGGTACTGAAACTCGATTACACGCTGCGTCGTGGTCTATGAGTGACATGCGGCCCAGATTATTGTGTATCGTAATACATCGCATATGGTTCCCGACGGAAGACGCACTAATGTTCCCATCGTCATTCACGTCTTCATCGTCAATATCATCCCAGATATCATCCATATCGGATCATCATCAATATCGACCTCTTCTTCACAATGATCACTCTTGTCATGTCCATCATCACCAACCACATCAATATCGGTGTAATATTAAGATCGATATCGATCCGACGATATTCGATTCATCATCAACATACGATATTGGAGGCACCATGCAGTTCTTGAGCTCCATGTTCTTCACCATATGCATTGTTGTCTTCATTTGCCTCAATACCGCTAACTCAAAGAAATAAGTGAATTGGTGCATTTACATTACTCCCATTCCCACAAGACAACATGATCATTGTTTCCGGTCTCGCCGTCTACAAGTTCCATTTCGTGAATTTGATCGGATCTGCGAAATTGGAAACTTGTAGAAAATTCTCGATATCGTTTTCCCACAACGTCTAACGATTTTTGTGTTTATCCTTCGCTTCATATCATCCAACGATACATTTCTATTAAATCTCATTGCTATTTGTTGCCGACATTCAAATATGCATCCAACGGTTGTTGTCAAGATGATTCCATCGAAATAAACGCATACGAAAAACTGATCATCCATCTTCAATGGTCAATCTGTTCAAAAATAAACAAAATTTCTCAAACAAAATTTAAAACGTAACATTCACAATAAAAATTAATTAATATAAACACATAAATTACTAACAAATCAAAATAAACAAACAAAATAACTTTAAAACAAAATAATGTTTTATATATTATTTTAATGTTTTCTATACTAACAATAGTTATAACAATATACTAACAAAATAATAATATTACACTAACAATAATAATAACAATATACTAACTAAAATAAAGAGTTAAAAAACTCTAATTAAGGTTTTATATTATACTAACATACTAACTAACTAACATAAATATTTTTAGTGTTTATATTCTAATTACCTACTAATAATAATATAATACTAAATAAAATAACATTTACCATTTTTACTAACAACATAACAATATTACACTAACAATAATAATGACAATATTATAATAATAACAATAATAATAACAATAAAATAGCATAATGTTTTATATATTATTTTAATGTTTTCTATACTAACAATAGTTATAACAATATACTAACAAAATAATAATATTACACTAACAATAATAATAACAATATACTAACTAAAATAAAAGATAAAAACTCTAATTAAAACCTTATATTATACTAAAATACTAACTAACTAACATAAATATTTTTAGGGTTTATATTCTAATTACCTACTAATAATAATATAATACTAAATAAAATAACATTTACCATTTTTATTAACAACATAACAATATTACACTAACAATAATAATAATATTATAATAATAAAAATAATAATAACAATAAAATGGCATAATGTTTTATATATTATTTTAATATTTTTTATACTAACAATAATTATAACAATATACTAACAAAATAATAATATTACACTAACAACAATAATAATAATATACTAACTAAAATAAAGAGATAAAAACCTCTAATTAAAGTAATAAAATAAAAGTTAATATATAATAAAAAATTAAATACACAAATATTCTAAATATTTTTAGGGTTTATACTCTAATTACCTACTAATAATAATATAACTAAATTACTAACAATACTAAACTACTAAGTAATAAAATAAAAGTTAATATATAATAAAAAAATTAAATACACAAATATTATTTAAAAAATTTATACCTAATTTTCTCTATTTTTCTTCTCAATTTTCTTCCTTCCCTCTCTTTCTTTTTCTTCCTAAGACTTCTTCCTCCTCGATGCTTCTTTCTTGGTGTGTGGGGAAGGGGGGCCGCTTTTAAGGTGTGGAAATGCAGTGTGTCAGCCTCGCCAACACATTTTCAGCTTGGTGCCTTATGCCAGTGTATTGTTCAAGTTCGGTGCCGCTTTATGCGAGGGTATTTTTACCACTGGTGCCTTAGTTAATAAGAATTTGGGTATGGGACACCATTTTCAATTGATTGCGTGTTAATAAGAATTTGGGTATCCAATTGACGTGTGGGCATCATATATTCATATTTATATTAATTATAATTTATTTAAAAATAAAATTTAAATTTAGCAATAATAAAATAATAATATCTCTAATCTAATATAGACTATAGCAACATCAAATTACATATTAAGCATGCGTATTTATATTTCGATTTTGAATACTCAATATTAAATTATTTTTAATTAAAAAATTTTAAAACCTTAAACATGTACTTTAGATCATTTACATTTGAACATACTTAGTTTTAAAATTTTGATTAAAAATCTTAGCATAAACAATTCTTTTCCAAAATCAATCTATATTATGGATTGATTGCCTTTTAATTTAGACTATTAGTCCGCTATATTTCACATATCTCACAATTTAATCTTTTTAATTATTAATATTTTTAAATACAATATTTTTATTTATATTTGAAATGTTACATTTTAGCCACTTATGTTATCATGTTGTAATATTTTAGTCACCGAACTGTTAATTACCGTCAACGGGGTAACTATAAGCTAACATGACATGTTAAATCATAATTTCAAACTAAAATTTTAGGTTAAATTCTACAATTGGTCCTTATATTTTTTTCATTTTGAGCAATTTAATTTTTTTCTCTTTTTTTTTTCCATTCTCTTTTGCTTCTCCCTCTATTTTCCTCCTTTCTTTATTTTTTTAACGTAGTTTTTCTATGTTTTCATTTGTTAAAATTAGTCCACAAACTCGCCTCACTCGAAAAGATTAAATTGTTCAAAAAAATAAAAGTATAGGGACTAGTTTTAACAAATAGAAAACATAGAAAAACTAAGTTAAAAGAAATGGAGAATGGAGGAAAACAAAGGGAGAAGCAGAAGAGAAAGGAAAATAAAGAATAAAAAAGGAAAGTTAAAAAAATATAAAAGAAAAAAAATTAAATTGCTCAAAAAGAAAAATATGGGGACCAAATGTATAAATTAACTTAATTTTTTTTTTTTTTGCAATGATGATTTAACGTGCCACGTCAGTTTACCGTTTTACCATTAACGGCACAGTGACTAAAATGTTACAACACGATAATGTAAGTGACTAAAACGTAACCTGAGGTAAACAAAAGTGACTATTTTAGTAGTTTACCCAAATAATAACTATAACAACATCATAATATTATATTACCTCATCATCAATTAAAACAATCTTTCGTATCTTTCCGATGTCATTGTCATTCAAATATGATTCGATATTTCCTCTTCAAATAACAATTGATTTAATGCATACTTCTAAATTATTAATGCTAAAAGCTCCATTCTTTTTACTAATAATTTTTCTTAAATGCTACTTTATTAAATATGTATAACTACTAAATACTATTTATAAATCTAAATTTAAATTTTAATTAGTATACAACTCCACTAATGGTTTTTTTATGCTTTTTTTCAAATTATAACTATTTTTGGTGAAAAAAATAAATACCAAACCAATTACATAATATTACTCTGAAAAAGAAAAACATTCTTAGTCTTGTCCAATTCCATTAATGTGCGCGTCATAAGATAAGGAGCATCGAACACCTGCAAATTATATGTTCCGATCAAGGCTTGTTTACCTAGATAGCCTGCAACTTAATTTTGATCTCTCAGAGTGTACCGCAAAAACCACCACTTTTCTTGAAATAAAATACTTTGGATACGCCTAATTAATGTTGAATTCGCCTCGGTAGAGGTACTTTTAAGTATAGCTTTAATCAATTCCAAACTATCAGATTGTCTGATGACTTCATCGTGACCCCTTCGTTGAATTAGCCTGAGACCCTCCAAAATGCCCCAAAGTTCAGCATTAAAAATAGAACATTTTCCAAGGTGACGATTATACCCAAAGATCGAATCTCCATTAGCATCACGAACAACTCCTCCGGCGACTACATTTCCAGATCCTAATTGCATTGCCTCATCAGTGTTAAGAAAAACCGGATCTTCAAAAGATTCCTCTTCAAGGAGAGGTTTAAAACTACCTTTAAAATCTGCTCTCAAAGTTGAGAATAGCTGATTCGCCCAACTTAAAGAAACTTGAACAATCTCTCTCAGAATCCAAGATCTTCCTTAAAAAATGAATAAGTTACGGTTCTTCCATAAGCTCCAAATAAGAAGTCCAAAAAGACAAGCCCAACTGGATCCTTCCTCGTGAACCATGCTATTATCCTTCAAGTTAACAAGAAGCCAATCCTGTGAATTATTAGAGAAAAAATTTGATAAACGATTACCTGGGATGAATTGATTCCAGACGTCCTTAGCAACAACACAATCTCTCAAAATATGTAGAATGCCCTCCGAATGGAAACCACAGATGGGGCAAGAAGGGTCAATTGCTAGAACCCATCTGACCCATTCCACATTACTAAGGAGCCTTCCTTGTAGAGCAGTCCAAATGAAAAACCGAACATGTTGAGGACCTGACAGCTTCCAAACACTCTTCCATTTCTCATCTTTCAGATTCCAATCACCTTATTTTAACATCTTACAAGCCGATTTGACTGAAAAACTCCAACCGAAGTGTGGTACCAAGAAATTTTATTAGGGCCAGCAGATGGATGAGGAGGTGGAATGCCCTTAATAAGCTGAATCACATCATCAGAAAGCCAAACCTGAAAAAGATCAAGATTCCACGAACCATCCTCATTATCATCTCATTAAGGAGGCAATCCGAATCTTGGTTAACATTATCCAGAATATGTCGAAACAAAGGCCCTACACTCGGGATCCAATTATTCCTCCAGCATTAAATTTTATTTCCATCTCCAATGGACCAGAAAAGATTTTCACGAAGTAACGACCAAACTTTAGAAAAGATCTCCAAAAAAAAACTTCTATCTCGAGAAATGCAATCCGACAAATCCTCCTTCAAATGATACTTCAACCGAAGCACACCAATCCATAAAGCATCCTTGCTAGACACAATATTGAAACCCATTTTCAAAAGAAAGGATATATTTTGATCACAAAGTCTTCTCAGCCATAGACCACCATGCCACTTAGGTTAATAAATTGAATCCCACCCCACCAGCGACATCTTTTTCCTATTGTCCGAAGATCTCCAAATAAACTGCTTCAACAAAATTTCAATGTCATCACTGATTTTCCTAGGAATCATCATAGATTGCATAAAAAGGCTAGGGATGGATAAAAGGACCGATTGAGCTAGAGTAACACGACCAGCAATTGAGAGATTTTGGAGTCCCAACTATGTAGCTTCCCTCGAACTTTTTTAACCACAAATTTCATAGTGCTATTTGTCACCCTTTGATGGAAAAAAGGAACCCCAAGGTAACGCCCGAGATCGTGAACTTTTTGAAATCCAAATAAAGAACGGATCATATTAATTAAAGAATCATCCACACCTCTAGAGAAAAAAATGTTGGTCTTCCTTGCATTAATAAGATGTTCAGGAAAACCATAGAATCGATCCAGAATATCTTTTATGATCCTGTCATGCACCAAATCCGAATTGTTGAAAATGACTAGGTCATCCGCAAAGAACAAATGTGAGATAAGCGGGCCACGTTGAGAAAGTCGTATTGGGTTCCACTTACCCACCGAAATAGCTTATTGAACCGAATGACTAAGCCATTCCATGCAAAGCACAAAAAGATAGGGAGAGAGGGGACACCATTGTCTATTACCTCTGACGGTCTAAATTTAGACAAAGGGACACCATTCCACATAACCTGCATAGTTGAATTAGAAATAGAGGACATAATAACTTTACTAAGATACAAAGGAATACCTGCAGCTTGGAGAGAAACATGAATAAAGTCCCATCTCATTCTATCATAGGCTTTCTCCAGATCGATTTTAATCGCCATCCATTTCCTTTTTTTTTTTTTTTGATATATCATGGAATGAATTATCTCTTGAGCGATGATAATGTTGTCGGTTATGTTACTACTTGCAATAAAGCCAACCTGTTCTTGCGCAATAATTTTTGGGAAAACATGCTTAAAATGGTTAGCAATTACCTTCATTACCAGTTTATAAAGGACAGAATAGATGCTTATTAGATGAAACTGCCCAAAGCCTTTTGGATTCGCCACCTTAGGAATGAGAATGATCAAGTTATTATTCAATTCAGCCTCAATAGAACCCTCATTGAATACCTTTTTGACCCAATCACAAACTGTCCCCTAATTTTACTCCACTGATTCTAAAACAAGAGGGCATGAAACCCGTCACTTTCCAGAGCTTTAAAAAGAGCCATATAAAAAGGGCATCTTTAATTTCATCATTAGTGACCGACTTCCTCAAAAATTAATATCATCACGCACCAGCTGAGGAAACTTACTAAGAGGAAAAACACCAATAGCACCAGGACGTTCCCCATAGAGCCTTTGAAAAAGTATTCGCCTCAGCCTCAATAGCTTTCTGGTCAAAAATCCAATCCCCATCGTTATTTCGAATAGCAGTTATGCGATTACTTTTTCTTCTTTGCAAAGTACGAGAATGGAAGAACTTTGTGTTACAGCCACCCAAGTGCAACCAATCACATCTACCTTTTTGCTTCCAAATGAGTTTTTCATGATGTAAAACATTCTCAAGCTCCTGTCTAATATTCAAATCTACCTGAGCTAACCGATTCAAACCAGAGAGATCCATTCTACTTTGAACATTAGCAATTTTACGAACAATGTGTCTCTTTTTGGTAGTGATATGCCCGTAGACTTGCTTATTCCATTCTTTTAAATTAAGAGTAAGCTTGGATAAGGAATCAGCCATGTCTCCAGTGAAAACCCAATTAGCATTCATAAAATCATCAAAATCAAGGTGTTCAGTCCAACCAACCAAGAACCGAAAGGGTCTCCTTCTATGTAAAATAACCTCCAAATTTTGATTCAGAAAAAGAGAACGGTGGTCAGACTTAATCTTAGGTAAGTGAGTAATCAAACTATTAGGGAAATTACGAATCCATGCTTCATTACCCAACGCACAATCTAACCTTTCAAAAAGCGCACCCTGATGCCAAGTAAAAGGAGATCCTTTAAAACACAAATCATGCAACTCGGCTTTCTTCACAAAATCTCCAAACTTGGGGCATCTCCTTCCATTAGTAAGACCACCAAACTTTTTAGAAGAAGATAGAATTACGTTGAAATCACCAATAGCAATCTATAGAATATGACCTGATGGAATCAAAGGCCTTAAGACATTCCAAAAATCTTTACGTTTTTGCCAATTGGGGCTGGCATAAACAAAAGAAATAAAAAACGGACGTGTAGAGGATATTTGCCAAACTTTAGTCAGAATAAACTGAGGATGAATACGAACCACCTCAACACGGATGGAATCTTTCCAACCAAGCTAGATACCTCTAGAGTAACCAATTGCCTCAACTCAATGGGAGTAATGGAAACCTAACTTTGCAATAATGCTATCAGCTTTAGCTCCACTAACTCTTGCCTCAAGCAAACAGACTATATCTGGTTCATGTTCCAAATTATATTCCCGAAAAATTCGAGGGAATTTAACACTGGCACAACCCTAGAAATTCCAAGAAAAAATGTAAAATTCATAGTAAAAAACAAAAGGCTAGAAATCATACCGTTATTGCTAAGGGACTAAATCCCCATCAATGTTTAAACCTGCGGCTCTCGAATCATCAATAACATTTTGACTGGGATTTTGAGTAGAAAGAATATTCACCATCACCTGTATGGACTCTGTTAAAGGAATTCGTACACTACCAGAAGATTTAAAATGACTCTCACGTCCTCGAAGAGCATTCGAATTCTTATGGCTACCACGGTTTTTATTAATTTTTATGTCACCCTTCTTATGTATAAAATCGAATTTGTCCACACCCGACCTGAAATTAAAACCAAACTCGTCTTCTTCACTGACCAATTTCCAGATTTAACCTATTATTTGGAATTAATATTTTCCTTAAAAGACACCGCAGAATGTTTTCCGGGATCAAGGACGCCTTCGAAAATTTGGATTTCAACTCCTTCAGACACTTCGAGAGCTGGGTTAAAATGAGCCTTAACCCTTTCTAAATTACCAGAAATAATATTTTCCGAAACACCAAAATTTAAAGAATTTTGGTTATCACCTTCCACGCCCAATCCAATAATTTTCGAATTTTTGCTCACTACATGCATGTGTACAAGAAAAAGAAATATTACCATTTGAATTGAAAATTGGGCCCTCATTACTCTTACCGTTATTCTTAGGAGTGTTTCTAACCCGAAATAACATTAACCGAATTAACCGACCTTTCAAAATTTTTAACCGTTAACCGAACTAAGATTTTTTCGTTTAATTCGGTCGGTTAACCGAATTAACCGAAAATTATATATTTTTTATTTTTGGTTAAAAATTAACCTAATTAACTGAATTAATCAAATTATCCGAATTAACCGAATTACCCAAAATGAATCACTACATAATTTTAGTTTTAGTTTTAGATTTTTATTTTTATTTACTAAATTATTTGTAATTTTTATGATTGGGTAATTGGGTTGGGTTGGATATTTGGGTTTGGATTGGGTTTAGGGATTGGGTTTAGATGAATAGTGAGCCTATTTATATATTATAATTTTATTTATTAATTTTTTGGTTAAACCGAAAAATTTCGATTAACCCGAAAAATTTCAGTTAACCGACCGGTTTCGAACCGAATTAACTGTTAACCGAAAAATTACAAAATAATTAACCGACTCCCGACCGAAAAAATTCGATTAACCGTCCGATTAACTGAATTCAATCGATTAACTAAATTTTTTCAGTTTTATCCGAATTTTGCATATCCCTAATTATTCTCCAATTCTATAGGCCTTTTGCCCAAAAATTTATCCAAGCTAATATTTGCTTTCTGGCCTAAATCAATAGCTCCCAAACTGTCCAAAGAAAAACTTTTAGCAGGCCCTAAAAGCATTCCCACGGCCTACTTCAAAAAAAGGCCCAGATTTCTTTTTAACACCCATATTAACCCTACCCTTAAGACCCCCATCACCGATAGCCCCTCTCCCTCACATTCTCCTGCGAAAAATCTCCATTAGCCACCCTCAAATCATTCCCCAAATCCCCAACATGATTAAGAGCCAAAATCTAGATCCAAAAGAATTATTTCTAGATTCTTCCACGCCACTAGCCGGATGACCGCATTGGCCACGCCTCGCCTTACGTTCCACCATCATCCACGGGCCGAACTCCGGCCTCTTATCACCATCGGTTCTGCCACCATCATCTCCTTGTGCCTCAACCACCACATTCGTTGGTTGTCCCTGGGTTTGATCTACTACAACCGTTGGACAAAGCTTTTTAACATGGCCATATTTACCATATGAGAAACACACCATCGGGAGAGCCTCATACTCAACTTGTTGAATGGTACCGTTCACCATCACCTGTTAAATCAATGGTTTGTCAAGATTAATAAAAACGGCCAAACGAGCGAACCGACCTTTGGTTCTGTTGACGGTTTGAAATTCTAGCTTGACATCTTTCCCAATGAGTCCGCCAATAGCTTCTATAATATACAGGTACCCCGGAAGCCCGGCAATCGGATCCAAGCCAACACCATACTGGGATATGGCTGCAATGGTTTAAATTCCCTAGTCCACGGTTAGACGGTAAGATATTGCCCGTAGATAATCCAAGGGCCTTGGGTTAAGACTTTGTTGTAATCGCCAATATACTGAAACTTAACCAAAAAATAACCATTAACAGTATCCATAAGATGAAAAGATTTAGCAGGTTTCCAAAGACTAAGGGTACGATTATGGAGAGCATTGTATCCGATATTACGCCCTAAAAGCTTAAGAACAATCATTAGATCTATTTCTTTGAAAAGAATATTTATAATACGTTCCGAGAAAGCAATAGTAGGCATCCCGTCTACCGTGGGCGTACTCACGTCCCCATCTAGAAATTCAAAATCATTTTCACGGCCTTCAGAGGAGCCATTACGATCTGATACAGAATGAGAAGCTTCTCCCAAAAGCAAATCTTTCCACAACAGTTTCGGAGACAGATGTGGATCTACAGCCATCACAGCAGCCCCTTCTTCCACTCCATCCTTGAATCTAACTTTCTTTGTGTTTCGACCCCCATCAGAACAAAGGACACCACCGCCACTGAAACCTGAATCTTCCATCACCGCACATGGTTCCCAAAAGCGTTTTGGATCCCCCTGTTAATCTTATTAATTTTATTTAGTTTTCAAATTATAACTTTATTTTTAAGTTAATAAAATATAATTATCATAACTTTCGTTAATATAACTAACCTTTAGAAAGTTATTGTATATTATTTTTAACTAATAAATCTAAATTATATTATACTTATCACCGACTTTTTACTATAATAACCATAATCTATTTTTTCAACTTTTAAAATTACTATAATTTAAAAGAATTACGGTAAATGATTTTTTAAGTAATAAATCTAAATCTAAATTATATTATAAGACTTGCACCAAACATCCCTAGAATATGACTTTCATTATAAATTGGTCCCTAAATTTCAAATCATTTTAATTACACTCATAAATTATTGATGTTATATCAATCATGTCTTTTCCTTATAAAAGTGTTAATTTAACTATAAAATGACATGACAAATCTTATGTGACATAATTTAAAATGAAAATTTTAAATACATATTGTATAAACATATATTTTAAAAATATTAGTTTTAAGGTTTTCAAAATTTTTACGAAAGTTTTATCATTCATTCCTTTTTTTTTTTTGAGTTTTACTTTTTTTTAGTCTTTTTTTCCTTTTGAAAGTTATGAGACTACAACCTACTTCTTTAAAAATTTCATTTTAAATTTAGCTACATAAGATTTGATGTGTCACTTAATGGCTAAATTAACGGTTTTGAATAAAGAAAGGACTTGATTGATATAACATGTAACACCCCATACCCAACCCGGTCGTTCGGTCTAAGTTGCCACATTCATTACCGAAGCAACTACGATTCCATTTGCAATTTAACTCAATGATTAATACATGCTATTAAGATCATTATATATTTACAACATGTTACATAATTGAATCTAGGCTTTAAACGAGCTTACGAAAGCTCTTTCGATAGCCCAAGACCTGTTGAGGACCAAAATGCAACATTTTAAAATTTTCTGGGTTGATGTCGCGACCATGAAAGAATCATGTTGCAAGGTCAAGGGCAGAAGCTTGGTGTTGTGACTTCAAAAACAAGTGGTTGGCATTGCGACCTCAATAGGGGATGTTGGGGGCTGATGTCATGACATTTGTAGGATGGTGTCGCGGCATTGAAGGTATTCTCCATCAAACTTACATCAATTGATTCAACCTGCCAATTTGCAAATCCCATTTAGTATTTAAACCTCAAAATGCATTTCAACTCACATATATATACTCAATTACATAGCTTAAATAATTCTACCTTATAATATTTACATGAATGATTAATTATTCTTATGTTTAAGCTAAAATTTACATTTACTAATTCCAAGTCCCAAAATGAAATATACAAACATTGTTGAGTCCAAAGTTGCGGATTGGATGCTAGATTACTCATCAAGTCTTTGAGATCTACCAACACTTGCGCATGAAATAAACAAATCGTACGTTGAGCGATAAAACTTAGTGATACTTTTATGATTCATGTCAATTAATCATTAACATATATGAACTCGTTCAATATAGTATCTAAATTCAACCAATTTAATTACAATTCAGGTATCAAATACTAAGATTATGCACATTCTCAGTTAACCAAGTTTGTATACACATATCAAGTTATATATATTGTAATCACATAACATATCCATTTCCATTCCATTTCATACTATCTATTTATTTCTTTATCTCATTCTTTCTCGAATATATTGATTCATTTCATTACCATATCGGCCCTTAAGGCTATATTTCGTCACATTTAATATATATATATATATATATATAGTACCATTTTATATCATTATTTCAATTCAACATCATTTATCAAGTTCATATTTTATAATCATTATTAATCGGACTCAGACTCAAGACAGATACACAGATCATCCAATCAACATACCAATCTGGCACCTTAGTGCATCATCGAATAAACTAAAGTAAATATATTGGCACATAGTTTATCATTAGTTAAACCGAAGTAATTTGCGCTCAGTGCTATCATATCATACTGGCACATAGTGCATCATTGGGTAAATTGAAGTATAATAACGTACACAATCTAATCATATAACATGCTAACTATATTCGACTCTACCCAAATAGTTAATAGGGTACCAATATTCCAATTACATGTTATAAACCAATTCACATATCATTATCTCATACTTTTTTATCGTCAATTCACATCATATATGATTTATGAATTTATATCATGCTCGTTTCTACTATATTGAATTCAATTTAGTTCTCGACATTCGGTATCATCATGTATAAATTGAATCATGCGATAGTAATACACTTATCTCAATAGATAAAATTTGCAACAATCACATATATGTATATATGCATATGTATATATATTTATGTACTAAACTCGAATCATAAAAGTACAAACCAAATTTGTCACTCGTCTACAACTGTCATCTTTCCCTTCTCTCGCAATGGCTTAGCGTCGTCTTTAGCTGCATTTGATAATTCAATAATAGAAACAATATTAGTTTACATCCAATTCACATTCAAATACATAGTCAAACATATTTTTCATTTTATTGATTTTAGTTTCTATATCTCAAATACTGTATTTTTCATATCTAACATTGGATCAATTTCGATTTCACATTCTTTCATTAGGAACCTTATATTTTCTATCTATAGTATAATTTCATGACAATTTTCAATTTATTCAATTTATTCCCTAATGTTACAAAGTTATTAACAAGTTTAATTTAGTTTGTAATTTAGTCCTTATCAAAATCTAAGCTTATTAACTATCTATTTCTTCAAACCAAGCTCAAAATATCAATTTTACTACAATGGTAACTTGCTAAATATCACTTAATTGAACAATTTGGTACATGGGTTCAAGCTTCCATGATTAGAGAAATATAAAAATTTCAAAAAAATTGCTTGATTACCTCAACAAATTGACAGCCAAAAGTTTGGTTGAAAGCTTTGAATTTCTATTTTAATGGCTATGGCTTGGTAAGGAAGATGAAAATGTTATATTTCCATCCACTAACTTGACTATTTATAGATTGCTTAACATTTAATTAACTTAATTAATCATGATTAGTTAATTAATTAAGGTTTATTTATTTACTTAATTATAACATTAAGATTTTGTCGAGACCATCGTTATCTTCCACTATTTAATGTTTAAAATGGGTTAAATAATAATTTTGGTCCTTTGGATAATTTCTAATTAGGTCCTCGAAAATTTTATAAATTAAAACTCAATAGGGATTGGACTTTACAATTTAGTCCTTGAGTTTTAATTAACTATTTTCTCGGTTAAGTACTTAATCAGTTTTTAATATATTTTCATATTAACTCCGTAAATATTCCTATTTTACCTTTATGGACTTGGTTTACTAAAATGGGATTTCGAAATCGCGTTTTCTGACACCACTTAAAATTGGATTATTACATAACATCGAGAGTTTGGGGATGTAATTAGAACGTTTTAAAGTTTAGGGGCCAATTTAAAATGGGGGTCATATTTTAGGGATGTTTGGTGCTATTAACTCATATTATAATTATCACAACTATTTTTAATAGGCTTATATGTCAATAAAATCCTTTAAAAAACTGTAAAAAAATCAATTAAGCCCCTGTATTAAATTCGCACCCAATTAAGCCCCTACCATTAATAAAAAAATCAATTAAATCCTTACGTTAATGATTTCCATCATTGAGCACATTGACCAATAAAAATAATGGACCACTCAGACGGTGACACGTGGCAATTTCTAGTTTAATCTAATAATTTCACAAATGATTAAAAATCAGAAAGAAATCATAAAAATTATAAAATAATAAAAATATATTAAAATTATTAAAAATTTAAAATGTTAGAATTGATAAAAACTTATAAAAACATAAAAATCTAACAAATTTTAATGCATTATAAAAATTTTATAAACTTAATAAAACATATTTAAAATTTTACAAAATGTATAAAATTCTTAGAAACTTATATAGAAATAATGAAAATTATAGAAATTATTAAAAAAATCATAAAAACATGAACTAGACTGAATCAGTCGGTCGGACCAGTTAGAGCAAAATCGACAAGGGTACCAATTTGAAGAAAGCCATTAAATTGGTTGAGCTGGGAGTCGAGCGATTGAACCAATTTTTTTATTTTTAATACTTTTTTTAATTAAACTGAACGGACTGGTCGAACTAACAAATCAATGGCTTGATTTGTTCGACCATCTGTCCGGTTCTCAAAATATTAGTAAGAATATTTCATAGTGCCATATGCTAATAGTTGGGTAATGAAATTTTATAAAATCAATAAAAACAAATTCAAAATTAAGTATTTTTGCTATAATTAGACTGATGGTCGAGCCGGTAAGGCTACCAGTTTTCCAATTCAATTGAGCAGTCTAGCTCAATTAAATAAAATATTAAGAAAACTCAAAAATAAAAAAATATATATTACAAAAATAAAAAAAATCGGTTCAATCGCCCGGCTCTCAGGTCAACCAATCTATGTCCTGTTCCGAATTGGTACCCTTGTCGATTTCGGTCTAACTGGTTTGACCGACTAATCCAGTCCACTTCAAGTTTTTATAATTTTTTTATAGTTTTTATAAGTTTATATCAATTTTAATATTTTTTATGATTTTTTATAAGTTTTTAAGAATTTTTATACTTTTTTATAAATTTTATTTTATTAATTTTATAAAAAATTATAAATTATTAGATTTTTATAATATTTATAAGTTTTATTAAATTTTTATAATTTTTATAAGTTTATGTTAAATTTAATAATTTTTAAATATTTTTATTTTTAATAAATTTTATACTTTTTCTAATTTTTATATATATATATTTTATTTTTAATCATGAGGAAATATTATATTAATCCAGAAGCTGGTACGTGTCACTTTTTGATTGGTTCGTTAATTTATTTAATGGAGAGCATGGTGAATGAGAGAAACTGCTAATGGATAAGCTTAATTAATTCTTTTATTAACAACATGGATTCAAGTGAGTGCGAATTTAATACATACACTTAATTAAATCTATCGCATTTTCTTAAAATCTTTTTTGACATGAATGTCTTTTTAATATAACTACACTAATCGTTTTCAAAAAGATGCAAAATTCTGGTAACGATACTGTTAGTGTTCCTTGAGATGTAAGTGATTGGAATACCAAAAAAGTATGTTTCAAGGAAGCCGTTGATGTAGAAGAGGCTAATATGGTGGTGGATTTTGAGCAACAACCGATGATGTCTTTTAAAGACAAACTTTTGGGGGGAGGAATTGTAACAGCCTATTTTTAGTCAAATCAGAATAGTGGTTTCGGTACCACAAATTCAAATTCAAAATAATAATTATTATTATTATTTTAATATCTACAGCATTAAAATATGTTTTTTTTTGAAAATTTCGTTAAGAAATTTTATCGTTTGAATGCTTAATTTAATAAAAATGACTAAAATGCGTAAAGTGTAAAAGTGATGTTCTAATAGCTAAAGGTGTCAAATAGCTATAGAACCTTTAAGTAAATGTCCTTATGTGGTAATTAGCCCAATTTTGAGTTAGTGGATGATATTTGGTTTGGCATTTGTGTAAATATATATGAATTTTTTTAATGGCAAATTAGTAAAAAGATAAATAATGTTTAATTAAATAAAACCAAAACCAAATGTCATCTTTTATTTTCCATTCTCCACCGATTGTAGAAGAAAACCTAACCATTTTTGTGCTAAAATTTCGGCAATCTCATCTTGTATGATATTTTTCCTGTTTTTAATTATTTCTACGTTTCTTGAGATCGTTATAACTAGGTCTAGCTAGTCCAGGGACTAATTTACAAAAATGTTAAAGATTTTGAATGTTGCCATTGATGAATAAGCATGTATTTTGAAGTTTCTTGATAGGTTATGAATTCTTGTTGATAAGTATACAAGTTTTGTTAAGTGATTTTTAATGAAATGAAAATTAGGGGCTAAATTATGAAATGAGTAAATTTAGGGGTTAAAATGTGAAATAAATGAAAATTTTGGGCTGCTATAAGCATGATAAATATTCAGATAGGCTTGGGTTGTGATGAAATTGAATGAATTTTATTTTACGAGCCTAAGGACTAAATTGGAAAGTTGTTGAAATATTAGGGGCAAAGTGTAAATGTGCTTTAATGAGTGTTTTAGATTAAATTGAATAGCAAGATAATTGAATAAGCTGAATTTGATATTGTATAGATCAAGAAAAGCGAAATACAGAATTACATCGGGGGAAGAACAAAGTCTCGGATTAGTTGACCCGTGTCTTCATTTTTACATCCGAGATAAGTTCATATGTAATAAGCATTGTTATATTTATGATTTAAATGCTTTGATATTGCATAAACTGTGAATACGAGTCTACGGACATGTTCAACAATGACTCAACGACGATTTGACATTCGAAATCCAGGTTGAACCTTAGGAATAAATTTGGATACTAGTGACATGTCATTAGGGGATTAATGTGATTATGTGATCCGGGTGCTGGTCCTGTACATCCTACCGGTGGCTAAGTATACCGACATGTGTTGCGGATACTTGACAGCTTGGGTGAGCAGCACCGTGTAGCTACGTCTCGACTGACAGCTTGTGTGAGCAGGCCCGTTGATAGCTCTAGTGTGAGCAACATATGTGATATGAGATTGAGTTGGCTTCGGACCATGATATTGGCACTTAGTGTGCGAGTTTCCCAAGTATCCGATAGTGTTCTGAATGGTTCAACGGGTAAATGAAATGTAACACCCCTTACCCGTGTTTTATGTTGAAATCGGATACGAGGCGTTACCGTACTTAACTCACATGGTCGTATAGCTTTGGGCTATCCAATTTCTATTCCAAATTAAAACTTTTCCATACACACCTCTAATATCCTTATAATGGACCTACAAGGCCCTAAACATGCTTCCGAAAGGTTTCGAAGATGATTCGAAAACTTTTACACACTTAGGAAAATTTTACCTAAATAAGGGCCACACGCCTGTGTGGAAGGAGTGACACGCCCGTGTGTCATCTCACACGCCCGTGTTCGACACCCGTGGTTGACACTGACTTGTATCACACGGCCTAGCACACGCTCATATATCTGGCCTGTGGTTGCCCCTAACTTAATCCACACGGCCTGTCGCATGCCCATGTGCTTCAACCATGTGGCGATTTAAATTTCAAATTCAAGGTGCAGACTTCACACGGCCTGGGCACACGCCCATGTCCATGGCCGTGCCTTCCACACGGCTAAGACACATGGCGTGTCTCTGTCCGTGTGCTTACTACAAAGCTTACTGACTTGTAAAACTAACATGCAAGGGACACACGGCCTAGTCACACACCTATGGGACTGACCATGTGTCACACACGGCCTAGACACACACCCGTGTGCCTACCCGTGTGGGTAGGAACAAGGCTATTTGCTAAGCTCTTTACATCCCTCTAGCTCACACAACATGAATCCATTCATCATATCACTAAACAACTCATATTTTGCAATATAAACTTCCATGAATAACTACATCTTTTCATATATAAGAAGGTGAGCCATCAAACATGGCAATATACAAAATAGTTTATCTTTCAAAGGGGCCAACACACTTTTGGCCAAAATAACAAAACAATCTAATTAGTCTAGCGCCTATACATGCCATACACAAAATGTACCAAGTCTAGATATACCGAGGTGAGCTGATAGTATGGGCGATCTTCTGGTTATCTGCGTATTCCGACCTGGCTCTTTAACTCTATAAAATAAAGAAAAATAAAATGGGAGTAAGCTTTAAGCTTAGTAAGTTTACATGTAAACAAATAACATCATAGTATGTGCTAAACAACAAATAACATTATACTAAACAAAAACAATCCACATTCACAATCATGCTTACTCATTTTATCCCTTACCACATTCCAACTATGTCACAAGCTTAATGTTTACATTCATTCACTTGCAACCCTGCACTTAACACCACAAATTCTCATGATACAACACATCATAATTTCTCACTAATCCAACCACAATGCCAAATCACTTGGTGGTTTCGCACTTAGCCCACCATCAATCGTTAATAGGGTGGTATCACACAAAGCCCACCAAAAAGAGGAATTATAGTGGTATCACACACAGCCCACTAAATAATGTAATAAACGATGGTATCACACACAGCCTATCTTAGTTAAGTAATAAGGTGGTATTGCACTTAGCCTACCGTCAAGTGTTATTATTACACATTTGCATAGCTATTTCGTCATTCATATGAAACTATACAATAACTATCAAATCCAATCCACTTGAATCATTCATGTTCTCAATCATGTCATGCACCTATCAACAACAATAATGTTATATAAAATGCATCGTTTACACATAAACTTACCTCGATGCAAAACGTTTCGATTTGCGATTTAATTCACAACCTTGCCTTTTCCACGATCAAGATTGATCCCGCGCTCTTCTTGATCTATAACAATAAAATTCACTCATTTAGATCATTCTATGATCATAATGCATCAAAATCTACACTTAGGAAAAAATGACCATTTTGCCCTTGTACTATGGCAAAATTATGATTTTGCCTGTAAGAACCCAATTTAGCCCGGGCCCGTGTAAACCAAAATAAAACCAAAAAAAAAAATAAATAAAACCAATGTTTATTTGTACAGTCCATTTACATAGGCCAATTCACTAGCCCAAAACCCACTTACACCCCAAACAGATAACCCAAACTGAACCCATTACAAACCTAATACTCAAACCCAAAACACGCGGCCCAAAAGGGCCCAATGCCTAAACAGTTTCAGTAAGCCTAGGGTTTCTGGAAAACCCTAGGCACCGCCAGTGCCAAACAACCTCGTCTAGCCCCTCGTGCCTCAATCAGCTCCTCGCGCCCATGCCAGCCTTCGGTCGTGCCACAATTAGCGTGCGAATCACTCCGACGCTGGACTTCTCGCTCCAGACCTACAAACAAGGAAAATCATAGCAAAAGGAAAGAAACAGATATGGACAAAATGTATCCCCTTTTTTTTTCGGGTTATAAAAACCCCAAAGCAATTGTAAGACGGGGATACACAAGATACAATAGATGCACATAGAGATATACAGAGAATACACAAAAAACATAATAAAAAACCAAAGTAGAGGTTTTTTTTTTCTCTTCGTTTTTTTTTTCGATTCATGCAATATTTTTAGCATATATATATACTACTTAAAATAAAAAACAAGAGTTTACCATTTTGATCGGCGTTAAAAAACGAAAACTTCTGGCTTTCGGCCGCCGTATGTGGCGACGCTTGTGGAGGTGCGTGGGGTACACGCGCGATGGTCTGTCACCGAAGCCTGGGCCGGATTCTAGCCTCCGGCAATGGGGGAGAGAGCCTTTGGGGCTTCTGTTTTTGATTTTTTTTCTTAAGGGTGTTTAAAATGAATTTTTGGGGGTTAATTTTGGCTTATATAAGTGATCCATACGGTGCCATTTTGAGGGCTGCCTTTAAAGCCAAAAACGACGTCGTTTCCTCCTTAAACCCGCGCGTTGACCCAACCCGCTACAGGGATCCGCGTGTTTTGGAGAAATGGGTTATTTGCGCTTTTAACCCTTCCACCTTTTTAGCTATTTTCAATTTAATTCTTTCTCTGTTTTGCTTGTAATTTTACCGCGCAATTTTGATTTTATTCAATTTAATCCTTTAAATAAATGGTGTTGTTTTGAAAGGAGGGAATATTTTCCCTTTTAGTCCTTCCATGATATTCGTGCTTTCAAATAGGTCCTTTTCCTTTTTATTTCTTTTCTGATTTGCCCCAAAATTTTATTTTTAGTTCAATTTTGTCCTTTTTTATTTCTTTTGTTTTTATTATTATTTCATCATTAATTTTATTTTTAAATTCTTATAATTGTTAATATTATCATTATTATTGCTTTTACTACTATTTTAGCATTACCACTATTGTTTTTTATCTTATTTTTATTAACTTTATTATTATTATCATATTTATTTATATTTTTATTATGACCATTTTTCATCTATATATTATTATTAACTCCTATTATTATTATTATTATTATTATTATTATTATTGATTTTGCACTATTATTGTTAGTATTATCGTTATTATTACTATTATTTTTAATATTACTTTTTTTAAAACCTTTTCATTCAAAGTTTCTTTATTCATGTATTTATTTGCTTATTCTCAATTTTAAATCAAATTTTTACTAGAATATTCTTTATTATTTCATTTGTTTTCCTCCACTATTTTATTTGTTTCATTTTTATTTTGTTTGTCCTCATTATTATTACCTTATCATGTATTTATTTATTCGTTTATTTATTTATGTCTTTATACACTTACAAGTTTATGTTATTTGATATTATCATTATATTTTAGTATCATTTTGTTATTATTGTTCTATTACATATATCAGTATCGTAATTCATTTTATATCTTACCATTAGATCATATTCCATTTCATCCGATCCATTAAAATTTTCTTTTTAAAACAAGTGAATACTCTGCGTTCTAAGGTTCGAAAGAAATCGTATCCTAATTTACTGGGTTTCGATTTTTCTCATCGAATCTAAAGAACCCATTATTCTCTTCTTAAAATCAAAGCCTAAAAATTAAATAATAAAAAAACTTATTCTTGAGAATTCAAAATTATCGTGTCCGAACTCACTGGATATGATGTTTTGTTATCTCGAGATAAGGATTTTAGAAAACAAGGCAATGTTTCGTGTTTGGAAGTTTGAGAAATTGTGCCCTAACGTGCTAGGTTTCAGTTTTTCGTTCGTCCAAATAACTAAATATCCTTTTGATAAATTTTGTAAATCATAAGATAATTTTGGTCACGAGGGTTTAAAATATCATGTCCTAACGAGCTGGATGTGATGTTTGTATTCTTTCAGAATAAAGAAATATCAAGTTCTAACTCAAATTGTTCAAGGTTTTTAGGATCTTTTCAAATTTTCAACATTTGGATATTAAATAATTAATTAGGTACCAATTTTTGGGCGTTACGAGGGTGCCAACCCTTCCTCGTACGTAATCGACTCCCAAACCCGTTTTCTTGAATTTCGTAGGCTAAAATTAATATTTTAAACAAAAAAATTTTATAAGGTGATCCAATCACACCTAAGCAAAAAGGATTGGTGGCGACTCCATTTTCGTTTTCAAAGTCGATCCTATTTTTTAAAAATATATAAAAATAGTTTCGACAGCTTGGCGACTCCACTGGAGAACAATAAGAGAGTCAAACTGTAAAATTGATTATTTCTTGTCCTTTTGTTCAAATTTAAAAATCTGATTTGAAAAATCATGATCCTTTTTATTGCATGTGGTTCTATTTTTATAAAATATCTCTGCATTGCATTACATGACCGTTGTAGTCGCGCCTTTAAGTAGGAGCGAGAAATTATGCCTTCGTGAGGTTTTCACCTCCGCATGGGCTAGTGGATTACTTTCGGGATACATCTGTACCTATGTCTTCGTGAAGTTTTCACTTCCGCATGGCTATAGGGAAATGTATTCCCCTGAACCGAACTCTGTCCGTATGAGCCTATAATGGATGAGGATCGAGGATCTACTGGTTCAGGAACCTCAACTTTAGAGCTAAACCACATGTAAAAACTAAGGGCTTACCCTAGGTAGAACTATGTCAAACCCTAGTGGTCACCCAAATAGGTGCACTATTTTATTATTTATTTCTCTTGTGCTAACATGTTCTTTTTTGTTTTGATTGCATTGCATTCACATCATAGAAAAGAGGTATTGATTCAAATTCGATTGCTAAATAGAAGAGTTTTTCATGAGAAAATAGATTTCTTGATAAAGTGGATTATAATACGGTCGTCCGAATATGGTCCAAGTAAACACAACGAGAGAAGACTGATAGACCGTGAAGGAATACATAACTTTATTGCCCAAGGATTCAAGCTAACAAAGACTATTCGAGAATCACCACGTCTCGGCTTTCTTGAAGAGGCTAACAAGCATTGTGAGGATAAGTGAGTAATAAGTCGTGGCCCAAGCAAAAAGGAGCCAGTGGAGGCATCTATTAGAAGTTTACAAGATTTTACCTTTGCAAAGAAGGGGATTGATATCTTTGCTTGGAATATGAGGGCGGCAAGGCCGCATATGTAATCCGTTTTGTGTAAAGAAATTTATTTTCTAGTAAAGTTTTTCTAATGGAATTGAATTCAGAATCAACACCTCTCTTTTTGCATTTCATTCCTTTGCATTGCATTTCATGCATTTGCATTACATTACATCATATGCATTTAAGTCCATATAGAGAACCTAATTAGTTGAAATTATCACAGAAGAAAGGAGAAAGAAAGAGAGTGAGTTAACTTGGAAAATATGGAACAAAGGTTGGAGAGATTAGAGCAAAGACAAATATAGATGCAAGAGCAATTGACCAAAATTTAACAAGGCATGCGAGAATTCCAAAAGAATGTGATTGGCCAGTTAAGTCATTTACTAGTTGAAGGGCTTGAAGAGAGGAAATGCCTAGTAGTCAACAGTGGAGATGATAATGAAGACCTCGTCTATCCTCCAAGTTTTACTCCAATAAGCGTCCAGACTCAACCAGACTCATATCCAAAAGTGGTACCCGTTACTATCAGACCCCAACAGCATCAGGTCACCTCAGTGCAAGAACCCAATCTAAGATCGAACTTAGAAAAATCTCAATTCTCGCCCATCCCAATCACGTATAGAGAGCTATACCAAATTTTGTTTGATGCACATGTAGTATCCCCTTTCTACCTAAAATCTATACAACCTCCATACCCTAAATGGTACGACACGAACGCTCAATGCGAATACCATGCAAGAATCACAGGACACTCGTTCGAGAACTGCACCGCTTTCAAAAAGATGATCGAAAGACTTGTCAAAATGGGTATTGTCCAATTCGATGATCCTCCGGGAAAAAAAATCTATCACCCAACCATTTAGGTGAAGAGGTGAGATTTATGAGATTCAAGAATGCATCGAGTTCAGGGCTTTAGTGCAAGACCTGATATTGGGAATCTAAACACTAATGACATATCTGAAGAGGGAATCGGGGAATTAAAGTTTCCAAGCCCTTCCATACTTGGGAATGTTTTGAATAATAGGACTATGGAAGAGATCCCTATATTTTTAGAGCTAATATAGAGTAATGTTCAAAACGTGCTTGTTGCCTTAAGCCTAGAGACAATAAGAATCCTTTTGTGAAATTGGCTTATGTCCAGAATTTTTATTTCAATAAAATGCATCTTTTTTTTAAGCAAATATTTTTTCATTCTTTACATTTCATATTATACATTCTTTTGTTTCTTTCAAGTATTCTTTTATTCTCCATTTATGACCATACAAATGATTATTCTTTCAATCATTTATTCTTTGAAATCTTCCTTCGAACCTACAATAGGTCTCCAGATATTAATGATGTGAGCAATACTACTACCGACTCAGAGTCTCCTTTCGAGTAAGATATGTGTCTAGAGGGATCTCAGGATTTTGAAAATGAAAGAGATTGTGACCTATCTTTTGATTTGTTAAAGATGGTAGAATAAGATGAAAAACAGACCCTACTCTATAAAGGGTCAGTGGATATTTTGAGCCTAGAAAAGAGGTAAAGATTGTAACCTAGCTCATCACAGAACTAAGGCGAGACATCATTGAGTTATTTTCAAGAATTCAAAGATGTTTTCGTACGATCATATCAGGACATGCCTGGGCTAATAAGACCCGGGCTAAACATGAGGATCGGGCACTGTTGGTCTACCATGGAAGGGGATTACATCAGTTAGGGGTGAGCGTTCGATCGAATCGAATCGAATTGAATGAAAAAATTTCGAGTTAATCGAGTTGACGAATCATATTTTATCATCCTAATTTGATTTGAAATTTTCTCGAATCGAGTCGAATGAGATGGAATTCGAATCGAGTCGAATCGAATATATTTGTTCGAGTTAAATTTTAAAAATAATTTTGGGTCCTTGTAACCACTATCACCCATCGTAATAAAATTTGTCCACCTTAATCAAATTTTTATTAACTTTCATCACCTCATAATTTATTTATTAATCTTTTATATCTGAGTTAGCTTCTTTGCTTGCTTAGTTATTTCAATTATCTTGATTCTTGTCACTATGTATTTTGGAATTAAAATATATATTAAATGTAAAAATGTGATTTTTTAATAAAAGTTATTTTAAAGATAAAATCTGAAATTGATACCAATATAAAATTTTAATCTGAATATTTTATGGCATAATTAATAATTCAATTTTAATATAAATATTCAATATGACTAAACAATTCAATAATATAAATAATATAAAATGTGAAATTTAATTTAATAATATAAATAGTAGATATAAATAAAATTATTGCTATTTATGTTTAGTGATTTTTTGGATAATTTTGATTTTTATTTGAGGGTAAAAGGTGAGAAGTAAAAGTTTGGGGAAAATAATAAGTTTTGGGGAATAAAAGTTTGAGGAAAGTAAATAGGGAGTAAAATTTTGGAAGGAAAATATAAAAAAAAAATTTGGGGGGTGGGTTTGGGGTAGATGGGAGGTGGGATGGGAAGGGGTAAAAGTTTTAGGGAAAAGTAGGAGGGAGTAAAAATTTGGGGGAATAAAAGTTTGAGGGTTTTTGGAGTAAAATTTTGAAAAAAGTAAATGGAAGAGTAAAATTTTGGTGGAGATGGATTTTGGGTAGATTGGAGGCTTGGGATGGGAGGGGAATAAAAGTTTTGGGGGAAAAGTAGGAAGGAGTAAAAATTTTGAGGGAAAAGTAAAAAGGTTTGGGAGTTTGGGATAAAAATATAAAATATTATATTTTAATATTCGAATTATTCGAATTATTCGAGTTATTCGAATTCGAAAACTCAACTCGATTCGAACTCGAAATTCGAAAAAAATTTGAGTTGACTCGAATAACTCGATTAACTCGAATAATTCGATTCGTTTAACTCGAAATTCGAATTTTTTTTTTGATTTTTTCGAGTCGAATCGAGTTTTGCTCACCCCTAACATCAGTTATACCGCAAATGTCGTATTTAAGGAGATAAGATTCATGTGCCTTCTCTATTTCTTCATAAATTTTCCATATGTGGGGCATGGATGTGATGGGGCCAATCTCGTCAAAAGTTTCTAGTCAATATCGATTCATCGTCTTGGTCATCGTTTACTTCACTAAGAGGGTGGAAGTAGCTTCATATGCCAATGTTACATGGTCGAAGTCATCAAATTCTTTAAAAAAAAAAGATCAGGCGCCGACAAAGAATGCCAAAAAGGACAATGTCAAAAGTTTGTAGTCTGTCCAAAGATCAGACACCATAACATAGAGCAACAAAGGCAGCCAAAAAGAAAAAAAAACAAAACAAGGATTGTAGAAGAGATGACCGAGACTTGTAAAGATTGGTATAAAGAAGTTACTATGTATCTTCTATGATTGTCGAACGTTGGCCAGAATTTTTGGCGGGGCAACATCTTACCCATTGGTTTATGGAATGGAAGCATTTTTGCCAATTGAACCTGGTCGAAGAAAAGGTTAAAAGTTATCCATCATGGTCAGATGATGTAAGCTTACGACAAAGATGTTTATCCTAGAGAATTCCACGAAGGGAACCTAATTTTTCAAAAGGATTTTAGAGAAAAGCAGAGGCCAAACTAGGAATGACCTTATGTTGTAGAGAAGGCCTGTTCTGGAGGAGCATTGATATTGATCGAGATGGATGCCAAAGACTTGCCCAATCCGGTGAATTCAGGTTAATTCAAGAAGTATTTTACCTGAAAAGAGAAGGGCCAAGGTGAAAACCCACAAAGGGCGCCTTGAGCTCAAATTCATTAAAAAAACAAAAAAAGAAAGAAAAGAAAAAAGAAAAAAGGAGAGGCCAAGGCAAAAACCAGCAAAGGGCGCTTTGAGACCAAAGGGGTTTTGAGCCGAAAACCAGAAAAGGGGCTCAAATTTTGATCATAGATAGGGCATGTGGTAGTCTTGCTATGCCTGAATTAACAATGAGGAAGTATGCTACGTCTTGGGGCATTGACAAAGTACTCCGAATCCCTTTAACACGTATTGAGCTTAAAATGGTCCTTAAGGAGTTTGTACAGAGATGCTCAGGCTACGAAATCTGGGGCACCTAGTTTCTATCTTATCCATTTTAAAATTGCTATCTTTGATTCTTTTTTCTTTTCAAATATACACCCCAATCTATTTTTTTATAACATTGGCTATTTTTGCTTACTTTATTCTTTTCAAGATACACCAAACAATTTTTTTTTATTGCCTGGGTTATCTTTGATTAACTTATTTATTTCGTGCTATGCTCCTGATTATTTTCTTTCACGTCCATTGTTGTGATATTTTTCAAGTATTTTATATTGAAATAATGATTATTGGATTAATAATACTTTCATAAAAGGAGTTTCGCATATTACTCTAGAAACTTCTAAATAAAATGAGAATCTGAAACAGGACTATTGTTTAGAACTCACCAAGCTTAAGAGTTTGGAAATATTGAAAGATGATTATCTCTTTTGGATTTTTATTGGTTGGAAAAAAGACAAGACATTTTGTCAAGTGATACCATCTCGAAAAATGACAAGCAATGTCAACCCAAGTGTAGAAGGGGATCATTCTCGAGAAAAGAAAAAGATACCCTACATTCATCTGGTCATTACACCCAGGGAATGGTGTAACAGATCAAGTTGATTGAAGATAATACAAATTCCATACCTATAAGTGGTAACTAGATGGATGGAAGAAACCAAATGTTATTCCCCTGAAGTTGCAGTGGAAGGTACAAATTTTATGTCCTAAGGTTCAAGGGAAGGGACTCTGAAATTACAGTGGGACAAGCTTGCTGAGCAGAATATAATCGTTTCTTTGGGTTTTCTGTCAAAGATACCAGCTGAACGAGAAAATAGGGTAGCGCATCAGTGATGGAACCTTGATGAACTATGAGCAGTGATAACCCAAATATTAGAAAAAGGGATAATTCTCATGCATTTATGTAAATATCATTCATACACTTCCAATTAGGAGCATTTGATTCATTCCGATCATTGTGTCCCAATTGTTGTACATAAAAAAAAAGAGATCATTCTCATGACATTCTGCATTCATGCGGATGTCATCCCTACTATCATTTAGTTATGAGCATTTGATTCATTCTGATCATTACATCCTAATCATTTTACATTTAAAAAAGGGATTATTCTCATGACATTCTGCATTCATGCAAATGTTGTCCATAATACATTCGAGTCTACAGGACGTGTCCCCTAGAGGACGGTGTAGCAACATTGGTGAATTCACTAGTCCTATCTCCCTGACCAGTAAGGGAATAGTTCGAAGATTGTAGATCTTGTCACCCTAAACAGTAGTGGAACAAGATCGAACGACGAATTTTATCTCTATGAAGCAGCAGAGTAGATTTAAGCCATCAGTCTTATCTCCTTGGAGATGGTAGTGGAGCAGACTGAAGATTGGAGTCTTCTTGAGATAGTAAGGAAGAAAATTGGAAAGTTCAAATTTTGTTCCCTCGAGATGGTAGTGGAACAGAATGAAGATTGGAGTCTTCTTGAGATAGTAGAAAGCAAATTAGAAATTTCAGATTTTGTTCTCTCGAGATGGTAGTGGAGCAGACTAAAGATTGAAGTCTTCCTGAGATAATAAAGAAGCAAATTGGAAAGTTCATATTTTGTTCCCTCGAGATGGTAGTGGAGTAGACTGAAGATTGAAGTCTTCCCTCGAGAAATTGTGCCCTAACGTGCTGGGTTTCAATTTTTCTTTTGTCCAAATAACTAAATATCCTTTTGATAAATTTTGTAAATCATGAGATAATTTTGGTCACGAGGGTTTAAAATATCATGTCCTAACGAGCTAGATGTAATGTTTGTATTCTTTCGGAACAAAGGAATCTCAAGTTGTAACTCAAATTGTTCAAGGTTTTTATGATCTTTTCAAAATTTCAACATTTGGAAATTAAATAATCAATTAGGTACCAATTTTTGGGCGTTACGAGGGTGCCAACCCTTCCTCGTACGTAACCGACTCCCAAACTCCTTTTCTTGAATTTCGTAGGCTAAAATTAATATTTTAAACAAAAAAGGTTTTATAAGGTGATCCGATCACACCTAAGCAAAAAGGATTGGTGGCAACTCCATTTTCGTTTTTAAAGTCGATCCCCCCTTTTTTTTAAAAAAAATATAAAAATGGTTTTGACATTGCCCCTAGGCTCGTAATATCATTTTTCAACTCACTTTCTCATTAAACAAGCCTAGCTGAACATTTTTTTTCTCTTACAACTACTCACAAATCCAACTATTTCATGTATTTATTACACTTTTTTTAATCTTTGCATTCAAGTCCTATTTAGGTGTTTTCATGACCACAACTTTCACAAAAGTTGTTTCTCATCTCCCCAACATTTATTTTCTTCCATAAAAATTCAGCTACCAACATAAAACATCCCATGTAAAATCTCTAAACTTTTAACCATTTCACAAATTAGTCCCCTCATTATCTAGCTTAAGTTTTGGGGACTCCAAAAGTACAAAAATTATCAATTAAAACCACCTAAATCACTTACTTGAATAAGAATTGAGTAGCTAGAAGTTTGAACCTCAAACACCTCTATTTTCTCTTCAATTTTTGGTGGAAAGAGATGAGTGAATAGTGAAAGATGATAGTTTTTTTTTTACAATATTTTATTCATCTTTTCTCACCTAATTTCACTGAATTTGACTACAATTGATGCTTTTGTCCCCTTTTGCTATCAATGGCCAGCCAATACATTCTCTAGGGCCTAATTTCACTTTAAAGACCTCCAATTTAGTAATCTATGGCTATTGGACACCTCTACCTTGAAAAATAGAACTTTCACACTTTATGCAATTTAGTCCTTTTCACAATTTAGCATGCTATCGCTCAAATTAAAGCACCAAAATTTTCACATAGCCATATATTAATACCATAACACATAAAATAACATCAAAGTAATTTTCTTCAAGCTCGGTTTAGTGGTCTCAAAACCACTGATCTGACTAACCTCAAAATCGGGCTGTTATAACTCTCCCCCTTTAAAGATTTTTGCCCTCGAAAATCTTACCAGCAAAAAGGTTTGGATATTGTTCTTTCATGACTTCTTCTGGTTCCCACGTAGCCTCTTCCACACCGTGTTTTTCCATAACACTTTCACTAGTGCTATACTCTTAATCCTCAACTGTTTCACCTCTCGAGCCATAATATTAATCGGCTCCTCTTCATATGTCATATCCGATCATATCTCAATTTCTGTTAGAGGAATCACATGCGAAGGATCGGAGAATAACGCCTTAACATTGATACATGGAACACATTGTGTATTTTTCTAACTCCACCAGCAAAGCCAACGGGTATGCCACTAGTCCAATCCTTTCGGTAATCTCATATGACCCTATGAATCGCGGGCTCAATTTCCTCTTTCGCCCAAATCTCAATATTTTCTTCCACGGGGACACTTTCAGAAATACCTTGTCGCCCACTTTAAACTCGATTTCCTTTCTTTTCAAATTCGTATACGACTTTTGTCGATCTAAAGTAGCTTTCAGACTATCCGGATTACTTTCACTTTTTCCTCAATCTCTTTAACCAGGTCGCCCCATGAATTTGCTTCTCACTAAGCTCGGTCCAATACAAAAGAGTCTGACACTTGCGACCATACAAGACTTTGTACGGTGCCATCTGTATACTCGACTGATAGCTGTTGTTGTAAGCAAACTCAACCACAGCATCGTAGCATATCTTGAAAAACCTGAATCACTCTTTCAGATTGGCCGTCAACTTGAGGATGGAACGTAGTACTAAAATTCAACCTTGTACCTAAGGCTTCCTGTAACTTCCTCCAAAACCTTGAAGTAAATCTCAAATCTCTATCCGAAATAATAGATACATGCACCCCATGTAATCTCAACACCTCAGCAATATACAACTCACCAACTTATCCAGAGCATAATCAACATGCACGGGCATAAAGTGAGCCAACTTCATTAGTCTATCCATAATAACCCACACAACATCTTTCTTTCTCGGAGTCATAGGTAACCTTATTACAAAATCCATAGTAATCTGATCCCACTTCCACTCGGGAACCATTACCGAGCTGAAGCAATCCTGAAGGTACTTGGTGCTCGGCTTTCACTTGTTGACAGATCAAGCATTTTACCATGAACTCAGAGATGTCCCTTTTCATACTTGGTCATCAATAAAATTTCTTCAAATTATTGTACATTTTCGTGCTACTAGGATGTACTGATAAGTGACCACTATGTGTTTCATTTAATATCTTCCAAATCAGCTCATCATCCTTAGGTACACAAATCCTGTCATGAAACATCAAACAACCATCCAAACTCACCCAAAAATCAGAACCATTTCCCAATTCACACTGGACTCTCTTATCTTGTAACTAGTTATCATTATTTTGAGCTTCACATATCTGTTGAATAAATAGTGGCCTAGCCCTCAACTCGGCCAATATAGTACCATCATCAGACAATACTAAGCTAGTGTTCATAACTCTCAAAGCATACAATGATTTCCTACTCAAGGCATCCGCAACCACATTCGCTTTCCCCGGATAGTAATCGATTGCTAGCTCATAGTCCTTCAATAATTCATGCCACCGTCGTTGTCTCAAATTTAAATCCTTTTGATCCATCAAGTACTTTAAGCTCTTATGATCCATGAAGATTCGGAACTTTTCACCATATAAATAATGTCACCAAATCTTTAATGTAAAAACAATCGCAGCCAACTCCAAGACATGAGTCAGATAATTCTTCTTGTGCAGTTTTAGCTGTCTCTAGGCGTAAGCGACTACCTTACCCTCTTGCATCAACACACAACTGAGACTATTTAATGACGCGTCACTGTAGACCAAAAACTCTTTGCCTGACTCAGGTTGCACTAAAATTAGTGCCTCAGTCAACAATGTTTTCAATCTCTCAAAACTTTGTTGACATTTTTCAATACAATCAAACTTAACATCTTTATGCAACAGTTTCATCATCGGGGTAGCAATCATTGAGGATCCCTTCACAAACTGTCTGTAGTACCCTGTTAAACCCAAAAACTTCTGACTTCTGACACATTTCTTGGCGGTTTCCACTCCACAATAGCCGAGATCTTACCCAGATCAACTCTAATACCATCACCGACACAATGTGTCCTAAAAATCTGACCTCTCGGAGCTAAAACTCGCTCTTGCTAAATTTTTCATACAATTGCTTGTCTCTTAAAGTCTGCAAAACAATTCTTAGATGCTCCGCATGTTCACTCTCATCTTGAGAATAGACCAATATGTCGTCGATAAAAACGACTACAAACTTGTCCAAGTACGGTCGGAAGATGTGATTCATCAAGTCCATGAAAATCACAGGAGCATTCGTTAGACCAAATGGCATGACAAGAAACTCATAATGGCCATACCTCATCCGAAATACAGTTTTTGGCACATCTTACTCCTTAACCCTCAACTGATAATAACCAGACCTTAGGTCTATCTTGGAGAACACCGTAGCTCCCTTCAGTTGATCAAATAAATCATCTATCCTTGGTAAAAGATACTTATTCTTCACAGTCACTTTGTTGAGCTGTCTGTAGTCTACGCACAATCTCATTGACCCATCTTTCTTCTTTACAAAAATACTGGATCACCCCATGATGAATAGCTCGATCTTGCAAAACCCTTGTCCGTCAACTCTTGTAGCTGAACCTTCAGTTCTTTCAAATCTAATGGTGCCATCCTATACGGAGCAACCAAGATGGGTGTTGTTCCCTGAACTAACTCAATCCCAAACTCGACCTCTCTAACTCGAGGTAACCCAGGTAACTCTTCCAAAATACATCCGGATATTCGCATACCACCGGTACTAATTCAATCTTTACCTCTGACTCTTAAGTATTTAACACAAAGGCGAGATAAGACTCATACCCTTTTCTCAAATATTTCTTAGCCACTATGGAAGAAATTATCACCGGTAAACTATCTGACCCACCTGATTCAACCTGAATTACATCTCCATTTTCACATTTCAATTCAATAAATTTACTAGCACAGTTCACTAAAACACTATGAGTAGTCAACCAATCCATACCAAGAATTAAGTCAAATTCATCAAACGGCAACAACATAAGGTTTGCTGAAAAACAATGACCCCTAATTGTCAAAGGATAACTCCTACACACCTTGTCAACTAACACATGTTTACCTAACGGGTTTGACACCTTTACCACAAATTTCGTAGACTTAACAATTCTAGATGCCAATCTCATACAAATATAAGAATGGGTAGACCCCGGATCAATCAAAGCAATAACAAAGGTGTCATGAAGAGAAAAAGTACCCGTTATCACATCTGGAGATGATGCCTCTTCGCGAGCTCCAATGCAATAGGTCCTTGTAGGTGCCTGACCCTCCGATCTCACAGTAGAATCTCGAGGCGCACCCCTACCACTAGACCCACCTCCCAGGTTCTTTTGTGGCCTACCCCTTGACGATACATTGCTTGATATTACATCTTGCTTCCTTTCTTTGTCATCCTTCTCAGGGCAATTTTGGATAAAATGGTCGGAGAACCATACTTATAACAGTTTCTGTTATTCCCCCAACACTCTCCGTGTGTTGTCTACCATAATTTGGACACTCCGGTTTGGGCTTTGAATTGCCCACACTTTCCATCGAAGGGGCTTGAACACTCGAGCCCGAGTAGGTGTTACCTCAGTCTCGATGTGAATATTCAACTAATGTAGTCGTCCGAAGGTTTGTTTCATTGGACCTCTTCGATTGAGCTTGATACGATTTACTTATCGATCTTTTTCTTACATCCCGGGCCTCACTCACATCCTTTCTCTTTTTCTTATTCAATTCTTCGGCCTTACATGCCCTATCCACTAATACCACAAATTCTTTTAGTTCCAAAATCCCAACCAAAAGCCTAACATCCTCATTCAGCCCATCTTCAAACCTCTTGTACAAAATAGCTTCTGTAGATACGCACTCTTGTGCATACTTGCTGAGCCTAACAAGCTTGCGCTCATATTCTGCCACAGTCACTTTTCCTTGCTTCAGTTCAAGAAATTCTTTCCGTTTTTGGTCCACAAACCTCTAACTTATATATTTCTTTCGGAACTCTTCCAAGAAGAATTCCCATGTCACTCTATCCCTTGGGACCACCGACGTTAACGTTTTTCACTAATGGTATGCCGAGTCCTTTAGCAAGGACACGGCACATTTTAAACTCTCATCAGGTGTGCAAGAGAGTTCATCAAACACCCTCATCGAGTTCTCAAGCCAGAACTCCACCCTCTCAAGGTCATCGTCTATATTAGATCTAAACTCTTCATCCCTTGCTTCCAAATCTTGTCTACCGGGGCTTGATTATTCTCACTACATCTACACCTTGAGGAGTCACAGGTACTCGATGAGGTATATAAAGGGGTGGAGGAGGTTGAGCATTAGGGTTTACTCGTACATACTCCATGTAACAATTACTCATCATTTGGAGGAAGGATTCTCGAGCCTTTTCTCCTTAACCCTAGTCTCGGATCCACTTTCTACAAGCATGGTCCCTTGCGTGGAAGTCGGTGTATTACTAGCTGATTCATCAACAGCCGTTTGATCGAGATCTATTTACTATATAAAAACAAATTTTATAATTGTCAGAAGCCACCACACTATCAATATACGCTTATAGCATGTATAGCTAGACTCTAACACATGCTACGGTAGTCCTAGAACTAACTAAACCATAGCTCTAATAGTATTAAATGTAACACCCCTTACCCATATTTTACGTCGAACCGGATACGAGGCGTTACCGTACTTAACTCACATGGTCGTACAGTTTTGGGCTATCTAATTTCCATTCCAAATTAAAAACTTTTCCATACACACTTCTAATATCCTTATAATGGACCTACAATGCCCTAAACATTCTTCCGAAAGGTTTCAGAGGTGATTCAGAAACTTTTACTCACTTAGGAAAATTTTACCTAAACAGGGGTCACATGCCCGTATGGAGGGAATGACACGCCTGTGTGTCATCTCACACGCCTATGTTCGACACCCGTGTTCGACATTGACTTGTATCACACGGCCTAGCACACGCTTATATGGCTGGCCCGTGGTCGCCCCTGACCTAATCCACACGGCCTGTTGCATGCCCGTGTGCTTCAATAGCGTGGCGATTTAAATTCCAAATTCAAGGTGTAAACTTCACACGGCCTGGGCACATGCCCATGTTCGTGGCTGTGCCTTTCACACGGCTGTGACTCTACCCGTGTGCTTACTACAAAGCTTACTGACTTGTAAAACTAACATGTAGAGGACACACGGCCTGGTCACACACCCATGGGACTGACCGTGTGTCACACACAGCCTAGACATACGCCCATGTACCTACCCGTGTGGACAGGAATAAAGCTATTTGCTAAGCTCTTTACGTCCCTCTAGCTCACATAACATGAATCCATTCATCATATCACTAAACAACTCATATTTTGCAATATAAACTTCCATGAATAACTACATCTTTTCATATATAAGAAGGTGAGCCATCAACCATGGCAATATACAAAATAGTTTATCTTTCAAAGTGGCCAACACACTTTTGGCCAAAATAACAAAACAATCTAATTATCCAGCCCCTATACATGCCATACACAAAATGTACCAAGTCTAGATATACCGAGGTGAGCTGATAGTGTGGGCGATCTTCTGGTTATCTGCGTATTATGACCCTGCTCTTTAACTTTATAAAACAAGGAAAAGGAAAAAGGGAGTAAGCTTTAAGCTTAGTAAGTTTACATGTAAACAAATAACATCATAGTATGTGCTAAACAACAAATAGCATTATACTAAACAAAAGTAATCCACATTCACAATCATGCTTACTCATTTTATTTCTTACCACATTCCAACTATGTCACAAGCTTAATGCTTACATTCATTCACTTGCAACCCTACACTTAGCACCACAAATTCTCATGATACAACACATCATAATTTCTCACTAATCCAACCACGATGCCAAATCACTCAGTGGTTTCACACTTAGCCCACCATCAATCGTTAATAGGGTGGTATCGCACAAAGCCCACCAAAAATGGGAATTATAGTGGTATCGCACACAGCCCACTAAATAATGTAATAAACGATGGTATCACACACAGCCCATCGTAGTTAAATAATAAGGTGGTATCGCACTTAGCCTTCCGTCAAGTGTTATTATTACACATTTACATAGCTATTTTGTCACTCATATGAAACTATACAATAACTATCAAATCCAATCCACTTGAATCATACATGTTCTCAATCATGTCATGCACCTATCAACAACAACAATGTGTATATAAAATGCATCATTTACACATAAACTTACATCGGTGCAAAACGTTTTGATTTGCGGTTTAATCTGTAACCTTGCCTTTTCCACGGTCAAGATTGATCACGCGCTCTTCTTGATCTATAACAATATAATTCACTCATTTAGATCATTCTATGATCATAATGCATCAAAATCTACACTTAATCAAAAATGACCATTTTGCCCTTGTACTATGGCAAAATTACGATTTTGCCCCTAGGCTCGTAAATCATTTTTTAACTCACTTTCTCATTAAACAAGCCTAGCTGAACATTTTTTTCTCTTACAAATATTCACAAATCCAACTATTTCATGCATTTATTACATATTTTTAATCTTTTCATTCAAGTCCAATTTTGGTGTTTTCATGACCACACCTTTCACAAAAGTTGTTTCTCATCTCCCTAACATTCATTTTCTTCCATAAAAATTCAGCTAGAAACATAAACCCTCTCATGGAAAATCCTTAAACTTTTAACCATTTCACAAATTAGTCCCTTCATTAGCTACCTTAAGCTTTGGGGACTCCAAAAGTACAAAAATTATCAATTAAAACCACCTAAATTACTTGAATAAGAATTGAGTGGCTGAAATTTTGAACCTCAAAGACCTCTATTTTCTCTTCAATTTTCGGTGGAAAGAGATGAGTGAATAGTGAAAGATGATAGTTTTTCTTTTTACCATATTTTATTCATATTTTCTCACCCAATTTCACCCAATTTGACTACAATTAATGCTCTTGTCCCCTTTTGCTATCTATGGCTAGCCAATACATTCTCTAGCACCTAATTTCACTTTAATGACCTCCAATTTCATAATCTATTGCTATTGGACACCTCTACCATGAAAAATAGAACTTTCGCACTTTATGCGATTTAGTGCTTTTTCGCAATTAAGCATGCTATCGCTCAAATTAAAGTACCAAAATTTTCACATAGCCATATATTAATACCATAACACATAAAATAACATCAAAATAATTTTCCTCAACCTCGATTTAGTGGTCTCGAACCACTGTTTCAACTAGCCCCAAAATCGGGCTGTTCATGAAAAATGTTATTGTGTATGAGATTGATACGAGATGGTACAGGTACATACATGAACCGTATAAGCTTAAGTAGAAAAAGTTATGAAGTTCATACATAAGATTATGATAGAAAATGAGAAAGGTTTGTTAGTTAAAGGAATTTCATGATGATATGTTCAAGATGATGATTTGTATATTCATGTTGAGATTGAGTTTATTTCATATGAGCTTTCTAATCTACAAAGCTTATATTGTTTATTTTTCTATGTTTTATAGTGATTTCTAAGATAGCTCTAATTTGGGGATCGTCGGAGACTTCATCACACTATCAAGCTATCAATTTGGTACTTTTAAGCTTATGTTTTGGTTATATGGCATGTATAGGGTTTTGGTCATTTTGATTATGAGTTAATAATGATTTTGGCCATTGGAATTGGCTTGTAAATGTTTATATTTTGACTTGTAAATATAGCCATGAGAGTTGGCTTAATTTGGTTGTTTTGGTTATGTATAAATATGTGCATATATGTTTTGTGTTGTGAGTTTATGGATGAATATATAATGCTTGGGAATTATAAAGATTAGGATGTTAAGTGGTTGATTTTAGAGTATTTACATGCTTGTGGTTTTGATGCTAAATGATGCAAGTTTAGAAGTTTATAATTAGTTGATTTGTAAATGTGAATTGGTATAAATGGTATAGCATGTATCCGTGGTTTGTGTGCATGGAGAATGAGAGAATAGAATGTGCATGAGGTATGGCTAAATTGGTTGATTAAAATGCCTTTTAATGTTATGTTTTGGTGCCATTTGGGTTAATATAGGTGTGCACAAGTTTGGGTGGCAAAATGGCTTGGTAAATAGCCTATTTTTGTCCATACGGGTAGAGACACGGGCGTGTTTCTCAGCCGTGTGTGATACACGGTCATGTACACGACCGTGTGTCCCCTGATGTTGAAATTAAAATCAAGTCAGTATGCTCCACACGGCCTCACACATGGGCATGTGACTTGGCCATGTGGCATAAGTCAGTATACCCTACATGTATAGCCCAAATTCTGCCCGGGCCTAAAATAATTAAAAGCCCATTTTTTACAACCAACCCTAGCCCAAACAAAGAAACCCATAATAAACAAAAAACAAAACAAACCCTAGAAACCCTAAGCCTTCAGCCGCCACTCCTTCGCCACGTCAGCACCTCCGCCCAGCTGGCCTACGGCTTCCATACCTGCAGAAACGGACAACAACATTAGCAAGCAAAAAGAGAGAGAACCAATTTCGGCTATAAAAAGCCATGAAAAGCTTTGTATTATTTTTCTCTACACACACTTTTTTTTGAAATACAAAGAAACAGAAGCATTCGACATAAAAGGTTTTTTTTTTCATTTCATTTTTTGATTTTGCTTAAGTCCCTTTTTAAATGCGAAAATATAAAGGAAAAGGGGAAAAAGAACTCACTGGTGTCCGATTTCGGCACTATGAACGGCTGAGGTAGCCACCTCCGAGGATAGGTGGCCGAAAACCAAAAGGTTACTTGGTTTTTTTTTTGGTGTTTTTATTAATATTTCGGAATTTTGGGCCCAGATTTGGACTTAGGAGGGTCGAAGGGACTTAGGTGCAAATTTTGCTTTTTCTAGCCATGCATGACGGCCATGTGAATGCCGTTCTTGAGGTCGCCACTGATGGTTCGGTGGTGGAGCTTGGCCGGATTCTAGGGAGAGGGAGAGAGTTTGAGAGCTTTCTAGTTTTTTTTTTTTTTTTTTTAAGAAGGGATGGAATGATTTTTTTTTTTTTGGATTTTTAGGCTTATATAGAACACCAAAACGGCGCTGTTTTGGGATAGCTTAAAACGCTTCAAAATGATGCCGTTTCACCTTGACCCAACCCGACCCGCTAGGGGATCTGTGTGTTTTCACTTCGATGAGCTACTTGCGCTGCAAGTCCTTCCTTTTTTTTATTATTTTAGAATTAAGTTTTTTAATTTTAATTTTGCCCGTTAATTTCGTTTCCAATTAGGTCCACCTCAAGCTGTGCGTCTTGGAGGGAGGGGTTATTTCCCATTTTGGTCCCTCCTTGTTATTCGCGCGTTCAATGTGGTTCTTTTCCCTTTCTTTTTATTTCTGATTTGCCCCAAACTTTTGTTTTAAAGTTCAATTTAGTCCCTTTTTGTTGTTATTATTATATTATTAAATTAATTAATTTAATATTATTATTACTATTATTATATTTCCTTTTTGTTTATTTACTTCTCATTATTATTTTTTTAGTACACTTATTTTTTATATCATTACTCTTATTATTATCATTTTATCATTTATTTTATTTATATCCTTTTAAATAATTTCAAACTTTAGATTATTTATTATTTGTATTATTATTAATATTATTATCATTATTATTAGTATTATTATTTTTAAACTATTTTACCTAATATTTGTTTCTTTCTTTATTCATTAGTAATTACTATTAAATTTTTAAATTAAATTTTAGTTTTATTTGTTCATTTACTTTTCTTTTTATTTTTGGTTTGTTTTGTTGTTTTATTATTATTTACCTTATTTTTTATGTTTGCTCTTATTATTGTTATTTATGTTATCGCATTCATTATTATTCATTATGCATGTTAGGACCATGATTTTTTATATTTTATCAAGCATATTATGCCATTATTATTACAAATTCTTGTCACATTAATCTTCGCCCGATACATAAAATTTCATTTTTTTAAAAAAATAATACTCTGCGTTTTTAAAATTCGAAAGGTCGTTCCCTAACTTACGGGGTTTCGATTTTCTCGATAAATCCAAGTAAACGAATGTTTTTAAAACATTTTTAGATAATCTCGGGAATCAAGAAAAGATCGTGTTCTAACTTACAGAATATGATTTCTTTTTGAAACCGAGATAGCCGAATATCTTTCAAAATAATTTTTTGGTGTTTATTCTCGTTTCGGGAATTTAAGACGTTGTGTCCTAATTTACGGGACGTAATCATTTTTCTCGATTAACGTGAAATACGCCATTTTCTGTAAAAAGTTTTCAATTAAGCAATATTTTAACAAAGGATCATATTTTTAAAATCTCTTCAAATTTTTTATTTTCGATGCTAAGACACTAATTAATAATTAAGTACCAATTTTGGCGTTACGAATGTGCTAATCCTTTCTCGTGCGTAACTGACTCTCGAACCCTTTTTTAATTTTCGTAGACCAAAACCGTTGTTTTAATAAATCAAATCTATTATTAAAATGATCGAATTACGAGGTAACTCTGATCACACCTCATCAAAAAAGATTAGTGGCGACTCCCATTTTTTGTTTTCATTTTTTAAAATCAAAGTCGACCCCATTTTAAAAAAAATAGTTTCAACACTACAAGTTTGGCACGGCCTAGCACACGGCCTGGCACACGGGCATGTATGGCCATTTTTAAGGCACACGGGCTAGCCATATTGGCGTGTGTGTTGGCCGTGTGACCTAAGTCTGAGAGTTACATGGGGTCGGACACGGGCTTGGACACGGCCATGTGCTCCCAATTCAAATGTCCACACTGCTTGTGACACGGGCGTGTCTGTTGGCCGTGTGAGACACACGGGCGTATGCCCCTGTTTTTGAGAAAAATTCTTAAGTGTTCAAAAAGTTTACAAAGTTATCAGTTTAGTCCCGAACCACTCCCAAAGTATGTTTAGGGCCTCGCAAGCTCGTATTAGAGACACAATGATTGGTTGTGAATGAAATGTATATGATTTGATTAATTGTATGTGAAATGTACGTTTGAATGTTTTATAAGTATGATAATGCTCCGTAATCCTATTCCGGCATTGAATACGGGTGAGGGGTGTTACATGAATAGCCTCCTCTGATGGAAATCTTGTAGGGAATCTCGGAAGAAATGAAGGTGATTTAGAAATTCTAGATGGTGATGTGAATACATCAATGGTTAATGGGATTCCGACAATCACTTTGTCGGAGCGCATCAAAGATATACTCTAATGGAATCAATGGTTATTCTTAAGTTACTTGGGCGAAACATTGCCTATAATGTGCTTTATAACCGTATACCCAATCTCTGGAAACCTACAAAAGCCTTTCATCTGATGGATATAACTAATGGTTATTTTTTTTTAAGTTCCAGGACATGAAAGATTATAATAAAGTTTTAACTCAAGAACCGTGGATAATTTTTGGACAATACCTCACTGTACAACCCTGGACGAAAACGTTCAATCCAGCACAGCCTTTTCTCAGCGTGGTGTTGGCTTGGATCCATCTACCGGGGCTTCTGGGTTATCTGTACAAAAGGCAAATCATTGAAGCAATTGGAGGTTTAATCATAAAATTTGTCAAATTGGATTTTCAAACTGACAATAGTACTCGAGGACGGTTTGCCCGTTTGGCTGTGTTCGTCAATCTCAACAAACCTGTTACCTCTAAGGTATTGGTCGATGGTGACATCCAACGTGTAGAATAAGAATCTTTCCTGACAATCTGTTTCAGCTTTGGAAGATATGGGCACGTCAAAGAGTTGTGTCCGTCGGTGGGAGATGGTGCGATTTTGGAGAGGCCAGAGGCGATTTGGTAAGAAGGGAGACTTCAGTGGTGGTGACATTTAGTGAAATTATCGGTGGGGGTGGAGATGGAAAGAACAATGAATTCAGGCCATGGATGTTAGTCAAGAGGAAATCACGGAGGGCATCACGAGATTCTCAGGCTAACGGGACTACGAAAATAGGTAAGGATCCGTTGGGATCTAAATTCATGCCATTAATTGGGGGGAATGACTCAGGTAGTGGCCTTGTTGAAGCTATTGAGGGTTATGAAAGAGGGAAATAATAAAAATAGGGTTTTGGGTCCTTTAGAGGAAATAGGCCGTGGTGCTGAGATAGGCTCTATGGATGTGGTCAGGCCAGTTTTGGGCTCAGGGATAAGTGGGCTGAAGGCTGCTGGAATAGGCCTGAGCAAGGGGGATAGTGGGTCTAAGTCGTTGGGGAAGAGGCCTATGGGATTTGATGATTTTTTTAAAAAGACAAGGACCTGTTACGTAATTTCCTAATTTTGTTTCTTTTATGCTGTCTACTGGGCCAGATGAATTAAATGAGGGAGAGGCACAAGCTAGTAGGCCGTCAAATGTAATGATTGGTGGGCCAAGTGGGGAACGACTGGGCTGAACGGTCCTTTAGTTTCTAATGGGTTAATTTTTAATGGTTTGGATAGCTCAATTTCAAATGGGCACAATATTATTTTAAATAATTAGTATACAGGTAACATTTCTTCTGATGTTTTATTTGAGCAGGGAATGGGGAAGGAGCATTCGGGTTCTCCAGGAATTATGAAGGACAATTTGATTCTTAATAACCCCATATTCGAAGGATCTAATGGATCTGTGGTCAAATTAGGCACAAATTTTTTAGACCCAAAGCATCATTCGACCATTATTATTAAAGATAATAATATGAATAAAACACTTAAAGGTAACAAGAAAAATATTTTAGTTAGTACTAATAAATCTTTTTCTGTTTCCAGAGGATGCAGTTCTGAGAATAAAGTTGGTAATAATCATGGTGGAGCTTCACTTAATCGCTCATTCAAGGACAAGGGAGGTAGATTAAAAAATGCTGAAATTTCTTGAATTCCATTATCAGATGCTATACGCTCTATGGTCAATCTTGTTAACTCGCAAGGTGGGCCTGGATCGGATGTAATTGGAGGTAGTGCTGAAGGGCAGACTGGTGGCCCTGACTCCACATCTGCATGATTTGGCGGTATTTTTATTTTTTTATTGCTTTTAAATTTTTTTTAATTATGAAATTTACTATTTTTTGATAGAATTGTCAAGGTTGTGCCAGTTTGAAATTCCTCGTATTTTTTGGGAGTATAATAGAAATCATAAGCCTGATTTGGTTGGCCTCTTAGAAGCAAGGGTAAATGGGCCCAAAGCTGATTCTATTATTGTGAAACTTGGTTTTGAGTTTTTACATCACGTAGAGGCTGTGGGTTTCTCCGGTGGTATTTGGATAGGTTGGAAGGACTCCATTTCTGTAGATATCTTGGGTAATCATTCCCAATTTATTCTACTTAGAATTTTTAGAAAGTTTTATTGGCAACCGATTTTGGTCACTTTTGTGTACGACAGTCCTAATTGTCAAAAGTGGAAGCAGTTATAGGATGCTCTTAAATATACTGTGCCGGTGGATGGGTATTCGTGGTTAGCGATTGGTGATTTCAACGCTATTCTTGCTTTGTACGAAAAAAGAAGTGGACTGGTCATCGGGAAAAGATGTGTTCTCTTTAGTGAGTTCGTGGATTCCATGGGATTGCATGATCTGGGTTTTAGTGGGCCAAATTTTACTTAGAATAAAAGGGGGAGTTTTTGAGAGGCTAGACAGAGTAATTTGTAATGATGCTTAGAGTCTAAAGTTTCCTTTGTCCAAAATTCTTCATCTCCAAAAGCTCAAATCTGATCACAGACCACTAAAATTATCTCTTATGTTTGATGTTCAGTCTTCATTTAGAAGACCTTTTCGGTTTTTAGCTGGTTGGGTTAAGCATCAGGGGTTTTCTGAGTTTGTTAAGGAGAATTGAAAGTTTATGGGGGATATGTCATCAACTCATGCGATTTTCACTAATGAAGTGAAATTATGGAATAAGGAGGTTTATGGACACATTATGCATCGGAAGTATCTTTTGAAGAAAAAGCTGGACAATGTTCAAAAGGCGATTGATCGAAGAAACTCAACTCTTTTGAATCAGGTCGAGTTGGAAATCCGAGAAGACCTAGAACAGTGTTACATCATGAGGAGCTTCTTTGGCGGCAAAAGGCTTGTAACACCCCAAACCCGGCCCATGCATTTTGATTGGATCTAGCGTGTCACGGCTTGTACATTGAAAACTTTTGCCTTGTTGGTTTTGGAAGTCGTAAGTTAATTAGACATTACTAGAGTAAATAAGTGACATTTTAAAATAAAATCTTATATTAGTATTATTAAGTATAAATAAACCTTGATATAAAATTTATAAGTTGCATAACATTAGAAACTTCTTAGTTGAATAAAAACTAGGGCCTTAAAAAATCCCAAATAAAAATAAAATAAACTTAAAAAATCCCGAAATAATTTGTAGAAATAAAACTTGATTGCCCTCGAGTCCGCCTCGGCTCCGATGTTCACGATCTCTCGCTCACGAAATGTTAGGAAAAATAAAAGGTTGAGTCACCAAGACTTAGTGTGCAAATCTCGAGAACACATAAAAGGCTTGAGGCCCACAAACACATTATGAGCCTTGGCCCGTATACAAGGGTAACAAAATATGCAACATGGCCCATCCCAAACCTATGAGTCCATCCTCTACACACCCCCGTACCAACCATCACACCGTGGGGATTTCTACAATCAACCCTCCATCCGCTACACACCATATCGACAAATTGTGTTTTCATCATAAAGACCGATCACTATGTGACCTATGTGGTGAAGCCACCGATCGCTATGCGACCTTAATAATATATCGACATCTGTGCTGCTTGTCATAAAGACCGATCACTATGTGACCTATGTGGCAAAGCCACCGATCGCCTCGTGACCGCTTCCCTTCCAGTAAATCAATCAATCCCATCCCATGCATACATGCAAGAATCGAACATTAAACTATCTAAATAGATCACATATTTTACATACTTGATATACATAGAAGTTTCTATGATTACGCACTAGCATCCCTTGTCTACCCTTTACGGGTATACACTTATTCATACTGACCTCATTTTCGCTTTTAACCCATAACATGCATATAATTCAGATTAACTAGTGTGATAGAGATCTACACACCTTTTTCGCTTTTAGCCCATAACATACATATAATATAACAAAGCTTATGTGTCAAGAATCTACACACTTGATTACCGATAAAGCGAGGCTTTCTATATCGACGTTATCCTTAGTCGACACAAGCGCTATCTGCCTAAGGTGTTGTTCGAAGTCGGTCCACAACCAATTGGCCAATCTCGAGCAATGAGATCTTCTCGTTTCTTAAACTTAGGATTCTTTCTTTTGCACGATCCATATTTAATTCCATTATAAATCCTTATCGAGTTATTATAATAATATTTAATCATTAATCCTCCTTATAAAGTTAAAATCTTGTATATAATGATGAAATCTAATAGAATCTAGGAAAATCTTCTTACCTTAAAAATCACGAAATTGGAGACTTATGAATTTCACTTTTAGATCTAGTCGACTAGGCTTCCTTCAAATCCGACTTGCCGCCATCATAAACCATTAAACTATTAGCTTTGGCTTTTACCTTTTCAAAAATCGGGAATAGATTATGAGAACTAATCAAAATCTACTCTTACCTTAACTTATGAGATTGGCTAGTACTAGAGAGAGATTCGACAATGTCAATGGAGGATTTAAATGCCGGAAGTATAGAACAATTTCTCAAATAGGATGAATAAAATAAAAACTATAGAGATTTGACTTTTTAGAAGGAAGAGAATAATGGAGTTTTGACTTTTAGAAGAAAGAAGAGAATAATGGAGTTTTTAACTTTTAGGAGAAAGAAGAGAATAATGGAGTTTTGGCTTTTAGAAGAAAGAAGAGAATAATGGAGTTTTCGTCTTTTAGAGAAATTGGAGAAAAAAATTTGGAGAAAAGAAGCTAAGGAATTTCGGTAAAAAAGGAGAGGATTTAATGTCGAAACAAGGAGCTAGCCCTCTATTTATAGGAAATTGGCAACCCTTTGCCATGTAGTATCTGGTTTTTTACTCCTCTCGTTGATGGATTCTTGGCCATCACTCTCTTTGTAGAATAAATTCTAACTTTTCTCATTTATCTTATCTACTAGCTCATCTAAAAGAGACTTAATTATCTCTAACTCCTTCCTCCTTTATCAAGATATTATCCACATATTTTAATCATAAAAAATCTTAGCCTTTAGCTTATTATCTAAAATAAACCTTAAATAATAGCCTTTATCTCGCTTATTATCCACATATTTTAAACATTAAAACCCTTTAATTTTAGCCTTGTTGCCATCCACTCCACCTAATCCTAATGCCCAAAATTTAGCTAACTTAAATTAAAAGAATTGGGCTTCATGAAACTTAAATTTGGGCCCTTACTCCTTGTGTGTGGCGTCACCTCCTAAGATTGGGCTACAAGCCCACTTTGGTATTTTAAACATAGATACTACCTTTTAAACCTATAATGCCCAAATAGATAATTTTAATCAAGGCCTCTGCCTAAGCCTGAGCCCAATTTGGACCCCTAACACTTAAATTAACTCATTCCACATATTCACCCATTAAACGCATAGGCCCAAAAATTTAGGATGTTACAAGGCTAGGTGTGATTGGTTAGTTTTTCGTGATCATAATACAAGGTTTTTTCATAGAAGAACTTTACATATAAGAAAGCATAATCGTATTGTGGCTCTGAAGAATCAAGCAGGAGAGTGGGTTATGAATGAAGATAAATTGAAACAAGAAGCAATTAACTTTTATAGAAATCTTTATGGGAAGCAACCTAAGAATACGGATAGTCTTGGGTGTGGTACCTTTCCACCTCTTGAGCAGGAAGAGATCCAGCTCCTTAATAGGCTTATTTCTGGTGAAGAGATTAAAAAGGCTCTTTTTTAATATGGTGCCTTTAAAAGCTCCAAGCCAGCGATGGAGTTCATGCTATTTTTTTATCAGAGTAAGTAGGAGTTGATGGGTCTTTCGGTTTGTGAATGGGTCAAAAGGATTTTCTCTAGAGAAAAGATTTATCTAGACCTCAATAATTCTCTTATTGTCCTTATTCCTAAAATGCAGCATCTAAAATGTTTCTCGCAGTTTCGCCCTATAAGCCTTTGTTCAGTCCTCTACAAGCTTGTGATGAAGGTCATTGCTAACAGATTTAAAACGGTCTTTCCAAAGATCATAGGACCTGAACAAGTAGGGTTTGTCGCTAAAGGAACATAAATGATAATAGCATCATCGCTTAAGAAGTCATTCACTCTATGAAGAGTAAGCAAAAGAGTGAAAGATGGATGGCCATTAAAATAGATCTCGAAAAGGCTTACGATCGTGTTTATTGGAATTTCATTGATGCTTCTCTACAGGCTGCAGGAATTTCTAACTTTCTTCGTAATGTTATTATGTCAGCTATTTCTGGTTCAACTATGCAGGTGCTTTGGAATGGAGTGCCTTCCCAGAAGTTTAAACCAGCAAGAAGAGTTCGTCAATAATGCCCATTGTCACCTTCTCTTTTGATCTTGTGTATAGAGTAGTTAGGGCATGGTATTCACGTGGCCATGGCTGATGGTAGATGGTCACCCATTTGGCTCACTAGATCAGGTCCGTCTCTATCTCATCTCTTTTTTGCAGATGATTTGATTGTTTTTGGGCAGGCAAAGGAGGAGCAGACATGAATTATTAAGGAAGTTTTAGACACCATTTGTATTCTTTTGGGACATAAAGTTAATCTTCAGAAGTCAAACATGGTGTTTTCTAAAAGGGTGGATGAGGACGTTCAAATGCATATTCAAGGACTCATTGGGTTTCAAGTGGTGCAGAATCTTGGTTCGTATTTAGAGGTTCCTTTCTTTCATGAGAAGGTTACTAATAATACTTTGCACTTTGTTGTTGATAAAGTGCAAAGTAAACTATGCAGTTGGGACGCTCGACAACTCTCTCTTGCTGGCAGAATTACTTTAGCTCAAATGGTCTTACTTTTAATGCCGAGCTACTTTATGCAATCGATGTTGATCCCTAAAGGTTTGTGTGATGAGATTGAAGCTATGGTTAGACAATTCATCTAGGGTTCCACTAGTACTAGTAAAAAGATTACCTTAGTAAGCTGAGATTCGATATGTCAACCCAAATCGCATGGTTGGCTTGGTATAAGAGCTTTTCGTGATCATAATACCTCTTTCATAATGAAGCTGGGATTCAAATTAGTGATTGATCATTCCTCTTTATGGGTCAATATGCTTCGTGTAACACCCCAAACCCGGCATAGTAGATAGGCTCAAATCTGGCGTGTCACATTGAAGTGTTTTTGAAAATCATGTTTTCATTTAAAACCCTTCTTATTTAAAAACTTAAGTAAAATCCCAGTTACGTTAGTTTTTCTTAAAACGTGGTACATTGAAAAATTATTAACTTTATTCCCAAAATATCCATTTAATAGCGGAAGCTAACTTTGAGAGTAATCGATTTACGCAAAAGATTAAGTCATGAAACTATTTCAAAAATGTTGCAAAAATGTAGTGCCGTTTTAAAAATAGTTAACATTTTGGAAAATCGTGATTTACTTCTAACGGATATAATTCAAACATAAATAAAAACCCAAAGTTAAAATCCAGAAACTTAAAGAGGCCTTATTACAACCCCAAATCAAAATACTTGAATGTAAGCAATCAAAATGAAAAACACAAGTAATGTGTGGCCTTCTCCGAGTCCCTCGTAGCGCCGATCCATCTAGGGCTGGGGATTACCTGCACAGTTAACAACGGGGTGAGTTTACGAAAACTCAGTGTGTAATCCCCTCCTAACTAAAATAGTTAGTAAACAGCATGAATTCAGAGTCGATCAGGGTGGAGCCCAATCTGATGTGAGCGCGTGTATGGGTCTAAGCCCAGTACAATTTCACTCAAGTTTAGCCCTTATCAAAATCAATTGGGCCTATCCCATTCTCCATATCAATAATAGTTGGGCCTAGCCCATATCGGAATCAATTCCATTTGCATAATGTGTGATGCATGCTAACCCATCCCATCCAACCCTGAACTTGCCTCCATCCAACCCTGCACTACCTACGGGGAATAAATCACCCACACCGTCCCTACACTTTTAATGTTAGCATCGGTTGCGGCACTAACCACAATCGCAGCATAGCTGCTAGTATTTATGTGGCTTTAAGCCTTTAGTAACAGTCTCATAATTGGCACATAGCCATCGGTAACTGTAATAAGATCGGCACATAGCCATCAGCTACGGTAATATAATCGGCACATAGCCACGGGTAATTATGATCGACAAAAAGTCATCAATATATATAAATTAGGCACATAGCCACGGGTAAATGCGATTGGCACAAAGCCATAATCAAGATGGCACAGAGCCATATTTAGGTTGCCATAGAGCCATATTTAGGTTAGCACAGAGTTATATTTAGGTTGGCACAAAGCCATAATTGCAGATTGCGGTAAGTCGTCCGTCGGTCCACAGTCATCATGCGACTTATGCGACCTCAACAGATAAATACTAGATCCACAGTCATTATGCGACCCGTGCGACCCTATCAGATTAATACTAGATCCACAATCGTCATGCGACCAGTGCGACCGTATCAGAACTTCCTCCGTATCAATGTCCCAACCTCATGCAATATGTCATTTATGTCATGCTCAATCATTACACGTGTATGCAAAATGGCCACGCTCAGTAACAATCATTTAAACATGTAATAAAAGCATATCAGTCATACAATCAAAGTCAAATTAGTCAACTCATAGTCTAAGTCAGTCATTTACCCACAAGGGCAAAATAGTCATCTTACAATATAAGGGTATTTCGGTGATCCTACCTTACAAGGGAAATTTAGTAACTCTACTCTACATAGGTATTTTAGTAATTTTACAAACCGAGGGTATTTCAGTAATTTTGTAAATTGAGGGTATTTTAGTAATTTTGTAAACTGGGGGTATTTCGATAATTTGTAAATCGAGGTATTTCAATAATTTCACAAACCAGGGGTATTTTAATAATTTTGCAAATTGAGGGTATTTTGGTAATTTTACAAATTGAGGGTATTTCGGTAATTTTACAAATTACGGTATTTCGATAATTTCATAAACTGAGGGTATTTCGGTAATTTTCTAAACTAAGGGTATTTTGGTAATTTTGCAAATTAGGGGTACTTTGTTAATTTCATAAATTGAGGGTATTTCGATAATTTTACAAATTAGGGGTACTTTGATAATTTTACAAAACGAGGGTACTTCGGTAATTTTACAAATCGGGGTATTTTGGTAATTTTTCAAATTAGGGGTACTTTGGTAATTTTGCAAACCAAGGGTATTTTGGTAATTTTACAAATTGGGGGTATTTCGATAATTTTCCAAATTGAGGTATTTTGGTAATTTTACAAATCGAGGGTATTTCGATAATTTTACAAATCGGGGGTATTTTAGTAATTTTCCAAACTGAGGTTATTTTTGTAATTTTAAAAATTAGGGGTACCTTGTTAATTTTGCAAACCGATGGTATTTCAAAACTTTGTAAACCAAGGGTAATCTAAACAGAGATAACGATGCGAATGGGTCTAGGGCCCATTCTCGACCCAAATGGGCCCACACGCTCGTGTGGCCCATTTAGCCCAAATCTAGCCACAGATATGAGATTCACATAGCCCAGTCTAATATTTACTACACAATCATACAACTTATCCGATTGGGCCCACGGGTTCATTAGCTCCACAGGGCCCGAACACTCCTATGCCCAAACGCCAACCAAGGTATGCTTACTCTCCTCATAGATCGCTCTATTTAAAGCCAGCTTCTCGCCTACTTTCATGCTAGCTTTCCGATGTGGGATCCCTCCATCAATCCTCCAAAACCGTCCCATCCATCAGACTTTCACTGCAACACAAACACTGGTCGTCCAAGCTGCAAAATGGACACTCCCTTGCTTATCCCAAGACTTGAACCTCAGGCCTCTCTACTACTCCACACGCCACTTGCCACTAGGCCACAAGCTCCTCTTGTGTCATGATTTCCCCAACAATATTCTTAAAGCCTACTCACTTTCATCCAGGGTTTTATTCACATAAAACCAAAATTTTTCTTGAAGCCCAGGTTTGAACCCAAGACTTCATAGAAGCCCTCTAACCTTCCAAAATCACTCACCTAATAGATCCAACTTGCATTAGTGCCATTCTATTATTCCCAAAAGTTTTAAACGCTCATGCCCAAGGCCCAATAGGCCCAATTCTACTAGGCCCAAATTCAGGGTGTTACACTTCGGTCCAAATATAGGGTTCAAAGTGGTTTACTAGAGTCTTTATCGAGGGGATGGTGTTTTTTTGTGGAGATATTTGTCGAAGATTTGGCCGCTTATACGGGAAAATTTGCTCTGGTCAGTTAGGGATGGGCGTAATATTAACTGCTAGAAGGATTCGTGGGTGCCTAAGGTGGGATCGTTATCCAAAAAAAATAGTCTACACTAGTAGCTTGGATATGGATCGTTCCCTTAGCAATATAGTCACAGAGAATGGGGATTGGAATCTGGACCTCTTCCGCCTTTGGTTATCTAAAGATATCATTCAACAGATTATAGGGATTCAGCCACCCTAATAAAATTTATGTATGGATAGAATTATTTGGGGGGAACTACGTCGGGTGCTTTTCCTGTTAAAAGTGCGTATAATAAACTTCGAGAAGATTCTTGGCATGGGAAAGAGGATGTTTGGAAGCTACCATGGAATTATATTGGGCCGCAAAGAGTTCGAGTGTTCATTTGGCTTGCTATTAAACACCGTTTACTCACCAATGTTGAAAGAATGCGAAGAGGACTGGGGTCTGACATTGCTTGTGGCACTTGTGGCCACAATTATGAGAATATCCTTCATGTACTTCGAGACTGCACAACAGCAAAGGAGATATGGATGCAGATAGTCCCTACGGGTTAGTAATTTTTTTTTTGCAGGATCTCTTCATGACTGGATGGAGCTTAACTTACAAAATCAACAGGCAATGAAGCTAGTAAGTGGAGTCAATTGGCCTTGTCTATTCGAGATTATCATTTGGCGCCTGTGGAAAAATAGAAACCTACGTATATTTCAAGGTCTTTCTTGGAGTACTGATGAGGTTATCAAAGCCTCCTTATGTTGGGCGAAACAGTATGTTTCGGTATCCAGATCAAAGGGCACTAAACTCTCACAAACGGATTTGATTCCTAATTCTTTGGATGGTTGGGTCTATTTGAACACTGATGGATCGATCAAATATGAAGATATGTTTGCTGCAGCTGGAGGGCTTCTGCGGGGTCAGAAGGGAATTGGGATCATTGGATATACGAGGTATTTGGGAATTTGTGAAGTTATTGAATTAGAATTATGGGGCATTCTAGATGGGTTGCAAATTGCCCTTGATCGTGGCTTTCGGAAAGTTCTTATCCGGACAAACAATCTTGAAGTGGTTAACCTCATTCATGAAGGAGTTCGGAAGGCTCTAATTCTGCCTTAATTATGAGAATTCTTCTGCTGTTAAAGCTGCTGAGTCATTGGAATCTTCAACATATCCCAACAGAAGAGAATGGAATTGCAGATAAGATAGTTAAACTCAGGAGAGATAGGGAGCAGGATTGCGATTAATAGACCAGGATAATGTATTGAGTTTTCTTAATGTTTGATTTCTGAGTTGTAATTTTTTTCCTACCAACAAAAAAAAATATAACTACACTAATCTATTTCTTTTTTCAAATCTTTTTAATATAATTATCATAATTTATTTCCTAAATTATATTATAAATCTTACAACTTTTGATAAAACTATTGTAATCTATTTTTATTAGAATAATATATTGATTTGCAAATAATTCTTTTATAAATTTTCTTTTTTGAAACTTAAAATTACCTTTCACATTTTGGTTTCACGTCATGCATCTCAAAGATCGAAAATTTTCATTAATTTTCTACAATAAAATAAAATCTATTATAAAAATTATAATATTATTTAATCGTAGAATCATTCCTTTGAAATAACTAACAAATATAATTTTTATAACATAATAACTATTACATCTTCCTTCATGAAACAAATCAATTACTAACAAATAGGAACTAAATTATTTGTTCTAGATAAATGATCTATGATTACGTTACTTTTTCATATAACATGTCAATTAGAGGATATCATTTTTCCTTTATTCGGCTATAAAATTTACTATTGTAAATGAAGTTGTGTCATGCAAAAGTCATATACCCAACGTATCGATTTTTGGTTTTGTAATTATCAATTCGAACTTAGGTTTTAATACGTTAAAGTATATGAGTTAAGCACACATAGTCAATCACTTAGGATAAAGGTAAATCACACTATGAACGCCACAAGAGAATTAATTCATAAACATATCTATAGCTTAATTCAACTTGGGTCTTATCTAATATATTGTCAATCCAGATAATCACATCGATGTCTCTATCTTCTAGAAGTCAACCAATCTAATGCTCAAGATAATGTATCTCACCATTCGAAATTGATAGAAGCATAATAGTTTTTTAACCAATTTGCTCAATTTTTCAACTTAGTATTAGGGTCTGTTTGTTTGCCAGTAAAATGTTTTCCAAAAAATGATTTCTGAAAAATGATTTACTTTTCTGGAAAATAATTTATTGAAAATATTTTCTATTGTTTGGCAAATTTCCTGAAAATATTTTCCGGAAAAATTATTTTTACATATATTAATAAATTTATATACATATTAATAAATTTTTATATTTTAAATTTTTTTACATATATTGCAATAATTTATTTATAAATAAATAAATATATAATACTCAATTATTAAGCTATAATAATATAAATTGAAAATAACCAAAGTCAAATAAATTATTTGTAATTGTGTTAAAAAATAAAAACAAGGATTGAATAATTATAAATTAGCTCTCAAACCACAATTAATACTAAAAATTAATAATATTATCCAAATGCATAATTAGTAGTACACAACATAATAACACCACACTCTAGCACAAAGATCAATTGATCCATCACTTCCACCACCAACCATTTCACAATCCATAGCAACGGCTTTTTGAGCTTTGCCATTGTGCATTTCATCCATGATTGAACCTGACATGGTGACTTTAGATTCTATACAAGGCGTGATCTTTGTTCCCTGCAACAACAACAAAATATTAGGTTATATCAAGTTATAATGTATGTAATATGAATGTGTTCCAATCCCTACACATAAGGTATTCAACCATTTAGTCTCAATTTTAGCCAAAATTTTTCTTGTTTTCAAGATTATTTTGACATAGAACTTACTGTATAAAAGTACCGACATAGACAATAAGATTGCAAAATGTTACCTTTAATCAAATGATCATGTAGTCCATGTAGGCATGTGTGTACTTCTAATATGAAAGATCATTACGTAAGGATATAAGTCATACAGAATAAGCATGATAGTTCACATACAAGCTGAGTTACTAGTGTTGATTCACTAGAATGAAGCATGTGATACATAATCTAGCGTTTATCCCATAGATGAAACCCTTAAGTCACTTAGCTTACAGTCATAAGTACTCACTGTTTCTAGGTATCAATCGAAGAATGCTTTATCTATGAAAAACTAAAGTACTTACACTTGCTCGTATTTTCTACACGGTCATGATTGTTAATACAACCAGCTTCAAGGTACAACTTTAACCTCTTGGTTTCATTGGCTTTAAAAATGTACTCAATCAACTTGGATGTCTTCTTTATTGGAGGGTGTCAAAGAAACTCTGAAATATAATTGAGAAAATACTATCACTAAGGAAATGGCAATGACACCACCCCAACAATTGCAATGGATAAAAACATAATGTTGGTTGAGAAAGCATCGACCTAGTCCTTCTTTGAAAGCCCGTAAGTAGTTTGCCTCCAACAGCACCAATTCATCAAGCTTCACCACCTACAATGCCCCAAAGCACCAGTTCAGAATTCAGTGAAAACCCAACACTTCATTATTTTTATTTCTATCAAAAAAAGAACAGAAAAAACCCTCCATACTAAGGTGTTGATATACAATTTCTAAAGCAACTAAAGAATGAACACAGCAAAATCCAATGTATAGAAGCATTGGAGTAAGTTTAATAACTGTGAACAAAGTTTTATGTATTGATTATCCTGTCAAAAAATCTTTATAAATGTGGAAAATCTTATACTTCGCTTCTTCTTTTAATTTCTTCTCTTCTTCACCTTCCATTCCTGCAAAAAAAAAAAAAAAAAAAAAAGAAGGAGCTTCAGAAAGTAGTCATATAGAATATAACCAAAAAAGAGGTACAAAGCACCATTTTTAGCAGGGAAATTATGAACTTTGAGAAAAGATGAAGATCTGACATACCTTTCGACTCTGAATCATAAAATTCGCTAAAAATCTATAATGATTCCATATGGTAGCATGGGAAATCTCTGTTTCACAAAGCTTAATAGTCTAAAAAAGCGAGTCAAATAAAGCCAAACGTTGATTCCCATAAACAAAGCCAACACTTTTGCGAACAAGAACAATCATAGTCTCATAAACAATTTGTTGCAATTGATTGAAACATAACTCAAAAAAAAAGAAAAGCGAAATATCTAAAAATTCTACTAATCCCACTGCAGAGCACACAAACCAACATTTCAATGCTCATGTGAATTTTAACTTTTCCTCCAAAGCCTATCTCTTAAACCAATACTTCATAAAGAAAATTTCCTAAAAACTCAAAGAAAGCTTGATTCAAATGAATACAAGAACTTAGAAATTAGACATCCAAAATACAAAATCAAGAAAAATATAGTCAAAATACATGCAACAGCATATTATTGATTAATATTATAGACAATTAAAAAGGGAAGCGGAGTAAAGCTCTATAAGTGATAAGGTTCCAATTAGCATTTTAATCACAAAGCTTACTTACAAGGGGAACAGGGGCCACTAGGTAGCAATTTGCTTATGTTCCTTAAGGGCAGAGGGGCTATCCAAAACTTTTAAACAAAGATTGCAACCTTGTTCCACAAAAATCTTCGAACAATTTGTTTTCAATAATGGACCTATGTAGAAGGAAAGAAATAAGAAAATTACACAATAAAATCGTTGACAAATGAGAATGAACATCCAGATTATCTTACTATTAATATGTTCCTGCACCGATTCAAAAGATTTGCAGTGCTTTTGACACACCCAACATCTAGGTTGATGAACTGAATGGTACGAGATTTTCATGTGCTCAATAAGATGCAGCTTTCTATTAAATTGTTTATAGCATGCAGGGCATTTATGCCTATAATAGAAAATGAAGAACAATAAAACGTTTACTTCACATGCATTATAATCAAAACCAATGCATCATCATCAAACAAAGACAATATATCAACTAAAAGATCTAAATAGAGAGGAGGCTACTGAAGTTTTGGGAACTTTCCAGCAATATCTTATTTCCCCCCTTATTTCACAGTATCATACTCAAACAGTTTTAACTCCAATTACTAATTCCCTATGTCAATTGTTTCCATAACTAGAAGCAACAACAAAGTAAGAGGTTAAGGGGAAAAAGGGTAAGCCCTTTTCAACATTGTAGTTGAAAAAGTAGGCATTAGAAACCAAATAAAACCTCAAAGCAAAAGAAATAATAAAAGAGTGATTCCCAGAAATTTCGAGCAAACAAAAGGAACTATGTGCATGTGTTACTTTCTTTAGCACCAGAAGTAAAAAATCAAGTAAAAGCAAAGTAAGTGAACCAATGACACATTTTCTTCCATATTCTTGCCCATATGTAAGAAGCATCCAAACCCATCTCATAAATAAACGATTAAAATATTAGAGAGAAATGGTACCTTGAGGTTTTAGGCTTTGGAGGATCGAGGTCAGAGGCCATCGAAAGTAGCAGCAGAATTAAATTTTTCGATAAACAGAAATGTGGGTTTGGGTAAAAAAAAGTTAGCAATTGAACTCTTCAACGAGTGGGAAAGACAGAGTGGCAAGTGCAACAGACGCAAATAAATTTTTGAAGCTGGGACGAGAGTGTAGAGAAAGGAATGAAAATGTCTTACTGATCCCAAATCGGTAAGACGTTTTCGAAGGGATTTTACTCGTGTTTGGAAAATATTTTCCCTTAGGATTTTATTTTCCACCAAATAAGTGCTGGAAAATTCAAAAAATATTATCTGAAAAATATTTTTCACCAAATAAATGACTCTTAATTAAATAATAAGTAATTATTAAGTTAATATTTATTTATATTTTGTTTTTTACAAAAATTATTGAGGATAAATATAAACGATATTAACATAAATAATAGAATTTTATTTAAATTAAATTATTTAAAAATTACAAGTATAAATGAAGAATAAATTATACTTAGAGCACTAAATCTTAAAACTTGAATTTAAGAGTAATATTATTAAAAAAAATTACAAATTTTAAACATGAATCATAAAATTACATATAAAAATAAATTAATGATAATATACTAACTACAAAAAGTTTTTAATAATTATTTAACATGATTAAATTCTACTATTAAATCTTGAAATTAATATTTTTTTTTCAAAACCCAATTCTCCAAGCATAAAGTGTAAAACAATAAAGAATATTGCCATGTGTTCTCTTAAAAGAAAATAATAACGCCACGAGTCTTGATTCTAACTCATTGATTAGAAAGGCCCAGCAGAAGCGGCCCAACTCAGAAGCGTGCCCCACAAGCCTCTTCCTAAATTCACGATTTTATCCTCTCTTTATTCCCACTTCTCACAGTGCAACTTCGCCATGAAACTAACCCTTCTTCTCTTTTGAGATTTTGAAACATCCCGTTTTCCCTCTTTAATTTTAGGGTTTCCATCGCCCTCCCCTGTTTCACCTTTATGTCGTCCACGAGACCGGGTTCAAGATACCCGTATCCACGTTCACGTCACCGGGACCCTTTGTCCGGCTCGAAACGCTTGGAACCGGAGCGGTCATCCCTTCCGAAGAAACAACTACAGTATGCCAGGAGTAACCATGAAGATGATAATGAAAGCGAACTCTGCATGAAGAAGCTTTCCGAGTTTAACGAATCATTGCGGCGCCAACACCAGTCAACATCCACCAAGTTCCAATGGAACCGTCTCTTATTCGATTATCCCGGGAAAGAGGCAGCGGCGGCGGCTAGTAAGCCCGAACCAACCATGCCGAACGATGGAACATCGTCGCCTTATTCGATGAGTCCAATGGGGATTGATTTAACTGAAGAAAAGCGCTTCGTTGGTTCAAGGCCACTACATTTGAAGGAAGTGAAGTCGGGTTTTATCAACAATGGCGAAGGTCTTGGATACCCAGATATTGGAAAGGAGGGAATGATCGGTGGAACAGTTGGTTTTGATGGGTTTGGAGAAAAATTGGGTTTCGATTCTTCGTCAGTGATATTTCAAAAGGCCATGAGCCGGATTAGGAGGACCGAGGAAGTTACTGAATCAGCTTATAGGAAGATGGAAAGTGTAAGAGCGAGAGCCAGTGCTATTGATTCTATCGTAGATAAAATCGATGGCTCAGGGAAAAGCGGGGCCATGGATATGGAGCCACGTATTTCTTTACCCCAACAGTATATGACTGAGAAAAAGAGAGAAGTTTTGCATGGGGAGATGCTTCCTCGGAGAGAAGATTGTAGCAATCATGCTTTAACTCAACATTATGTTGGTTTTAGTGGAGAAGGAGAGAGAGTTGTGGGTCTTGAGATGAATCATTTTTGTAGCCCAAAGGGAGCTCTTTTCCATGGTGAAAGGCGGCGATTTCCTCAACTTTCTCCCGAGGTAAAGGAAAAGGCACTTAGGAATCTGGAGCGAGAAATTGAGGTTGTTGGTAGTTGTTTTAATGGCGGTAAGAGCCAAAATGGAGAGGTTTTTCTTAGTGAAACCCAACAGTTACAACGTTATGCTCATTTCAGTCGAGAATCACATGATGAGATGAAGCAATATAATGAGGATTTCGGCTCCAGGATGAAATGTCATCCGAGTCCAAAGAGAGTTCCTTTCCATGCTGAAGTCCATTCTTTAGCTCAAACTTTCGTCAGAGAATCACATGTAACGGAGCAAACAAATGATGTTTTCAGTTCAAGGACGACTCGTCCTAATGGCCAGAAGATGGCGCTTTCGGAAGTTGAAAGACCGGAGTTATCTGCAGATCATACTCTTGCTTTACCCCAACGCTATCTTGATTTTAATGTTGAACCCTATGATAAACAGCAAGCAAATGAGCTTCTGGGATCTAGGATGAGCCATCATCCTAAACTAAATGTAACGCCTTTGCATGGTGAAGAGCTGCAAATACAAGATGATTTCAGCCATTCCTTACCTCGTCATCATTTTGGTTTAAATGGAGAATCGCCGGTGATGGAGCAAGAAACTGAAGTTCTGGGTTCAAGAATGTGTTATCCTCAGGATGACAAGGAAGCTTATTTTCGTGGTGAAATGCAGCAGTTGCAGCAAGATTGTGCCATGGAAATCTATCCCTTTCCGAATGATGATGATGTCAGTACCAATGAAGGTAGCACCCCACATATTTCAGCAACAGAGGAGGTATGCATCAATAGCCAGTCTTCAATGGAACATCCTAAGAAACGTATTATCGACCTGAGAAAGATTAGAGGGAGTCGGATTAGTACATTAACTCAAACTTCTGATGCCTCAGATGATGAGATTCTTGATATCGGATATCAAGGTCAACGATATAGTGACGAAGATTCCAGTCTTCCAAGGAACTCTCCTCATATGCTAGAACTTACGCAACTCACTAATCGGAAAAGTGTAAAGCAGCGTTTGGGGGGGCCTTGTCGAGTTAATTATCCTTATCCTCTGCATAGGAAAAGCATAAAGCAACGATTGGGGCCATCTTGTCAAGTTCACCATAATAGGACAACTGTAAAACAGCGTTTAGGGCCATCCTATCTAGTTCATAGTTCAATTTCCATGCCTAGGATTGAAAGGCATAAACCGAGCAAGCTGGCAAAGGAAAAGGTTAATGAGTTTTGCAAAAGGGTTCAAGCTCGAGGTGTTGTTTCATATCCTGTGAAACGTGGAAGGACTGTGCCACCTGAGGACTCCGATGAGTTCGAGCAGCTAATACGTCGCGCTTATTTTAAATTCGTCAAAGTGTTGAATGAGAACCCAGCTCAAAGAAGGAAATACACAAATAAAGAAGTTGAGACCATAAAATGCTGTGTATGTGGCAGGTTTGTCATCTACACCTTTGGTATTTGTTTAGAGAGCAGCCTCTTTGAATTCAATTTACTGTTTATTCAATGACCAGTTATTCAATGACCAGTGAACTATATGAGCTAAATGGTTACTTAGCAGCATATGCAACATGACAAGTTGTCATTGTCTTTCTAACACATTTTCCATAGGAACTCGATCTCGAGCATAAGATGGTGGTCAGTTGTTTTTATGATGAGCTGTGTTTCACTCTCTGACCTCTTTGGACTTGGGATACTTTTTTCTCTTGGTCTTTAGAATTACTATAGTTCTATGCTTTAATTAAATGCGGAGTTAGAAAGATTTCCTTTTTCATCGGAATATTATAGAGATGGGAAATACGCCCATAAGTGAAGTAATGAAAATGATTGTCAATATATAAGTATAAGCTTCTGATTTGTGAATAACCTTTCACTTTTTATGACACAAGTTATTGACTCTCTTGTACTATAACTCTCACCAAACTTGGTTGAAATGATGCTTCTAGCCTTCTACAATTTGCTCTTTGTTGATTGATTATGGTTTAAACATACTCCTTTAATGAGTACTTGACTGTCTTGGTCTATCAGCAAATCCGAAGATTTTGTCAATACTCTAAGCTTAGCGATGCATGCCTTCGCTTCCCAAAAGGTTGGATGTAGAGTAGAGCACATGGGCTTGCACAAAGCCCTTTGTTTGTTGATGGGATGGGACTCAATGGCAGTTTCTAAAGGTATATGGGCCCCTAAAACACTGCCTGATGCTGAAGCCTTGGCTATGAAGGAAGATCTTGTTGTCTGGCCTCCTGTTGTTATCTTGCATAATGGTTCTATAGGAACTACAAATTCAGGTGATCGAATTGTTGTAAGTATCGAGGAACTTGAGGCATGTCTCAGGGGTAAGTCACCTTTACAATAATGGTAGCTGCTGGTATCACTATGTTTTAGGGATATTAAGATGATAAAATTCATATGGTTTCCACTCTCGGTCCTCATTGACAAAAAATATCTTTTTACATCAAAGTTCTCATGGAACTATTTTCGTAACAAATTATTTCTTAAAACCTTTGTTCGGATTTTGTGATCCCATTTCATCATTGCCCTTGTTCCAAATCATGGTAGACACAAATAGTCAGATTTTTAACTTCATCAGTATGATTTTAGTTTGGTATGGCCAAATCTTTTGTGGAGCCCAGTGCTTGTCATTTGGCTAGTCATATTGATCTATGCTTTCAAAACTCGCTCGATTTAGTTCTCCCCTTTCACAACAAGCTTGCCTTTCATGATTACCCCATCGTAGGACTAATTCTTACGTGATACACTGGTTTCCTTTCCTCTGTGTTTTTTGCTTTTCTTTAATTGCAGAGGCGGGGTTTGGTCGGGGGATATCAAAGGTGTGTCGTGGGAAACCGGTAAATGAGAGTATTATGGTAGTTATCTTCCACGGAACCTTTTCAGGGCTACAAGAAGCCGAGAGACTTCATAAGTTGTACGCAGAGAACAAACACGGGAGGGCTGAGTTTCAGCAAGTCAATTGCAACAGTGGAGAAACGCAACACAAGTTGGAAGACGTGTTATATGGCTACTTGGGAATAGCTGGCGACTTGGATAAACTCGATATCAAGACAAAAAGTCATTCGATAGTTAAAAGCAAGAAGGGAATCTATGCCATTGCTGATGCTCATCTTGACACTGAATGAGAAAGAGAATTGATAGAAAGTAAATAAGAAGAGGTAAGTGCAGGCTTTGCGTTTTTGAACCCAGGCATACTATGGGTGGTGTTTTTGTTAAATGGAAACTACAACTCCAGTTGAAACACCCTGTTTTCTTCACCACAAAAAGAGCTTTGGGGTTCACTTTTAGGAAATGTAAGCTGGTAGAGGATTTGCCTTTGTGTTCACTGCTACTTTGACAAAATGACAGATTCGGTATTTGCAAAACAGATGGTAGTTCCACCATCCAAGTTTATCAACTTTGAAATTAAAAGTTGTCCTTCATTTTTAACCTCAAATCTCTTTCGGATTTTTGAAATCGAATAGTTGTACATGGACTATTTTTAGAATTAAAAGGTCAAATACTGTCAGTTCTTCGTAAATCTATAGAAAGTGGTAATGTAATCATTTATTCTTAATTACATCTTTAGTATCTACACTTAATTACTACATTTATTTTGATATATGAATTTCAAAAATATAAAAGTTTTGATGGTATTATATTATTGACTGATTTTTTTTTTTAAAAGTCCTAAATTTTGTGATGATTTGGTACAATGTTATATAATATTTTAATAATCATACTAATGGTTGAGTCACTAGTTTCTGATTTAGTTAATTTGATGTTCGTTTAATTACAAGATCAACAATAATTAATTAATTAATTAAAAATAAAAAATTTATTGAACATGTTTGACTATTAGTTTTATCATAGTTTTATCTATACCAAATTCGAGTGAATTCTAATTGAATTAGTTCAACTTTGTTGTTTAGAATAGTATATCGATCAATTTTGATCCAACTAATTCAACCAATCAATTTAATCATATTTTAAGAATATTAGTCACATCATTAAATCTTCATAGAATCTAAGTTTATGGATCGAAATGAATCTTGTTGCTAAATTTAGGTGCCAAAGTAAATAAAAAATTTATAGGTCAACAAATTTTGTTAGTTTTATTTTTAAATTTTAAAATTTATATCTAATTGTTAAAAATATTAAAATTTAATAATGTTAATAATTATATTTGAATTTAAAAATATGAAAAGTAGAGAATAAATTTTGAAAATAAAAGTAAACAAATAAAATTTCTAATTTGTTAAAAATGTAACCACATTTTAACTTTGAATAACATTGTTAATTACGTTTCACGATGAAACCAAAATCTTCATTTACATATCTTACAAGTGAAATTAAGTCAAACAAAACAAAACAATGAAAAAAAGATAAGATGTAGAGGGTCAGTTTGTTTACATGTAAAAGATTTTATGAAAAATATTTTCTGTATTTATTTTACAGAAAATAGCTTGATCAACGTAAAATAAACCATTTTTCCTATAAAATGACTTAATCTTTTAAAAAGCGTAAATTATTTTCTAGAAAAGAGCTCCATATAGATAATTTTATTTTTATACAAAATTAACTTAAATTAATCTTAATATTATTATATTGATAATAACTTTTATTTTATTTTAAAAATATTTAAAATATTTAAAATATTATATTTTCAATATTATTAAACATACATATTTGATTATTTATATTTGGTCATATAATAAATTATTAATATAATAAATATAATTTATTATTTTAATAAATTATTTAATATTTCAATTTTTAATAATAAAATTTAAAATAATAATTTTAAATAATATTATTATATTATTGAAAATATTCAATATTTATTACAATTATAAATATATTAATAAAAATGTTTGTATTAAAGGTTAAAATATGTCATAAGTCTATGTACACTTTATAGATTTACAATTTAGTCCTTGTACTTTTCTATTTAAGAATTTAGTCCCTTTTATTTTTCAAATTTGAAAATCAAGTCCAATTATTGACATCGTTAATTTTTTTGTCAATTTTGTTTATGTCACATTTTAAATAAAAAATACTCACTTGGTAGTCATGTAATTAAAAATGACTTTGTAAAGAACACGAATTTAACATAATATTTTTAATATATGCAAAACAATGTAAAATATAAAATTATAGATAAAATAAACTCAATTAAACAATAAAAAATAAGAAAATCTCAATTGTATGTTTGTTTCATTGAAAACAACTTTTGTGAAATATTTTAAGAAATCTACCAAACAATGAAAATATTTTACGGACTCATCCAAATACCAAAATTATTAGCTTTTCCAAAAAGTAAATCATTTTCTAGAAATTATTTTCAATTAAATAAATGACTTTGCCAAAATATCTAAGGATTTACCAATATTTTAAGTATATACCAATATATCTAACGATTTATCAATATTTCTAAGAACAAACCAATATATCTAACAATTTGCCAAAATTTCTATATATTTTCAATATTTATGAGACTTTACCAATATTTTCAAATTCTCTAAACACTATATCAAGTCTTAACAATTACCCAAATTTCTATGATTTTACCAAAACTAACAATTTAACAAAATTTCTAAGGATTTACAAATATATCTAATAAATTACCAATATTTCTAAAGTTGTACCAAAATATCTAATGGTTTACCAAAATATCAAACAATTTCGCAAAATTTCTATCGATTTACCAATATTTACGAGACTTTACCAAAATTTTAAAGGATTTACCAAATATCTAACGATTTACCAATATTTCTAAGGATTTATCGATATATCAAACAAATTACCAAAATTTGTTAGAGATTGACCCATATAAATAACGAGATAATAAAAGTGGAGAATAACGAACACAAATATTTTACGTGAAAACCCTTAAAGAGGGAAAAACCATGGGCAAAGGAGACTTCAACTTTCACTAAATGAGTAAACAAATGAGAGTATAATATAGAGAAAATAAACCTAAATGTACTAAACCTACATTACCCAAAACCCCGAATACAAATCTCAAAATCCAAAAGAACAAGCCTGTAAACAAAACTCTAAATCTCATAGGGCACTCACAAAAGAGGTATAAAATACTCTCCATAATCACCATGAAACTCTTACCAAAACTCACATGCAACTACATCTTGTCGCCTTTAGAAAAAAGCCCTTACTGATTGGCATATCAAAATAGGGATATAAGGCCCCATTAAATAGGCTAAGATTAGAGTTCTAATCATACTAAAATATCCCTAGAATAATCAGAGTCAAATTGGAAAAAAAAATAACATAGTTTAACTGGGAGAATAATACGAGGCACACCCTACAAATCTCCACATTGACTCATATTTATCATGCCTCATTTTCCATGCCTCGTCATAAGCCTAACTCGAATTTTGAAAAATGTCAACCAAGTCTAAACCATGTTTGAACTTGGAAACTAAAAGACTCCTAGTCTTCAAATCAAAGTTGTATAATGCAACAAGGGCCAATAATACCCGAACAGGAGAGAAAACATCAATTCTCTCCACCTGACTGTAACCCTATATGATTAACCTTGCCTCAACACATTCTACGAACCATTTGAGTCCTAAAGAGCAAAAAAGGGATGAGATTCTTCTCTGAATCAAACATATGTCTGTCATTTGACACAACACCACTTCCAACCGGATTATCTGGAGAGTAAAGAATTATTACCCTTTCATCGGCCACATTAGCTACCTCTGCAATTATCCAAAATTGAAATTCGTGATCCATCGAACTTTTCAATATCCAAAACCATTGTTGTGTCACCGAACGAGTCGATCTGCGGAGGCTGGACCATAGCTCTAATTCAAATTTGTTGGGGATCAACCTGTATAAATAACGAGATAGTAAAAGTGAAGAATAATGAATACAAATATTTTATGTGAAAAACCCTCAAAGAGGGAAAAACCATAGGCAAAGAAGGTTTCAGATTTTCATTAAATGATTGAGCAAAAGAGAGTATAATATAGAGAAAATAAACCTAAATGTACTAAACATACATTACCTAAAACCGAAATACAAAGCTCGAAATCCCGAAAAACAAGCTAGTAAACAAAACTCTAAATCTCATAAGGCACTTACAAAAGAGGTATAAAATACTCTCCATAATCACCATGAAACTCTCACCAAAATATATCTTGTCGCATTTAAAGAAAAGCCCTTGTGGATTGACATATCAAAACAGGGATCTAAAGCCCCTTTAATTAGGCTAAGATTAGATTTCTAATCATACTAAAAGATCCCTAGAATAACCAGAGTCTAATTGGGAAAAAATAACAGAGTTTAATTGGGAAAAGAACATAAGGCGCACCCACAAATCTCCACTTTGATTCGTATTTATCATGCCTCCTATTTCATGCCTCGTTACGGGCCTAACTTGAATTTTGGAGAATAGCAACTAAGTCTAAACTATGTTTGAACTTGGAAACTGAAACACTCCTAGTCTTCAAATCAAATTTGTATAATGCAACAAGGGCCAGTAATACCAGAACATGAGAGAAAACATCAATTCTCTCCACCTGACTGTAACCCTCTACGACCAACCTTGCCTCAACACATTCTGCGAACCATTCGAGTCTTAAAGACCAAAAAAAAGGATGAGATTCTTCTCTAAATCAGACACATGCCTAACATTTAAAACTGCACCACCTTCAACCGGATTATCTTGAGATTAAAGAATCATCACCCTTATCATAGACCACATTAGCTACCTTCGTACTTATCCGAAACTAAAATTTGTGATCCATCAAACTTCTCGATATCCAAAATCATTGTTGTGCCACTAAACGAGTCAATCTGCAAAAGCTAAACTGTAGCTCTAATACAAATTTGTTGGGGATCGACCCGTATAAACAATGAGATAGTAAAAGTGATGAATAACAAATACAAATATTTTATGTGGAAAACCTTCAAATAAGGAAAAATCATGGGCAAATGAGGCTTCAACTTTTCTTTAAATGAGTAAGCAAACAAGAGTATAATATAGAGAAAATAAACCTAAATATACTAAACGTACATTACGTAAAACCTCGAATACAAATATCAAAATCTCGAAAAATAAGTCGGTAAACAAAACTCTAAATCTCATAGGGCACTTACAAAAGGGGTATAAAATACTTTCCATAATCACCACAAAACTCTCACCAAAATACATCTTGTCACCTTTAAAGAAAAGCTCTTGTTGATTGGCGTATCAAAACAGAGATATAAAGCCCCTTTAAATAGGCTAAGATTAGAGTTCTAATCATACTAAAATATCCCTAGAATAATTATAGTCTAATTCGGAAAAAATAATAGAGTTTAACTAGGAAAAAATACGAGGCACACCCCAGAACTCTCTACATTGACTCGTATTTATCACGCCTCCTTTTTCATGCCTCATCACGGGCCTAACTCAAATTTTGGAGGATGTCAACCAAGTCTAAACTGTGTTTGAACTTGGAAACTAAAAGACTCTTAGTCTTCAAATCAAAGCTGTATAATGCAACAAGGCGAGTAATACCCAAACAGGATAGAAAACATCAATTCTCTCCACCTAACTATAACCCTCTACGACTAACCTTGCCTCAAAATATTCTGCGAACCATTCGTGTCCTAAATACCAAAAAAGGGATGAGATTCTTCTCTAAATCAGACACGTGCCTCATATTTGACACGACACCACCTTCAAATTGATTATCAGACACATGCTTATCATTTGATACGGCATCACCTTCAACCAGATTATCTAGAGAGTAAAGAATCATCACCCTTGTCATCAGCCACAGTAGCTACATGTATAATTATCCGAAAATGAAATTCATGATCCATCGAACTTTTCAATATCCAAAATCATTGTTGTGTCACCCGAACGAGTCAATTTGCGGAAGCTGAACCATAGCTTTAATACAAATTTGTTGGGGATCGACCCATATAAACACTGAGAAAGTAAAAGTGGAGAATAACGAATACAAATATTTTATGTGGAAAACCCTCAAAGAGGGAAAAACCACAGAAAAAGGAGGCTTTGACTTTTCATTAAATGAGTAAACAAACGAGAGTATAATATAGAAAATAAACATAAACGTACATTACCTAAAACCCCAAATACAAAGCTCAATATCCCGAAGAGCAAGCCGGTAAATAAAACTCTAAATCTCATAGGGCACTTACAAAATAGGTATAAAATACTCTCCATAATCACCACCAAAATACATCTTGTCTCCTTTAAAGAAAAGTCCTTATTGATTGGTGTATAAAAACAGGGATATAAAGCCCCTTTAAATAGGCTAAGATTAGAGCTCTAATCATACTAAAATATCCCTAGAATAATTAGATTCTAATGGGGAAAAAATAATAGAGTTTAACTGGGAAAAGAATATGAGGTACACCCACAAATCTCCATCTTGACTCGTATTTATCACACCTCCTTTTTCATGCCTCGTCACGAGCCTAACTCGAATCTTGGAGAATGTCAACCAAGTCTAAACCATGTTTGAAGTTGGAAACTAAAACACTCCTAGTATTCAAATCAAAGTTGTATAATGCAACAAGGGCAAGTAATACCCGAATAGGAGAGAAAACATCAATTCTCTCCACCTGACTATAACCATCTATGACTAACCTTGCCTCAAAACATTTTGTGAACCATTCGAGTCCCAAAGACCAAAAAAGGGATAACATTCTTCTCTAAATCAGACACATGCCTAACATTTAACATGACACCACCTTCAACCGGATTATCTTGAGAGTAAAGAATCATCACCCTTTTCATCGACCATATTAGCAACTTTCGTAATTATCCGAAACTAAAATCCGTGATCCATCGAACTTCTTGATATCCAAAGTCATTGTTATGTCATCGAACGAGTCGATCTGCGGAAGCTGAACCGTAGCTCTAACACAAATTTGTTGGGGATTGACCCGTATAAACAATGAGATAGTAAAAGTAGAGAATAACAAATACAAATATTTTACGTGGAAAACCCACAAAGAGGGAAAAACTCTAATAACTCATTTTTAGTCAAATCAGAATAGTAGTTTTGGGACCACAAATCTGAGGTCAAAACATTTATTTTATTATCATTTTAATGTTTAAAGTATGATTAAGTGATTGTGTGAAAATTTCATTAAGAAATTTTATCGTTTGAATGGTCAATTTGATAAAAATGACTAAATCGCATAAAGCATAAAACTTGAGTTCTAATAGCTAAAGGTGTCTAATAGCTATAGAACCTTAAATTTAAGGTCCTTATGTTGTAATTAGACCATTTTAATTGTCATTGGACAAATATAGGCATACATTATATGGTTTTAATGAATTATAACTAAGGTTAATTTAGTGATTTGATTAATTAATAAGTTAAAAACAAAATAACATAATATCATCATCTTGCTTAAGTGATCAGCACCGAAAATTAGGGCTAGAGAAAGCCATTCTCATTCCTTTCATTCGGTCAAGCTATTTTGGGCAATTAAGGTACGATTTTTGTCCCGTTTTTAATGATTTCTACGTTTTTGAGATCGTTGTAGCTAGTACTAGCTAGCCTAGGGACTATTTTGCAAAATTTTTAAAGAATTTGAATGATTCCATTGATGAATACATGTGTATTTTGAAGTTTCTTGATAGATTATGAATGATTGTTGATGGATATACAAGTTTTGTTAAGTGATTTTGAGTAAAAATGCAAAATAGGGATTAAATTGAAAAATGTTAAAACTTTGAGGTTAAAATGTGAAATAAATGAAAAATATGGGTTGCTAGGGGAATTATGGTAATTCGGCTAGCATGAGTTTTTGTTGAATTTTATTAATTTGTGATTTTGTAAAATAAGGACTAAATTATAAAAAAAAGTGAAAGTTAGGGGCAAATGTGTAAAATAGCCCTAATGTATACTTTGGATTGAATTGAATAAATAGTTGATTAAATAAGTCAATTTTGAATATATATAGATCAAGAAAGGAGAAATATGGACTTAGATCTGGGAAAGAATAAAGTTACGGAATAGTTGACTCGATTCGTCATTTTAGCATCCGAGGTAAGTTCGTATGTGATAAATTTCAATACAAATATATTTTATATGCTTTGATATTGTATGAATTGTGAATACGAGACTGTGAATATGAACGATAGTGATATGGAGACGATTCGATATTCGAAATCTCAGTTGAACCTTAAGAATAGTTTAAGATGCTAGTGACATGTCATTAGGGGATACAGTGAGTTGGCTTCGGGCCATTATATAGCACTTCGGGTGCGAGAAAAATTAATTTGGCTTTGGGCCATGCATATCTGCTGATTTGGCTTCGGGCCATGATATCAGTATTTCGGATAAGTTACCTTGATTTGGCTTTGGGCCATGGTATAGGTACTTATCGTGTGAGACCCTTAAGTATCCAACTTCTATTCCAAACAGTTCAACGGGTAAATGAAAGACGAGAATGTGTACGAGAATTGTACGAGATGATACAAGTATGTGTGTAAACTATTTTAGCATTGAATCAATAAATGATGATGAAAGTATACAATTTTGTGAATGAATATTTGAAAGGTTTGTTGCTAATATAAACTACATGTTGTTGTATTCAAATTGTTGAATTATATTTATGTGACTGTAATAAGTTAATTTCATATGAGCTTACTAAGCTTTATAGCTTACTTTATGTATTTTCTCGTGTTTTATAGTGATATCGAAGCTAGCTCGAATTCATTTCACATTACCACCTATCACTTGGTACCTTTGAACTTTGGTATATTAAGTATATGGCATGTATAGGTATTTTGAGTCATTTTGAATATGGATTGATAATGATTTTTGGTCATTTGAAATGGCTTGTAAATGTAAATGTTTTGGTTTGTAAATATAGCCATGAGATTTGGCTTAATTTGGTGGATTTGGTTATGAGCATATATGTGCATATATAGTTGATATTTTTGAGTTCATGGATGGATATGTGAATGGCTTGTTATGAAGCTTGTGGATATTGTCGTAGTAAAGGTTAATTGGTTGATATTGGATTTGAATTGTATTTATAAATTGGGGCAAAATGATGTATGTTTGCACACACAGGCCAGTGATCGGGCGTGTGGTACAAGTCAGTATACCCCCTAATTGGCATGGTCTAGCACACAGCGTGTAACTTGGCCGTGTTACATAAGTCAGTATACCCTACAAGATTGACACAGCCTAGCACACGGCCTGACACACGGGCGTGTGTGGCCACTTCGAAGGGCACACGGGCGTGTGGTTTGCTGTGTGACCCAAGTTAGTAAGCTCACTTGTTTGGACACGGGGTAAGACACGGGTGGGACACGACCATGTGCTCCCATTTCAAATGTTGACACAGCCTGTGACACAGGCGTGTCTGGTGGCCGTGTGTCTGGGGACAAGGGCATGTGTCTCCTGTTTTGAGAAAAATTTTCTAAGTGTTGAAATTATTTCCCTAGTTATCAATTTAGTCCCGAACCACTCCCAATGTATGTTTAAGGCCTCGTAGGCTCATATTAGGGACAAAGTGATCGATATTGATTGATGATTGCTTGTAATGTGAAAATTTATGCAAAGTTGAATGTTTAATTATTTTATAAGTTCGGTAATACTCCGTAACCCTATTCTAGAGTTGAATACGGGTGAGGGTGTTACAAAAACCACGGTAAAAGAGGCTTCGGCTTTTCATTAAATGAGTAAGTAAACGAGAGTATAATATAGAGAAAATAAACCTAAATGTACTAAACGTACATTACCTAAAACCCCAAATACAAAGCTCAAATTCTCGAAGAGCAAGCCGGTAAACAAAACTCTAAATCTCATAGGGTACTCACAAAAAGGTATAAAATACTCTCCATACTCACCACGAAACTCTCACCAAAATACATCTTATCGCCTTTAAAGAAAAGCCCTTGTTGATTGGCGTATCAAAACAAGGATATAAGGCCCCTTTAAATAGGCTAAGATTAGAATTCTAATCATACTAAAATATTCATAGAATAATCAAAGTCTAATTGGGAAAAAATAACAGAGTTTAACTAGGAAAAAAATGAGGCACACTCAACAACTCTCCACCTTGACTCATATTTATCACACCTCCTTTTTCATGACTCGTCACGGGCCTAACTCGAATTTTGGAGAATGTCAACCAAGTCTAAACTGTGTTTGAACTTGGAAACTGAAAGACTTCTAGTCTTTAAATCAAAGTTGTATAATGCAACAAGGGCAAGTAATATCCGAACAGGAGAGAAAACATCAATTCTCTCCATCTGACTATAACCCTTTATGACTAACCTTGCCTCAAAACATTCTAAGAACCATTCGTGTCCTAAAGACCAAAAAGGGGATGAAACTCTTCTCTAAATCAGACATATGCCTGGCATTTGACACGACACCACATTCAACCGAATTATCTGGATTGTAAAGAATCATCACATTTGTCACCGGCCACATTAGCTACCTCCGTAATTATCCGAAACTAAAATTTTTGATCCATTGAACTTCTCGATATCCAAAATCATTGTTGTCACCGAACGGCTCGATCTGCGAAAGCTGAACCGTAACTCTAAATACAAATTTTTTGAGGATCGACCCATATAAACAACGAGATAGTAAAAGTGAAGAATAACAAATACAAATATTTTACGTGGAAAACCTTCAAAAAGGGAAAAATCACGGGCAAATGAGGTTTCTACTTTTCACTAAATGAGTAAGAAAACAAGAGTACAATATAGAGAAAATAAACCTAAATGTACTTAACGTAGATTACCCAAAACCTCGAATACAATGACTCAAAATCTTGAAGAGCAAGTCGATAAACAAAACTTTAAATCTCATAGGGCACCTACAAAAGGGGTATAAAATACTCTCTATAATTACCACGAAACTCTCTTTATAACTCATATGCAACTACATCTTATCACCTTTAAAGAAAAGCCCTTGCTAATTGGTGTATCAAAATAGGGATATAAGGCCCCTTTAAATAGGCTAAGATTAGAATTCTAATCATACTAAAATATCCCTAGAATAATCAGAGTCTAATTGGAAAAAATAACACAGTTTAACTGAGAGAAGAATACGAGGCACACCCCACAAAATTGTTAAGGTTTTACCAAAACATCTAACTATTTACCAAAATTTTTAATGTTTTACGAAAATATCTAATGAATTACCAAAATTTCTATCGATTTACCAATATTTATGAGACTTTAATAAAATTTTTAAGATTTTACCAATATTTCCAAATTTTCTAAACTCTATACCAAGTCTTAACAATTGCCAAATTTGTATGACTTTACCAAAATATTTAAGGATTTAATAATGTATCTAACGATTTACTAATATATCTAACAATATTCTAATATTTCCAAGGATTTTTCCAAAATATCTTACGATTTATCAATATATCTAATGATTTATCAAAATTTCTATAGATTTAACAACATTTATGAGGCTTTACTAAAACTTTTAAGATTTTACCATTATTTCCAAAATTTCTAACCCTATACCAGTCTTAACAATTACCAAAATCTTTAAGTATTTACCAAAGTTTATATGAATTTATCAATATTTCTTTAAATTTACCAAAATATCTAAGACTTTATCAATATTTCTATTATTTACCAATTTTATAATTAATTACTAAAATATCTAACAATTTACCAAAATAATAAACATTTTGGATTTACCAAATATCTAACATTTTACCAAAATTCTTAAAATTAAACCCTTAAAAACTCTTTTTTAACCGGTAACCTACAAGCTTTTTATGTAGGAGCGCATAGTAGAATAGGTCGTCTGAAACCTTTGTCAAATGATGTCCTCCCCTTGACTATTGTGTGTTGGCAAACATTAAGGAACTCAATTGAAAGCTTCTGGCCCCTTTGATTCCTTTTCCCCAAATTACATCATTCAAAGGCATGTTTACGAGTAGAAACAAATTCACAAGGAAGTTGCGGCCACCGGAAGTGAATCGTATAATGTAGGTGTCTAAAATCAAAATAATTTATATTTGCATGATTTTTTATATTTTTTATCTTATTTAATACGCATGGTCTCACTATAAGATTAATATTAAAACTTCAAAATATTTTCTATTCAATTCTAATATATATTATTAAAAATGTTTTATGAATATAACTATATACAAATTGAATACTTTTTATTATTTATTTTAATATAATTATTCTTTAATTCATAAAAAATGAATAACCTAATTTTTTAAATTAATTATTTATACAAACAAAATAATTATAATTGCTAGCATTTTGAATTGTTGAAATCTAAAATGTTAGTATTTTAAAAATATCTAAATTTTTAAATTATTCATTCAAACACGCTCTTAATAATTTAATTTTTTAATAAAAAACCTTATAATCTTATTTCATTTAATACACATTGCCGTATTATAAAGATTTAAAAAAAATTTCAAAATTTATTTTTATTTAATTCTAATATATATTTTTATATTTTATATTATTAAAAATTTATATATGTTTTCGAATCAAATGATATCCATATTGCATTTGTTGATATTATTTATTTTAATATTATTATTTTGTAATTTGAATTCAATAACCTATTTTTTCTAAAAATTATTTACTAGAACAAATAATAACATTTTAATAGTTTATAAATTTTAAATTTTCTCGACCAAACATACTGTTATTGAATTCTCAAATAAAGCATCTGAATCGAAAAATTCATGGGTTGAAACAGCTATTGAATCTTTTTATTTCTCTCTCGCACACACAATTATATATGTTGTCATAGTCTCATCTCATAGTTGCCTTTTCTTTATGCTCAATTTTATGCTCTTATTTTAAATATTTTAATTAATTAATTTTATAAAATAAAATTTAAAAAAACTAATGCATTTAAAGTTTTAAAATATTTATACTATTATTTAAGAGTTTAATTGAGTTAATATAATTCATCAATTGAATCTCAACTTAATTATTAAATTATCAAAATTCATTATTTTATCAAAACAACAAATATTGTTTTAGGGATGTTTTTTTTTTATTTTATTTTATATATAATCTATATAAATAGATACACATAATAGACATCATAATCTTTACGTCTTAGTTTTATCATCTCAATCAAGTCTCATCTGAATTTTATATCAAATTTTCATAAATTTGTTACATAAAATTTCACCCACATCATGTGTGTTCAATAATTTAGTATATTTTATTTTTATCAATAACATATTTTAATTAATAATAATTTAAAGTTGAAAATTTTTAGCACCAAAAATCAAAATATGACAAGTATATTAAGACAAAAAGAGTAATTAAATAATAATAACTTTTTGTTGGATTTGATTAAATAATAATTCGAATTGATCGGTAAGAGTATTATGAAGTCCCACTATACTAAGAGTCAGATTGTATTTTGTCCTTTCTATTAAAAAAATGGAAAAATGGGTCATTGTATATTAGATTAAAGAGCAATTTAGTCCTTCTGTTAAAAATTTTATTCATTTCTGCTGTTAAAAATTAATTTTTGTATGTCAGCATAAGGCATATGTTATTATTTGATTTTTCCACCTCCCACATCAATTTTTAACAAAACAAATGAATGAAATTTTTAACTAAAATGACCAATTTGCTCTTTGATCTAACGAACAGAGACTAAGTTGTCCATTTTTTAAGTAAAATGAACAATGCAATCGACTCTTAATTCAAGAACCTTTGTAATACTTTTACCAAATTAATCTGATTACCAAAACTATATTTTGATGTTGTTGAATAATGCGACCAAAGAGAAAATTTACATTGATATATAAACATTCAAAAAATATATATCAATATTTATGCAAGAAATAAGATAGTTGTTACAAGCATGAGAAAACAACAAATTACCCGAAAGCACTCCATCATCGCCACTATTGGCATTGAGTAGAAGTGATGTGTCTCTAACTAACTATGATCACAATAAAGGCAAGCGCACCTATCGTTTAATAGTATAGTTATGGTAAGACCGGTAATATCGTATCCACAAGGACCAAGAGTACTAGTAATTACTATCTTTTTATTATCTAGCCTAAGAATTGGAGTGATTTCTTTTAAACTAAAATTAAATTAAAAATACGACAGAGAACGAATTGGGAAAATACTTTAGACAACTTTATGAGATAGGCAATACCTAAGGAAGAATCCACCTAGACTTTACTTGTTAATTTTGATTCATACGATTTATTCACTTGACTTAATCCGTAGAAATCCCTGATTTATGTTAATATCTCTTTCAAGACTAAAAACAACTGACTTAGGTTGATTAATTGAAATCTCTTTCTAATTAAAACCCCTATTGTCGCATTAACTCGATCTATAGATTTCCTTATTAGATTTGACTCTAATCCGGCAGATTTTCATCGCCCTATTTCTAGGGTTACAATCAACTCCGCTTAATTGTGTTGATCTACTCTTAAACGGGGACTTTTGCTCCTCTGAATAAGCACATTCGACTTGAATCAATAACCTGAATTATCAAAACAAGAATAAGCACTCACAATTAAGAATAAGAACAAGTATTGATCTTATAAATCAAATAATAATAAGATTCATCTTAGGTTTAATCCCTTTAGGTATCTAAGGGATTAGTTCATACTGATAGAGGAAAACAACTTAAAATTAGGAAAACAACAAAACATAAGAAAACCCCAAAACTTCTAAAGAACTTGATGGGAGATCTTCAGTCTTGATGGAGATCCTTCTCCTAAGCTGCTTTCGGTGGCTGTCTTCGAGTATTTTCTGCCTTCTACTCGGTGTCCTTGTTTAGGTTGCCCCATAGGGTGTTTATATAGGTTTTGGAACACCTCTCTTGGCCCACAAGTAGCCTATTCGAATAGGATTAAACTTTGATACGATAGGGACACGCCCGTGTGACACTCTGTGTTCGATTTCTTAGACCGTGCTCGCTTCTGCTATCCACACACGGCCATGTGGTTTGCTCGTGTATGTTGATCCAGGCCGTGTTCAATTCTGCTAGTAACACACGGCCGTGTTTGATAGCCCAGGCCGTGTTGATTCCTAAGGTAGGCCTATTTTATCCCGTTTTGGCCCGTTTATCGTTCTTTTCGACTCCCTAAGCTCTCCTAAGTGTAAAACATGAAATTAAGGGATTAGGAGCATCGAATTCATCAAATCTATTGAAAATTCATCCAAAAAACAAGCCAAGCATGGGGTTAGAATATGTATAAATTATGGTTTATAAAGAGGAGACATAAAGTAAACCCAAAACCTCACTCCATTGCCTCCACCATTACTGGAAAGCTCTCAACATGACCCACTAATACCAATATTAATTGTTAACCCAAGAAGGACCTTCAATCCCTTAGGCTAACCATGTTTCATATTAATTATGAACCCTCCCAAAGCATAGCCATCCATATGTAGCACACCATTAACTTCTCTCAATGGGCTAAACTAAAACACATTCATTAATCCCAAACCAACCCCAACCTCCCCATTCTTCTCTTTCAACTAAATCTTCTCCACTCGCCTTTCTTTCCACATTACCCCATCACAAGCACCTTCCACCTCTCACTCCACTCTTTTCATAACCTAACATTATATCGAGATTGTAATGTCATTTTATTTATAGTTTTTTTTAATAATTCTAAAACTTTTTTTAAAATTATTTATTAATGTGACATATAAAATAAAATAATGACATCATTATATACATGACATGTAACATCGCCAACCCGACCTAGATGTTAGACCCAAATTCGCAAGATTACATTAGCCATCAAAATGGCTCAATAAACTATTGAAGTTTTAAAAATAGTTATTTTAAAACATTTGTTTAATTTAGTAGAAAACATAGTTAAATACCAATTTACTATTCTCAAAACTTTAATTATAATTTAGCAGCAGAAAAATGTGATATTTACTTATTTTTTAATAAAAAATCGGGGTTCATGCATAACTACTTAATAATCATATTTAAGCCTCCTAAAATTTAAATTAGATGTCATGCAATATAAAATCAAACCCAAATCCTAAGTCTCATGTCGCAGTTCAAAATAAAATATTACAATCCTCAAATAATAAAATAAATCCAATAATGAGCCTAAAATAAATGAATAATTAAAACCAAGCCAAGACACTCCAGATGCTACGTCTGCATCCTAACTTAGTGGGTTATCTGTAAGGCTAAAAATTAAAGGAGGAGTGAGCTATAGCGCTCAGTGTGAGTTCCATCACAAGAAAATCAGTGCAAATTATTAAACCAAACAAATAATAACAGTATTCAGTACGGTAACAATAATATAGTATAATAGTATTTTAGGCAATTCAACGATCATGCTTATGCGTGTCGATGCAATATAATATAAGTTCAGTTTAACAGTAAAGATAGGTCCTACCCCACTGCTAAACTCCACAGTAAGAGTTCCCTAGAACTCTTATATCCCAGACACTCCAATTTGTGGTTGAACCACAAGTGTTATAGGTTAATACACTGCTAATAGTTGTGAATACACAACGGGTTTGCAAATAATAGCTACCAATAAAAATCGTGGATAAACCACTAGTGTTTGCAGGTTAATACGCTGCCAGTGGTTGTGAATGCACAACATGTTTGCAGATAAAAGCTGCCAGTAATTTGTGGATAAACCATTAGTGTTTGCTGTTAAAACTGCCAGTACTTCCTCCTTTTGAAGCATCCTGCCCATGCAATGCAGTATGACATGCGAGCATCAATACAAAACAAAAATAGTAAACATTTTTTAACATTTTTAACGCCTTAGGTTTTCATTTTTTTCTTTCTTTTTATTGTTCCTTTATGCATTCTAACACTTTATTGTTTCTTGTGTTAGTAGGTTAAAGCACATTACATAATCCTTCTTCAGTATAATAAAATTCTTTGATGTCTAGCCGATTTTGGACTTATAGTGCTATTAGGTTTGCTTTGTTAGTTTGATTCTAATACATTCTGATTGATTGATATAGACACTTTTTAAAAGACTCACAAGATTAATTCTTACCTCATTGAGAATTTGATTTTCATTTTGAGTGTATAACAGTGATGTTTGCTTAATTTTTAATTTATTGAGTGTTATGTTCTTTTCAGGCTTTCATAATGATTCGCAATACTATGATTGGGAAGTTGAGAAAGGATCAAGAGGTTTGAAATGCTCTAGATCAGCAACGTGACACTATTCTAGACACAACCAATAATCAATTAGAATGTGTACGTACCAAAATTGAGTGTTAGAATCATAATTAGGAAGATAAAGTTGATCAACCTCGTCTTCATGCAAATAATGCTCGACGTGTCTCTCGTGCAAATGATGAGACTTTGGTTAATAATGATCGTAGGCAACATTTTTTAGCTAAACCAAAGTTCAACATTCCACCATTTCGAGGGAAGTATGATCCCGAAGCATATTGTGAGTGGGAATAAAAAATTGAACTTATGTTTTGTTACTATAAATGTCGGGAAGAGGAAAAAGTCCAATTGGCGACCCTTGGATTTTCATATTATATGTTGAGTTGGTGGATTCAACTTGGAATTTACCATCAAAGAAACCGCGAAAGGGTAATTGAAACATGGGACGAGTTGAAGCAAGTGATGCGAAAGCGTTATGTTCCTTCTCATTACTATAGAGAGGTCTCAACGAGACTTCAACACCTTGTTCAAGGTAATCGATCTGTTGATAAGTACTTTAAGGAGATGGAGATGCTTATACAAAGAGCAAATATAAGAGAGAATAAAGAAACTACCACGGTGTGTGTCGTAACCATTTTTTAAAAAAACGGGAATCGACTTTGGTTTTTGAAAATGAAAATAAAACAGGGAGTCGCCACCATCTTTTTTGATGAGGTGTGATTGGGTCACCTCGTAAAATGGTTGTTTTAATAAGCAGTTTGATTTATCAAAATAATGATTTTGGTATCTGAAACTCGTAAAATGGGTTCGGAGTTGGTTACATGCGAGAAAGGGTTAGCACCTCGTCATGCCCAAAATTGGTACCAATTTGATTAATTAGTGTCTTAATATCGAAAATTTGAAAAGATTTTAAAATACTGGATCCTTTAGAAAATGTTTGGATAATTTGAAATGAAATTTGAGATTTCTTTGTTCGAAAGGATACAAACATCACATCCAAAGATGTTAGGACATGATATTTTAAACCTTTGTAATCAAAGCTATCTCATGATTTACAAAACTTATTAAAAGGATGTTTAGTTATTTAGTCAAACGGAAAATCACAACCCAAAGACGTTAGGGCACTATTCCCAATTCCTAAACACAAGCCATTGCCTTATTTAAAAATCTTTGGATGGAATATAATACTTTTGTAAGATGAATTTTTGTTTAATAATGTTAAACTAAGAAAATAAATATAGATGTTTAGGTTTAAAAAATGAGATTTCTTTGTTCCGAAAGGATATAAACATCACATCCAGCACGTTAGGACACAATATTTTAATCCTTCGTAATCAAAGCCATCTCATGATTTATGAAGTTCGTTAAAAGTGTAACATCCTAGATTAGGGGTTATGCGTTCGTGCATAATTCATGAGATAGTGGGATCAGTGGGTGTGTTGGATATGTTCTGAAGAGTTTCAAGAACCCTAAGATGAAAGAAAATGAAAGGAAATGTAAGGAAATGTAAGGAAAAGAAAGGAAATATAAGGAAATGTAAGGAAATGTAAGGAAATGTAGGGAAATGTAAGGAAATATGAGGAAAATGTAAGGAAATGAAAGGAAATGAAAGGAAATGAAAGGAAATGAAAGGAAATGTAAGAAATGTATGGAAATGTATGGAAATGTATGGAAATATATGGAAATGTAAGGAAATGTATGGAAATGTATGGAAATGTGTGGAAATGTAAGGAGATGTATGGAGATGTAAGGAAATGCCTTAGAAATGTTAAGTTTTGGAAACTAAACTAAAATAGGAAAGTGACCATTTTGGAAACCGAAGTAAATTAGGAAAGTGAACATTTTGGAAACCAAGCCAAAAGAGGAAACTAAACATTTTGGAAACCAAGCCAAAATAGGAAACTAAACATTTTGGAAACTTGGAAAATACAGAGTCACATGAAAATTTTTGGAAACTTAAAATGACCCAAAATATCGAATTTTAAAGTTCAAAAGGAACTTAGGGCAGTGACACTAAAATAAAAGCACGTGAAATTTGACCCAAAACGGACTCGGAAAAGTGGCTCGAAGATGCCACTTAAAGCCCAAGGAATGACGCCACTTAGGTGGATAATTTGGGCCTCGTATAATACAAGGAGTCCAATAAGAACAAGTTTAAATTGGCTCATCAAGGGAATGGGGTGGACAGACCTAGCTAAAACTTTAAGTGATTTTTATTTAATTACTTAGAGAGGAAGCAATGGATGACAATAGGGACTTTTAAGGGAAGAGTTTTATTCCTTTAGAATTTTGGCTAAATAGGTGGATAAATGAAGATTTATTCTTTAATTAGGAGAATGAGGAAGAGTGATGACAAAGTAAAGGATTCTTGGCCTAGTAATTTCATTTATAAAAGGATGAGACTAGGGCCATTCATTATTCATTCTCCTCTCTCTTTTCCTCTATCGAATATTCTTCTTGAGCATCCATTCTTTTCTTCTTTTCTTTTAGCCTCCTAGCCGATTTCCTTCTAAGCCTATTATTCCTCTCTTCTTTCATCTTTGAAACCAAATACATAAGGGAATCATAGCCGATTGTTCATCAAGTCTCTAAGCCGAATCTCTGAAGGTTGAAGTGAAGGTGCAATCGATTCCTTCAAATAAGGGTAAGATCCAAGTTTGGTTTCCATTCTTTTATATTTTAGACTTATCAAAATCTAAGGCTAATCCCATTAATGTTCATGGTTGCCGAAACTTTGAAGAGATCTTTCGGGATTTACTAAGTGTAGGCTACAAGGAAGGAGAAGTTCTTTTCCCGAAGGTACACCATAGGCCACGTGTTCCCTAGTTATTCGGTGAGTTTCGGGATTTAAAACCCACAAGGTAAGTGTCTATAGCATTCGACTAAGGCCTATTTTGATAGTTAGATCTAATTCTTGTTTGTTTAAAAAGCCGAAACTAACCCCCGATGAGATTTAGTGCTTGGCCGAATACAAGGAGGAGCATAGCATAGATTTCGGATTTGATTAATATTGAAATCGGCAACAAGGTAAGTCTTTTACAAATCCTACTAGGATTTGGATATTATAGCCAAATAGAATTTATGCTAAGTAATAAATGATGAATCAAATGTAGGGACTAAGGATCTAAACTTTAGATCTAGCTTTTCGGAATCTCAAGGAATCGCTAAACAAATCAGGTGTGTACCCTACACTAAATCTTGATAGATTTACGGCTTTAATTCAATATATGTGTTAATATGAAAGTGTAAGAATATGGCTAAGGTACCATGTGTACCCCACACTAATTTTAATAGATTTATGGCTTAAATATGATATATATGTTAATGTGAAAGTGAAAGAATGTGGCTAAAGTACCATATTATGGTACAAAGTACTCAGCACGTTTTTCTACTCCTACTAGGATTTGAAATATGTTATATTTAACATGTGAAAAGTGATGTGAAAGTGAAATTAAATATGATATGCATGATATGTATAATTTGGGGCATTTGGTTATTTGAGAAAGGGAAGTGAATGTGATGACTTGGTCTCACTAAGTGAAACGTGATGACTTGGTCTCACTAAGAATATGTGATGACGGTCTCACTAAGAATATGTGATGACTTCGGTCTCACTAAGTGAAATGTGTTGACTTGGTCTCACTAAGAATATGTGATGACTTCGGTCTCACTAAGAATATGTGATGACTTCGGTCTTACTAAGTGAAACATGTTGACTTGATCTCACTAAGAATATGTGATGACTTGGTCTCACTAAGTGAATGTGGTAACCGGTTACATTATCTGAATGTGGTGGCTATGCCACAATATTTTAAGTGGGCGATGAGCACGTCGACCGCAGTGATCGCCTTCGATGGTGTGCGTGGATGGAGGGTTGACTTAGTAGTCCCCACTGTGCGAGGTTGGTGCTGGTGGAGTGTAGCGGATGGCATATAGGTTTGGGTTCGGTTTGCATCATTATCTTAAATTATTATATGAACATGATATGTATGGTATGCCTAATTCTATTAAATTTTGGTGTTGGTTACACATTGAGTCTATCGACTCACCCCTGCTAGGGAACATGTTTTAGGTGATGAACGTTGATGGATGGACTGACGTGAGAACTTGTGGTGGCCATGTTCTTTGATGTCAGCCGATTTTGGACTTATAGTGCTATTAGGTTTGCTTTGTTAGTTTGATTCTAATACATTCGATTGATTGATATAGACACTTTTAAAAGACTCACAAGATTAATTCTTACCTCATTGAGAATTTGATTTTCATTTTGAGTGTATAATGTTGATGTTTGCTTAATTTTTAATTTATTGAGTGTTATGTTCTTTTCAAAGCTTTCATAATGATTCGCAATACTATGATTGGGAAGTTGAGAAAGGATCAAGAGGTTTGAAATGCTCTAGATCAACAACGTGACACTATTCTAGACACAACCAATAATCAATTAGAGCGTAATGCGTCTAAAATTGAGTGTTAGAATCATAATTAGGAAGATAAAGTTGATCAACCTCGTCTTCATGCAAATAATGCTCGACGTGTCTCTCATGCAAATGATGAGACTTTGGTTAATAATGATCGTAGGCAACATTTTTAGCTAAACCAAAGTTCAACATTCCACCATTTCGAGGAAGTATGATCCGAAGCATATTGTGAGTTGGGGAATAAAAAATTGAACTTATGTTTTGTTACTATAAATGTCGGAAGAGGAAAAAGTCCAATTGGCGACCTTGGATTTTCATATTATATGTTGAGTTGGTGGATTCAACTTGAATTTACCATCAAAGAAACCGCGAAAGGGTAATTGAAACATGGGACGAGTTGAAGCAAGTGATGCGAAAGCGTTATGTTCCTTCTCATTACTATAGAGAGGTCTCAACGAGACTTCAACACCTTGTTCAAGGTAATCGATCCGTTGATAAGTACTTTAAGGAGATGGAGATGCTTATACAAAGAGCAAATATAGAGAGAATAAAGAAACTACCACGGTGTGTGTCGAACCATTTTTGAAAAAACGGAATCGACTTTGGTTTTGAAAATGAAAATAAAACAGGAGTCGCCACCATCTTTTTGATGAGGTGTGATTGGGTCACCTCAGAAACGGTTGTTTTAATAAACAGTTTGATTTATCAAAATAATGATTTTGGTCTACGAAACTCAGAAAATGGGTTCGGGAGTCGGTTACATGCGAGAAAGGGTTAGCACCCTCGTCATGCCCAAAATTGGTACCAATTTGATTAATTAGTGTCTTAATGTCGAAAATTTGAAAAGATTTTAAAATACGGATCCTTTAGAAAATGTTTGGATAATTTGGGCTGAAATTTGAGATTTCTTTGTTCCGAAAGGATACAAACATCACATCCAGCATGTTAGGACATGATATTTTAAACCTTTGTAATCAAAGCTATCTCATGATTTACAAAACTTATTAAAAGGATGTTTAGTTATTTAGTCAAACGGAAAATCGCAACCCAGCACGTTAGGGCACTATTCCCCGAATTCCTAAACACAAGCCATTGCCTTATTTAAAAATCTTTGGATGGAATATAATACTTTTGTAAGATGAATTTTTGTTTAATAATGTTAAACTAAGAAAATAAATATAGATGTTTAGGTTTAAAAATGAGATTTCTTTGTTCCGAAAGGATATAAACATCACATCCCAAGACGTTAGGACACAATATTTTAATCCTTCGTAATCAAAGCCATCTCATGATTTATGAAGTTCGTTAAAAGTGTAACATCCTAGATTAGGGTTATGCGTTCGTGCATAATTCATGAGATAGTGGGATCGATGGGTGTGTTGGATATGTTCGAAGAGTTTCAAGAACCCTAAGATGAAAGAAAATGAAAGGAAATGTAAGGAAATGTAAGGAAAAGAAAGGAAATATAAGGAAATGTAAGGAAATGTAAGGAAATGTAGGGAAATGTAAGGAAATATGAGGAAATGTAAGGAAATGAAAGGAAATGAAAGGAAATGAAAGGAAATGAAAGGAAATGTAAGAAATGTATGGAAATGTATGGAAATGTATGGAAATATATGGAAATGTAAGGAAATGTATGGAAATGTATGGAAATGTGTGGAAATGTAAGAGATGTATGGAGATGTAAGGAAATGCCTTAGAAATGTTAAGTTTTGGAAACTAAACTAAAATAGGAAAGTGACCATTTTGGAAACCAAGTAAATTAGGAAAGTGAACATTTTGGAAACCAAGCCAAAAGAGGAAACTAAACATTTTGGAAACCAAGCCAAAATAGGAAACTAAACATTTTGGAAACTTGGAAAATACAGAGCCGCATGAAAATTTTTGGAAACTTAAAATGACCCCGAAATATCGAATTTTAAAGTTCAAAAGGGAACTTAGGGCCAGGTGACACTAAAATAAAAAGCACGTGAAATTTGACCCAAAAAACGGACTCAGAAAAGTGGCCTGAAGATGCCACTTAAAGCCCAAGGAATGACGCCACTTAGGTGGATAATTTGGGCCTCGTATGGCCACAAGGAGTCCAATAAGAACAAGTTTAAATTCGGCTCATCAAGGGAATGGGGTGGACAGCACCTAGCTAAAACTTTAAGTGATTTTTTATTTAATTACTTAGAGAGGAAGCAATGGACGGCAATAGGGACTTTTAAGGGAAGAGTTTTATTCCCTTTAGAATTTTGGCTAAATAGGTGGATAAATGAAGATTTATTCTTTAATTAGGAGAATGAGGGAAGAGTGATGACAAAGTAAAGGATTCTTGGCCTAGTAATTTCGGCTATAAAAGGATGAGACTAGGGCCATTCATTATTCATTCTCCCTCTCTCTTTCCTCTATCGAATATTCTTCTTGAGCATCCATTCTTTTCTTCTTTTCTTTTAGCCTCCTAGCGATTTCCTTCTAAGCCTATTATTCCTCTCTTCTTTCATCTTTGAAACCAAATACATAAGGGAATCATAGCCGATTGTTCATCAAGTCTCTAAGCCGAATCTCGAAGGTTGAAGTGAAGGTGCAATCGATTCCTTCAAATAAGGGTAAGATCCAAGTTTGGTTTCCATTCTTTTATATTTTAGACTTATCAAAATCTAAGGCTAATCCCATTAATGTTCATGGTTGCCGAAACTTTGAAGAGATCTTTGGGATTTACTAAGTGTAGGCTACAAGGAAGGAGAAGTTCTTTTCAGAAGGTACACCATAAGCCACGTGTTCCCTAGTTATTCGGTGAGTTTGGATTTAAAACCCACAAGGTAAGTGTCTATAGCATTCGACTAAGGCCTATTTTGATAGTTAGATCTAATTCTTGTTTGTTTAAAAAGCAAACTAACCCCGATGAGATTTAGTGCTTGGCCAGAATACAAGGAGGAGCATAGCATAGATTTCGGATTTGATTAATATTGAAATCGGCAACAAGGTAAGTCTTTTACAAATCCTACTAGGATTTGGATATTATAGCCAAATAGAATTTATGCTAAGTAATAAATGATGAATCAAATGTAGGACTAAGGATCTAAACTTTAGATCTAGCTTTTCGAATCTCAAGGAATCGCTAAACAAATCGGTGTGTACCCTACACTAAATCTTGATAGATTTCTGACTTTAATTCAATATATGTGTTAATATGAAAGTGTAAGAATATGGCTAAGGTACCATGTGTACCCACACTAATTTTAATAGATTTATGGCTTAAATATGATATATATGTTAATGTGAAAGTGAAAGAATGTGGCTAAAGTACCATATTATGGTACAAAGTACTCAGTGCACGTTTTTCTACTCCTACTAGGATTTGAAATATGTTATATTTAACATGTGAAAAGTGATGTGAAAGTGAAATTAAATATGATATGCATGATATGTATAATTTGGGGCATTAGGGTTATTTGAGAAAGGGAAGTGAATGTGATGACTTGGTCTCACTAAGTGAAACGTGATGACTTGGTCTCACTAAGAATATGTGATGACTTGGTCTCACTAAGAATATGTGATGACTGGTCTCACTAAGTGAAATGTGTTGACTTGGCCTCACTAAGAATATGTGATGACTTGGTCTCACTAAGAATATGTGATGACTTGGTCTTACTAAGTGAAACATGTTGACTTGGTCTCACTAAGAATATGTGATGACTTGGTCTCACTAAGTGAATGTGGTAACTTCGGTTACATTATCTGAATGTGGTGGCTATGCCACAATATTTTAAGTGGGCGATGAGCACGTCATTGCAATGATCGCCTTCGATGGTGTGCAATGGATGGAGGTTGACTTAGTAGTCCCCGGTGTGCGCAGTTGGTACGGGTGGAGTGTAGCGGATGGCATATAGGTTTGGGTTGGGTTTGCATCATTATCTTAAATTATTATATGAACATGATATGTATGGTATGCCTAATTCTATTAAATTTTGGTGTTGGTTACACATTGAGTCTATCGACTCACCCGTTGTGGGAACATGTTTTAGGTGATGAACAAGTGATGATCCAGACGGCAGAACTTGTGGTGGCCATGTTCACTTGAAGTTTAATTTAATTTGAATCTTTATTTTATTTTAAGTACTGTACAATTTTATTTTGGGTTTCGTTATATGTAATAAGGCCATCGTGACGATTTTTATTTCTGCTTTAATTACTATGTTATGAATTTAGGGCTTTATAAAGTATAAGCCCGTTTAATTTAAAATAAGTTTAAACATTTTTTCACCTGAAACAAGTGGGTTTTTGATATAAAATAAATTTGTTTTCAACTCGAGCCCAACCCACAACAAACTATCTTCCAAAACACACAGTTTTCAAAGTATTCGAATGAATTTGAATCGGGTTACTTCGAGGAACATACCAGATCCGGTCCATTCTCGTGGGCCGGGTGTGGGGTGTTTCAAAAAGGATGTTAGGTTATTTAGTCAAACGAAAAATCGAAACCCAGCACGTTAGGGCACTATTCCCAATTTCTAAATACAAAACATTGCCTTATTTTAAAAAACCTTTATACTGAAACATGATAATTTTATTGAAATGTATTTCTATTTAATAATATGGTATTAAACTAAGAAGATAGATAAAGATATAAATATAGTAATAATAATAATAATAATAAAAATAATAATAATAAAATGATAATAATGATATGATAATAATGATACAAAATATGTATAATAATAATAATATAAATACAAAGATGGTTATAATAATAATTAAGTAGTAAAATGATAATAATACAAGTCATAATATTACTAATAATAGAATGATATAATAATAACAAATTAATAATAATATAAATAAAAAAATTATAAAATAAAATTGCAAAATAATATAAAAAAGGCTAAATTGAATCTAAAATAGAAATAAAGGGGCAAATTATATAATATAAATAGTAGAGGGACTGAACTGAAATGCACGCGAAACGATGAGGGGCGAGGAACGCAATTTTCCCGAGTAGTTAGGTGCAGCATTTTAAATGGACTAAATTTAAAGATGCGCTAAACTTTTAGGGCAAAATTAAAAGAAACTAAAAATTGATTGCAGAACAAAAAAGGCGGAAGGGCTAAACGCGTAAATATCCCTTTAGTAAAAAAAGCGCGGATCCTGGAAAGGGTCGGGTTAGAGCGCGGGTTCTAGGAGCAAAACGACGCCGTTTTGGGGCTTAAGGACGCCGATCAAAACGACGTCATTTCGATTGGCTATATAAGCCAAATTTTTTGCAAAAATTTTCATTTTCCCTTGTTTCTTTAAAAAAAAAAAAAAACTAATGCTTTGTTTCTTTTTTCTCTCTGCAGTTTGGGGATCCGGTGAGTTGTTCGTCGCGCTCTGTCGTGCCTCCATCGTCGCCGGCCGCCGTGTATGAAAAAACCTCTTTTCGACCTCCCCTTTTTTAGGTATTTGCTTCATTTTCTTTTTAATCCTTCATATTTATACATGCACAAACAAAGAAGAAATCGATTCGTAAACAAGGAAGAAAAAAAAGATACCTTAGGCTTCCGATTTCGATTTTTTTGATATTTCGGTTCTCTAATTTGGGATATTTTCTTAGCTTTGTAGTATTTTTGCCTTTAAATCTATGGCTTGCTTTGAAATCTTTTGTATTCTATTGATCGATGAAAAAAAAGAGAGACTTTACAGAGGTTTTAAATCGACTTTTATAGCCTTAAATTTCTGTACATTTTTTACTTTCTGTCACTTCTTGTTTAATGCCTCCAAGTTCCAATGGTGGTGGCCGGTGGCAGAGGCGGTGGATGGGACAGGGGTCAGAGGCAAGTGGCCATCAAAAGGCTGAAGACCTTAGGTGCGGCGCACCTAGGGTTTGTTTGTTTTTGATTAGGTTTAGTCTTTTCATTTTTTGTTTTGGGCATTGGGTTGCTGATGTGGGCTAGGCTCAATTGGGTTTTAGTTTTTGGGTCTGGTGAGTTTGATTTGTATTGGGTTTTAGTGGGTTTGCTGTTTGGGGTTTGTTGGGTTATAAAACGGGCCCCGGGCAATTTGGGCCTTCTACAGTGTGATTTGTAGATGGCTTGAACATTTCGATAGCCAATGCTCTTAATCTTTAAATCTATATTGATCTTGAGAAGATGGTACACAAGGCAATTGAGATTGAGCAACAATTTCAGCAACATCAATCTTGTCCATTTGGCGCATCATACTATTATCGATGTACAAGTTCTAATTCTACTTTCAAGATTTCAAAACCTTCTTATGTTATTAATAAGTTGCTGCCAGAACATGTTGAGACTAAACCTTTTGGGTGGAAAAGTGGGGCTCCTACAAAACATTCTTTTAAAGCTTTCAAGCAGCTCATTTCTACTAAATTTTCACCAAAACAACAAAGAGCTCGTGACATTGAATGTTTTACGTGTAAAAGGCGTGGACACTATAGTCGTGATTGTGCCAGCACGAGACTTTTTTTGACCAAAGAAGATGGCGAACTTTGTGAACCGAAAAAAATAATAATGATTTTTTTCCTTGAATCTATAAAGTTAGATGAAATAGAAACATCATGTTCTCCTACTGAGATATATTGTACTGAATTGGATATTCATAATACTTGTGAAGGGGATATGGGAAGTGAAGAAAAATCATGTGAAAAGACAGAGAGAAAAGAGACCTTTAGTGATGAAAGTCTACTTAATGGTCCAAATTTGGTGAGTGAAAATCCATATGAGGTAAAATTGGAAAGTTCTCAAATGGAAAAAGAAAATGAAAGCAAGAAAATACTCATACAAAAGTGAGGAATGATTATGTTTTAACTAACTCTAACTTAAATTTGTTTAGTGGTGTTTCTTTATTACAGGATTTCAAGAATCCATTGACGGACTCTCAATTATATTACTCTACCATCAATAAACGATTTTACTTGTGGGAAAGAGGTAAGTTGAACATTGATAATTCTCTACAGGTGCTAGAAGGTAAGAAAAGTAATGATACATCGGAAATTGAAATATGTGGGCATACCTTGAATGTTTTTTTATAAGTATGCTACTAATTTTATTTTTTCTTACGACATGCATTCTCATTGGTCAAGTTTCAATAAAAAAATGGTCTAAAATTTCAATTGATTTTATGGTTTTATCTAGGTATTTAAAGTTTACTTTTGTTGCATTTGACAGGTCTATTAAAAATCCTCATGCATTTGATCTTACAACAAAATTTTCTACCTTAAACTCTAAACATGAATTTTTACATAATAATATTAAACTACTTTATTTTTATAATTATGTGAAATTCTTGACTCATTGTTGGAAATTCTTATGGATGACCATGCATATTCAAAAAAAGTTACAAGTTATGTTTTACTTGAATACTCATGTGCCTAATATTTATTTATCTAGTGTTGATGGTTTGCTTTTTACGGAGAGATAGTTTTGGCGTACAAGAAAGCTTAGGTAAGTATTTTATTCATTTTATTGTTATTTATTCTCATTTCTTTTCTTTCTGTGCAGCTAAAGATTCGGGGACGAATCTTCTTGAGGAAGGGGGGAATGATGCAAGTATCAAGACACAATTTCAGACCAACGAATGTGATGGACTCACACCACCTTAAGGCTCAACAACAATGTTAAAGGCTAAGCAAATCAAATCAAGATTAGATCAAAAACAAGATTCGATGATGAATCTTTTTGAGGAAAGGGAAAATGATACATACACGGATGGGGTAAAATTTATTAAATTCCAATCACCAAAGCTGCCAATTTTCAGGCTTGGGAAATCAGCAGACTTACGATGACTGTTTAGATGGGATCCTGGCATTTCTAGGTTGAGATGTCCCATGGTGTTTGAAGATCTATCTCTTAGCTTCGAAACACATTTTGAATCACTTGATTTTGAGTTCGGGATCTCAAGTTATGATCGTTTTGGTGAAGACTACGCGAGCAGAATTTCTGAACTGGATTATGATGAGAATTACAAATTTTGGGCTTTCAATTCGAGTTTAAATCATATTGAGTTCGGGTTTGAGGCTTAATTTTTATTATATATGAGCTCAATATTGTATTTATCAGATCTTATTATTTTATTTTGAATTTTTTATAATTATTAAGTATTTTAAATTATTTAGGAGTTTTATGTTAACAAGAAAGTTTAGTTTAAAATTACTTCTTGTTTAGATTAAATTAGAGTTCTAGTATACTTAAGAGTTTTATTTAGATTTATTTAGCTAGCATATATATAGGCCTTTGCATTGTACACAATTCATACAATTCATTATTATTCATCTTCTTTTTTGAGTCAATAAATTCTCTTTGATTTTTCTTTTCAAGAATTTCTCTTGAGTTTCTTTTAGAAGAGTTTTAACAATCTTTTTAAATTGTGAGGATCATCTTCAAACTTTTTCTTGCCAAGTTTTCTTTCTTGGAGGGGAAATTAGAGCCGCTTGAAGGGGTTGTGAATTCTTTGTGTTTCCAAGGCTTCTTAGGACTTCTACACGCCACGTTCTATCTTTCATTTTATCTTCTTTATTCGCTTCCTTAATCTTTGATTTATTATTTTATTTTAGTTATCTTTTTTAATTATTTTATCTCACTTGGATTCAATTTCGTTTCAGGTTGTGTCAAAATCCAAGTTTCTTCCCGAACGTCTAGAGCCTTAAGTCAAATCCTCGACTTTGACAAACTTTACGATCCGCTTCGCATTCATCCGTCTCATTCTTTATCAGTTTATATCAACATTAGTAGTAGACATGTTTGTTCTGTATTTGGTTAATCAATACAATAAGCCTGTTGTTCATGCAATCGATAATTTGGTGATACGAGTACCAATAACAACTTATCAGTAATTCAATCACAGAAGGCTTGTATTCAACACATATCATGCAAAACTAATCAATCAAATCATGGATTCCACATTATTCATAATATGAGGGACTTAATTGAAAGAGATAATATACTAAAATAGTTCAAGAATTAAACATGGACTAAATTGAACAAAACATAAAATTTTAGGAAAAACTGTAAAATCTAAGAAACAGTGGACACACGGTCATGTGGCTAGGCCGTGTGATAGACTGTGGCCGTGTGACATTTGCAAAATCAACCTACATGGGAAACACGTCCGTGTGATAAGCCATGTGGAGAGTCCTAAACCGTGTGAGAATAGAAAAACCTAGGGTTTTAGGGGAACATGACCATGTGAAGGGTCGTGTGGTCCACGCAGGTGGCTACATGCCTGTGTGACCATATTCCGAGGCACGATTTGCCCGATTCACTTGTAAAAGAACACACACACACACACACTTGTTACTAAGGTCTCGAGCGACGTTTCTCACGTTCAAGTCTGATCCGGGATACATAAATCGGGTCCTACAATGGAAAAATACACTCGGATTAACAATTAAATTAAGATTTTTCAAGATTTTCAAGGACAAAACGGAGGCACTTACCGATTCTTGGCAAGGTTTAGAGATGCAATTGATGGTGACACCCTAAACTGATAGAAAAAGAGTTAACGGAGATTGATTTTAATTCGAGAGGATGAAAATAATTTCAGTAATAGGGAGCAAATATTGCGTAAAAGAAATGATAAACAAAAAAGGAAGTAGAAGTTGGGATAAGAGAGCAAAATTCAGTTTTAATTTGGGAAGGAAATTATAGTTCTTTTGTGATTAGAAAAGAGATTAAGTACTTAGGATTTCAAACTTTAGGGGCTATTTGGGAAATTAACCCATCTTATCAAAAATAAAAAGGGAAATAGGGGTGAATGATGTGACTTAAACACGGAAGATACAGGTCTGAAAGGAGTAATACTTAACCATTTAAATTGTTGCTCATTCTTATTAAGTTTTATTCTAAATAATATTTATTTTAGAATGATACAAGGTAATGACTAAAATTCTATTACTTTACAAAGTAAATTATATTATTTCAAAAATGTTCTATTTTTTATATCTTTTATATAAAAATAAAAAATACACCTACATAATAAAATTTGAACTTAAGATATTATTGTTTTACTATCTCTATTTTATCAAGATGATTTTTATATTAATTTTTAATAATGTTTATTATATGATTTTACTTTTGACCTATATCATAATTCATAATTATGTCATAATTTAACAACAATCATAATAATATATACATCATCAAATTAATTAGTCTGAGGAAGCCAACTTCTCATCCATTATTAATTAATACAACAAACAAGCCCCCGTTTTTGCAGATTTCGTAACATTCACCTTCTAATAATTAATATAACATTACTATTTATATTTTTAAATAATTTTATTATAAATTTTAATCATATATATTTTTTGACACAATTTTTAAAATTAACCCATAAATAAAAAGATAATGTACTTTAATACACTTAAACTCACCTCCTCGAACATTAATAACAATATTCATGCTAAATGAACTAAAATTCAATCAATTAACATTACTATATATTTAGTACCAAAATAAATGTATGAATATGTTTGTTTAAATATTTAGATAAATATTAATCTAAAAAATACTTAGATAAATATTAATAAGTATCGAATGTATGAAATTTCAGATTCGATTGGTGTGATTCCAAAAAATAAATAAAATTAATCATCCAGGGTGCATCTTGGTGGAGGTTAAACTATTTACAGATCAGACCAAGTTTAGATATGTATTTTGCAAGACTTAATTCATCAAACTCAAAATTTTATATTACACTTGACTTTTAAAACCACAAAACAACACTTGTTATATATATATATATATATATATATTATAATAATTTTAAAAATATTCATTAATTTATAGATAATTACAGTTCATGAACAAATGGTAAGTGTATCAATTACAAACTCATATTATATTAATTTTTTATTTTTATAATTAAATTTAATAAAAATTATTTTATCTATTGAAAAATCAGTTATTAGGTGAAGTTAGTTTAGGGTGAAGTCAAAAAAATTTTTAAAGGTCGAATTAAATTATATATTTTATTATAGTAAAATGTAATTTTCTATTTTAATAACTTATATTTTTATAAATTTTAAAGGATTAAATTAAATTTTATCATTTTATAGATAAATTTATCATTACTAATTTAAAATTTTATAAATTGTTATTTTAAAAAAATTATAAATTATAAAGAGATATAAATGGAAAATTTTTAGTTGGGGAGGAAGGTTCAATTTAAATTATTTTAACATATTATTTTAAGCTTTAACTCTCTTGATTCTTTTAATTACGTGATTATGTGATAGGGAAAAAACTTGATTGCAAATCTCATGATGAACAGTAACGTAATATCAAATACATGGCAAATTATATTTCTTTTTATTATATCAACACAATCATAGGCGGCTTTCTGCCCCAAAACTTTTTGAAAATTTTTATTTTTCCTTTGAAATTTTTAAAAGATTTTAATTAGATCCCCTCATAGTTTTAAAAGTTTTCATTATAATTTTAATTTTTATGAAAATTTCAATTAGGTTGACTTAAAATATTTGAAAAATCTCATTAATATCACAAAATTTTTAAAAAATTAATTAAACCCCAAATTTGTTTTTTTAAAATCTCGATAAACTTTTAAAATTTTTGAAAATATTCCAAAACCTTCCAAAATTTAATCTCAAAATCAGGTAAATATATAATGGATCCATATGTTAAATGCAATAGCATTAAATGTGAAAAGAGTGTCATTATCATATAGAAACATGAATGAGAGAAAAAAAAACATTCGTGAGGGTAAGAGAAGGCGAGCAGACCAAATCAAAGCATTTAAAAACAGATATGGACTATTCAAGCCTTTCAATCCACAACTAAGGCTGCCTTTGGTTGCGCGTTGAAGGCCGGTGAGGTGCAGTTGGCCTAAAAATTGCCCACCTTCTTTGTCTTTGTTTGGTTCAAAGAAGAAAGTTCAAATGAAATGAATCTCCATTACACGGGTCTGCGAAACTCAACTAGAGTAAAAGCGAGAATTGAAAATCGAGTTCTGATTGGAGTTTTTAATGACAAAATGCCCATACTTTTATTTATTATTTTACTATTTTATCCTTGAAAGTTTAACTAATTTCTTTCTCAACCTTATTTGTTTTCAGATTTGGGAAAAAATCAGCCGTTTTTCCCCTCTTTCTTGCTTTCTCCCCTCCTTCTTGCTTTGGGAAAAAATGTATGTTATGGATCTGTGTGTGCTTTGCGCATGCTTATACTCGATTTTTAATGATAGTGGAATTCGAAGTTTTTGATTCTGGTTTTCTTTTTTCCAGCAGAGCGCAACTTGTAGTGCATCAGGACAATCTACTGTTACTCGTGAGAAACCAACGATCACCCAAGCTCCTATTCATTGTAAGAACAATCACAAACTCTCTTTCAGTAGTTTGTCAATATTCATTAGATGTATTCCTTTTCATGATTTTCTAGTTCGACTTTGTTGAGATTGGGTTGAGATTGTTCAACAAAAAAGTTCAACCAAAGGAGGTTGTTGTTCCAAACAGCATAGCAGTGAGGTTAGTAGCAGTCTATCTTTTTTGTTGAGATTGGGTTAGTTTTTTAGATTGTTTTCTTCTTCTTCACCGTCTCTTATTCTCTCAAAATTCTCTTTTTTTTGCCCCAATTTCTGGTAAGCTTAGTAACATTATTGGTGAGGGACTGAGGGCAAAGCAAGGCAACACACCTCAATCCTATAATATTATAATGCAGTGTGGGGAAAGAGGAAATGATTTCTGATAGCTGGCTGCCATTTTGCATATCTAATTGGTGGGTAAGCTTCTTCTTTTCTTCTGCTTGTCATTTGATTTCTTTTTGGTTCTTTCATTAATAAACTAAAGCTTAGATGTGGAAATTTGGTTCTTTGCTTATGGTGAAAATGTTGGTATTTATTTTCTGGAAAGGTATCTAAGTGTATGAGAAAATGCTTCCATGAGATGTAAAGGCCTTTTTGATTCTTTCATTAAGATTAGATGTGCAAATTTGGCTATTAGCTTATGGTAAAAATATTGGTAATTTTTTTTTTGTGTGTCCAATTCTCAATACCCATATCTAGTAAGTATATGAGGAAATGCTTCTATGAGATGTAAAGTAAAAGTAACTTGAATTTCTGAGCAGAGTTTTTTGTTTCTTACAATTGGTTGGGTTTCTTTGTTATGAAATTGCAAGATTTATTTAGTGTTTGTCTTTTATCTCTTTGCATTAGAACTGTTATAAGTTAGAACACATATTCCTACTGCAGTTTGATTTTCTTTAGCTTCGCTTCAATTACTTCAATTGCTTCGTATTTCGTTCTTTTGATTTTAACCTCTTTCTCGTTGATTGATTGGAAAATCGATTTCTCCTCTCTCTCATTATTTTTCCACATCCAATCTTTTCATCAATTGCTGGTGGTTCTCTATTCGATTCAGTACAATTTTGGAGGTGAATTTCAACAGTAAGATGTTATGCATATTTTGATTGCTCTCATTTTATTCAATAATTATTAAAATTTGTGTTTTATTCTTTAAATTCCATGCCATTGCGATACAAGAGAATCAAAACCAAATCAGGCTTCTTGAATGAACTTTACCTGTTCTTAATGACGAAAAGACAAAGATTGTTTGTTCCTTCGGTGTTTGCCATTAATCGGCTTGATTGTATTTTTTCCATTTACTTCTAGAAAATAAGCATATTTTTTTGTTTTCCATTAATCGTCTTGATAATTTTTTAATTCTTATTTCTAGAATAATATTTTCTTTGTCTCTGTTGATTCTTGGATTCCTTAATTTATTACACTTATTTGAAAACAAACAAGGTAAACACGATTCAAGAGACAAAGGATATCTGACATTTAGTAGTAATACTTTTTTAAAAATTTAAAGCGGTAACTTCAAAGACAATACTCACAAGCTTAATAATTGTAGAGTTCAACTTTTGTTGTCATATTAACAAACTGACACACACACACACAAAAAGAAAAAACCAAACGGACTCGATCACTCAATGTAAAATAAGACAGGGTGAATCACTATGCAAATTATCCAGTTCTTTATAATTTATTCTTTTATTTTAGTTTTCTGATTCTCCGATCATGCAAATTGAAACTTGTGCTTCATTGGAATTCTTCATAAACACATGGAGTATTTAAATGTACAAGAGCATTAGAGTAATATATATATATATATATATATAATGATTATCTTGCCTTTTAGGAAAGTAGTTTAATATATAAGAGGAGGAGCATGTGCAAATGGCTATATTTATGTTAGATTATTGCAATTATTTGTTTTTAGCTGAAGCATTGGATGACTTCATAACTATGAATTTTGTTAATAAAAGGTTACAGAAGAATCCAAAATTTATGGTTTAAAAAATGGGTTACGTCAGATATGAATACGAGAAGCACCGGTTAACTTATTTATTTTGTTATTGAGTTTCAAGCCCTTTGAATTATATATAGGACCAGGTGCATGTGATCTAAACAAAAGGGGATTAGATTTCATGTGGGGTTTTGTTAATTGGAGGTAACAAAGATGTTTGATGGAAACTTTTGTTCTAAAGGTTTGAAGACCTTACTTCCTCAGAGCCTAATTAAATTGTAAATGATTATAGGTTATACATATGGTTTAACATGGTCTAATTTTTATGAGAAAAGAAGTGTTTTTGTTTGGTGACTCCATGCATGGAATAAATTGGATAAGTACTGCATCAGACTGCTTTGATTAACAAAGTTCTATGCATTTGTTTACTTCATATGACTTTCATTTGCAATAATTTGGTTTTTTGAAGGTATTTTTCATTAATTTCTTGTCATTTGCTTCTACAGAGAACATGTAAAATGGACTTACCAAATTCTTTTCATTTTCTTATATATTCCGTCGTTTGGTCCTGCAGTAGTCATCAAGATTGTTGTTGGTCCTGCAGTAGTCAATCTATTTGTCTGGCAGATAAAATCGAACAGTTTGGAGGGACCTTGTTCATAAGGTATGATTCTTCCTAATTTCTTCTTACTTATATTTGTTGAAATTATATTAGTTTAGTTGAAATGATTTGAGAGCTTTTATAGCTTTTTCAAAGTGTGTGACCGTCTTACATATAAAAGCTTTTTAAGTTAGATGCTTAAATTAAATGGCAGTTGCTCCTAGTAACTAGACCCGATACCTTTCCCCCGTATATGGAGTTAGCAATTAGTGAAAAAACAGGCATATTAGGATTTAAGAAAGTCAAATGCTTCAATAAAGAAAAAAAGAAAGAGAGAGAAACAAAAAGAAAGGGAGATTAAATCTCGCAAATAGTGGAGAATAAAGCAAAGAAACAAGAATTATGTTATAAGGACTAAGAACAATTGAGAAAGAATATGACACCATAAAGAATAAGACAAGCACGAAATTTTTTTATCTTGTTAAGTAATTTACAGTATAAAATTTTTAGCTTTTAAGTTTGAGTTGTTCAATCTTACTGTATATAATAGATGGTAAAGACAGGAAAATTTGTGGAAGGAGAAAGTACCTTAGCAACAAAAGCTATTTGGGATGATGAGCTAACATTGATATTTTGTGAACTTTGCGTGAATGAAGTCAATGCTGGTAATAGACCGACAACTCATCTAAACTCAAAAGGATGGGAAAATGTCATTGCCCTTTTTCAAGCAAAGACACAAAAAAATTATGGAAAACCTCAATTGAAAAATAAGTGGGATACATTAAAAAAGGAATGGAGGTTATGGAGGAGTTGCTTAAGGAATCTCTGGTATTGGATGGTGTCCATCTCAAAAGGCGGTTGATGCTACTTGAAGAATGGTAGGCTAAAAAATACAGTTAGTGTTAACTTTATCATTATTTTAATGCATAAATTTTATTGAAATTAATAATTTACAAATATAAAAATCTTAGTATAACATTTAACATTTAACATGTTATGTAGGAAAATCTAGATTTTAAAGGATTTAAGAAGAAAGGAATTGAGCCACGATTGAATGATTTAATGTGGCAAATGTTTGATGGCATTGTAGCCATTGGAGAGAATGCATGGGCACCTTAAATGCAGTGTTCTTCCAAGTGGGGTTCCTATGGGAGATGATACACCTAATGAGAAATTTGGTGATTTCTAATGAGGTACCATCAAACCCTTCTCATGAAACTCCTAATCGAAGAAAGGAAACACTTGGGGTTGTACATGGTAAAGGAAAAAATCAAGTTCAAGTAGAAAAGCATCCAAAATTCATTAGCTACTCATATTGAGAAATTGTGAGAGTATGGCTAGTCCAAGGAAGTCGGTTTAAAATTATTTTTCTCACTCTCAATATACTATTTTAAGTGCAATGGATGTTTTGCGTGATTTGGAAGATGAAATTCCAAAAAAAGATGAACTGTATTATTTTGCCATCAAAATGTTCCAAAACCGGTGAAACGAGAAGTGTTTTTGAACTTAGATCCAGATGTTAGGGTTTGGTGGCTTCGACGTGAGTATGCTGAACAAAATCCAATTGCATCATTTTCGTCCTTGGTAGCAACATCCTCATTTCCCTTCCAACCATACCATCCACAACCTCCACCATAAGCTCCTTAGCTTTATTATTGTAATATAACTAGACTACTCTTTTATATGTAAAACTAATGTATGATCTACTTTTTTATATGCAAAACTAATGTATGATCTACTTTTTTATAGTAAAATTAATGTATGATATTTTTTATGTTTGGTATTTTTATGCTATGCTTTTATTCAATTTTGTTGTGTTGTATATAATGTCACAAGTTATTAATTTATTTTCATTTTATTCAGTTTTCAGGTTATGGATGAATTTAACAATATGTATAGTACTTTTATATGAATTATGATACCCATGAATTAAGTGAAGAAGCTCAACGAATAATAGCCACAATTGTTACACAAGTTGAGCACAACAATTATCATGAAGAGGAAGAACAAGTGTTAAGCAGTGTATTGGTACACCACGAAACTTATTTCACTATGCAACCGTGTATGAATTCAAATTATCTGGTCAAATGTGGGTGGACTAAGTATTAAATGGGCATGATGATCGTTGCATGAATAGTTTTAAGATGCCAAAAAATTTATTTCACAGCTTATTGCATGATTTGCAAAGAAATTATGGCTTAAAGCATGGGAAGGTATCTGCGATGGAGAAGTTGGCATTATCATTGTATATTCTTGGAAATAGAGAATCAAATTCAAATGCGTGAGAGCGATTTCAACGATCCGGGGAAACTGTTAGGCGAATTTTTATTGATATGTTGCATATATTTGCTCGAATGGGAATAGACACGATTAAACCCACTGAAGGTCAATTCGAGGAAGTACCGAACCATATTCGACATGATACAAGATATTGGCCTCACTTTAAGGTAAAAATTACACAATCTTTATATTTTTAAAATATAAATTATTTCTACCTTTTATCTCATTACTTGTTTTTATTTTAAAGGATTGTATTGGGGCTATAGATGGAACACACATAAAAGCATGCATTTCGCCTTCTTCTCAAATACCTTATATCGGACGGAAAGGTGAACCAACTCAAAATATTATGACAGTTTGTGACTTCAACATGTGCTTCATTTTTACATTTCCTGGTTGGGAAGGAACAGCACATGACAGTAGAATTTTTTTGCAAGCACTTAGAAAACAAGAGTTAAAGTTTTCACACCCTCCACCAAGTCGAACTTTAATTTTTTAATTAATCTTTACATAAAAATATTAAAATTTTTATTTTATTTTAAACTTGATATTATGTTTCAATTTTTTGTAGGAAAATATTATCTTGTGGATTCGGGATATCCGCAAATGGCGAGTTTTCTAGGTCCATATAGGGGAACGATATCATTTACGACTTTCATCGAGGTAATCATCGAGCATCGGAAAAAAGAAATCTTTAATCGTGCCCATTCTTCGTTACGCTCTGTGATTGAACGAACATTTGGAGTGTGGAAAAAAATGGCCAATATTAAGAGATATTCAAGCTATTCATTCGACAAGCAAGTTTTAATAGTTATTGCAACAATGGTTTTGCATAATTACATTCAAGACATGCTTGGTCAAATGATGAGGATTTTCGACAATTTGAGAATATACCGACGTGCCAATCTCTTGAGCCATTTTGATAGAGGTGAATCAAGTTCTTCTAACAATGAAAGTGACATTGAAATTACAATGTTAAGGAAACCATTGCAAATAGTTTAATGAATCAATATTTGTAAAAATAATTTTGTATCATAACTTAATTTCTAGTAATAATGAAACTTATTATGTCTTATGTTATTATATTTTTTATTAAAAATCATTCGGTTAGATACTTCAAAATTTGATCCAACTATAATGTTACTATTTTGAAAATAATATTTATCATTGTTATAAAAAATATTTAACTATAAAAATTAAAAATAATTTTATTTTATCTAATAAATAATTTAAATTGATTATATAATTCATTAAAATATTTATAATAAAATATTGGAAGATACATTTTAATATTTTATTAAATGAATTCATAAATTCACATACTTTAATTTTATATAAGTAAAATAATTTAAAACTACTATTATATATCAATTCTAATATGATGTCCTTAATGGTCATTTTTATTTTCATCTCACCGCTACAATTGCGTTTGAATCCAAACACACACTCCCTTCTTTGTTTTTAATCTCATTTCATAAAGTGTCCAACCTCACCGCTTCTGAAGAATTAATCTCACCACCACCGCTGTTTTTAACCTCACCGAAAGTAAACACACCGCCCATCCAAACTAGCCCTAAGTCCATTTTATCTTGGTATATTTGTACATCGCTTGCTTTGATGCCGCCCATCATCATGGTGCCTTTGCTGCTAATTCCACCCTCTCTTATTTCTAATAGCCTTATCCAACCCTATGTTTCACACCATATAACTTATTTAACCATATCAATATCCTCAAGTTTCTTAAGTAGCAAACCAATGTGATAATCGACTATTTTGTTAACAAACCATAGGATAACTAAAATTTGACTTCTTAGCAGGTCCTTAGAAACTCAACCAATGGGCACAACTGAAGTCATGGGATAAATCTTAAAATTATACATAAATTATGATTTAATGTGTAATTGTATATATGAATTTTGATTTTGTGTAATTTTATACATAAAATTTTGATTTCATCTAATTCTTGTAAATTATTAACACAATTAATGATATAACATCATGTTTTGTTAATATATTGCATACATAAATAATTATATTTATCCAATATAAAAATAAATTGATGTATTTATTTTTAAATACGCATGATTAAATTAAAATAAAAGTTTCAAGTATATATTTGAAGCACAATTAGAGTTTTACGTGTATAATTATACTAATTTAAAGTTCATGTATATAATTATACATTAAATTAAAATTCATGTATAATTTTAAGATTTATCCCTAATTAAATTGATGTGAAAAGAATGGCTACGTGTAAATGCATAATTGATTTTTCTTTTTAAAATAACAAAAATGGAAAATGGAAAATTTTATATTAATTTTGAAATTTTGAAATAATAAAATAAAATAAAAGTTGTTCAAAGTATTATAAAAAAGTTGAAAAATTATATATTTTAAAACTCAAAAGTTGTTTAAAGAAAATTCTTTCATTTATAATTTTAAAAGGATTTTATTATATTTAAAATACAAGCAATTGATGATAGAGGTATGTAGATATGTTAAAACCTTATTGTTATACTATATTTTATAATCGTAAACCGTATTCATTTATTTTTATTTTATTTATTTATTTTAACTAACTTTTTAATAATATTAGTAACCTCCATTCCTAGGATCGACCTTGATGGGTTGTGTAAAAAAGGCCGTACGGACGTGAGACTTTGTATAAAAGGACCGACCAGCCTATTTTGATGTGAATGACTGTCCTAATCTCATTTCATTTTTTTTTTTATAATTTTATTTCCAAATCGTTGAAATGAAAATTTAATTTGTAATTCTTTTTATGAATTAAGTAATAAAATTATTACTTTATTTGACAATACCTTTTAAATTTCAATCAATTTATTTTGATTCCTTTCTAACCATGGTTAAATTTCAATCAATAAACTTTAATCTGTACCTAAAATAATTTATATGACATAACAACTGGTTTGATACCCAACAAAAACTTTAGAATTTGAATTAGAATCCATAAATAAAGTGTTGAGTCGGCAAGTAACATTTATTAACTACATTAATGGGAGTAAATTAACCTCATAAATGGTTTTTGATTATAGAAGTAGAAAAGTACAGGAAGTCAGACGATTAGTTAGAATGCTTTATATGAAAGTAAAATTATAACATTTGCTACTTTAATTTCATACTTTTTCTTATTTTGGTATTTTATTTTTTCCCAATTTAGTTCCTGAATTTCATACTTTTTCCAATTTGGTACATAAACTTTTTGGGCCTAATTTTGTACTTGAACTTGACATTTTTCTTAATTTGGTACCTAAACTTTGTTTTAGGTTTAATTTGGTACTTAAATTTATTAAATGTTATACAATTATATTGCCAGATTAGAGGAAATTCATGTTAAAAAATAATATTGAGCTATGCTTAATTAATTAATATTGAATAAGAAAAAAGATTTTTTAAAATCCCAAACTAAAAGAAATTCATTATTTTCAATTAATAAAATAATTAATTAATTAATTAAAACTAAAATTAATTGAACATATAAAATGAAAAATATCCTATAATCATCACATGTCGGTCATATATTGATTATTTTTGCTGCCTCATAAAAATTAACATTATTAGCATATTGGAGTAATTTGTAAAATGTTTGACAAGTACCAAATCAAACAAAAAAAGATTAGGTACCAAATTAGGAAAAAGAGTCAAGTTCAAGTACCAAATTAGACCCCAAAAAGTTTAAGTACCAACTTAAGAAAAAGTCTCAAGTCTAGGTATCAATTAGGAAAATTGTCAAGTTTGAGTACCAAATTGGACCCAAAAAAGTTTAGATACTAAATTAGAAAAAAGTGCTAAGTTCATGTACCAAGTATTATATTAAGCCAAAAAATAATAATAAGAATAGGTGAAGATATAAATTGCGTGATGCTGCCCACGTTACATGTGGCTTAATTTGATTCCATCCGAATTTAATTTAAATAATAAAATATTTTAAAATTTTAAATTGAATTATAAAAGTATGTAAGTAAAGTTATATAAGCATTAAATAAAATTGCATATTTATTTTGTGAATTAAGTTTACTTGATTAGCGTAAATATTGTTGTCTCGAGTGTCTAAAATACATTATATTTTTATTTATGGATTGAATAGAGACTATAAGTAGTATAGACATTATGTCAAAAATAATAAATATGATCGAATCTATAATGAAATTGTTCTTACTAAATTTAAACTAATATTGAAAAATATATGTTATATTAAATTCAAATAAAAATTAAATATGGGTGCTTTATGGAAATTTTGATTTACTTATAAATATTTTGGAATGTAATTCAAATGGACTGACATTTTAGTTTTCATAAAGCATGAGGACTAACAATTGAATTTAGGAAAAGAGGGAAAATAGTGAAAAATGCGTATAAAAAGGAATGAGATGGATGCAATTAAAGTGTGTTAATTGGAGTTGGGTAGCAAAACAAAAAAGAAAAAAGAAAATAATAAATTGGTGACCATAATAATCCCAAAAAATAGGTCTATATTATAATTAAACTTCACAGATACACCCAACACAGCATAAATTCAGCCATAATATCTGTCCTTTTTATTTGTTTCCTTTTATATGTATATTAATTGTCACGGTGCAAATAAAGAAAAATATGGACCCGAACACTAAACCCGATCCATCCATCATCCCCTTCAAATATCAAGTACACTTTCTCTTTCACCCATCTCCCTCTTTTTTCTCTTCTCTCGCTGTTATCAATGGAGCCGTTTCTCGACGACTTAGCCGACGATCTACAGAGCTTAAGCTTCACCTCCACTTCCACTGCTACAATTAACCGCAGCACCAGCTCAGGGTCTGCCTCCAACTCCGGCTCTTCCTCTCTTGCTCCCTCGGCTCACGGCTCCTTCTCTTCCAAAACCATCCGTTCCGGCTCCCTCTCCCTAGCCGACCTCCGCTTCTCCATCCGCCTCGGCTCCGGCGATATAGGCTCCGTCTACTTAGCCGAACTCAAGTCTCAACCCCCGCCTCCTGACACCAATGCCGCCGATACTAACAACAACAACAACAAAGGAAGCAAAAGCGATGTCGTTTTTGCAGCCAAAGTGATGGACAAGAAAGAGCTAGCGTCGAGGAGTAAAGAAGGGAGAGCGAGAACCGAGATGGAAATACTCGAATTGTTAGACCATCCTTTTTTACCTTCGCTTTACGCCGTTATCGATTCCCCTAAATGGTTCTGTCTGTTGACGGAGTTTTGTCCAGGCGGCGACCTTCATGTCCTCCGTCAACGTCAACCTCTCAAACGTTTCCCGGATTCCGCCGTCAGGTACGTCCTTCGTTAAAAGAAAAAAAAAACGTTACCTTGTTTGTTTTTGGATATTTGAGAGTGATGGATCGGGCGAAATGAGCTCAAAAGGGTGGGGGCCCCAATCGACTGTAAATCGGATCAGATTCATTTCGTTGTTTTTGGCTATGATTAACGGTAGATCCGGGGAATTGGCTCGGGCTACTAAGGTCAAAACATGCTTGAGATTTTGACTTTTTTAGCTAGTAAACCAATAACTTTCAAACGCGTATCCAAGTACATTTATGAACTATAGTGCCTAAAATATCGCATCAAGGCCACCTTGACCCCGTTTTAATTTCTGGGTAAAAGCGCCAATTAAATTACTCCTGTTGCCTTATATTCTTAAAAATACTTAAGGGAAAGCCAGCTCAGCCCAATAACACGGCAGACAAAGCAATATCATGATCCCATCATTTAGTATTTCTTTTCAATAATAATTAATTAATTATTAAACAACGGGTAAAATTCGATGAAAAAGATCTCTTTTTTAAGTTGGATTTTCATTTTGAGTAAGAAGCATTTTAAAAATTAGTACTTACAGACCCCAGAACCAAAAAGAAAATAAATAATTATTAAATCTTGTATCATGTTATTCTATAACTTTATTTTCTAGGCTTAACTTAGGGACCTTAATACATGTGTGCATGTCTAATACTTATTATGAAGTTACTCATCACGTTTGTGAGCTTTATTTATAAATCTATATATGTTAAAGTAAATTATTATGAGTGAGAAATTTAGTAGAATAGGATTAGCTCTAAAGCAAAGTTGTGCATCTTAAATAGTATTATGTGCTTCCAGATTGTATTAATTAGTAAATAGTGAAGCCATTAGTTTTATGTTATTTATTTATTTATTGTTTTAAAAAATCCAATACATTTGGATAGAAAAAATTTTACTTTATATTCACTCATCTTCAACGTTTAACTCTAATAACATGGGTAATCGAATAATAAACTTTTTCCCTTTTGTTTGACCTCAGGAAATTCAGTTTTATGTTGCTTTAACTTTTCTGTACTTGAATCTACCTTGTTCAGTATAAAATTTACTTCTGCAACGATATAAAAAATTTAGGAAAGAATTGAATATAGGATACAGCCGGTTTCCGAGCTCTTAGAGTTGAATACCCTTTTTCTTTTCTGGATTTCTGGGATTTGTTTTAGCATCTTTGATGATGGATGGATGGATGGTAGACCCTGTTTTCATTTCATTTTAATTTATTTTATAAAGCTCTCCGGTCCCTGTCTAGTTAGTCTCTTGTCTGTGTCACTACCACCTAGCCATCCGTTACTAATAATGACAACGGTGATAAGATGTTTATATAACCACCATTTATTTAGGGGGAAGTAGCTTTCAAATCAAAGAAACCATTATTATTATTTGCTTCGACTTTGAATGGATCTTGTAGTTCAAGAAGGTAAGGTTCAAGAGATAACAACAAACTTTATGCAAATAGTTCCGCTTTGATAATGAACACTGAGTCGTTACATGATTGATAAAAATATTGTTTCCTTTATGCAATTATACAATACTACATGATTGAGAAATTCTATAAGCTTATTTTTCATTTATGTGCTTTTGCTTTGTTCTAGTAGATTCAGTACTTAATTTGATATTCACACCCACCATAATTTTATTAGTATTTCCGCCGTTAATGATTCAGATTCAGCTATGAATGATTGTAAGATACCCAAAATACTAGGGAACATCTAGGAAGAGTGCAAGGGGAATATGCTTCAATGTAAGGACACAAGTTAGAGAAACTTTTGGTTGCTTTACATCTCCCTGTTGAAGATTTTTGCCTCATTACATCCATCTCTTGCATGAAAAGATTCTGAGGGAACCAGGAAAACGAGACACGTAGGTTCCTTATAGTCTATATAATGTAGTAGAGGTTGAAGCAAAATAATTTCTTGTCTTAGTTTAGTGTGTAAGCAAGTTTAAAGCCGCAGTGGATGAATTATAATAGTAGTAGGGTCCTTTATGTTCCTTGGCTAATGTGATCATTAAGTTCATGACACTATGAGCATCTCAATTATTTTCTTGTCTATTATTTTTCTTTCTTTAACTCCACCCATCAATGGACCCTGGCTCGAGATTTTAGTATTATCAAGTTGTTGATCTTAATTAGTTTAATGAGATAATGATGAAACTGATTAAAATTATAGGTAGTTGATTGCTTTGGTTATTCTTGGTGTCTCCAGGTTCTATGCATCGGAGGTGGTGGTGGCTTTAGAGTACCTCCATATGATGGGGATTGTTTACCGTGATCTAAAGCCTGAAAACGTGTTGGTTCGATCAGATGGTCACATTATGCTCACGGATTTTGACCTTTCATTGAAATGCGATGAGTCCACATCAACGCCCCACATTGTTTCCGATCAAAAACCGCCGGTACCAGGTCTGCGGAATGACTATCCTAAAGATCATCCTCCTTTCCCATCGTCTTCTTGCATCATCCCAAATTGTATTGTACCTGCTGTTTCATGTTTCCACCCAAAACGCAAACGCAAAAAGAAGTCTGCCCATTGTGGTGGGCCTGAGTTTGTGGCTGAGCCCATTGATGTCCGGTCCATGTCTTTCGTAGGGACACATGAATATTTGGCACCGGAAATTGTGTCCGGTGAGGGCCATGGTAGCCCTGTGGATTGGTGGACATTGGGGATCTTTATGTATGAACTGTTTTATGGGGTAACACCGTTCAAGGGCGTGGACCATGAGCTAACCTTGGCCAACATTGTGGCTCGAGCCCTTGAGTTCCCTAAAGAACCCATGGTTCCTGCAGCGGCTAAAGATCTTATTTCCCAGCTGTTGGTGAAGGATCCTCCAAGGCGTTTAGGGTCCACAATGGGTGCATCAGCCATCAAGCACCACCCATTCTTCCAAGGGGTCAATTGGGCATTGCTAAGATGCACGACCCCACCATATGTACCTCCACCTTTTAGTAAAGAAGTTGTATCAGATGAAAGCTGTCCAGAGACCCCAGTTGAGTATTATTAGGGTGAAGTAAAGAAATGATCAGCAAATTAAAAAAGAATCAAGCGTCCCCTATAGCAATCATGTAACTTGTGACTATACTTTTTGGAATCTATATTGCAACGAGTATTCATTTATCTTTTAATATCGGCATATATTATTGTAAGCATCCAGTTGGAGGTTAATGTTTTGGTTCATTGGATTCCGACAATGAATTTGTAAAAAACAATCGATATGGACTCGGGAAGAGGAAAGCCGGTGGCGTCGAGCGTGATAGGCTGTCCACCGATCACGGAGGGTAGGAGAATACACGAGGGAAAGGAAATTGATGCCTTTTAAGATGATTGCCCCCACCATGTGATTTGTTTACTACATAGGGAAAATGTGGGGACTTTTGCCATGATTCCTTTAGATCGGCTCACATGATCACTGCGTACTTCCATGTTGATGCCATCCAATGGTTTAATTTTTTATTTCTTTGGCAACTACTGCAAATCCAAACAATAATGTTATATGTAAATGAAGTTATCTTATATGTAAAAGAATGTCATAATGGTATATTTTTGGCTCTACTACTGTATTGTACTAGATTTCATGTATTCTTACTTTTATAATTTCCTTTTAATATTTCAACTTCTTAATATTCTTTTATCATGTTGCATGTTGACTAATAAAATATTGCCACATGTCACTTTTTAACACGTTACTAATTACCTCATTTATGTTTTTAGGATCAAAGTACTATGTTAAGGTTCTGTTTAGATAACTAAGATTAATTGGATGAAAGTTGTAATTACAACGAATTGTAATTTCTTAAATGTGTTTGTTTGACGTAGTGTAAATTAAATTTAATAATACTCGAAATGACATGTTTTTATGTATTAATTACATATTTATTTTGAGTATGATCTTACTAATTTGAGTTATTTATGATTTTTTATCTTGTAGGGACTAAATTGAAGGCAAAAGGAAATTTAGGGGCAGAAAGTGTGAATTTAAAGATAAAATGGGCCAGCATGTGAAATAGGAAAGAAGTGATGCCGAAAATGTAATGTGTTGAAGATTTGGGGTCAAAAGTACAAAGAAGAGATTTTATAAATACAAACTCTATTTAAATTTTAATTATATTAAGATAATTGTTAAAATTATTATTTAGATTTAATTTTAGCTTTTATCTTTATTTATCTTTTAGAATTTAATTAGGAATAGACTAGATTTTCTAAGTACTATAAATAGGGGATGGAGTGACACAAATTTCATCTCATCTTTTTCTGTAAACTCCGTCTCCCAAAAAGCTTAGCCTTTGTTCCTTTCCTTTATTTAATAAAATTCAATTTTTATTAAGTTTATTTCTTTTTTCCCAAAAAGCATGAGCCACTAAATTCATCTAGCCAAAGGTTGTCGAAATTTCCCAAAAAGGGTTCATGAGGCTTAGAATTTGCGCTTAGCCTTCTTAACGAGTATTCATCGTTTCTCCGCATTACGGGGCTAACGCTTCCATCCATGTCCCTTCAAAAGTGATCTTTTCTTCTTGCACAAAGGCGGTCGCTTTTATATTTTTGGAATGTTGCACAGTCGGCTTGTTAGCTTACTGCGTCAGTGGTTTTCGAGCCCAAGAGACAAAATAGCGTGGCATTCGCACTTAAGAAGTGATGATCTAGTGTAAGACGAACCCACAAAAGCGACAATTGGCTAGAGTCAGATTCTTCTAAATTATAAGTCTAAAATATAAGTGGAGCTGGTAATCGTAGGCGTCATCTTCCACTATAACTGGCTTATTTTATTCGAGAAGAATCACCCAAAAGCAGAGGATTAAACCCAAGGAGGATCGAGACAACCGGAGGCTGGAATCTCTCCATCAAAATCTCTCTTTTCTCAGCATTGTTTATCTTTACAATTTTAATTTCAATTTACGCAATTTCAATTCAATCAAACTTTTAATTCTGTTTTTTTTATTTTTATTTTCTAGGTACGCAGGTTTTCTTCAGCACGACTCTGTCCGGGATCTCGAGGAACAGGAATTTGTGCAAATCCAGTTACTAAAAATTTGACCCTACTTCTCTTATACTATTCTTTTCATTATTTTATAGGGATAGGATATTTTTGGTGCTCTCAACGATGTATCAAATTTTGGCGCCGTTGTCGGGGGCTGGTAACTTACTAATCTTGTTTCTTTTGTTTCTTATGACCAGATTTGCTCCAGATATTCTTGCGTTTGATTCAGAAATAGAGAAGACTGCGAGAGCCAATTGCAAGGAAACAAAGTTACGAAAAAAATAGTCAGGGGTAGTTGGGACTCAAAGCAACCCACTGCCGAAAATTGAAGTAGACTACGAAGTTGAGTCTAAGGTTAACGAAAACCCTAATCAAACACTTGAAAGCGAAAAAGTAAAAGTCATTGGCAATTGGCCGAAGCTCCTGTAGAACAACCGCCGTTGTGCATTACATATCTTACTATGGATACTAATTTTGAACTGAAGTCAGGTTTAATCCAGTTACTGCCAATTTTTCGTGGGTTGCAAAACGAAAATCTCTGCAAACATCTGAAAGAGTTTCATATGGTTTGTCTTAGTATGAAACCTCAGGGCGTAAACTGATGATCAAATCAAATTGCGTGATTTCCCTTTTTCCCTAGCAAATTCTACTAGGGAATGGTTATTTTATCTACCCCCTGGATCTATTACAACTTGGACTGATCTTTCTCGTTTGTTTCTCAACAGGTTTTTCCAGCATCGTATGCAGCTGAGTTAAGAAGAGATCGTTGGGATAAGGCAAAAAGAAGTAGAGTCTCTTTACGACTATTAAGAGCGATTTAAGAAGTTGTGCGCAAGTTGCCCACAACATGGTATAATGAAAAAGTCTCTACTCTAATACTTTTATGAAGGATTGAAACCCATAGAGATGAATATGGTAGACACTGCCAGTTGAGGAGCATTAATCAACATGACTCCCCAACAAGCAAGGGACTTGATATCCACGATGGCTACAAATAATCAGTAATTTCAAGCCAATCCTGAGCCCACTAGAAGGGTTCACCAGCTAAGTAATTCAACCTTAGAAGATAAAGTTGATAGACTTACTAATATTGTGAATTCTCTTGTTACAGAAAAAACAAAACCAGCCCGACTATGTGGAATGTGTTTCACCTGAACATACAACTGATGCATGTCCTAGTTTGTATGATGATATTATGGCTCATTTGGATGCTGTGGGGAACTTTCCTGGGCCAACACAGAGGCGATATGACCCTACGCTAATATCTACAACTCAGGATGAGAGACCATCCTAACTTGAGTTATGGGGCCAACCAACGGTATAACCAGCCATACCAAAATTGGTTTCCACAACAGCCACGAGATTCAAGTACTTTTCTAGAAAGCATGGTAAATAAATTAGCAGCTAATGCAACACCCCTTACTCGTATTCGACACTGGAATAGGGTACGAGGCATTACCGGACTTATTCACAAGCAAACATTCAAAACCGAGACATGAATTTCTACTCAAATTTAAAACTTTTCAAAAGCATTCATATCGTCCCTAAAACTAGCCTACGAGACCCAAAACATGCATCAGAAGTGGTTCGGGACTAAACTGAGAACTTTGGAAACTTTTGGAAAACTTAGAAAGATTTTCATGTAAAAGGAGTCACACGCCCCGTGTGGGTTCGGGACACGCCAATGTGACCCTAAGACACACCCGTGCTTCAGGCCGTGTTCAAATTAGAGAGCTTTCTATTTATGACGTTGTCAAAACCATTTTTTTGGGTTGAAAACGGGATCGACTTTTAAAAATGAAAATGGAGTCGCCACTAATATTTTTTGAGGTATAATCGGGTCACCTTGAGATAATCATTAAAACATTTTGATTTATTAAAACGATACTTTTGGCCTACGAAATTCGAGAAAATAGGTTCGAGAGTCGGTTACGTACGAGGAAGGATTAGCACCTCGTAACGACCAAAATTGGTACCGAATTGATTGATTAATGTCTAAATGTCAAAAATTTGAAAAGATTTTAAAATAAATACGATCCTTTTTGTTAAAAGAACTTAAATAAATTAAATTGGAGGCTGAGACCCACTCATTTCGAAGAAGTAAAATGTCATGTCCAGTGAATTAGGATACGACATTTCAAAACCCTCGAAATTAAGCTTGTCTTTTAACTCTTAAAATTCGTGCATTTAAAATTAAGAAGGATATTCGGTTATTTGGGTCAAATGAGAAATCGAAACCCAGTAAGTTAGAGCATAATTTCTCAAAAATTCCAAACACAGAATATTGCCTTTGTTTTTTTTTAGAAATCATTATCTCGAAATCGCAAAACGTCATATTCAGTGAGTTAGAACACAACATTTTTGATTCCCGAGAATAAATTTTTATTTATTTAACTTGTATGCTTTGATTTTAAAAAAATTGGTTCTTTAGACTCAATGAGAAAAATCGAAGCTTAGTAAGTTAGGGTACGATTTCTCTTGAATCTTAAAACGCGGAGTATTCGCTTATTTTAAAACAAAGATTAATGTATCGGGTAAAATATAACATGATTTTGTAGTAATATGTAAAATAAATTATGGTGATATGCATAATAGAATAAAAATGAGAGCGATAATATAAATAACAATAATAAAGGCAAAAATAAAATTTAATAAAATGAAAGCTAAAACAAACAATCTATAAAAATAATAGGTAAAAGATAAATAAGTAAACAAATAAATAAAAGAAAAGAAAAATAAAAATAAAAATAAGAGTTAATGGTAAATAAATAAATAAGTACTATGTACAATAGTTAAAAGATTATAAAATAATAATAATACAAATAATTAATAATTTAAAATTGGAAATTATTTAAGGGATAAAAATATAATAAATAACAATATGATAAATTTATATTAACTAAATAATAGTAATGAAATCCAAATTAATTAAATATATTAATAATAATACATTAATAATAAGGAAAGTAATAATGGTAATAATATTAAAATTAAATAATAATAATACTAATAATAATAGCAATAAGGATAATAATAATAATGGTAATAATAATAAGTAATAATAATAGTAAATAATAATAATAATAATAATAATATAATAGAGTATTAAAATTATTAATAATAATAAATATAATAACTAAAAATGATTAAATTGAAACTAAAATGAAATTAAAAGCCCAAATTGTGATAAGACAAAGTCTAGGATTAAAACGAAATTCAAACAGAGTTTTAGGGCAAAATCGAGAATAAAACAAAGTAAAGGACCCAAGTATAACGCGTGAATGACATGGATGACCAAAGGGGAAATATTCCCAATCTTCCAAAACGCGGCGTTTTACAAGGGACTCAAATGAAATCGGGACAAAAATTAAGGGCAAAATTAAAAATAAAAGAAAACTGAATTAAAAAAGAAAAATGCGAAAGGACCAATATAGTAAATAACCCAATAGTTGCGAAAACACACGGATCCCTTCGGGTCGGGTCAGCTGCGAGCGGATCTGGGCAAAATGGCGTCGTTTTGGGCGTCTAATGTTTGCCCCAAAACGACGCCGTATGGGGCGTTCATAAAATCCAAAATTTTACAAAAAAAACTTGATTTCCTTCGTTTTAAAAAAACCTTCGAAAGTTCTTTAAAATTCTCTCCCTTCCCTTGAGTCCGGCGAGTTCGTGAGAGCTTCTACGGTCGTCATGGCGTCACCATGCAGGCACCAGAGCCAAAGGTCAAAACAGAATATTTTTCTCTTTTTTTTTATATATTGTATTTATATATTAATAGCTTTAAAAAAAATACAAAGATCTTTACATGTATTTACACACAGTTTTGAAAAAAAAAGAAAAAATGGAAAAGAAAATCAACCTTTCTTTTGTATTGATTTCGTATGCGTAAAATCTAGCCCGGAATACAGAGATCTCTCTTTCGGTTTTATAGCCGAATGAAATCAAAAATAAAAATAAATAAATAAATAATAATAATAAATAATCTTTCTTTTTGTTATCCCTCTATGTTGGCCTTTTCTATTATTTCGTTTTGCAGGTGCAAACGTCGTGGAGGCACACGTGTGGGGCGATGTGGAAGAGCTGGAGGCTGCGGCGCATGTGGTGCTCGGAGGCTCGTGCGACGCTAAGAGGTTCTAGAAACCTAGAGGTTTCTGGAAATGTAAAAATAAAAATAAAAAAAATGGACCACTTGGGCCTGCTGATTTTGGTTTTTAATTTTGGGCCAATGTAATGGACTGTTATTGGACTGGTTTATTAGTATTTTGGGTTTTTTAATTTTCGTTTATTTGGTTAATATCAGGCCCGGGTAAAAATGGGCTTTTACAATTGCCCTTCTTTGCTCATTGTTATGTAATGAGAATGGAGCAAAGACTTCAAAAAGGACCATTTTTGCCCAGTTTTTGAATCTTTGATTTCTTTCGGTGCTTTTCTTCTTCGAGTAGCTCCATTCCATCCCTTCAAGGGCATAGGAACTAGCGCTTCAATCCAATTCAAAGAATTTAAACTTGTAGCTTCAATCTGCTCCATCGCAACTTCGAGGATATAAGATTTTCTATTTTTATCCTGCTCCGCTGCAACTTCAGGGAGATAAGGCTGGTGGCTTCAATATGCTTCACTGCAACTTCAGGAAGATAAGATCTGCCGTAATCTGTAGCTTTACTCTGCTCCACTACAACGTCAGGGAAATGAAATTTGCTGTCTTCAGTCTGCTCCACTGTAACTTCAGGGAGATAAGGCTGGTGGCTTCAATCTACTTCACTGCAACTTCAGGAAGATAAAATTCGCCGTAATCTGTAGCTTTAATCTACTCCACTGCAAGTCAGGAAAATGAGATTTGCTGTTTTTAGTCTGCGCTGCTGCAACTTTAGGGAGATAAGGCTGGTGGCTTCAATCTGCTTCACTGCAACTTCAGGAAGATAAGATCTGCCATAATCTGTAGCTTTAATCTGTTGCACTGCAACGCTAGGGAAATGAAATTTGTTGTCTTCAGTCTGCTCCGCTGCAACTTCAGGGAGATAAGGCTGGTGGCTTCAATCTACTTCACTGCAACTTCAGGAAGATAAGATCCGCCGTAATTTGTAGCTTTGATCTGCTCCACTGCAACGTCAGGGAAATGAGATTTTATATCTTCAGTCTGCTCCGCTACAACTTCAGGGAGATAAGGCTGGTGGCTTCAATCTACTTCACTGTAACTTCAGGAAGATAAGATCTGCCTTAGCTTTAATCTGTTCCACTGCGTCTTTAGGGAAATAAGATTCGCTATCTTCAATTCGCTCCACTGCAACTTCAGGGAGATAAGGGTAATGGCTTTAATTTGCTCCACTGCAACTTCAGGGAAATGAGATTCGCCATGGTGGATTTGATCCGACCTGCTGCAACTTCAGAGGTATTGAACCTGTGGATTCATTGATCTTGTTACACCGTCCTTTGGGGAACATGACCTGTAAAATCAATTTATGGACTTATGCTTAAGCATAGTGATTAGGATGTCATAATCAGAATGAATCAAATGCTCCTAACTAAATGTATTATGGATGACATTTGCATGAATGCAGAATGTCATGAGAATGATTCTTTTTTTAAATGTATAATGATTAAGATGCAATGATCAGAATGAATCAAATGCTCCTAACTAAATGTGTTTTACATGAATGTAGAATTTCATGAGAATGATCCTTTTTAAATGCTTAGGGTTGTGATTGCTCATTGTTCTTCCAGGTTGTATCACTGACATAATATCTTGTCTTCTTGTTCAACCTCTATTTTTGACAGAAAGTTCAAAGAAATAGTCACTGTTTAGAGTTTCCTTCTCAAATATTTCCAATACTTAGGCTTGGTGAGTTCTAAATAAATGTCATGTTTCAGGTTCTCGTATTATTTAGAAGTTTCTAGAGTAATATGCAAAACTCCTTTTGTGAAAGTATTATTAGTCCATTAATCATTACTTCAATACAAAATGCTTGAAAATGATCATAATGATGGACAAAAATAGAATTTATCAGAAATGAAATCTGAAAAGAATAGGTTAATTTAAGAAAGCAAACATTGCTAGGATACAAAATGATGAGGGGAAAAGATAAGTGCCCTAGATATCGCAGCCTGAGTTTCTCTGTATGGACTTTTGAAGACCATTTTAAGCTCAATATGTGTTTAGGAGATCAAGAGTACTCTGCTGATGCCCCAAGACGTAACATCTCTCCTTCCCCTTAATTTAGGTATAGTAAGATCACCACATGCCCCTTCTTTGATTGCAATTTGATTCGCCCTTTTTGGGTTTTCGACTCAAATCCTCTATGGTCTCAAGGCTCCCTTTGTGGGTTTTCACCTTGGCCTCTTCATTTTTTTGGAAGTCTCAAAGTGCCCTTTGCGGGTTTTTACTTTGGCCTATTTTTCCTCTTCAAGTATAGTATTTCTTGACTGAATCTGAATTTACAAGATTGAGTAAGTTTTTCCCATCCATCTCGGTCAAGATCAGTGCTCCTTGAAGGAAGCATTTTCACCACATAAGGTCCTTCACAATTTGGCATCCATTTCCCTCTGAAATCCTATTGTATGGGGAGGATCTTTTTCAAAACCAAGTCCCCCTCGTGAAATTCTCTTAGGTGAACCTTTTTATCATAAGCTCGCATCATTCGCTTTTAGTACATCTAACTATGACGAATAACCCTTAGCCTTTTTTCCTCAATCAAGTTCAACATCATACCGAGACTGGATCCATTCTTCTTCATCTAACTTTTGCTCTGACAAGACTCGAAGGGAAGGAATTTCAACTTCGATGGGTAACAATGCCTCCATTCCATAGACTAATGAGAAATAAGTTGCCTCGGTAGAAGTCCTGACTAACGTTCGATAAGCATAAAGAGCAAATGGTAACTTCTCATGCCAATCTTTATAAGTTTCAGCCTTTTCCCCACAATTCTCTTAATGTTTTTATTGGCTGCTTCTACTGCACCATTCATTTTCGGACGATACGGTGATAAATTGTGGTTTCTGATCTTGAATTGACTGCAGACCTCCGCTATCGTGCTGTTGTTCAAGTTTAAAGTATTGTCAGATATGATCCTCTCAAGTATCCCATATTGACATATGATTTTCTTTTTTAGGAATCTGCTGACTGTCGTCTTATTAACATTGGCATATGAAGCAGCCTCTACCTACTTGATGAAATAGTCGATGATTACTAAGATAAATTGATGCCCATTTGAAGCTTTTGGAGAGATCGGCCCGATGACATCCATGCCCCACATAGAGAAAGGCCATGAAAATTCATAACATGCAAAGGCGAGGAGGCACATGAATTTTGTCTCCATAAATTTGGCATTTATGACATCTCTTAGCATAATTGATGCGGTCTCCTTCCATGGTAGACCAATAATATCTGAATCTCATAAATTGTCTAGCCATTGTGAAACCATTGGCATGTGTTCCACAAACACCCTCGTGGATTTCTTCGAGAATTTTTTTAGCTTCAACAGTGTCCACACATCTTAATAATACCTGATCTTTTCTTTTTTTGTTTAGGATCTCTCCGTCTAAGACGTAGTCACAAGCTAGTCTTCTCAATGTCCTATTTTCGTTCTCGGTTGTCTGATCAGGGTATTCACGATTTCTTATGTACCGTAATATATCGTGATACCAAGGGTGATCATCTCTTTCTTCTTCCTCCACATTGTAACAATGAGCTGGGGCCTCATAAATACTCATTTGAATTGGTTTTACGTCCTCTTGTTTGTTCACTTTGATCATGGAAGCCAGAGTGGCCAAAGTATCTGCCATCTGGTTTTCATCTCGTGGGAGATAATTGAAAGTAATGTCATCAAACTCCTCAATTAACCTCAGAACTATCCTTCGATAATTGATCAATTTGGGGTCTCTAGTCTCCCATTCACCTTTCAGTTGGTAAATCACAAGTGCAAAATCTCCATATACTTCCAGCGTTCTAATTTTACATTTTATGGCTGCCCGGAGTCCCATGATGCATGCTTCATATTCTATCATGTTATTTGTATAATCAAAATCCAACTTGCATGTGAACAAATAATGATCTCCATTTGGGGAAACCAAGACTGCCCCAATTCCATTGCCTACAGTATTTGATGCTCCGTCGGAGTTTAATTTCCAAAGGTGATCTTTTGTAGCGTATTCTTCAATAATTGCCACGTACATTAGTTCTTCATTAGGAAAGTCAAAGTTCAGAGGCTCATACTCTTCTAGAGCTCTGCTGGCCAGAAAATCTGCTATTGTGCTTCCTTTCACGGCTTTTTGGCTCATATAAACTATGTCGAATTCAGAGAGGAGAATTTACTATCTAGTCATCCTTCCATTCAAAGCAATTGACTCCATCATATATTTTAGAGTATCCAACTTCGATATTAGCCATGTTGTGTGGTACAACATGTATTACCTCAATCTCCGGGTTGTCCAAATCAAGGTACAACACAATTTCCTAATTGGCGAATATCTCATTTCACACTCAGTGAATTTCTTACTGAGGTAATATATCACATTTTCTCTTCTTCCTGAATCATCATGTTGACCCAGCACACATCCCATAGAGTTGCTAAATACTGTCAAATACAGTATTAATGGCCTATCTAGGCATGGAGGTGACAATACTGAATGACTTGACAGGTACTGTTTAACCTTATTAAAAGCTTTTTGGCATTCATCATCCTACACACTTGGATTGTGTTTCTTAAGAAGACGAAATATGGGATCACATTTCTTAGTTAATTGTGAAATGAACCGAACAATGTAATTTAACCTTCCCAGGAAACCTCAGACTTCTTTTTGAGTGCACGGCGGAGGTAATTCTTGTATAGCTCAGACCTTGTCTGAGTCAATCTCGATTCCCCTCTCATTGACTATGAAGCCTAACAATTTTCCCGATCTAGCTCCAAAAGTGCATTTTGTTGGATTGAGCTTTAACTAAAATTTCTTCAGTCTCAAAAATAACTTCTTCAAAACTTGTATATGTTCCACTTCTGTTTAGGACTTTGCGATCATATCGTCGACATAAACTTTAATTTCTTTGTGGATCATATCATGGAACAAGGTACCATGGCTCTTTAATATGCCGCACCTGCATTTTTCAACCCAAATGGCATCACCTTATAACAAAATGTACCCCACAAGGTTATAAAAGTGATTTTTTCATGTCTTCGGGATGCATTTTGATGTGAATGTATCCCAGAAGCCATCCATAAAGGAAAACAGCAAATAGCCTATCGTATTGTCCACCAACATATCAATGTGAGGCAAGGGGAAATTATCTTTCGGGCTGGATTTATTCAAGTCTCTATAATCTACACATATTAGTACCTTTCCATCTTTCATAGGGACAGGCACAATGTTGGCTACCCATTCTGAGTATTTGACTTCCTGCAGGAATCTGGCATCAAACTGCTTTTTGACTTCCTCTTTTATTTTCAGTACAATGTCTGGCCTTATTCTCCGGAGCTTTTGCTGAACTGGTTTGCAATCTTCTTTTATGGGGAGGCGGTGTACAACAACGTCAGTGCTTAACCTTGGCATATCTTGGTATGACCATGCGAAGATATCTTTGAATTCCTGAAGTAACTCTATGAGGACTTGCATCGTTTATTCAGTTATGTACGTTCCAATTTTCACTACTTTTCCCTCTTCCAAAGGCACAATCTCTACTATTTCTTCATGAGGTAGAATTTGTTTTTCCTCTTGTTGTACCATTCTTAACAAGTCTAGAGATAAGCCACAGCCTATGTCATCTTCAAAGTCCTAGGATCCCTCTAAACACATGTCTTGCTCAAAAGGGGGTTATAACTCTGTAGCAACGTTACTCATGTCGTTGATATCCGAGGACCTATTATAGACACGAAAGAATATGCAAAGAATGAATGAATTTCAAAATAATCATTTGCATAATATGATTATGAATGTGATGAAAGAATGATTTGGAAAAAGATTCAAGAAATGAAAGAATCTATTGATAGAAAGAATGAAAGAATCTAAAAGAACGATAAGATATGTATTCAAAATAATCTCAATTATGTATTTCATAATGATGTTTAGACATAAGCCTATTTCACAAAGGAATGCTTATTGCTTCTAGGCTAAAAGCAACAAGTGTGTTTTGAACATTACTCTGTGTAAGATCTAAAAACCACAGGAATTTCTTCTGCAGTCCAGTTATTCAAAACACTCCCAAGTTTATAAGGGCAGATATCTGACAAGGTCCTCCTTTCAGTGGTGTCTTCATGTATGGCAATGATGTGAACATTTCCCAACATTTCTTCAAGACTTTCTTTCCTTGGTGTCTTTTGCTCGGGATGAATAATCCCTCCCGATATGAAAGTTTTGGATATGTGGGGGAATACCATTAGCTCCCATTTGATTTCTTCCCCACTCACACGTGCCCTTCTTTTTTCTTGCCTCTTTTTCAACTCATTTCTTCTTTGTCTCATATCTGGCTTAAACCCTAAGCCGAAGCGGTCATGCTTGTCCTTCAACATTGGAGCCTCAACCCTTCCCTAAAGATGCCTTCCTAGTCCTTTTCCCTGTAGAGCTCCCCTTCCTACCGTCATTTGTAATCCCATCCTAGTAGCCTTGAATATTTTTGGTGCTGGAATCCGGTTCCCTTCAGTGATGAATGTTGCATTCACAAACTCTAAAGATCGGAAGGAACATTCAATTGACTCATCATTCACCTCCAAGTACGAGTGCATCACTGGTTACGGCTGCGATAATATCTTCTTCAGCATTTATCGTCACCAACCGACCTTTTGATACCAGCTTTAACTTCTGATGTAGAGACGAAGGTACTTCTCTGGCCGAATGTATCCAAGGTCTTCCCAATAAGAAATTGTAGGAGGGCTTGATATCCATTACTAGGAAATCCACCTCATAGGTAGTTGGGCCAACCAACAGGGGTATTTCGATTCTTCCCATGACCCTCTTTTCTCTACCGTCAAACGCCCTCACTATATTCTAGCATACCTTCATGTGTGAGATATCCACAGGTAATCTGTTAAATGTGGATAAGGGCAATGTAACAGTCCGATTTAGACCCTAATCAGAACGGCGATTTTGGGACCACGAATCTGAGTCAAAAAATATTTAAACATTATTTTTGTGTTTATTATCTGTGAATTTGTATGTGTGAAAGTTTCGTATGAAAATTTGATTGCTTTTATGCTTAATTTAATAATAGGACTTAATAGCGTAAAATAAAAATTTAGTGGTTATTTGTATAAAGGGCCAAAATGCCATTGACTTTTAAAATAGAAGTTTTTATGTTGCAATTAGCCATTAATTTGTTAAGTGGACGGTAAGAGGTTTATATTATAATGTTTTGATATAAATTTATTAAGGTTACTTTAATAAACTAATATTATAAATCATTATAATATAACATATATCATAATAAAAAAATAAAGCCATGCATTCATTCTTTGAAATGGCCGAATGTTGTAAGAAAGAAAAGAAACAAAAAGTTTAAGGGTTCGGCATTTTAGAAGCTTGATTAAGGTATGTTTATGTTTCAGTTTTTGATAATTTTTACATTTTTAAGATCGTTGCTTCGAATACTGTCCGACCCATACTATAATTTTTTATTTTGATGCATATTTTGAGTTATGCCATTGATGAATATTTGTGTTTTGTGATGTTTGATGATGAAATATTTAAGATATGTTTTAGATGAACATGTTTTGTATTGGAGTTTTTGATAATTTTGAGTTATTAGGACTAAATTGCAAAAATAATAAATTGAGGGACTAAAATGTATCAACTTTTATGAGTGTAAGGAACATTTGGCCTAAGCATAGTGTAGTCAAAATTTGAATATTTTGTGTTTTGTGCAATAGGGACTAAATAGTAAAAATGTGAAATATCAGAGGTAAAAATGTAAATTTCCCATTTATGTGTTTTTGGACTAAATTGAATGAAAATATGTTTGAATGAGCTTAATTTGAATATGTTTATATTAAGAACCAAGGAAATCAGATTTGGATTGGGAAAAAAAAAATAGTTGAATAGCCGATTACATCGTTCGTCGATATTCGAGGTAAGTTTTTAAGCAATTAAACATTGTTAATTTTGAATGTAACTTAGTAATATGTTGAATTGAACTCATGGAATTATTATTAAGCTAGCCGAATGTAAATGAGCAATAAAAAAAATGTGTTTGAGTTTATATTGATTGAGATATAATATTTGAAAGTTCATATGAATTATGTGGAATATTTGAAATATTCGATATATGAAATGTGTATGAGACAGTTTTATAGTATTGTTATTAGGGCTTTGGGCCTAGCAAGCCTTGTGCTGGTGAATTAAATTGGGCTTTATGCTTAGCAGGCTTATTGCCGGTGTATATAATCAGACTTTAGGTCTAGCAGACTTTGTGCCAGTGAAAGATATCATACTTTACGCCTAGCAGGCTTTATGCCGGTGAATTATTATTATAAGTTTATGCCTAAAAGATTTATGCTGAGGTGGTAATTAAATACGTTAAATAAGCTCAATGATCAGGTATGTGTTAATTTATTGTGTACTTGAGATAAGGTAAATTAGTATCTTGATTTTAGTTACTAATTATGTGTGATACAAATGAAGATTTCATGTGAATTTTAGTAAATGTATTCGGCCTTGTAAATAAATAGTATGAATATGTGGAATTTATTTTTGGATATGGGCATATATGTGTTCATGTATATTCGACCATTTATGTGGTATATGTAAATGATGTGGTATTATAGTTCTTGAGTTTATATAAATGCGTATGTGTATGTTTGATCATATAAAGACATTTTTAGTTTTGAAAATTGATTAATATTAGGCCATATTGATTAAATGAGCATTCGGCCAAGGTAAATTTTGTGAGTAAAAAAAAAGTGTTATTTATCTCATTTGTAGATTTGAGGTTAAGATTGATAATGATAATGAAATTTGGATTGGCTTAAAATGAGTTAATTATATCATTGGGATGTTTATTTGCTTATGACTTACTAAGCTATTATAGCTTACTTTGTGTTTCCATGTTCATTTTGTTTTATAGATTTTGGATTCAGGTTACAAGCTCGGGGATCATCAGCAAAGTCTATCACACTATCAACCGTATTTGGTATTTTATAAGTTACGTTTTGGAACTATGGCATGTATAGGTTGAATTGTGTTTTAATGTGATGAATCTTGGTTTTGTATAAAAGCAATGCGAAAATGGCTTATTTAAAAGTTCAAATTTGGTTTTGGTTTGATCATAGCATAAGTCCACTTTAGTTATGGATGTGACGTGAATGAATGATATTTGTGATGTTTATTTTGTATGTATAAGTTGGTTGGTGTTTTTGGTTATATGTTAAAATGAGATAAAGAATATGGTTGTTTAATGGTTCGGCATTTAAACACATATTCAAGATATTTATGGTTGTGTGTATATATATGTGATTTTGGTTTGGGCATATGTTAAGAATGTATCCGATTATATGAAGTATGTATAGTTGCTATGTGTTTTAGTATTGTGATATATGATATTTGTTAATTACGCTTAAGTAGATCATGTGTTAGTTAGGTAAGAATCAGAACATTTGCATGATGAGTATTCAATGTTCATTTATGGACCAATTAATGATATGAATGACATTTGATTTGGCTATCATAGTAATTTAATTAAGTTGGGTATTATATTTATATGGGATAATTAAATTGATGAAAAAGAATATGTATACCTATTGATCAGCCATTTACTCTGTCTTCGTATATTTTAATATGACCTATGTGAATATATGTATTGTTCGGAAGCTGTGATGTGTTCAGTAATGCCTCGTAATCGTATTCCAGCGATGGATAAGGGTTAGGGGTGTTACATTTTATTGGTATCAGAGCTACGGTTTAGTAGGTTCTAAGACTAACGTAGCGAGTGTGAGTCTAGCTATACATGCCATAATATTTACCACGATAGTGTGATGACTTCTGACATTTGAAAATGTGTTTTTGTATAGTAAATGGATCTCGACAGAGTTGTAGCTGATGATGTCGAGAGTGTAGCGCCTGTTGAATCTCGACCTATCTCGAGTAGCCATGAGGGGGAGGCTAAGCATGCCTTCTATCAAATGATGAATGATTGGTTTACTCAATATATCTGGACTAATCTGACTGTACAACAACCTCCACCCTGAATAATCCATCTCCAATAACTTGGTACCTTTGATGATTGATCCGATGAGATTTAATAGGCCTCCTATAGATAAAATCAGAAAACACGAGCCGAAGAGTTTAAAGCTAATGATGATGATGATGCTGAACGAGCTGAGTTGTGGCTTGATAATACTATCCGTGTGTTTGACGAGCTATCTTGTACTCTAGATGAATGTTTAAAGTATGCCATATCTTTATTACGAGACACTACATATCACTGGTGGAATACACTAGTATCGGTGGTCCCGAAAGAGAGAGTGACCTGGGAATTCTTTCAGACTGAGTTCCGTAAGAAATACATCAGTCAGAGATTTATAGACCAGAAATGCAAAAAAATTCTGGAATTGAAATAGGGTCGTATGACCGTAATTGAGTATGAATGAAAATTTGTGAGACTAAGTCGATATGCTCGTGAATGTGTTTCAACCGATGCTATCATGTGTAAAATATTTGAAGACGGTTTGAATGAAGACATTAAATTATTGGTTGGTATACTTGAAATCAAAAAGTTCATGGTACTTGTTAAACGAGCTTGCAAAGCCGAAGAACTCGGGAAAGAAAAAAAGAAAAGCTGAATTTGAAGCTAGAGATTTCCGTAAAAGATCATCGGGTAAGACTTTTCACTCAGCATCGAAAAAGTTCAGAAATGATTCTAGTCGATCTAAAGCTACTTCGGACTTTTCTAGAAGAGATTGAGACCGACCTCCTGTGAGTTCACGAGCCATGTCGATAGCTAGTGTTGACAATGTTCAACAAAATAGAGTCGAGTGCAAGCATTGTGGTAAATGGCATTCTGGAGAGTGTAGATTACATGATGGGTCTTGTTTTAAATGTGGATCAAAGGATCATTTTATCCGAGATTGCCCAATGTTGGTAGAACAAAACATTGTTCAGAATGTGAGACCGAGCAACATGTCAGCGCAAGGCAGACCACCCAGGCATTCGAGTAATGTAGGTGGTAGTCAGAGAGGAACGAAAGATACAACGATTCGATCTGAGACTCGTGCACCTGCTAGAGCATATGCTATACGCGCTCGTGAGGATGCTTCTTCCCCAGATGTTATTATTGGTACTTTCACTCTTTATGATACTAGTGTTATTGCATTGATTGATCCTGGTTCGACTCATTCTTATGTGTGTGAAACATTAGTATCTAGTAAGACTCTACCTGTTAAGTCTACTTAGTTTGTGATTCGAGTATCAAACCCCCTGGGCCGGTGTGTTTTGGTTGATAAAGTGTGTGAAAATTACCCGTTGATGATTCAAGATTCATGCTTTCCAGACGATTTGATGTTGTTACCTTTCGATGAGTTTGATATAATTTTGGGAATGGATTGGTTGATGTTGCACGATGCCGTTGTTAATTGCAAAAGAAAGACCATTGATTTGAGATGTTAGAACAATGAGATTATTCGAATTGAATCTAATGATCTAAATGGTTTACTAGTGGTGATATCTTTGATGTTAGCTCGAAAGTATGTGAGAAAAGGTTATGAAGCTTACTTTGCTTATGTTCTTGATAGTAAAGTGACTGAAAAGAAAATTGAATCTGTACCAGTTGTGTGCGAGTATTTGAACATGTTTCCTGGAGAATTGTCGGGTTTGCTACCTATTCGAGAGGTAGAGTTTGGTATTGAGTTAGTACCGGGGACGACTCTAATTTCGATAGCTCCGTATCGGATGGCACCTACTAAATTAAAAGATTTGAAAGCAAAGTTGCAAGAGTTAACAGACAGAGGTTTTGCACAACCGAGTTTCTCTACTTGGGGCGCACCAGTTTGTTTGTGAAAAATAAAGACAGAACTATGAGAAGGTGTATTGATTACCGCCAACTAAATAAGGTGACTATAAAGAATAAATATCCATTGTCACAGATTGATGATCTGTTTGATCAGTTGAAAAAGGCTTCAGTGTTTTCGAAGATAGATTTGAGATCGGGTTATTATCAGTTGCGAGTCAGAGACTCGATGTGCCAAAAACTGCTTTTCGAATGAGGTACGAACATTATGAGTTTCTAGTTATGCCATTCGGACTTAGTAATGCACCTACTATTTTTATGAATTTGATGAATTGAATTTTCAGGCGGTATTTAGATCGGTTTGTAGTTGTGTTCATTAATGATATACTGATCTACTCCCATAACGAAACTGAACATGCCGAGCATTTGAGACTTGTGTTATAGACTTTGCAAGAAAAATAGTTGTATGCGAAGTTTAGTAAATGTGAGTTCTGGTTACACGAAGTTAGCTTTTTGGGACATGTTGTTTCAGCCTCAGTTATTCGGGTTGATCCGAGCTAAATTTCAGCAATACTTGACTGGGAACCTCCGAGAAACGTTTCTAAAGTCAGAATTTTTCTTGGACTTGCTGGTTACTATAGATGGTTTGCGAAAGGTTTCTCTATGATTGCAACCCCGATGATGAAGCTGCTGCAGAAAGATGTTAAGTTTGAGTGGTTAGAAAAGTGCAAGAAAAGCTTTAATCAGTTGAAAGCCCTTTTGACCGAAGCTCTAGTGTTAGTTCAGCCAGAATCGGGTAAAGAATTTGTTATATATAATGATGCATCTTTAAATGGTTTGGGTTGTGTTTTGATGCAAGAAGGCAAAGTTATAGCTTATGCCTTGAGACAGTTAAAGCCGCATGAAAAGAACTATCCAACGCACGATCTAGAATTGGCATCTATTGTGTTTGCATTAAAAATTTCACGCCACTATTTGTTCGGTGAAAAATTTCATGTTTATTCCGATCATAAAAGTTTGAAGTACTTGATGACTTAGAAAGATCTGAATTTGAGACAGCGTCGATGGTTAGAGTTGTTAAAAGATTACGAGTTAGTCATTGACTCTCACCCGGGAAAGGCTAATGTTGTTGCTGATGCTTTAAGCCAAAAATCACTATTTACTTTGTGTGCAATGAATGCGCACATGGCTATGTCAGATGATAGTGCGATAATAGCTGAGTTAAAAGCAAGACTGTTATTTATTCAGCAGATTTGTGAAGCTCAGAAAATCGACAATAATTTGATTGTGAAACGAGTTCAATATGATACAAATGAGGATTCAGAGTTTCAAGTTGATGTTGATGACTGTTTGAGATTTAGAAATCGAATATGTGTTCCGAGAAATACAGAGTTGATTCAAATGATCTTGAATGAAGCTCACAGTAGCCGGTTATCTGTTCAACCAAGTAGCATAAAAATATATAATGATTTAAAACAGCTTTACTGGTGGTATGGTATGAAACGAGACATTTCTGACTTTGTTTCGAAATGTTTGATTTGTCAACAAGTGAAAGCCAACATCAGGTACCTTTTGGGTTACTTTAGCTGATCATGATACCTGAATGGAAATGGGACAGAGTTAAGATGGATTTTGTATCCGGTTTACCAATGACACCGAGCAAGAAAGATACAATCTGGGTTATTATGGATAGACTGACTAAATCAGCTCACTTTGATCCAGTTCGTTCAGATTATTCACTTGATAAGCTTGGTGAGTTATATGTGTCATAGATTGTGAAATTACATGGTGTGCCTATTTCTATTGTTTCAGATAGAGATCCGAGGTTTACATCGCGATTTTGGAAGAAACTGCAAGATGCATTAGGTACAAAATTGCATTTCAGCACAGCTTTTCATCTGCAAATAGATGGTCAGTCCGAACGAATCATTCAGATACTTGAGGATATGTTGAGATGTTACATTCTCGAGTTTGAAGGTACGTAGGAATGATACTTACCTTTGATTGAATTTGCGTACAATAATAGTTTTCAATCGAGTATCAAAATGGCACCTTACGAGGCTTTGTATGGTCGTAAATGTCGTACACCATTGTATTGGACCGAGCTCAATGAAAATAAGATATACGGGGTCGATTTGATCAAAGAAACCGAACAGAAAGTAAAAGTGATCTGTGAAGGTTTGAAAGCAGCATCAGATCGTCAGAAATCGTATGCAGACTTGAAACGTAAAGACATAGATTTTTAGATCAGGGATAAAGTATTTTTGAAAGTATCACCATGGAATAAAATACTCAGATTCGGTCGTAAAGGCAAATTGAGTTTGAGATTTATTGGACCGTACGAGATTATAGAGAGATTGGACCGGTTGCGTATAGACTACTGTTGCCACCTGAGTTAGAAAAGATCCATAATGTATTTCATATTTCGATGCTTCGACAATATAGATCCGATCCCTCGTATGTGATTAGTCCATCAGAGATTGAGAATCAGTCAGATATGTCGTAAGAGGAAGAACCGATTCGTATTCTGGCTCATGAGATTAAAGAGTTACGAAATAAGAAAATTCCATTGGTTAAAGTACTATAGCATAGACATGGGGTTGAAGAGGCAACGTGGAAGCCAGAGGATACAATGAAAGAGTGTTATCCGAACCTATTCACTGGTAATATTTTCAGGGACGAAAATCCCTAAGAGGGGAGAGTTGTAATAGTCCGATTTAGACCCTAATCAAAACAGTGGTTTCGGGACCACGAATCTGAGTCAGAAAAATATTTAAATATTATTTTTCGTGTTTATTATCTGTGAATTTGCATGTGTGAAAGTTTCGTATGAAAATTTGATTGCTTGTATGCTTAATTTAATAATAGGACTTAATCGCGTAAAATAAAAATTTAGTGGTTATTTGTATAAAGGGCCAAAATGCCATTGGCTTTTAAAATAGAAGTCTTTATGTTGCAATTAGCCATTAATTTGTTAATTGGACGGTAAGAGGTTTATATTATAATGTTTTGATATAAATTTATTAAGGTTACTTTAATAAACTAATATTATAAATCATTATAATATAACATATATCATAATAAAAAAATAAAGCCATGCATTCATTCTTTGAAATGGCCGAATGTTGTAAGAAAGAAAAAAAACAAAAGGTTTAAGGGTTAAGCATTTTAGAAGCTTGATTAAGGTATGTTTATGTTTCGATTTTTGATAATTTTTACGTTTTTAAGATCGTTGCTTCGAATACTATCCGACCCATGCTATAATTTTTTATTTTGATGCATATTTTGAGTTATGCCATTGATGAATATTTGTGTTTTGTGATGTTTGATGATGAAATATTTAAGATATGTTTTAGATGAACATGTTTTGTATTGGAGTTTTTGATGATTTTAAGTTATTTGGACTAAATTGCAAAAATAATAAATTGAGGGACTAAAATGTGAAATAAATGAAATGTATCAACTTGTATGAGTGTAAGGAACATTCGGCCTAAGCATAGTGTAGTCAAATTTTGAATATTTTGTGTTTTGTGCAATAGGGACTAAATAGTGAAAATGAGAAATATTAGGGGTAAAAATGTAAATTTCCAATTTATGTGTTTTTGGACTAAATTGAATGAAAATATGTTTGAATGAGCTTAATTTGAATATATTTAGATTAAGAACCAAGGAAATCAGATTTGGTTCGAGGGAAAACAAAAATAGTTGAATAGCTGATTACATCGTTCGTCGATATCCGAGGTAAGTTTTTAAGCAATTAAACATTGTTAATTTTGAATGTAACTTAGTAATATGTTGAATTGAACTTATGGAATTATTATTAAGCTAGCCGAATGTAAATGAGCAATAAAAAAAAGTTTTTGAGTTTATATTGATTGAGATATAACAATTGAAAGTTAGTATGAATTACGTGGAATATTTGAAATATTCAATATATGAAATGTGTATGAGATAGTTTTATAGTATTGTTATTCGGGCTTTGGGCCTAGCAAGCCTTGTGCTGGTGAATAAAATTGGGCTTTATGCCTAGTAAGCTTATTGTCGGTGTATATAATCAGACTTTGGGTCTAGCAGGCTTTGTGCCGGTGAAAGATATCGGCCTTTATGCCTAGCAGGCTTTATGCCGGTGAATTATTATTATAAGTTTATGCCTAAAATATTTATGCTGAGGTGGTAATTAAATACGTTAAATGAGCTAAATTATAAGGTATGTGTTAATTTATTGTTTACTTAAGATAAGGTAAATTAGTATCTTGATATTAGTTACTAATTATGTGTGATACAAATGAAGATTTCATGTGAATTTTAGTAAGTGTATTCGACCTTGTAAATAAATAGTATGAATATTGTGGAATTTATTTTTGGATATGGGCATATATGTGTTCATGTATATTCGACCATTTAAGTGGTATATGTACATGATGTGGTATTATAGTTCTTGAGTTTATATAAATGTGTATGTGTATGTTTGATCATATAAAGACATTTTTAGTTTTGAAAATTGATTAATATTAGGTCATATTGATTAAATGAGCATTCGGGCAAGGTAAATTTTGTGAGTAAAAAAAAAAAGTGTGTTATTTATCTCATTTGTAGATTCGAGGTTAAGATTGATAATGATAATGAAATTTGGATTGGCTTAAAATGAGTTAATTATATCATTGCGATATTTATTTGCTTATGACTTACTAAGCTATTATAGCTTACTCTGTGTTTCCATGTTCATTCTGTTTTATAGATTTTTGATTCAAGTTACAAGCCCAGGGATCGTCAGCAAAGTCTATCACACTATCAACCGTCTTCGGTATTTTATAAGTTACGTTTTGGAACTATGGCATGTATAGGTTGAGCTGTGTTTTAATGTGATGAATCTTGGTTTTGTATTAAAGCCATACGAAAATGGCTTATTTAAAAGTTCAAATTTAGTTTTGGTTTGATCATAGCATAAGTCCACTTTAGTTATGGATGTGACATGAATGAATGATATGTGTGATGTTGATTTTGAATGTATAAGTTGGTTGGTTGGTTATATGTTAAAATGAGATAAAGAATATGGTTGTTCAATGGTTCAACATATAAACACATGTTCATGAGATTTATGGTTGTATATATATGTGTGTGTGTGTGTGTGTGTGTGTGTGTGTGTGTTTGTGATTTTGGTTTCGGCATATGTCAAGAATGTATCCGAATATATGAAGTATGTATAGTTGCTATGTGTTTTAGTATTGTGATATATGATATTTGTTAATTACACTTAAGTAGATCATGTGTTAGTTAGGTAAGAATCAGAACATTTGCATGATGAGTATTCAATGTTCATTTATGGACCAATTAATGATATGAATGACATTTGCTTTGGCTATCATAGTAATTTAATTAAGTTGGGTATTATATTTATATAGGGGAATTGAATTGATGAAAAAGAATATGTGTACCTAACAATTGGTTTTAGCATGTTTTTAAATATTTATAAGTTGTTATATATATATTGTATGATTTTTGAGATATGATTTGTATATGCATTATTATTTTTTATTAACAATGTATGTGTGAATTTGATCAGCCTTTTACTCTGCTTCATATATTTTAATATGACCTATGTGAATATGTGTATTGTTCGGAAGCTGTGATGTGTTCAGTAATGCCTCGTAAATTTATTCTGGCGATGGATATGGGTTAGGGGTTACAGGCAATACGTTTGGTGCCGATCCATTATCGATTAGGACCCTAGGAAATGTGTATCCTTTGCATCTGGTAGTGATGTGCAGAGCTTTAGTGGATCCCATACCCCCTGGTGGTATTTCATCATCGTTGAAGAAGATGAAGTTATTAGCACTTATATTATTGACCAGTCGATCCAGTTTGTTGATAGGGATATCATTGGCCACGTACGTCTCATTCAGCACTTTCATTAATGCACTTCGGTGTACCTCCGAATTCAAGAGTAAAGCTAGTATAGATATGCGGGCTGGTTGTTTATGCAACTACTCCACAACGCTATACTTGATGTGCTTTAAAAACTTCAGGAATTCCTTGCCCTCCTCCTCTTTCACTGGATCATTGACAAACGGCTCAGATTTGGTTACTTTTTCCTTCTTTTGTTCCACCAATAGGGTCTTTTTTTTGTGGGTTCCGCTCGGGCATTGATTAAAACATAGTGCCTTCTACTACGCGTGTAAAACCCTACATCTTGATCTTCTTTTAAAATGTTGGCTGAGTTCCCCCTTTCCGGGATTGTCACGTTACAATCATAATTCCAGGGGACCCTTTTGCTATCCTAATAAGAGAAGACCGTCGGTTTTTGAATTATTATCTTTGGTGCCGTCAGTACTCTAGCTTCATTATTTTTAGGTCGTGAGATGATGACCACAGGACGATTGACTTTTGGAACCTTTATCATTGATTCTGACGCACATATGCTTCCCTTTGGCTTCCTCACATAATTCTATTTCTTTATTGTCCACCAGACTTTGCACCAAGGCTCTGAATTCTGCGCATTCTTGGATCTCATGCCCCTCTTCATGATGGAACTCAAAGTAGTTCCTCGAATCTTCACAACTCCTTTCAAAATTTGAAGTGCTCAACCCCTTTTTTACCATTTCCTTCCAGACCCGTCTCAAAGGAATTTTTGGTTCTGCAATATCAGTCTTGATTTTTCTCCCCACCTTTCCATCTATCGCATTTACCCCATTGTCACGTATGATTGGGTAATGGATTTTCGGCACTAGGTGTGTCATCAAATTTCACAATGCCCATTTTAATAAGTTTTTCAACAACTTTCTTAAAGGCAGTGTAATTTTCTATTGAATGCCCCAAAATTCCTGCATGGTAGTCACATTGAGCGTTTGCATCGTACCATTTAAAATTTGGGGGTTGTAATAGTTTTAGGTAAAAGGGGGACACCATGTGTGCATTAAATAGGCTTTGATACAATTCCCTGTATGTCATTGGGATTAGAGTAAATTGGAGCTTCTCAGTGTTTTGCCTTATGCTGGAACCCTGTTGACCAGTAGCCACTATTTTTGGCTAAGTTACAGTAATCGACTTTGAGTAACCCTTGTTATATGTGCTTGTGTTGTTCACTTCGTTTTTCTTTTTTCTTGAGGTTGACCTTTTGTTACTCTCTCCGGTATCTATCTTTCCACTCCTTATCGCATTTTTATCATTTCACCGGTCATCACAATGTCTGAAAAACTTTTCGTAGTGCTTCCAATCATGTGAGTGATGAACGGGGCCTTCAGGGTATTGATAAAGAGCATTGTCATTTCTTTTTCTAGGAGCGGCGACTGTACTTGTATGGAAACTTCCCTCTATCTCTGTGTGTATTACCTGAAACTCTCGCTTGATTTCTTCTCCACATTTTGCAAGGTAATTCTATCAGGGGTCATATCTATTACATGATTGTACTGCTTCATGAATGCTTGTGCTAAATCCTCAAGAACCAATCTTAGCACGACTCAATTGGTTGTATCATTTGGATGCTGCTCCCACGAGACTGTCTTGGAAGTAGTGTATCAGCAGTTGGTCATTGTTAACATACCCAGTCATTCGTCTGCAAAACATGGTTATGTGAGCTTTGGGGTAACTAGTCCCACTGTATTTTTTGAATTCTGACATCTTGAATTTATGGGGAAGTATTAGATCTGGAACCAAACTCAGATCTTTACCATCGATTCTATGTTGCCTATCAGCATTTTCCATAGCTCTGAATTTTTCCTCTAACCATTTGCATCGATCCTCTAGCAGTTCTGTCCTTGCCTTTTCCTTTTCTACCGCCTCATCAAGGTCAGGAATAACAGCATTAGGTGGGTTATCCTCTAAGTTAGAACCTGATCCCGCTTGGAAGTTCATCGGCATCGAAACACCCTCTTGAAATTGTTGAGGTTTCATTGTGACGGATGTTCTTCAAGGGTACACCTCAGGATGTGTTGGAGTAAAACCCGGAGGATAAAGTGGTTCCTCATTATCTTCTCCGGGGTTAACCATAGGGGTCTTTCCTTTTCTATTCCTCCCGCCAGTAGTTGAGTCATTTGAGTCATCATATTTCTTTGTGATTCTATCATTCGGTCCATCATATCTTGCTGGATTTTAGCTAGCTGCTCTTGCATTTGCAGTTGAAGTTTATCTTGCATCTCCTTTTGGAGTTGTTCAAGTCTTTCTAATCTCTAATCCATGTCCTTTTTCTTGGTTCGGGTACCGTAAGGATGTTTGGTTTTGTTGGTTTCCAGGTTAGTGCTGAAATAATTTCAACCAATCAGGGTCTTCCCATGAAATCTAGTGCACATGATGTAATGTAAATGTGAATGCATGCAATGAATGCAAAAAGGTGTTGATTCCGATTCAATTTAGAAAACTTTACTAGAGGACAAAATTCTTTACATGAAACGAATTACAAATACGGACAGCCGCATTGTCTTTTATTTTATCAAGAAATTCGTTCCCTATGACAAGCTCTCTAATTTGGTAATCGAACGTGAATTGACACTCTTTCAAATATGAAATGACATGTAATGCAATCATAGCCAAAACAAAATGAAACACATTAGTACAAAGTAAGAGCAAACAAGAAAGAAACAAGTAGAGCACTTATTTGGGTGACCACTATGGTTTATCGCCATACTATCTAGGGTGAGCTCATAGGGTCTTTACATGCTGTTTGAGTTCTAAAGTTGAGGTACCTGAACCAGCTCGACCCTCACCCATTATAGGCTCATATGAACCGAGCTCAGTTAAGGGGAATACATTTCCCTATGGCTGCATGGAGATGAAAATCTCACGAAGACATAGGTACGGATGTATCCCGAAAGTGATCCACTATCCTACACGGAGGTGAAAACCTCATGAAGGAGTAGCTTTTCACTTCCACTTAAAAAGGTAAGACCAAAACGGTCCTTATGTAATATGATGCGATACTCAAACCACAGTAATCATATGAAATAGCAATACAAACAAATGCAATAATAGGATCGTAATTTTTCAAATCGGATTTTCAACTTTTAACAACAAGACAGAAAATAATCAATTTTATGGCTTGACTCTCTTATTCATTCCCCAGTGGAGTCGCCAAGCTGTCGAAACCATTTTTTTTTGTTGAAAACGGGATCGACTTTTAAAAACGGAAATAGAGTCGCCACCAATCTTTTTTGAGGTGTGATCGGGTCACCTTGAGATTTATTGTTCAAATATTTTGATTTATTAAAAAGATGCTTTTGGCTTACGAAATTCGAGAAAACAGGTTCGAGAGTCGAGTTACGTACGAGGAAGGATTAGCACCCTCGAAACGCCCAAAATTGGTACTGAATTGATTGATTAATGTCTTAATTTCAAAATTTTGAAAAGATTTTAAAATAAATACGATTCTTTTTGTTAAAAGAACTTAAATAAATTAAATTGGAGGCTGAGACCCACTCATTTCGAAAAAGTAAAATGTCAGATTCAGTGAGTTAGGATACGACATTTCAAAACCCTCGAAACTAAGCTTGTCTTTTAACTCTTAAAATTCGTGCATTTAAAATTAGGAAGGATATTCGATTATTTGGGTCAAATGAGAAATCAGAACCCAATAAGTTAGGGCACAATTTCTCAAAAATTCCAAACACAGAATATTGCCTTTGTTTTTTTAGAAATTTTTATCTCGAAATCGCAAAACGTCATATTCAGTGAGTTAGAACACAATATTTTTGAATTCTCGAGAATAAGTTTTTTATTTATTTAACTCATATGCTTTGATTTTTAAAAAATTGGTTCTTTAGACTCGATGAGAAAAATCGAAACCCAATAAGTTAGGGTATGATTTCTCTCGAATCTTAGAACGCGGAGTATTCGCTTATTTTAAAACAAAGATTAATGTATCGGGTAAAATGTAACATGATTTTAAAGTAATATGTAAAATAAATTACGGCTGATATGCATAATAGAATAAAAATGAACAATAATAAAGGTAAAAATAAAATTTAATAAAATAAAATCTAAAACAAACAATCTATAAAAATAATAGGTAAAGATAAATAAGTAAACAAATAAATAAAATAAAATAAAAATAATAACAAAAATAAGGGTTAATGGTAAATAAATAAATAAGTACTATGTACAATAGTTAAAAGATAATAAAATAATAATAATACAAATAATTAATAATTTAAAATTGGAAATTATTTAAGGGATATAAATATAATAAATAACAATATGATAAATATATATATTAAAGAAATAATAGTAATGAAAACCAAATTAATTAAATATAATAATAATAATAATAATAATAATAATAATAATATATTAATAATAAGGAAAGTAATAATAAATATGAACACAATAATAGTAATAGCAATATTTAAAAAAATAAGAGTAAAAATAATGGTAATAATATTAAAATTAAATAATAATAATACTAATAAAAATAGCAATAAGGATAATAATAATAATGGTAATAATAATAAAAAGTAATAATAAATAAATAGTAATAGTAATAATAATAATAATAATATAATATAATATAATAGAGTATTAAAATTAATAATAATAATAATAATAAATATAATAACTAAAATGATATTAATAATAATAATAATAATAAATATAATAACTAAAAATGATTATATTGAAACTGAAATGAAATTAAAAGCCCAAATTGTGATAAGACAAAAGTCTAGGATTAAAACGAAATTCAAACAGAGTTTTAGGGCAAAATCAGGAATAAAACAAAGTAAAGCGCCCAAGTATAACGCGCGAATGACATGGAGGACCAAAGGGGAAATATTCCCAATATTCCAAAACGCGGCGTTTTACAAGGGACCTAAATGAAATCGAGACAAAAATTAAGGGCAAAATTAAAAATAAAAGAAAACTGAATTAAAAAAGAAAATGTGGAAGGGCCAATATGGTAAATAACCCAATAAAAATGTGGAAGGGCCAATATGGTAACTAACCCAATAGTTGCGAAAACACGTAAATCCCTTCAAGTCGAGTCAGCTGCACGCGGATCTGGGCAAAACGGTGCCGTTTTGGGCGTCTACTGTTTGCCCCAAAACGACGTCGTATGGGGTGTTTATAAAATCCAAAATTTTACAAAAAAAAGTCATTTTCCCTTCAGTTTTAAAAAAAAAACTCCGAAAGTTCTTTAAAATTCTCTCCCCTTCCCCTTGAGTCCGGCCAGGTTTCGGCGGGAGCTTCGATCGGTCGTCGCCATCCGCCGTTGTCGGGAGGTCGAAAATAGGTATATTTTTCTCTTTTTTTATATATATTGTATTTATATATGAATAGCTTTAAAAAAATACAAAGATCTTTACATGTATTTACACACAGTTTCAAAAAAAAAAGAAAAATGGAAAAGAAAATCAACCTTTCTTTTGTATTGATTCCGTATGCATAAAATCTAGCCCGGAATACAGAGATCTCTCTTTCGTTTTATAGCCAAATGAAATCAAAAATAAAAATAAATAAATAAATAAATAACAATCTTTCTTTTCTGTTATCCCTCTATGCTGGCCTTTTCTGTTATTTCGTTTTGCAGGTGCAAACGTCGTGGAGGCGCATGTGTGGGGTGGCGTGGAGGAGATGGAGGCTGTGGCGCGTGTGGTGCTCGGAGGCTCGTGCGGCGCTAGGAGGTTCTAGAAACCCTAGAGATTTCTGGAAATGTAAAAAAAAAATTGGGCCACTTGGGCCTACTGATTTGGGTTTTAATTTTAGGCCAATGTAATGGACTGTTATTGGACTGGTTTATTAGTGTTTTGGGTTTTTTAATTTGATTTATTTGGTTAATATCAGGCCCGGGTAAAAATGGGCTTTTACAGACGTCATCATCAAATTAAGGTCACACGGCCAAGTCACACGCTCGTGTGTTTAGGTCGTGTGATCAATTATATTTTCATAATTTTTCATAAAATAGGTGCAGACTTCACACGGCCAGGGCACACGCCCGTGTTCGAGGCCGTGCCGTCCACACGGCTGAGACACACGCTCGTGTCTCTGCCCGTGTTCTCATTACTGAGCATTCTATTTTGCAACAATTAAGGTGCAGAGGACACACAGCCGAAACACATGCCCGTGAGGCAGACCGTGTATGCACACGGCCTAGACACACACCCGTGTGTCTACCCGTGTGGACATATATAAGGCTATTTACCAAGCCTTTTTGCCACCTTTCCGTGCACCAACCTACACAACAAAACATACCACCAATCCAAGCATATACTTTCAACCCAATCAGCCATACACAAGGCATCCACATATCATTTACATACTATCATTCATCACATACAAACATCACATACTTAGCATCTCAAACCATGCAATTTCCCACATTCATGAAAACATCATCATATGTATATATACCTAACCAATATTAGCCAATATCAAATGGCCATTTACAAAATCAATTATGACACATAACAAAAAGACCAAGTCCCTATACATGCTATAACTCAAAATGTTGAAATCATAAGTACCAAAAATGATAATTTGATAGTGTGAATGAATCTCCGACCGTCTTCGATCCTTGAGCTAGCTTGGTGACACTATAAGACAAAAGAAAGAGAAGGGGAGTAAGCTTTAAAGCTTAGTAAGTTCCTATGCAAATAATAAGCATCATACACACTTTAACATATATTTAACATAAAGTAAATTAACATAATTGTCATTGTGAATTCATAATCAAGCTTAGCATAGATGTTATTAAAATTTTAACATTATAACTTAATCATACCAATCCAAGGTTTCATCACATATCGAGCTCATTAAGCATGAGTTTTATGTACATACCTGTACCAACTTGCAACTTACCATAATCTTTCACATCATACCATAGTCTTTCACAACTTAAACTTTACCGTTAAGTTTCCCGTTGAACCACTTGGAATACTGAAGGATACTCGGGAAATCTCACACACATAGTACTATACCAATGCCATATCCCAGATATGGTCTTACATGAGATCTCATATCGATGCCAACAGCCCACCTATGGTCTTACATGAAATCTCATATCGATGCCATATCCCAGATATGGTCTTACACGTAATCTCAACTAACCCTAATGTCATGACATTTGTATACAAACAATTTCTAAGGTCCAACCGGGATTTTTTCCTCACTTGTTGAACTTTATCGAATTCATTCAAAGAGTAAATCACAATTCATACAATAATAACACAATTAAAGCATAAATAATAACACATTATTTACATACAAACTTACCTCGATACAAAAATAGTAGAAATGGACCTAATCGTCAATAACCTTGTTTTTCCCTCGATTAAGGTCCAAACCTCGTCTTTCTTGATCTATAATAGCAAATTTAACTTATTTATTATCCACATTAGTCATTTCAGTCCAAAATCCTATTATGGAAAAATTACACTTTTTTCCCTAAACTTTGAAATATTTACATTTGTGTCCCTAGGCTTGTAAAATGAAATGTATCCATTTTCCTTGAATCCCAAGCCTAGCCGAACCTAAATCATGCTCATAACATCCCACATTTTTCATCAAATCATATTTTTACTACCCATTTTATAACTTTTTACAAATAAGTCCTTTTTATACATTTTCACTAAAAATCACTTAGTAAAAGTTGTTTATCACACCTTAAACAATCAATATCTTCCATCAAACATCAAAATACATGCATGTCACACATGGGTAAATTTTTAAACATGAACCCTACTTCAAAATAATGGTAGAAATAGGTAAATCGAGTTACGAGGACTTCAAAAATGTAAAGAGAATTAAAAACGGGGCTAGGATGCACTTACTATCAAGCTTGAAAAGTGGAAAAACCCTAGCTATGGATCCCTTATAAAATTCAGCCAAGGTAGAAGAACGATGAGCAAATTTTGGCTTTATTTTCCCTTTTTATTCTCTTATTAACCAAATGACCAAATGCCCTTTTTGTCAAACTTTAAAATTTTATCTCACCATGTCCATTTTTGTCCACTATCTTAAGAAATGGTCTAATTATCATATAAAGACCTCTAATTTAAAATCTTATAGCAATTAGACACATCTAACATGTAGAAATCAACTTTTGCACTTTTTATAATTTAGTCTTTTTACTAAAATGAGTGCTCAAGCGTCAAACTTTTCAAACAAAATTTTCACAAAATCATTTCGTGAAACTGTAGACCATAAAAAATAATAAAAATGAACTTTGCTGTGTCGAATTTGTGGTCCCGAAACCACTGTTCCAACTAGGCCCAAAATCGGGCTGGTACAGCTAATATGCTTGATTTTCAACAGAAAACCGAGATGTCTATAAGAGAATTGACCACATCAATTGAGAAAATGGATTCTCAAGGGAAGCTGTCGTCACAAACAAAATCGAACCTAAGACAAAGTGCGAATGCAGTGATATTGCGAAGTGGAAAAAATGGAACCAATTCTTGACAGAAATCTTGGCCAAAATTCTACCCAAGAAAAGCCCGAGAACGATGAATAGGTCCGAACAAAACCTCCATTGCCTAAAATTCAACCTTCGTTTCCAGGATTATTGAACCAATGTCGAAAAGGTAAAGAGGACAAGGAGATCCTCGAAATATTCAAAAATGTTGAGATCAATATACTACTGTTGGATGCCATTAAATAAATTTCGCGTTATGCCAAGTTCCTCAAAGAACTCTGCACTAACAACCGAAAATTAACTATAATAAAAAGGGTAAGCGTTGGTGAGAAAGTATCCACAGTGTTACAGTGGAAGATGCTAACGAAATGCAAAGATAGGGGCATGTTCGCAATACCATGCAAAATAGGCCACTTAGGAATTAAAAAAGTTATGTTTGATTTAGAGGCCTCTATAAATGTAATGAATTTTTCTATTTCTGAATCACTTAACGCGGGTTTTTTGATGAAAACAGGTGTTATCATTTAGTTAGCAGACAGGTCTATTGCGTATCTTAAAGGAGTCCCTGAGGACTTATTAGTGAAAGTCAAAGGGCTTATTTTCCCAATAGATTTTTATGTGATTAAAATGGTGGAGGATAGCACTCCTGGATCTTCGGACATATTACTGGGCCGACCTTTTCTTAGTATCGCTAGCACTAAGATTGATGTAGGAAGCGAAACTCTCACGATGGAATTTGACAGCGAGATCGTGAAGTTTAATGTTTACGACGCTATTAGTCATCCAAGTGAAATCTTTAACGTAAACCATGTCGACATAATTGACTCATTAGTAGAAGAAACTTTTGAGTCGATTTATGAAGATAAATCTAAAATTATATTTGATGATTATGAATCTACTAATGAATTATTGTCTTCAACGAACACTAAAATTTTACCTTTTGTTGTGTAGGCTCCAGATTTGGAATTGAAACCACTTTTGAACATCTTAAATATGCATTTTTGGGGAAAGATAATACCCTACCGATCATAGTCTCAAATAGACTCTCCAAGCTTGAAGAGGAAAGTTTGATCTAGATACTAAAAGACCATAAGGAGGCAATTGGCTAGACCATTACCGACTTAAAAGGGATAAGCCCTTTTACATGCACACACAAGATCTACTTGAAGGAAAACACGAAACCAAAGCGAGAGGCACAAAGACGGTTGAACCCGAATATGATGGAGGTCGTAAAAAAGGAAATAATTAAGCTGCTGGATGCTGACATAATCTACCCTATTTCTAACAGCAGATGGGTAAGTCCGGTGCAAGCCGTGCCCAAGAAAATAGGGGTGACAATAAGAAAAATGCTAAGGGTGACTTTGTACCAACCTGAGTGCAAAATGGGTGGCGTGTCTGCATTAAATACAGGAAGTTGAATTCTTATGCTAGAAAAGACCATTTCCCTCTTCCTTTTATAGATCAAATGCTTGAACATTTAGCTGGTAAAACTCACTCTTGTTGTCTTGATGGATACTCAGATTTCTTCCAAATCCTAGTTGCACCAGAGGACCAAGAAAAGACCATTTTTAAATGCCCATTCGGCACATTTGCGTACAGAAGGATGCCATTCGGACTTTGCAATGCACCGTCCACCTTTCAGAGATGCATGATGAGTATATTTTCTGAATATGTGGAAAAAATTATCAAAGTTTTTATGAATGATTTTACTGTGTATGGGAATTGTTTTGATGAATACCTTAAAAACCTCACGATAATTTTAAATAGGTGCATAGAATTTAATCTTGTCTTGAATTATGAAAAGTGTCATTTTATGGTAGATAAAGGTTTGATTCTAGGTCATATAGTCTCAGCTAAGGGGATTGAGGTTGATAAGGCCAAAATTGACATTATAAATTCTTTATTATATCCCTTTACTGTAAGGAAAATACGTTCTTTCCTTAGCCATGCAGTGTTTTACAGACGCTTTATAAAGAACTTCTCAAAAGTAACTGAACCACTGTGCGAATTATTGTAGATGGATAAGAAATTTGAGTTCCGCCCAAAATGTAAGGAGGCTTTTGACACACTCAAATAGAAGTTGGTTTCTGCTCCTATAGTACAAGCACCGAATTGGATCTACCCCTTTGAAATTATGTGCAATGCAAGCGAGTGAAGTGTAAGGGCCGTGTTGGGGTAAAAGATAGACAAAGAGCCCCATGTCATTTGTTATACCTCAAAAACCCTAGATGTTGCACAAAGCAACTACACCACCACGGAAAAAAGAACTTTTAGCTATTGTATTTGCTTTGGATAAATTTTGGTCTCATTTATTGGGATCTAAAGTGATTATTTTTTCTGACGATGCAGCTCTTAGGTACTTGATCGCAAAAAAGGAAGTGAAACCAATGCTCATTAGATAGATTTTACTGCTCCAAGAATTTGACATTGAGATTCGAGACAAAAAAGGATGCGAAAACTTGGTGGCTGACCACTTGAGTAGGTTAAAAACACCTTATGATGACATTCCTGTAAAGGATGAGTTCCTTGATGAGAGCCTATTTTCGACTGATAAGCATTTCCCATGGTGTACGGATATGGTAAATCTCCTAGCCACATGTTCATTGCCCACTGGTTTAGCACGTTCCGTGAAGGACAAGCTTAGACGGGAAGCTCGATATTTTATTTGGAATGATCCATACTTGTGGAAACATTGTTCAGACCAGATACTAAGACGATGTGTTCTAGAAACCAAGGTAGCTTTTATCCTTACTTTTTGTCATACAGAAGCTTATGGAGGTCATTTTGGCCCTAAATGTACTGCTCATAAAGTATTGGAGTGTGGGTTATATTGGCCCATAATTTTTCGAGACGCATATAGTTTCTGTAAGTCTTGCGATAAATGCCAACATACGGGTAACAACACTAAGCGAAATCAAATGCCCCTATCCCCGATTCATGTATGTGAGATTTTTTATGTATGGGGGCATTGACTTCATAGGTTCATTTATTTCCTCATTTAGAAATATATATATAATTCTTGCAGTAGACTATGTTTCTAAATGGATAGAAGCAAAGCCTACTCGCAATGATAATGCTAAAACTGTTGTGGAGTTTTTAAAATGAACTATTTTTTCTAGGTTTGGCACACCTCGAGCTTTGGTCAGCGATCATGAAACCCACTTTTGCAATAAAGTCATGGAGGCACTCATGAAAAAATATAGAGCTCACCATCATATTGCTACAGCCTACTATCCCCAAACGAACGACCAAGTAGAAATCTCGAACAGGGAAATCAAGACTATTTTGCAAAAAACAGTTTGGCCTAACCAAAAGGATTAGAGTCTTAGACTAAATGAAGCACTTTGGGCTTATCGGATGGCGTATAAGGGACCAATTGGCATGACCCCATATCAGCTTGTTTTTGGCAAGGCTTGCCATCTTCCGATAAAGTTGGAACATAAAACTTACTGAGCTGTACGACACTGTAACATGGAATTAGAACCCGATGGGAGAGCGAAAAAATTAAACATCCAATAATTAGAGGAAATCCGTAATGATGCCTACGAGAATGCTCGTATTTATAAGGACGGGACAACATTGTTCCATGACAAGAAAATATCTCAGAAAATCGATAGGACAGAAAGTATTTCTTTACAACTCCATGTTAAAATTATTCCCAGGTAAGCTTCGATCTCGATGGCAAAGACCTTTTATTGTAACCGAATTATTCACACATAGTGCAGTTGAAATAGAGAGTGAAGAATCGGGAAAGCAGTTCATAGTTAATGGCCAAAAGTTAAAGTCATTTTACGAGAATTTCCAAGCCCACACGGTTGAAAAAATTCAGCTAGAACTACCAAAGAACCATTCAGCGTGTCAAGCTAACGACGTAAAATAAGCGCTTAATGGGAGGCAACCCAAATTTTTTTTATTTTTTTGTTTAGATACTAATTAATTTCTTTTCTTTTGTCTAGGTAAAACAGAGCGAAAATAAAGCGAAAAAGGAGAAAACTCAAAAATTGGCATGAAACAGCCCTTATCCTATCCCTATTCCAACCAAGAATAGCGTTTGCTCTATGACTACCCAAAACTTGCCTCCAAACAACCACCCTATAGCCAAACACTCTTCCTATACACCCCCAAACCTTAAAAATTATCCTATTTTTCACCCAAAAGAAACCCACCAGTCGCCGCACCTTCTCCTCCACCCCCATCACCAATTTTTTTCACCACCATGGTTCGAACCAGGAAATGTGCCGCTGCAGTATCGTCCTTCACCATCAACAGTCGTCGGTATCTATTTTCAACACCCCAAAGCATCATTTTAGCCAACGATCCATCCTCCCTACCTTCTTTTCCGTCGCACGCGCCATCCGCTCCCTCTCATTCTCCTCCGAGCGTCGAAACCTCTCCATCGCCATCTTTTCCTCTGCGTGCCGAACCACTTATCCTTTACCTTCCTCTACCATCGCCCTCACCGCTTGCTTCAGTGCATCGTCGCCACTACCATGTTCGACCCCCAACCCCTCATGACGCTGGCCTCGTCGACAGCCACCATCCCCTTCGGCCCAACCAACAAATATGTTCGCTGGATCTACCTCTGACTCCAACGCCGATAGTCACAAACAGCCCACACGCTTTAGCACCTCCGAGAGTCACGACAACCAACGCCTGTTACCTACCCACGAACGAACCTACCGATCTTGAGTAAATATTTTACCGCTGAAATGCCATTTAAATGGTAATTTAACATTTGATACCGCTATCAATCAAGACAGGTATGATTGCTTACGACATAAACAAATAGTGCATTGTAAACGTTTATCACTATCTATTTTGAATGCTTTGCATATTGAAGTTGCTATTACAGATTATTTTCGCAATATTGGTTGGGTTAGAAATTTTAATATCACTCACTGCGCTTATTACGAATTGGTTTTGGAATTTAATTTCACCTTCCATTTTCAACGGCACGACCAAATCTCATTGGACACACTTGGCATTATAAAATTTTGGTTGCTTGGTACCACACATAGTTTATCTCTCACTTATTTTAATATTGTGTTGGCTTTTGTGACAGAGGAGTATACTATGTCCACTGATTATGAGAATAGTTTGCGTACTTCTCCAGTAGACTTCAAGGCTGTCGAGGCATTTGCTTTATTAATAGATAATGTCAAAACCATGTATAGCCCTAAAATATCGAAAGATTTGTGGTTTCGTAACCCTGCCTTATGTTACATACATCGTTATTTGGCCTATAATTTCTCAAGCCGGAGAGATGCACCGGCTACTGTCTCGAAGATGGAATTATTCTTATTATGGTGTATGTACACTGGTCGTCCGGTAAATTTGGGCTACTGGTATGCACTTCAGTTTGAACATGTTATTAATGCAAAACGTCCTCTAATTTTAGGCTCTGTTATTACACAATTGTTATTTTCTTTGCATAGCTCTAATGCTTCTATTTCAGACTTACATATTTCCTTTCGTTTTGTCCCTCCAAGTGTCCGATCTTCACCGGCTGAACAAATCTTTAGGCAACAAAATTAGCATACAGTACCCAATCAAGACTGACCTTCCATGACCTTCGAGCAACGATTAGAGCGCATCGAGGCACGACTCGACACCTTCGACTAGCAAATGGCTGATCTCATTGCCACCCTGCGGAAACGACAGTAACTACATGGGGAGTTCTTCTAAACTTTTTTTCTTCCGCCTATTTGTTTATTTTCTTCCACATCGAGGACAATGTGTTTGAAGTAGAGGGAGGCATACCTCATTCTTTATGTCATTTTATCTGATGTTTTTGTTGTTGTGTTGCTGTTGTTGTTGCCTTGTGCTTATTTTTGCCCATATTTATTTTTTTAGAACATTCTGTCTCTTTTCATGCCCAAGATGTTTACCAGGAATTGCACACTGTTTGACCTATGAGCATGACTCTTGTCTACTGAGTTAGTTATCACTTTGCTAGCTTGATTTCGTCTCCACTGTTTTATTTCTATTAGGATAAAATAATTATGATTAATATAGTTAACACTATCTTGCTTATAGTAAAATCGATTAAGTCTAAATGCAAAGAGAACACCTAACAGAATTGCATGCTAAAATTATGTTCATGACGGTTAGGTGGTTGCTAAAACTTATTTTTGACACTTGATTGTTTTTCCTAATCCTCCAAAATTAAAATTCGTTTAATGAAAATAAAATATTTTGATGTCTCCGTGGTTATGAGTGTAGCTTAAAAACGTGACTGACTGAAAAATTGGGGTAGGGTGCTTGGGTTGTCATCCTACTTCGCGTCAAAAGGTTGTGTGATGTGTTAGGTAAAACTCCGCTAACCGGAATTAAACAAATTTTTTAGGAATGTGTTGGACTGAGTAATCGGGGTGGGGTGTTTAGCTATCATCTCTCTTCGCTTCAAAAGGTTTGATATGTTCTTAAGAAAAATATAATAAATTAGGAGTATGTTGGGCTGAGTAACCTGGGTGGGGTGCTTGGCTGTCATCTCTCTTCACATCAAAAGGTTCGATATATTCTTATTATTATTAAAAGAAAAGATGTATTAATAATAAAGTTGCATTTGGAGACTACGGGTAACAAATAGGGTGTCTTGGTAAGTTTAGTAAATTACATAATTCTCATGAAATAATCCAAGTCAATTTTGATTTTTGTGTGTATTAATTGGAATACTTTTTCGGTTTTACTTAAAGCAAGCTAAGGGTTCTCTTTATTTTTCATATGCATTATGACTAATTTTTATAAAACTTTGGAGTGATATTTCTTTCATGGCAAAAATCTAAGTTTCACAGTAGATAGGAACCATACTTGAGTGCAAGTATGGGCTAAGTAAGGGGAATTTGATAATACTCTGAAATGGCATGTTTTTATGTATTAATTACATATTTATTTTGAGTATGATACTACTAATTTGAGCTATTTATGGTTTTTTACCTTGTAGGGACTAAATTGAAGGCAAAAGGAAATTTAGGGGCAGAAAGCATGAATTTAAGGATAAAATGGGCCAGCATGAGAAATAGGAAAAAAGTGGTGCCGAAAATGTAAAGTGAGGAAGATTTGGGGGAAAAAGTGCAAAGATGAGATTTTATAAACACAAGACTCTATTTAAATTTTAATTATATTAGGATAATTGTTAAGATTATTATTTAGATTTCATTTAAGCTTTTATCTTTATTTATCTTTTAGAATTTAATTAGGAATATACTAGGTTTTCTAAGTACTATAAATAGGGGATAGAGTGACACAAATTTCATCTCATCTTTTTCTGTAAACTCCCTCTCCCAAAAAGCTTAGCCTTTGTTCCTTTCCTTTATTTAATAAAATTCCATTTTTATTAAGATTATTTCTTTTTTCCCAAAAAGCACGAGCCACTAAATTCATCTAGCCAAAGGTTGTCAAAATTCCCCCAAAAGGGTTCATGAGGCTTAGAATCCGTGCTTAGCCTTCTCAACGAGTATTCATCGTTTCTCTGCATTACGGGGCTGACGTTTCCGTCCATGTCCCTTCAAAAGTGATCTTTTCATCTTGCACAAAGGTGGCCGCTTTGTATATTTTGGGAAGGTTGCACAGTCGACTCGTTAGCTTACCGCGTCAGTGGTTTTCGATCCTAAAAGACAAAATGGCATGGCATTCGCCATTGAGAAGTGATGATCTAGTGTAAGACGGTTCCACAAAAGCGACAGTTCCACAAAAGCGACGGTTGGCTAGAGTCAGGTTCCCCTAAATCATAAGTCTAAAATCTAAGTGGAGCTGGTGATCGTATGCTTCCTCTTCCACTATAATTGGCTTATTCTGTTCGAGAAGGATCACCCAAAAACCGAGGATTGAACCCAAGGAGGATCGAGACAACCGAAGGCTAGAATCTCCCCATCAAAAACTCTATTTTCTTAACAGCTGTTTATCTTTACAATTTTAATTTCAATTTACGCAATTTCAATTCAATCAAACTTTTAATTCTGTTTTTTTATTTTTTTCCAGGTACGCAGGTTTTCTTGGGCACGACTCTGTCCGGGATCTCGAGGAACAGGAACTTGTGCAAATCCAGTCCCTGAGGATTTGACCCTACTTCCCTTATACTATTCTTTTCGTTATTTTATAGGGATAGGATGTTTTTGGTGCTATCAACAACGCATCAAAATCATAATTTCCTATATCATATTTGATAGTATAAATTATAATTACACAATTGCATAATCTATATATTTTAAAAATATTAATTATAATTATTAAAAAATTATTAGTACAATTAAAAAATTCTAAATGGGTAATAAAAATCAAATCATCATATGTAATATGTTAGGCCAAGAAAGTAGTTTATAATATGATTATTAATAAAAGAAAAATAAAATAAACATTATATACAATTTTATCTAATTATTCTAGCGTTTCATACTTGTTGAGTTATTCCTTTTTTAACATTTAACATATACTTATTATCATCATTTTCGGTCATTGATGAATTCTTTATCGAATCTAAATTTGTATCATTTAGAGTATTAAGATCTTCTTCTTTCATGTACTCTTCAAAGTATAAATCATCCAAATTTCACCTATAAATGAAGTTATGAAGTATGAAATATGCTAGCACGATCCAATCTTTTTTTTTTAATGCTATACTGAGGTGATGTTAATATGAGAAACCTTTTTTTTTTTTAACAACTAATGTCCTCTTAGTTACATTTCAAAGTTTTGAATGTCTCAAATTAAAAAAGTTTATGAGCCTTTTCTAGTGCTTGTGCCTGGTACCATTCTCTCAAATGGTGTCGTACCGCATGAAATGATGTAAGAAAACCTTTTTATATTTGCATAACTAACATCTATTGCATAATATTTGAGTTCACTATGCAAACAATTTGTAGCTTTGATTATAAAAACTTATATAAAATTAATTTATAAAAGGACTTATGTTAGGTTATAACTCTTTTTATAATGCATAATTAAGTCAACAATAATATAAAATTTATAATATATAACCCTTATAAAAGGTTTATATTTCAAAAAAGCTCTCAAGAAAATGCGAAAAAATCAATTAAGCCCATTTGTTAACAATTTTCGTCGTTGAAACCAGAAACAAAATTGCATGTTTGAATAGAAATGAATGGAATGAATAGAAATTGAGAAACATTCATAAATGATTATGGTTTTTTCTGAAGTGGAGAAATTAAATTATTTGGAAATGAATTTAGGTTTTTAAAAATGAAAATGTAACGCCCCGATTTTCTTTAATTTCAGCTTTTGTAATTTTGTGACACAATGTCTATCTGCTTCAGTGGTTATGTGTTCTCTGTGTGTGTGTGTGTGTGAGGTCCCAGGTTCAAGCCTTGGCTTGGGCAAATTTTGGGTTTTTATGGAATAAAACCTTACCTTTGGTTAGTAGGCTTATAAGTACTTATTTGGAAGAACATGTCAGAATGGACCTGCTGGTTTGGTGGTTAAGAGATGTGTCAAGGTACTAATGTCCTGTGTTCAAACCCTGCGTGAGCATTATTTTTGCCTGTCACGTCCAGAGTGTTTGTGTTGGACTAAAAATCTGATAGTAGGGAGAGATTTGGAGAGATGATAGGGGGATTATCAAAAAAACCTGTTCATTTTTCCTCTCCCCAACAAAAAAACAAATTTCGGTTTTCTCTTCTTCTCCAAACCCTCTACCGTCCCCCTCTCCTTTTTCCTTCTTTTTCTGAATTCGCTCATTCCTTTCTTGTCTTGCAACGTAGTTGGTGCTCACACGGTTGTGGTAAGTCTCGGTATGTGTAGTAAGTACCGTTATTTTGGTTTTGGGTTAGTGATTTTTTGGATTCGTTTGTTATGGTGAAGGTTAAAGGGCTGGAGCGTGTCGATTGGCGTTGAAGTGGCGGGGAAACATTTGTTAATCAATTTAAGGTAAGGTTTTTGAAAGGTATCGGGTTTAACATCTCGATTTAGTTTCATTTTAAATACTAATTTTGGACGATGGAATATCAATTCTTAGGTTCTGGAGTACTCAATGATCGTCTTAGCTTCAATAGAAACCATGTGTATACCCGATTACGCAGAAAATGAGGTTTCGACAAAAGTTAAAAACTTTTCTATCGATGCCACACAGGCGTGTGGTAGCCCGTGTGCAAGGTAGTGAGCCACTACATAGTCGTGTGATTGACGAGCCGGGCCGTGCGCGAGTGACACTGCCGTGTGACGGTCGGGCAAGGCCATGTACGAAACACGGGCTCAACCAATTGGGCCGTATGGGCCACACAGGCATGTGGGCCCATACGGGGGTGTGGAATTCTGGGCCAGGCCGTGTGATCCACACGGCTAAGGCAAATTTGGGCCGTGTGGGCCCACACGTTCTTGTGAGCCCATTTTTCTGTAATGTTCTGTAAGGTTGCATGGGTCGCCCAAGTCGACTGTAGACCTACTGAAGGGTCGGTAAGCAGTACTTAGACCTGTATTTATGTGATTTGATTATGTGAAATTTGTGCTAAGTATGCTATACTTAGCTTGTATACTGATTTGAATGTATAAACTGTTATCTGGATATTAGCATTACATTCTGTGTATATTGCATTGCATCGGGGTGGGTTGATGACTTACTGGAGGAAGTGTTTGAAAGGCTCTTAAGCCTGATATTTGGAAGCTCAGCTACAAATTTCTGATTATGTGCCACATTTGGTACAGCATGGTGTGTAGGGATGGGTGGGTTGATTTTATCCCCACATGGTTTGTAGGGTTGGACGGAGTTGGTGTGTAGAGGCTGGTGGGTAGGATTCTGCTGTTTTGTTCTGTTCTGCATATTATGTCTGAGATAGGCTAAGGCTCTAAAGAATATTTGATTATGTATCTAAGTGGGCTAAGGTCTAAACCGTTTCTGTAATGGGCTCAAACTCGAACTGTAAATGCATGACTATTTTCTGATATTATGATGTGTACGTGTTTTCTGTGTGGATTACACACTGAGTTTGCGAAAACTCACCCTTTTTTGTTTAATCTGTTCAGGTAATCCCTAACATTATATGGATCAATGCGGCAGAGGACTCGGCGGTGACCACGGTTCTGGACTTTTATTGTTTTTATTTTTATTTATGGTTTTTGATTTTATCCGGTAAAAGTTTTACTATAAATGGCCTTTTATAGGTTTTTACTTTAATTTGGGATTTTGATTTTGATTTATAACTACTAGCAATAGGATAAGATGCGAGATTTCAAAAGAGACAAATGTTTCAGCAAAATATCATGAATACGCAACTTATGCAAAAGCTTTCGCAATAGATGACGTTTTGAAAATTAATAATGTTTTAAAAGTGAATAACTTTTCTATAATGACTCACGTTTTGAAAATGAATAACACTTCTTGGAATCATCACTAAACAACATAAAGTGGTTAAATAGAAAAGGGGTTTTCATTGATATCACACTTTACAAAAAATACTTCAATGTGACATCGCTAGAGTCGGCCATAGCGTCTAGGCCGGGTTTGGGGTGTTACAGAAAATGAAAATAAAAATAGAACCTTGCAATCCTATATAAGATTACTTAAAAAATGATGGAAGAATTAGTTTATATTTTTGGACTGTTTTAAAGCCCAAAAATAAAAATAAATCTTTTGGTCATAGTAAACATGTTAAGTTATAACATGTTGAACGAATTTTCTCGAAATTTTACCGGGAATAAAATCATTAAAATTTTATCGAGGGTAAAATCGTCAAAATTTTACTAGGGTAAAATTGGGTGAGAAAATTATTTAATATGTAGATATTAAAGTTTATTTTGGGAAATAGAAAAATTAAATCGAGTTGGATCATATTATAGGTACTCGGTCAAAAAGGTTCAAGAAGCACTCGTAATTGAACCCGATGTAAGAGAGGCCCAAAATCCTTCATATAACATGAAGAGGGCGGCAACCCTAGTAGAAATACAATGGTGAGTCGTTCACCCCTCTCCTACTCTAAGTACGATGTTGTTTTTCTATTTAAAATAAACCTCGACAACTTTACAAGGGTTTCTACCTTCTCTTCTTTTAAATAGATGGCACCGGTAAACCTATTGACAGAACTTTTAAGAGATTGTTATTCTACTGAAAAGTAGAGAGAATTTATTCTCAACTTATAAATATATTTTTCAAAATAACAATTTTACTGGTTTCTATTAAAGAAGAGAGAATTTTCATTTTCACCTCAAAAGGAAAAGTTTTTCTAGTTCTGTGTGTTAGTTCAATTGGTTCGAGCCCACACTCGAAGCGGTTTGTGGTACAAGAATAACGGAGAAGATCATTTGGTTGAAAGCTAGAAAACATCAAGAATCCACTTATCCAAAAAATAGGTACAATTTCGGTCTAAGGTTTATTAATATAAATATCACAAACCGGGTCGATTTTCAAATTTTTAATTTTTCGTTGTGCACGAAAACTATTTTCAAATCGGGTTTTTTCCAACACGCTTCAATCGAGTAGTCTTCTCTGTTATCCTCAAGATCACATCTGTCAAGTGTAGGCTCGCTTTAAATCAGAAAATTTTCCACAAAAATACAAGTGCAGTAATTTGACAAATTCTTTAAACTTCTAGGCCAAGTTGTAAATAAGAAAAATATTTCTAGAAATTTTCTAAAATAATTTCTTCAGATATTTTTCTTGTAACACCCCTAACCCGTATCCGTTACCAGAACAGGTTTACAGAGTATTATTGAACAAACATAATAGTAAATCATTCAATTCATACATTAAAGCAATCATAATCTGTTTTCATTCAATTACATTCATAATGTCCCTTAATCAAGCCCTTGATGCCTTAAAATTACTATAGAAACAGTCCGAGTCTAAATCAAAAACATTTGGAAAAATTTAGGAAAAAGTTGAAAATTTTGAATTGCAGAGGTCATATGGCCGTGTGGTCAGTTCATGTGACTCACATGGTTGAGACACACGCCCGTGTCTCAGGCCGTGTGGGTATTCGAAGTAGGGACACACGACCATGTCCTAACCCACGTCCGTGCCCGTGTAACTCTCTGACTTGGGTCACACGGCCAAGCCACATGCCCGTATGCTAGGCCGTTTAACTCTCAAAATGCAACCCCAAAAACCTACACGGGACACACGGCCATGTCACGACATATGGTTGAGGTACACGCCCATGTCTTAGATCGTGCGAACCCAAAATGAGCCTTAAAACACAAGTTTACCATTCCAAGTTTGCTTGGACCTTAATAAACTCAAATACCAACCAAAATACCAAATCAAAACGACATTAATTGAGTCAAAAACACACCAAAACCAACCTATTAAGTGCCTAATCAATGTGCCCTCATTGGTACCACAAGTATATATAATTATACATCAAAATAATCATCAATTGAACTCATCAATTCATTCAAGCAATACATATCTAAATTACCTATCAAAGGCATCTCAATCACAACATTTCTTTCATACATATCATTACATTAGCATAAAAACTATACCTCATTCTCATATATCATAATAGTTGGCCATTTGTACAAAAGATCATACTTGATACATACATATCCCAAAACATTAATAATAACAACACAAAAGCCTAATACATGCCATATAAACCGAGCCAAACATTCTAAAAACTACCGAATTAAGCTGGATAGTGTGACTCGAGTGTTGATCCAATCATCCAACCTTCAAGTATCTACAATGACATAAAATCAACATAAGTAAGCTTAATGAAGCTCAGTAAGTTTGATATATTTAAACGAATAATCTTACCGAAGTAAATACAACAGTTAAAACAATAATAATCAACCAGGAGAATTCCCTGTCATCCACAATTTCAACTGATGAATTCATCTATGTTCATATCAATATTCAATAAATAACAAATCTTTTAGAATTTATTAAACAGATTATCTTTCTGAGATTTTCCATTCGAAGAACGACTTATAGATAAGAGTACATCGTCAAATCAACCGAAAACACCAAACAGAAGCTCATAAGAGCTGATCGAACCGAACCACATCAAATAGAAGCTCATAAGAGCTTATTCAACCAAAACACGCCAAACAGAAGCTCATAAGAGCTGATCCAACTGAAACACACAAGACAAAAGCTCATAAGAGCTGGTTCAATCGAAACAAGCCAAACAAAGAGTATAACAAGAGTGTTCGCAAAAAATGCTGAACCTCGGTTTACTCAGGTAATATACAGATATCTTCCCCCAATACCATCTCCTCTCCAAACCCCTGTAACATACCAAATCACGATTGTACTCTATCTTGCATTCAATCCAAATCGAGAATCAAATTCAATAATATATCTCAATTTATCATTCATTATCAACAATTAAAAATAAATATATAATTTGTTCCATGATAATTTACTCAACAATTCATATTGATATTAAATTCTAAACCATACGAACTTACCTGGACTAAATTGTATAGTTGCAAAAGTAGAGGGACTATTCTACTATTTTTCCTTTTCCACAAGTATCTATGGGATCTTGATCTATATAGAACTCCTCGATTATCAGCTTACATTTCACATTCCAATTCATTTTACAATTAATACCCTTTTATTTTTTGAATTTACATAATTACCTTAAACTTTTACAATTTTTACAATTTAGTCCCTTAACCCGAAATTCAACAAATTAACCATTTTTGTCAAGTCAATATTTTATCCAAATATAATAGGCCCTTAAAAAGTCCCTAATAAATATTAATTTCACCATTAAACCCTAAAATTTTGACATTTTCACAATTTAATCCTATAATCAAAATCTAACAAAAAATCACTTTACAAATTCATCAAATAACATAATCAAAGCTCCAAATACATCATATTCATAAAAAAAAAATTCAATATTCATCAATGGCAACTTCCAAAATTTTTAACAGAATAAAAAACGAAGGTACGGGCTAGCTGGACCTAGTTGCAACGATCTCAAAAACATAAAAATTACAAGAAATGGGTAAGAATTAAACTCACATGAAATTGGCTTGGTCGATTCTCCTAGCTTGAGAAACTATGAATTTCGGCTGTGGAAAATGTAAAATGAAGAAGAAATATATTTCTTTTACTTAATTTTGTTTTTAATTTCCTTTAAATTACAAATTTGCCATTAATGACCACGTTATTTTGTCATTTTCCCTTACTTTGCGGTCCCACTATATTGATTAGGGAATAATTATCATTTAAGTCCTTCCTCAATTATTAATTAAACCATTTAATTATTCAAATGCATTATTTAACAAGTTTTGCACCTTTTTCAAGTTAGTCCATTTCTCCTAATTAACAATCTAAACGTTCCGTCAACACTGAAAATCGGGTTTTTACATTTCTCTCTACAACTTTCCCTTAAATTAAAGTGTGTGTAAAATAATAACCCATGTCTCTCTTTATATAGGGAGAGTTTAGAAAGTTCAACTATAATTAAACTTAATAATTTAGTATTAAATTAATATAATACTTATCAAGATATATATTAGATTAAATTTAATATTAAATATATTAAAATAATATTGTTTTTAGAATAGTTAATTTGATATCAAATTATCCAGTAGAGTCGCAGTAGGAGTGTGATTCCTCTGCTACTTAATCACCGAAGGACCACCCATTCGCCACAGGAATGTCGTTGGCTCTGCCTCCAGCACCGTCGGTGCCATCGCAAGTGCTTCACCCTCATAGCACCCCAAGCCGGTTCGACTGTTTCTGGTTCGATTTAGGCCAATGATGGCTGGACCGATCTGGTTCTGCCATCGGTTAGATCGTCGGCCCGTTTTGACCAGTTCTTGGGTTTTGGTATTGGTTTTGAGTTCTCGAGCACAATTTTCGATCTTAGGTCCAATTTTCAAGTTTAATTACCTATTGGGACAATTGTCTGACTTGAAAATTAATTTCTAAAATATCATATTTATTTTAATTACTTTGATTAATTTTATTTTACTTGATTAAAATTAATTTTCCCAAAAATTATTTAGATTTTCTAAATTAATTTTTTAAGAAAATTCTTTAATTAATTTTTCTATTTGAACAATTCTCACGACTGCCTAATTTAATTCCACATTGAATATATCAACTCAATTAAATTATTTCTAAAGTCGTAGAATTTTCTTCTGATTCAAATGCAGTCCAATCGAGTTTTGGTTAAGCTAGCAGAGAGACCAATCAGACATATACAATTAGGCTTGAATAATTGCAATTATGTCCAGAAGCATCATTCTGGTAATTGACAATTTACTTAATCATGGAGGCAGTCCACAAGAAGTACCATGATTGAAAACTCCTTATTGTATACTCTTTACGAAAGCAATTCGTACCTAATTCGTTTAGGATAAGCGCTTCGACCGAGTGGTCTTCTCCGCTATCCTCAAGCTCACGTCTACGAGTGTGGGCTTGCTTCGAATCAAAAAAAATTTCACAAAAATTACCAGTGGGGTAATTTTACAATTTCTCTAAACTTTTGGGTCAAGTTGTAAATAAAAAAATATCTCTAGAAATTTTCCAGAATAATCTCTTCAGAGAATTTTCTCTCTACAACTTTATCTTGAATTCAAGAGTATATAAATAATGACCCAAGACTCTCTTTATATGGGAAAAGTTTAGAGAGTTCAATTATGATTAAAGTTAATTAATTTAATATTAAATTAATATAATATTTATTTTGATAAATATTATATTAATTAAGTATCAACATTAAATTAAATTTAATATTAAACTATTTAAATAATATTATTTTTGAATAATTAATTTGAAATCAAATTCTCTAATAGTCCCAGTAAGAGTGTAATTCTTCCACTTCTCAACCACCAATGACCAACGCGCTTGACCATCGGACGCTGGTCGTAAATCATGACCCGCAAACAAACACCGCCATGTCTAATGATGCAGGTGCAACATCTTTACGGCACGCCGAGCTGGTTCAGCTGCTACTGGTTCGGTCTGGGTCAATGATGATCTGACCAGTATGAGTCAAGCCACCGGTTGGACCGTCGGCCCAGTTTCACATATCAGGTTCAATTCAGCCAGTTTTTGGGTCTTGGTCTCGAGTTTGGGCTCTCGGGGCCAATTTACAATTTCAAGTCCAATATTCAAATTCAACTACCCATTGGTCTAATTGTCTGACTTGAAAGTTAACTTCAAAAAATATTATATTAATTTTAATTAATTTGATTAATTTAATTTTACTTGATCAATTTTAATTTTTTCCAAAAATTACTTAGATTTTCCAAATTAATTTTTCAATAAAATTCTTTAATCAAATTCTCTAGTTGAACAATTCTTAAGACCATCTAATTTAATTTCACATTGAATAAATCAACTCAATTAAATTATTTCCAAAGTCGTAGAATTTTCATTTAATTCAAATGCAGTCCGATCGAACTTTTGTTGAGCTAGCAGAGGGACCAATCAAACATATACAATTAGGCTCTAGTGATTGCAATTATGGCCAGAAGCATCGAACCAATAATTCGCAATTACTTAATCATGGAGTTAGTCCACAAGAAGTATCATGATTCAAAACTTCTTATTATATACTCTTTACAAAAGCAATTCATCCAACTGCTTTATCCAATGACCTCGTTATGTGTGTGTTACCCTCATATGATATCATTGATTCTTTTGAGTTAAATTCGTTCACTCAATACAATCCTATTTTATCTCATTGTAACCATTATGTCTTCTTATTGTCAACAAATGACTGTGATAAATTGCTCTTTTGAAAATAAACAACTCGTGGCCACGTTCCATATTTATCAATCCACACAATGCCAATAAGAGGACATCATTAACTCTTTAATTGAGTTATGAATTCCACTGTTGCTAGTAAAGACATGCTATACACAAGTCAAGTACCCAACATACCGGCAATGAGCTCGATCATCTTTAGAGTATAAGCCTCCACTTATATTAAAGCACATGAGTTGCATACGCATGGTCAGTGACTAATTCAGGATTTAGGTAAATCACACGATGAACGTCACAAGTGAATTAATTCACAAACGAATTCAGAATTAATTCATCTTGGGTCTAGTCCTATGTACCATTCTACAAATGAATACATTTATGTCTCTACTCCTAGAGTCAATTGCTCGGATAGCTAAGACTAGCCATCTCCCCAATTGGGATTGTAGATGACATAATAATCTTTCTCGGTATTTGAATCAAATGCTCACTTTGATTCTTTTACAGGATTATGGACTCATTTAGATTATCTATTGAAGTAAGTTGTCTTTCTCACAATGTAAACGTTCTTTACAATGCCACTTATCTTCAGTTTGAGCTTTAAACAATCAATGAGCTAATATTTTCTTGTCACAATTTCGCTATGCATGCAAAATATAAAAGACAAAAAATAAAAAAGACATAATAGTGAAATGTGAGATTAATTTTATTTATTTATTCATCGTTCAAATAAATAGAAAACATGTTTATTACAATATAGGCACATTTCCTAGCACTCGTCATGTGTGTTTACTCTCATATGACATCCTTGATTCATTTGAGTTAAATTCGTTCACTCAATACAATCCTGTTTTATCTCATTGTCACCATTGTGTTTTCTTAATGATTAATATAATCATTGTTAATAAATGACTGTTATAAATTGCTTGTTTGAGAACAAGCAACCTATCACCACGTTCAATATTTATCAATCCACATAATGCCAATGAGAGCATATTGTTAACTCTTTAATCGAGCTATGAATTCCATTTTTTTCTAGTAAACCCATGCCATACACAAGTCATGTACCCAACATATCGGCTATGGGCTCGACCATCTTTAGAGCATAATACTTCCCTTATATCAAAGCACATGAGTTACATGCACATGGTCAATGACTAACTTAGGATTTAGGTAAATCATATCATTAACGTCACAAGTGAATTAATTCACAAATAGATTCAAAATTAATTCATCTTGGGTCCAGTCCAATGTATCATTCTTCCAATAAACACATCTATGTCTCTACCCGTGGAGTCAATTGCTCAGATAGCTAAGACTAGCCATCTCCCCAATTGGAATTGTAAATGACAAAATAATTCTTCTAAGTATTTGAATCAAATACTCACTTTGATTTTTTTACAGGATTACAGACTCATTTAGATTATCTACTGAAGTAAGTTGTCTTTTTTGCAATGTAATCGTTCTTTACAATGCCACTTATCTTCAGTTTGAACTTTAGACAATCAAAAAGCTAATATTTGTTTGTCACAATTTCGCTATGCATGTAAAATATAAAAAACAAAAAAAAAAAAAGACATAATAGTGAAATGTGAAATTAACTTTATTTATTTATTCATAGTTCAAAAACATAGAAAATAATTACATGATTACTACAATATGGGCACATTTCCCAATAAGAATTATATATGAACAACAAAAATCGAACCTTACTTGATGTAATTACGTTTTTGCTCTAAATTATGCCTTACAAAACTCCTTGCAAACTTCTTCTCTTGTGATTCTTCATGCAATTTAGTTTGCTCGAAATTGCCTTATGGCACTCAATGCTTAAAACCATCCTATTATACAACAAGAGCGACTGACAATTGATTCAAAAAATATTTTTGGTATATCTCACGAGTGAGTGGGAAGTTTGCACGCGTTGAATTTGGTAGAGGGAAAACGCTTCACGTAGGGTGCATTTCAATGACATGTTAGAAACGTCACTGAAAACATGCCTAGCTAGACGTGTTTTCAGTGCAATGTCAGAAAATTGCGCTTAAAGCGCATCCAGCTGGATGCATTTTTAACTAACATGGCACAAAAACGCATACAGCTGGGCAGGCTTTCAGTGTATTCTTCTGACATTGCACTGAAAACGCGCCCTACGTGGATCGTTTTCCTACTACCAAATTCAACTCCTACAAACTTCCCACTCACACATCAGATATCCTGGGATAATATTTTTTGAAAATTTTTTATCGACCTTAACATGCCGTAAATTGTGGGTGATCAAAACTCGATTCCATTCAAAAAATCGAAAAAATATGAACTAAGAGTTAATCAAATTGAGTAGTTCGATTTTTTATTTTGAATTGAATTAAATTTTACAATTCGAATATACGATTGTTGTTAATACCCTTTTGGTACCTGTCATTTTTTTAAAATTATACCAAATTGGGCTCTAAATAATTTCAAAATTTTAAAAATAATATTAATTTTATAACTCAAAAATTTATAAAAATTTTCTAAAGAATATATAAAAGATATAAAATGTAAAAAAAAAAAAAACTAATCCATTATTTCATAAGCCCTAAAAACCTTAACCTTACAAAACCCTAAACCTTAACAAAAATCTAATCCCTAACCCTAAAGCAATTAAAAAAACAAAAACAATAAAATAACCCTAGCCCGTGGAGAGAGAACAAAGCATTTTTTTGCTAATCCGTTGAGCTGGACGTGTTTTAGTTTTTTTGACCTAATTCGATAAATTTTGAAAAAATCTACCTAATTCGATAATTTTCCAAAAAAATCGATATTTTTAGGTATTTTAGCCACAAATCCGTCCATTAATTAATATACTATCATAAATAATATACTATAATAAGAAATTATATATAAATATATTATTTTAATATATTTTATAATCCATCATCAATTAAAATATTTTAATTTTGTAATAAATCATCAATACTATTATAAAAATAATTTATTTATAATATCATTTATCACGAATTAATATATCATAAATATTATTATTATAAAATAATTTATTTGTAATATTATTATTTACCTTAATTGATGATATAATCAATAAAAAATATCCATAATATTACATTAATTTCTGTTAATCATAATAAATAGATATTGTTTTTATTTTGATAAGATTTTTCATTTAAAATTTGATGATATAGCTGTAATATAATTTTATTAAAAATGAATAATTAAAAATAAAAATAAATGAAAATGGAGAGAGTGCCACATGGCGCAAAGGTAGGGTATGTAACTTGTTATAATGTATATGATTATTAAAAGTAAAAAATCATATTTAAAACTTAATGTAAAAATAGGATCTACTTTAAATATAATTAAAAAATGAAGTATTGTGAAACTCAAAAATTAATACAGAACTCAAAATATCTATTTTTGCTTCTTTACCTTCTTTTATAATTATATATATATATATATATATATATACACATAGATATATAATGTAGTTTTAGTTAATACAGTTTATAATTTTATATTACAATAATCACATAATTCTTTTAATTGTATGAATTGAGCTAGGATTAAATCTGATTAATTTTTTTTGATATTTATGACTCTTAGAAAATTTAAATTATTTGCATAATGATAGTTAAAAAATTATCTTATAATTTTAGAAAATAAAATATCAATTTCATATATTTTGATAATTTTAGAATGTTTCATAGATTTTTCAGAATTATCATTTATTTTAAAAATCTAAATGTATTGAATGGATATTTTAGCTATAGTTTAAATGCCAAATTAGTTATTAGTCCATTAAGTTAGCGTAACACATCATCATTTGATTAGTGATATAATGAAAGTTAATTGACTAATGACCAAAATATAACAAACTAATAATGTTGGTGACTATTATAATAATTTTTTAAAGTTAAGTGATTGAAAAGTAATTTTAACATTAGTTTAATGATATTTTTATATTTTACCCATAAAAAAAGCATTTTCAAACCATAAATGGGCATCTACTATAAATATGGGCTTAATGCTGAATCCATTGGGCTAAGATTTCAAAATAGAGACCCATACCCACCTATATTCTCTCTTTTTCTTCTTTATTTCCTTTCTTCTTCTTCATCATCTTCCCCTCTCTCCCTCTTTTTGCATACATCTCAGAAGAGGAAAAAGAAAAAAAGGTAAAGAGAAAAACAACGCAAATGGAAGAACCTCAAAACGGAAACGGAAAGTTGAATACTATCGCAGAGGAAGAGGAGGAGCCGGTTATAGGACCAGGACCCGCCCCTCGAGCTCGACCCAAGCGCCCGCTCCAGTTTGAACAAGCATATCTCGATTCCCTTCCTTCAGCTAACATGTAACTTTCTCCTTCTTCTTCTTCTCATTTCAGTAATTATTTATTTATTGGAATTTTGTCGCTTTCTCATGGTTTCCTTAGGGTTTAATGAAATTGTCTTCTTTGCTTTGGAGTTTAGGGTTTTGAATTCAAGCTTCAGCCTTTTTTTCATTTTGTTTTTTTAAGTGAAAAAAGAAGCAAGGAGCAAAGGAAACGACAAAATAAACCTTAATTTCTTTGTACTGAAGTTGTGAATAAAGAATTCCAAGAGCTCATGATGTATGCCTCTTTTTTGTGTGTGTGATTTCTAGGTATGAGAAAAGCTATATGCATCGAGATGTAGTTACTCATGTTGCTGTATCGTCCGCAGATTTTTTCATCACTGGAAGTGTTGATGGTAAGCTTTATGATGTCAATATTTATAAAACAATATCTAAAAGTCCCAATATTGTATTGATAAAAAAAAGTGTCATTATCTAAAGTCTGCTTTAAGTGTATATATGCTTCTTTTCTCATTCGGGTTTTTGGTTTAAATTTTATCAGTGATATTTGAGACTTTAACAGTGAATGGGATTTTGGTACTGGCTTATAGATTGCTTGTCTTCATTTTATTTTATTTTATTTTATTTTTTACTAGGGCATTTGAAATTTTGGAAGAAGAAAGCGGTTGGGATTGAGTTTGCAAAGCATTTTAGATCCCACCTGGATCCCATTGAAGGTCTAGCGGTGAGCTTTCCCTCCTTATTTCCCATATGCATATTGTGTTTAAAGTTTAAATCTTTTTTTCTTCTCAATTGCTCCATGCTTCAATTAATAATATTATGCGCGTAGGCTGTAGCTTATTGTAGTTATTTTACATGCACATTAAAATTGCTTATTGCTGATAGGCTGCTTTTTTATTTTATTGACTGCTATGGAAGGTTTAAGTGAAAGTTGGTGTTATTGTGATAATTAACACCAGCTATTGTGAATTACTTAGTTAATTTCTGATCATCTGTCTAATTACATTTGTCACTGCTTCTTTTTAATAGCGGATTTTTATTTCATTGACAATGAGCCTATGATTGCTTTAGATTGCTAGTCCACCTAGATCTTGCACAGGCTATTTGTTATCTTCTTTCATCCAGTGAATTTTTGTTTCTGTTGATGTTCTGATTTTTATATTCACCCCATGATTGCTGTTTAAAGATGTAGAGGACTAACCTTTCGGAAAAGAAAAAAAAAATGTAGAGGACTATAATGACTCGTATATCATTTTGATGTTTTAATCCTTCATTTATTTAAGAGCTGTATATCATCGACAACCTCATAAGATTTTTAAATATTATGCTATTGAAAACTGATGTTTCTATAAAATACAAAGGTACAGTTAAAGACAGTTATCAGCATTGTTTAGTTTTACTCACTTCTCTTTTTCTCTCTCTCCATAGTTCCTATATGTGATTTTGATTTGATAGATACATTTCTCGGAAGTAAATGGTTGAACTATATGGATGTTTCTGCATTTCGTCGTTTATGATCTGTTTTAACATTCAGAATTTTCTTTTGAATCTGCACGCCCTTTAGTTTTTTTTTTTTTTAAAGGTATTTTATCATCTTTCATTCAGTCTTCTATGAGTTTGTTGTTGGTGCATTCATCAACCATGACTTGTTCAGCTATGCAGGTTAGTGCAGATGGTTTACTTTGCTGTACAATTTCTAGTGACCGCTCTGTGAAGGTATATGATGTGGTCAACTATGACATGATGGTTATGATTCGCCTACCTTATGTTCCTGGTGCTGTTGAATGGGTCTACAAGCAAGGCGATGTCAAAGCTAAGCTTGCCATTAGTGATAGAAATTCATCATTGGTCCATATATATGATGCCCGAGCTGGTTCAAACGAACCCATAATCTCTAGAGAGGTATCTATACTTTGTTGAAAGTTTGCATGATTTCAATTTTTGAACTTTTCTCCTTTTACTTTTGTTTTTAAGTTAACTGATTTCTGTCTTGATTTTCCTGCTTGGACTAATATTTTCCAGATACACCTGGGTCCCGTGAAGGTAATGAGGTACAATTCTGCATTCGACATTGTAATATCTGGTGATGAGAAAGGAATTATTGAGTACTGGAGCCCTGCCACACTTCAGTTTCCAGAAAGCGAGTATGTGCCAATGTTCACGTATACAATCATTAGCAGTGTACTCTAGTTACATGGAAGATTTACAGTTTTAGCTCCATTTAAAGATGAATATTTTCTTGTTTGGATTACAGATTACTGTAGAAACTTTCTTTCGATTGTTAGGCGAATGCTGTAGTCTGATTATGGTGTTGACATGTTGAGCATTTCAGTTGTTGATGCTCATTGTTTGCTATTTCATAATTTGTATATATGCTGCATGCAGGGTCAATTTTAGATTGAAAAGTGATACTAATCTCTTTGAAATTGCAAAATGCAAGACAACTATTTCTGCAATTGAGGTACAAAACTCTTCCATTGGAGTTGGTTTTTCTCTGGATTTCTTTGCTACGATTCTTTTGAACGCTTTTTGTAAATTATTAAAATTTTCATTCTTTTTTCTACTTCATTTTATTGCTATTCAGGTCAGCCCGGATGGTAAGCAATTTTCTATTACATCGCCTGATCGCAGGATACGTGTGTTTTGGTTCAGAACTGGTAAATTAAGGCGAGTTTATGATGAATCACTTGAGGTAAAAGTTAGTGAGAGGTGGATTTTTACATAAATCCTTTTTTTGGAATTGCTAACAATTGTCCGTACCCTTTGAGTAGGTAGCTCAAGATCTTCAGAGAAGTGATGCTCCCATGTATCGGCTGGAAGCTATCGACTTTGGCAGAAGAATGGCTGTTGAGAAGGAAATTGAGAAAACTGAAACTGCACCTCAACCAAATGCAGTTTTTGATGAAAGCTCTAATTTCCTCATATATGCTACTCTTCTGGGGATAAAAGTAAGAAACTGTTTCCTTAATAGATACTACAGCAAATTACAAGCTGAACTATTTTTTAGAACAAACAATAAGTACAAATTTTTATGCTCTCTAAATTCTCTAATACTTGTTTATATTTCATTTTGATAGATGGTTAATTTACACACCAATAAAGTTGCTCGAATACTTGGAAAGGTTGAGAGTAATGACAGATTCTTGAGAATTGCATTATATCAAGGTGATCGAAGCAGCAAGAAAGTGAGAAAAATTCCTGCTGCTGCAGCAAATGTCAATGAAAGTAAAGACCCATTAACAGATCCAACTCTCTTGTCTTGTGCTTTCAAGAAGCATAGGATCTATCTATTCAGGTATAAGAATCTGCAGCACGACATCTACTGGCTAGCAACAGCATGTTTGAATTTAGAATTCTCATGTAATGCTTCATGCCACAAAGGGTGACTTGCAACGCTACATGGATGAATCACCATTGAGATACTCATCTATTGAGGTCTGATGGATGATCAGTTATTAATGTCATAAGCTCACAGCAAAATATAAATTTATTTGGATAAAAAGTCTGGTGTCATAGTGCATTGCCATCTATATTGACAACATTGTCAAATGTCTGGCTTATGTGCTTTCATAGGTTGTTCCTTTAAAAATAAATTTCACCATAACTTTGAGGTGTCTGTCTACAGTTTATAGTTAATATTCTGTTTCTCCTTTGGGGTACATATAATTACTCTGATGGTTCTAATGATTTATATAGTCGACGAGAGCCTGAAGAACCTGAAGATGCCACAAAAGGAAGGGATGTCTTCAATGAAAAGCCACCTGCAGATGAACTTCTGGCTGTATCTGATATTGGAAAAGCAGTTACAACCTCTCTTCCTGACAATGTGGTGAGTTTTCTTTCTGTAATGTGCATGGAAAAGGAAAACTTCGAGTTGTTGTGCCCTACTTGGTTCCGTTCTCAATATTGACCATAAGAGAGTTTAATAAGGAAAAATGCATAACAATGATGACACCTTTGTTCGAAGCTTTGAGAGTATAAAGGAAATGGCATATGACATAGCATTTTTAAATTTTACTTGAGAATAATTATTTTGAAACTTCTGTAAGACATGAATTAGGACAGGGTACTAAAGGAATTCCTTTATGACCTCCCTCTCTTTCTCTTTGTCCTTTTTGTTGCATGGAAATAACCAAATCAAATTTTGTCAAGAAGTTTAATGGTTATTAGACTGATCAGAGCAGTTATTAGAACAAAATATCTATTTGAAACCTTTTGTCTCCACAGACAGAATTATATTGTTCTAGAAGTTAAAAAGGTTATAGGCATGTAGGGAATGGTTCTTTTTATTTTCAGCAGAGGATTCTTTTAAGTATATCATCTATGACATAGTTTAGTTCCTTATCTTCATTTTATGTGCATGTCTTGGATTATTTTCTGATTGGCTCTCTATTCTTCCAGATACTGCACACCACGATGGGCGACATTCACATGAGACTCTACCCAGAAGAATGTCCAAAAACTGTGGAGAACTTTACTACACACTGTCGGAATGGCTATTATGATAATCTAATCTTTCACCGTGTCATCAAAGGATTCATGATACAAACAGGAGATCCATTGGGAGATGGCACTGGTGGGCAGTCTATTTGGGGAAGGGAATTTGAGGATGAGTTTCATAAAAGGTAACTGTTTAGCCTTTCTAGATTAAGCATTAGCATTTTTGCCACCTGGAACTTGTAGCACCTAGAATTTTGAGGTGTGAATTTGGTGCATTAATTGGAGGATCACACTGACTTTATATTTGCTACATTCTGACCCCTATCCTGTTTGTACCCCCTTCCTGTTGGCTCTTGCCTTCAATGATGATCATATTAGCTTTGCTTATTGGAGGCTTTCTATAAATGCTATAGGGAATTCAGTTGATTTGGCATTATGCTGGAATTTATTTGATATACAACGATGCAAATATGTTTTACTTCCTTGGTATACTAGTATTAATGTTCTTAGGTTACTAATCCCATGGTTTTATTTATTGGATTTATAACTGCTTTAAAGCTAAACTGACTGCTGGATGGAACATTTCTACCCTTGCAGTTTACGACATGACAGGCCTTTCACAGTGTCGATGGCTAATGCTGGCCCCAATACGAATGGCTCACAGTTCTTTATAACCACAGTGGCTACTCCATGGTTGGACAATAAGCATACGGTATTTGGTAGAGTTGTTAAGGGAATGGATGTGGTGCAGGTATGTACATCTCTACAGTCAGTATCATATGGCTGCTGCTTGCTTTTTTTTATTCCCTACACACATGCATATTCTTACGAGAGGATTCAGTATGTTTTTTGCTTTGCTTCTCAAACGATGAAAAATATATAAATATTGAAGGTTTTGAATTAGTAGTCCCTGTAATTGAATTCCTTTTTTGTTGTTTGAATTTTTTTTGGAACTTAGCATATGTGATGTCCTGGTATGTATAATATCTTATTATTCTCATGCACTGTTGGCAGGGTATTGAGAAAGTGAAGACAGACAAAGCTGACAAGCCATATCAAGATGTTAAAATCTTAAATGTGACCGTGCCAAAGTCTTAAGAGTTGCTTGCCGTGGTGAATTATGTCTTGGATATTGTTTGACCTGCATTAACAATTGGCCATGAGAAGCTGGTTGGTTTGTTTAGTCCATGTTAGAACGTTCATTTTACCAACGTTCAGCTTCCATATTGGTTCTAATTTGTTTAGCCAGCAGGTCAAGATTATTGTGTTGGAGCACTTTCACATTGCCAGGTATATCAGACCAGAACATGATTGGAATCAGAATACTTTTTCCCTCATCAAGCGGTCATAGGCTGAGCAGTCGTTGAACTTTTGGTTTATGTTAACCTTCCTGAATTATGACTTTTGCCCAATGTAGAATTTTGATATTTCATTATCGAGTTGTACCAATTATAGATTGTATATTTCCAGCCTGGTAAGGGTTTTTCTTTGAATTACATGGAGGAAACTGGTTTTATGTTTAAAACTCTGGCCATGATTATGCATGTGATATTTTTAACATACTCTTCTTGCCATTGTCATTATTTTGTTAGCAAGTGGATAAGTATTTTCATATCAATTTGAACTTATTTAATCATTAATGAATGTTTTTACGTCACACCTAAATGAATACATTTGTATCGTTAATGTGGAGGGCATGGTACAAAATTGAGAAATTATTACTTCCCCAGTTTAATTTTATCCCCTCCGTCAATAGCATGATCCGGTATTTACTCATTTAGCAACTTCTTTGCTTATTTTATTGTATCATTCCTCCCACACCTTAATGACTCAATGCCTTTGTACTTTGTAGGCACAGCATTAAATCAACCATATTTCAGCAATTCCCAAGTATATATGTAACAGACCAAAACTACGTTTGACGGTTATCCATGGCATGTATCTCAAGCCTCAAAAGAAAATGAATGAAGGGAAAAGAGAAACAAAACCACAGATTTATTCAGTCACTAAAGTATGGCTAGAAATATACGGTATTCTGCATCATTCAGCAAACTCAACCATGAGCAGCAGCAATCCAGAAATCCATGATTATAACAAGTGTGTCACTATTTTTCACTATATTCCAAGAATATCTAAAACCATGTCCAACTACATAACCACTACTAACTGCATATAAGAAGTCTTTGATATTTGCAATACTTGCTTACTCGAAGAGGCTGAAACCCATATCCTGCATCCAAAAAGAAGATTATATCAGTAAAAGCCACACCAACAAAGGGAATGGGTACAACTCAATTTCTGAGAATGAAATGATTACATCATCGGACTCTTCCTTCTCCTCAACTTTCTCCTCTTTCTTGGCCTCGGCAGCAGGTGCATCACCAGCACCACCACCGGTTGTAGGAGCTGCAACAGCAACACCACCACCACCAGCAGACGGAACTGATGCCAGCTTCTCCCTTCCACTTGCAATTAGCTCGGTTATATCTTTTTCTTTGACTTCGGATAAAAGAATCTCTATCTTATCATCATCAGCCTCAGCTCCAACTACAACATATTAAAAGAAAAAGGTTTAAAAACAATTTGTTCCTGTACGAATGCCAAAGAATCCTCCAAGAATTTGATTCCACTTCCCAACATTCAGCTTTGGTGTTAGGGTTAGAGCGCTACTAATTTATTGGGTCCGCAATTTGAGAATATAGGAAGGAACACAGATGCTGAAATCCAATCTTATATACACCTAAAGATGACTATATGAATCATGTGAGCTAAGGCTTGGTTTTTACAACTTCCTTTCTGCTATTTGTAAATATTTACTCCTTGAAGTTAAAATAATGTAAAATAATGATATATACTGACAAATGTTCAAATTTTTTTTACTAAAAATAGATATACGTAGTAGATTCCCATAATTTGGGTTCAAATAGACCATATGCCTAAAAATGGAGGAACAAACAAATCATAGCTAAATTAAACCATAAAAGATAAGTGAAACACCACCGAATCAAAGATGAGAGTTAAAAGAATACAGTAGATGGAAGAGAAAGATTTGAGGCAAAAAAAAAACCTGATCCGAGAATAGCCTTCAAATCATCGGCAGAAGGGTTAGTGTTTCCTCCCAAAACGGCAAGCAAGAAAGCGGCTATCACCTTCATTTAGACGAGGCGCTGTGGATGAACAACAGTGGTGATTATTTGATGAGTGTGGAAATCTTTTAGGGTTTTTTGTTTACTACTTTTTTGGTGGAGCATAACAGAGCGGGTAAAATACTTAAATATATCAAAATAAAATAAAATTTACTGGAAATAATTAGTTTCTTAAAAATATAGAAAAGGGTTATTTTTTCATAAAATGTGTTCATATTAGCGCGTTTTATGAGAAAAAATTAAGAAAGTGCACTTTTAGGAACGCGCTTTAGTCTTACAATGATTAAAATTTTTAAATATATTAAAACTAAATTAAAAATAAAAATAAAAATAAACTTCTTATTTATTAAATATACTAAAATTAAATTACAAAAAATAAAAAAAAAAAAACTTCTTATTTATTAAAATATTAAAACTAAATTACAAAAAATAAAAACTTCTTATTTTATTAAATATATTAAAACTAAATTACAAAAATAAAAATAACATCTTATTTATTAAATATATTAAAACTAAATTACAATAAAATAAAAATAAAAAACAACTTGTTATTTTATTACATATATTAAAATTAAATTACAATAAAAATTAAACAACTATTATTTTATTAAATATATTAAAATTAAATTACAAAAATAAAAATAAAAATAAGTTTTTATTTTATTAAAAATTCAAATTAAATTACATACAAAAAATAAACAACTTCTATTTTAGTGAAGATATTAAAATTAAATTACAAACACAAATAAAAATAACTTTTATTTTATTAAAAATAAAAATTATTACAAATTAAAAATAAAAAGCCCATCCGAATCAATGTTGATCTTGGTTGGAATCAGTGTCACAGGGGTGGTGGAGGATACTGTACTGGATTCCTCATTCTTCTAGCTTTCGGCAGAGGTCGTGGAACCTCGTAGGGATTTCAGTTCCTCCGGCAGTGGGTCTGGTTGTGGGTGTTGCGAGGATGATCCACCTTGATAAAATAACGACCCCGGAGGTGTTTGCATAAACCACGGCGGGGTGTCTGAATCCCGTATGGCAAAGGAGACTGGTAAAAAGAAGTGCTCCCCGACGGCGCCTCTGTGATCCCTCATGCGACGACGGCCTCAAGATCGGCTGGCCAGTCGAGTAGTCGGGAACAGACTCGAACTCGGCCATGCATTCCAACCGAGGAGGGACCTGAAAAGGAAACATATATGGGTTAGGATACATATAAGGGCTAGGGTACGCACTTTTGGCATAAAGGCTAAAGGCGTGATGTCGGTGTCGCAATTTGAATCGATGGGCCGGTGATGTGTGGGCATTGTTGATGGGCCGGTGATCGTGTTTCGGCTGGCGATGGCCCCGTCTCATCACCCTTCTCCTTGGATTTAAAGGGCCCCGATGTTTTCTTTGTTGACGAAGTTGCCGTCGCCTTTTTTCTTCCGACAACAAATACGACTTACCATGGATCCTAAATCATGGCATGTATTCTGGCATGCACGCTAACTCAGGAACGACGATCGATTCCCGAATAGGTAAATAGTCATACCGGTTCTCCCACATCTCGATATATGCTGACTAAAATCTTGGCCAATCCGTGTGCAACTGCCGGAAGTCCACTTTGTGCTCATCATCGAGCACCTCAAGTGGCACGGGAATCGGTTGCTGGAATCCAAATTGTCGCAGAACCCAATCTGACTGGTGCATCTCTACGGTCGCATAGTTGATCAATGGGACCTTCACGTGCCAAATGTTTGAATTTTGCAAGAACTCCTCCGAAATACTGTCCGAATTGTCGGATCCTCGTACGGTGTCCATTAAAACTATATTAATATTACCAAAATATTAGTTATATACATAATACTAAATACTAAATACGAAATACTAAATTATAAATACGAAATTCAAAACTTACTTGTGATTTCGACTATTGGTCCAATAGAAGCCGTACATCTTCAAGCGAGGTAGGTATTCTAGTATAACTCGCCGAATGGTTCCACCTAATTAAATAAATTTGTAGCATACAATTATACTATAAATCTACGTAATAATTGTAAAATATAACATTAAATTTACCTCGTTATCAGTGGGAATGAATATGGGTGGTTGAGTCGAGGACATAAAAATGGAAATCGAAACCGTGCCCATGACTGCAGTAGTGATAGGCAACCTTCGATTTTCGCTTTACTCGACTGCGTTGCCCCACACATCTCCCGATACAACTTCGGTAGCACGGCAGACCCCAACTTAATTCACCGACTGCTCTAAAATCAACAAATTTCAGCAGTTATCTCAAGTGTACGAGGTTTCTAGACAGGTCTGGCATTAGATAACCTCCAATTATCTCAAGGATGTATGCCCGAGCATACCGTATCCTTTCTATTTCGGTCGAACCATCATTCGGCTCAGGAATGTGTCTCGTAACCAGGCCATCTTGATCCGACCTCCATGAATGTTATCCGGAATGGCACCCAGAAGCTCGTAGCATACAGCCATCCAATTGGTAGAAGTTGCGGACCCGGTGACTACCGACCCATCCACCGGCAATCCCAACTGCAACTGCACATCTTCCAGAGTGATGGTACACTTTTCGCATGGAAGATAGAAAGTGTGCGTCTCGGGTCTCTACCTCTCTATCAACGCACTGATCAAAGTCGGATCTAACTTGAACCCCAGGCCTATCGTGGCCACGTGCGAAAAACTCGCTTCCCGCAGGTAATTCTCGATCAACGGCGATGGGGGACCATGCATATTGCGAATATAACATTGCAACACCCGATCTACACACTGTTTAAAAAATTATAAAATAAATATTAACTAAAATTGCATAAACCTAAACAATATTAAATAATATTGAAAAATTAAAATTAAAACTTACCATTTGCATTTGATCGAAAGAGATGTGCTTGTTGTCTAGATGAATTAATTCCCAGGCCATTGGTAATACGATCGAAAATTTTAAAAGTTTCAAAAAATATATATTAAAAAAATAAAAAGGGCTTTTTTATAAATATTAAAGGACTATTTCAAAATTTCAGAGAAAGTTTCAAGGACTTAAAGAGAAATTTGAGAGGGATTTGAGAGAAGAATGAGTAAGGACTAAAGTGTGAAAAAAATAAAAGGGTTGGGGGTTTTTATAGGTTTATTTTTTGACCGTTGGAGGCCCAACGGACAAAAATTTTTTTGACCGTTGCAGGGCTAAAGCGCTCCCTTGGGGACGCGCTTTCCTGGTTTTCCCCCACAAAACGTGCTGACGTGGACGCGTTTTGTGGGGAAATGGCCCTTTTACGTAAATTTTCAAGAAATCGACCCTTTTCCATAAATTTTGTTTTTTTTGTATATTTGGGTATTTTACCCGAACAGAGCAATCTAATTTCAAACGTATTTTATTAGGGTAAACTAAAAAATTAGTCACTTTTGTTTGTCTCATATTACATTTTAGTCATTTACGTTTGAAATAGTACGTTTTAGTCACTTACATTATCGTTTTGTTATGAAGTGGTCACTCTACTATTAAATTTCGTTACCTCCCTAACGGTAGTCCTATGTGGCAGTCCAAATGAGTTTTAAATGACAACTTGAATGTCTAGTTGCTGGGATGAACATGGATTTTTAATTAAATAAATTTAATTTGAACTGCCACGTAGAACATCCAAGTTGACATTTAAAATCCGTTTAGATTGCCACATAGGACCGTCGTTAAGGAGGTAACAGAGTTTAACAGTAGAGTGACCACTTTGTAACAAAACGATAACGTAAATGATTAAAACATAATATTTCAAACATAAATGACTAAAATATAATCTTAGATAAACAAAAATAACTATTTTTATAGTTTACCCAATTTTATTATTACTCTTTTTTCTCCTAACAAATAAATAAAAGCCCAAAAGCGATAATGTAGACAAGAGGCCCCAAATGGGCCTAAATGCCATCATCCAAAAGAATCTTTCATTTTTATTACCAGCCGGTAGGGATGTGCAAAATTTGGGTAAAATCGAAAAAATTCGGTTAACCGATCGAATTCAGTTAATCAGTCGGTTAACTAAATTTTTTCGATTGGGGTCGATTAATTATTTTGTTATTTTTTAGTTAACGGTTAATTCAGTTCGAAACGGGTCGAATAATCAAATTTTTTCAGTTAACCAAAAAAAAAATTATAATATATAAATAGCCTATAATAAATAATAAGCTCACTATTCTCTATTCACCTAAACTCAATCTATACCCAAATATCTAATCCAATCCAACCCCAATATAACCCAAACCCAATTATAAAAATTAAACCCAACTCAACTAATTCTAAAACAAAAAATAAAATTAGCGCTAGACACACAACAGAAAAAAAAGATATATCTGATATCTCCTTCTTCAACTTCAGTCTTCAAATCCCTAATTTATCAATCACCAGTTCACCACCCCAGGCCAGCCACCTTCCGTCCGGCACTCCGGCGTCTACCAGCCCAGTTCATTGAGGTACTTTCACCATCTGTAACTTCTGTTTTAAAACTTCTGTTTTAAAACCTGCATTGGCTATGGGTTTTGTTCTTTTTTTTTTTTATTTCTTAATTTTGGGTGTATTCATAATCATATCCCCCTCTTCAATACCACGGCCTTTGCTCTTGGAATAGCTTGGCAGCTCGCTAATTTTGCTTTTCTCACTCGAGATTGCTTGTTAATACTGAAAAGGGTTTCGTATTATTGTTGCTTTTATGATTGAAATTCTGAGATAATATTAAAAAAAAAAAAAGAAAATTCAATGAGGTTGTCATTAATTTATGAAGAGAAAATGGTGTGGAAGTCTGGAAGAAGGTTGGCTTGTCTCAATATTGCAATTATATATGCGAATGAAGGGACATTCGATTTAAAAAATTAGGAATGGCACTCATCAACCTACTCAATCACGAGTCTGTTGAATTAAATGTGAATGCAATATGCTTATGGTTTATTGCTTGGACGGAAAGAAATAAATTGATGCTTGATGTATAATATTAGACTAGATTTTGCCTTGACAATTTTGATCCCAATTTCCTGACTTGGCCTGCAATTTGTGCTAGATGTTCCTGAATGATTAAATTGTTAGGACTCTTGAAAAATTCTTTCTGTAAAATTGATGGGGTTCTGCAACAAACTTGTTCTCTTATCTATTATATCTAACAGCGATACTCAACATGTAGCAGGATTTGAAGGATAGTGGCTTATATATATCATTTTAGAATGTGCTTGTAATGCCTGTGTTATTGTATTATAATGAACAATATGATGCGCTTCTTTAATATTGTAAATTTGCTATATAATTTTCCACAACATATTCCAGGAGGATCTTTCTATCATTTGTCTTGTATGATTGGTACTAGATAAAATTTACTTGCTAGAAGTTTAGTTTTGTTATTTATGTTTAATTTGTTTGAATGTTGTATCATATTGATTCTTTTCTGTACCCTTTGTTCTGCTGTAGTACATTGGTAGAGTTAGACCCTCTTTGAGTCCATTTCTTGGAATAAATTTGACAATAATACTGTTTTTGGTGGCTGTTTCTGACTTCGCCTGCAATTTGTGCTAGATGTTCCTGAATGATTAAATTTGTGCTAGATGAACAAGAGTAATTATGATGCATAATGCATAATAATTCAGATGCATAATATTTTGGTTAATTCGGTTAATTTGGTTAATTCGGTTAATTCGGTTTATTCGGTTAATTCAGTTAATTCGGTTAATTCGGTTAATTTTTAACCAAAAATTAAAAAATATAATTTTCGGTTAATTCGGTTAACCGACCTAATTAACCGAAAAAATTTCGGTTCGGTTAATTTTTGGAAAAAATTCGTTCGGTTAACGGTTAAAATTTTTGAAAGGTCAGTTAATTCGGTTTTTAACATTTCAGGTCGGTTAACCGAATGAACACCCCGGTAATCAATCAATTTTAAGGTTTTTAGGTCTTCTTCAACCGGTGGTCTTCCCCAATTAAGCAAAATAATCCTCCCAATTTTGAAACCCTAACTTTGTTCTTCCATTCCATTCTTTGTCAATTTCGAGGTATCTTTACAGCGTGCTTTGTTTTTTTTTTTTTAACCTGTTTCTTGGCTTCATTTTTCTCGGTTGTTATATTGTTTAGATACTTTTTTTTTCTTTGCTTAATTCGAAATGGGTGTTTTGCCTTCCATAACTGATAGCGTTAAATGCTGTATTTGAGGTCAATTTTTTTTGTTGATTTTAATTGTGGGTTTTGTGCATTGAATTACATGTTTTAACTAATGGGTCAGATGTATTTGCTGATAATATGCTTAGGATGTGGCTTTGCTTTACTTGTAATGTTATTCTTAGGTTTATGAGATATTTTAGCGTCTCGTTAGTGCTTCTAAGTTCAAATGCTTGCTAATAAGTTAGTGTATTTTCGTTTATATAGGCATCTCTTTTTAACTAGTGAGTGGCTTTGCTTGAGTTGTAATGTTAGGTTTATGAGATATTCAGAGTTGATGTAATGATCGAATTTGATTTCTGTATTTGCTTTAATTCGTTTTTTTTTTGATGTCTTCTTACTAATTGCTTCTATTTAGTAACAGGTAAGGTACAATAATGATTAAGAAACTTTGCACGTTTCAACAGTACAATAATGCCCCATTTGAATCTCTCTTTGCTTCGATCTGGCTGTAGGCATTGTTACAAATATTCCAATAACGATTAAGAAACTTTGTTGATTCTGTTCTCTTCTTTTTTATTTCACAGGTTTTAACTGACGCTGAGCAATAATTGAATACCAAGTTCATCTTACTAGGTGGAAAGCTAACTAGAAAGCAGCCATGGATGGTATGTGAAGGTTTTTCTTTTTTTAGTTTAGATGTCTGTTATTGCAGTTTTAAGTAAAGGATTTTTGGTTTTTGGTTTCTGAAGTTTTAAGGCGATAGCTTTTGCTTGTGATTTTACTTTAAATGTGAAAGATTTTTCATTTTTTGTTATTTTCTGGACTATGGCTGAACATAGTTATTGTTTTGAAATTGAAATTAGTACCTAGCAATTGTTAAATGTTTAACATAAATATTGTGTTCATATCTCTGCAAAGATATATGAATTTTGCTTTCTATCAATTCTAGTTATTGTTTAAAATTATGAATGACCAATACTCATTGACTGATTTTCTTTGTTACCTGCTGTATGGTTTCAGTTGATTCACAACCAACTATGGAGGAAACTATATTGGTTGGTGATGACCTAATGATGGGGCCACCATCTCCTGTCATCCCACAAGAAATCGCATCTCATGTGCTTGAAGGTGTCGAGTTATGTGATGGGATCTTACGGAATTTATTTTTGTGTAAGTTCTGTGTTTTTTAACTTAACAATCTTTATGTAAAAGGCGGAGTATGTATAGCATTGATTGACTGATATTATATCTTCATTCTTTTTGGTGACATGATTGATTATTTGCTTAATTTTGCCAAATGATAGACCAAATACTTTCTCATGCATTTTGTGTACAGCCATACATTCTTTATGATTACTGTATGATGTAGGTCTGCAGATTAATGATATCGAGCCTTTCTGTCAAGATGAGTTGGCATTATATAGACAATGTGTTGAAAAGAGGGTAAGGTTTCTGTCAGATTACAGTTTCCTAATAAGGAATATTCAGTATATTAAATAGAATCCTGTAGATATGTTATTTATTGCTAACTTAAAGGCTGTGTTTTAAGGGACAGCATCCCTAGAATCTGTTTGCTTCTTAGTTTAGAGTTTCCTAAAGTTAGGCTCACTATGTATATAAATATTAGTGTAATTTATTGTGAAATAATAAGAACAGAAAAAGCCTATTTCTAACATGGTATCAGATTAGACCGATTTCTAGGAATTTTTTTTCGGTAATCTTTTACTCCCACAAAACCCTCAAGCCTGCTTCTTTTGTTCAAAAGAAATATGTCTAAAATTATCCAAACCAATACCAATAGGGATAGTTCAAATCTCTATGAAAACTCCAACCAAACAAGTGAGTTGCAGAATATTCAAGTGGCTTACAGGTTAAATGGGAAGAATTACAAGTGGTCTCGGTTGGTTCGACGTTCTTGAAGGGCGAGGAAAGTGAATCACTTACTCTAAGACAAGACCTAAAGAAGGAGATCCTCGGTTCTTTGCTTGGGATGAACAAGACTCTATGGTTATGTCTTGGTTATGGAATTCTATGGTGTCCAAATCGTTGACACATGCATGTTTTTAACTCATCCAAAGAAATATGGGAGGTTGTGAAGCGGACTTATTCTAAAGTTCGAGATCTTGCTCAAATCTATGAAATCAAGACTAAGATTTCATCCACCAAGCAAGGAAGTCGTTCCATCACGGAATATTCTAATCTTTTGCAAAGCTTATGGCGGAGATGGATCATTACCGGTGCATTAAAATGCATTGCGGTGCGAATCAAAGACTCGAAAAGGTTCGTTGAAAAGGACCAAATTTATGATTTTCTTCTTTGGGCTAAATGTAGAATTTGATGCGAAGAGTCCAAATACTTGGAAAGGAGGAGCTACCATCACTAAATGAGACACTCGCGATAGTTCGTCTTTGAAGAAGGAAAAGAGGAGTTATGCTTGAAGATAATCGAGTAAATGGTTTCGCCTTAGTTACAAAGGTGTCAATGAGAGGAAAATTGCCATGGAGCGATAACGGCAATGATATGAAGCGAAAGATTCTACAAGGCCTATTAAAAGGAGTCTCAGATGGTGCACATCTTGTAAAAAATCTCGTCACACAAAAGAACACTCACTGGAAGCTCCATGGGAAGCCACATACAATTAAAAGGAATTTTTCCAAACCAACAGACAACCAAAGGAACAAGGCGAGCAAATATAGCATGGATGGATGAAGAACGAATTCGTGTTTTTAATAAAGACGAAATTGAGAAGTTAAAGACGTTCTTTGGGATCATTGGAAAAGTCTTCTTCCACGTGTACTTGCGTTTACGCTTTCGGTATTTCCTATTCTCAAAATTCTAATGTCTCGGACACACCATCCAACAGGTCTTGGGTCATTGACTCAGGAGCTATAGACCATATGACCCACTCCTCACACATTTGTTTTATATACACCTTGTCCTAGTAATAGAAAGATTACGATGGTGATGGTTCTGTGATAACGGTGGCTGGTCAAGGTGATATTGTTATAAATAAGACCCTTACTCTTAAAAATGTCCTTCATGTTCCTAAACTATTTCCCAACCTTCTCTCCATCCAAAAACTTACCAGGGACTCTAATTGTAGTGTGGTTTTTTATCCCAATCAATGTTTTTCCAGAATGAATCTGAAGAAGATGATTGGACAAAGCTAAGGAAGCAAATGGCCTATATTATCTTGAAGAATCTAGTGGAGAAATTAGTGCTCTGAATTCCTCACCGTTATCTTTCCTATCAAAGTCTGTTCAAGCTCATAAAGACCAAATTTGGCTCCATCACCTCCGCCTTGGTCATCCTTCGTTTCCAGCCCTTAAATTTATCTTTCCTTCCTTGTTCAAAGGAATAAATGTTGAAAATTTCCATTGTGATGTTTGTGAACTTGCCAAACATAAACGTACCTCCTTTCCAGTAAGCAATAAAAGAACATCCGCTTCTTTTACTCTTATTCATAGTGATATTTGGGGACCATCAAACATTTCAAACATCTCGGGGCTCGGTGGTTTGTTTCCTTTATTGATATTGTACCGTGTGTCTTGGATATTTCTTTTAAAACAAAATTTGATGTAAGGTCTATTTTACAACCTTTACAACCCGATCAAAACACAATTTGAAATGCAATAAAACGGTTTAGGATGAGACAATGCTAAAGACTATTTCAATCAGTTTCTCTACTCATATTTTCAAGAAAAAGACATTCTCCATGAGTCCTCTTGTGTTAACACACCCCAACAAAATGGTGTTGCCGAAAGAAAGAATGGTCACATTTTAGCTATTATTGGAGCTCTATTGTTTCAAAGCAATGTCCCTAAACAATACTGGGGGGAGGCTATTTTAACTGCTACTCATTTGATAAATAGGTTGCCTACAAAGGTCCTTGACTCTCAAAGTCCTATACAAGCTCTATCGAAATTTTTTCCTGATTTCAATACCTCAAATCTTCCTCCCAAAATATTTGGGTGTGTTGCCTTTGTCCATGTCCATTCTCAGAATAGGGGAAAACTCGATCCACGAGCCGTCAAATGTGTCTTTCTCGGTTATTCCTCTACACAAAAGGGTACAAATGCTACAATCCAACTACTAAAAAATTTTTGTTTGGTGATGTCACTTTTGCAGAAGAAAATTTTTTTACTCGTCCTTATCTTCAGGGGAAGAACTTATTCACAGAAGATAAGGGTAGAGAGTTTTTTCTTCTTGATTTTCCAGCTTCTTTCCAGCCTGCCCACCTTGACCCTATGCAACCTGAAATAGAGCCTACTACACCTAAGTCACCAAAAGGAATTCAGGACATTACTCGCCCTTTACTAGTTTACTCAAGGAAGAAGGCACCAGTGCAAGTTCAATCATCATCTTCGGATAAACAACCTACTGCCTTACAACCCGAGGTAACTACTGAACCTACTTTGAATACTACTGAAAATTCAGATCAGAAAGATTATGATTTTCCTATTGCTATTAGAAAAGGAACTAGGGCCTGTACAAAACTTCCCTTGTACTCATTCATGTCCTACAAAAATTTGTCCCATAACCACAAAACCTTTCTTACTAGCCTAAATTCAATCTCCATTCCCAAAACTGTATCCGAGGCATTAAATAATGAGAATTTGAAAAATGCCATGAAGGTTGAAATGGAAGCACTTGAAAAAAATAAGACATGGGATTTGGTAAAATTATCGAAAGGAAAGAAAACAGTTGGATGTCGTTGGGTGTATACAGTAAAATACAATTCAGATGGCTCTTTGGAGAGGTACAAAGCAAGATTAGTTGCTAAAGGGTACACTCAAAAGTATAGAATAGACTACCTTGAGACATTTGCCCGGTTGCAAAGATGAACACCGTGAGAGTGTTGTTGTCACTTGTCGCCAACAGAGGTGGAAACTACTGCAGTTTGACATCAAGAATACTTTCTTACATGGTGATCTTGAGGAGGAAGTCTATATGGATGTTCCACCGTGGTTCGGTTGAGATCTGAGATGATGTAGTTTGCAAACTAAAAAAGGCTCTGTACGGACTAAAATAGTCCCCGAGAGCTTGGTTTGGAAGATTTACCAAAGTGATGCTCAAGTTGGGGTATAAACAGAGTCAAGGAGATCACACTCTGTTTGTAAAGCACTTATCTTCAGGGGGAATGAATGCTTTGTTAGTCTATGTAGATGACATTATAGTGACAGGTGATGATTTGGAAGGAATGGAAAATTTGAAGAAATGCCTAGTAAAAGAGTTTGAGGTCAAAGAGCTTGGTAAATTAAAATATTTCCTTGGTATTGAAGTAGCACACTCTCGGGAAGGAATCTTCATATCTCAGCAAAAATACATAATTGATTTGTTGACAGAGACGGGCAAGTTGAGATGTAAACCAGTAGAGACACCCATAGAAGTGAACCACAAACTTGGAGATGCACTAGAAGATGCAGTAGTTGATAAGGGTTCATATCAAAGACTCGTAGGAAAGCTCTTTTACTTGTTACATACTAGATCGGATATTGCCTATGCAGTTGGTGTTGTAAGTCAGTTCATGCACAATCCTAAAGAGTCACATCTTCGAGCTGTATACTAGATTCTACAGTACCTCCAGGCAAAGGAATCCTATTTAAAAAAGGGGAGAATTTAACCCTTGAAGCCTATACTGATGCAGATTATGCAGGATCTATGGTTGATAGAAGATCAACCTCGGGCTATTGCATATTTCTGGGAGGCAACCTTGTAACTTGGAGAAGTAAAAAAACAGACTGTTGTGGCTAGATCTAGTGTAGAAGCAGAATTTAGAGCGATGGCTCTTGGAATTTGTGAATTATTATGGCTGAAAATTATTTTGGAGGATTTGAAGATCAAGTGGGAAGGTCCAATGAAGCTGTATTGTGATAATAAGTTTGCTATCAATATTGCACATAATCCAGTGCAACATGATCGTACGAAGCACATTGAGGTTGACAGATATTTCATCAAGGAGAAACTTGACGGTGGCCTAATTTGCACTCCATATGTGTCCACTGATGGTCAACTGGCAGATATCCTAACTAAAGGATTATCTGGGAAGACCTTTCAGAAACTAGTAAGCAAGCTGAGAATGGATGATATCCACTTCCCAGCTTGAGGGGGGTGTCAGATTACAGTTTTCTAATAAGGAATATTCAGTATATTAAATAGGATCCTGTAGATATTTTGTATTAAATAGAATCCTGTAGATATGTTATTTATTGCTATCCCTAACTTAAAGGCTGTGTTTTAAGGGACGGCATCCCTAGAATCAGTTTGCTTCCTAGTTTAGAGTTTCCTAAAGTTAGGCTCACTATGTATATAAATATTAGTGTAATTTCTTGTGAAATAATAAGAACAGAAAAAGCCTATTTCTAACAGTTTCTAATGGCTATTCCTCTTGCATGAATAAGTACATCGAATTAGCTTTCTTGAGTTTCTTCACAAAAAAAAAAAAAAAAAAAAGCCTTTCTTGAGTTTGTTTGAAAATCTGGGTTTCAGGACAAGGAACTAAGGCAACGGCTTCAAGATAGCGAGAGAAAGTTGGGGTTGTCAATGCCTTCTGATCAAGCAAAGGAAAGAGCTAGTCAGCTTGAATCAGAAGTCATATCATTGGAGAGGTAATTGATTAGGATTTTATTAATGTCTTTTGCAAGAATCCGTGAATCTTGGTAGTCCTAGAATATTGTGCTTTTTGCATTTGTTACTTGGTAGTACCGAGTCAAGATTCTTTAGCATTCAATTGCAAAGCTAAATTGCTTTATCAATATTGATAAATCTTCTATAGGAAGTTGCAAATATCAGCCTTTCTGATGTCTTAGTACCAGCTCTAAGAAAATTAAAGATCCAACTTATAACTCTTTGAAGTATCTTACTTTCATAGTTGCTCTTTGCTATTGCAGCATCTTGGATGAATAAAAGTATGGATAGAGTAGGAAAGTAACATGTTCTTGTTGAGGAACCATTTTGTCCTATTTACTTGGCCTCGGATGTAAGTGGTGGATACGGATGTCTGACATGGATATATCGAATTTGTTCTAAGTTTTTTCTGTGTACTGATATGTGTGGGACTCAAGTGTTAGACATGGTACTGGAAGGAAAATGAGTTTGTTTGAGTTACATAGGATTTGCCCCTAGTTAATTATCATCCTTTATATTTGTTCCCTTTACCAACCATAGCATTTTGTTTTTGATTTACAGTAGTATAGAATTATTTGATCACAATTGAAACTGAATGATATGTTATCATGTATTCATGGCTATTCTATAGGCGCTTGATTCTGGCAAGTGGAATTGAAGGCATTGAAGGATTTCGTCAAAGATGGAGTCTGCATGGACGACTTACAGACACCAAGTAATGCTTGTGATTTACAAAAAATCCTTTTATCTTCTCCGTACATTGTATGTTCATTGGTAGAATCCCATAAATGAATCTTCTTGATCATTCTTTTATACCAAAATTTGAGTAATCTGGTAAACGAGACATGTTTGTTGAATCGTACATTAAGTATGTGCAGGAAAAGGCTGGAATCCTTAAAACTGGGGATGGAGAAGAGAAAAGAGGATGAACCAAGCAAAACATCAACCAGGAAAAGTGGATTCTTTTGGTAATAGTGGTGGCCTCAGGTGCTTATAACAAGAAGATGCATCACGAGGGTCCATCACTTAAAAGACAAGGGTCTTGGTTTAGCGTGCTGTAGTCTGTAGATTTATTAGTTGTGAAATCCTTGTTCTGTTCCACCCTCCTTGAAGAACAATGCCAAAGTACTTTGAAAATATGATGGGGGGTGTTGAGCTTATTTTTTTTCCCATCTTACAAATTCCGTCCTCCAAGTCACATCTTCAGCTATAGTTTGATATAAGTATGTTCATTTGACATTATATTTTTGTATTCCTCTCTGGGAACTAAGGTGTTAGAGGTCGATGTTGTTGGGTTGGATGGGTTAAATTAAGAATTGACTAATCCTATAGATTGGATTTGTCCAAACAATATATATTTTTAGGTTCTTATAATCTAATCCATACATTCAATCCAAAAGTATAATTTAGATTGCTATTAATGTTAATTTTTTATTAAATTTGTTGGTGTGATATTTGAAATAAAAATTTTACTTGGTAGTAAACTTGGATTTAAAAAACAATTTTAATAATTTTAATGGTTAAATTTGAATTTTAAAATTTAAAATGTAGAGAAAAAAGTATGGATATTAAATTTTAAATTTATAAAGAATAAAGTGATTTATGACATTTAAATATTTTTAAGTTTGACATATTTATATAGTATCATACTCATATCGTGTGTCCATATCTTATTCCTCGGAAAGCAAAAAGTTAAAATGTGTTTTAAGTCTTTGAATTTTGTGTATTTGTAATTTAATCTTTTACTTTTATTTATATGAATTTAGTCATCTAATTTTTAGATTTCAATATTTTCTTCAAATTTTTAACTTCGTTAAAATTTTTTGTTAATATTATTTGGTGTGATATTTTAAAATAAAAGACACTCATTTCAGTAGTCATGTAACAATACAATTGATGTTGAAATTAACTTGACTTTAATAGAAAAAGTTTAAAAGTATTAATAATTGGATTTATATTTTTAAATTGAAAGATAGAGATTAAGTTCCTTGAAATAAAAGTAGAGGGACTGAAAAATTTACAAAATAGAGAGATTTAAGTCCTTTGAAGTAAAAAAAGAAAGACTGAATTTCAAATGTAAGAGGAGTAAAAGGCTTGGAAAAATATTAAAATAAGAACTTAAAACTAAAATGACATTGTTTTGTTTAATTTATTTTTCAAATACTCAGGTTCACTTAAAATTGAAAAATAAACTTATTTATCCAATAAATAATTTAATTTAAATATTTTTAGTCAAACTCACCTGCATAAGACGTTGGGGAAGAGTATGGAGAAAAAACTGAAATATTTAGGATGGAAAGTGAACTTCATAAACATGAAGGGTAGAGGGAGGATTTAATTGAAAAATAAATAATATTTAGCGACAGACAAATATGATTGGGAGATACTTGTGTGTAAAAGACTTATGAGATAATAATATAATTAATTTATTTAATTTTCTCTAGCTGCCCTTGGTCATCTTGGCTAGGAGTGGAGGAAGATAAATCAGTTGATCTCTTATCCATCCATGGAATGAAACACTCACCACCATCCATAATTTCCCCTTCCACTTCTTCCTTGTCAAACTCTGGACTGTTATTCCTCGCAGAAAAAGTAAAGGAACCTTGCAAAGAAATTGCCACAACATAATCTCCATGCACTCCCTGCTCACATGCTCTTCCATTATCCCTTCTTCCCCTCCTTTTCTTCTTCTTCAAAGCCATCCTCCCCAACTAACCCATTTCCGTCAACTCAATCACATCACCCCTCACAATTCACAACACCTAAAACTAACCCATTTCCTTAAACCCCATTCTAATCCAAAACCACCTCTTTTTTACTTCAATCTCCACCTTCAGCTCTATATCAATGCTGGTTTCATTGAAGAGGCGCGCGATCTATTTGACTCGATGCCTGAAAGAACTCTGATATCTTGGACCATCCTCATGTCAGGCTATGCCAAACATGGTCCTAGTTCGGAAGCGTTGGTATTGTTCAAAGAGATACTGTCGTCTGGTTGTAATCATAAAACACGCCTACGTCCTGACTCCTATGTTTATGCGGTTGTGTTGAGAAGTTGTGGAGAAATGAGAGAATTGGGGTTTGGGAAAGGAGTTCATGGCCAAGTTTTGAAGAAAGGAGAGGCTTTTCTTGATGGGTTTTTGGAGAATTCTTTGGTGAATATGTATTCAAGTTGTGGCCAATTGGAAGATGCTGTTTTGATTTTTGACGGGATTGAGAAGCCTGGTCTGGTTGCTTGGAGTTCAATGTTAAGTGCTTACGTGAAAAATGGATTTGAAAAAGAGGGTTTGAGTGTTTTCCTTGATATGGTCTCTAAGGGAATTAAGTTGGATGCTTTTGTGTTTTCAATGGTTATCAAGGCATGTTCCAACTGGGAGGAGTTAAACTTGGGAATTCAAGTACATGGTTTAATGGTTAAGAAAGGGTTTGGGAAAGGGTCTTGTTTGTTTTTGGACAATAGCTTAATGGATTTTTATGCAAAATGTAAGGATTTGAAGGGATTAAGAAAGGTTTTTGATCAGCTGCAGGGGAAAGATTTAGTTTCTTGGAACACATTAATTATGGGTTATGTACATAATTTTTATTACTTTGAAGCTCTTAGGAATTTTAGAGTTTTAATGCATGATATTTGTTATTGTGATGATTTCACCATAACAAGTATTCTCAAGGCAATTTCTAGTTTACATGACATGGGCTATGGTAGGCAGGTTCATGGATATATAGTTAGAACAGGTTTAGCATCAAATAGCTATGTAATGTGCTCTCTTCTGGATATGTATATTGAGTGCATTGAACATGAGAGCTGGGAACAATGGGAAAAAGTTCCTTTGAAGGTGTATGCTGGCTTAGAAAGAGGAGAAGCCGATGAATGTATTATTATTGCAAACATGCTAAAATGGTGCTCTCTGTTATCAAATCTTGATGCAGGGAAAGTATTCCACTCCTTGGCCAACAAATTAGCTGTAGATTCTGATCCATATGTTATAACCGCTTTGATTGACATGTATTCCAAGTGTGGGGTGCCAGAGGCTGCTTTAAGGGTTTTCGAAAGAGTAGAAAACCCAGGCACCGTAACTTGGTCAGCTCTGATCTCTGGATTTTCTTGGAATGGGTGGTTTGTGGAAGCACTATCATGTTTCAATAAAATGCAGCTTAATGGTATTGAAGCAAATGAATTCACCTTAACATCTGTTATTCTGGCTTGTGTGGCTTTAGGTGATCTTCGAAAGGGAAGAGAATTGCATTGCAAGATACTCAAAACTTGTTATGAATCAAACGTTTCCATAGTTAACATGCTCATTAATCTTTACTCGGAATTATCAGATCACCGACAAGCGCTCAAGCTATGTTCCTTGGTTTCAGATGCTGAGATCTCATGGAATTTATTGATACAGGCCAGCCTCAAGGCAAATGACTATGAAATGATTCACAAACTTCTCGGGAGGATTCAATCTTGCTTTGGGTATCTTGAACCGATCTCTGTTTGTGATATTTTCAGATCCTGTAGCAGCCCAGTGCTTTTGAATATGGGGATGCAAGCTCAGGCTTACATGACCAAAAGGGGTCTTCTTTCGCATCCTACTAGTGGAAATGGTCTCATTCAGATGTATTCCGGGTGTGGACAAATTGCAGAGGCTGATTTGGTGTTTGAATCGATGCCTGAGAAGAGTTCTTCGTGTTGGACATCTATCATCTCCGCAAAAGTAGAACATGGACATCCATCTGAAGCTCTGACATTGTTTAACGAAATGCGGAGGAGGAATAAATTAGTAGACTCAAGCACATTAAAATCAATCTTGAAAGCATGCAGCCAAATGGGTCGAGTAGATGAGGCACATAGCCTATTAATGTCCATGGAAGTGGTTTACGGAGTTAAGCCATCGGAAGAGCATTATTCCTGCGTCATTGAAGCTTTTACTCGAGCTGGAATGCTTGAAGAACTTGAGAACTTCATCGATGAAGTTGTTGTAGATAAAAACGATACTAAGATTTGGAACACTCTTCTTTCATCGGCCCGTGTTATAGGTAACATGGACATGGCAAAATTTGCCTTGGAGAAGCTTTTGGAAATAGATCCAAATGACTGCTTTGCAAATCTAATGCTCGGCAAGGTCCTGGTGATGTTTGGTAAGTGGAAAGATGCATCGAAGACGAAAACATTAGGACCAAATTCCAGTTGCATAGAAGTGCAAAACAAAATATTTGAATTTGTCTCCGACCAAAAACCAAGTGAAGAAGTGTTGTATAAGTTGGGTGAGATAGAAAGAGAGATGGAGGAGTTGGGATATGTAGAAGATAGAAACCACTTGCTGCATGATGCTGAAGAGGAAGAATATGATGGTGCAGGTCTTGGTCATACTGAGATGAAGGCCATCGCATTCGGGCTCTTATCGTTACCCCACAGAACGCCGGTAAGGGTGATTAAAAGCGTTAGGATGTGTGGTACTTGTCATCATGCATGTAAGTTTATGTCAACTTTTGTAGATCGAGAATTGGTTGTTAAGGACAATTGCACCTTTCACCATTTCAGAGATGGCAAATGCAGTTGTCGGGATTCATGGTAGAAGCTGCCCATGAAATATGTAACTATAGTCTATACATACAGATACATATAGGCCATCTTGTTGGTGTTATTCTTATGATCAATGTATAAATAACGGTATTCATTCTTTAGATCTCAGTATTATGTACTGGGAAGAATCTTTCCAAGCATATCACACAAGTAAAACCAAGGTTTCATAATCGAATTGATGGTCAAAACTATTGATTTTTGGTTAAATTATTAAAAATATATATAAAAAATTCATGGGTGGGTCATTCATCTGTCTTTCTTCTGCCATCTTTCTTGTTACTGATTACCATGGTGCAAACCATCATGTGTGTTTTAGCTTACAAGTCCCTAGGCTGCATACATAGTTGGTCATTGTCGATGATTCTACCTACTCAAGTAATTATCACTCAACCCATGTTTTATATGTCAGAAAAAATAAATAAGAAAATAGAAACAAGAAAAAAAAAAATAGTAGGTGGATAAACTACACTAATACTCATCTAACTATTAGTAATTTTTTTGGTTATTCAACTATAAAATATTATGAAATGACCACCCAACTATTAGTTTTTTTTTATCTAATTATTCAATTGTCTTTTTGGTCACCAATTGGCTTCACTTTTAAAATTAGCATAATAGTAATTTTAACCTCAACATTTATACATTGTATCAATTTAGTATTGATTCTAAAAAATTAACCCTTAATATTTACATTTTGTAACTTTTCATAATTAGGTGACCAAAAAGAAATTTACTAATAGTTGAGTAACCATTTTATAACTTTTCATAGTTGGATGACAAAATATATATATAATTGAGTGACTTCTAGTGTAGTTTACCTAATATAGTATTAGTAAAATATGATAACTTTGATGCCTATAGAATATTTTCTTGAAGTTGTTAATATGATTTTAAGATACAATAAAGCTCATAATATTATAAGTAAAATACTTAGTGCTCGATTTGAACTCGTCTATTTTCTCATTTTAGTATTTAAATTTATTTTTGTCAAAGATTGATTTGTAAACTATCATTTCATTATCCAGTTCAACCCATTTTTTATATTGATTTTTTAAGAACTCATGTGGCACCAATAAGAATGTGTCACATGGCACCTTTCAACAAAACACAATGTGCCATGTGGCACTTAAGCTTATTTAAAATAAAAAGCATTGACCCACCATTAGTCAGATGTTGACTGGCGTTGACCGCTGTTGATCAGTGTCAACAAATCATTGACTTGTGTTGATCGTCCACATGGCGCAATTTGAACGCGCCACGACACACTTCTTTTTTGTTTTTTAATATTATATATAATATATTGTTTAAAAATGTAAAAAAAAATCATATATAATATATACGTAATTCAAAAAGTTCAAAAATCAAAAAAATTTTAAAAATAAAAAACCAAAATATTATATAAAATTTAAAAAATGTATTTTACTTTTAAAAATAAAATAAAAACTTAAATTTTCAAATATATTATATATTTTTGAATTTTTGTATATTATATATGTTTTTTAACTTCTTAAATATGTAAAAAACATATATAATATATAAATAATTCAAAAACATTTTAAAAAGTTTAAAAATAAAAAATAAAATATAAATTTTAAAAAATAAAAATGATGTAAGCTCCTCAACCCGGCTTAGACATTAGATTCAAATTTGAAAGATTACATTAGCCACCGAAATTGTAACACCCTTAACATGTATACGTCGCCGGATTAGGGTTATGGAGCATTACCGTACGAATAGAACATTTAAACATACATTTCATACATTATTATAAACATAATATAAAACAACCATTCACATACGTACCGTCCCTAATTCGAGCTTTGAGGCCCTAGAAACACCTTAAAAACAATTTGGGACCAATTTGAAATCATTTGGAAAGTTTATGAAAAAGTTACAATTTTTTTAATATAAGGGTCACACGGCTGTGTGGCCAAGCTGTGTGCCTCACATGGCTGACATATACGCCCATGTTTTAGGCTGTATAACCTTCGAACTAGGGACACATGGCCGTATCCTAGCCCGTGTCCTCACCGGTGTAACTCTATGAGTAGGGTCACACGACCGTGTCACACGTCCGTGTGCTAGGCAGTGTAACTCTCGAAATTGCCTCACACACCCGTGTGCTAGGCCGTGTGTCAGGCCGTGTAATTGATTGTGTAACACCCCTAACCCTTATTTGTCGCCAGAACAGGGTTATAGAGCATTACTGGACTTTTCAAATCAACTACAAACATTATATATATTATTTAGCATACATATCATAAATTAATCATATTGTCCCTTTTATGAGCCATCGAGGCCCAAAAATATGTGTTAGAAACAATTTGGGACTAAACCGGGTACTAAGGAAATTTTTTCGAAAACATCAAAAATTTTCATAGAAACAAGGGACACACGCCCGTGTGGCTCACACGGTCAAGAGACACGCCTATGTCTCAGGTCTTATGGGCATTCAATATAGGGGCACACTGCCGTGTCCCAGCCAGTGTCCAAATTTAGGTGTATACTGACTTGATGCAACACCCCAAACTCGGCCCATACGTTTCGACCAGATCTGGCGTGTTATGGAACACATAACACTTTATCGAATTTTGAAAACACAAGTTAATTATTTAAAATTTGAATAAAGAAGTGACTTTTTGGAAATAAACCTCTTTGTATTATTATTACGTATAAATAAACCTTGTCATAAATTCATAAGTTGCATAACATTAAAAACTACTTAGTTGAATAAAAACTAGAGGCCTTATTACATAAATATTCCTAAATAACAATAAAATAAACTTAAAGAAATCCCAAAAAAAATAATTTGTAGAAATAAAACTTGATGGCCCCTCGAGTCCGTCTCGGCTCCCATGTCCACGCTCTACTGCTCATCTAAAAGCGTAGAAAAAAAAAGGAAAGTGTGAGTCACCAAGACTCAGTGTATAAATATCAAAACACACAACGAACCGAGCCCACAAATACATTATGGGCCCTGGCCCATACATGAAGGTAACAATCATAATCACATGGTAAACGATAAATAATGAATAACCCAACCCCTCCTAGGTTTCCATCCTCTACACACCAATCCGTACCAACCATCACACATTGGGGATTTCTACGATCAACCCTCCATCCGCTACACACCAAAACGACAACCAGTCTTGTCTATTCCTATTAATTAGGAATCATTGAATGTGGCATAGCCACCGATCACTATGTGACCTAACATTTGTATATGTGGATTTCCACCACCGATCACCAAGTGACCTATCATGCACTTCCCTTCAATATCATATTCCCACCCATGCATACACATAAAGAAAACATCATGCGTTATATATATTTTCCGATACATAGGGAGTTCTATGTTTACGTGCACAGCATCCTTGCCTAACCCTTTTAGGTTCCATTTGATTGTTTATCTGACCTCTTTCCGCTTTTAAGCCCATAACATATATATAGTCATACATACAAGTTTATTAGTGTGTTAGAGATCTACACACACGACACCGATAAGACGATGCTTTCTATGTTGACGCTTATCCTTAGTCGACACTCTTGCTATCTGCCTAAGGTGTTGTTCGAAGTCGGTCCACAACTAAGTGGCCAATCTCGAATGGCGAATCTTGCTCTTTTCTTAAACTTAGGTATTTTCTCCTTTGCACGATCCATATTTAATTCCATCACAAGTCCTTATCTGAACTACTATCACAATATTTAATCGTTAATTCTCATTATAACCTTAAGATCTTGCATATAATGATCAAATCTAATAGAAATCTAGGGAAATCTTCTTACCTTAAAAATTTCGAAAGTGGAACTAGCTATTTTCGGCTTTTAGATCTAATTGACCAAACTTCCTTCAAATCCCGAATTGCCGCCCATCATAAAACCATTCAACTATTAGCTTTCGGCTTTTTCCTTTTAAAAATCGAGAATAGATCATGAAAACTTAATTAAAAATCGACACTTACCTTAGCATAGGAGATTCGGCTAGCATTAGAAAGAGGATTCGATAATGCCAATGGAAGATGTAAATGCCGGAAGTATAGAACTAATTCTCAAATAAGATGAATAAAAGAAGACTATGGATGCTTGACTTTTAGAGAAATCGGCACAAGGAGGAAAAGTGGAGAAGAGTTTGACTTTTGAAGAAATTGGAGAAAAGAAATTGGAGAAAGAGAAGCTAGGAAATTCACACAATGGGAGAGGAATTTATGGTTTTCGATCGTAGAAACAAGGAGCTATCCCCTTATTTATAGATATTTGACACCTCATGCATAAAATCGAAGCGCCCTTCCTAATTAATTAAAATTCAAGCTAAATGAGAGGAAAATTGACACCCCTTTGCCATGCGATGAGTGATTTCTACACTCCTCTAGGTGATGGATTTTCGGCCATAACCTCCCTTGTAGATAAGCTCCTAACTTTTCTCGTTTTTATCTACTATTTTATCAATTATGAAATCCATCTAAATCTTCCTATTTTTGAGCCTTGTAGCCGTCCACCTCATCAAATCTTAATGCTTAAATTTAACTCACTTAAATTAAAAGATTTGGGCTTTATTAAACTTAATTTTGGGCCCCTAACTTCTTGTGTGTGGCGTCACTCCTTGCTTCATTTTAGGTGTCGAAAATGGCCCTAAAAACATGGGCTCCTTGCGGCCAAAACTTAGGCCTCTTTTATTGTTAATGACACCACCTTAAAATAATTCAATCAAGGCCTTTGCCTAATCCTAAGCCCAATTTTGAACCACTATCACTTAAATTAACAAATTAAACATATCCCTACACTAAATGCATAGGCCCATAAATTTAGGATGTTACAGTTCTACCCCCTTAAAGAAATTTCGTCCTCGAAATTTCCAATTAACTAGTAATCAACTACCTAAGTCTCACTACTATTCTTTCGCTGCGCACTCTTATTCTAAGGCCAAAATAAACACTTAATATATTATGGTAGGGTACGCACCGATATTCACATCTAGAGCGTCCTCGTCCCCTTGGCGACGTGCTGCATAGACCAAGGCTGGCTGCCTCACCTCAGCATAGCCTGCACCTCCACGACTATGTCCTGTGCCATTGCCACCATTGACTTGACCATGGCCCCTTAGTGGTTGTTGACCTTCTCTTCCCGGCGGTGCATTTTCTTGACCATGGGCCTTCACTACCAGTTCTTGTCATGACGGTTTCTAACTTGGTGGTCCGTAGATCCACACTTAAAACACTTTCCAGTGCTTGCCCAACACTCACCGGTATGGAACTTACCACATCGAGCACACTTTTGTGTATCGGTTAGTAGCAATTGGTCTCTCATCTGTTTCACCGTCGACCTAGGTCTTTTCGAGTTTGCCCAAGCGCCTTAACGATTCAAAATTCCTCTTACTTCCACTCCTATCTCTATCCCGATTCAGTTTCTCAGTCCGCTTTACCTCCTCAGCTATCTTAGCCTTTTCCACAAGTACAGCAAATTCCCTCTCCCGCTGTGGGGCTATCAAAACACGTAAGTCATTTCTCAGGCCATCTTTAAACCTAACACAACGTTCATGCTTCATGGCTACCATCCCATGAGCATAACGGCTAAGGCGTAAGAATTTAGCTTCATACGCAGCCACTGACCTACTCCTTGAACAGATTCGAAATGCTTCATTGTGCATCCACATAACTTGATCCAATATACTTATTCTAAAACTTGTTTAAAGAGATTCCAGTGTCTGATTGACCTTTGCTCCATCCTAACCGTAAGCCACCATTGGTAGGCTTCATCCCGCAGAGAGATATAATTCCTTTCAACTTCTCCTCCTCGTAAAGTCTAAATCATCCATTATCGTTCCACCGCCTCCAACCAATACTCATTTGAACTTGGGGCTACACGAAATTCCTAAACACTTACCCCATTGGCCCTAAGCCTTCCAAGCCTGATTTTGGGCTCCGTGCCCATGCCTACTCCAAAGAACCCTCTCTAGAACCTCAACATCACCGAGATACAACATCATCTCCGGTCGTGCGATTTTGACATTCGACCTCTTCAGTTGGCATTTCGTTTCGACCGTGGCGGATCTCACTGGTTTTGATAGAGTCATCCTACCCTACCACGACCACGTGGGGACGTCCTCGACCCCTTGTACTCATTCTACCGATTCGCGTTTATCTGATTAGAAATTTTATGAATTAGTAGTTTTCTTCCACTGATTAACCACGAACAATCTTATGAATAATAGTTTTAAGAGTAGTTCTTTCAAATTCGCATTCACAATTCAGTCTCAAGTTCGTATCCTCTGAAACACATACATTCATCGCCTAAGGGTGTTTTCGTTGTTTCACTACCAGGGTATTTTGTAATTTTATCCTACGAGGGTATTTTTGTAATTTTCCAAAATAAGGTTCCTTGGTGATTTTGTAAAATACAGGTATTTTGGTAATTTTGCAATTGAGGTATTTGGTAATTTTGAAATCAGGGGTATTTTGATAATTTTGAAATTCGGGGGTATTTCAAAAATTTTAAAATTTGGGGGGGTATTTTGATAATTTTGAAATCTGGGGGTTATTTTGATGATGATGTTATTGTTTTTTTTTTGTTTTTTATTATTTTTTTCCGAAGGGGTATTTTGAAAAAAAATTTAGTTACTCTTGTAAACATACGGTTTTTGGGTAAATTTTCAAAATATAGGTATTTTACAAATTCACTGTTGGTTGGAAATTTTCACAAATCAAGTGTATTTCTTTGGAAATTTACAAACTTAGGGTGGTTTGTTTGCAAAATAGGGTGGCTGGTCCTTTTCGGGTTTTAATTATAGGTTTGGCCCATCAACAAGTCCTCATAATTAGAGTGAACAGCCACTACGCACCAGGTAAGATTCCAGCGAAGAGGAGGTGAGTCACTAGGACTGCTTAAATACCAAGCTCTTCCGGATCTATTCCTAGACATGCGTGTGCCTGTTGCCACGTCCTAGTCTTGCGACTCGTTCACGAGTTTTGTTTAGTGAGGTTAAGTCTTATGAAATTTAAGGAGTTGTTTCAATAAGCCTAGAGTCCATCAAGTTCTAGATCTAATTAATCTCGTCCCATAAAGCCCACATAGATATATAACACACAGAGAGTTCGAATACTTACTGCGTGGATGGTCAAAGAGAGACTCAAAAGCCATATCCTCAAACCAGGATATTTTCTAAATTTTTTTCCCAAAACACCTCTAGGCCCATTTCACACCCGAGTTTTGAACTGGCTCGATACCAAAATGTAACACCTCAAACCCGCCCATGCGTTTTGACCGGATCGCATGTAATGGAACACATAACACTTTATCGAATTTTGAAAACACAAGTTAATTATTTAAAATTTGAATAAAGAAGTGACTTTTGGAGATAAATCTCTTTGTATTATTATTACGTATAAATAAACCTTGTCATAAATTCACAAGTTGCATAACATTGAAAACTACTTAGTTGAATAAAAACTAGGGCCTTATTACATAAATATTCCTAAATAACAATAAAATAAACTTAAAGAAATCCCAAAAAATAATTTGTAGAAATAAAACTTGATGGCCCTCGAGTCCGTCTCGGCTCCCATGTCCACGCTCTCTTGCTCATCTGAAAGCGTAGAAAAAAAAAAAAGCGTGAGTCACCAAGACTCGGTGTATAAATCTCAAAACACACAACGACGAGCCACAAACACATTATGGGCCCTGGCCCATACATGAAGGTAACAATCATAATCACATGGTAAACGATAAATAATGAATAACCCAACCCATCTTAGGTTTCCATCCTCTACACACCAACCCATACCAACCATCACATATTGGGGATTTCTACAATCAACCCTCCATCCGCTACACACCAAAACGACAGCCATACTGCCTATTCCTATTAATTAGGAATCATTGAATGTGGCATGGCCATCGATCACTATGTGACCTAACATTTCTATATGTGGGATTTTCACCACCGATCACCAAGTGACCTATCATGCACTTCCCCTTCAATATCATATTCCTACCCCATGCATACACATAAAGAAAACATCATGCAGTTATATATATTTTCTGATACACATAGGGAGTTCTATGTTTACGTACCTGACATCCTTGTCTAACCCTTTTAGGGTTCCATTCGACTGTCTATACAGCCTTTTTCTGGCTTTTAAGCCCATAACATGTATATAGTAATACATACAAGTTTATTAGTGTGTTAGAGATCTACACACCTAATTACCGATAAGACGATGCTTTCTATGTCGACGCTATCCTTAGTCGACACTACTGCTATCTGCCTAAGGTGTTGTTCAGAAGCCGGTCCACAACCAAGTGGCCAATCTCGAATGGCAGATACTCTCTTTTCTTAAACTTAGGTATTTTCTCCTTTGCCTGATCCATATTTAATTCCATCACAAGTCCTTATCAGAACTACCATCACAATATTTAATCGTTAATTCTCATTATAACCTTAAGATCTTGCATATAATGATCAAATCTAATAGAAATCTAGGGAAATCTTCTTACCTTAAAAATTCCAAAAGTGGAGACTAGCTATTTTCGGCTTTTAGATCTAATTGACCAAACTTCCTTCAAATCCCGAATTGCCGCCCATCATAAAACCATTCAACTATTAGCTTTCAGCTTTTGCCATTCAAAAGTCGGGCATAGATCATGAGAACTTAATCAAAAATCGACACTTACCTTAGCATAGGAGATTCGGCTAGCACTAGAAAGAGGATTCGGCAATGCCAATGGAAGATTTAAATGCCGAAAGTATAGAACTAATTCTCAAATAAGATGAATAAAGAGAAGACTATGGATGCTTCGGCTTTTTAGAGAAATCGGCACAAGGAGGAAAAAGTGGAGAAGAGTTTTGGCTTTTGAAGAAATTGGAGAAAAGAAATTGGAGAAAGAGAAGTTAGGGAAATTCGGCACAATGGGAGAGGAATTTAGGGTTTTCAGTGTCAGAAACAAGGAGCTATCCCCTCTTATTTATAGATATTTCGACACCTCATGTATAAAACCGGAAACGCCTTCCTAATTAATTAAAATTCAAGCTAAATGAGAGGGAAAATTTGGCACCCCTTTGCCATGCAAGAGCGATTTCTACACTCCTCTAGGTGATGGATTTTCGCCATCACCTCCTTGTAGATAAACTCCTAACTTTTCTCTTTTTATCTACTATTTTATCAATTATAAAATCCATCTAAATCTTCCTATTTTTGAGTCTTGTAGCCGTCCACCTCATCAAATCTTAATGCCTAAATTTAACTCACTTAAATTAAAAGCATTAAACTTAAATTTTGGGCCCCTAACTCCTTGTGTGTGGCGTCACTCCTTGCTTCATTTTAAGTGCCAAAAATGGCCCTAAAAACATGGGCTCCTTATGCCAAAACTTGGGCCTCTTTTATTGTTAATGACGCCACCTTAAAATAATTCAATTAAGGCCTTTGCCTAATCCTAAGCCCAATTTTGAACCCCTATCGATTAAATTAACAAATTAAACATATCCTTACACTAAATGCATAGGCTCATAAATTTAGGATGTTACACTTGAGTCACATAGCCAAGTCACACGCCCGTGTGCTAGGCCGTATGAGCATATTGACTTGCAATATTAAAGTGCAGGGGTTACACAGCCAAGTCACACACCCGTGTACTAGGTCGTGTGTCACACACGGCTAAGACACACATTCATGTCTTTGCCCATGTGAAAATACCTAAGCATTCTGTTTTGAATTTTTTAAAGTTACAAAGGACACACGGCCAAACCACACGCCTATGTGTTAGTCGTGTGTCTCACACGGTCTAGTCACACGCCCGTGTGTCTGCCGTGTGGACTCAAAATGAACTTTAAACAACAAGTTTACCATTCCATGCAATCTTGTACACTAAGCAACTCAAAAGCTATTTATTCAACCAATTCAAAACACAATTAAACACATTCAAAACATGTCAAAATAGACATCCTAGGTGCCTAACCAATGTATCCTCATAGGTACCACAATTTTATTATCAAAACATATCAATAAGAACTCATTCAAATCAAATTTGTAAACATGTCAATTTTAACCTATTTTGCCTATATTATATCAATTTGAACATCAATTTAAACATGTCATTTTATAACCTCAAACATAAGCATATATTTATATATAACCAATCCAAAACTAACTTATAATCATATTTACAATCAATCGACAATATAGTTAACATTTGGACGTCCTAGGTACATGCGGACACATAAGAAATATACATCACCACGTTTGAGATCGGGATCGTTGATGGATGCTGAATCGACGATCAACTCTTAAGTACCTAACTTGTGCACAAAAAACAAACCGTACGTTGAGTATAAACTCAATGGTATTTTTATAATCCAAATATTTTAAAAAAATTTAATATAACATATGCATTTAATCGTACAACAACAATAGCTATTCAATTAAGCAATTAATAAACAAATTATTTATAGCATATTCAATTCTCATTATTTGCTATCTAAAATAGCTTTTCATGTCTGATATAGAAATCCATATATATCACTTGCATTTCACATTCAATGCTTTTCAATTCCAATCATATTATCATTTCATTTAATTACCCTATTAACATGACTTAGACTTGGAAGGATACACGGATCCAACCAAAACACACCAATTTGGTACCTAGTACCTCATCGGATAATTCGAAGTAATAAGTTGACACCCAGTGTCTCATCGACTAAACCAAAGTAAATTGGCACCCAGTGCCTCATCGAATTATTCCAAAGTAAATAATTGACACCCAATGTCACATAGAATCGAGGTCAAAGAATCCCTGAACTCTTCCAATCCTATGGCATGCCATCTATATCCGACTCAGTCCGATACAGTTCATAGGGTTTAATTCTACAATTCAAAAACAATCAATATCCAATATCCACATTTCACATTTCACATTAATCACAAATTCATATAAATTCAATTCAATATCAAAATGCTAGTTACTCACCTCAATCACTTACCATAATTATTAAATCAAAATACAACAATTAATTATTAGATTCAGATTATAGAAATACAAACCAGAACTTCCGAGCTACTCCTCGTCGACTTTATCTTTTCCTTTCTTAGTCGAAGTTTTCGGCACAACGTTAGCTACGAAATTAAACAATTAAAATTCAACAATACAATACAATTAAATTTTCACATTGAATATTTCAATTTTTATTCAACATTTGCCTAAATTCCAATTTAGTCCCTAAACTGAGACTAACTTTATTTCTCACAATTAATTCTATATTTTCATTCAATTCCCACTTTAAACTAGTTTTAACTCTCTAATTTCACTTAAATCCCTAAATTTCAAAATTTTTACAATTTAATTCCTAATGCTCAAAACTTATAATTTATTCTACAATTCAATCCTTCTTCATTTCTAGCTTAAAAATCTATCAATTTAGTCCTTAATACTCTAATTATTTAACATAGACAACATTTAAAAACTTAATAATTTCTAAAATTTTGACGTAGATTGGATAGTATTTAATTCTAGGATTCTAAAAACATAAAAATTATAAGAAAAGGGACTAAATAGACTAACCAATTGAGCTTTGAACACTTGAAAACCCTAGCTTTTTCTCATTCCTTTTCCCTCTGTTTCGTTTCAACTTTCGGTTACTTTGTTTCTTTTCTTTTATTTATTTTATTTATTCTTTTAGTTATTATAATAATATAATATATTATTATATACTTAAATATTAAGTATTCATATATTATTATATACATAAGTATATAATTTGTATACATGTATTTACTTATTACCATACAATTGTTACATAAGGCTTAGTTGCTTATTTAGTCCCTTTACTTTTCTTTAATCAATAATTAAACTTTCACCCTTTATGCAGTTTAGTCCTTTTACCTAATTACTCTTAATTCAAGCTAATTTACCTAAACAAAACCTAGTTAACTACTCAGCTGACTTCGTAAATATTTTTAATAAATATTTACGAGTTCGTTTTACGAAAACGGAGACTCGAATATACACTTTTTGATTACCCGTGACTATCGGGTCATTACAGATTGACTTGTATGCAAAGAGATCTTTAGGGGACACACTGCCGTGTCGCCAGGCTGTGTGTCACACAAGGTTGAGTCACACGCTCGTGTCTCAGGCCGTGTGGACCTAAAATTCACCCAAAACAAGCCATTTCCAACACCATCTCATGCATAAACCTTTAGACCTTATGTGCACATAATCAAAGCATCAAAACCCTATCAAAACATACGTGTAATGACTAACTCAAGAGTCCTAAAATCAACTAACCAATATGATATTTAAGGCACCTCAAATGCAACATCAAAATTTACCTAAACATGCATATTTGGTCACATTTCCATCATCAATTATAATTCAACTTCTATCAAATCATGCCACAAACATGACCATTAACACATCACTACAAACATACCATTTGAGCCATTCCACTCATGTATCACAAGTACCCAAAATGACACAATCCAACAAGGTATCAAATGGTACCAACCAAGACAATTTGCACAAGTTATACATACCAAAACATCCATTAAACATTCAACTAAACACTATTACAAGTCCACCTATACATGCCATTATAAACTTGGCCAAAACATTCAAAAACTACCGATATTTATGCTGGATAGTGTGATAGATCTCCAACGAGCTTCCAAACCGATCGAGTTTCCGATAGTGTGATAGATCTCCAACGAGCTTCCAAACCGATCGAGTTTCTGATAATCTATAAAATATAGGAAAGAAACTACGTAAGCACACAATGTTCAGTAAGTTCATAAAAAATGAAACATAACTTACCATTTCATTTACATAACAATAAGCATAAGCACAATGTAATTCAAACCAGAAGCTTGGCACAAGCCTAAACATCATCATCAATGCACAAGTTAGTGCATTTATAGATAACACATTTGGTTAACCACATCATAAGTCATTTCCATATGAAAATATATCATTTGAATCATTCATCCCTTCCATGAACATATGCATATTACCATTTGGAAACTTACCATTTCAATCCCTTTTCTTGCCCGTTGAACCAACTAGAATATCATCAGATACTCAGAAAAGCTCACACAAAGTGTGCTTAAACATATAATTGTAACCTTTCCTTTACATCGTTGCTTACACAAGCTGTGAAATGGGCCTACTTACACGAGCTGTGGGTCAGAAAGTAAGCTACATGATGCTGCTCACACGAGCTGTGGAGTATCCACAAAAAATGCAGGACCTCAGCCATCGGTAGGATATTCAAGACCAGCACCCGAAACATGAAATCCCTAATGACATGTTATTTGTATCCTACCAATTTCTAAGGTTCAACTGTGACTTAATAACCGTCATAGCATTGCTTTGGATATAAATTGCTTAATAGCATTATAAATACATAATAATATACAATTGAATAACCTGAATATAATAATCCATACATACGAACTTACCTCGACAACTAAGGCGTAGAAACGAAGTTGAACTAATTTGAGGCTTTAGCTTTTCCCCGATCTAAATCCGTACGTGGTCTATCTTGATCTAAATAAACAAATTCAATCCATTTAATACCCCTAGTATTCAATTTAGTCCATATTTCATATTTATGTAAAATTACTATTTTACCACTAAAATTTTAACTTTTTACAATTTAGTCCTTAAGCTCATAAATTGAAATTTAAGCATTTTAATCCTCCTTTCAAGCTAAAAGATTTCTCTAGAGACTTAAAACAACCCATACCAATCATCATTTCATAAATTTAACATGAAATTTCATTTTTTTACAAATAAGTCCCTAAATGCAATTTTTATAAAAAATCACTTTACAAAACTTGTTTATTTATCAAGAAGGACTCATAATCTATCATTAAACATCAAGAATCATACAAAATCATTCATGGCGTAACCCTCAATCTTTAACAATTTTAAAAATTGATCCCCTAGCTAGCTAGATTAAGCTAAAATGACTTCAAAAACATAGAAATCATTAAAGACGGGGTTGAAAACACTTACATGCAAGTAATTGTTGTAGCCAAATCAATGAATCCTAAAAATGAATATTTTCTTTTGAAATTCGATGGAAGAAGATGGAGTTATTTTAGTTTTATTTATTTTAACCTTAATTACACATTTACCTTTTAACCTTTAAAAACATTCAAAATTTCAATAAAACCTCGCCATGAATATCCACTAACTATAAAAATGGTATAATTACCATCTAAGTCCCCTCACTTTAAAGTTTCATAGATATTTGACACCTTTAACTAATAGAACTCTACTTTTGTACTTTTTTTTTTTTTACAATTTAGTCATTTTCACTTAATTAATCATGCAAATGTAAAATTTCTTAACGAAATTTTAATACGACCTCACTAACGTCCCGTAGACATTAAAATAATAATTTACTCGTTAGATTTGTGATCCTAAAATCACTGTTCCGATTTCACTAAAAACGGATTGTTACAGGATTGGTCTAGTAAACTATCGAAGTTTATAAAACAATTGTACTAAAACATTTGTTTAATTTGGAAGAAAATTTAGTTAAATTTTTAGAAAAACTCATGAGTTAATAAAAACTAATTTAATTATACATTTTCTTATAATGGTGATTTCCTTTAGCTAATTCCTAATTTATTTATTACCTAAAATTCATTCTAACTTAGCAATGGATAGTGATATTCAATTTATTTTTAATTAAACTAAAACAAAATTATTTAGTGTATAATCAAATCTAATTCCAAGTTCATTATCCTAAATTCAAATTAAAAAATCATGTATGTGAAATAACCCTAAATATGAATCCTATGCCACAATATAAATAATACAATTTCAAAATAACATAAATTATAAAAATAAGCCTAATAATAGCACTTTCATATAAATAAAATGTTTCTGAGCCCTCCGTATATCATGTCCACGTCCTAACCTGATGGGTTATTCGTTGAAGAGGAAATAAAAAGGGGGTGAGCTATGAAGCTCAGTGTGAGTTTCATCTCAAGAAAATTAGTGCAAACGATTAAGTATACAGAAACACGACACATAGAATAACTCACAATAGCAATTTCAGACTATTAATATTTTAGATCATTCAACAGAACATATATAACATATTAGAAATCTCAGAATTGTATGCACATGCTTTATAAATGCAATACAGTTTTGGTTTAACAAAAAATGTCTTACCCCACCACTACACACAATAATGAGAGTTCTTTTGAACTCCGACCACCTACACATAGGGTTACGGTTTTAACCATCAATGGTTTGCAAATAAATTGCCATGAATGTGGACACACAACAAAAACACCGTAGATGGAATCTTTAAACTCATACTTTTATATATATATATATAGATTATAGATTATATCTTTTAATAAGATACCATTTTATAAGGTTGTATTACTTTACAAAACAATGTAATATAAAATTATAACTTTATAAGATAACTTTACATAAAAAAATTATCTCTTTACAACTCAATTATTCATAAAAAAATTATAATTTACTAAATTTTTAAAATAATAAAATATTATTATCCACCATAAATATCTCTGTTTTTAGTAAAGAAAATTGAATCTTGATTTTTGGACCATTACTTTACTTAGAATCAGTATGGCATATATATATATATATATATATATACATATGATTGGTAATTTGAAATGATTATTTTAATTTTCTTGTTCATTGAGAAATGTTACTTTCTATTTTAATAATAATAATAATATGCTTATTTTCATTTTATGTATTGAAAGCTTAATTGATAAAGCAGAGCTTAAAGCCCAATGTAAAATTACAGAGTCAGCCCAGCTCTAGCTTATAAATGATATGTAACGGCAACTTCCCCAGAATCCCAGCAATCAAAGGAAAAGGCAGGGTTTTTGCGGTTCTGATATTGAAGCAAATCTTTAGGGTTTTATATCCGGGGAAAGTAGTATCCATGGCTACCCCAAGCCATCACCAAAACCCCACTCCTTCAACCAAGAAAAAGAAAACCCAGAAAAACCCTGAAGCCAATTTTCTTTATGAACTCAATTCTTGCTCCAAATCCAAAGACCTCAAAGCCGCTATTTCCCTTTACGACTCTGCTCTTTCCAACAATACTCGCCTCAACCAGTCCCATTTCAACACCCTGCTTTACCTTTGCTCCACTTTTGCCACCGACCCTGACTCCAAAGATCTTGCTTTACGGTACGGGTTTCGAGTTTTTGACCACATGATGGCCTTAAATATTCACCCTAATGAAGCTTCTATTACCGCCATTGCCCGTTTATCCGCGGCCAATGGTGATGGTGATTACGCTTTTGAAATGGTTAAGAAGTTGGGTGATTATCAGGTTTCGCCACGGCTTCGTACTTACGAGCCTGCATTGTTTTGTTTTTGCCAGAAGTTGGAAGCAGAGAAGGCTTATGAAGTTGAGGAGGATATAGATAAGATGGGGTTGAGCTTGGAGGAACCTCAAATTGCTGCTTTATTGAAACTAAGTGCGGATATGGGGAGAGGGGAGAGAGTTTATAATTACTTGCATAAGTTGAGGAGGAGCGTGAGGTGGGTCAGTGAGGAAACATGCAAGGTTTTGGAGGACTGGTTTTGCTGTAAAGCAAGCGAGATTGGTTCTGATGTGGGTTCAGTGAAAGAAGCGATTTTGAGGAATGGTGGGGGGTGGCATGGGTTAGGTTGGATTGGGGAAGGGAAATGGATGGTGAAGAAAGGGAATGTGGAGCCGAATGGTCGATGTTGCTGCTGCGGGGAGCAGTTGGATTGTGTTGATATTGATGATGTGGAGACTGAGAAGTTTGCTCTTTCAGTTGCAGGATTGGCTTTGGAGAGAGAGGTTAAGGCTAACTTTAGGGAGTTTCAGGTGAGGAACATATTTGCAAGTTGCTCCTTTTTCATTATGCAATGTTTTTTATTTTTTATTTTTATGATTGATTATATATATGTTAAGTGAAATAAACCTCTAAAACAGAGTTGTAGGCAACTAGGTTTAGACTTTAGACCATTAGTGCAGATTGGCACTCCGAATTTTGTTGTTCTTGTTGCAGAATGTTTAATATTTTGATTAATTTGTTTTTTACAATTTCATTATAATATTGACATGTAAAATGATATCTTGATATTGCAAATTCCTGTTGCACCTAATTCTTACAGTTTCTCCTTTATGGTTTACTTATTCATTTATATCATTAATAAAGGATTGGTTGGAAAAAAATGCGGATTATGAAGCCATAGTGGACGGAGCAAATATTGGGCTCTACCAACAAAATTTTGCAGAGGGTGGATTCAGTGTTCTTCAGGTTGTATATCCAATGGTTGGCTTGTCTACTCTGCTTTCATATTGTGCTCACTCAATTTCTGTTACTAATTGTTATTCTTTTTTTTTTTTTTGTAAAAATTGTAATAGAACAGCTTGATGCCGTTATAAAACAAATGCATACAAGAAGTGGGAATAAATGGCCACTTGTCATCCTGCATAATAAGCGTGTGCGAGCCCTCTTGGAAAATCCTTCCCATAGAAAGTTGGTCGAAGAATGGATGGCTAATGGTGTTCTTTATAGAACACCACATGGCTCCAATGATGATTGGTATGGATGTTGAAAAGACAAACTAACTTTGATTCATTTGTTCATTCCACATGTTAAATCTGATTTTAATATCTTATTTTTTGTTCAATCTGACTCGGCACTTTTTTTATAACTTGAGAAGTCTCCCTATGCTTGCGCTATAAAATTTAGTATTTGAAGGGGATACAGTGCTGGTGTGCACTATTGGTGGCACAGAATTCATGCAGGGTTTTCAATTGCTAATTGATGCTTATTTGATTGTGATAAAAAGAATTCTTCTACCTACAGGTATTGGCTTTATGCCACTGTAAAACTTAGATGTCTGCTCGTGACAAATGATGAAATGCGGGATCACATTTTTGAACTCCTAGGAAGTAGCTTCTTTCTCAAATGGAAAGAAAGGCACCAGGTTTGTGCTGTCTGCAAACCTACTTGACATATCATCTTTCTTCTACTTTTCATATTAGTCGTTCTTGTTCTGATGTAATAAAAAGCATATTTGGCAATATTTTTAAAATTTACATTTACGTTTTTCTTTTATTTTTCTGCATCAGAATGCCACTTAAGTTGGACTAGTCTATGACTCTGTATAAGACATTTTCTTCTATGCTCTGATAAGTTGGCAAATGGTCCAATTCTGATTTTGGACATGGATTTTAATGCTTGACTTTCTATTTTGACATTTGTTTGAATTCTCAAGGAAAGGCTCTTTCTCAGTTCATGATTAGCGTTAAACCGGATCCCATTTTGCAAAATGATTTTGATTTTATTTTCAGGTTCGATATACATTTCTGAAAGGAGCCCTGAAACTTCAGATGCCACCTGCATACTCTATCGTCATTCAGGTATTCATTGATTATTTGCTGTTGTATTTTCATATCGGTCAAGGTCATGATTTAGCTGCTGTCAAACTGTAGTTTCCATTGGAATATAAAGAAATGAATGTGTGTTTCAGGAATCCGAAAAAGGATCATGGCATGTTCCCATTGTATGTGAGAGCGACGAGGAGTCATCGAGAAGTTGGCTCTGCATTACCAGGCCAGGTGGGTGTGAAGATGAAGGTAAAACTGGTTCCACCATGGAAACTTGTGAAATTGTTAATGGTCCCTGCTGCAAGTCAAGTGAAAATAGGAATAATGAAAAGTGTGATGATAAAACCACATCCATGACAGGTAAAAGGAAAGAGAGATCCCCATGATTCACATTGCTACTGTTATTCAATTTATAAGTGGCAAAGCCTGTTTCAAAGCCCACAGTTCTTTTGCACTTGTACTATTGAACCTGCCAACCCAAATAATCTTCCAATTTTGGGTCAAAGTTTACATTTGCAGCAATTTCACCCCAACTATTAGTTTAAACCGACGACCTGTCTGGTCCGACAAATCTCAAAAATTGGGATTCAACGAACGGAATACCATAATATGGTTGCTTCAGTTGGGTATCTCAAATCCCAAAAACTCGGAACACATACATGCATATATGATATTTTCATGAAGGCAATATATATTAGAAACACACTGATGGATATGGTTTGATGATATTCTGAACACACTTTTCGTCAACAGCTAAACATAATATTTATGCTGCCACACTAATTATACCATGAATTTGTAAAGCATTAAGGAAATATTTCCCTTATTTTGCCCCTTAAATCACTTGAAAATGTATTTTACGATGCCAGGAATATGAATGTTCATGAAGTAATCTTCCCAATCAATGCTTTTAGGGTCGAAATAGAACATATCGTTCTCCACCAAGCTCGTTCTTGCTGTCAGTCGCAACTTCTCGGTGTTTAAATCATCGAAACTGTTCTCAACAAAATTGGAAAGTTAATTTTCTTTTTTGTAAACAGAGATTGAATGAGAGTAAGAAAGTGACATACGTGGCATTGAAGAACAAGTAAGGTCTGTAAATGTCGACCAATCTCATGACCCAGTTGATCTTCCTATTCAAATTGCTGTAAACACCTTCAAAGAAATGACAGAAGGCTGCATTAGCCAATTCCAATCCCTGCAAACACACATGAAATGATAATTTTGTTGAATGAGGAGGAACCCCATTAAAGGGAGGTTGAAAAGAAAGGTTATAGGAAAAAGTGGTGGCTTGGCTTTGTTGTGGAAGAAGGATGCTAAGGTCTCGATCCAAAGCTACTCCAAATATCATGTCGATGATTTGGTTGGTATGGATGATGGAAAGAATGTTAGGTTTATAGGGTTTTATGGTCATACTAATTCCAACGAGAAAAAACAAGTTTGGGATATGTTGAGAAGGATCAAGAATACTGTTAGGGAGGGATGGATGGTGGGTGGAGATTTCAATGAGATTCTTAACGCTAATGAAAAAGAAGGGAGGAGGAAGCCGAAGGCTGCTATGGATGATTTTAGGGATTTGTTGGAGGAGTTAGCTTTGGGTGACATTAAGACTAGACGGGGTTGGTTCACCTGGTGTAATAATAGGGAAGGTTCGAGTATTATCAAGGAAAGGCTTGATCGCTTTCTGGTGTCGGACGAGATTGTGAACAACATGCCCTTCATTGAAACCACGGTGGTGCGCCAGTCTAAGTCTGATCACGATGCCATCTTTATGGACACTATGGGGAGCAAATCTAGGGAGCAAGGAGATGATCCTAAACATTGGTTTCGTTATGATGCTTGTTGGGTAAAGGAGAAGGAAGCCAAAGATATAATTAGAGACGTTTGGTCAAAAAGAGAGGGGAACATCATCGAGAAGATTGAGGAGGTTCGTGAGAGGCTGGGACCTTGGCAGTATAATCATTTTAAAGGTATAAGGAGAAAGATTAATGCTCTCGATAGGGAAATAAACGCTCTGATGAACAAGCCAAATAACGAGACTACGGGGAGATCCCTAAAGTTTACAAGGGGTAAGCTGGGTCAACTTTATGGTATTGAGGAGAAATATTAGGCGCAAAGATCTCGGATCCAGTGGTTGAAGGAAGGGGACCGCAATACTCGTTATTTTCATGTTCACGCTACGAGTAGAAAGAGGAAAAATCGCATTGAAAAGCTTAAGGACCCTAATGGAATGTGGCATGAAGATAGCTCTATGATTTGTAACATAGCTTGGAGCTACTTTAATGAGTTGTTCAAGTGCTCGAATGATCCTAGCGAGGAGCTTGATTTACACTTCATTCCTCGATGTATCACGGATGACATTAATGAGAATCATAACAGAGAGTTCATCGACGATGAGATCTTGACGACCTTCAACCAAATGGACCCCAAGAAGGCTCCGGTGTGGATGGAATTCCAGGAAGTTTCTTCAAAGATAATTGGCAGATCGTGGGAAAAGATGTTCTCAAATTTTGTCATGATGTATTACGGGACATGGACAAAATACAAACCATTAATGAAACTCTTCTTGTTTTAATCCCAAAAGTTAATAATCCATGTGATATGACTAATTTTCGCCCCATTAGCCTATGCAGGGTTATTTACAAGATTATCTCGAACGTGTTGGCGAACGGCTCAACATTCTCTGTATGTGTATCACTCAGAACCAAAGCGCTTTTGTGCCCGATTGTATGATTCATGATAATATTCTTATTGCACATGAGCTCATTCACTACCTCCGTAGTTCCAAGAATGGTCCAAACAAAGGCTACGTAATAAAACTCGATATGAGCAAGGCGTATGATCGGGTGGAGTGGTGGTTCCTAGAAAAAGTCATGTTACAAATCGGTTTCTCTAGTAGCTGGGTCGATAAAATTATGTGTTGCGTCTGTACGGTCTCTTATAAAGTGAAATGCAATTCAAAGCTTACCAATGTCATCACCCCAGAGAGGGGAATTCACCAAGGAGACCCCTTATCCCCTTACTTGTTTTTATTTTGTATGGACGCCCTTTCTCGCATACTCGTGAATGCTTAAGAAAATCATAATATAAAGGGCATTTGGGCAAGCAAAGATGGGTCTAGAGTAAACCATCTCTTTTTTGCTGATGATGCCTTACTTTTTGTTAGGAACAATCGAAGGGAAGTAAATACGTGCATGTAGATATTGAACAATTTTGAAAGAATGTCGGGTCAAAGCATCAATATGGACAAAACGATGGTTTACTTCAGTCCAAAAACTCCCATGACTCAAAGAGAGCTTGCGAATAGGATCCTCCAAATGAAAGTGGTTGACAACATCGATTGTTATTTGGGGCTTCCAACCATGGTGGGGAAAAATAAGACCGATGCATTTAGAAGCATTGTGAACCGTATAGCTAGCAAGGTCAACAGCTGGTCTAAACGCTTATTATCAAGTGCTGGTAAGGAGATTTTCATTAAGGCGGTCATCCAGGCGATCCCTACGTATGCTTTCTCTGTTTTTCTTGCTCGAAAGGAGTGATAAAGGAAATCCAGTCCATGATAGGTCGTATATGGTGGGGTGGTGGCGAAAGGAATAGAGGGTGGAGGATGCTTGCTTGGGACCGTATGTGTTATCCCAAAGGTATGAGGGTCTTGGATTTAGGGACCTCCATCTTTTTAATCTGGCTCTTTTGGGGAGACAAGTTTGGCGCCTTATTCACTTTACTGACACTCTTTTGTTACAAGGTTCTGAGTGCTAAGTACTTCCCGAACGGGGATATTTTCCACCGTAAGAGAATAGACAAACCTTCCTTTATTTGGATTAGCATCTCCAAAGCTGCTTGTTCGTTGAGTGATGGCTTCGGTTGGTGTGTGGGAGATGGCCGAAAAATCGACATTTGGAAGGATAACTGGGGCTTTGAGGGGCTTAAGGGCTCTTCGATCAATTTAGGAAGAGGACAAGTTCTGGAGAGTAAAGCTTCCGAGCTGATGCACACGAACAGAGGATGATGGAAAGAAGAAAGGATCATTGAGCTTTACGGAGAGAACTTAAATGACCAAATTTGCAATATCCCTATTTCCCATGCAGGCCATGCTGAGCAACGCATTTGGTTTCATAACCCCTATGGCTTCTATTCTACGAAAACAACCTACTCATGGATGTTATTGAAAAGAGTGGGATTCGGTCCTCATCGTTTCTTTTAGAAGATGATTTGGAAGTTGAATACCCTCCCCAAGATTCGGATATTTTGCTGGAGAATGGGCATGGGATATTGCCGACTTATGACAAGATAGCTAGCATTAGAAGCGACTTCGATAGCAAATGCCCGAGGTGTTGTCAAGATCGGGAAACACTCATCCATGCGTTGAAAGAATGCCCCAAAGCTAGGGCGGTTTTGATGATTGGAGGTCTTAACAATAGATTGATCGAGGAAAGGTATACTTACTGTATTGATTGGATAGAAGAGGTTATGAGAACGATGGACAAGAAGGCCATGGAGGACTTCATTGCTGTCTTGTGGAATATTTGGAGCAGCCGCAACAACTATGTTTTTCGAGGGTCGAGGAAGATGCTAAGGTGATCTGGGAGAGAGCAGCTGGTCTTAACACCGATTCCGTATCTTTAACGTTGTCGAGAAACCCCTGCTGCCGATCTCTAGGGAGAAAAGAGGTTGGAAGAAGCCTGAAACACGTGTGATCAAGGTCAATTTCGATGCTGCTTTCCAGGATGATCAAGCCTACTTTGGAGTTATCGCAAGAGAGATCGATGGTTTTGTCTTGGGGGTTGTACTGAATTGGCTAAGGATGGTCAAAACCGCAAGAATAAATTTGAGCTAAATGCTTTTGAAGAAAACATTAATTTCGCACGTCAGAAAGGGTGGGAAAGAGTGGTTGTAGAAACAGATTGTGCTAGTATTGTCAATAAGTTTAAATATAGAAATGTTGATTTGACTGCTGTAGGCCACGTTATGCTCCATGTGTTTACCTTAGCTGAAGCCTTTTCATATTTTAATTTTAGTTGGGTGCCTAGATCATGCAATAAAGCAGCGGACAAGCTTTGTAATTTGGCTATTAAAAAGTCTTGTAATATGGATTTCAACGAGGATTACCCGTTGGAAATTCATGACATTGTTTTGAATGACGCAATAAATTGAGCTGAGCGATTTTGGTCGTTCTTATCAAAAAAAAAAAAAAAAAAAAAAAAGGTTATAGAAGGGTACCTTCAAAAGAAGCAAGTAACGAAATGCCATGTATCTTTGGAAGCTATCCATGCTGTTCATAATGGTAACCTTGCTAACAATCACAGGTTTTCCATCTTTGTTGATCCATGGATTCTTGGTGAAGTAGCGGAAGCCATAGTCTTGAAGATTAGAATACCTCAGGGGGTTTCTGATTGAGGAACCTACTTGGTAAATGGTTTGGGGTTGTTGATTTCTTGCCTCAGCTATCATTGCTACAATTATGGCGTTCACCACCATGTCTGCTGGTATCTGCAATTATTATATAATCAACAGCCCCTCCCGCCCCTCTCAGTTAGCATTAATTGATAAATGGAAAATTGTATAATAATATAAAAATAAAACTCACCACATCAACTATTGCCTCAAGATCTCCCAGGAAGAATGTCAATTTCCCTTTTGCATAACCAACTGCTAGGCTATCAATGGTTCTATCATAAACACATATACAAGTACTAGTTAAAAAGGGAAAAAAAAATCCAAGGCAAGAATTACTCACTAGACCTTAGCTTAATTCCAAAATATCTATTTCCCAATAAAAAAAAAAATTATAGAATGAAATAGAAATACCTGATACCTTCGACCCAACCAGGGAAGGGTTCTTTGTAAGTGCTAGTTACGATGGTAGGGCGAATGATGACTGCTGGTATAATGTCTTTTACTTCCCCCACCATCATTTCTCCCATTGCCTTGGTAAACACATACGTGTTTGGCCATCCATACAGCCTTGCCCTGTTTCATTTTCCCTTTTCTTTTTATTTTACGATATATTATTATTTATAAAACAAAAATATTTCTATCAAACTTAATTGTTTGCATAAAACAAGCTTATGGATAGAATCACATTGTCTTTTTCTTGGAAAAATATATTAATATTATTAGTATCGTGACTTTTTTTTCTGATTGTATAAATATATGATACTAATCATAAATATCTAGTAAGATATATGGAATCAAATTTAAAAGTTGAAACACATAACAGCCAACAGAAATTGCATGCTTATGGAGACCCCACTGTAAATTCTGTCCTATTCATGAATAAATGTTTTGTCTAGATATGCGAAGATTAGATGAAGGGGAAAATGGCGGTTGTTTTTGCCCTTTGCTTTTAATTTCATCACTTTGTGTGTGTTTGGTGTACAATTCACCACCTTATTAATGTCCTCCTCTTTCTACTCTTCCAACTTTTAAATTTTCATCATTCAACTTTTAATTTTAACATTTTAGTTCTTCTACTTGTTTGAATCAAAAAAGTAAAATTAGTGTATCCAATATCATTATTAAATCTGAATGTGTTAAGGATTTTAACTTTCAATATTGAAATGCCACATGTTCAAATCTAATGAAACCCATTAATAATATCATCATTTGAACTTTAATTTTCAAATAAAAATAAATAAGGGTGTTTGATAAACAGAGTTTTGAGTTTTTTTTAACTGATTTGGGCATAAATAGAGGATTGTGTAGTCAAACTCTTTAATTGTAGTGTTTAGTGAATAAAAGTTTGTAAGAGTTTGTTGAGCTAAAACTTTCAAAATAGCAAATGCAGACATTTGATTGGAAATGACATATCTGATCATGCTTACTCAAAAGTTACTCTCTTTGCCACATGCTCTCAAACCTAATGAGATATGTGGAATGAGATATGTATCTATTCCTTCAATATTTATGTACTCTTAATTTATTTTCAATTTACTTGTGTCAAATGATTTCTTATGTAATTTCATATTAATTGAAATATGCTACTTGACAAATTTATCCAGAGTGTGACATAATTATTACTATTTTACATACTAAGAACATGATATAATTATCACTAAGAATATAGTTTACAATTATATTGATAGACTATTAATGTTTATAAATTTCCACAAGGTTAATATTTGTAAATAAGGAACTTAAGAAATTTGTTTATTTAAAATTTCAAAATATTAACTAATTAATTTCTATAATGGATGTTTTAATTCCTTAATAATAGTGTTTTATTTTAATAATTTCACTCAATAAAACCAAAAGTATTATAAATTAATAAATACTTAACAATAAAATGTATCATGCCAAACACTTTTAAATAAACAGTTAATAGAATTAATAGAATCATTGATCAAACCAAATTATCATCTAATTGCCAAACAGGGCCATAGAAACTTAATAATATAATAATATCTAAAATTTTCATTTATTTATTGTAGGTATATTTAGATATATTTTTGTGATGATAGACAGTTAAACCAATTATCAAATCTAAAGTTATTTGTTTGTTTTTTAAAATGTTAATCGTTAATTATTAAAAAAAATGAAAAATAGCAAAAATTTTCGATTATTATTTGTTGTTATATAAATGATAGCTTATAAGCTTTACTGAAAGAATAGAGTGTATTAGATAGGTGGATGTCAAGTTACTATCATGTCAAAGTTCATGCACGTGAATCCTATCCTCTCTTATTTATTCATGTCGATGACAACTCCACCCATTACTATGACCTATTTAAGTTAACCATACTTTTTAAGGCTTAATTGAAGGCAAACACATATACATATACATATTGATATTTTATTTATTAACTGAAAAAGAAAATTAAAGAATTGGAAATGGAGTGACCTTTGAATGCCCAGATCTTTCATGGCAATGGTGATATCCTTATCAGAAGCACCTTGGAGACGGAGAAGATGAAGTTGATCCTCAACCACTTGCTTCTCAATGTTAACATCTAAGCCTGACACACCATTAAGTGTTTCCCCCATTCTGTATGAATTTTCAACTATAAGCCCTGACCTTTCTCCTGACACATATGCTGTCCAAAATAAATATTATACAAACCATTAATTACTGCTTTCCTGCGTTTTTTTATATTTTACTTAATATTTAAGTTTAATTTTAATATTTAATTTAATATTTAAACTAAATAATATTATGTGACTTAATAAATATTTGATATATATATTTTATATAGATAATTAGAATAAAAGAAAAATTCAAATATTAATTTTAAAATACTTATATACCAAATTTTAAAAAAATTTAAATATCAAATTAAACCTTAAAAAGTAAATAGAGGCAACAAATGATTGAATAAAATAGCAAAGGGTGGTGCGATTAAAAAAAATAGCAAAGGGTGAAGAGTTTTCAACTCTCCTTCTATTTCTAAATATATTATATTCTGCTGCAAAAAGGAACCGACGAAAAAATCTCTGTTCTTTACCAACTGAGTTCATTTCCGATAAGATGGGAATGAAAGACATATTTGTTTTTAACGAATAATTTTTATGTTCTGAATATACTTATCAAGTATATAATTAAGAAATGGAATACATTTTTAATTAAAATATATCATAAGTTTTATATTCTTTATAAATTTAGAATTTAATCTCTGTTCTTTTATTTTTAAAAATTTAGTCTCTTTATTTTTTAGATTTTAAAATTTAAGTCTAATTATTAACACTGTTAATTTTTTGTTAAATTTGTTAGTATGAAGTTTTGAAAAAAAAACACTCACTTGATAGCTATGTAATAAAAAAAGATAGATGTTGTGATGAACTTGAATATAATAAAATAATTTAACTGCTGCACCTAAATTTTAAATTTTGGAAAGTAGGACTAAATTCTTAAAATAAAAATATAAGGACCGAATTTTATATTTATGAAAAGCACAGGGACTTATGGAATATTTTAACTTTTTTGGTATAGCAACCTGTGGATACGTGAACCAACACTTGTAGTTTGGCACATTTCTTGGCAAAGTCCACAACATATTTAGCTCCCAATGTGTTGAGGTCTAGTGCCACATCATATCTACATTCAACAAACATTAAGATAAGTTTCTAATACTTTTTATGGCTTTTAAAAAAAAAAAAACAGAAATAAATTAAATAGGTTATATACCTTTCATCAAAGTTGGTAGTCGCAGCAAGGTTAAGAAGAACATCGAGTTCCTTACAAAGGAGTTGAAGCAAATCAGAATCATGGAGACCCAAATCTTGATGGGTTAAGTCACCTGGTATAACTGTAATTTTCTGTGATATAAAAAAGCTGAAATTGATCCCACATTTCTCTTTCAGATTTCTGAACAGATCCTTCCCTACGATCTGTATCACAACAAAAATGGTGCAGTTATTGAACAGATATGCGTTGCTTGAATAAATGATAGTAATAAATAGAAAGAAGAGAACCTCATGGTGAAAACGATGGATGGCGGATTTATGGTCGGTTGCTCTTACGAGAAGATATAATTTCTTGACATTGGGTTGAACTCTTAGTATTTTCTCCACAAATACTGCATTTCAAAAGGGATGCAAATTAAAACATTCGTACGTATGGTGTGGGCTTTAATAAATTAAATGAATAAAAGGAGGAGTTGCTGTTACTCTTTGCCAAAAACCCAGTTCCACCAGTGACTAGAATGGATTTGTTCTCAAGGAACTGAAGAGCACTTCCTAATTCCATTACAAAGTAAGGACAGAAAGAGAGGAACCAAAAAGGGAAAAATAATAGAGGGATGATAGTGAGGGTAAAGTGTAAAGGAAAGGATTGCTTACAAAGGAAATCCAATGATTCATTCAGCTGGAGGGGATGATGAATTAGATTATATAGAGAGAAAGGGTGGGCAATTTATGGGGGGTGGCGCCTAAGTAGTTGGGACGTGTAATTGCTTTCCCATGCCCCTTGCTCCTCCTCCTTTATATTTTCACTTTCTTTGTGGAATTAATAAAATATATGATGAAATTTAAAATCATATCAAAATAAATTATTATGTTGTTTTGCTTTCACAATATTTGGGTAGAAAAATAAAACCAGGCATGCAATGTAAGAAATGCGTCAAGGGTGAACCTACAATAATAATCAGAAATTAAGGCATTGCGGTTTGAGGGTTTGAGCTGACATACCTACTTGTCCTTGACTCCCATGGCCATGCAATGTCTGTCTTATGCCTACTTTGTGCCGTCACCTAACAGGCCGAAGCTAGAAAATATAGGGAAATTAAATTGTAACTTTTATTACAGTAAAAATGTAATTTTATTATTTTAATAGTTTATATATTTATAATTTTATAAGATTAAATTAAATTTTATATTTTTAAAAGTAAAGTGTAATTTTATTTTTATTAATTTAAAATTTTAAAATTTTAAAAATTTAAATTAAAAATTTTCATTTTAGGGTGAGTGCCCTACCACCCCTAACTATGCACTTGTACCTACCCTTTTTCTAAAAATATATCTCCAATTCCTATTTCATGTTGAATATGATTTTATTTAAATTTTATTACTCAAATTCAATTTCAAAGAAAAGTATATAATTTTTTTGACTCATACATGATTCATTGCACCTGTTTATAAACTGAGTTAAATTAGGTTCAAGTTAAATATATGTATCGTATACATATGTTTAAGTCTTGTCTAGTTTGAAATATAAATATTAAATATTGTTTAAATTTATTTATATTTGTAAATGATAAATCGAGCCAATTTAAACCCGTCCATTATTTTTAAAGTTTTAAAATATATTATTTTTCTTTAATATTTAGTAAAATATATATACATTAATTTTACTACCGTTATATATATTTATTAAATTTCTAAATATAAACAACTTAACATATTTAATATACATATAAAGTCACAATTAAGGAAATAATTCCTATGTGGCACATCTTATAAGTTATCATTTGTCACAATAATAATTTGTCACGTGTAATTATAATAAAGAATATAGAAAAAAATAATTACAATAAAAAGTAAAAGAATTATAGCAAGAGTAAAAAGATTAATATATTTCATCTAATAAAAGTAGTTTGGGATTATCATAAAAAAAGGTTTACAGTAAATATAAAAACAAAACTACAAAAATAAAAGAGTAAGAATATCAAATTATTGCAAGAAATGACTAAAATTACAATGACTTTTCTATGCCATTTAATGTTATACTTATAGCAATTATTGCAAGATTTAACTTCCGTTGGAAGCTTTTTTTTAGCCTATAAAATATAAATATTGTTAGGGTTTGGGAATCGATAGCTCAAGTGACTGATAGGATCTGGACTTCTGATTCGGATGAACTTAACCCGGAAGAAGAATCTTTGCCTACAGACATAGACAACTGAGGACCTCGCGGGAATACAAAATGTTTGCAAAGATAGCTAGAAGATAGCTTGTGTGGGAAGCTCGTAAGGGGAGCTCGTGTAAACCTCGCATGAATGAGGTCATAAGAGGAGAGTTCGCGTAAGCTTCGCAGGGACGAGGTTGCGTGCCATGTCCACGAAGAGGACCCCCGCTCGTGACTGGCAAGTGCGAGGTTTGTTGGGAGAGTCAATTCCAGGGTCAGAAAAGACCGTGTGCTCTGCAAGCAAGCGCCCAAAAAGCTGAAGGAGGCCTAGATAATGTCAGAACTAGGGATAGGGAATGTGAGTACCCTCAGCCCAAAGGCCAAGACAAAATAGTGGGCCCTATTGTGAGCTGTAATGGGAACTCACCTTGTTCTTTTGCCTCTTTAGCTTAGCTTCTCCGAACGCTGGCGCCTCCTTCATCCTAGCAGCTAAGCATAACAACCATGTATTGATTAATCTAAAGGTGTTTAACTATTGAAACCTAGATTCCACAATTACCAAAACTCTTGAGATTTCATATTCTACTTCTTTTTTCCAATCTACAAGTTCAGAAGGTTAAGGAAACTTACAAATTCCCAATCTTTCTACTTATAGACTCAAATCTACACAATGGGTACAACATATAGGACATCCTTCAACTATATCCTCTTCTTCTTTAGGGCAACTGAAGAAGATGATGCTTAGAGAAAGGGTTTGGAAAGCAGAATTAAGGGGAAATTTTGTTCCTGCACATACCTATATATATACACTCTCTCGGCACGATCTCCACAGACCATTGCCGCCACTCATTTCTATTTATTATGTCTCCCACTTTGGAACCATCTAGTTATATCCTAATCGGACCAGGGTTGACATTCAACTATTTGAATTTTGGCCACTAATATTTCTAATTTACCCGATAAGGTCCCGTGATTCACTAACCCTATCAATTTAGTCCTAATTTCCTTAGTTTTGGGCTAAATAGTGATGTTCGGGTGTTACATAAATTGTATTTGCTATTTAATTATCATATAATTATTATGTGAGTTAAGTAAACTATTGAATTTGTATGAGCTTACTAAGTATTCTAAATACTTATGCCTAGATGACTTTTATCTTTTAGATTTTGAACGTTTAGAGTACGTTGATCGGATTAACAAGAAGTTCGCACTCCGTCAGGCTTGTGGTAGACTTTTGGTTTATTTGAGTCTGTCTAAGTGACATGTATATAGTCGTTGGGATATTTGTAAACAAGTTTGTTAAACTTTGAAGGTGATTAATTTGAATTTTCGTAATGTATGATAATAAAAATGAAGTTCAGATCTATTACGTTTCGCGTCTTATGTTTTGCAGGACCTAACATAGTGTGGGGTATTCGCGGAACAATCTACCATTTTTGGATATTCGTAGAAACATTTTAAATTTGATGTCCGCCTTACTTTTTGAAATAGTTGTGTCCGCGAAATAATCCACAGTTCAATCATTTGAAATTCTATACATAGTTGAATGATACTCCGGAGAGATCTGCCACCTATTAGTCCGTGGCTTGATCCACCATGTATGTTTTAAGTATGTAAATATTTTGTGAGTTTCGCATGGTAACCTCCTGTAGCTCAAGTCCGACGACTGAACCGGGCAAAGGGTGTTATATACATAGTTATATTATTTATGCTTTTTAAAAAAAATACTAATTACTATAAAAATATCAGTACGATAAAAAAATCTAAACAAGTAACAATAATCGAAATCAAATCATCATATGTAATATGTTAGTCCAAGAAAGTAGTCAACAATATGATTATTAATAACACTAACAAGAAAAATAAATATTATAGGCAATTTTATTTAATTATTCTAGCATTCCATATTTGTTAGGTTATTCTCTCTTTAACATTTAACATATACTTCTTATCATCATTTGAATCTAAATCTATATCATTAAGATTATCAAGATCTCCTCGGTTTATATACTCTTCAAAGTAGGGATCATCTCAATTCCACCTATAATGAAGTTATGAAGTATGCAACATGCTAGTATGATCTAACATTGTTTTTTTTTAATTCCATACTGAGGTGATGTTGTTAATATGAGAAATCTTTTTTTAGAACAATAAATGTCCTCTTAAGCACATTTTGAAGCTATGGATGTATCAAATTAAAGAGTTTACGAGTTGTCTTTGGTTCTTGTGTCAAATCCATTCTTTTAGATGGTGTCGTATCCTACAATATAGTGCAAGAAAACCTTTATATTTGCACACCTATCATCTACCGCATTATATTTGCGTTCACAATGCAAATGTTATGTAGCTTTGATTATAAAACTTATAAAAACATTAATTTGGAGAAAGACTATGCTAGATTATAACCCCTTTTTTAATAAGTAAATTAAGTTAAAATAATATAAAATTTATAATATATAACCTTTGTAAAAAGATTTTTATAAAGTCTTGGATAAATTTCAAAACACTTGTAATATTTTTGTCATAATTTTAGAAAGTTATTTTTTATAAATATATTATGGTCCATGTATATAAGTTATGTTCATACTTTTGACCATAACTTTTTATTAATAAGTATATTCTACACTTTTTATGACATGTAAATAATTTTTATAATATACTTTTGGCCATTAACTTTAGAAATTTTTAGGATTTAAATAATATAATTTTTGCTTATAACTTTAAAAATACACATTAATTGTTTTTATAATATAACTTCTTAGGATTTATAATTTATCTTTAGAAAATTTTGGCCATAACCATCCTAAACACTCATACATATTTTTGTTTATAATATAATTTTTTATATACGAGTGTTTAGAAAATCGCAGGGTAATTGGAATTGGGTTTAATTACCTATGTAATTGCTCTAATTCTCACCCTCCCTTATTGTAACACCCGTAACCTATATCTATCATCAGAACAGGGTTACAGAGCATTACCATAGTTTACAGCTCAAATAAATAGACTTTTCAAATATTTCATATTATATATTATTCATGTTAGAAACCAATTGAAATAAAACATATTGTCCCTTATCCCTTATACAAGCCCTCGAGGCCCAAAAAACACATTAGAAACAAGTCGGCACTAAATCGGACACTCAAAGAATTTTTCAGAAAACGTTGAAATTTTTCTAAGCTACAGGGGTCACATGGACGTGTGGCCAGACCGTGTGACTCACACGGCCAAGAGATATTCCCATGTTTTAGGCCGTGTGGACATTCAAAATAAGTACACACGGCCGTGTCCCAACCTGTGCCCATGCCCTGTAACTCTGACTTGGGTCACACGGCCAAGCCACACGCCTGTGTGCTAGGCCGTGTGAGCATATTGACTTGCATTCTTAAGAAGATACAGGGAAAAATGGCTGTGTGTCACACATGGATAAGACACACGTCCGTGTGGACAAAAATAGGCCATTTTACAGGCCATATTTCTCATCCAATATACTCAACATTTTGTATATATACAAGTCACAATTAGGCATCCAAAACAAGCCAAAATTAAGCCATAAACATGTAAAATCATCACATACAACCAATACGCCTTTAGGCACTTCAAATGACAATATGCAAATATGTCAACCATGTACCCCAGTTTTACCTAAGTGACTTAATACATATATGCATAATTGTACCAAAACCTATCATGTAGATCATTTATCAAGTTCACCCATTTGGTACCAAATATACCATTTTAAACCATCATCAATATACCTATAAGTTTTCCATCATTCAACCATATCAAACACACATTAAATATGATAAGGCCACACATATATATACATCAAAATATACCAAACACAAGCCAAATAAGTGATTAATCTCAACAAAACACTTATATGCCAACATTGGCTAAATTAACTTATACATGCCATTATAACCGGGATTAATTAACTAAAAGTACCAAAAAGCCGATGGATAGTGTGATATAGCTCCAACAAGCTTACAACCAGAACGAGCTTCTGAATTACAATAAAACATGAAAAATAACACAGAGTAAGCATTTAAGCTTAGTAAGTTCATATAACAAAGAAATTAACTAACCATTTAATCACATTTAAGGTAAGCATACAAAACATATCCAACTCAATTTGGCCAAAAGCCTAATCATATATCCTTAACAACCATGTTAGTCATGTAATTCATATAATATCAAGAAACATGTATGAATTCAACCACTATTTAAACTCCATATACATGTAATGTTTATACCAGGTATCCCTATATCATATATAAATCATTTCCATGTAATTCATGTAAATACTTGTACTAGTTCGTATTGAAATCTTATAAACTAGTAACAAAACTATGGCCGTTGAACTATTTAGAATATCATTGGATACGCGGGTAGTACACACGAGGTGTGCTGAACTGTAATCCATCAATTCATGTACATGTATGCTTATACGAACTATAAATAGTAAGCTCCTCTGAGCTGAATAACGGTGAGCTCATACGAGCTGAGTATTGGTAAGCTCATAAGAGTTGAAATTGGTAACCCTAATGACATGTCATTTGTATCATACGGATTCCTAAGGTTCAAACAAGGCTCGAAAATTGTCGTACGTCGTCGAATATGCGATCGATATTCATATATGTTGATAATACAAATATTATAATTCAAAAAAAGTATATAAATTACACAATTTAATTACATGAACTTACCTCAACGAGTGTACATAGATATGGAGGCGACTAATCCGATATTTTCTCTTTACCTCGATCTAATTCTGTATGAGGTTTGATAGGATCTATACGAATAAATTTAACTCATTTCAATATAATTTTCATTCAATTTAATCCAACATGGGATTTTGGCAAAATTACCAATTTTCCCTATACTTTTAATTCTTTTGTAATTTAGTCCCTAGGCTCGAAAAATAAAATTCATGTAATTTAATCCTTACTCAAGCCTAGTCAATTTTTATACATATTAATAGAAGCCCATATATTTCAAAAAATTCACAAATTTTACCATAAATCTATCACCTTTTTCAATTTAGTCACTAATTGATGATTTCACCAAAAATCTCTTTACAAAAATTATTTATCTAGCAACAACCATTCATTTTCTATTATCAAACTTCAAAACTCAAGCATGTTAATCAATAGAAAAATCCTAACACTTTAACAATTTTATAAATTTATCCTCGGGTTCGCTAGATTAAGCTACAATAATCCCGGGAACATAGAAATAATAAAAAATGGAACAAAAATACATACCTAATTGAGCAAAATAAGCTTGCTTAAATTTCAAGCTTCCATGGCTAGTTTTTTTTTTTTTAATTTTGGTGGAAGATGATTATAATGGATGATAATAGTTTGTTTTATTTAATTAATTATAACTTTAATCACAAATTTCCAAAATTAACCTTAATAATTCATTCAAATTACAATAATGACAACCCATGCTTATCCACTAACAACCTTAATGGCTAATTACTATATAAAGACTTCTAATTTAAAATTATATAGCTATTTAATACCTTTAGCTATTAGAACTCAACTTTTACACTTTACGCAATTTAGTCCCTTTTATCAAATTAAGTATGTAAACGGTAAAATTTCTTAACGAAATTTTTTATATGGTACTTCTATATATTATAGACCATAAAATAATAATAAAATAAATTTTTTGATTTCGAATTTGTGGTTCGAAAGCACTGTTCTGATTTTACTGAAAATGGGCTGTTACACCTATAATTGGGGTGCTTCAATTACACCAATTCCAATGAGACCTAAAAATTACATTGGTTATTCAAACATGCCATCCTTATGTAATTACAAACAATTATACCTAAATTCAATTACTAGGTGGTTTTTCAAACACTAAAGAGAATTCTCAGCCTCCCTCTTAGAATTGGAGTCACAACAGCAAAACAGACTTTTAGCGGTGTTTTTTAGGCCTTTAGCGGCGTTTATAAGCACCACTAATAGTATTTGCGGCATCGCAAAAATGCCGCTAAAACAAACGCCGCAAACTTTAGCGTCATTTATGAGGAAAAAACGCCGCTAAAGGTCATGACTTTTAGCAGCGTTTTCCCTACAAACGCTGCTAAAGGTCATGACCTTTAGCAGCGCTTTCCCCACAAATGCCGTTAAAGGTCATGACCTTTAGCGATGCTTATCCCACAAATGTCGCTAAACCTTTAGCGGCGCTTATCCACAAACGCCGATAAAAGTCATTACTTTTAGTGGCGCTTCTCCCACAAATGCTGCTAATTTGTACAGATTTGCAATGTTCAATTTGTCCAATATCATACCCTCCTGCACTAAAACCAACCAATAACAGCAAATGTAGCATATAATTCCAACCCAAAACAGCAAATGTAGCATAAAAATCAAACCAAATGCATTAATTCTAAATGATACTTCAAATTCAATAAAAGATATGTGATATAAATTAATAAATGAATTATAACTGAAAATATTCTTACAATAATGTTAAATGTAATAATGTTAAAAATAATCTTATAACGAGAAACTAAATGTCTAAGATGGCGGCTTTTGCGACTACTGAAACATCTGCATCATATGCTGAAGCTGTAGCTAGAGGTCATCGTACTTTCTGTTCTACTCTGCTAGCATCGCTGCTGCCTTTGCCTCCCTCGCTATTGTCGCTTCTGCATCCGCTCTAAGCTGTTGCTGGAGTTCTTCATATTTTCTTTCAACATCAGTAATTTGCTCAACCGTGCTCGCTTGCATCTGAGCTATCTGGTCTTTTAGCCTCTGAATTTCAACTTGAGATTGACTCCCGGAAGGCATGTATTGCTGGGAGCCGGATCCAAAATATTGGGTCAGGGTAACACCAGATCCTTGAAATCGAACCCGACCATACCTTTCAGGACCCAAAACATAGGTAATAAAAAACAGCAAATGTATCATATAATTCCAGCAAAAAAAAAAAAAGCAAATGTAGCATAAAAATTCCGACCATACCTTTCAGGACCCAAAACATCGATAATAATTACATTATCGATATCCTCAAGATTAACAGAACTATCGATCAAGCAGTAGCTTCATACTCGCCTTTTCTCTTTTAGTTTCTCCTAATAAATCAATTAAAGCAGATTAGAAACGAAATATACAATAAGAAAGAATGGAACATAACTTAACATTATTAATTTATAACAACTAACGAAGAGTTAAACTATTATAATTAAACATTATAAATATTTATAATAAATCAAATATTATTAAGTAAATATACCATAATCTCTCCAGCTTCGGATGTCATCGGAGACCCATCCTTCTTCCTATGCGTAATGTCAAAAAGCTGAACGCGTCTAACTTTTTGACCAGATGAGGCTTCCTACAGTGTAGTAGTAAAAATATAATTTAATAGTATGAAGTCATTAATATTTGACAGAATGAATAAATTATAATACCTCGGCCTCATTCTGAAGCAAAACTTCGACCACATGGGTAATGCGTGAATTTTTGTTTCTACCTACTACTCGTTCCAACACGCTCACGGTCCTACATAATGAAATTATTATTACGTATATAGTAAATACTATAAATCAAAAAATTTATAAGAGTTTAGAACTAGGTAATACCTCTCCTTTCTTTGAGTTCCAAAATCTAATCGCATCGTCCCATTGATACCTTAACATTCTCGGCGAAACATTTCGCAATTTATCCTCGAGGCTTATGTCTTTCTTAAAATATTCTTTTTTAAATATGCTTTTATGGTCTCTCCATTTTTTTTCCCAATGTCTTCTTTATATAGTCATCGGAGACCTCCAAAGCAAATCTCTCCTAAAAAAACATAAGTTGAGAAAGTAAATATAAATGAAACTTCAACCAAAGTGTTATAAATTACATTCACGTTTTGTTACCTTAATGTTATCGAGAGCTTAATTTTTGTTTCCATCAGGCATGTGATGCCATGACTCATAATTGATGGGCAACATATTTTCATTTCGTGCAATAATGCCCAAATAGCTAGCTAGAAGTCAAGCTTCAGGGCCAACAGGCTGGCCATGACTGTTTCTCCTTACTTTCACATGCTCGACATGATTTAATTCGTATAAATCTCTAAGCAGCGTATGTCCGCGACCTCTGCGCATCCCACCACTCTCAGCTGAACAATGATATATTATTGTTATATCAAAACTGAAAAATGAATCAATAATAAAAATCAACATGCATGTAAAATAAACTTAACATTACTTTGTAATTCTGTAGGCTCATCATCTATGTTAGGCACATTTGAGGATCCAACAACTGTTTGCTGTTCACTATTGCCCTCTTCCGAATTTACAATATTCTGTATAATATTTAAATCTCGTAATCTTCTTCTACTCATTTTTGCTGCAATACACATAAAATAGTTGAAATTTTAGTAACAAATAACAACAATAATGGTACATAAAAAATAGTTAAATTATATAAAATGACCAAGATTAAAATTATAATATTACATATAAATAAAAAATTGTAAAATCTTACTACATCATAATTCGTAAATATCTTCGTCCACGTCCTGACTAACCCATTGAAATTGTGTACTAGTACTAGGGATATTTTCATTTAAGTTTTGTTCTGGAAAAGACAAAGTTTCTGATCTTTCGACGATGTCATCTCTACTTCCATTGCCCATGTTGAACAAGTCTCTAGGGGTGTTTCAAAGTACAATGTACCAACCCTCATCAGTTGGATCTTTCGAGTAAAAAACTTGTTTCACTTGAGAAGAGAATACATATGGCTCATCTATCGTTGTTCTCCAGTGTGAATCAATCGAGAGAAATTCACCATTGTAAAACCATATTGATCGTTTTTAATTCCACGAGTCGTATTCACATCAGCCTAATCACCTCGAAATAAGACAACTTTCCATTTTCTGTAATAATCCAACTCAATTATGTCAGTAAGAAGTCTGTAATACTCCAGATTCCCCTCGACAGGATTACTGTCCCTAGCACTAGCATAACTTGTAATTGAAGAATTAACAACAATTCCACAATTTTGGGTTCTCCTCAATCTCTCACAATACCTTGTATGAAACCTGTATCCATTGATGAGGAAGACACTATATCTTTTCACTATTCTATTTGGACCTTGTGAAAGCCATTTAAGTCATTTACTTCATTCCGGCTCCAAACCTATTGAATCGAAAGTAAATTGAGTAATTATAAATGTTATGAGAAAACATTATTACTTGTCAATTAAAACTTCAATTACATATCGTTTGGCTTAACCATTCATGAAATGATTCTATGAACAACTTATTAATTTCTCGTTGTTGTAATCTTCAGGATCGTGAACGAGCTCTCAATATTTGTTTGAACTCATTATGTTAAAAAAAGGTTTACTTTGTAAGAAGAAAAAAAATTATAATTGATGAATATTTATCAAATTCTACAACTTACTTGCGTAATGGTTCCATTGAATCGTGATGAAAAATAACATATTAATGTGCTTGGACCCACGATCTATCGTCTAATTCTATAATTTTGACTTTGCCGATTGGTTCTCCGAAACTTTGAAATAAATAAGTTTCGCCAAGTTATGATCTGTGAGCCCAAACATTTCTACTTGGTGCATTCATTCTTGTTTCAAAATCTTCCAAATAACTTGAAGAAAGTCATACATTCCTCTGCCAAGTATCCTTCGGCAATTGATCCTTCCGGATAACGTTTATTGTGACCTAAAGACTTCAATTTGGATAGGAACCTGAACACGGTATAAAACATTATCAAAAGTTGCAACTAAAGGCATTTAGATGAATGAAGGAATAATTTACAAATAAATTAAGACCTTTCTATGGGATACATCCATCAATAGAAAACGGGCCACCAAGTATTGCTTCATGAGGGAGATGAATTAACAAGTGCACCATAATTGTGAAGAAGGAAAGCGGGAAGATCTTCTCCAGATTGTATAAAGTCAATGCGGCTCGATCTTGTAGTGTCTCAAGTTGGTGAACATCCAAAATTTACCACAAATGCCTTTCATTATATTGGACAGTTCAATTACATAAGACGTCACCTTTTTCAACATACAACACCGTATAGCAACTGGCAGTAAGTCTTGCATCAAGATGTGATAGTCATGCGATTTTAAGTCAGATAGTCTTCGATCTTTAAGACTCACACATCGAGATATATTTGATGCATACACATCCGGGACCTTTATATCCTTCAACACCATACAAAACACTTCTTTCTCCATCTTCGACATTGAAAAAATAGCAGGTGGAAACCGATATTTCATATTTGGAAGTGCTTGAGGATGAAGCTCACGCTAAATTTCCATGTGGACTAGATCAAGTCGACTCTAAAAGATTGTCTTTCAATTTTCCATCAACATTCAAAATAGTCCCAATGATGTTCTCATAGACATTTTTCTCAATGTGCATGACATCAAGATTATGTCGTAAAATCTGATGTTCCCAATAAGGCAACTCAAAAAAATACTTCTTTTTTTCCACAAGTTTGCCTCATTAGGATCATCCTCTTCATTAGATTCATCATCGAATTCATCCTTTGATCTTCTATTTCTTTACATCTTGGGAGGTTGATTCATCTTCCCATAAATGAAATTCATATCTTTCAACATGAACAATATTTCGGATTCACCGGTCTGTGAAGAAGCTTCTCTGAACTCTTCAGTGCCGTCAAAATGAGTACTCTGAAATCTAAATCTATGATTTTTCAGTAACCACCGACGATGTCCCATGTAAGAGAACTTCTTTCCATTATATAACTATTGTGAACATGTTTGCGCAACATAAAAAGGACAAGCATAATGTCCCTTGGTACTCTAACCAGATAAATTGGCATAGGCCAGGAAGTCATTAATAGTCCACATCAAAGCCGTACATAAATTGAAGTTCTCCTTTCTCAGTACATCGTATGTCTCAACACCAGCTCATAATTGTTTTAACTCTTCAATAAGTGGCTGCAAATATATATCAATATCATTTCTGGGCCCTTTCTCTCCGGGGATAATCATAGATAAGATAAAGGATGATTGTTTCATGCAAACCCATGGAGGCAAATTGTAAGGAACAAGCACCACAAGCCAAGTACTATACGCGGTGCTCATGATTTTGTATGGGTTAAATCCATCAGATGCTAGCCCCAGCCTTACACTCCGAGGATTCCTTGCAAAGCTTGGAAATTTAGAGTCAAATGATTTCCAAGCTAAAGAATCTGTAGGATGCCTTAACAATCCATCATCGGTTTGTCCATCATGGTGCCACGTCATTGACTTGGCTGTCTTCGACGACATGAAAAGCCTTTGAAGCCTTGGTATTAGTGAAAAATACCGCAAAATCTTAACTGGGTACTTCCTTGACGTGTATCATTTTCATCCTTGTTACCATCCTCTGTATTTTTATTCATCCAACAGGATTGACCGCATACATGACAGCACTGTTGGTTTCTCCGGTCGCCTCAATACAACATACAATCATTTGGGCAACTATGAATTTTGTTGTAGCTAAGCCCCAAATCTTTGATAAGTTTCTTCATGTCTTTGGAAGATTGAGGGATTTTCGCAAACGGGAACATTTCTCTCAACAACTCTAACAACATTGTCAAAGAGTTTCGGTCCACCCTCCTAAATATTTTAAGTGAAAAAGACGAATACATAAAGACAGTTTTGAAAATTTAGATCTTTCATACAGTTCTTCGTTCATTTCACCAAGTAACATGTAGAACTTCACCGTTTATTCATTTGGTTGATCACCAGGTATAATTTTTCCCCTTTCGGTGGAATAATTTCCACCAAAATGATAATCATCGGTTGCACCCAAGTTAGTAATGATTGCAAACCATCACCGCGCATATTAAATGCATTCCTCAACATGCCATCCATGTCATCTTCTTTATCATTCTGATTGTAAGCACTATGAGGATAACCCAGATTCATCGATGAAGGGGCTCCACTAGATGGACACTTTCTATGGAAAATCCATTTTTTATACCCCTGAACAAAGCCATCAACAACTAGATGTTCATAGACAACTTCACGATAATGCCAATTTATATTGCAATACTTCTTACATGGGCAAAGAATCAGATTCTCTTGGCTTGCATTTTGAAATGCAAAATTTAGAAAAGTTTCTACTCCATATCGATAGCCGTTGCTTACCCTTGACAAATTCATCCGAGTTCTATCCATTTCGTAGTTGTTGAAGTTTAAAGTTTGAACTTACACTGTAAGTTGTTTAATAAGTATTATGTAAGTTATTTAAATTAAGTTATGAAGTTTGATATTAAAATAATGTTATGTATTATGTAAGTTAAATAATTTCATGAAAGCTATGAAATTTGATCTTTAACCTATGTATTATGTATTATGTATTGATAAACCGTAAAAGTAACATATTTTAACCCCATATTTAGCATGCTTTTGGATGATTTAGCCCTAAGGTGCTCTTAATCCTTTCTTTTCATGTTTTATACTTAGGAAAGCACCCGAGGATGAAAAGAATAAGAAACGGGCTTAAAACGGGCCAATTTGGGCCAAAGTGGAAATTGACACAGCCTGGACTTTAAGCCACACGGCCGTGTCTCGTTAATTTACTTCACACAATCTGACCACGATTTACATGACTGTGCCTCAATCAACAAAATCGAAACATGGTCTGAAGTTGATCTACATGGGCGTGTACCATGGCCGTGCCCCTATCGTGGAGAAGAGGAATTGTACTCGGATTTGGATACTTTGAGGCAAAAGAACACATTCCAAAGCCTATTCAAACACCGAGTAGGAAGTATACTTGAATCAGGACACTTAGAGGCCAAGTAAAAGCATCTCAAAGCCTATATAAAGAACCTAGAGGCTAACCTTTAGGGGAGGCTGAGACGTTCAGAATTCGGCAGAAGCCGGAACCTTTGTGCGAATCACTCAAAGATAGCCAGTTGATCCATCTCAAGAAGCTGAAATTCTACTTAAGACGGAAGATCTCTCCTTCAATTCCTTCAGGGGTTTTAGGGATTTCTTATGTTTTGTTTTATCTTTTCTCTTGAGATGTTTTATTTTATCATTATGAACTAAGCCCTTTAGATACCGGAAGAGGATGAAACCTAGATGAATCTTGTTACTGTTTTCTAAATTATATGATAAATACTTGATTTGTTCTTAATTATGTGTGCTTAATTCTTGTGTTAATGTTTTCGGGATATTAATTCAAGTTAGATGTTCTTAGGTGGAGGAGCAAAAGTCCCTGTTTAAGAATAGATCTAGCATAATTAAGCGGAGTTGTTTGCGCACCTAAAGATAAGGTGACGAGATTTTGCCGGATTAGGGTGAAACCTAATATGGGAATCCATAGTTTGATTTATTACTATTGTAGGGGGTTATTAAGTGAGAAAGAGATTTTCATTAATTAACCTAGGGTTAGATGCTATTCGCCTCGAGAGAGGGTTTAATATACGTTAGAGAGTCTTACGGATCAAGTCAAATGAATAAATCGTATGGTTCAGTGTTAGATAATAAGTGAAGTCTAGGTGGATTCTTCCTGAGGCTATCATCGTGATCAACTGAGTTTCTCTTCAAGTTATTTCCCAATTCATTCTTTTTGTCTTTGCGTCTTAGTTTAGTAATTAATTAGTTAATTTAGATTTAATCAACCAAATCATTTAATATTTAGGCTAAAAAATAGAAAGAAAGTAAGTATTAGTACTTTTAGTTCATTTGGGTTTGACAATTCGGTCTTGCCTAAACTATACTACTGTTTGATAGGTGCACTTGCCTTAAGTCGTTGTTAGAGTTAGTTTCCAGGTTCGATCATTCTCTTTATAAATTTTAAAACTCGATAATTCTAGACGATCAAGTTTTTGGTGCCGTTTTCGGGGAACTAAAATATTAAGAAAGCTCTATTTTATTACTTTAGCCATTATTTTTTATTTTTATTTATTTTACAATTTATTATTTTTAATTTTATTTCTTTCTTTTCCTAGCAGATACCTCTAGTTTATGATTAGAAGGAACCTGACAGACCTCTAGCATACGATAGTGATATTAAAACTACCGCATGTAGAAATCGGAGAGAAATCAGACGAGCCTTAAATTACCAAGAAGAAGAACAACAGGACAGATCCAATCCTACTGAATGGATAGACGAGAATAATCCACCATGAGATGTGGCAGAAAACAATGCTCTGCATACTATGTATGATTATGCTAAACCTCATTTAATAAGAGCAGAATCTAGTATTGTTAGGCTTGTTATAGCTGCTAATAATTTTGAATTAAAGCCTAATACTATACAAATGATTCAACAATTTGTTCAATTTGATGGTTTGCAGGACGAAGACCTAAACACTCATATAGCTAATTTTTTAGAGTTCTGTGATACCTTCAAAATAAATGGCATTTTTGACGATGCCATACAGCTTCGGTTATTTCCCTTTTCATTGAGGAATAAAGCCAAACAGTTGTTGAACTCGTTACCACGAGGGTCAATTACGACATGGGACCAGATGACCGAAATTTTTTTATTAAAATATTTCCCACCGGCCAAAATAGCAAAATTACGAAATGATATCTCTTCTTTTGTGCAGATGGATTTAGGGACATTATACGACGCATGGGAGAGATACAAGGATCTCTTGAGAAGGTGTCTACACCATGGTTTACCCTTGTGGCTACAAGTCCAAACTTTCTATAACGGTGTGAATCCCTCAACGAGGTAACTAATTGATTCAGCTAGTGGAACCCTGAATAACAAAACTCCTAAAGCAGCCTATGAGTTTATCAAGAGATGTCACTGAACAACTATCAGTGTCAAGTTACAAGGATAAGGCCAACAAAATCAGCGGAGTTTTCAACATCGACGTAGTAACCATACATCAAATCAGGTAGAGATGATGAATAAAAAGCTTGACAATTTGTGTTCTTTGTAGGTAAATCCGATAATGCAGTGCGACGCAAGTGGAACCATGGCGAATCCTGAGTACCCACCTTACCAACCGGGCACGAAAAATGAAAAAATGAATAATATAGGTAATAATTTCAGATCTAATAATAGTCCTTATAGTAACATTTATAATCCAGGTTAGAGGAACCACCCAAATTTTTCGTGAGGAGGTCAAGGAGGCCAACAAAATCAAGGAAATAAAAAACAACAACCTCTTCCAAATTTCCAAAACCAGCCCTATCCACAAAAAAAGGAGCCGAATCTTTGAGAAATGCTGAAAAATTTCATGGCAGACACAGATGCCCGTCTCCAAAAAACTGATACAACACTTGATAACCAAGAAATATTGATCAAAGAGATCAAGGACCGAATCGGGAAATCACTAAAACGGTTGGACAATTCGCACAACAGATGTCTGAACGACCACAAGGGCGTCTACCAAGCAACACTGAGATTAACCCAAAGGAGCAAATCCAAGCCATAATAGCTCATAGTAGTATAAAGGTAGACAAACCCAGTTCAATACAAGAAGACGAAGTGGAAGAAGATAAAATTGAGGTAACACAAGAAAAGCCAAAACTAGTAATCAAAGAGAACCAGCCTCGCGTACCTTATCCCGAAGTGTTGAAGAGAGATGATTCAGAAGAATAGTTCAGTAAGTTTCTTAAAATTTTAAAGAAATTACATATTAACTTACCGCTTCTTGAAGCTCTTTCGCAGATGCCAGATTCTAGGAAATTTTTAAAATAGTTTCTGACGAAGAAACGTAAGTTAGACGAGAAACCACATGTGGAATTAAACACAGTATGCTCAGCAATGTTACAGAATAGACTACCACGGAAGCTAAAAGATCCAGGGAGTTAAACACAGTATACATAAAATTTGAGGATAGCGAATTAAAAGAGTGGAAGACACATTTTAAAGAGAAGCCAGAACCACACGGGGTAAAACCAAAGGAGCATCTAGAAGAGCTCGTAGGGACATTGAATCACTTCAAAATAGGAGATCAGGTACTGTTAGATAAAGAATATCCACACATCACCACATGATCGTGTCAAACAGTCGAGTTTTAAAATTTATAAAAAGAATGATCGAACCTGTAGACTAACTATGGCAACGATAGAGGCAAGTGCACCTAGCAAACAGTAGTATAATTTAGGCAAGAATATCTTATCGAACCCAAAGGAACCTCAAAGTACTACTACTCACTTTCTTTCTATTATTTAGCCTAAAATATGGAGTGATTGGTTTATGAAACTAATGAAAAAAAAACTAAACTAGATTCAAAGACAAAAGAATGAATTGGAAAAGGCTTTAGGAAAACTCAGTTGATGAAGACAATACCCTTAAGAACAATCCACCTATGACTTCACTTATCATTTATTTCCCAAACCATATGATTTCTTTACTTAGCTTGATCCGTGAGACTCCCTAACCTATATTAAACCCTCTCTCGAGGTGAATAACGTCTAACCTTAGGTTAATTAGTGGAACTCTCGTTCTCTTATAATAACCCCCTAAGGAAGCAGTAAATCGATCAATGGATTCCCATATTAGGTTTCACCCTAATTTGGCAAAATCTCGTAACCCTATCTCTAGGCACTGATCAACTCCACTCAATTATGCTAGATCTACTCTTGGCGTGGTCTATTCCTCCTCCACCTAAGCACATCGATTAAATTAAGAAACATAATTAAGAACAAACTAAGTACTTATCATATAATTTAGAAATCAAATAACAAAATCCATCATAGGTTTCATCCCTTTCGTGTATCTCAAGGGTTTAGTTCATAACAAAGTAGGAAAACATCTCAAGAAAAAATAAAACAAAACATAAGAAATCCCTAAAACCCCTGAAGGAATTGAAGAAGAGATCCCCTGTCTTGAGTAGAACTCCAGCTTCTTGAGATGGATCAACTGGCTATCTTCGAGTATTTCCCTAAAAGATGAAAGTTTCGGCAAAAGCCTCTGCCAAAAAGCCGTCCCCTAAATGCCTGCCTTGGGTTGTTTATATAGGCTTTTGAGATGCTTTATTTGGCTCCTAAGCACCTCTCTCAAGTAGAATTACTATTAGGGTGTTTAAGTAGACTTTGAAGTATGTTTCTTTGGCTTCAAGCATCCAATTTCGAGTGAAATTACTCATTCCCATGGCAGGGGCATGCCCTTAGCACATGTCTGTGTCAATTGGGGTTAGGCCATGCCTTGATTCTGTCATTTTGGGCACGGCCGTGGCACGACCGTGTGAGTTAGGATTCAGGCCGTGCTTCAGGTCTGGCGATTGGGACATGGCCATGTAGATCACCAGGCACGTCTGTGTGTGACGGAGTTGAGGCCGTGGTCTGAGTAATCGACGAGGCATGGTCGTGTGGGTTTTGGGCTAGGCCGTGTCAAATTCTTGGGTTGGCCCAATTTAGTCCGTTTTAAGCCTATTTTATGTTCTTTTTATCCTTAGGTGCTTTCCTGAGTATAAGACATGAAAAGAAAGGATTAAGAGCACCTTTTTACATAAATCAAGGATAATTCATCCAAAAGCATACTAAATGTGAGATTAAAATATGTTACTTTTACGGTTTATCAAATGCCCCCACACTTAAGCTTTTGTTTGTCCTCAAGCAAAATTCTCAACTTATAATTAAAACAAACTTTCCATAATTCATAATTCCTATCGATAATGTCTTATCATAATTCATAGATAATTTATACATGGATAATTCAACTCAAAGAACCCTAAAGATTCAATCAAGATAAGTCATACCTTTGTAGTAGTACGAAAAAAAATAGGTGTCTCCCCTTATCTAAATAATTACCCTTGATTCAAAACCGACAAGGATTGACATCCTCACTAAAGATTCACTCAAATCACTCAAAGGTGTTTAAGGTTCACAATAAGGCACTCAAGAGTCGAACCTGAAAAGTTAATCCCATAGGCTTGCCTGAAAATCAAATCTCCACCACTGTATATGAGATGATACACAAATCAAAAGGTCTTTATTAGGGTTGTAATGGGGCTAGGGTTAAAGGTGTAGATACAGGCTGAATTGGAGGGTTAGAATCGAGATTGACTTGATAATTTACCTAACTAGAAACAATGAACTAATATAAGTACTTACATCAATTGAAAGCCAATAATACCTACTATTGATAATTATTCTATAATAACGAGTATTTCCCTCACTTGAAATTTGATAATACTTTAATATGAGTTTTTTCTTCAACAATTAGAGTTTAAATGCTCTAAGCTCTTTTATATACTACTAATATTGAATAAACTTGGATTTTTTAAGAACAAACTAAGTTATTACATCATAAGTGATAAATGTAACTCTGAACTAATATAATTTGGAAACTTAATCAAATCAAACCTCGATTAAAGGGTAGTCAAAAGAAAGGGTGATAACAAATACAAATGGGTTTTGGGTTAATATTAGTGGGTGAGTCAATAAAAAGGTTGTTAGGATTCAACGGGGTTCACTAGGGGTTAATCATGAAGGTAGGCTTTTTAGTGGATTGAATGGGTTAAAACCTAGGTGCCTTTATCATCTCAGTATATCAAATCATGAATGTGGTCTTGACATGTATAAGAGAGGCAAGTTCTAGAATAATAGTTCAAAGTTGACACACTCATTAATAAAGTGAGCACGAAAAAGAATATATACTCTATAAAACTCAAATTCTCACATAAAAATTATGGGTATTGACATCAATCCTTATAAATTTTGAACTTCAGGGTGATATTCAAATTCGGTTCAACAACCTATCAATTTTAATTTTTAGAAAGTAGACTTATCATGCTTGATTCTCTAGTATTCTTCAAATTTAATCATCAATGCACAATTAACTATGACTTAATCCAAAACATATCAATAAAAATATAAATCATTAGAAATTTCATCCTAATTAGTAATATGAGAAAATTAGTTAAAAACAAGACTAAATTCAGGATTAATGAAAAATTAGGCATTAAATTGAGAATTATGCAAAAAGTTAGGCACTTGTATCCCCCCACACTTAAGATGTACATTGCCCTTAATATACAAAGATAGATAATGACAATTATAGGATAAATCAAAAGAGATGGGGTAGAGTGAAACTTCCTAAATTTTGGATGATTCTTGCGTCTTTGGTGGCGGTGATGGTGTTTTCTATGGGCCTAGTGGTATGGCTATCGAAAAGCAATTTGCTAGATAAAGAGATTGGGTAGCCTACGAAGATATAGCCAAGAGATCTAGAGAAATAATAATATACTAATAATATAATTAAAGATTAAGAATATAAAGAGAAGGAGACTAAGAAGAAAACTAAAATTTAAAGAAAAGATTAATGGACTAATGAGTCCTTATTAGCAGATGGTTCGTGAGGTGGGTATGATTTCTAAGGCTGCGGAATGTTGGTGATGGTGGAAGTGGCATGATTCCCTAGTAGCCTTTAGAACCTAAAACCAAGAAACTAATATGAAATAAATTAAATTAAGCAGAAGAGAAGTATAGATAAGGAAAATAAAGGAGAAGAGAAAAGAAAAATAGAATCGAAAAGGTTTTGGAGACCCTTGGCGTGTCAATTAGCTAAAGCTACCGGCATGAACTCATGTTGAGGTCTCCTTGAGGAGACGATGCTTACCTTCTTACGTTTCTACGGCATGATTTTGGTGTTACTCAAGAGTCTTAGACCTTTTCTATGAACAGAAAGAAAAATTTGAAAGAAGAGACGGAAGAAAAAAGATGGGAAAAAGGGAAGGGCTGTGGGGATTTAAATAAGATTTCAAATATGGCACGTTCCCACGCCCGTGTACCGAGGGTGTGTCATTTTACATGGCCGAAATGCACGGCCGTGTTGTGGAGTGTGTTGTTCTTCCACGCTCGTTTGTCAATTAGCACGCCCATTCCTAAAAGACCAATATGTGAGCACGGATGGAATGCACGGGCGTGGTCTGCTCATGCTCAATAAGTCAGTATCTTGGCACGGTTGTGGGGCACGGCCCTGCTATTTTGTCGGTGCCTGTGGTGTGGGTGGTTGGCTCCGTGACGTTGGGGGTGGGTGGACTAACTTGCACGGCTCTGCTCTGTCAGTGTGGTGGTTCCAGTGGTCCACACGCCACGGGCACGGCCGTGTGTAAGGCCATGTGGCCTAGAAATATGCATTTTTGTGTTAGTTTAAATGTTGAGAGAAGAAAGAAGGAAAGAAAAGAAATTAAATTTGAAAGTAAATAGTGTTAGTGCTCGGGTTGCCTCCCGAGAAGCGCTCGTTTATAGTCTTAAGCTAGACTGTCCTTGACTTTGAAAATTTTAGGGAGGTTTAAAGGTTTGAATATTTTGCCTCTTGCTGACAGTTTTATTTTCGTGACAAAGTTTAGGTCGAGAAGCATTTACCTTGAAATTGTCGAATATTGGATTGCTTACCTCGACTATTTCATGTGGGAAAATATCGTGTACCTGAAAGAGTATTTCTTCCTTTTTCTTCAGGTCTGTTGAAGTGATGTGAGGATTGACTTTGTCTAACAGCACCTGGTCTCCTATTTTAAAGTGATTTGATGTCCCTATGAGCTCTTCTAGTGGTTCATTTGGTTTTACTTCGTGTAAATCCGGCTTTTCTTTGGTGTGTATCTTCTGCTCTTCTAAATTATCGATCTTACGGTTTTGTTTCTGGTGTGATTCTTCTGTGATGACTTGGGGGCTATGAGTTGGCTCAGGTTTGATGCATTGTGATGTTTCCTGTGATGAGGGTTGAACAATTTGGTTAACTATTGAAATGACTTTCTTACCTTCATCTTCTGTTATTTTAGCTGAGTCAAGAGCTTGAAGATTGACCGATTCTTCTCTTACACGAAGTATGAGTTCTCCTGTGGCAACATCAATTTTAGTCTTGGCAGTTGCAAGAAAAGGTCTTCCTAAAATTAAAGGGATTGATTTTTCCTCATCCATATCTAAAATAACAAAATCTACTGGAAAAACAAATTTATCGATTTTTACTAAAACGTCTTCAATAATGCCCCTAGGAATTCTAACAGTTTTATCACTAGTTGAATATTCATCCTAGTTTGTTTGGGCTTCCTAGAACTAGTCGTTTAAGCAAAGGCATAAGGCATGACATTTATACTTGCCCTAAATCGCCTAACGATTATCAATAGTTAAACTACCAATTAAACATGGAATCGTAAAACTTTCTGGATCTTTTAGTTTCTGTGGTAGTCTATTTTGTAACATTATTGAGCATGTTGCGTTTAGTTCCACATGGTGCTCTTCATCTATTTTGCGTTTGTTCGTCAAGAGCTGTCTTAAAAGTCTCCTTGAGTCGGGCATCTAAAAAAGGGCTTCAAGAAGAGGTAAGTTAATATGTAATTTCTTTAAAAGTTTTAGAAACTTACCAAATTTTTCCTCTGAATCATCTTTTTTCAATGCTTCGAGATAAGGTATGCGAGGTTGGTATTCTTTGATTACCGATTTTTGCCTCTCTTGTGCTACCTCTATTTTACCTTTTTCTTCCTTGGTTTCTTGTACTGAGATGGGCTCGTCTACCTTTGTACCCTCTTGAGCTATGATGGCTTGGATCTGCTCTTTTGGGTTTATTTCTGTGTTGCTTGGTAGACGTCCTTGTTGACGTTTAGAAATCAACTTTGTGAGATGTCCCACTGACCTAGTAAGTTCTCCAACTTGATTCTCGATCCTCTTGATCGATTTTTGTTGCTCATCAAGTGTTGCTTCAGTTTTTTGGAGACGAGAATCTGTAGCTGCCATGAATTTTGTCAGCATCTCTTCAAGGTTTGATTTCTTTTCCTGTGGATAGGGCTGATTTTGGTAATTTGGAGGAGGTTGTTGCCTTTGATTTCCTTGATTTCCTTGTCCTCCCACGAAAAATTTGGGTGGTTCCTCCAACTGCATTATAAGTGTTACTATAAGGATTATTATTAGATCCGAAATTGTTACCTATATAGTTTGTCCGCTTGTTGTTCACGCTTAGTTGGTAGGGTGGGTACTCAGAATTCACCAAATTTCCATTCGTTTCACATTGCATGACTGGGTGTACCTACGAAGAACATAAATTATCAAGCTTTTTATTCATTAACTCCACTGCTGACAAAGATTGTCATCTGCGTCTATGTTAAAAACTCCAGCTGATTTTGTAGGTTTAGCCTTGAATTTGCCATTGATAGGTGTTCAATGACATCTCCTCAATAAAATCGTAAGCCGCTTCAGGAGTTTTTTTGTTCAAAGTTCCACCGGCTAATGAATCAATCATTTGCCTAGTTGGAGAATTCACACCATTGTGAAAAGTTTGGACTTGAAGCCACAAAGGTAATCCATGGTGTGGGCATCTCCTTAGGAGATCCTTGTATCTCTCCCATGCATCATATAATGTTTTTGCGTCATTCTGCACAAAAGAAGATATGTCATTCTAAATTTGGCCGTTTTGGCCGGTGGAAAATATTTTAAAAGAAATTTTTCGGTCATTTGATCCTATGTGGTGATTGACTCTTGTGGTAACGAGTTCAACCACTGCTTTGCTTTATTCCTTAATGAAAAAGGGAATAACTGAAGACGTATGGCATCATCAGAAACGCCATTTATTTTGAAGGTATCATAGAATTCTAAAAAATTAGATATATGAGTATTTGGATCTTCATCCTGCAAACCATCAAATTGAACAAACTGTTGAATCATTTGTATTGTGTTAGGCTTTAATTCAAAATTATTAGCTGCTATAGTAGGCCTGACAATACTAGATTCTACCCCTGTCAAATTAGGTTTAGCATAATCATACATAGTACGCGGAGCATTCTGTTCTTGCACATTTAGCGGTGGATTGTTTTCGTCCATTCCTTCAGTACGATTGGATCTTTCTTGTTGTTCTTCTCTTTGGTAGTCTAGAACTCGTCTAGTTTCTCTGCGATTCCTGCGAGCGGTAGCTTCAATGTCACTTTCATATTCTAAAGGTCCTCTCGGGTTCCTTCTAGTCATAAACTAGAGGTACCTGCTAGGAAAAGAAATAAATTTAGTATAAATAAAAATTTAACCTAAACAAAAAGTAAATTGCGAAATAATAAAATTATGGCTAAAGTAATAGAAATCGAGCTTTCTTAATATTTTAGTGTTCCTTGGCAACGGCGCCAAAAACTTGATCGTGTCAAACAGTTGAGTTTTAAAATTTATAAAAAGAAAGATCGAACCTGTAGACTAACTATGATAATGATAGAGGCAAGTGCACCTATCGAACAGTAGTATAGTTTAGGCAAGAATATCTTATCGAACCCAAAGGAACCTAAAAGGACTACTACTCACTTTCTTTCTATTATTTAGCCTAAAATATGGAGTGATTGGTTTATGAAACTAATGAAAAAAAACTAAATGAGATGCAAAGACAAAAGAATGAATTGGAGAAAAACTTTAGGAAAACTCAGTTGATGAAGGCGATACCCTAAGAAGAATCCACCTATGACTTCACTTATCATTTATTCCCCAAACCATATGATTTATTTATTTAGCTTGATCCGTGAGACTCCCTAACCTATATTAAACCCTCTCTCGAGGTGAATAATGTCTAACTCTCGAGGCGAATAATGTCTAACTTTAGGTTAATTAGTGAAACTCTCGTTCTCTTATAATAACCCCTTAAAGAAGTAGTAAATCTATCAATGGATTCCCATATTAGGTTTCACCCTAATCCGATAAAATCTCGTAACCCTATCTCTAGGCGCCCGATCAACTCCACTCAATTATGCTAGATCTACTCTTAGGTAGGGTCTATTCCTCCTCCACTTAAGCACATCAGATTAAATTAAGCAACATAATTAAGAACAAACTAAGTACTCATCATATAATTTAGAAATCAAATAACAAAATCCATCATAGGTTTCATCCCCTTCAGGTATCTGAAGGGTTTAGTTCATAACAAAGTAGGAAAACATCTCAAGAGAAAAGATAAAACAAAACATAAGAAATCCCTAAAACCCCCTGAAGGAATTGAAGAATAGATCCTCCGTCTTGAGTAGAACTCCGGCTTCTTGAGATGGATCAACTAGCTATCTTCGAGTATTTCCCTAAAAGATGAAAGTTTCGGCAAAAGCCTCTGCCAAAAAGCTGTCCCCTGAATGCCTACCTTGGGTTGTTTATATGGGCTTTTGAGATGCTTTATTTGGCTCCTAAGCACCTCTCTCAAGTAGAATTACTATTAGGGTGTTTAAGTAGACTTAGGAGTATGTTTCTTTGGCTTCAAGCATCCAATTCTGAGTGAAATTGCTCATTCCCGCGGTAGGGGCACACCCTTAGTACACGCCCTATCAATCGGGGTTGGGCCGTGCCTTGATTCTGTCGTTTTGCCCATGCCCTTAGTACCGTGTGAGTTAGGATTTAGTCGTGCTTCAAGTCTGTTGATTGGGACATGGCCATGTAGATCACCAGGCACGTCCGTGTGTGATGAAGTTGAGGCCATGCTCTGGGTAATCGGCGAGGCACGGGCGTGTGGGTTTTGGGCCAGACCTTGTCGAATTCTTAGGTTGACCCAATTTAGTCCATTTTAAGCCTATTTTATGTTCTTTTTATCCTTAGGCGCTTTCCTGAGTATAAGACATGAAAAGAAAAGATTAAGAGCACCTTTTTGCATAAATCAAGGATAATTCATCCAAAAGCATACTAAATGTGGGATTAAAATATGTTACTTTTATGATTTATCACCACACCAACCCTGAGTTCAAACGAAGACATTCCTTTTGAGGTAGCAATATCTTTCCATGTGGAACAGTCGAGGTAAGCAGTCCCATATTCGGCACTTATAAGGTAAATGCTTCTCGACTTAAATTTTATAAAACTAATAGTATAAGGGAAGATATTCAAACATTTAAACCACCGTAATCATATGAGTGAAAAGGACAGTCTAGCTTAAGACTTTAAACGAGCGCTTCTCGGGAGGCAACCAGAACACTAACACTATCTCTTTATTTCTATTTTTGGATATTTCTTTTCTATTTTTATTTTTCTCCTTCTCAAGAATTCTAATGAACTGAAAGTGCAGATTCCCAGACCACATGGCCTAGCACACGGCCGTGGCCGTGGCTGTATGGGTACTCCAAATCGTCGTACTGACATGGCAAGAGATACGAGTTAGACGGAATCAATTCACCAAAGTCATGGGCTCACCTACTTCACCACAGTTGTGCGAAGCGACCGTGGACCAATACTGCCTTTTCAGGAATGGCCGTGGCATCTGGAAAATAGGTGTGGGTGAACACAAACGGCCGTGCGATGCGACCGTTTGAAGATACTGACTTATCAACCCTGAGCATGGCAATAAAAGCACAGCGTGTAGATCCCAACGCGCCCCCAAACACGATTGTGCGATGCAGTCGTGTAAATCGACACACCCATAGTACACGGGCGTGGGAAAGTGTTAGAAGCCAAAATTCTATTTAAACCCACCCCCTATTCTCCCTCACCTTCCATCCTCCTTTCTGTAACACCCCAAACCCGACCTAAACGTCACGACCGGATCTGGCATGTCACATGAAAGGAATGTCTAAATACTGTGTGTTCATTAAAAAAACTCGTATTCTTTATAGTTGTTACGAAAAATTGAGTTTAAGTAATTTTGAATAAGAAATGGTTTATTATCATTTTAGGAAAATCCCATATTGATCATTTAATAATAAGCAGTAACCAAATTGAAAGTTGAAACCCCAAGGCCTTATTACATAACAAAAACCCAAATAAAAATAAGTCCAAATAAAAGAAATGAATTTACAATTAAACATATGTATGACCTCCACGAGTCCACCTCGGCTCCCAAATCCGTGATCTAATGATTACCTGCAAAATTTAACTAAGGGGTGAGTCATCGAGACTCAGTGTGTAAATCCCTATCCAACGGGTGTTAAACCCTTACACAATTTCATATGAAAATATGCATGTCATGCAACCCAAAACCTAACCATCCAAACTCCCGATTCTACCCCTGTGGTACCAAACCACCGGTGGTGCTAAACCACCGGTGACCCAAAGTCACAGATATCAATATAATGTGGTGCCAAACCACCGATGACCCAAAGTCACGAATAATCCATAGGTGGGGCCAACCCACGCCGTTGTGATACCAAATCATTTGGCGATAATCTCGTTTTATCAAATGTGGGCCAACCCATTGTAGTGCGAAGCCACTCGACGAAGTCGCTATGAGGTGCCAAACCTCCGTGACCCAAAGTCACGAATATCAACTGTGGTACCAAACCACGGTGGTGTCAAACCACTGGTGACCCAAAGTCACAGATATCAATCTTCCCCCTCCTCTCATCATACCCATGCAATATGACATAATAATTCGTGCATGTAGTATGTCATGTATGCTAAGCATATATCAAATATAAGTATAACATGAATTACCATCATAATCAGATAGACATAAAACAATATAATCATGCTAATCAACCTCTAAGGGTATAATCATAATTTTACCCACCAAAGGTATTTTCGTAATTTACCTACCAAGGGTATTTTCGTAATTTACCCACCAAGGGGGTAATTTTACAAGGGTATTTTAATTTACCCATCAAGGGTATTTTCCCACCAAGGGTATTAATAATTTACCTACCAAGGGTATTTTCATAATTTTGAACCTGAATGGCCCTCCTGAGGTCTAATGTTACCCGAGCGACTCTGGCTACCATTTTCAATCGTCACTGGACTATTGGGCCTAAAGCTCGATTTGACCCATTCGGGCCCACACACCGTGGCCCACCTAACACAAATCTAGCCACGTATATATGTTCTACCTAGTCTAGTTCACTATATACTATATTATCATACAATTTATTCTAATTGCCCACAGCCCATTGGGCCCACTTCGACCTATCGCGCCCAAGCAAATTTAACCCACAAGAATGCTACCGATGGCCTCAACTATCGTGCCAAAGCCCCATGCGCAGGCCGACGCTCGGTATACTATTGCCGTGGTAAGACTTCTAAGATTTGCCGCTTCTACAACTAGAGTAGAGAGAGTTACACACCGATAGAGTCGGTGTTAAACCGCCACGACCACTCGTGCCCAAACGCCCACCAAGGTATCTTAACTCACCTCCTGGAATGCTCTTTATATAGCTAGCTCTTCACCTTCCTTCTTTGTATCTTTCCGATGTGGGATCCTCCGTCAAGAGAGTTTAAATTCAACTCAAACTCTTACCGTCCAATCTAAAATAAATACTCCCTCGCTTCTCATGAGATTCAACCTGTGCTCCCTTATAACATAATCCACATCGCTAGCCACTTTACCAACTAGCTCATTGTGTCTTAAACCATGCGCAACTAAATATAACCCTATGGCCAAGGTCTAAATTCATTTAATAAAATAATCTAAAAGGAATGCAAGCGCTACAACTAGAACCTTGGACCTCCTTCCTTCCTTGGCGTCATTCCTTGTCCTTAAGTGGCGCCACTTGCCACTACACCACACACCCACTTGTGTCACTTTCTCCACATTTTATTCTTAAGGCCCACCGCCAACTTCCGTGGTTTTTTCACCTAAAACCAAAATTTCCCCAAAGCTAATTTTTGATCCCGGACTTCATGAAGCCCCTAACCTTCCAAAATCACTTATCTAAAAGGTCCAACTTGTACTTAAGCTGATCTCCTATTCTTCAAAAAAATTTTAAACGCTACTACGCCTAAGGCCCATTGGGCTCAATTCTCCTAGGCCCAATTTCAGGATGTTACACTTTCTTTCTTCCCTCTTCTTTTCATATTTCCCCTCTCTCCTTTTCTTCTAATATTCTTATAACTATTGAGACACCAAAGCCATGCCAAAGAAGCGCAAGCGGCCAACCACAACCTCCTGTGGGAGACTAATCTACATAAGTTCATGCCGACCGCTTCAACCCTCCAACACACCAAGGGTCTTCGAGACCTTTTCTATTTTATTTTTCTTTTCTTTTTTGCTTCAATTTCCTTATCTTTACTTTTCTTCTGTTTAATTTAGTTTATTTTATTCTAGTTTCTTAGTTTTAGGTTCTAAAGGCTGCTAGGGAATCACACCAGAACCACGACCATAGCCCTTCCGCAGCCTTAGAAGTCACACCCACTTCACGAACCATTTACCAATAAGGACTCCTTAGGCAGCCTTAGAAGTCACACCCACTTCGCGAACCATCTATCAATAAGGACTCCTTAGTCCATTAATCTTCTCTTTGAATTTCAATTTTCTTCTTAGTCTCTTTCTCTTTATTTTTCTTGTCATTAATTATATTATTAGTATATTTTTAATGTTTCTTTAGATTTCCTAGCTATATCTTTCTAGGCTACCCAATTTCTTCATCTAGCACAGTGCTTGTCAATAGCCATCCCACCAGGCCCATAGAAAACGCCCCCACCTCCAATTCAACAAGGGAACAAGGACTCATCCAAAAATTCAGGAAGTGTTACTTCTTCCCCTTCTCTTTTGATTTTATTATTACATGATTACTTATCTATCTTTGTACATTGAGGGCAATGTACATCTTAAGTGTGGGGGTAAAAGTACCTAACTTTTTGCATTATTCTCAAATCTCTGAATTTAGTCTTGTTCCTAAGTTTTTTCTCATATTATTAATTAGGGTAAAATTTCTGATGATTTATGATTTTTATTAATATGTTTTGGATTAAGTCATTGATAATTGTGCATTGATGATTAAATTTGAAGAATACTAGAGAATCAAGCATGATAAGTCTATTTTTCAAGAATAAAAAATTTTCTAGGTTGTTGAACTAAATTTGAATATTACCTTGAAGTTTGAAATTTACAGGAATTGATGTCAAATACCCATAATTTTTGTGAGATTTTGAGCCTTATAGAGCATATATTCTTTTTCGTGGTCACCTTATTGATTATGAGTGTGTCAACACTGAATTGTTATTCTAGAACTTTTCTAATTTATACATGTCGAGACCACATTATTGATTTGATATACTGAGATGATAAAGGCACCTAGGTTTTAACCCATTCACACCACCAAAAAAACCTACCTACATAATTAACCCCTAGTGAATCCTTTTTAATCCTAACAACCCTTTTTATTGATTTACCCGCTAATATTAACCCAAAAACCCTTTGTATTTGTTATCACCATTCTTTTGACTACCCTTTATCGAGAATTGATTTGATCAGTTGCCTAATTAGTTTATTTCAGTTGATAAGGTTCTTTCTTTATTATGTATTTACGTAGTTTGTTTTCTCGAAAAAAAAAAAGAGAAAGAAGTATATTCATTATTAATTCTATGTTCTAAGAGCTTACATGTTTAAATTCAACATCTTGAAGAAGAAGGTCGTATTATTAGTATTTTAAATTTTCATGTGATGTAATTATCCAAGTTATCAGTTCATTTTTCTAAAGTTAGGTAACTTGTCAATTCAATCTCGATTCTAAACCTTCTAATTCATCCTTTTTCCACACCTTAACCTAAGCCCCGTTACAACCCTGTTAAAGACCTTTTAATTTGTGTATCATCACATATTACAATGGTGGAGATTTGATTTTCAGGCAAGCCTATGGGATTAACGTTTTAGGTTCGACTGTTGAGTGCTTAATTGTGAATCTTAAACACTTTTGAGTGATTTGAGTGAATCTTTAGTGAGGATGTCAATCCTTGTTGGTGTTGAATCAAAGGTAATTATTTAGATAAGGGGAGACACCTATGTTTTCATACTACAAATATATGACTTAGAATTGTTTGAATCTTTAGGAGTCTTTAAGTTAAATTATCCATGTATGAATTATCTATGAATTATGATGAGGCATTATTAATAGGAATTATGAATTATGGAAAGTTTATTTTAATTGTAAGTTGAGAGTTTTGCTTGAGGACAAGCAAAAGCTTAAGTGTGGGGGTATTTGATAAACCATAAAAGTAACATATTTTAACCCCATATTTAGCATGATCTTAGATGATTTAGCCTTTTATTTATTTAAAAAGGTGCTCTTAATCCTTTCTTTTCATGTTTTATACTCAAGAAAGCACCCAAGGACGAAAAGAACAAGAAACGAGCTTAAAATGGGCTAAAGTGGAAATTGACACGGCCTAGACTTCAAGCCACACGGCCATGTTTCGTCAATTTACTTCACACGGTTTGACCATGATTTACACGGCCGTGCCTCAATCAACAGAACCGAAACACGGTCTGAAGTTGATCTACACGGGTGTGTACCATGGCCGTGCCCCTGTCGTGGAGAAGAGGAATTGTACTCGGATTTGGATACTTTGAGGCTAAGAAACACATTCCAAAGCCTATTCAAACACCGAGTAGGAAGTATACTTGAATCAGGACACTTAGAGGCCAAGTAAAAGCATCTCAAAGCCTATATAAAGAACCTAGAGGCCAACCTTCAGGGGAGGCTGAGACATTCGAATTCGGCAAAAGCCGGAACCTTTGTGGGAATCACTCAAAGATATCCAGTTGATCCATCTCAAGAAGCGAAATTCTACTCAAGACGATGGATCTCTCTTTTAATTCCTTCAGGGGGTTTTAGGGATTTTTTATGTTTTATTTTATCTTTTCTCTTGAGACGTTTTATTTTATCATTATGAACCAAACCCTTTAGATACCGGAAGGGGATGAAACCTAGATGAATCTTGTTATTATCTTCTGAATTAAATGATAAATACTTGATTTGTTCTTAATTATGTGTGCTTAATTCTTGTGTTAATGTTTCCGGGATATTAATTCAAGTCAGATGTTCTTAGGTGGAGGAGCAAAAGTCCTTGTTTAAGAATAGATCTAGCATAATTAAGCGAAGTTGTTCGCATGCCTAAAGATAGTGTGACGAGATTTTGCCGAATTAGGGTAAAACCTAATATGGGAATCTATAGTTCGATTTACTGCTATTCTAGGGGGTTATTAAGTGAGAAAGAGATTTTCGTTAATTAACCTAGGTTAGACGTTATTCACCTCGAGAGAGAGTTTAATATACATTAGGGAGTCTTACGGATCAATTCAAGTGAATAAATCGTATGGTTCAGTGTTAGATAATAAGTGAAGTCTAGGTGGATTCTTCCTAAGGCTATCATCGTGATCAACTGAGTTTCTCTTCAAGTTATTTCCCAATTCATTCTTTTTGTCTTTGCGTCTTAGTTTAGTAATTAATTAGTTAATTTAGATTTAATGTAACACCCCAAACCAGGTCTATGCGTCAAGACGAGATTTGATTTGTCACACAGATCGAACATTCTTTTAATCTTTCTAATGATTTAGGTGAATCGGTACTACAAAACCTTTTGAAAATAAAGTTTAATAAAACCAAGAGAAATGATTTAAAATAGATGAATTTAAGAAACATTAGTTGAAATCTTAACATTTAGTATTTAATTATCAAAAACCTTAAAGTAGTTTTTAAAGAGTTTAAAAATTTGAAAATAAGAATAGATAAAGAATCTCATATGTTTGAAAACCCAAAGTATTTTAATAAAACATTATAGGATTAACAAAAGCCCATATTAAATATCTAAAACAAAATTTAAAATCCATCCACACATAAAATCCATAAAATATTAATAGAGGCCTTATTACATCATATCCAAAATAGTAATTTAAAGAAACTACTTAATTAAAGTTCAAAGTTCATAAAACCCATGTTTGCAAGATGGCCTCCACGAAGTCATCCTCGCCCAAGTCCACGCCAATTTCCATTACCGTGATGGAAAATTTAAGGAGTGAGTTACTTAGAACTCGCAGTATAACTCACTTACTATATCCTTGGGCCGATTATCAAGTCATTATTTTGGGCTTGAGCCCATAAATGATTTAGCAATATAATAAATGAAATGTATGCAAAATGAAATTTCCCAACCAACCTAATATCCATCCGCTACACACCACCCGTACTAACCATCACACCTGTGGGGATCAAGTCAACCCACCCCGCCAACACACCGATCGTAGGCATTAAGCCATTTTTATATTTGGTTGTGGTGAACCAACGAACTAGATTGTGACAAAGTCACCGAACTAGAGGCAATAAGCCATTTAAATATGTGTGGCAGAGCCACCGAACTAGAGGCAATAAGCCATTTAAATATGTGTGGCAGAGCCACCGAACTAGAGGCAATAAGCCATTAAAATATTTGTGGCAAAGCCACCGAACTAGATTTTGGCAACAGGCCCTTTCTTCTCTTCATCATTAATCCTAACCCATGCAACATGTATACATAATAGTCTATATACATAAGATAATTTAACAAAAGGCCCAATTTACATATGAGTCTATATTTCAAGTTTTGATTAAGGCCCATAATACAGAATAGCATTTAGCCCATTTAGCAATCTAGCAACTTTCGGCCCATTTAACGATCTAGCAGATTTTCGGCCCATTTAACGATCTAGCATACTTTTCGGCCCATTTAACGATCTAGCAAATTTTTCAGCCCATTTAACGATCTAGCAGAGTTTTCGGCCCATTTAACGATCTAACATACTTTTCGGCCCATTTAATGATCTAGCATATTTTTGGCCCATTTAACATGAGACATAAAATTTACAATTTACCAACTAACTCATTGAGGGCGTTTTCATAAATTTTACAACTTTAACCGTTTTCATGTATTTTCACAAAATGTTATTTATTACGTTTTTTTCTGATTTTGTCATCTTTACGATTTTATCCCAATACTTACGGTATAGTATCTAACCCGAGAGATAAGTATGAAGTTACACACCTTGTTATTGTGAGTACTAGACTTTCCCGCTCTTCAGTACCTAAACGTAATACGATAATTAGAATACTATCATATTTTAAAACTATACTATTGGCAAACGATCTAAATTTACCCTCTGGATTTCAAACCACTTCTATTTTTGGTTTCTCCTCGATTGTTGGTTCGTTGCCTGATGAGAATCCACGAACGAACAAAGGTTCGGGAGTACGAATGACTTCAAACAATTGGTTCTCCTCGGATGACGGTCCGCAACCCGGTGGAAAATCTCGGATTCCCAAAACAGCCCTTCGTTTATACTTAGGGGGATTAGCGGAACCACCCCTCCTTCGAAGACTATGCACTGCCGTTTTCTGCCCTATCTTGAATGTTTCTAATGACATAAGATCATTAGTCCGACTAATAGTTATCGAAATATGGCTGACGATTTTAAAAGATTTGAGATTAGCTTACCACAATATCCTTATTCCACGAAGAAAGATCGAGCGATTACATCCCTATAACGTAAATCGATTAAATAACTAACTATACCAATATAATGAATAAAGTGAGAATCCTTGAATAATCTCCTTACCTTAACTCTTAAGATCGATTCCAACGATCCACAATACTCAAGAACACTTTGAGTTTCTGTCCTCCAAAAATCTCACTATTGTCCACGGTTGAAAAGAATTGAGTGAGAAGAATACTTATGACTAAGGAAAATCGGTTGTGATCAAACAAAGAAAATGAAAAAAAAAATTCGACAGAAGAGCATATTAACATTCGGCCATGAGAGAAAATATTGAAGAGATTTCAATTGAGAAGAAAATAAAAGAACGGAAGATGAAAATGATATGATTTGGTTTTCAAAAGAGAAAGAGAGAAAGAAAAGAGAAAGAAGAGAAAGAAAAGAGAAAGGAAAAGAGAAAGAAAAGAGAAAGAAAAGAGAAGAAAAAAGAGAAGGAAAAGAATTGAGTTTGGGAGAATTGTGTATTCGGTTTTGTGAAGGAAAAGAAAAGAATGGCCTTCTTTGTGTGATGATAGTTTCGACTAGGAAGAATGATTGGCAAAGAAAATGACCAAATGATCAAGAAGAAAGGATGGTAAAATTACTATAGTTTCCTCAAGGTTTTGGTATAATCGGCTAGGAGAGAGCGAACTTTTGGAAGAGAATTTGATAAGGCACCAAATGACCAAAAGAAAATGTTTCTCCCAACATCCAAGCTTATTTAACAAATCAACCAAAACCTACCATCCCCTAGCCCCTATGCCGTCCACATACATGGTCAAAAGGCCATTAGGAAGTTTCCAAAACATCTCCTATTCTTAAGCCTTATCATCCTCCTTTTCCTTAAGTTGGAGAGACAATATCCCCCAATTCAAGCCATTCTATCCCTATCTTTAGCTTTCCATAATCCTTAGTCTTCTTACCAAAAAACAATCCAACTCATCCTAATCTTATCCATAGCCCGACACATGTTAGGATAAAGCAAAATAAAACTCCCTAATTGCATGCTAGGTGATTCAACCTCTCCCTCAAGTCCAACTTATGGTGCCATCACCACTTTGCCAATTACTCATCTTATGCCATCTTTAGTACTTAATTAACTTATGTCGTAAGGTCACCTAATCTCTTTACATTAAAGTACACTTTACCAATATTTATTCTAATTCCAAGTAAACCCGAGCTAACACTTAGCAACATATTGATACTCGAATATTTAAGATGTTACAATTCTACCCCCTTAAAGAAAATTTCGTCCTCGAAATTTACCTGATTAAAAGAGGTGAGGATATTGTTGCCGAATTGCATCCTCAGGCTCCCACGTAGCTTCCTCCGCTCCGTGATTACGCCATAAAATTTTGACCAACGGCACGGTCTTTTTTCTTAACACTTTAACATCTCGGTCTAAAATTTCCACTGGTTCTTCCTCAAAAGACAAGTCTGATTTTAGTTCCACTTCCTCTACTGGGCTTATGTGAGATGGATTCGATCTATAGTGTCTCAAAGATGGAAACATGGAAAACGTTATGAATTTGACTCAACTCCGAGGTAATTCAATCGATAAGCCACTTGGACCAACACGCTTCATCACACGATATGGCCCAATGAACCTAGGGCTCAACTTGCCCTTCTTCCGAATCAAAATTTTCTTCCAAGGTGAGACTTTCAGAAAACCCGCTCTCCTCAAGAACTCGATATCCTTACGCTTCAGCTCTGATACGACTTCGCTCATTCGAAGCTTCCTTTAACCGTGCTCGAATAACTTTTACTTTTTCTTTCGTTTCAGATATCAACTCAGGACCCAACATTTGCCGCTCACCCAATTCGGTCCAACAAGTAGAGTCGGCACCACGACCATACAATGCCTCGTAGGTGCCATCTCAATGCTTGATCGATAGCTATTATTATACATAAATTTTGCTAATGGTAGAAAATCCTCCCAACTACCTCTGAAGTCGATCACATATCCCCTTAACATGTCTTCCAATATCTGAATTACTCTTTCCGACTGACCACCTGACTGAGGATGAAAAGCCGTACTAAAGTTTAACTTCGTTCCCAAAGCTTCATGCAGAGCTTTCTAAAATCGTGATGTAAATCTAGGATCCCTGTCTGATATAATAGACACTGGTACCCCATGCAACCTCACGATTTCAGATACATACTGATTTAGCCAATTTCAGAATGAGTAATCCGACGAACCAGGAAGAAAATGAGCGATTTTGTCAAACGATCAACTACTACCCATAATGAAATTTTTCTTAGTAGGTGTTAAAGGTAACCCACTAACAAAATCCATTATTATTCGCCCCATTTCCAAAGAGGAATCTTTATCGATTGTAATAATCCTCGATGGCAATTGATGTTCGCTTTCACTTGTTGACAAGTCAAACATTTTCCTACAAACTCGTAAATTTCACGCTCAACCCCGCCACCAATACTGTTCATGGAGATCTCGATACATCTTATTTCCTATAGGGTGCATAACATAAGGGCTACTATGCACCTCCCGTAGAATCATTTGCCTCAATTCTGAGTCTTTAGGCATACAAACCCTTCCACGAAAACACAGTACTCTATTCGTGTTTATACCAAAATCCTCTATTTCACCCCTTTCAACCTGCTGGAATAAGGGTCCCAACTTTTTATCCGATAATCGCTTTTCCTGAATTTGTTCTAGCCACAGAGGCTTCACCTGAAGTTCTGCTAACTGACTACCATCCTCATACAAACTCAAATGAGCAAACATTACTCTCAATTTAGATATCGCCTTACGACTTAACGCGTCACTACTATATTAGCCTTTCCGTGATGATACTCGATTGAGAAATCATAATCCTTTAATAATTCCACCCATCTCCGTTGTCTCAAATTCAACTCCTTTTGGGTAAGGAGGTACTTAAGACTCTTATGATCCAGATAAATGATAGACTTCTCACCGTAGAGATAGTGCCTCCAAATCTTTAAAGCAAATACCACTACAAACTAACTCCAAATCATGAGTAGGGTAATTTACTTCATGCGGTCTCAACTATCGAGAAGCATAAGCCACAACCTTTCCATTTTGCATCAAGACACAACCCAAACCCGTGTGAGACGATCACAAGAATGGTAATTCTTTTCCATTTCAAATTTGAATTAAAATTGGTGCTTAGTCGTAATCTTCTTCAATTTCTAAACTCTCTTATTGTTTTTAGTCCAAATATACTCTGATTCTTCCGCAATAGCTTTAGTTAGGGAAAAGAATCAACGAAAACCCCTCAACAAAGCGCCTATAATAACCAATAAACCCAAGAAACTCAAATTTCACCATCGACTTTGGTGGTTTTAATCCAAAGATCTGCCTTCAATCTTCCGAGGATCCACCTTATTCCTTGGTGATACCACATGACCCAAGAAAGTCACTTCCTTTAGCCAAAATTCACATTTACTAAATTTGGCATAAAGTTGCTTATCAGTAAGTAATCGCAATACTATACGCAAATGCATGTCATGCTCCTCATCATTTCTTGAGTAAACCAAAATGTCATCTATGAACACTACCACAAACCGGTCTAAATATGGTTGAAAGACTTGGTTCATCATATCTATAAATGCGGCTGGTGCATTGGTTAACCCAAACAGCATCACCAAAACTCATAATGTCCATAACGAGTTGAATGCCGCTTTATAAATATCCGCTTCTTTCACCTTAAGTTGGTGATAACCCGATCTCAAATCAATTTTGAGAAAAGCAAGCTCCTTTCAATTGATCAAACAGTCATCAATTCTCAAGAAGGATACCTATTCTTGATCGCTAATTTATTCAATTGCTCGTAATCAATGCACATACGCATCAATCCATCCTTCTTCTTAACGAACAAAACCGGTGCTCCCACGGAGATACACTAGGTCGAATAAATCCCGATCCAACAATTCTTGAATTTGAGCTTTAAGCTCGCTAACTCCTTTGGTGCCATTCTATAAGGAGCAATGGACACCTGGAGCCGCTTTGCAAAAGCTCAATACCAAATTCTACTTCCCGATTTGGAGGTATACCAGGAAGTTCATCGGGAAATACATCTAGAAATTCCTTCACCATCCTCACATCATCCACAGATAATTCTTTGGCATCCAAAGCACAAATAAAAGTTAAGAATGCTCCATACCCTTTCCACACCAACTTTTACGCTTTTAACGCAGATACCACATTTGCCAAGTAATTCCTTCGCTCACCTATCATTATTACTTCCTTATCACCAAGTTCTTATTGACATCCGCTTTCAAAGACAATCCAAATGCGCCTGATGCTTAACCAAACCAATCCATGCCCTGAATGAGATCGAACTCATGAAAGACAATTCCATCAAATTTGCCAAAATATTTCTTCTTGAATTTCTAAGGCACGCCTCTAAACAATTTATTTACAATTACCATCGTCTCTAAAGGACTAATTACCAATCATCTAACTATCGGTAATTTTAGATTCTAAAATCAAGTTTTCAGGATATGGCACTAGCAACATACAGTGGGTAGAACTAATATCTATCAAGGCAATAACAGTACATCAAAGATGAAGAACGCATGCGTTATTACATCGTGCATTGCCATCCTCGGCGCCTAACGCATAGACCAATCTGGTGCCTTGCATCCGTGTTACCTCTAGGACCATTGCCTCGATTCGATGCACCTTGACCACGCCCAAACCCATTACCACCACGACCGTCCACGGCTTCTCGGTGGTCAATGAATACCTCTCGCCGATCTGCATCAAGATACGAACTTTACGAGTCGATCCATACGCCGAGGGAAATTTCTATCTTGGTGATCCATTGAACCACATTTATAGCAAGCACCCGTTTTCCTCCAGCACTCTCCGGAATGCTTTTTTCCATATTCAACACAATCTCGACTTTGATTAATAGCTACAGGTGCTCTACCTTGAGCTGGTTCATCATTCTGAGGCCTCTTCAGAAACCTTTTTGAAGAATCCGAATGCCTTATATCCCTATTGCCTCTAAATCTTTCCCTATTTTGACGTTCTGAGTTCTTAGCCTCTTTGGCTATCTTGGCTTTTTCCACAAGTGTGGCAAAAGTTCTAACTTGTTGTGGGGCTATCAGAACCCGCAACTCATCATTCAGCCCATCCTCAAAACATACACAACGTTTATGATCCGTTGACACTATTGTCCGAGCATAGCGACTCAAGCGTAAAACTTCAAACCTCATATGTCGCCATCGCCTTATTTCCTTGAATTAGATTCAAAAATTCCTTCCTTCGGGCGTCCACATAACTTGTTCCTACATATTTCCCTTGGAAGGCAACTTTGAAGAATTCCCGAGTAATCAATGTAGCCTTGGTGCCTTCTCGAACAGTAAGCCACCATTGATACGCCTCGTCTTTTGGCAAGGAAATGGCTCTTCGGATTTCGCCGACGGAAGGCATTCCAGATCATCCATAATCGCCTTTTTACTTCGAGCCAATATTCGCCACATTCGAGCTACACCAAAACTCCTCTAAAAACTTCGCACCATTAGACTTGAGTCATTCGAAATTGACCCACGAGTCGCTGGTCCAACTCTAGCTCCTGATGAATCTTTCAAGGACTCGCAAAGATTGCTTGCGTCAAAGCATTATCTTCTTCCATATGATTATGTGTTCCCGCCTCACTTTCAAGTGACATGGTGCATCCATTTCAGCATATGATTTGGTGCTTCAGACGCAAAGACCTCGCCCTCTACCACGCCACGCGTCTACCGCTGCGTCACGACCACGCCTCTCAGAGCTCATAATGTCTAACTCGATTTAATCGATTACAAGTTTTATGAATCAAAAATTGTTTCAAAGTTGTTTATTAACGATGTTTTATGAGATTTGAGAGATAAAGTTGTTTTTCGCAAACACATCCTATAGTCTCAATCTCACGATTTTCAACATCTAAAACTAGAAGTTCTAGAGTGTTCCTATGATCATATTATCATCATAATAATCATTCAAGAATGAATACTTACTTGACTTGGTTTGGATGCTTGTGGTGCCATACTAATCTTTAAAACATAATTGAAATAATTTCACATGAAGTTATTTGTTGAACCCAACCACACCGAAGTTTTGAAACTAGCTTTGATACCATTAAATGTAACACCCCAAACCTGTGTCTATCGCCAAGACGAGATTTGGTTTGTCACATAGATCGAACATTCTTTTAATCTTTCTAATGATTTAGGTGAATTGGTACTACAAAACCTTTTGAAAATAAAGTTTAATAAAAACCAAGAGAAATGATTTAAAATCGATGAATTTAAGAAACATTAGTTGAAATCTTAACATTTAGTATTTAATTATCAAAAACCTTAAAGTAGTTTTTAAAAGTTTAAAAAATTTGAAAATAAGAATAGATAAAGAATCTCATATGTTTAAAACCCAAAGTATTTTAATAAAACATTATAGGGTTAACAAAAGCCCATATTAAATATCTAAAACAAAATTTAAAATCCATCCACACATAAAATCCATAAAATATTAATAGAGGCCTTATTACATCATATCCAAAATAGTAAGTAATTTAAAGAAACTACTTAATTAAAGTTCAAAGTTCATAAAACCCATGTTTGCAGTATGGCCTCCACGAAGTCATCCTCGGCCCAAGTCCACGTCAATTTCCATTACCTGTGATGGAAAATTTAAGGGAGTGAGTTACCTAGAACTCAGTGTATAACTCACTTACTATATCCACTGGGCCAGATTATCAAGTCATTATTTTGGGCTTGAGCCCATAAACAGATTTAGCAATATAATAAATGAAATGTATGCAAAATGAAATTTCCCAACCAACCTAATATCCATCCGCTACACACCACCGTATTCAACCATCACACTGTTGGGATCAAGTCAACCCACCCCGCCAACACACCGATCGTGGCATTAAGCCATTTTATATTTGGTTGTGGGAACCAACGAACTAGATTGTGACAAAGTCATCGAACTAGAGGCAATAAGCCATTTAAATATGTGTGGCAGAGCCACCGAACTAGAGACAATAAGCCATTTAAATATGTGTGGCAGAGCCACCGAACTAGAGGCAATAAGCCATTAAAATATTTGTGGCAAAGCCACCGAACTAGATTTTGGCAACAGGCCTTTCTTCTCTTCATCATTAATCCCAACCCATGCAACATGTATACATAATAGTCTATATACATAAAATAATTTAACAAAAGGCCCAATTTACATATGAGTCTATATTTCAAGTTTTGATTAAGGCCCATAATACAGAATAGCATTTAGCCCATTTAGCAATCTAGCAACTTTCGGCCCATTTAACGATCTAGCAGATTTTCGGCCCATTTAACAATCTAGCATACTTTTCGACCCATTTAATGATCTAGCAAAATTTTCGGCCCATTTAACGATCTAGCAGAGTTTTTGGCCCATTTAACGATCTAACATACTTTTCGGCCCATTTAACGATCTAGCATATTTTTGGCCCATTTAACATGAGACATAAAATTTACAATTTATCAACTAACTCATTGAGGGCGTTTTCATAAATTTTACAACTTTAACCGTTTTCATGTATTTTCACAAAAATACTATTTATTACGTATTTTTCTGATTTTGTTATCTTTACGATTTTATCCCAATACTTACGGTATAATATCTAACCCGAGAGATAAGTGTGAAGTTACACACCTTGTTATTGTGAGTACTAGACTTTTTCGCTCTTCAGTACCTAAACGTAATACGATAATTAGAATACTATCATATTTTAAAACTATACCATTGGTAAACGATCTAAATCTTTACCCTCTGGATTTCGAACCACTTCTATTTTTGGTTTCTCCTCGATTATTGGTTCGTTGCCCGATGAGAATCCACGAACGAACAAAGGTTCGGGAGTACGAATGACTTCAAACAATTGGTTCTCCTCGGATTAGGGTCCGCAACCCGGTGGAAAATCCTGGATTCTCGAAATAGCCCTTCGTTTATACTTCGGGGGATTAGCGGAACCACCCCTCTTTCGAAGACTATGCACTGCCCTTTTCTGCCCTATCTTGAATGTTTCTAATGACATAAGATCATTAGTCCGACTAATAGTTATCGAAATATGGCTAACGATTTTAAAAGATTTGAGATTAGCTTACCACAATATCCTCGTTCCACGAAGAAAGATCGAGCGATTACGTCCCTATAATGAAATCGATTAAATAACTAACTATACCAATATAATGAATAAAGTGAGAATCCTTGAATAATCTCCTTACCTTAACTCTTAAGATCGATTCCAACGATCCACAATACTCAAGAACACTTTGAGTTTCTGTCCTCCAAAAATCTCACTATTGTCCACGGTTGAAAAGAATTGAGTGAAAAGAATACTTATGACTAAGGAAAATCGGTTGTGATCAAGCAAAGAAAATGAAAAAAAAATTCGGCACAAGAGCATATTAACATTCGGCCATGATAGAAAATATTGAAGAGATTTCAATTGAGAAGAAAATAAAAGAATGGAAGATGAAAATGATATGATTTGGTTTTCAAAAGAGAAAGAGAGAAAGGAAAGAGAAAGAAGAGAAAGAAAAGAGAAAGGAAAAGAGAAAGAAAAGAGAAAGAAAAGAGAAGAAAAAAGAGAAGGAAAAGAATTGAGTTTGGGAGAATTGTGTATTCGGTTTTGTGAAGGAAAAAGAAAAAGAATGGCCTTCTTTGTGTGATGATAGTTTCGGCACTAGGAAGAATGATTGGCAAAGAAAATGACCAAATGATCAAGAAGAAAGGATGGTAAAAATTGCTATAGTTTCCTCAAGGTTTTTGGTATAATCGGCTAGGGAGAGAGCAAACTTTTGGAAGAGAATTTGATAAGCAAGTACCAAATGACTGATGGTATCGATTCCACCAATATAAACCTACACCTAGTTGCAAAATTAAGCAAGATAGGAGTAGGGTCGATCCTACGAGACGGTTTTCTTGAAAAATCGCTATCATCTTGACAAAGTTAGTGTCGGCAATTGTCGTGCCCATGACGTTGGGGGAGTAAAATGTTAAACCCGAAATAGACACGAGAAAATAAAACGAAAAGCAAAGTTTAAATAAGAAAATAAATTGAAGTAGTATGAAAAGAAATCGATAGAACTTAGCTCACCTCAAGCGGTTTTCCTGTCTTTGACCCGATCCTCGAAATTAGATGGACTCGTCTTTTCCGATAAGCTAGTTATAGCTACCAAGGACGCCTCGAACCAACTCTTCCTTGTGTAAATTAGCTATGGAACGCCCTATAACTAACCCTTACCGATTGAACAACCTACTAAACGCTCATGGTTTAGAACTCCGGCGACTTTGCGTTCTAGAAGAGCCTAGCTCAACCAATGCCCTCAAACGTTGGGACATTTAAATCCGGTTATTATTTCCTTGACTAACCAAACAAAGAATCCCCACTTGGCACGCCAATATGTTCACTAAGACCAATTAGACAATCGATCCTTTGAATTCCAATCTGACGTCTAGTCGGGCTAACTCAAACGACGCCTTTTTGACTTAGTACGACTTGACTTTATGAGTCGACGAAGTCATACTCCTAATCCGGAGAAATAATAAGTATCGAAAATCGAGAGTTGAATGGCTCGGTTCAGAACTCACGGGTTTGATGAGGTTATACCGCTTAAGGTGAAAGGGTTTAGTGTGGCATGATTTTACTCATGCTTAAAGGTGATGGAAAGTGTTTGGGTTTTTGTAATGGATGATGGAATTTTAGGAAGGAAGGGGGCTTGAAGGTAATTAAACCAATTTTGGAAAAGAAACCAAAAATGGATTGGGATTGGCAGAATATGGACGTTGGCTTGAAAGAAAAAATAAAAGAAATCCTACTTAAAATTGAAATAGGAAGAAAAAGAAAAATAACTCCAATTTGAAATAGGAAAAGAGAGAATTGATTAATTGATGATTTTCCAATTACATTTAACCCCTATTTATACTAAATGGATTTACTAAAAATAGCCTACATTAATTAATATAAAATCTAAAATAATAATAAAATTAAAATAAATAAAATTAAAATAAACTTAAAATAGAATTTTCTAATTTTGGCTTTTTACAAAGTCAATTGCTTGATGAGTCCTTGGCTTTCTCCATCTTTTGATTTGGCCCAATTTCCATGATTTTCTTTCAATTTAGCCCTTTTCAAAGATGTTTAGATCAATTGCGTCCCTAACAAGAATTAAATCATAAAAATGCAAATTAGCGAGGATTAATTTCGAAATTCACCGAATTAAGTACAAGAAATCATGCAAAATAATCATGTTATCAAATCCCCCTACTTATCTCATGCTTGCCCTCAAGCATGTTGCTCGCTCAAACATTAAAATTAATTCCACAATTTATTAAGACCGGAGCCTCTTTTCTCAGATCCTTACTCAATGTAGACAACATAGGCAAAATAATTTAATAAATGCTCGAACATATAGTTTAATTAACAAGACAAGTGTCATAACATTCGATATATGCGAACTAGATAATTTCATTAAATAGAGTTTGATTTCGATAAATTGCAAGGCATTATTAATATACTTTTTAGAAAAATAAACTAGACATGGTCAAACCTTTTTACGCGAACTAGGATGACAACCCAAGCACCCTATCCGGTTACTTCGATTCGGCGGTCTTTATTATTGGGCTCATAGCGGAATGTTATTAAGCCATCGACTCGTCCTCGAACCTTTTACGCGAGATGAGATGACAACCCAAGCACCTTACCCGGTTACTCAATCCGGTCACATTTTCGAGACTTATATTCATAACTCGAGCCTTTATTTATTTAATTTTTATTTTTTCATTTTTTATTCCTTTTTTTTCATGCACAAGCAAATATATTTTTTTTCAATCAACCAATTCATGAAAATCTAGCTACATACATCAACATTAAAACACAAGTGTCGATTAATATATATACTTGAGCATTTAATAAAAAAATTTTACCCAATTGTCCAAGTTGACTAAGTATGAGTTAAAGGTTCAGTGTCAAATAAACTGTTGAATGAATTCAATGCAAGGTTGAACATATGCAAAAGAGAAACATGCAGCCAAAATCAATCAACCATCCATGATACTTACTATATTCATCCCCTACTTATGTTATGCTTGTCCTCAAGCATGCATCATATAATAGAAAAGAAAAATAGCAGCTCAAATAACAAGAAAAATGACAAGTTAAGAGTACTCCCCATGTGTGGCTTCAATGATTTTGTCGATGTTGGGGTAATGGCTTTGCAGGATATCAAGGATTATGGAGACTTGGTTAAAGTGAATGATACTATGCACCGTGTAGGATTCAGAGAAGAGGAGGTGGGTCATTAAGACCGCTTAAGTACCAAGCTCTCCTAGATCCGATCCTAGACATGCATATACCCATTGCCACACCTTAACCTTATAGCAAAAGGAGGGCAAGATGGCGACCAGATTAAAGTGGCATCGGTGATGGTAGTCTTGACAATGACGGAGATGGTGAAGGCGTGGGTTGGTTGTGGGGAGAGGGTTTGTTTTGAGGGTGTTTTGGGTAAGTGTGGATGGGTTTTTAGGTAAATATTTGTCACCAAATTAGCATGTCGTGCCGTGCCACCACTGTTATCCCACTTTGGGAAAAATTCATGCTCTCCATTGTTTCCTGAAAACATCAAAATTAAACTAAGTAAAAATTTATTTATCTACACTCTAGATTTACTAAAAATTTAAAATTAAATAAATGAGAAAAATTTGGGTTGCCTCCCAAAAGCGCTTTTGTTTAACGTCGTTAGCTCGACGACCTTAAATGTTATCCGCTTGGCTTATTGAGAGTTAATTTCTCCATTTTGTGTACTTGGATGTCATTGCGTAGAAGGTTTCAACCTTTTCCACTATCCTTGAAGCCCTTCCGTGTTCCCTTATCATTAGTGGATTGAAGAGTATTTGAGCTTCTTCGCTCAAGAATGCATTTTCTCTGTCGAATACTTGCATGTTTTAGAAATGATTTCACTCTAATTTCGAGGCTTTCATGATGACTTCACGATCGGTTTTTGAATTATCGATAATTCCTCTTGCTTAACATCAAGATCAAGATTCCCGCAAGGCACGCTTTGTAACTTATCATTAGGATGTCCCATATCATCATAAACATTAAACCTAACCACTTCGCCATCAAATTCCATGGTAGTGTTCCACTCAAACGCCAATTTTCGTTCGCAAGACTCAAGAAAGGTCTTCCAAGCAAAATGTCGATTTAATTAGTTGAGTTATCATCTTTCATATTAATAATGTAGAAATCTGCAGGGAAAACTAATTCGTTAACTTTAACAAGGACGTCTTCAAGTAACCCTTCGGGATAGACGACTGACCTATCCGCCAACTGGATTATTACTCCTGTTTCTTTTAAAGGACCCGCGTTAATCAACTTATAAGTAGAATAAGGCATAACATTAATGGAAGCCCCTAAATCACACATGGCTTTCTTAATGCCTACATTACCTATCTCACAAGAAATAACAAACATACCTTGGTCCTTATATTTGGGAGGAACTTTCTTTTTGCGAATCATGGAGACATTTTCTCCTATATTTACTCTTTCGCTCCCTATCAACCTTCTCTTGCTAGTACACAATTCTTTAAGGAATTTCGCATAACGAGGATTTGTTTGATAGCGTCGAGTAAAGGATATTTACCTCCACCTTCTCAATGTCTCGAGGATTTCTTTTTCCTCCTTCTTTCTTATCCTTTGCAAGCCTCCCCGAAAAGGAGGTGGCATCACAATTGGTTTCGAATTTTCGATTCGCCTTGCTATTGGATCGAGGTTCGCTTTTCCGTTCCTTGTCTTGCCCACGACTTTTGGTCGGCATCGTTTCGAACCTTTTCGCCACGAATAGTTATTGCACTTACATTCTCGCCGAGGATTCTACTCGTTCGGGAAGGTAATTTACCTTGAGATTCCAAACGATTAATCGCCAAGCGAGAGTTTACTAATCGATTAGTCAACTCCTGTATTGATCGTCATCCTCTGTTGATATTTTGCAAAGATCGGCAGACAAGTCTTTCCACAATAGCTTCTAGAGATGGCTTGGGCTGCTGTTGTGGTGGTTGCAGAGGTCTCGATTGGTATGATTGATTATATCGGGGATTACCTCCGTAACTCAAGTTGGGGTGATCCTTCCACCCAGGATTGTAGGTGTTGGAAAAGGATCATAACGTCTTTGAGGAGGTCCGGAAAACCTCCGACAGCATCAACATGTGCCATTGAATTGTCGTTAAGGATTGGGCACGAATCCGTCGGATGTTCAGATGTAGCGCAAATTCCGCACAGTTGGGTCGGACTCTTTTTCTCTGTAAGCAAAGATTGAACAACATTGGTAAGCTTATCCAATTTATCTTCTAAAGTTGAAACGTTTACCCCATGAACCCTTCTTGTGGGTTCCGAATTCGGTCGATACTGTTGAGAATTTGCCGCCATGGTGGATATCAGTTCTCTCGCCCTTTGAGGAGTCATATTGACAAGCGCCCCTCCACTAGCAGCATCGATCATTTTCATTTCCATAGGGAGCAATCCCTCATAGAAATACTGAAGGAGTGACTGTTCGGTCAATCCGTGTTGAGGACAACTTGCACATAGTTTTTTGTATCGTTCCCAATAGTCGTAGAGCGATTCATTCTCCGCTTGGTGAATTCCACTATGTCCTCCAAGTTCAAATTTGCCGTGAAGTTGGGAAGAACTGTCAAGAAAAACACGAGATAAGTCATCCACGTTGTGATAGAACCGGAGGTAAGTAAAATAACCATTCTTTGTCAGATCAACTAAAGAAAAGGAAAGGCCAAGTTTGATTTCATCTTGGTACTCCTCGAGGTTTCATGCTTGAGCGCACCATGTGGAATTCTCTCAAGTGGGTGTGTGGATTTTCATTCTTGAGCCTCGAAAGGTGGGTAAAAGGTGAATCAAGCTCGATTTCACTCAAACGGGTTCCTCCGATTGGATAATTGATGCATAATGGTGTTTGCTCGTTGGGAGCGGCGGCTAGTTGACGAATCGTTGGTTCGCCATCCTTCTTCGTTGACCGAGGTTGCCTTTTGTTTCGTGAAGTTGTTCGGTCTCGATTCCAACCACTTCGACTTGTTTCCACGTCGAATTGCCTCTGCATCTAATTGCTTCGCTCAACTTTTCAACGTCGGATTCTAGGATCCCTTGCCTAGTTAAACACGCTTTACTGCGCGTTTAAGAGCTTCGTCTCCTTCGTAAATCATTCTACTGATTTCTCGATCTCGGTCGTATTCAAGATCTCTGATGAAGACCTAGTCATGAAGACGATTAAGCGATCGTAAGTGTTGCGATCCCAACAGCGGTGCCAAACCGATGGTGTCGATTCCACCAATATAAACCTACACCTAGTTGCAAAATTAAGCAGTATAGGGAGTAGGGTCGATCCCACAGAGACTGGTTTTACTGAAAAATCGTCTATCTCTTGACCAGGTTAGTGTCTGGGCAATTGTCGTGCCCGCGACGTTGGGGGGAGTAAAATGTTAAACCTGAAACAGACACAGAAAATAAAAGCGTAAAAAGCAACAGTTTAAATAAGAAAATAAATTGAAATAGTATGAAAAGAAATCGATAAAACTTAGCTCAGCCTCAAGCACGGTTTTTTCTGTCTTTGACCCGATCCTCGAAATTAGATGAACTCGTCTTTTTCGATAAGCTAGTTATAGCTACCAAGGACGCCTCGGGAACCAACTCTTCCTTGTGTAAATTAGCTATGGAACGTCCTATAACTAACCTTACCGATTGAACAACCTACTAAACGTTCGCGGTTTAGAACTCCAGCGACTTTGCGTTCTAGAAGAGCCTAGCTCAACCAATGCCCTCAAACGTTGGGACATTTAAATCAGGTTACTATTTCCTTGACGGAACCAAACAAGAATCCCCACTTGGCACGCCAATATGTTCACGGAAGACCAATTAGACAATCGATCCTTTGAATTCCAATCTGACGTCTAGTCGGGCTAACTCAAACACGTCTTTTTGACTTAGTACGACTTGACTTTATGAGTGACGAAGTCATACTCCTAATCCGGAGAAATAATAAGTATCGAAAATCGAGAGTTGAATGGCTCGGGTTCGTAACTCACAGGTTTGACAGGGTTAATAAGCTTAAATTTGAAAGGGTTTAGTGTGGCATGATTTTACTCATGCTTAAAGGTGATGGAAAGTGTTTGGGTTTTTGTAATGGATGATGGAATTTTAGGAAGGAAGGGGGCTTGAAGGTAATTAAACCAATTTTGGAAAAGAAACCAAAATGGATTGGGATTGGCGAGAATATGGACGTTGGCTTGAAAGAAAAATAAAAGAAATCCTACTTAAAATTGAAATAGGAAGAAAAGAAAAATAACTCCAATTTGAAATAGGAAAAGAGAGAATTGATTAATTGATGATTTTCCAATTACATTTAACCCTATTTATACTAAATGGATTTACTAAAATAGCCTACATTAATTAATATAAAATCTAAAATAATAATAAAATTAAAAATAAATAAAATTAAAATAAACTTAAAATAGAATTTTCTAATTTTGGCTTTTTACAAAGTCAATTGCTTGATGAGTCCTTGGCTTTCTCCATCTTTTGATTTGGCCAATTTCCATGATTTTCTTTCAATTTAGCCCTTTTCAAAGATGTTTAGATCAATTGCGTCCCTAACAAGAATTAAATCATAAAAATGCAAATTAGCAGGGATTAATTTCAGAAATTCACCGAATTAAGTACAAGAAATCATGCAAAATAATCATGTTATCAATGACCAAAAAGAAAATGTTTCTCCCAACATCCAAGCTTACGAACCAATCAACCAAAATCGGCCATCCCCCCTAGCCCCTATGCCGTCCACATACATGGTCAAAAGGCCATTAGGAAGTTTCCAAAACATCTCCCTATTCTTAAGCCTTATCATCCTCCTTTTTCTTGAAGTTGGAGAGACAATATCCCCCAATTCAAGCCATTCCATCCCCTATCTTTAGCTAATCCTTAGTCTTCTTACCAAAAAAAAAAAAAAAACAATCCAACTCATCCTAATCTTATCCATAGCCGACACATGTTAGGATAAAGCAAAAAATAAAAACTCCCTAATTGCATGCTAGGTGATTCGAACCTCTCCCCTCAAGTCCAACTTATGGTGCCATCACCATTTTGTCAATTACTCATCTTATGCCATCTTTTAGTACTTAATTAACTTATGTTTCAAGGTCACCTAATCTCTTTACATTAAAGTACACTTTACCAATATTTATTCTAATTCCAAGTAAACCCGAGCTAACACTTAGCAACATATTGATACTCGAATATTTAGGATGTTACATAATCAACCAAATCATTTAATATTTAGGCTAAATAATAGAAAGTAAGTAAGTATTAGTACTTTTAGTTCCTTTGGGTTCGACAATCCGGTGTTGCCTAAACTATACTACTGTTCGATAGGTGCACTTGCCTTAAGTCGTTGTCAGAGTTAGTTTCCAGGTTCGATCATTCTCTTTATAAATTTTAAAACTCGACAATTCAGACGATCATGTATTATGTAAGTTATGTAAGTTATGTATATTACGTGAGTTATGTGAATTATGTAAGCTACTTAAATAATGATCGTTGTTATTATTATATTGATAAAGAAAATTATAAGTTTTAAAAACATTTAAATATATTGAATATTAAAATCTCATGAATCTAATTGAAAAATTTTCATTTATACTTGCCTTGGATGCAATGTCTTTTGATAAAGCTAATTATGCTTTTACTATTTATATCATCTCTCTACTTTTAATTTTTTAAATCAATTTATGTAATATTTTAAAATACCACTTAGGATCTATGTATAAAGCAAATAAAAATATATATCAACTTTCTTTCAAGCATTTTTAAAACGTTTTTATTTGCTTATTCCACTTTTAATTTTAAAAATTTACCAAAATATTTTTAATGCTATTATTATTTAGATTAAATTAAAATAATAGAGAAACTAAATAAAAACTAAAGAAATTAAAATTTAAATATTTAAAAATAAAAACAAAGTCATAATTTAAAAATAAATATGAAATGAAATTAGTGTTTTACAAAGTATTTTAATATTGTTAAATTAAATTTTTGAACAATTAAAAGAATATTTATAAATTATTTTACAAACAATATTAAAATAGTATTTTAAAATTAAAAACAATATTATTGTAAATAGTATTTGTTAAATAGTGTTTTAAATATAAAAAATTAATTTCAAAAATGTGAGAAATTAAATGTTACAATTTAAAATGTAAATACAAAATGTGATCGTATCCTATTATTTCTTTCATAATTATCACAATTCTATGAAGCTATAATGCAATCATATTTGCTATAAATTCGAAAAGATTTTTTAAAAAAGTAAATTATATATCAATACATTTTAATGAAAATACTATCGACTAATTTAGAATTGAATTTTAAAATTTTGAAAAAGGTAAGAATTTGTTGTTTCAATGTAATTTTTAAATTAGGAAAATGATTTGCTAGACTTACACTGATGCATGTTTCAATAGTTATAATTTGTTGTCTTGTACATACATGCATGCTCAAAATTATTATTATTTAGGATGATCAGTATACATCCTTTTTACAGAATCACACGAAAATCCAGTTTGTTCAATTCAATGAGAAATTAAACCAAAACAATTAGGGGGAGAAATTAATAATATTATACCGGTTGTAACAATATAATAAACAGCAACATATTAAACAGAACATATAGCAGTTCAAACAATATAATAAATAGTAATTTGGACAACAATTTGGACAGAAATTTTTTAAGATTCATCATACGTGGCATTGTTACACTTGGGGAGGATCCGTTATATCTTACAATGAGATATAAGGCAACCCGTTAGGTTTCCAGCCTATATACTTTTAATCTTTTTTTTTTTGGACAGTAATATAACAAACAACATATATACCAACCAAGCAGGATAATAAACAGCAATTTGGATAGAAATTTTTTAAGATTCATCATATGTGACATTGTTACACCTGGAGAGGATCCGTTATATCTTACAATGAGATATAAGGCAAACCGTTAGGTTTCCAGCCTATATACTTTGAATCTTTTTTTTTTGGACAGCAATGTAACAAACATCATATATACCAACTAAGCAGGATAATAAACAACAATTTGGACAGAAATTTTTTAAGATTCATCATACATGGCATTGTTACACCTGGGGAGGATCCGTTATATCTTACAATGAGATATAAGGCAACCCGTTAGGTTTCCAGCCTATATACTTTGAATCTTTTTTTTTATACAGCAGTATAATAAACAGCATATATACCAACCAAGCAGGATAATAAATAGCAATTTGGACAAATTCATCATGATATAACTGTTACTGATCACAATTTTGAACTAATATGTACCTTAATAATTTCAAGAAGATGGTCTACTCCACTCTCACCAAGAAACAGGGGTTGCAGTCAGAAATACAAACAACATTAACTCACTAATACTTTAAATTAAAAAAAATAGAAAAAAAACATTAACATGAATGATGAAAAATTATAAATAACTATACTGGATATAAATATCCAGTGCGTTGTTGTCGGAAAAGAAGAAAAAGAAAAAGAAACCATCCTTAATGTTCTCAAACATGAATGGAAATGGGGTTGAAGAATGGCAAGAAGATGCATTCATTAAGAAAGAAAAGTAGATATTGTTTCACCTATTAATTAGTTTACTTGCATTTTAAATTGGCCAAATGTTCTTAGAAACAATGCAAACTTCTTCTAATTCAAAATTAAAGTGCAACTTAGATTGATTGCCTCTCATTATTTGCTAGTATATATATATATATATTCTTGATCTATGCTCTGTGAGTGTGGCTTTCAATCCTTTATGATAGCAAAGAACATGGTTGAATTTCTTTAACTAGAATTTACCAAATGCAGTTCATTTTTCTTAGTTCTAGTCATGATTGGATTTCTATACATCAAAAATCTGTATTTGTGCCTGCCCTGTATTTTGTTTCATTTAGAAAGGGCAGCACTCAAAAAAGTTTCTTTCGTGATGATTCTAACATTCATGATATTGCATCTTTTATCCTTTTAAAGCCTTTGGCTACATTTAGTGTGATAATGACACCTTTATTATAAAAAGGAAAATTAAGCAGTATAAATCAGTATAAATAAATGAATATATCTGATTAAGCAGTATTGGTGAAGGTATTGGTGCAAATGAATATAAATCAATAAAATGAATATAAATAAGAATAATAATGATTTTATACATTAAGTTATTACCACCAAATCCAATCCAACGATTCAGGAGAGCAAGAGGGAAGCGATGAATCGAAATACAAACAACATATGAATTAACAAATGCTATTGATTAATTACAAAATGCTATTTACTAAAAATTAATACTCACATTCTTTGACTGAAAGAAAAATAGTCAATTCAGTAGTCGATCTAAGTCCTCTTCAATTCTACTCACTTTCAAACTTACTTGTGATGCCAAAATTTGAGCTTTCAGATCAGCAAATATCTGCAGCATGAAAATAGTTCAGTGAATTAAACAGCAGAAGGCTTGCATGATTTTTAAGATGCTAAACATTCAACAACAAATTCACTTGATACTTTCATTGGTTTCCTAGTATCAGGAAGCACATGCCAATAACATGACATTGGAATAGCATTTAAAGAATCGCAAACTATTTTATCATGCCAATAACAACATTTGAAAATTTTGACAAACTAGAATAAGAAATTAATACCTCAACAAACTGAATTTCCTTGCCTTGTATGAGTGTTCAGAATGAAAAACAGCAGATGGAAGACGATGTATCAACTAAACCAAAACTGGAATAGAACTCCATGCCAAGAATCAAACAAATAAAATTTGGGGGACGACATACAAAATGCTAAAAAACAATAAATAAATCCCTGATGGGGGAAGTAATCAATTTGGGGAGGAAGTATTTTGCCTAATTGGGTAATACCTTTTTCACAAGTAAATGTTAAATATTTTTTTTAAACACTTGCTTACTGTTTGCAGCAAAATTATAGCAATGGAAGTCTGCAATCACGAGAAAGATAAACACTCATTTTTTACCAAGCTAAACATGAACCTAAGCTGAAAAATAACATAATTAATTAAAATAAAAAAATTAAATAATATATAAACTAAGAAGATTACTAAGAAGATTACCATGCTAACTTAAATACAATATTAAAATTACTAAAAAGATTGTAGGATGATTCCAAAACAGACTACAATATTTTTATGATGGTTCTCATACACTAATACAATATTGAATTTCAGACTTTATAATAATTTTTCTTCCAAAATTTTGGGAAATTGCTTAGAATTGTAATTAAATTAAAAAAAAACTCTTGTATTTTGTAAACCTTAGAGTATAAAAGATTTTAATACTTAATATCTCGGGTCATGATTCTATTCAATTCATGGCATCTCCCCATATTTCCTTAATAAATTGCCTTAACCTCATAAAATTTAAGTAAAATGTTGTGTCTTAAACAAGATTGATTGCATTTCAAGTTGTTTCACATGATTAAAGTTCGAGTTACTCAAACACTAATTAGATATGCATATACAAATAAAAAGCATGCATGTTGTTTCAAGTCTTCATGTATTACATCCTAGCATCCTCCAAATATAAGAAAGAAAAATTCGAAAAAATTAGATATTTTAGAGTTATGATACTTATTATTTATTCTTTCTTAAATTCATCAAAACCTTCTACATGAAATAGAGACTCTTGTATAAGCTAATAGACAATTCACAATATCAATGTTATAACCCTAGATGTCACTAAATCACAGATAAAGTGACAAAGGGCATAAGTTTAAGTCTTTCGATTATAATATCAGTCTCAAATTCAATGGATGAACAACCTTAACCCACTAAAACATAACCCTACCCGAACTAAGTATTCCTAGAATCCTGCTTCTTTTTCACAGTTTAAAACACAAGAACTTCTTTTAACATGAAATTGCAGCTGACTTTAACAAAATTATACAAGTATATACCAAGATCTTCAACTTTCTTAGACTATTGCCTTTTCGTATTTCTTTTTTTTTTTTGTTAAAAAATAAACCTCCTATACAGTGTCTTCAATGGTGGAAATTTAGGATATCTAACTTATTAAAAAATATATATTTCCCTTTATACAAGTACAACAAATAGGTTTAATTAAGTTGTTGTTCTTTAAAAAAAACAAAGTAAAAGAAAGGGGGTTATCACCTGATTTTGCAGCACCCTCCAAGCAAAGGCGCAAAGAATTAGAGAAAGGGGGTTATCACCTGATTTTGCATCAAACTCGTAATCAAGATCAAAACATATTTTTTGAAAAAAATGGCTAAATCAATAACATAAACTAATATTAATACACAAATATCAGTAAATACCTAACACTAACCTTCAATTGTTTTCTTCAACCCCAAAGCCAACTTCTGAAACCCTTGCGTTTGTTAATCCGATTTTCTATAGATGGGAAATCAATGGCGATAGGAAAGGTGAACTTTAGGGATTTGAAATTGGGGAAAAAGAGGTTATTACGTTAGGGATTTCGGATGTCGAATGGAGAAAAAGAGGTGATAATACTTAGGATTTAGGAGTAGGAAAAAGGGGAAATGAATTAGGCAGAACGAAATGGGAAACACTGTAAGTGTTATCGTGTTATCGTGTGGGTAAAAAACAAGAGAGCAAAATGACACCATTTTGCCAAAAATAATTTAACATTTTCGGCATTTTTACTCGAAGCGCCGCTAAAAGGGAAACCTATTGCGGCTTTTTAAAATATATCTTTTATTCCTTTACAAATTAAAATTATTTAATAAATAAAATAAAAACAATATAAATTAAAAAATTAGTTATATACCCAAAAACTTTAAAATTATTTTAAATAATAGTATTTTAATTTTTCATTTAAATAAATAATTTTTAAAATTTAAATAATATTTAAAAGAATTAGATAAAATTTGAAATCTTGAAAATTATTTAAAATTTGAAATTATTTAATATATAAATTAAAAACAAATTAGTCATATACCTAAAAAACTTTAAATTTATTTTAATAATAGTATTTCAAATTGTTCACATATATTTTTCACACAAAATACCTTAAACCCCTAACCCCGTCCCATTAACTCCAAAATCCTAACCTCGGTCCTCTTAACCCTTAAATCCCTAACACCTAACACCTAACACCTAACACCTAACACTTAACCCATAAACCCTAAACCTATATCCTTTAATCCCTAATCCTTAACCAATAACCCTAAACCTTAAATCATGGACTCTAAACCTTAAACCTTAAATCCTGAACTCTAAACCCATAACCTTCTAAACTTATAAATCTTAAACCCTAAAACCTAAACCCATAACCTTCTAAATTTATAAACCTTAAACCCTAAACCCTCAACACTAAATCCCAAAACTATAAACACTAAATCTTAAACCCTACATTTAAACCTGCCTAAACCCACTAAACCATTAAACCGTAAACACTACACCCTAAACCCTATACCATACACCACAAACACTACACACTTCATCCTAAACCTTAAACCCCTAAACTATAAACACTACACCTTAAACACTATACACTCTAAACCCTAAACACTAAACCATTGAACCACTAAATTATAAACACTAATGATGAGTTTTTTTTTTCAATTTTTATATTGATACCAAAATGGCGCCATTATATTTTGGAATAAAATAGCTATTTGCGGCGTTTTTAACGAAAATGATGCTATTTCTATACATTTAGAGGCGTTTATGAACAAAAATGCCACTATTTTATTTTTATATTGATACCAAAACGGCGTCATTTTATTTAGAAATAAAATAGTTTTTTGCAGCGTTTGTTAAAAAACGCCGCTATTGTTATACCTTTAGTGGCGTTTTTGTACAAAACGCCACTAATACTGAGTTTTTTTTTTCAATTTTTATATTGAAACCAAAACGGCACTGTTTTATTTTTATATAAAATAGTTTTAATAGATTTTTGTGGCGTTTTAGGAAAAGCGCCGCTAAAAGCTCGATTTTTAGCGGCGTTTTTAGGGAAGCGCCGCTATTTGTTTAGATCTATAATGGCGTTTCTGCGGAAGTGCCGCTAATGCTCGGATCTATAGCGGCGTTTAGTAAAAAACGCCACTATTGCTCCTTTTTAATTAAAATGCCACGAAAAACATCGCTAAAAGCCTATTTTGGTGTAGTGAATGTAATGGAGGTTATCCAAATATGTAATTCTAGAATAACTATAAGTAATTATATTAAATTGCCTTTTGAATATTATCATATTTTATCTACACAATATTCTAATTAAAAAATTGAATTGGATGGAATAAAATGAAATGATAATTGAAAATAGGTGATTGTTTGACAAATATGTTAGATGTAATCTTTAATCGAAGGAATGTAAAATCAGTAAGAAATCTCTTTTATATATTTTATAATTAATGAGATCTAAATCTTATAATGGAAAAATGAAAATATATGAAACAATGGCACTCAAACAAATAAGATTGATGTCCCCATTTATGTGAATGGCTACAAATTTAAATGCTACATATTTAGGACCACAACATTGTACTCCTATCCTGGTCAGATTTTTTTTCTTTCTAAAAAACAATAAATTTATAAAATAGAAATAAAAAATTCGTCAAAAATATAAAAAATGCCCGTTTCAAATTTCCACTTCGGATGGATTTTTACCCTCCCTACTCGCTTGATTCATTTATCTTACTAACTTTTTTTTTTTTTAAATATACCTTCACCTTATTTGAGTTTAGACTTAATTTATTTTTACTTTGAATTACTTTTTTTAGTTTAGACTTAAACTTAATATGTATTTATATATTTATTTATTAAAATAAAATTTTAATATATATCAAAGTTTTTTTAAATATTTCGTGGCGGTGAGATAAAATTTATCTTAAATTCGATCTAGATCCAACTCGATTATTTTTTTTTAACTTCACTAGAATCAACCTGTCTCAAACTTGATTTTCCAAAAAAAAAAAAAAAATCTCAATCCTAATGGATTGGTTTGGGTCAGGAACCATCGTATTCAGGGTTTTTTTTGCCATCCCTAGTTTCCAAATAATAAAAAAAAAATAGTAACTCTAGGAAAATATTATACAACCATTCGCATATTAGATTTTAAAAAACATTATATATGACCTATTTGAAAATAATGATTTGGGTAATTTTTTTTATTTGGATAACAAGTAAAAAAAAATCAGATTTTGAATTTGGACAAATCTAAGTCTAATTTCATAAGAGTTAAGTTCTAGATTTTAAAATCCATTTTAAAACTTGGAATTTTTAAAATCCAAGATTGACTTGAAAAACATGAGAATTTTTTGTTCTCTTTTCTTTCACACTTCCTTCAAAACCCAAACAATAAATAAATAATTTTACTTATAATATATCATTAATGGAGCTCAATGTTTTCAGAATTGAACTAGTAGGCGAATCTGTCAGACCACTGGTTCTTGGTTTGGTTGAATAAATTATTAAAAAATAAAAATAGATAAAATCGTTTCAATCGGTTTAATCATCAGTTCAACTGGTTCACAAATTAACCAGTCTAACTCTTTATTCCAAACTGGTACTCTAGTCGATTCCCGATCCAATCAGTTTGACCAGTTTTGAAGATATTGACGAAACTTCATGCATTTAATTTAATACAATATAAATATTCAAAAATTTCATTTATACTATAATTTTTACAATTTGAATTTATAAACCCATGAATTTTAGTTTATAATTTCCATAATTAGGCTACCGATTTGCTGGTGCAATCGGTTCGATTGGTTTGACTGGTACAATTGGTTCAACCTGTCCATTTGGTTCTATTAAATAAATCATTAAAAATTTATAAAAACAAAAATATTTAAAAAATTAAAAATTTGTATAATCGATTCAACCACCCAATTAATTGGTTAGTATCGGTTCCCAGATTAATCGATCTAATGCCTTTCTCTAGACTAGTACCTTGGCCAGTTCCTGGCTTGATTGGTCGGTCCAATCGGATTCAAACAACAATGCTCAAAATTCTCCTAAATAATTAAATTAAAAGATATTTTTAAGACTTAGAAGTTGTTGAAATCCAAATCTAAATTTGAATTATCTAAACAATGAATTTAGGTTAATTCAAAGTCTTAAATTTCAAATATCTTAATTTTCAAACAAAGGATTTAGAAATAATAAAATTATAAATCATAAATTTCAAAGCTAAAATTTTAAAATTCAAATCTAAATTTTAATTCTCAAACGCGAATTTTAATTATCTCATTGGATTTCGCCTCCGAGACTCACCGATCCTTTCCTTTCCCATGGGGTTTCAAGGGTTTGTTTTGGTTTTGCACTCTTTTGATGGATTTTTTTATTGTTTAAGTGGTCCTCTAATATCTCTACGAAGATATGATGAATCAATGCATTAGGTGAAACTTGATTCACACAAATATCTAGTACTCATGTAACTAAGCTTTGGTTCAGTTCCTTGTGCCGGAAGTTTTGGCCTATAAACGATATCCCTTTGGCTTGAAGTTTTTCGTTTTGTTGCATGATCATTCCTAAAATAGTGTTCATTTTCTTTTAGCGTGTTTAGACTCGCATGCTTTGATTCATTTTAGTTTCTTGGCTAGATGGAGTCTCCTTGTCTATCACAATTCTGGTGATTTTCTTCTTTATTTTATTAAAAAAATTGTCAATTGTACTAATTAAATATTATTTTTAAATATTCAAATGAATAGCTTCGTTTTTAATAAATAAAAAAACTAACGTATACGAAATTGATTTTATTATCAAATGAGTAAAATTTCACATTGGAATAACACTGCCCCATGTATCGGGGTTGAGAAAAAAAATCAAAAGATAAGTGTAGTTGAAGCTGAGGGTCCCTGCATTAAATGTCTCTATTTATAGGTAGTACATAAGTTATGGAAGAACACCTCGAAATAATTGCTACATACATAGTGTAACTGTTATTCTTTATGTTCCAAATATGGGTTAAACAACTTAGTAGTATGTTGTAGCATACTCTCATAATATTTTGTTGACATACAAAAGTAACAGGTGAGATGACGGTTCACACGGTGGTGAGGCGGAGAGCTGCTAAAAAAGTGAGATGTATTGTAACATCCCAAATTTGGGCCTAGTAGATTTGGGCCTTTTGGGTTGTAACGCCTCAAAAATCCCGAAACTTTTAATTTCTGTGCATGGGAGTTAATATGTATGTGTAGCACTTATAATAATAATATTAAGGTATTATCGGGATTATTTGAAGCCTTAGAGTTAGGGGAGACCATAGGAAAAATTTATTTTCTTACTTAGTGGACCCTAGTCTCAGGCATGAGGCTTCATAAGTTGATTAAGAGAGAGAGGACACAAATGAGGTTCAGTTTGGGCTCAAGAATGGGTTGAGGCCTTGACGAAATATTCTGTTAGGCACTCAAGGGCTTAAAATAAAATTTTGGTAGGTTAATTAACATTATGGGCTTGTGGCCAGTGGCAAAATGGCGCCACTAAGAGGAAAGGGAGTTGGCGGTAATGGCAAAGGAGGAGGCCCAAGTTTTGGCCACTTGGAGCCCATGTTTCTGGGCCAAATTCGTCACCTAAAGAGGAAGCTAGGACTTGTTGACTTTAGCCGCTAGGACTTGTTGATGGGCCAAAGTTCATAACTAAAATTCGAGAGGGACCAAATACCCTTATATTTGTTAAATTACTAAAATACCCTTATATTGGTAAAGTACCAAAATACCCCTATTTTACAAAATTACCAAAATATCTCTGATTTGTGAAATTACCAAAATACCCTCGGTTTACAAAATTTTTGAAATACCCCCGATTTGTGATATTACCAAAATACCCCCAATTTGCAAAATTATCAAAATACCCTCGATTTGTAAAATTACCGAATACCCTCAGTTTACAAAATTATCGAAATACCCCCAGTTTGTGAAATTATCGAAATATCCCGATTTGTGATATTACCAAAATATCCCTGATTTGTAAAATTACCAAAATACCCCTGAGGGTAGAATTACGAAAATACCCCTAGGTAGTGAAATAACGAAAATACCTCTATGTGACGAATATGAGTTTGTGGATGTTACTTTTGTGTTTGATGCATTCATATGATATTCTATTTAAGATGCATATGGGTGGGAATTACGGTACGGAGGAAGATTTGAGGATCGCATGGCAATATGGTATGGATCCAGAATCGCATGGTCAGTATGGTATGGATCCACCGCAGCTTTTAGCCACCGAAAGCGACCATGCTACACCAATAATGTTGAAATGTGCCATTAATATGGGCTTCGTCTTTGTAATTATGGGCTTTGTGCCAATACCAAGACTTTGTCTTTGTTATTATGGCTTTGTGCCAATCATATTTACCGTGACTATGTGTCTAACATATATATTGATGATGTGTCAATATTTGAGGATCGCATGGCAGTATGGTATGGATAGATCGCATGGCCATATGGTATGGATCCAAAGGAGGCTTTAAGCCCAATATATATGATTAGCGACTTTCTTTGCAACGTTGATAGTATCATAATCGGCTACCCTTGGTGTGTAAGCGGAGGGATGGGTCGAGCTAGAATTCCCGAGTCATAAAGTTGGAAGGAAATGGTGTGTGTAGCGGATGGATTTTTGGGTGGGTTTTGCATTATTTGTTTATGAATGATACGATATGATATGATATGAGGCCATTGTGGGATAAGGCCCAAGACCACCAATTTTGATAGGGCTTAGGCCTAATGTGGATATTTGTAAGTGATTTGTTTTCTAAGGGTTGTGCACACTGAGTTTCGAAACTCACACCCCTTTAATTTAATGTTTCAGGTTATCGCGAATAGACGACTCGACGTGGGAGAGGACTCGGAGATGGCCACACTACAAGAGGCTTGAATTTTCATTTATTTGTTTCAAAGTACATGTTTTTATTTCTTGAATTTTTAGTGGATGTAATAGGTCTTGTACTCTTTTGACTTTAGATTTATTTTGGGTTTTGAGAACAATTGTTTATTTAATTATTCAGAATCCATTTTGTTGTAACATGTTCAAAATAGTTCTTAGCAAAATATAAAAAAACAAAGTAAAGACAAAGAATAATCCACTGGGCCTTATGGCCTTATTACATCAAATAAACCCAAAATAAAATTAAAAAGTATTGAAATTAAATGAAGTCCAAAATTCGAATAAACTCTTCAAGGGATGCATGGCCTCCTCATGGTCTACCTGCCCATTCACACCTTCATCACACGAAAAATAATTCCCACAATGGGGTGAGTCAACAGACTCAATGTGCACACAATACTATCATTCATTAAATCGGGCATTCATGTTCAATTCATCAAGTCCATGTAATAATGAAATTATGATGCAACCCAAACCCAAAACCTATATGCCATCCGCTACTCTCCACCGCACCAACCAACACACCGTAGGGACTACTAAGTCAACCCTCCATCCGCTACTCTCCACGTTGTGTCATTAGACACTATTGTAACCGGTTACCAAAATTTCGCAATGTGACCGTAGTCAACATATTTCGCAATGTGACCGTAGTCAACATTTTTCGTGGGTGAGACCAAGTCAACACTGCTTCTCCCCTTTACATAAATCCCGAATGCCCAAAACATATATACATATATAACATAATTTAATTTCATGTTCATATTCTTTTATTCGCATGTTATTAAATAACATTTTCATAATCCTATCAAGTAGGAAACGACCTTGGTACTTTTTGCCACATGTGTGGTACATAGCCACATCCATATTATTTTTCATATCATATATATTAAAATATTTAACCGTAATATATCAAGAATAGTAAGGGTACACACCTTTTTCGCTAATAGGTTCCTTGATATCTCGAGAATCCCGATCTAATTTTTAGATCTGTTAATCCCTATATTCGCCCATCCATTAACACACATTAATAAACCCTTTTAAACAAAACCAAATCCTAGTAGGATTTGTAAAAGAAGCTTACCTTAGCCGATTGGGTATTTACACAAATCCAAAACTTCGCTTTTCCTTTACTAATGGTTCGCCAACCTTAAAACTTCACAAAGGTTAGTTTTCGCTTTTTGAAAAATTAAGGAATTAATTTAGATGATCTCACCACCATTGGCCGAATGTTTGAGGCTTACCTTATAGATCTCCAAATCCGAAAGTTCCTTTTGTCTTGAATATCGTCAAATTCCTAAAATTCACATGTTAGATCCGATCTAATCTTTAATAAGTAAGAAGTTGGCCTTTGGCCTATTGTGCCTCACCTTAAATCCTTGATTTTGAAATCCCAAACTCTCCCTTTTCATTCGCCATGAGACATAGAAAAGGTTATTTCCTTGTTCTTGATTAAAGATTTAGAAGAACAAAACTAATTGTTCTTACCTTAGATCCTTGCTCTTTGTAATTGATGATGGTAGAAATCTCCTTTTGATGTTGTGGATGATTCCTCTTCTGCTTAGAATCAATAAGGATTGAATTTTGATAGTAGAAACGAGGAAGAAAATAGCAAAAGAGAGGATGGTTTCTTGCTTAGGAGAATTCGGCAATGAGAGGGGGAAGTGAGAGCAAAGTTTCAAGAAGTTGATGAATGAGAGAAAGTCTCTCTTTTCTTCTTTAATCGAATCAGCTAGACCAAGAGTCCAAAACTTGGCCACTACTCCTTTACAAGTGATAATATTCCCATTTAATTATCACTTTATTAAATTAAAATAACCTTTAATCCATCCTTTAATTCCTTATTTATCTTGTAAAATAAATCCTCTATTTATCACTTTAATTTGACAAGTTTTAATGAAAATAAAACTCTCCCTTCCACACATGCATGTGTCATCCATCCTAGCCTTGGAAAACAAAATTAAACTTTCAATAATTGCTTTCCATGTGACTCGAACTCAAATATTAGCCATAAGCCTTAAGTGACACTTGTGCCACTTTTCCAAGCTCGATTGTATGTCAAAATTCACCATCTTTTTCTTTTAAGGCCCTCTTGCCCTTATCTCCTATTTTGGGCTTTGAATTTTGTCATTCTAGGCTTTATTTCTAAGTTTCCTAAAATTTTCACATGCTCAGAATTGCCATTTTCCTTACATCCTCGGGTTTCCAAAATGTTTAGGTTTCCAAAATGTCTAAGTTTCCAAAATGTTCAAATTTCCTAAATGTTCAAGTTTCCAAAATGTTCAGTTTCCAAATGTCTAAGTTTCCAAAATGTCTAAGTTTCCAAAATGTCTAGGTTTCCAAAATGTTCATTTCCATTTTCATTTTCATTTCCATTTCCATTTTCATTTCCATTTCCATTTTCATTTCCATTTCCATGCATTTCTAGATTTCCAAAAGTATCAAAAATTTATTCATAGTACTTGAAACTTGTCATTTCGTATAATTAAACCTGAAATGCATAGGCCCTATTTAGGATGTTACGCTTCTACCCCTTAAACAAAATTTCGTCCCGAAATTTCCTAACTAAAATAGTTGAGGGTATTCTTTGTCTCATCGCCTCTTCCGCTCCCACGAAGCTTCTTCTGCTCCATGATTGCGCCATAGCACCTTGACTAGAGGAACTGCCTTCTTCGTAGTACTTTCACATCACGCTCCAAGATCCGAATTGGTTCCTCCTCGTATGATAAGTCCGCCTTAGTTCCACTTCTTCAACCGGTACCACATGAGATGGATCCGATCGATAGCGACGTAACATGGACACATGAAATACGTCATGCATTTGTCGTAATTCGTGGCAACTCTAATTGGTATGCCACCGCCCAACTCGCTTCATTACTTGATAAGGCCCTATAAATCTTGGCTTAGCTTTCCTTTCATGCCAAACCTCATTACCTTCTTCCAAGGTGAGACTTTCAAGAACACTTGATCTCCCACTTCAAACTCTATTTCCTTTCGCTTAAGGTCTGCGACGACTTTTGCCTATCGAGGCTTCCTTTAACCGCGTCTTAATTAACTCAACCTTCTCTTCGCCGCCACCAACTCGGACCCAAAACTCTGCGTTCTCCTAACTCGGTCCAACAAGTAGGTGTTCTACACTTCCTTCCATACAATGCCTCGTATGGTGCCATCCGAATGTTGGCTTGATAGCTATTGTTATAAGCGAATTCAGCTAAGGGCAAGTAATCTTCCCAACTTCCTCGAAATTCCATTACGACCTCTCAACATATCCTCCAACACTTGTATAACTCGCTCAGATCGCCCGTCGATTGTGGATGAAAAAGTAGTGAAGTCTAGCTTAGTGCCTAAAGCTAGATGAAGTGCTTTCAAAATCGTGATGTAAACCTTGGGTCTCTATCGAGATGATCGACTTTTGATACTCCATGTAATCTCACAATTTCCGCCACATACAACTTAGCCAACTTCAAGAGAATAATCCATTCGACGGATAAAGTGTGCGGACTTGGTCAAACGGTCCACAATCACCCATACCGAGTCCTTCTTAGTAGGCGTAAGGGAAGCCCACTAACGAAGTCCATGGTAATTCTTTCCCACTTCCATTGGGGAATTTCGATTGGTTGGAGCAATCTCGATGGAACTTGGTGTTCAAAGCTTAACTTGTCGACATGTCAAACATTTCCCCACAAATTCACCACTTCGCTTCAGTCCCACCACCAAAATTGTTCCTTAGATCTCTATCTGACTTGATGCCTCCGGATGCATGGCGTAGGGCTACCATGCGCTTCCCAAGAATCTTTGTCTCAACTCCTTATTCTTCTAAGATACAAACTTTACCCTTATAGCACAATACTCCTTCATTATTGACATCATAATCCTCTAATCCCCTCATTGTACTTGTTGCAACTTAGTACTTAAATCATTATCGCCAACCGTCCTCCTTCACTTCCTTTAGCCATGTGGGCTCGACTTGTAACTCGCCAATGTGCTTCCATCGTCATATAGACTTAAGTGAGCGAACAAAGCCCGTGAGGTCCGCCACAACCTTCGACTTAGGGCATCGGCTACTACGCTCGCCTTGCGGATGATACTCTATTGAACAATCAGTAGTCCTTCAACAATTCCACCCACCTTCGTTGCCTCAAGTTCAACTCCTTCGAGTTAATAAATACTTAAGGCTCTTGTGGTCTGTAGATAATCGACCTTTCTCCATAAAGGTAGTGCCTCCAAACCTTAAGGGCGAAAACCACCGCTGCTAGCTCTAAGTCATGAGTTGGGTAGTTAAGCTCATGAGGCCTTAGCTGCCGAGACGCATAAGCGACTACTTTACCATCTTGCATTAACACACAGCCTAACCCCGTATGCGAAGCATCACAGTACACCACAAATTCCTTTCCTGCCTCCGGCTGAATTAACACTGGAGCCTCTGTCAGTACCTTCTTAAGCTTTTCAAAGCTCTCTTGCTGCTTAGTAGTCCATTCGAAAGGTACTTCCTTCCTTAGCAACTTGGTTAAAGGCGCGGCTATTGACGAGAATCCTTCCACGAACCTTCTGTAATAGCACCGCCAAGCCTAAGAAACTTTGATTTCACCACGGACCTAGGTGGCTTCCAATCCAACACCGCTTCGATCTTCCTAGGGTCCACTCTTATTCCCTGCGGATACCACATGCCCTAAGAATGCCACCTCCTAAGCCAAAATTCACACTTGTCAATTTGGCATGAGCTTTTTTCTCCTTAATACTTCCAACACGACTCGGAGATGCTCATCATGCTCCTCCTCCGACTTCGAATACACCAAAATATCATCAATGAACACAACTACGAATCTATCCAAGTAGGGTTGGAAAATCCGATTCATCATGTCCATGAACGCGGCTGGAGCGTTTGTCAACCCAAACGGCATCACCACAAACTCAAAGTGACCATACCTTGTCCTAAAAGCGGTCTTATGAATATCAGCCTCCTTCACCTTCAACTGATGGTATCCCGACCAGTAAATCAATCTTCAAACATCATGCGGCTCCCCGGTGATCGAACAAGTCCTCGATCCTTGGCAAGGATACTTGTTCTTAATGGTCACTTATTTAGCCGACAGTAGTCTATGCACATACGCATAGTTCCGTCCTTCTTCTTTACAAATAAGACCGGTGCTCCCATGGAGACACACTGGGTCGGATGAATCCACGGTCCAACAGGTTCTTGTATCGAGCCTTGAGCTCCACTAACTCCTTTGGTGCCATTCGGTATGGAGCGATTGACACGAGTCGCCCCCGTAGCAATTCAATCCCAAATTCCACCTCCCCGTCTGGGGTATTCCGTAACTCATCCGAAACACATCTACGAAGTCCCTTACCGCCCTAACTCCATTAATGCCTTCCTCCTTTCCACCTATTGCACTTACTAAAGCTAGGTATGCTTTGCATCCTTTCTTAACCATTTTCTCACCTTGTTGCCGAGACTACATTGACAGTAATTCCTCCTTTCTCCGATCATTACCACCACTTCATCCTCCGAGGTTCTTAGTTCCATACGCTTAGTAAGCATTAATCCAACACGGCGGTGTTCCACCAACCAATCCATTCCAAGTATAAGCTCAAACTCTCAGAAGGTAACTCCATTAAGTCCGCTCGAAAGTTCACCCTTGAATCTCTAGGGGTACATTCCAAAGATCTTGTCTACCACTATAGTTTGGCCTAAAGGGCTTACTACGACCATCACCTATCGAGAGTTCGAGTCTAGGCCTAGTGTTTTCACTACACTACTTGCAACATAAGAATGGGTCGAGCCCACATCAATCAAAGCAAAGTAGGGTTTGTCAAAATAAAGAACGTCTTAAGTTATTACGTCCGTGCGTCTCCATCTTCCCTTCTACAAGCACCGCATAAACCAAACCTGGTTGTCTTGCATCAAGATAGCATTAGTACCTCGACCACATGTGCCACGGCCTCGCTGCGCTACCACCACGGTTATTCAACCACGGCCCGTGGAGGTGCTTGTCCGCCTCTACCGGTCCTGCTAGCATTCGAACTACCGGTCGGCTTTAAATGCAGTTGTTTGGGGCAATCCCTAAACATATGATCCTTGGACCCATACCTATAGCATGCTCCTATCTTTTCCAACACTCCCTAGATGCCTCTTCCCACAATACTCACACAGACGAATCGCTCACGGCATACCAACTTGTTGATTCTGGCCCATCATCCCGAGGCCTCTTGTAACCCTTTCCGACGACCCAAACCCTCTTTGGTCTTATTCTTGTCCACACCGCTTAGTAGCATCCTTAATCCCTCGCCACTTTGGCCTTTTCTACCAAAACAGAGAATTCCGCTCCGATGTGGTGCTATTAATGATCTTAGGTCATTTCTCGGCCGTCCTCAAAACGAACACGGCGTTCATGCTCGATCGCCACTACCCTCGAGCATAGCGGCTCAATCTCGAAATTCACCATACTCTGCGACGGACTTACTCCCTTGACTAACCTAGGAAAGCCTTCCTCCGCTTCATCTCAGATACCGGTTCCCACATACTTCTTCCGAAAGGCCTCTTTAACAAATTCCTGTGTCGATTTTCACTACGGTACCATCACGAACAAATAACCACCATTGGTACGCTTCATCGCGAATAACGCCACCATTCCTTTCACTTTTCCTCCGAGTCAAATCAAGCTCATCCATGATGCGTTCTGTTGCTTCTAACCAAGATTTTCGGTGTCTGGGTGCCACATTGATACTCCTCGAAACATTTCGCTCCATTAGCTCGAGCCGTTCAGTACCGACTTTCGATTTCTCTATTTTCGCCGCACCGCCACCAATTCCAAAACTCAGCGAGCGACTGCGACATGCCTCTTCCCGTTCGAGCCTGCCGCTTCAACATTAACGGTAAAGGGGTGGTGGTGGCAGTGGCATCTCATTGTCGGACCTTGACCGACCTAACAGGCTCGGACACGATCATCCTTCCTCTTCCTCGACCACGACGACCACGTCCTCTAGAGCTCATTTTCTAGCGTCGGGATCGATTAAGAAATTTTATGGATTAGTTATTTGTTCCACTTATTTATCAACAAGGAGTTTTATGAGAAGGATTTTAGAGTGGTTCTTTCGTATCATACAACACATGATCTTTTCCATTCTTCCATTCATTCATCAAACAAGTATGAACTTCCGCTCATTCGGAGAAACGTTGTAGTTTTTCTTTGTTTGTTGTTGTTTTCCACTACCCGGGGTATTTTCGTAATTTTGTCCTATGAGGTATTTTTGTAATTTGTCAAAATAGGGTTCCTTGGTGATTTTGTCAAGAATTATTTTGAAAACTTCCAAAGTCTAGGGGTAACTTGAAAAAATTTTAAAACCGGGGTATTTGGTAATTTTGACCTCGGGGTATTTTGGTAATTTTACAAATCAGGTAAATTTGAAAAATTTAATAAATTTGGGGTATTTCAAAAGTTGTAAAACTTTGAGGTTCTTTTCAAAAGTGTTCCTTCAAAAATGGGGATGTTGCAAAATTTTGGAAATTAGGGTCATTTTGGTAATTTTGTAAGTTAGGGCAATTTTGTAAAATTTTTTTTTCCAAAATCATGGTATTTTGATATTTTACAAATTAGGGTTTTTGAATGTTTATGAAATCATGAAATTTTGGTAAAGTTGCTGAGGAGTTGAACATTTTACAAACCAAGGGCGTTTTGGTAATTTCACCCCTAAGGGCATTTTTGTAATTTTCGTAAATCAGGAGTTTTTCAGAAAATGTTGTAAAAATAACTTTTCTCGGATTTAAAAGAAAGTTTTAGGGTTTGTTGTTTTGTTCTTTCTTTCTTTTTTTTTTTGAAAACATGGCTAGTTCCCTTTCGGGTTTTAGTCATTATGTTTAGCCTATAACCGAGCCCTCTTGGTCAGGGTGAACCAAAGCTACGCACCAGGCAGGATTCGTGTGGAGAGGAGGTGAGTCACGGATTGCTTAAATACCAAGCTCCCAGAAACCATTCCTAGTCATGCATGTGAGGTTGCCACACCACCGAGCCTCCGGGTTAGGGTGAACCAAAGCTACGCACTGTAGGATTCTCAAGAGGAGGTGAGTCACTAGGACCGCTTAAATACCAAGCTCTTCCGGATCCAATCCTAGACATGCGTACAAGGGTTACCACACCACTAGCTCAGTGACTTAGCCATAGGTTGGTTTAGTACATTAAGTCTTATGTGTTTGTGTTTGAGTAGTCTAATCCTAGGGTTCAAGTTCCTATCATTCTATTCTCGTTCCATGCCTATTCTACCCTTAAATAAATCATGAATCACACGTTTAGTTAGGGTACTTACCGGTGGATCATGGTCGGAGACTTAGGGGCCATGCCAAAAGCCGCTTATTTTCAAAGAAAATCATTTGGCTCGCTTTGAAAACATTTTGGGCCTTAGCCCACGTGCCGAGAGTTTAAAAGCTGGCTCGATATTAAATCGAAACATTCCACACCCGGCCCACGAGAATGGACCGGATCGGTATGTTCCTAAAGTAAACCGATCTCAAAACATTCGTTACTTAGAGAAAATTCTATATTTTAGAAAAACTATTATTTTGAGTTGGGCTTAGATTGAAAACCCATTTATTTAATCTCATAAATCCATTTTGTTGTAACATGTTCAAAATAGTTCTTAGCAAAATATAAAAAAAACAAAGTAAAGACAAAGAATAATCCATTGGGCCTTATGGCCTTATTACATCAAATAAACCCAAAATAAAATTAAAAAGTATTGAAATTAAATGAAGTCCAAAATTACGAATAAACTCTTCAAGGGATGCATGGCCTCCTCATGGTCTCTGGCCCGGTCAAATCGCTTCATCATCACGAAAAATAATTCCCACAATGGGGTGAGTCAACAGACTCAATGTGCACACAATACTATCATTCATTAAATCGAGGCATTCATGTTCAATTCATCAAGTCCATGTAATAATGAAATTATGATGCAACCCAAACCCAAAACCTATATGCCATCCGCTACTTTCCACCCGTACCAACCAACACACCGTAGGGACTACTAAGTCAACCTCCATCCGCTACTCTCCACGTTGTGTCATTAGACACTATTGTAACCGGTTACCAAAATTTCGCAATGTGACCGTAGTCAACATATTTCGCAATGTGATAGTAGTCAACATTTTTCGTGGGTGAGACCAAGTCAACACTGTTCTCCCCTTTACATAAATCCCAATGCCCAAAACATATATACATATATAACATAATTTAATTTCATGTTCATATTCTTTTATTCGCATGTTATTAAATAACATTTTCATAATCCTATCAAGTAGGAAACGCACCTTGGTACTTTTTGCCACATGTGTGGTACATAGCCACATCCATATTATTTTCATATCATATATATTAAAATATTTAACCGTAATATATCAAGAATAGTAAGGGTACACACCTTTTTCGCTTAATAGGTTCCTTGATATCTCGAGAATCCCGATCTAATTTTTAGATCATTAATCCTATATTCGCCCATCCATTAACACACATTAATAAACCCTTTTAAACAAAACCAAATCCCAGAGGATTTGTAAAAGAAGCTTACCTTAGCCGATTGGGTATTTACACAAATCCTCAAAACTTCGCTTTTCCTTTACTAATGGTTCGCCAACCTTAAAACTTCACAAAGGTTAGTTTTCGCTTTTTGAAAAATTAAGGAATTAATTTAGATGATCTCACCACCATTGGCGAATGTTTAGAGGCTTACCTTATAGATCTCCAAATCCGAAAGTTCCTTTTGTCTTGAATATCGTCGAAATTCCTAAAATTCACATGTTAGATCCGATCTAATCTTTAATAAGTAAGAAGTTGGCCTTTGGCCGATTGTGCCTCACCTTAAATCCTTGATTTTGAAATCCGAAACTCTCCCTTTTCATTCGCCATGAGACATAGAAAAGGTTATTTCCTTGTTCTTGATTAAAAGATTTAGAAGAACAAAACTAATTATTCTTACCTTAGATCCTTGCTCTTTGTAATTGATGATGGTAGAAATCTCCTTTTTGATGTTGTGGATGATTCCTCTTCCGCTTAGAATCAATAAGGATTGAATTTTGATAGTAGAAGCGAGGAAGAAAATAGCAAAGAGAGGATGGTTTCTTGCTTAGGAGAATTAAGCAATGAGGGGGGAAGTGAGAGCAAAGTTTCAAGCAAAGTTGATGAATGAGAGAAAGTCTCTTTTCTTCTTTTAAGCTGAATCATAGACCAAGAGTCCAAAACTTGGCCACTACTCCTTTACAAGTGATAATATTCCCATTTAATTATCACTTTATTAAATTAAAATAACCTTTAATCCATCCTTTAATTCCTTATTTATCTTGTAAAATAAATCCTCTATTTATCACTTTAATTTGACAAGTTTTAATGAAAATAAAACTCTCCCCTTCCACACATGCATGTGCCGTCCATCCTAGCCTTGGAAAACAAAATTAAACTTTCAATAATTGCTTTCCATGTGACTCGAACTCAGGCCATTAGCCATAAGCCTTAAGTGACACTTCAGGCCACTTTTCCAAGCTCGATTGTATGTCAAAATTCACCATCTTTTTCTTTTAAGGCCCTCTTGCCCTTATCTCCTATTTTGGGCTTTGAATTTTGTCATTCCGGCCTTATTTCTAAGTTTCCTAAAATTTTCGCGCGGCTCTGTAACTTGCCATTTTTCCTTACATCCTCAGGTTTCCAAAATGTTTAGGTTTCCAAAATGTCTAAGTTTCCAAAATGTTCAAATTTCCTAAATGTTCAAGTTTCCAAAATGTTCAGGTTTCCCGAAATGTCTAAGTTTCCAAAATGTCTAAGTTTCCAAAAATGTCTAGGTTTCCAAAAATGTTCATTTCCATTTTCATTTTCATTTCCATTTCCATTTTCATTTCCATTTCCATTTTCATTTCCATTTCCATGCATTTCTAGATTTCCAAAAGTATCAAAAATTTATTCATAGTACTTGAAACTTGTCATTTCGTACAATTAAACTGGAAATGCATAGGCCCTATTTAGGATGTTACAGTATGGATCCACCGCAGGCTTTTAGCCACCGAGCAGCCATGCTACACCAATAATGTTACCGAGGGCTGTGTGCCATTAATATGGGCTTCGTGCCGTAATTATGGGCTTTGTGCCAATACCGAAGACTTTGTGCTGTTATTATGGCTTTGTGCCAATCATATTTACCGTGGCTATGTGTCTAACATATATATTGATGACTCTGTGTCAATATTTGAGGATCGCATGGCCGTATGGTATGGATCCAGGATCGCATGGCCATATGGTATGGATCCAAAGGAGGCTTTAAGCCCAATATATATGATTAGCGACTTTGTCGCAACGTTGATAATATGTAATCGGGCTACCCTTGGTGTGTAGCGGAGGGATGGGTCGAGCTAGAATTCCCCACAGGAGTCATAAAGTTGGAAGGGAAATGGTGTGTGTAGCGGATGGATTTTTGGGGTGGGTTTTGCATTATTTGTTTATGAATGATACGATATGATATGATATGAGGCCATTGTGGGATAAGGCCCAAGACCACCGATTTTGATAGGGCTTAGGCCTAATGTGGATATTTGTAAGTGATTTGTTTTCTAAGGGTTGTGCACTTTGAGTTTGAAACTCACACCCTTTAATTTAATGTTTCAAAGTTATCGCGAATAGACGACTCGACGTGGGAGAGGACTCGGAGATGGCCACACTACAAGAGGCTTGAATTTTCATTTATTTGTTTCAAAGTACATGTTTTTATTTACTGAATTTTTAGTGGATGTAATAGGTCTTGTACTCCGTTTTGACTTTAGATTTATTTTGGGTTTTGAGAACAATTGTTTATTTAATTATTAAGCCTAAGTAAGCTCTTATGTTCAAACTTGGTTTCCAAAATACTTAAAATAATAAAATGGGTTTTTTATCTTTAATTAATAAGACTAAAAGATTTTGGGCTTTTGGGCCTTAAATTTTTAATTAGCAAAACCGTTTCGAATTGTGCCTTTAATGTGACATTCCGGATTCGGGCCTAACTTCTAGGCCTGGTTTGGGGTGTTACACCACACGGCCCAATTGGTCGAGCCCGTGTCTCGCACACGGCCTCACCCAGCCATCACATGGCCGTGTCCTTCACGCACGGTCTGGCCTCGGCGATCACACAGCTATGTTGTGGCTAACAGCCTTGCACACGGCCTACCACACAGTCGTGTGGCGTCGACATAATCATTTTTCGGCTTTCGCTGATTCTCGTTTTCTGTGTTTTCGGGTACACATCTGGTTCGATTTTGACTCGTAATCACTCCCAAGCACTCTAGAACCTATATTCGACAATAGAAAGCCCAATTCTAGTCACTTAATCCGAATTGCTACGAACAGACAATTCTCAAAAACCAACGCCAACCTTACCTCGTTTAAGTAACCCTGATTTTGCATAACCACAGTGTCAATTGGGATCACCAACCCCTTAAATTGCGCCTAAACAAAAGTGACTCTCGTCAACCGAATATTCATTGAACAAATCGAAAAGAACTCACTTATCACTTACCGAATAACACACGAAAAGCAGAGATGTGAAATGACGACGGAAAGAGGCAAAAATCGAGTTTGGAGAACAAGGAAATGGTGTGGGAAAAAAATGGCAGCAATGGGGAATTACGGCTACAGCAAAAAGAAAAAAATGAAAGAAAAGGTGGAAGAGAATACGTCAGTTTTTCTTTCTCTGGAGAGAATTTTGGTACCCCAAGTGTTTCACCAAATCCCTACTATATCAAAAACCCTTAATTTTCTCCATCAAATTCTACTAATTACCCACTACTCGGAGTCCCCTAATAGCACAACTCTAGCTAAACCTAGAGCAAAATAACATTACTTACCATCGCAGAGAATCGAACACCAAACCTACAGCATGCTAACACTCCACTTAACCACTAGACCAACAAGCCCATTCTGTTATATTTAAACACACTTATCCTTATAAGCCTATTGGCTAGAGATATGAGTTATTCATATAAAAAAAAATTTTTGCCCAAGTCAAGACTTCTCAGACACTCCCAGAACACTTAACCATTGAAGCAGACAGATATTTATGTCAATTAATTTCAGAAACACATACAGATATTTTTGTGCTCCAAAATCACATAAGCCAGAATTAAAAAAATTTGGGGCGTTACAAATAAATTTAAAAATATATATTGCCTCGTTTCTTTTCTTTATTTTTTTTCCTATTTCTCCTCATCTCCTTCTTTTCTGCTTTTTCCTCCTACAACCCCAACCAGCACCTAGCCTACACCACCATGATTGGCCACTTTTCTGACCCAAAAGTGGCACCTAATTGTTGCTCTCCATTTCCTCTTTTGAATGCCTCCGATTAGATTTCTCAAAAAATTTCTCAAAAGCCACAAAAATGCCTTCAACTTTTGAACTTCTCTAACGCTGATCTGAAGATCCCACCGTTGAACCATCTTCTAACTTTGACCACGACTTCTCCTTGGTATGATGAATTTCTTCACCACTCAAACCTCTCACTGGGTTTCACTGCTCAAATTTCTCAAATGGGTTGATTGTTACAACCATGGTGGTCGATATTTGGCCCTTTGTAGAATCATTTTCTGCAGTCATGGGGTTTGAGGGTCTTGGTATTATGGAGGTTGATCGATGGGGGTTAGGAGTTGATGGTTTAAATACCTTATATCCCATTGTTGTAGTTTCTTATAAGCAAACAAAATTGTTGCAGATTTGGGGTTTCTTTTTTCAAAATTTCAAATTTGAGTTTTTCTTTTCTTTTGTTTCTTGATATTCTAATTGGTTTTGTTGAATATCCATTTCAAATTCTTAGCAAGCGGCTGTAATATTACTAGGTTTTCAATATTATTCTGAATTTGTGTCTATCTGTTATCTTGAATCAATATTGCTTTTTCTTTTTTCTTTTTTTTGCATAGAAAATAGTTAATATTAATTTTTGAATGTCTATCTATTATCTTGAATCAATGTGTTATTGGGTTATTGATGTTTTTCAATTTTCTTCAAATTTATTTGTAAAATCCCATAAATTCTTAGAACATGCTCTCCTTTAACGTGAAAAAAACCCTCGATGAAAATAAAATCTATAAAAACTCAAGTTAAATACATCCAACTCAAATAGAAAATAAATAATCAAAGCTCTTGTAAGATAAAGAAATGAAGCAAGAGATAAAAGACAATGCAAGCAAAAGGAAATGGAACAAATTTGATGGAGATATTCAGAAAACCTGAGGAAGAATTCTTTTATAATTTATCATTTATATATATTTTAATTTTAAAATTTTTTAAAAATTTAGATTATGATATTTAAACTTTTTATTAAATTTTAATATATATTTTAAATTATAACATCATCATGATGTCACTAATGACACGTGTAGTTATCTAGTACTGACACCTGTCTCGTATTTAACGGTGTTAAAAAATACCAATTTAGTTGATGAAAAAATTTAAATACTAATATGAGACAAGAAAAATATTAAATATCAATTTAAGATGAGTGGACGAATTTAAATACCAAATTTATATTTAAACCCTAAAATTTCAATTTGCTAAAGGGAGGAAAATAATTATTTCGTTATTATTAAATTGGCGGGAGTTGCATGTCTTGTTGGAAGTCGAACTAGAAAGTAGGCTTCATTTTCTTTAAAGAAAAAATTGGTGTGGTATTCATGTGTTTTATTATAAAATATTTAAATCCGTGTTATATTTATTTTATTTCTATTTAAAAGCGATATACGAATAAATTTTGAAATATTTATTTGTTCAATCTCTGATATTAAGCTTATATACTTCATTCAATAAAAGATAAAGTAGAGATCTGACACTGACCCATGAATTAATTAAACGAAAAACTAATAACCACGCAATTTTTCAAAGCATTTAATATATTGATATGATTTTTTTTCTTGAAAAACATTATTTTATAGTACAAGTGTAATAGAATTAGGTGAGCAGTATGATGTTGTTATCTATCAAATCATGAAAACAGTAAGAAAAGTCTAGGATTAGGGCTTTTTCTTTTTTTTCAACCATCAACATTTCATTCAATAATCTCAAACAAACAAGAAAATTAACAAAGCAAAGATATGATAAAGTCATATAGGCATGGACTCAAATAATGATCTCCTATGGTTAAGGACTTCCCAAAACATGTAGGGTGTTGGCAATGACATAATTTGTTTCCACACTAAAAGGATAAATTTATAACACAATGAAAAACTTGCAACAAAATATATCATAGTAAAGTCATATCATCATTAGCTTCAATTCCAAATCCATCATATATTCATAATTAGCGCTTCAAAATCTCTCCAGAAAAAGATAAAAGCCAAGTACACAAACAAAATCAGAACCACTAAGCATGAGAAGCACTAAGGATGAGCAGCAAAGAAGTGAAGGTCTAGAACAAATGGAAATCAAAGAGTGGTGCAAAAAGAAGGGCCAAACCTAGAAAATGTTTTCTAGTTACAACAAAGGGAAAAAAAAAAATACTAAGGCTGATAGATTTGTACGAAGATGGAATCAAATCATAGCTTGAATTTGATCACATTATTGCTTGTATCATTGTCCAAAATAATATTTTATATTAATATATATTTATAATTATGTTTAAACAAAATAATTTTATTAATAAATAATAATGTGTCAAATTCGATGAAAATAAATTTTACTCAAAATAAAATTTGTAGATAGCAATTAGCAAGGTTACATACAAACAATGGTAATTTTTAATAAATAAAATAAAATAAAGGTTCGAAGAGATATTTTATAATGATTCAACTTTTGTCAGTATCAGAAAATAAAGTTTCAAAATTTCATTTTCATAAATTGAATCTGTAAGAATGAAATAGGAAGATTTATGGAGTTAATATGAAAATATATTAAATATCGGTTAAATAATTTAACCGAAAAAATTGTTAATTAAAGAAGAGAGTAAATTATAAAAGTTCAATCGCTATCGAGTTTTAATTCTAAATATGTTTGAGGGCCTAGTTAGCAATTATCTAAAAGATCAAAATGGTTATTTAACCATTTTTAAAAATAAAAAGTGGGAAATGATGATGATAGTCATTAAACTTTCATAATTGCAATTAGTAAATATATATTCTTTAAATTAATGGATTAAACTTGATTAATTATTGTTAAGTATGACTCTATTTCAGGTCAAATTTGAGATGTAATCTTTTAATTAAACTCTCTTTATTTGTTTCAATCAAACACCGATTAGTTTAGATTATTTTATTATTATTTGACTTATGACTTTAGCCTATAAATAGGCTCTTTTACAACCTTAGAAAAGACATCCATTAGATATTAGAACTCATAACACATTTATAGAATTTTTGTGTTTACGTTTTGAGGGTTCTTTGTTTTCGGGTTTTCGGGGTTTAGTTTTTATCTCCATCTTTTGTACGCTTCGTTCTTTTGCCATTATAGTAAAATTATCTTTGCCCGTGGTTTTTTATCATCTTTGGAGGAGTTTTTCCACGTTAAATTTGTGTGTTCAATTTCTCAATTTCTTCTGCTATTTTTTACTTGTTCGTTACTTAATCGGGTCGATTCTAACAAGTGGTATCAGAGCTAGTTTAATTTTCAGAGATCAGTCCATTCAGATATGGCAGCAACAAGGTTTGAAATTGAGAAGTTCGATGGTGAGACAAATTTTAATCTGTGGAAAGTTCGGATGATGGCAATTCTAGTTTAATCCGGTTTGAAAAAGGTTGCTAACGGGAAAAAGCCTTGTAGAAGGCCCAATTTGCTCGGGGCCCATTACACACAAATCCAGCCCAATAACCATAAACCCAATTACATCAAAGCCAATCTTATCACCTAATTACCTAAAAGCCCAACAGCCCTAAACTACCCAAACCAAACTAAAAACCAATTAACCCACTACCTTAACCAATTAAAACCCATTAGACCCAAACATTAACCCAAACCAAAAAATAAAAAGCCCAAAATCGAGCCCAATTCAAACCAAAAACTGACCAAACCCTAGCCCCCTAGGTTTTCTGCCCACTTGCTCTGCTGTCACCGCCACTGTCAAAACCTGCAAGCCACCGCCCTTGTCATCTCCACTGCCAGCCACTTGCGCCGTCACCTGCAAGTATTAAAAGAGAAAGGATAAAAAGCAAAGAAAAGTTGTAAAAACTTAGCTATAAAAGCCGATTCAAAACATTTGTAAAAGGACCTTCTTATTTTCAATAAAAACAGATTCAAAAATAGAAACTGATTCAAACAGAAATAGAAACAGATTCGAGAAATTTCAAACCCAAATACAGAGATCCAAACACGAAAGTGCAGAGAAAAACATTAAAAACTACTAAAAAACAGAGGCCAAAGAAAAGGTAATCTTTTTTTTTGTATTTTCGAAACTTTCCATTTTTCTTTTTTGGGTATAAACATATATATATAAACATTAGTCTAATAAAAAATATATAAAAAATACATTTTACCTTTTTACTACCACCGTCTTGTGGTGGAGCAACAGCGTTGGCGACGGAGGGCGTGGATGGAGCAACCCTGTAAATCCTCCTCCTTGGGACTGCAGAGAGAGAGGAGAGTGAGATTGTTTTAAGCAAGCGAGTCAAAAATGATTTTTTTGATTTTGGGCCTTAATATCCTCAAAACGACGTCGTTTTGGGGCTGGCCTTTAATGCCCAAAACGACGTCGTTTCACCCATACCGACCCGATTCGACCCGATCACACCCCAACAAAAAAGATTGGTGGCGACTCCCATTTTATTTTCGTTATCAAACGCAAAGTCGATTCCGTTTTTCCAAAAAAATGGTTACGACAGCTTGGCGACTCCACTGGAGACTTGAATAAGAGAGTCAAGCCATGAGTTGATTAATTTTGTCTTTTTGTCGAAAATTAAAAATTTGGTTTTAATATACGATCTTTTTATGGCATTTCATCTGTTTTGTGTTAACGGTTTTCATCATTTTTATTCATATTTCCTTATTTGTTTTGAGCTTTGTGTATATCTCTGCACATTGCATTGCATGACCGTTGTGATCACACCCTTTTAAGTCGGAGAGAGAAGCTACTCCTTCGTGAGGTTTTCACCTCCGTGCAGGATAGTGAATCACTTTCGGGATACATCCTTACCTATGTCTTCGTGAGATTTTCATCTCCGTGCAGCCATAGGGAAATGTATTCCCCTGAACTGAACTCGATCTGTATGAGCCTATAATGGGTAAGGATCGAGGAATCTGCTAGTTCAGGTACCTTTACTTTAGAACTGAACCTCATATAGCAAGCCCTAAGAACCCACCTTAGGTAGAGCCACGCTAAACCCTAGTGGTTACCCGAGTAGGTACTTTGTTTCTTGCTTGTTTTAAGTTGTATGTGAAATACTGACTTGTTTTGTTTTATTGAATGGCATTTTCATTACGCTTAGTCCACTTTCGTGCATCATATTGCATAATCGTCCGATTTTTACCCTTTTAAGTGGGAGTAAGAAACTACGCCTTCGTGAGGTTTTCACCTCCGCATGGGCTAGTGGATTGCTTCTGGGATACATCCGTACCTATGTGCTTCGTGAGATTTTCATCTCTGCATGGTCATAGGGAAATGTATTCCACTGAACGAACTCGATCCATATGAGCCTATAATAGGTGATGATTGAGGAATCTACTGGTTCGGGTACCTCTTCTTAGAATCGAACCACGATATAGCGAACCTTAGGTAGAACCATTCCAAACCCCTAGTAGTCATCCAGATAGGTACTTTATTCTGTTGTTTATTTCTCTTGTGCTAACGTGTTTCTTTTGTTTTAATTGCATTGCATCGCATCATCTTAGAAAGGAGGTGTTGATTCATATTCGATTGCTAAATAGAAGAGTTTGTCATAAGGAAATGTGTTACTTGATAAAATGGATTATAATACGGTCGTTCGAACATAGTCCAGGTAAACAACGAGAGAGGACTGATAGCCCGCAGAAGAATACAAGACTTTGCTCGAGGATTCAAGCTGACAAGGATTATTTAAGAGTCATCATAAAAGAAGCTTATGAACTTCACGGAGGATGAGTGAGTGAAGAGGTACGGTCTGGACCAAGCAACAAGGAGCTAGAAGAGGTATCTATTGAGAAACTTCATAGGACAAGACCATAACATCTGGATACGAAGAAGAGGATTGGTGTTTTCACCTAGACTATGAGGACAAAGTCGTATATGCAATCCATTTTATGTAAAGAGACGTATTTTTTAGAAAAATTCTTCTAATGGAATTGAATTCATAATCAACGCCTCTCTTTTTTTTTTGCATTCATTCCATGCATTTGCATTGCATTTTATGCATTTGCATTACATCATATCACATGCATTAAAATTCGTTGAAAGACCCTAATTAGGTGAAATTATTTCATTTAACCTAGAAGACATGGAACAAAGATTGGAGAGAATAGAGAAAATGCAAATACAGATGCAAGAGCAATTGACCAAAATTCAACAAGAGATACGAGAACAAATGCTAGAATTTCAAAGGAATATGATGGGGCAATTAACCCAGTTACTAGCCGAAAGACTTGAAAGGAGTGGCCCACTGGTCAACAGTATGGATGATGATTATGAAATCATTTATGTCTCGATAAATATCCCGACTCAACCAGGCGCGCAGCCGCATGGGGTACCCGTCATTATCGGACCCCAATATCAGACTAATACATTTGCCCTGTTGAACTTCCCGATGGGCACATGTTTTAACCTTGAGGATGATCGAGCCAAATCGATTATTCTGGCAGAGACAAAGGAAAGGAGAGAGAGGACTTTGAAGGCCCCGAAGAAGAAGAAAAAGGAAGCGGGTAGTACGAGTAAGTATGACAAGGGTCATTCGGAGCTGATTACAGTAAGCCAGCTTAGGATGGTGACTACCAGCCATCAAGGCCCCCCTAGGCAGGATTCCAACTCAAATCCTAACACTGAAAGACCCCAGTTCACTCCTATTCCCATAACATATAGGGAGTTATACCAGAACTTATTTGATATGCATGTTGTAGCTCCTTATTACACAAAACCGATGTAACCTCCATACCTGAATGAGATGCGACCCAAATGCCCAATGTGAGTACCACGCAGGGTCATGAGGCATTCGATAGAAAATTGCCTTGCTTTCAAGAAATTGGTGGAAAAATTCATTAACATTAGTATTGTGAAGATAGATGACGTGCCAAATGCAAAAATATGAACCTAGGAGCATTTTGAACAATGGGATTGCAAAGGGATCCCTATATTTTAGCTAATCTAGAGTAATATTTAAAACATGCTTGTTACTTTAAGCCTAGAGGCAATAAGAGTCCTTTTGTGAAATAGGCTTGTGTCCAGAATTTTTATTTCAATCAAATGCATCTTTCTAAGTAAATATGTTTATTCTTTACATTTCATACTATACATTTTTTTTCATTTTCTATTCATGACCATATCATATGAATAATTATCCTTAGAATCATTTATTCTTTGGATTTTCTGCCTTCATACCCACAATGGGTCCCCAGATATCAATGACATGAGCGACGCTATTACTGACTCTCCTTTTAGTGAGATATGTGTCTAGAGGGATCTAAGGATTTTGAAGATGACAGAGATTACAACTTATTTCCTAATTTGTTAAGAATGGTAGATCCTACCTTACGAAGTGCCAGCGGACACTTAGCTCATCACAGAAATAAGGCGAGACATCATTGAGTTGTTTTCAATAATTCAAATATGTTTTTGTACAAACATATCAAGGCACACTAGACCACTGAAACATGGGTATGCTGTTAAGATTGATGTTTAAAGAACCCATGTTAATGGTTCTACAACGGCCAGGAGGTTCGAGCTACTAGTTTACCAAGAAAGGGAAATTGAATACAGGATTTATGCGCCTCCTTTATTTCTTCACAGATTCCCTATATGTGAGGCATGGACGTTATCAAGCCAGTCTCCTCAAAAGCTTTTAGCCAACATCGATTCATATTCATGGTCATTGGTTACCTCCTTTGAGAGGTGAAGGTCGCTTCATATGCCAAAATTACAAAGTCGTGAATCATCAAATTCAAATTCAAATCTAAAAAAGTAGCAATAAAAAATGTCGAAAAGGAACATAATTGCACAATGTCAAAGATTTACAGTCTATTCAAAGATCAGACACCATTCAGTACAGCAAATGTAGAAAAAAACATTCAAAAAATTTTTGAAAAAATAACTGAGACTTGTAAAGGTTGGCATAGAGAAGTTACCATTTACCCTCTAGGTTTCTTGAACGTTGGCCAAGACTTTCGCAGGGCATCTTTCCCATTGGTTTATGAAAGGGAAACAATTGTTGGAAGGAAAGATTCCTTTTCCCCAAGCTTGGATTGAATTAGATGAAGCAGAATGCCTCCAGTAAGCTTGATTGAAAGTATTCAGCATGGTCAAATGTACCAAAAATAGATACGGGCTTATTACAAAAAGGTTCGCTCAAAAGCATTTCAGGAGAGGGACCTGGCATTAAGAAGGGTTCTCTTTATCCAAAAGGACTCCAGAGGAAAGTAAAGGACCTTATGCAACAAAAAAGGCCTGTTCTGGAGAAGCATGGATATTAATCGAGATGGAAGGCAAGGACCTCCCCAATCTGGTGAGTTCAGATTCAATAAAAAAGTTTTCAAAAAACACACAAAAAAATACAAAAAAAAGAAGAAAGAAAAAAGAAAAAGGAGAGGCCAAGGCGAAAACCCGTAAAGGGCGCTTTGAGACCAAAAGGGATTTGAGTTGAAAACCCAAGAAGGGTGGCTCAAATTTTGTTTGAAAGTGGGGCATACAGTAGCCTTGCTACGCTTGAATTAACAGTGAAGAAGTATGTTACGTCTTGGGGCATCGACAAAGTACTCCAGATCCCCTAAACACATATTGAGCTTAAAATGGTCCTCAAGAAGTTTGAACAGAGAAGCTCAGGCTGTAATATCTGGGGCACCTAGTTTTCATTTTACCCATTTTTGTTATTTGTGGTTATTCATTTCAAAATACACTACCAATAAACTTCCTTCTTGATTGCATTTGCTAGCTTTGACTAACGTATTAGTTTCGAGCTATGCTCCCAATCAATTTCCTTCTTGCCTATTGTTACAATTTCTTTCAGGCATTTTGCATTGAAATAATGATTAATGGACTAACGAAACTTTCGCAAAAGGAGTTTCGCATATTACTCTGGAAGCTTCTAAATAGTACAAGAACCTAAAACAGGACTGTTGTTTAGAACTCCTCAAGCCTAAGTTTTGGAAATATTGGAGAAAGATGATTATCTCTTTGGACTTTTTTCGATGGAATAAAAAGACAAGACGTTTCATTAGTGATACAACCTCGACAAACAACGAGCAATGTCAACCCAGGTGTACCAGGGGATCATTCTCGAAAAAATGATGATGCTTTGCATTCATCCAAATATCAAGCATATACATTTGGTCATTACACCCAGTGAATGGTGTAACAGATCAAATTGATCTTATATCTCGGGGTTCAGCAGGATGGATAGAAGAAACCAAATGTTATTCTCCTAAAGTTGCAGTGGGAGGTACAAACTTTATGTCCCAGAAGGTATAGTGGAAGGGACTCTGAAATTACAGCGGAGCAAACTTGCTGAGCGGAATATGATTGTTTCTTTGGATTACGAGCAATGATGACCCTAAGCATTTAAAAAGGGATCATTCCATTTTGCATTCATACATCATCATTCAAAGCACGTTTAGTTAGGAGCATTCAAGTTATTCTGATCATTGCATCCTAGTCATTGTAAAAACACCATTCTCATGACATTCTGCATTCATGCAAGTGTCGTCCATAACACATGTAGTTAGGAGGCTATGAGTCATTCCGATCATAGCATCCTCATCATTTGCATAAGCATAAGCACATAAAATTAATTCTACAGGACAGATTCCTCAAAGAACGGTATAGCAATATCAAAGTTCAGATTTTGTTCCCTAGAAATGATAGTGGAGCAGACTGAATATTGAAGTCTTCCTGAAGATAGTAAGGAAGCAATTTGGGAAGTTCAGATTTTGTTCACTAGAGATGATAGTGGAGCAGACTGAAGATTGAAGTCTTCCTGAAGATAGTAAGGAAGTAAACTGGAAAGTTCGAATTTTGTTCCCTAGAGATGATAGTGGAGCAGAGTGAAGATTGAAGTCTTCCTGAAGATAGTAAGGAAGCAAATTGGAAAGTTCAGATTTTGTTCCCTAGAGATGATAGTGGAGCAGACTGAAGATTGAAGTCTTTCTAAAGATAGTAAGGAAGCAAATTGGAAAGTTTAGATTTTGTTCCCTAGAGATGATAGTGGAGCAGACTGAAGATTGAAGTCTGAAGATTGAAGTCTTCCTAAAGATAGTAAGGAAGCAAATTGGAAAGTTCAGATTTTGTTCCCTAGAGATGATAGTGGAGCAGACTGAAGATTGAAGTCTTCTGAAGATAGTAAGGAAGCAAACCAAAAAGTTCAGATTTTGTTCCTTAGAGATGATAGTGGAACAGACTGAAGATTGAAGTATTCCTGAAGATAGTAAGGAAGCAAATTGGAAAGTTTAAATTTTGTTCCCTAGAGATGATAGTGGAGCAGACTGGAGATTGAAGTCTTCCTGAAGATAGAAAAGAAGAAAAAAGTTCAGATTTTGTCCCCTAGAGATGGTAGCGGAGCAGATTAAAGATAGTAGGTCTGGCATTCCTGATGTTGCAGGAGCAGATTGAAAATAGCAGGTCTGGCATTCCCGATATTGCAGGAGCAGATCGAAGACATCAAGCCTGGTCTCCCTGAAGTTGCAGCTAAGCAGATTGAAAATAGCAGAATTGGCTTCCTGAAGTTGCAGGAAACAGATCGAAAACATTGAGTTTTATCCCCCTGAAGTTGTAATGGAGTAGATAGAAGACAGTTAAACATATCTCCCTGAAATTACAGGGGAGCAAATTGAAGCTACAAGTCTTATCTCTCTGAAGTAGCAGTGAAGTGAATCAAAACAACAAGATACAGTGGACTGGAATGAAGCTACCTGAAGAAGAGGAGCACCAAAGAAGTCAGGATTCGGCAAGACCGGGCAAAATTGACCCTTCTTTATGTCTTTGCTCTATTCCCGTTGTACGAAAATGAGCAAAGAGGGGCAGCTATAGAAGGCCTAATTTGCCCGGGGCCCATTACACACAAATCTAGCCCAATAACCATAAACCCAATTACATCAAAGCCAATTTTATCACCCAATTACCTAAAAGCCCAACAGCCCTAAACTACCCAAACCAAACTAAAAACCAATTAACCCACTACCTTAACCAATTAAAACCTATTAGACCCAAACATTAACCCAAACCAAAAAATAAAAAGCCCAAAATCGAGCCCAATTCAGACCAAAAAATGACCAAACCCTAGCCCCTTAGGTCTTCTACCTACTTGCTCTGTTGTCACCGCCACTGTCGAAACCTACAGACCACCGCCCTTGTCATCTCCACCGCCAGCCACTTGCGCCGTCACCTGCAAGTATTAAAAGAGAAAGGATAGAAAGCAAAGAAAAGTTGTAAAAATTTGGCAATAAAAGCCGATTCAAAACATTTGTAAAAGGACCTTTTTTTTTCAATAAAAACAGATTCAACAATAGAAACTGATTCAAAGAGAAATAGAAACAGATTCGAGAAATTTCAAACCCAAATACAGAGATCCAAACACGAAAGTGCAGAAAAAAACATTAAAAACTACTAAAAACAGAGGCCAAAGAAAAGGTAATCTTTTTTTGTATTTTCAAAAATTTCCATTTTTCTTTTTTGGGTATAAACATATATATAAACATTAGTCTAATAAAAAATATAAAAAAATACATTTTTACATTTTCCAGGGACCGTGCGTGGTGGCCGGAGCGACGGTGCTAGCGCGACGGAGGATCGTGACCGGAACAACCCCAAAAATCCTCCCCTTGGGACTGCGAGAGAGAGAGGAGAGTGAGATTGTTTTAAGCAAGCGAGGTCAAAATGATTTTTTTCTGATTTTTGGGCCTTAAATAGCCCCTCAAAACGACGTCGTTTTGGGGCTGGCTTTAATGCCTAAAACGACGTTGTTTCACCCATACCGACCGATCCGACCCGATCACACTTCAAAAAAAAGATTGGTGGCGACTCCCATTTTATTTTCGTTTTCAAACGCAAAGTCGATTCCTGTTTTTCCAAAAAAATGGTTACGATAAGCTTGAGAATCTAAATAAAACAGAATGGGAAGAGCTTGATGAAAAGGCTTTGTCTGCAATCTAGTTGTGCCTCGCGAATACGGTATTGCAGGAGGTATTGACGGAGAAGACCTCATCTGCCTTATGGAAAAGGTTAGAAACTGTTTATGCGACTCAGTCTCTGGCTAACCGTTTAGTGTTGAAACAACATCTATTTACGTTTCACATGAACGAAGGTGAGCTTCTTAGAGATCACATCAGTCAATTCATTACTCTTTTAAATGATTTAAAGAATGTTTAGGTTCATATTGACGATGAAGATCAGGCTATGCTATTATTGTGCTCTTTACCCCCATCAAATAAGTCTTTTAAGGAGACCCTGATTTATGGTAGAGACAAACTCTCGTTCGAAGATGTGAAGGGTCATTTGTTGAGTAGAAACAAACTCGACAATGAGCTTCATTTGGATAGTAAGGAAGATAGGCAAGCTTCCATTTTAATAGCATCAAAGAAATGAGACAAAAGGTGTCGCTATTGTAAAAAGTTAGGTCACGTCAAAGCAGATTGTTATAAAATGCGAAAGAAAAGAGCTGCTGAGAGTAACGAGAAAGATGTAGCTGGTGCTAATTTGGCCGATAAAAATGGTGATGATTTCTTGTTAGTGTCAACGAGCAATAACTCCAAGCTCACGTCCGAGTGGATCCTAGATTCGGGATGCTCTTTCCACATGTGTCCTAATAGAGAATGGTTCTCCACATATAGTTCGGTTGAAGGTGGAGTTGTGTGAATGGGAAACGATTCATCTAGTAAGGTAATTGGTATTGGTTTTGTGAAAATTAGGATACACGATGGGACGATTAGGACACCCTCAAATGTCAGGTATGTACCTGATTTACGAAAGAATCTCATCTCCTTGAGTATTTTAGACTTGAAAGGATGCAGAATCAACATCAAGTCGAGTGGCATTAAAGTATCTTGTGGAGCTCTCGTTTTGTTAAAAGGTAAAAGAATCGGCAGTCTTTATATTCTAGAAGGTTCTACAGTGACCGGTGAAATCGGACGTCCCTCGTCTGTTACAGAGTCAAAGTCAACTCATTTAGAGTGGAGGCAACTTGGTCATAGGAGGGAAAAAGGTATGACCATTTTGTTGAAGAGGGGTTCTCTTTTGGATGCAGGTTTTGAAAAGTTAGGGCATTGTGTTCGTGAAAATCAAACCCGGGTTAGTTTTGATTTGGCAGTGTATAAGTCAAAGGCTAGAAGTCTTCCAGTTTCTAAGCACAGATTGAACTCAGTTAATTCCCTGCATGGTTCAAGATAGGCTCGTGGCGGGCTTTGGCAAAGATGGCATTGTGGAAATATGAGTCAAGGTGGAGATTTGTTAAGTATGACTTCTATTTCAGTCAAATTTGAGAAATAATCTTCTAGTTAAACTCTGTTTATTTGTTTCAATCAAACACTGATTAGTTTAGATTATTTTATTATTATTTGATTTATGAATTTAGCCTATAAATAGGCTCTTTTACAATCTTAGAAAAGACACCCATTAGTATTAGAACTCATAACACATTTATAGAATTTTTGTGTTTACATTTTGAGGGTTCTTTGTTTCCAGGTTTTCGGGATTTAGTTTTTATCTCCATCTTTTGTACTCTTTGTTCTTTTGCCATTATAGCAAAATTATCTTTGCCCGTGGTTTTTCGATCCTAACAATTATGATTAATCAAAGGTTAATCTAAGTATAAATATAAATTTAAGTGGGAGATGAAAACATTGCCATCTTCTCCCTTAAGTTTTAACCGTCCAAGCTAAAAAGAAGAAGAAAAACTTCTTTGTTTCCTTCCCATTGTGATCCAAAATCAATTAAGGTAATCAAGCTAGTTCTTTAATTTTTTTTTTTTTTATAGATTTTGAATCATGGAAGTTTGATCTAGCTAGTCCATGTGTTAATTTCTTCAATTATTTGATGTTTAGCAAGTTCATTAAAGCATAATTTATGAAATTAATCTTGAAATTGAAGAGATTGTTAGATGGTGAACTTAAATTATGTTAAGGATTAAGTTAGAAATTAAATTAAAATTGTTAAAAGATTTTGTGAAATTAGGGACTAAATTGAATAAATTGAAAACTATCATGAAATTATACTATAGATGAAAATTACAAGGTCACTAATGAAATAATATGAAATCATATTTTGATCCGATGTTAGATATCGAAAAATATGAGCATTTCGAATATATGGACTAAAATGCAAAATATGTTAATTATGTGTTTGAATGTGATTTGGATGTGAACTAATGTCATTTTTATAATTGAATTATCGAACGTAGTTAAAGACACCGTCAGGCCGTCTCGAGAGAAAGGAAAGACGAGAGTCGTAAATGAGTAACAAAAATATAGTTTGTACTTTCATGATTTGAGTTCAATATATATATATATATACACACATATATTACATACATGATTGTTGCAAGCTAGCTATTAAGGTAAACTTATTACTTGTCTCATGACTCAATTTGTATAAAATGATATAGAATGTTGAGAATTAAATTGAGAATAGTATAAACGAGCATAGTATGAAACTATGATATGTGATCATGCACATATATATATTGATTCATTGGTTACCCTATTAAATGTCTCAGATAGAGTCACATATAGTTAGCATACCATAGGATTAGTGTACAGGGTTATTCTAAAATTTTGAATTTTTGGTTTAAAGTTTGTAGAATTAATTCAAGAATGAGTAATTGGCTTAGTGGCTAATAGTTATTAAATCTATCTTTGAGACATGAGTCTGATTCTCCTTATACGTGCAAATTTTATTTTTGTAAATTTTTGCTTCCCTTCCTTAAGTGTGTTGTCCAATCTAGTAAAAACCCTATGTTTAGATACCAACTTTTAGTTCAGAAATTAGCCTTTTGCATTCCTATTCTTTTCTCCTTGCCGCCCAACCCTTCTCCTTCTCTGTTCATTTCCATTTTTCTTTTCTTTTCTTTTTTCTTTATTTTCCTATCACTGTTGTTGCGATCCCTAAATTCCATTCTACTATTTCTTTACTTGTTCGTTGTCATAGAATTGGATCAGAAAGGGTAAAATACTTTGAGTTAGATCCAAATTTACGTTTTCTTTTCTTCCATTTTTTATTTTTCTTGTGCTGACAAATATGTGATCTCATGAATTAAACCTTGGTAAAGGTTCAGATTTGGATCCCTCATGTAATGCCCCATAGCCGGCCTAGACGACAAGGCTAAGTCTAGAGAATTACATTTATGATTTCTCAAAAACAAGAATTCCCCAATGTTTAGTTTTTTTTCTTTAAAAACATTTAGAATCAAAGGAAATTAACAAACATAAAGTTCAATCCACAACTTAACATCCTAGGAAATTGAATTTACGAAAAGCATATTAAAACTACTAATAACGTAAAAGATAATAAGTAGAACGACTGAGCTCTGGGTTCGTCGACCCGATCAACCTTGTGGGTTACCTACAGTTCAATCAACAATAAAAGTGACTAACTAACTCAACAAACAGATTCAAAATACAATCACTTGAATCATGTTTTCAAACGTAACTTCTCAACCATATATATAATCAGAAACAAAAAATGTACGATTCAACTTAATAGAACAGATGTTTAGTAGAGTAACCAATTTCAGATACAAAACAGATCATAATCAAATGTAGTTTCCTACCCCCATGCGCTACACACCGTCTCCGTCTAACCCAACACACCACAATAGGTATTTAATACCCATCTAGCCCTACACACACCACATAGTGTCAGTATGACACATTTTAGAATTTTTACAGCTTAGTTGTTGTACAAATTCGTTAAATGCCGAATTCAATTACAATCTCCGTGCCTTAGCCATTGATTTAGAGCAGATCACTACCTCTAGTATACAGTTCCCAACCCAATACAAATATAAAATTTAAGTGACAATTAATGCAGAAGTTTATATAACCATTCAGATACCGATCAAGCTCGTAGAAAATATATATCAACATTACTAACGATTTTCACATGCCATACGCATACAGATATCCAGTACCCAGTCTAGAATCACAGAATAACAATTTACACAATTCAATGCAGTTCATACGAACCCTACAGAGGACCAACATTTGTTTCAAATGAAACACGTAGCCCGAGGAAAAAATCTAGTCCTTAGTCCACACGCTCGTGTGATTTCACACGGCCTGCATAGCCAGCCCTTATAGCCTCACATGATCTGGCACATGCTTATGTGCCTGCACGTGTGTCTCACAAGGCTTGACATATGCCAATGTCGATGGCCGGTGTAGTCTTGACATGCAAACAGTGAGTTACACGGTCTGGACACACGCCCGTTTCTATGGCCTCTGTGTTTCTAAGTCCTGAACAATGAGTGACATGATTTGCCACACGGCCGTGTGGCATTGATAGTCATGGTTTTCGGCGTCTAAAATTTGTAAAAAGCCAGGTTTTCGATATGCACCTATTAGCGCTTCAAAGTAGGAACAACGCAGACTTTCGAATCCTAAAATGACCATTTAATAACTACATTAATAACTTAATCGAACTAAAAAGCTAATTCAAAGTCAAATTAAACTATGTCAAGACTTCGACACAAAACCACGAACATTAAACATTCACTTTCCATCGATCGTTCAATCCTTAAACAAAACTTAAATTGTCAGAGGAATACTCCTCTCAGGATCTCCACCTAAACGAAAACAAAATAAGCAATTAACGAGAACTCGAGGTACACTAATAGTAATTTTTAAACTCACAGAGAAAAGTCGAAAACAAACGAAACGAAATTACAACAACAAGAAACTTACACAGAACTCTTCAATCAAAACAATGAATAACACAGTATCCTCAATTTAACCCACTAGCAGAGTTACCAAAGTAATCGAACAAAAGAAAGAAAAGAGAAAGGAAGTAGAAATGAAAAGAAAAAAAAAAGAAAATGGGATGAAAGAAGGAAGGACGTCAAATAAAATAAATAAACTAACCAAAAACATTTAAAACAATTAACGGATAGCACACAAAATGAATGTTTCTCTATCGTCTGCGCAGAGAGTCAAACACAGGAACAGGAAGTAAATAGAAGCTTAACCATTGAACTAGCAGGATCATTCTTGACACAAATTTACACAAAATTAAACTTAAGTCATTAGTTCACGGATATGGATTCAGGCAAAATAAAATAGCAGGACTTTTAAAGAGACTTGAACCCTCGACTTCTAACACATAAACAAAGCACAGAACCACAGATACAGAGACCTAAATACGACAGAATTCAACAGTCAACATTCAAATTTTTGGGGCGTTACACCTCAAATTTGCAGTGAAGGAAGTAGGAAGTCCGCATTAGTTAATGAATTAGTATCAATGTAAGTAATTTTGGAAATCCAAACCTGAATTTTTGGTTTTCGTTCCTCTGATCTAACCGAATTCTAAAGTATATCGTAGAGATTGTTGCTAAATGTTTGATCTTGGTGTTAGGTACAAATATGAACTCGATCTCTTTGGATTTTGAGGCTTAAGAGCTGCGATTAACGGTAGTACTTCAAAGTGTGATTTACTAGGTGTGTAACATCCTGAATTTTTAGGCCTGTGCATTTTATGTGATGTTTGCTTAAAATATTAATGTGCTGATAAAGGAAGAAAGAGGCTGTGCCATCCATGACACTTTTGGATGAGAGATCAGGTAAAGATAAGGGAGGAAGTTTAGGATCGATCTGCTGGTCACGGTGGTGGCGAATTTCAAACTCTAGGGGTGCCAAATTCCTATAAATAGAGGAATATCTTATCAATTCGCATTTGAACCCTATTCTTTTCTTCTTTCTCTGTGCCAAAATTATCGGCCTTCCTCTGCAATTTCTTTTCTTTTGATTTCTTCAAAAGTCAAAATCTTAGATCTCATCTCCGTGGTTCCGCCAAATTTTCTCTGAGGTATTTGCTTGTGCCGAATCTTGAAGGAAACTGAAAGGGGATTCATTTTCTTAGATCTCTAAGTCAGAGTTCAGTAACACTCGAATCGTGTTACTTTCGGGATTTCAAGGTAAGGAGATCTATTGATTTTAACGTGTAAATTCAGGTATTTACTAACCCTTGGCCGAACGTAGGGGAGGCCTAATCTTCGTAATCTTCCAGCTTTTGAGCAAGGTTTTAGACTAAGGGTTGTAGATCCAGATAGTAAGGATTTAACTAAGGGAGTAAAACTACGCGATATGAGGTGTGTAACTTTTCACACCATCAGATTGTTTGTTAGTATGTATGTATAAATCTGCTATATTCTGATAAATGCTGAAATCCCGGCATAACGATTGAAAACCCGAGAAGGGTAAAAGTGAATCACCAGGTTAGTGATCTCTGACATTCTAAAGTGAATGGTTCTGATGATTTGATATGATAAACATGTATGTTAGTTTCTGTGATTGCACGAGGTTGGGTAATTGATGAAAAGGGGAAGTGATCTGTTCTGGTGGCTTATGCCATTTCAGCCTGGTGACTCTGTCACAACTCTGACGATAAGCAGCAAGACTGCCATCAATGGCGTGTAGCGGTGTGGGTTGATTGTAGAAATCCCCAATGGTGTGAATGGCTGGTACGGATGGCGTGTAGCGGATGGAAACCTAGGATTTGGGTTGGGCTTGCATAAATATTTGTTACATATATATATTAATATGTTATTCTATTATGTGGGGCTAAGGCCCAAATCTAATGGTGCATGAGGGTTGCACACTGAGTCTCACGACTCAACCTATTATTTAACAAATTTCAGGTAGAATCTAGTGCATCGGACCGGGCTGGGGAAAGGAGCGCAAGGTGGCCATGCGAGAGAGTGTTGGATTCAGCAAAGGACTTTTTATTATTTATTTATTTTAATATTCTAAATAGTAGATTTTAAGTTTCAGTGTAATAAGGCCATGGGCCATCAGACTTATAAATATTTTGGATTTTATGTGGGGTTTTATTTTATTTATTTGACATTCAAGTTTTCGTTTAAATTAAGTTAAGTCATGTATCAAATTTTGGATTTATTTAAAATTCACCTATGCATTATTTAAATTTATATTTTTATATAGCTTACAAAATTACTAAGTTTTTCGGTTAAAAGGTTTAAACCTGGTAATTGTTTTCAAAAAGGCACATGTTTTCCTTAGTGACATACCTAGATCCGGTTGTAGTGTTTGGGCGGGTTTGGGGGTTACAAGGTGTGTGTTCTAACCAAAATTTAACAAATCGAGTGTGGTTTTTGTAATATTTCGGTTTAGACCCTAGTTAGAACAGTGGTTTCGGGACCACAAATCCGAGTCAAAAAAATATTTTAATATTATTTTCTATGTTTACAGCATGATATGTGATATGTGTGAAAATTTTATCGATTGGTTAGTTAATTTGATAAAAAGCACTCAAACGCATAAAATGTTAAAGTGGCTTTCTAATTGTTAAAGGTGTTTAATGGCTATTAAATGGAAATGTGGAGCACTTGCATGTCAATTATACCATTTATAATAGTGGTGGACAAAATTGGACAAGGTTAGGAGAATTGTAATGTTACTTCATTAAGGTTAAAATGGTAAATGGTTTATTAAATATGTTAGGATAATAAAACATAAAATAAAATGGTCATGCATTTTAGTTCATCCTTAGCTAAAAATACTAAAGAAAAATAAGGAAAAAGAACAAGCGCTAATTCGGCCTTTATTTTTTCTTGATTCGGGTATGTGTTTTGCTCGATTTTTGATAATTTTTACGTTTTTGAGATCGTTGTTTTGTGTTTTAGCTAGCCCATGCTTGAATTTTTGAATTGGTTGTATATTTTGTGACTTTCCATTGAAGAGAGCTTGTTTTTTTTTTTTTTTTTGATGATGAAAAATAAATATATGTTGTTAGGTTATCAAGTTTAATTAAGTGATTTTTAGTAAAATGCCTATTTGGGATTAAATTGTGAATTTGTAAATTGAGGGGTCAAAATTTGAAATAAATGAAAGAAATGGATTGCTAGGGACCTTAGTGAAATTCGGCCAAGCATGGGTGTGGTGAAATTTTGAATATTTTGTGTTTTGTGAAATAGGGCCTAAATTGTGAAAAATGTGAAATGTTAGGGGCAAGAGTGTAATTTTCCCATTTAAGTGTTTTTGGATAAATTTGAATGAATATATGATTAAGTAAGTCAAATTTGTATTAATTTAGATCAAGAAAAGAGGAAATCAGATTTGGATCAGGGGAAATCTAAAGTTGAATAGTCGCTCTGGTCCGTTCGTCTTTGTCCGAGGTAAGTTCATAAATAAATAAATGTCGTTAATTTTAAATGTATATGAATTGTAATTGCTGAATTGAATTATTAAATATAATTTTGTATATTTCGAATTTGATATAAACATGGGAGAATTAGTTACGAGGCTGAATTGATCGAGTTACAACGTCCAAAAGCCCCGTACGAACCTTAGGAATAGTTAGGATACATATGTCATGACATAGGATTTTCGATATGTGATTTCATGTAAGACCACGTCTGGGACGTTGGCATCGACTTGTGATTTACGTGTAAGACCCTGTTTGGGATAGTGGCATCGATATGTGATTACAAGTAAGACCACGTCTGGGACGTTGGCATTGTATGAGCTTTCCGACTATCTGAGTATCCTTATTAATTTCGAATGGTTCAACTGGAAATATTGAGTTAAGATCGAATGTGAAATTGAGCTAAAAGGTGATCGCTGAAATCAGAGCTTTAAAATTTATAAAGAGAATGATCGAACCTGGAAACTAACTCTGACAACGACTTAAGGCAAGTGTACCTATCGAACAGTAATATAACTTAGGCAAGACCGGATTGTCGAACCCAAAGGAACTAAAAGTACTAATACTAACTTTCTTTTTATTATTTGGCCTAAAATATGGAGTGATTGGTTGATTTAATCTAGTTTAACGACTACTAAGCTAAAGACGCAAAGACAAAAAGAACGAATTGGAAAATAACTTAAAGAAAACTTAATTAATTACGACGATACCTTCAGGAAGAATCCACCTAGACTTCACTTGTTATTTAACATACGATTTATTCACTTAGTTTGATCCGTAAGACTACCTAACGTATATTAAATCCTCTCTCGAAGCGAATAACGTCTAACCCTAAGTTAACTAGTGGAACTCTTGTTCTCTTATAATAACACCCTAGAATAGCAGTAAATCGATCTATGGACTCCCATATTAGGTTTCACCCTAATCTGGTAAAATCTCGTCACCCTATCTCTAGGCGTGCGATCAACTCCGCTTAACTATGCTAGACTTACACTTAAGCAGGGTATATTCCTCCTCCACCTAAGCGCATCAGATTTGGATTAAGCATGCATAATTAAGAACAAACTAAGTATTTATCATATAATTCGAAATAAATAACAAGATTCATCTAGGTTTCATCTCCTTCAGGTATCTGAAGGGTTTAGTTCATACAAATAAAAAAAACATCTCAAGAGAAAAGATAAAACAAAACATAAGGAATCCCTAAAACCCCCTAGAGGAATTGAAAGAGAAATTCGTCGTCTTGAGTAGAATTCTGGCTTCTTGAGATGGATCCACTGGCTATCTTCAAGTGATTCCCACAATTCTGACCTTTCTGGCTCGACTCCTTGGCCTAACTCACCGCCCCGACAAAAGCCCTGGCAGAAGGCTTCTGCTGAACTCCCCCTTAAGCTACACCCTTGGGTGTTTATATAGACTTTGAGATGCCTTACTTGGGCCTTAAGTATCATAATTCAAGTATAATTCCTACTCGGGTGTTTAAATAGGCTTTGGAATGTGTTTCTTTGCCTCAAAGTATCCTATTCTGAGTAGAATTGCTCTTTTCTGTGGCAGGGAAACGGCCATGGTACACGCCCATGTAAATCGTCTCCAGGCCATGTCTCGATTTTGTCGATTGGAGCACGGCCGTGTAAATCATGGTATGGCCATGTCTTAATTAATTGTCGAGGCACGGTCGTGTGGCTTGAAGTCCAGGCCGTGTCGATTTCCTCTTTGCCCAAATTGGCCCGTTTTAAGCCCGTTTCTTGTTTTTTTCGTCCTCGGGTGCTTTCCTGAGTAAAAACATGAAAAGAAAGGATTAAGAGCACCTTTTTACATAAATCAAGGGCTAAATCATCCAAAAGCATACTTAATGTGGGCCTAAATTATGTTACTTTTACAGTTTATCAAATACCCCCACACTTAAGCTTTTGCTTGTCCTCAAGCAAAATTCTCAACTTACAATTAAAACGAACTTTCCACAATTCATAATTCCTATCAATAATGCCTCATCATAATTCATAGATAATTCATACATGGATAATTCTAACTCAAAGACTCGTAAAGATTCAAACAATTCTAAGTCATATATTTGTAGCACAAAAAACATAGGTGTCTCCCCTCTTCTAAATTTTTACCTTTGATTCAAAACTGACAAGGATTGACATCCTCACTAAAGATTCACTCAAATCACTCAAAGTGTTTTTTTTTAGAGTCCTGTTTAGGGAATAAACAGGGTTTTAGATGGATACATAGAGAAGGTTCACAATTAAGCACTCAACAGTCAAACCTGAAAAGTTAATCCCATAGGCTTGCAATCAAATCTCTATCACTGTAATATGAGATGATACACAAATCAAAAGGTCTTTAACAGGGTTGTAACGGGGCTTGGGTTAAAAGGTGTGGATAAAGGCTGAATTAGAAGGGTTAGAATCGAGATCGATTTTGACAAATCAACTAACTAAAAATAATGAACTAGAAAATAAATGATTATATCAATTGAAACTTTGAAATTAATAATACTACGAGCTTTTTCTTTGATAATTGAAATTTAAATGTACAAGCTCACTAATCTTGAATATACTTTGATTTTTCAATTCTTTTTTTTCTTTTTTTTTTGAACAAACTACATAATAAAGAAAGAACTTTATCAATGAAATAAACTAATTAGGCAATCGATCAAATCAATTCTCGATAGAAGGGTAGTCAAAAGAATGGTGATAACAAATTCAAAGGGTTTTCAGGTTAATATTAATGGGTAAATCAATAAAAAGGGTTATTAGGATTAAAATGTAACACCCCAAACCCGGCCCAAACAATATGACCGAATTTGGTTTGCTACAGAGAAAACATTTTGAAAACCATTTTAAAACTTAGTCGAATTGCCTTTCAATTGAAATTTTATTTGTTAAAAATCATACTTAATTTATTTAAAAATATTTGTTGAGTCGAGTTGTTTACAAATTTTCAATTGTACCCGATGGTACTTTAAAAACATTTTGCGTTTAATTTGAGAAAACATGTGCATCCGTTTTAACATCATCATATAGTTTAAACAAAACATTCAAACATGCAGCAATAATAAAATCATCCTAGGAGGCCTTATTACAATTAAGCAACATAAACCCAAAAGTAAGATAGATAAAATCCAAAATTCATTTATTAAAAGTCTCCACTGCATGGCCACCTCGAGTCCATCCGGCTCCTCACCCGCGATCTACGAATCACCTGAAAAATTAAAGGAGAAGGTGAGTCACCAAGACTCAATGTGTAACCCTTCCCCGATTTAGTGCAACAACATACACAATTCATAACCAATTAATATGCATAAGTTTAAAATGCACCCAACCTAACCATCCAAACGCCTTTTTCTACCCCGTGTGGTACCAAACCCTTTGGTGGTGCCAAACCACTGGTGACATATAGTCACAAATGTGATGCCAAATCACTAGAGATACCAAATCTCGGTGTTCGAAGACACAAATCGAATGATGGGGCCAACCCATCGTGTGATACCAAATCAACGGCGGGCGATCCCATATCTCAAAGTGGGGCCAACCACGGTGGTTTCAACCACGGGGACAAGTCGCTATGAGGTGCCAAACCTCCGAGGTACCAAACCTCGGTGACAGTAGTCACAATGTGTTACCATTAACACCGGTGTCCGGTTAAACACGAATATCAACGCCTCCACTCATCAACCCACATCAAGCAAATACATACTTTTACAATAATCATACTAAAAGGTTTATTTAACAACATTAATAAATTTATCATTTGCCATATAACAATTAATACACATACCAAATGTGTCATGCTTCCCAAAAGCATCAAATAATAATCTCAAAGCAATAAAGACTTACCCAAGTCCTTGTTAATGCCATGATGGTATTACATCCATGTCTACACAAATCGATTAGGCATAATATAACACTTAGCATATTAAAAAGTTATAAGATGTGTATGTACACACCTGATATTAACAAGAGTCCTAAATCCCGAATAAACAAATCGGTCACACAAGTATTCTTGCCCCTATATTCGGCCAAAAAATGGACATTAGTGCCATGGCCTATTCGGCCAAACCAAAATAATTGAGAAGGGTTCCTTGCGAACCTAAAATCCTACCCAACTGCCTTCGAACACTAGCCAACACACTCCTAAATGCATCGGCCTCACTTCCCTATAATCAACCATCATCATTAAGGTTATTAGCCTTTGGCTTAAACGAAAACTTAAAAGAATAATCCTTGAAATAAACCCTTACCACCTTACCAAAATCGATTGATCAAAGATGATGGATTCAATTGCTCGCTTCCAAATCCAGAAGGCCCTAAAACAAATCGGATTAGCATCCTTGCTACAAGTGCGAAATTGGCCTTTTACTCCTTTAGAAGTTGACAAGAACAAGAGAAACAAAGAAAATATTCGCCTTGGACACTCACCTTAAAAACCGATTGGAGAAGAAAAAAAGAAGAGGCACCTTTGCTTGAGATTCGACCAACACTAGCCAAGAAGGGAGAGAAGAATTGGCACACACAAAGAAGTATATTCGGTTGTAGTGGAAGAAAGAAAATAATAGGAAAGGGAATAGAGTTTGACAAAGAAAAGTGTATAGGAGGTTTTGATGTTTAAGCAAAACAAATAGGAGAACAAGATGTTGATGAAGGTTTCGGTTTTGAGAGAATGAAAAGGAGAAAATAGATATTGAACAAAATGACCAAATGGTCAAAAAGCATTAGGCTTATCAAAAGGTAAAATTCGCCAAAAGAAAAGAGTTTGAGAGAAAATGTTTTGCAAACTTTTGCACCAAATGCAAGGAATGACCAAAAGAAAAGACTTCAATCCTTGCCAAACTAACATAAAATTTGGCCCCCTTTAGTCCAAATTGTCGTCCCTATGCATGGTCAAAGGCCATGATTATGTTTCAAAACATAATCCTTGATACTAGCCCTATGTCTCCATATTTTCCTTAATTACTTGATTCCCTTCCATATGTTAACACTTGCCTTAAACCTATAGTCTACTAACCAAAAATAACAAGGTCAACCCTTACCTTAATTATCCTTGGCAAACACTTACCATACCAAAGCAAAAATAAAAGTTGTCCCAATGCTATTTAAGGGATTCAACCACTCCCTCAAGCTAATATCCATGCGCCATTACCAACTTGCCATGCACTCAACTTGTGTCACTTATTGACACTTAAATTAACAAGTGCTAAGCTCACATAATTCACTTCATTAAATAAACCAAACTAACAATTATTCTACTAAACCGAGCCTACTCAAGACCCTAATTGAGTCTTATAACACCACAAATAATATCACATAAATTTAAACACAAGCAAATTAATTCAATCACGAATAACCCCTATTTCGGGATGTTACGTTCTACCCCTTAAAAATAATTTCGACCTCGAAATTACGATCGAAAAAGGTAGGGGGTATTCACGCATCACACTCTTGGGTTCCCACGTAGCTTCTCAAACACCATGGTTTTGCCATAGTACTTTCACCAAAGTATCGACTTCCTCATAAAACCTTGATATCTCGATCTAAGATTTGGATTGGTTCCTCCTCGAAAGATAAATCCGAGTTTACCTCAATCTTCGCCACAGCACAATGTGTGATGGATCCGACCGATATCGCTAAGCATTGACACATGAAAGGCGTTTTGAATCGATTCAATTCAGCCGGTAGTTCGGTGATAAGCTCTCGTCCCACTCGCTTTAACATCAGATATGGCTGATGAACCTAGGGCTTAGCTTCCTTTTTCCCAAATCGTAACACCTTCTTCCAAGGCGATACCATCGTAAAAACTTTATCTCCTACAACATATTCCATTTCCTTGCGCTTGAGATCGGCATAGGACTTACGCCTATCCGATGCTTCCTTAAACGAGCTGAATTACCTTAACTTTGTCCTCGGTTTTAATCACCAACTCTGGACCCAAAACTTGTCGTTCACCCAACTCCGTCCAACAAGTAGGAGTTTGGCATTTCAAATCCATCTGATGCTTTATATGGAGCCATCTGAATGCTCGCTGATAACTATTGTTATAAGCGAATTCCGCCATGTGGTAGATACTCTTCCCACTACCACTAAAATCCGAACACAACCTCTCGGCATATCTTCTAAGATCGAATCACTCTCTCCGATTGTCCGTCGGTTTATGGGTGAAAAGTCAGGTCTTTGAAGTTCAATCTAGTTCCCAAGGCTTGATGCAAAGCTCTCCAAAACCTTGACGTAAACCTCGAATCCCTATCCGAGATAATCGATACTGGCACACCATGCAATCTCACTATCTCGGCTACATATAACTTTGCTAGCTTCTGAAGCGAATAATCTACCCTTACCGGTATGAAATGCGCTGACTTAGTCAGACGATCTACAATCACCCAAAAGTGAATCCTTCTTACTAGGCGAAGAGGTAATCCATCGACAAAGTCCATGGTGATCCTCTCCCACTTCCACCGAGGAATCTTCACCGGTTGGAGTAACCAGGATGGTGGCGATGTTACTGCTTTGACTTGGCGACACGTCGGACACTTACCCACAATTCGATTACTTCTCGCCTGACACGGCCACCAAAATCGCTCTCTCAAATCCGATACATCTTGCTACCTCCGGGATGTATAACATATGGGTTGCTATGCGGCGCCCGGAAGAATCTTTGCCTCAACTCCACATCCTTTGGCATACAAGCTCTCCCTTTAAAGCACAAAACTCCATCCTTTGGATGTACTAAAATCTTCTAATCCACCATTCGAACTTGCAACCTCCGATCATTTAAACCATTATCCTCTAACCGCTTCTCCTTAATCTGATCTAACCAAGTCGGTTTGACTTGCAATTACGTAAAAGACTCCCATCGTCGAGCAGACTAAGTCGAGCAAACATCGATCTTAAATCCGATACAACCTTACGGCTCAACGCGTACGCTATAACGTTAGCCTTACCAGATGATACTCGATCGAGCGGTCATAGTCCTTCAACAGTTCAATCCCGACGCCTCAAATTCAAATCCTTCTGAGTCAAAAGATACTTAAGACTCTTGTGATCCGTGTAGACTATCGACTTCTCCCCATACAAATAATGCCTCTATATCTTCAAAGCGAAGACTACAGCCGCTAACTTCAAGTCGTGCGTTGGATAGTTAACCTCATGCGGTCTTAGCTGACGGGACGCATAGGCCACTACCTTCCCTTCTTGCATCAATACACATCCCAAACCAGTATGGGACGCATCACAATAAACCGTATACAACTTTTCTACCTCAGGCTGTACCAGAACCGGAGCTTCTATCAGAATCTTCCTTAGCTTGTCAAAACTTTGTTGTTGCTTCTCCGTCCACACAAATGGAATTCCTTTTCTTAATAACTTAGTCAACGGTGCAGCGATTAAAGAGAATCCTTCCACAAACCTCTGATAGTACCCTGCCAGACCCAGAAAACTTTAAATTTTTGCCACCGACCTAGGCGGTTTCCAGTCCAACACCGCTTCGATCTTGCAAGGATCTACTCTAATCCCTTCTGCTGACACTACGTGACCTAAAAAAGCCACCTCTCTAAGCCAAAATTCACACTTCTGAATTTGGCATATAAGCTACTTCTCCTCGGTTCTTGTAGAACTATCGCAAATGCATGTCATGTTCCTCCTCCGTCTTTGAGTAAACCAATATGTCGTCTATGAACACCACGAAAAATTGATCCAATCTTCTTTGAAACACCTATTCATTAAGTCCATGAATCTTTTGCTTGCATTGGTCAACCCAAATGGCATCACCAAAACTCGTAATGCCCATACCTTGTATGAAATGTCGTCTTGTGCACATCAACCTCCTTCACCTTGAGTTGATGATATCCCGACCTAAGATCTATCTTGAGAATACCGATGCACCCTTGAGTTGGTCAAACAAGTCATCAATCCGAGGTAGCGGATACCGTTTAATCGTCAACTTATTCAATTGGCGGTGAGTCGATACACATCCGCATTGAACCGTCCTTCTTTTGACAAACAACACAGGTGCTCCCACGAAGATATACTTGGTCGATAAATCCTTGGTCCAAGAGCTCACGAATTTGAGCCTTCGGTTCCACCAATTTCTTTGGTGCCATTGATCTGATGCTATGAACACGGTGCCATTCCAGGTAGCAAGTCTATACCGAATTCAACTTCTCGATTTGGAGGCAAACCCGAAAGTTCTTTAGGAAATACGTCAGCATATTCCTTTATAGTTTGAACATTCCCCATAGAAAACTCTTTAGCTTCCAGAGCATACACATGAACAACGAACGCCTCGCGACCTTCTTCGACCATCTTTACAGCTTTCAACATAGATACCACATTGGATAGATAATCTCTCCTATTACCTATCATGACCACTTCTTCACCTTCAACCGTCTTCAAAACCATGCGCTTAGCAGCGCAATCCAAACTTGCTTGGTATTTGACCAACCAATCCATCCCAAGAATCAGATCGAACTCCTCAAACGGCAGTTCCATCAGATCGGCAAAGAACACTACCCCTTGGAGTTCTAGGGGTACATCTCTATACAGCTTATCTACTTCTACAGAGTAACCTAAAGGACTAAGTACGGTCATCCTCCTAGAAGCAGTCTCAGAAACTAAACTCATGGTCTTTACTATCCACTAGCAACGTAAGAATCGTCGAACCCACATCTATCAAAGTAGTATATGGGACACCAAAGATTAAAAACATACCATTATGACGTCCAAGTCGTCTCCTCCTCTGACGCCGCAAAGATACACCAAACCAGGCTGCCTAGCCTCCGTGTTGCTTGCACCTCTGCCTGATGATCCACGGCCTCGACCAGAACCATTACCTCCTCTACCATTACCACGACCTCTCTGCGGTCCTGGGTCCCTCCTTTCTGGCCCGAGGCCCGACCTTAACCTTGGTGATTCTTGGCTTGCTTACGTGGACAATCCCTCACACGGTGATCCAGTGAACCACACTCGAAATAGCCTTTTCCTCTGGTCCAACATTCGCCCCAATGAAATTTCCCACATCGGTTACACCGTGCTGGTCCCTGATTAGCAGTAACAGACCTCTCAGACTGAGTCGGCTCATTTTGCCTAGCCCTCTTACGAACATTGCCGGTGACCCGGATGATCCATATCCTCTCTTATGCTTATTCCGGTCATAGTTCTGCCTTCCAGATTCCTTTATTCTTTCGGCTATCTTAGCCTTTTCGACTAAAGTAGTAAACTCTCGCTCATGATGTGGAGCAATCAACAATCTCAGCTCGTCCTTCAAACCATCTTCGAATCGAACACATCGCTCGTGCTCCGAAGCCACAATACCTCCAGCATATTGGCTCAATCTTAAGAACTCAGCCTCATACTCTGATACGGATTTACTCCCTTGGACCAAACTCAGGAATGCCTTGCGCTGCGCATCAATGTAACTAGACCCAATATATTTCTTTTGATATGCTGCCTTAAAGAAGTCCCAAGTGAGATCTTCTGCTACAGCACCATTCCGAACTGTGAGCCACCAACGATATGACTCATCCTTGAGAAGCGACACCGCCCCTTTCAGTTTCTCCTCAATTGTCAAATCTATCTCATCCATGATTCTTTCAGTCGATTCTAGCCAATACTCAGCAGTATTTGGTGCTACACCAGATACACCTTGAAAAAATTTAGCGTCGTTAGCTCGAAGTCTCTCGGGTACCGATTTTTGAGCTCCTCCACCTCCACCCATTCCAGCTACCCTTTCCAGAACCCGCAGCATCGCTTGTGACACTGCGTCATCACCCATTTGATCCTGCTCTTCGGCTCCAAAAGTTGGGAGTGGTGGTGGTATATCGTTCTCAGATCCCTGACCTGACCTGACAGGTTCTGATATGGTCATCCTACCCCTTCCGCGTCCACGACGGCCACATCCTCTAAAGCTCATTCTAACTATCGCACTTTAATCTGACTAGGAAATTTTATGAATTAGTACATGTTTCACTTGGTTATTCGCGAAGAAATTTTATGATAAGAATTTAATAGAGATTCTTTCGATCAAATAGAGTTTTAAGTCTTCTATCTAGTTTACACAGAAAAGTACATCCATTCCCTAATACCTTTCATACCTATGCACTCTTCGGGCATTTCTGTCCGTTTCTAACCCAGGGGTATTTTCGTCATTTTCCTACAAGGGTATTTTCTTAATAAACCGAATAAATTTGAAAACTTTAATAAATCATATCATTTTGAAATTTTAAAAATTGAAGAGTATTTTCAAAAAATTCTTCAATTTAAAGGTATGGCAAAATTTTGAAACTAGGGGTATTTTGGTAATTTTGTCAGTCGGGGGTAATTTTGTAAATTTCCAAAGTCAGTGTATATATTTTGAAATACAAGATTTTTGGCTACTTTTGCAAAGTAAGAAGATTTTATTGAAATCGGGGTAATTTGGTAACTCTAAAACCAAGGGCATTTTCGTAATTTTGCCACTAGGGGCATTTTGGTAATTTTGATAAACCAAAAATATTTGATAATTTCTAAAGATAAATTTGTCCTACTATCTAAAAGAGATAATTTAGTGATTTTAAAACTGAAGTTTTCCTTAAAACATGACTAGTCCCTTTCGGGTTTTATTTAGGGTTTTGCCTATGGTGAGTCCTCTTGGTTAGGGTGAGCCGAAGCCGCACTGAGTAGGAATCCTTGAAGAGGAGGTGAGTCACGAGGCTGCTTAAATACCAAGCTCTTCGGATCCAATCCTAGACATGCATCAAGGTTACCACACCCTAACTCCTACGACTTGGTCACGGGTTGGTTTTAATTAGGCCATTAAAGTCTTATGTCATTGTTTGAGGTAAACTAGTCCTAAAGTTTAAAATACTTATCACTATCTCGTCCCATGCTTCCTACCCTTCTACAATAAATAATTCATACAAAAGTTAGAGGTACTTACAGGCGGATAGGTCTTGGGAGACTCGGTGCCATGCTTATTCAAACCAAAATATTTCAAATAGGCCTACTAAAACATTTTTCGCCTTGGGCCCCTACAGTAGAGCTTTGAACTGGATCGATACCAATTTGTAACACCCCAAACCCGCCCAAACAATATGACCGAATTTGGTTTGCTCTGGAGAAAACATTTTGAAAACCATTTTAAAACTTAGTCGAATTGCCTTTCAATTGAAATTTTATTTGTTAAAAATCATACTTAATTTATTTAAAAATATTTGTTGAGTCGAGTTGTTTACAAATTTTCAATTGTACCCGATGGTACTTTAAAAACATTTTGCGTTTAATTTGAGAAAACATGTGCATCCGTTTTAACATCATCATATAGTTTAAACAAAACATTCAAACATGCAGCAATAATAAAATCATCCTAGGAGGCCTTATTACAATTAAGCAACATAAACCCAAAAGTAAGATAGATAAAATCCAAAATTCATTTATTAAAAGTCTCCACTGCATGGCCACCTCGAGTCCATCCGGCTCCTCACCCGTGATCTACGAATCACCTGAAAAATTAAAGGAGAAGGTGAGTCATCAAGACTCAATGTGTAACCCTTCCCCGATTTAGTGCAACAACATACACAATTCATAACCAATTAATATGCATAAGTTTAAAATGCACCCAACCTAACCATCCAAACGCCTTTTTCTACCCGTATGGTACCAAACCTTTGGTGGTGCCAAACCACTGTGACATATAGTCACAAATGTGATGCCAAATCACTAGAGATACCAAATCTCGGTGTTCGAAGACACAAATCGAATGATGGGGCCAACCCATCGTGTGATACCAAATCAACGCGACGATCCCATATCTCAAAGTGGGGCCAACCCACGGTGGTTTCAACCACAGGGACAAGTCGCTATGAGGTGCCAAACCTCTGGAGGTACCAAACCTCTGGTGACCGTAGTCACAATGTGTTACCAAAACACTGGTGTCGGTCGACACGAATATCATTGCCCCTCACTCATCAACCCACATCAAACAAATACATACTTTTACAATAATCATACTAAAAGGTTTATTTAACAACATTAATAAATTTATCATTTGCCATATAACAATTAATACACATACCAAATGTGTCATGCTTCCCAAAAGCATCAAATAATAATCTCAAAGCAATAAAGACTTACCCAAGTCCTTGTTAATACCATGATGGTATTACATCCATGTCTACACAAATCGATTAGGCATAATATAACACTTAGCATATTAAAAAGTTATAAGATGTGTATGTACACACCTGATATTAACAAGAGTCCTAAATCCCGAATAAACAAATCGGTCACACAAGTATTCTTGCCCTATATTCGGCCAAAAAATGGATATTAGTGCCATGGCCTATTCGGCCAAACCAAAATAATTGAGAAGGGTTCCTTGCGAACCTAAAATCTTACCCTCTTCGAACACTAGCCAACACACTCCTAAATGAATCGGACTCACTTCCCTATAATCAACCATCATCATTAAGGTTATTAGCCTTCGACTTAAACAAAAACTTAAAAGAATAATCCTTGAAATAAACCCTTACCACCTTACCAAAATCGATTGATCAAAGATGATGGATTCAATTGCTCGCTTCCAAATCCAGAAGGCCCTAAAACAAATCGGATTAGCATCCTTGCTACAAGTGCCAAAATTGGCCTTTTTACTCCTTTAGAAGTTAACAAGAACAAGAGAAACAAAGAAAAATATTCGGCCTTGGACACTCACCTTAAAAATCGATTGGAGAAGAAAAAATAGAAGAGGCACCTTTGCTTGAGATTCGGCCAACACTAGCCAAGAAGGGAGAGAAGAATTCGGCACACCCAAAGAAGTATATTCGGTTGTAGTGGAAGAAAGAAAATAATAGGAAAGGGAATAGAGTTTCGGCAAAGAAAAGTGTATAGGAGGTTTTTGATGTTTAAGCAAAACAAATAGGAGAACAAGATGTTGATGAAGGTTTCGATTTTGAGAGAATGAAAAGGAGAAAATAGATATTGAACAAAAATGACCAAATGGTCAAAAAGCATTAGACTTATCAAAAGGTAAAAATCGGCCAAAAAGAAAAGAGTTTGAGAGAAAATGTTTTGCAAACTTTTGCACCAAATGCAAGGAATGACCAAAAAGAAAAGACTTCAATCCTCGCCAAACTAACATAAAATTTTGGCTCCCCCTTTAGTCCAAATTGTCGTCCCTATGCATGGTCAAAAGGCCATGATTATGTTTCCAAAATATAATCCTTGATACTAGCCCCATGTCTCCATATTTTCCTTAATTACTTGATTCCCTTCTATATGTTAACACTTGCCTTAAACCTATAGTCTACTAACCAAAAATAACAAGGTCAACCTTACCTTAATTATCCTTGGCCGACACTTACCATACCAAAGAAAAATAAAAGTTGTCCCAATGCTATTTAAGGATTGAACCACTCCCTCAAGCTAATATCCATGCGCCATTACCAACTTGCCATGCACTCAACTTGTGTCACTTATTGACACTTAAACTAACTTAAGTGCTAAGCTCACATAATTCACTTCATTAAATAAACCAAACTAACAATTATTCTACTAAACCGAGCCTACTCAAGACCCCTAATTGAGTCTTATAACACCACAAATAATATCACATAAATTTAAACACAAGCAAAATAATTCAATCAATAATAACCCCTATTTCAGGATGTTACATAAAAAGGGTTCACTAGGGGTTAATTATATGGGTAGGCTTTTTAGTGGAGTGAATAGGTTAAAATCTAGTTGCCTTTATCATCTCAGTATATCAAATCATTAATGTGGTCTTGACATGTATAATCAAGGCAAGTTCTAGAATAACAATTTAGTGTTGACACAATCATAATCAATAAAGTGAGCATGAAAAAGAATAGATGCTCTATAAGGCTCAAGTCTCACAAAAATTATGGGTTTTTGACATCAATCCTGCAAATTTCAAACTTCAAGGTAATATTCAAATTCAGTTCAACAATCTAGAAAATTTTTTATTCTTGAAAAATAGGCTTATCATGCTTGATTCTCTAGTAGTGTTCAAGTATAAATCATCAATGCACAATTATCAATGACTTACTCAAAAACATATCAATAAAAATCATAAATCATAAGAAATTTCACCCTAATTGATAATATGAGAAAATTACTTAGGAACAAGACTAAAATTCAGGATTTTGGAATAATGCAAAAAGTTAGGCATTTTTATCCCCCCACACTTAAGATGTACATTGCCATCAATGTACAAAGATAGATAAACAATTATGTAATAATAAAATCAAAAGAGAAGGGAAGAAGTAACACTTCTTGAATTTTTTGGATGAAGTCAATGAAAAGAAACCGGATAAGATTGGAGGTGAACGTGGGGAAGCGTCTCGAACCGTTTGAAATTGAATCCTCGAAGTAGCCGGCTTGGTTTTATTGTATCCTAAGCTAAATCTAAATGCCATTGAGAAAAGGAGAAAATAATAAAAGAAGTAAAATAAAAATAAAAATAAAAAAAAAATATGAATAAAAGTAAATAATTAAATAGAGATAAGGTCCAGGCCCATGTGCCTAGTCGTCGTGTCCACACGGCCACGGCCACGGCCGTGTGAAAGGCCGTGTGGGTATGGAAACCTATGCCTAAATACGAAAAGAAATAAAATCAAACTAATTAGTATGGTTAGTACTCAGGTTGCCTCCCGAGAAGCGCTTATTTAAAGTCTTGAGCTAGACTTACCTGTTGTACGCACAATTATAGTGGTTTGAGGAAGTGGAAATCATTTCTCATGCGATCAACTTGGTTATGGATATAAAGTTTAAGTCGAGTAATGTTTACCTCAAAATTGTTGAATTTAGGATTGCTTACCTCTACTATGCCGTATAGGAAGACATTAAGTACCTCAAAAGTGATTTATTCATTTGTCTTGAGGTCTGAATTGGTGATTCGAGGGTCTTCTTTATTCAACAATACCTGATCCCCTATTTTGAAGTGATTTGTTGTTCCTATCAGCTCGTCTGGGGTTTCCTTCGGTTTCACTTCGTGTGGTTCCGGTTCTTCTTTAAATTGTGTTTTCCACTCTTCTAGTTTGTTGACCCTAAGGCTTCGTTCCTCATATAATTCTTCTTTATTGGCACGATGTCTAAGATCTAGCTCAGCTAGGTGATTTTGTGATGCTTCCTGTAAAGAAGGTTGAACCAAATGGTTATCAATAGAATTAACGTTCTACCTTTATTACTCGATGTCCTAGCTGAGTCAAGAGCTTGAAGAGTGATTGTTTCGTCATCTACATGAAGTGTGAGTTCACCAAATTCTTCCTCTGCGTGATCTTTCTTTATTGCATTAGGATATGGCACACAAGGTTGGTACACTGTAATTGTCGATTTTGGTATATCATGGCACACCTCAACCTTACCTTCACTTACCAAAAGTTATTCCCTTGGGTTTGGTTCGTCTAACCCTTCACTGTCATGAGCTGGTATGGTTTGAATTTGCTCGTTTGGGTTAATCTCTGTGTTGCTTAGTAGACGCCCATGCGGTCGTTCGGACATTAACTTTGCAAGTTTTTCAACTAACTTAGTAAATTTTTGAACTTGGTTCTTGATCTCTTTGATCGATGCTTGTTGATTATCGAATGTTGTCTCAATTTTTTGGGGATGGGTTTCTATGGCTGCCATGAATTTTGTCAGCATCTCCTCAAGACTCAACTCCTTTTCCTGTTGGTGAGGTGGTTGTTGAAAATTTGGAGGAAGTTCCTGCCTTTGGCTACTTTGATCATCCCACGAGAAATTGGGATGGTAACTCGAACCTGCATAAGTGTCATTATAAATATTATTTTGTGGTCTAGAATAGTTACCCATATAGTGAGCTTGCTCATTTTCCATGCCATATCTGTAGGGTGGGTACTCAGGATTCGCCACGCCTCCTAAATTCGAATCATATTACATTACTGGGTGTACCTGCGAGAGATTATACAAACCATCAATCTTTTTATTCATCATCTCTAGCTGGTTAGATAACCTGGTGACCAAGTCGAGGTTGAAAACACTGGCGGCTTTTGTTGGCATTGTCCTCATAACTTGCGATAATTATTGAGTGCCATCTTCTCTATAGACTAAAATTATCTACCAAAAGCAAAATAGAGGAAAAAAATTAGCAAAGTAAAAAAATAATAATAATAATAAATTGCAATAAAAAATTGGCTAAAGTAATAAAAATTAAGCTTTCTTAATATTTTAGTTCCCAATATGACGCTTAAAAACTTGATCGCTAAAATTAGAGCTTTAAAATTTATAAAGAGAATGATCAAACCTGGAAACTAACTCTGACAATGACTTAAGGCAAGTATACCTATCGAACAGTAGTATAGCTTAGGCAAGATCGGATTATCGAACCCAAAGGAACTAAAAGTACTAATACTAACTTTCTTTTTATTATTTAGCCTAAAATATGGAGTGATTGGTTGATTTAATCTAGTTTAACGACTAAAGACGCAAAAACAAAAAGAATGAATTGGAAAATAACTTGAAGAAAACTTAATTGATTACGACGATACCTTCAGGAAGAATCCACCTAGACTTCACTTGTTATTTAACATTGAACCATACGATTTATTCACTTAGTTTGATCTGTAAGACTCCCTAACGTATATTAAACCCTCTCTCAAAGTGAATAACATCTAACCCTAAGTTAATTAGTGGAACTCTCATTCTCTTATAATAACCCCCTAGAATAGCAGTAAATCGATCTATGGACTCCCATATTAGGTTTCACCCTAATCCAAAAAAATCTCGTCACCCTATCTCTAGGCGTGTGATCAACTCCGCTTAACTATGCTAGATCTACTCTTAAGTAGGGTCTATTCCTCCTCCACCTAAGTGCATCAGATTTGGATTAAGCATGCATAATTAAGAACAAACTAAGTATTTATCATATAATTCAGAAATCAATAACAAGATTCATCTAGGTTTCATCTCCTTCAGGTATCTGAAGGGTTTAGTTCATACAAATAAAGAAAACATCTCAAGAGAAAAGATAACAAAACATGAGCAATCCCTAAAACCCCCTAGAGGAATTGAAGGAGAAATTCGCCGTCTTGAGTAGAATTCTGGCTTCTTGAGATGGATCCACTGGCTATCTTCGAGTGATTCCCACAAGTCTAACCTTTCCGGCTCGGCTCCTTGGCCTAGTTCATTGCCCCGACAAAAGCCCTGGCAGAAGGCTTCTGCCGAACTCCCCCTTAAGTTGCACCCTTGGGTGTTTATATAGACTTTGAGATGCCTTACTTGGCCCCTAAGTATCCTAATTCAAGTATAATTCCTACTCGGGTGTTTGAATAGGCTTTGGAATGTGTTTTTTTGCCTCAAAGTATCCTACTCCGAGTAGAATTGCTCTTTTTCATGGTGGAAGCGGCCATGGTACATGCCGTGTAAATCGTCTTCAGTAGTGTCTTGATTACATCGATTGGCATGCACGTAGTGTAAATTGTGGCATGGCTATATCTTAATTAATTTTCGAGGCACGGCCGTGTAGCTTGAAGTCCAGGCCGTGTCGGTTTCCTCTTTGGCCCAAATTGGCCCATTTTAAGCCTATTTCTTGTTCTTTTCGTCTCAGGTGCTTTCCTGAGTAAAAACATGAAAAGAAAGGATTAAGAGCACCTTTTTACATAAATAAAGGGCTAAATCATCTAAAAGCATACTAAATGTGGGCCTAAAATATGTTACTTTTACGGTTTATCAAAAGGTCAGGTATGTGCTAAGTTAAATGATTGGAAAAGTAAGGTAAGTATATAATTGAGATGAATATATGAAATATGCATTATGAAAAAGAAAATTATATATGCTTATCAATAATTGAGTATTCGGTCAAGTTAATATATTTTGATAATGTTCATGTGACGATATATGAGTTTCAAGCATGAAAATGTGTATTTGATTAATGATTTCTTGATTCGGCCTAGTAGATTTTAATACAAATGATTATTTAATAAATTAATTTCTTATGACTTACTAATCTATTCAAGCTTACTGTGTCTGTTCATTTATTGTTTTATAGATTTTGAAAGCTAGTTACGAGCTTAGGGATCATCAAGGAAATCCGTCACACTATCAATCGTAATCTCGGTATTTTTAAAGCTTGAATTATGAACCTATGGCATGTATAGGCTAGTACTTGTTTTGGTTGGTTTTGAAATTGTAAATATAAAGCCATGCGAAAATGGCTAGAAATGATGGTTATGTTTATGTATGTTCGGTCATGGTATAAGTTCATGATGGTAAATTATGTTTCATGGTATATGTGTGTGATGTGCTCAGTATATGAATTCCGCATGAAATATTGAGATACTTATGGCTTATGATTAGTTTATTTTGGTAAATTTGATATATATATATATATATATATATATATATTTGAAAATGTGGATTGTTATAATTCGGCTCAAGTGAATTTGGTATGGTTGATGAATGTGTTTTAGTTGTGGTTATTTGTTGGCTAATTATTGAAATATATAATTTGTATTATGAATTGGTTTGGAAGTGATAAATGATGTGATTAATGTTCGGTTAATGATAGGTTGATTGAATATGTATATATATATATATATATATGACATATTTGCTAATGAATGATTTGTTGGCAATTAATTGGTTATGTATATGTAATTTTAAGTATGATAATTAGCATGTAATTGGATGTACTTTTTTTAATTGTTATTTGTACTCAAGATAGTTCAATTTAATATGGTCATATGCATATAAAATTGTGATAATAGAAGAAGAATATTTAGTCAAAAGTGTTTAATAAATTTGGTTGTGTATATGAAATTTTGGCATGAATTATAGCATATGGAATTGGCATGTTTTGAACCGGTTAAAGTACTTGGAAAATGGCTAATGTTAGACAAGTGAGTAATTTATGAGCTAGTCATATTTGCATTTGAAATTCGGCCGTTTGGAATTGCTTGTTTGTACTTGTATAATTTTGTTTATTTAGTCGTGAGGTATAGTTCAACTTAGATTAATATGTGCATGTGGGAAAGCTTACAAATGAATGTATTATTGTAAGCTGAATATATGAAAAATGAAACATGATTAATCTTTATTATTTATTTATTTATTTTTAGAAGTTCGAGATACCATAATTTATTGTCAATAAGTTTGGCTAATAGAAATATAAAGTATATGTGATGTTATATGTTATATATATATATATATATATATTAGTGAGTTAAGCAAAGAGATTAAATAAATAATATTGATATGTTTAGATTTCTAAAGCATGATTAGTATATGTTTTAAAATGGTAAATCATGTTGGTTTATGTTTGATTTAGTAATGCATATGTACGAATGCATAAGTTGAGGACTATATGGTCCAACTCAGTAATTATGGAACAAGTTTAATTTGTTTATATTGTATATTATATTGAATTATAATTTTTAGATTGGCTATATGATTCATGTTTTCGATTATAGTCTAAGTAACTTGTGTATATTAAAGTTTAGTAATGTATGTTGGTTCTGAGTTGTGTTTTGTTCGGAATGTCTCGTAACCCCAATCCGGCTACGGATACGGGTTAGGGGTGTTACAATTTTTGGCCCACACGGGTGGTCAACATGGTCGTGTGCCACTGTAATGTTAGGGTTAAAACTGGGCCACACGACCTGACGCATGACCGTGTGACCACTGTTGGGGAAATGTTATCGATTATCACACGGCTTTAGAGAGTTACACGGCTTGGCCGTATGTTTGTGTACCTCAATAACACTGTTTACACCCCCTCACGCGGCCTCCCCACACGTTCATGTGATCCTTGATTCACTATTTTTTCCATTGTTCTGTGAAATGTTTCATTTTAATCCCTGAGTAATTCATTGCATGATAGATCTCCTATATATATGGTTGATATTTCATTATTTATTTATTAACTCTATGACCGTGATTGTTATGATAATACTTGTATGTAAGCATGCTATGGATTGCTATTGTTAATATTACTTTCATGGAAATCATGTCTCTAAAAATGTTAAACCAAAGCATGTTTAACATGCCATTGATATTTTTACTGAATTGTATTATTTAACATGATATGCTATAGGATTGGTATGCCATTTTGCACTGCATAGGATTGGGTTTGCTAGATGACGGAGGAGTTCCGTGGATTACTAATGGCATTTAAAGTCAGAAATATTGTTGTTAGTGCACTGCATCAAAGTACTAAGGAGATTGGGCGATTTAATCGCATTATTGGCAGCTTGTTTGTAAAATTATCGACAATTTATCTGTATTACTATTACTAGTGGATTATCCATATCGATCTTTAGCTCACACTGTTTGGAGTTCGGTAGGCAAGTTCTGGGATCTCATGGTGTGTAGCGGATGGATGGGTAGGATTATTGCATTGTTTCACTAAACATGCCATATACATGAGATATTATGCAATGTAAACTATAATAGCCCATTTATGCCCGGGCCCAAACAAACCAAATAAAAAACAAAAAATATAAAAACCCATGTCCAGTTTTTTTACCATTTCCATTACAAAAAAATCAAACTACCTAAGCCCAATTACACCCTAGACCCAAGACAGATTATCCAAACCCAATACTAAAACAGACTACCCAAAACTAAAACCCAAACTCGAATGCTAACCCAAAACCCAATTACACCTAGTAGCCCCAGACCCAAACTTATGCGGCCCAAAAAGGCCCAATACCTAAACAGAAACAAGAGCCTAAGGTTTCTAAAACCCTAGGAGTCGCAAGCAGCAATCTCCTTCCTCGCGCCGCAATCAGCACATGGATACCGCTCCACCACCGAGTTTCTTGCCATTCACCTACAAAACAAGGAAAGAAAAGGGACAGTAGCAACAAAATAGGGTCCTATGTTTATTTCCCAATTTATTTTTGGGTTATAAAAAACCCATTGTAATCTATAAAAGGGGAACGATTTTTTTTTACAATATACATATACACGCAAAGATACACAGAGATTAATACAAAAAAATAAAAAAATAAAAAAGCAGAAGGTGATTTTTTATTATTCCACTTTGTTAAGTTTTTATTTATTTTTCTTTTCGATTCATGGATGTTTTTTATACACAAAACAGTACTAAGAATAAAAAATACGTTACCTTTTGATTTATGCGGAAAAACCGAAGTTTTTAGCCTCCGGTCACCGTCTACAGTGGCGTGTATGGTGGTCTGTCACTAGAGCTAGGGCCGAGACAGAGAGGGAGAGAGAGCTTTCTGAAGCTCTGTTTTGTTTTTTTTAGAATGGTTTTAAAAATGTTTTTTTTCAGGTTTTTGGTTTATATAGGCCAGGGAAACGGCGTCATTTTGGTGTGGTCAATTAATGACCAAAGCAGCATCGTTTTAAGGCTAGACCCGCGCGTTGACCCAATATCCGGTAGGATCCGCGTGTTTTCATAAAAGGGGGAATTTGTCTCTTTAGTCCCTCCGTAATTTTATGCTTTCCAATTTCGTCAATTTAAAATTTTTTTTAACTCCACCCTCAAAGTATGTTTCTGTTCCAATTTGGCCCCCCGGGTTCTTTAAGGGATAATATCAGAACGGTGTCATTTAGGAGATAAAGCATAATTGCCTAATTGGTCCCTACGGTGTGACACGCGTTCTGATCTGGTCCTTTTACATTTTATTTTTATTTTTATTTAATCCCTATTTCTTTGTTTATTTTTTAACCCTTTTTGTTTTTATTTTATTTTATTTTTTAAATTATTATATTAAATTATTTCATTTTATAAAATTCTTTATTATTTTTTAATATTTGTATAGTGTATATTAATTTATTAATAATATAAAGTTTTTATATATTGTTTATTCTAAATACGTATTATTTTTTTTGTATTCATTATTTATATTAGGTTATTTTATTAATATTATCTATACATTATTTTAAAATTTGCACATTAGTTATTAAATTACATTTTTTATTTTATATATTATACATTATTATACTATATTTTATATATAACTTTTAAATTATTTTATCCTTAATATTGTATATAATTTTGTATATTGTATATTGTTTATATTATTTTTCTTAAATATGTAGTTTATGCTTATATGTCTTAGATTATTATATTATAATATATTTTTATTTATATATCATTTATTTATTTAAAATGTGTTTTACTTATTTTCTCATGAATATATATATTTTTTAGATTATGCCATATCATTTTTATATATGTTTTTTTTTTTTGCAATATCTATTATTACATTTTACTCATTCTATGTTGATTATGTTATTTTACATTTAATTTTGCATGTAAAGTTTCATGTTTATTTAGTAGTTTTTTTATTTTTCGTTATTTATTGCCTTACATCTTATATTTGTTTGTCCATGCTCTTTTATTTATTTATGATTTTTATGTTTGCTTTAGTATAATTATTCTATTATTTGTATCATTTGTTATTTCATATTATTCTTTCTTTAATTATCTATATTAGTAATAATTGTTAATATGATTTGTAGTTATTGTAACACCCCAAACCCGGCCTAGACGTTATGGCTAGATCTAGCATGTCAAATCGAAAGGTAGTTGAAATGCTAAGCGTTCGCTGCAAATGTTATATCTCTTTTGAAAAATCGAGTTTCGTTGTTTGTTGTAAAAACCCAATTTACTTAATGTCCATTTTTATAAAGTTGTTATTATTTTGAAAAAACTATTTTTATTGTGAAAATCGAACTTGAATAGTTGCGGAAACGTAATATTTGGAAAACGGTTATTAGCTTTTTTTAGAAAACCCAGTTTTCAAACATCTAACAGTTTAAAAATAGTTGAATTGAAAGTTAAAAGAAAAATAAAATCCAAAGGCCTTATTACAAAGTATTAACCCAAAATAAATAATCTTAAAATACAGTAAAAACTGAATTTACTAAAGTTCGCAAGAAAAAACTCCGATGTATGGCCACCACCGAGTCCTCCGTGGCTCCAAATTCTCTATCACTGGGGATTTCCTGTAAGGTGAAGAGAAAATGGGTGAGTTACGAGAACTCAGTGTATAATCCCCTAAACGGTCACTACTTAGGCCTGAGCCCTTATAGCATCAATCTGGGCCTAAGCCCTATAATCATGATAATGCAAACAATAGGATGCAATCTAACCCAATCACACCCCCGTACCAACCAATCGCCTCCTGTGGGGATCAAGTCAACCCACCCCGCCAATCACACCAAAATTGCAGACAAGCTACTAATCACAGTATTTGTGGCTAAGCCACTAGAGTAATAGTATATATGTGGCATAGCCACCAAAACAGTATGTGGCAGAGCCACTAGGCTACACTTCTCTCCAGTTATCAACCCAACTCATGCAACATGATATACATGCAATATAACAAACATATAAAAATGTAACCAGAATCATATACACAATATTCAACTCTAATCGAGGGTATAACGGACATTTTCACCTCCTTAGGGGTATTTTGGTAACTATGTAACCTAGAGGTATTTTGGTAATTTACCTTCTAAGGGTATTTCGATAATTTTGCAACCCAGGGGTATTTCGATAATTTACCCTCCAAGGGTATTTTGATAATTTTACAACCCAGAGGTATTTCAATAATTTACTCTTTTAATGGCCTCTCCGGAGGCCTAATGTCGTCTCGAGTGACTCGGGACCCCTATTTGGATCTCTACGGTACAATTGGGCCTAAAATCCATTTCAGGCTCAAACGGGCCTACACACTCGTATGGCCCATTTGACACATTTTCGGTTTCAGATTCGCAAACTTCGCAGTCGTATCAATCGTTCAGTAGTTTCCCATCGATTTTGCTCACGTGGCCCATAAGCCCATTGTGCCCATTTAGCCCGTTTTAGTCCGATCAGGCCTGTTATAGCCCTAGTCTCGCGAGAGTGCTCGTGACGCTCTCAACGATCCATCGTCATCATTCGTGTCTCGATTTACCACCACGAGCATTCGCACGCTCAAGTGGTCATAGTTTGCCAGATTTTTGGCTTTCCGGCTTTTGGTCGATTCATAGAGCAGCACATGCATTCATCAGGTTTGGTGTGGGATTACACACCTGTTTACGAGTTACGGTACTCAGCACTTTCCAAACACCTGAGACCATAATTGGCTAATAGTTAGTCTTAATCTTTAATACAACATCTTCCAAGAATTGAGATTGACAAAACAATCTACATTACTTACCAACAACCAAGAGTTTCACTGCAAGGGAAGAGTATAAAATTGATTATTTGGTTTAAGCACGTCAAGTCCGTGCAACGTTAAAATCGAGAGGAAAAGTTAGCCATAATACTCACATCTACAATTAAAATCTTGGTAACCTTTCGACATGAGTAAGAACAAACCAATAAAAAAAACCCCATCACCAATATTCGGCCTTAGCCTTACTTACCAGCCAACTTTCAAAATCCAACGGCAAGAAGAATGATAAGAGAGTATGCTAACACTCCAACAGATTTGGCCCTCACCAAAAGAAACAAGAAAGATTTGAGGTAGAAGAGAATGAATTGATTCAGCCTTAATAAAAAAGAAACAGGGTGAGAGATTCGACTTTAAAAGTAAGAAGAGAAAGAAAAACTAGAGGAAGAGTAAACCATACCTTAGGCCAAAAATGAGCCGAATGGGAGAAGAGATTCGGCACAAGAAGCAAAACACAAGAACCAAGATTTGGCTATGAGGTTACCGAAATGAAGAACCCAAAGACGAGAAGAAATGAAGTAAGCCAATTGAAAACTAGAAGAAAATGGGTAGAGGTTCGGCTATAATGTATAAAAGAACAAATGGAAAGAATACTCGATAACAATGAATAGCAACAACGAATTTAAGATGGAACCACTGGGCACTTGGTAGCAAAACAAAAGAGTCGTATTCGGTTATGTAGAGGAAAAGTAGAAAAAGAATTCTAAGAAGAAAAGAGGGTGATTAAGAAAAATTTTGGCAAGGAAAAATGAAAGAGCAAGAAGAAAAAAGAATGACAAAGAGTTGAGAATGAAAGAAAACCCACAAAAGAATTCGGCAGAGACTCACAGTGGAGGGGAATTGACCTAAAACGTCACCAATAGCTCAAATGACCAATGTTCTTTTCCAAAAACAACACAAGAGAAATTTGGCACTCCCTTAACTAAATCGAATGTGCACCCAAAAGACAAGTCTTTTTGATCGAAACTCCCCCATCCACTTCCCCATATTTGGCCACTACTACCTCTCACCCCACTCCCTTGATTCTCTCCCCTTTCCCTTCCTCAAACTACTCTCCACCTCCCATTCAAACCATTTGACCCATTCTCCAACCTCCATGGCAGAGTTCTACCCCAACTCTACTTCTTCCACTCACTTGACACAAAATAAAAGCATTGGATTTGCCATCTGTGGGATTCGAACACCACTCCCTTATGCTTCCCTTATGACACCACAACCACCAAGCCACCACATCATTTGTGCTAAAAACACACATTAATATATATAAGCCCTGCCTCCACCAACTCTCCCCACTAAAGAGCCCACAAATCAAAATTTTCCCAGTGCTTGGTCTCAAACCCGAGCCTTCCTAGGACCCCCAAATACACCTAAATAACAAGCTAAGCAAGCTCAACACATGCAATAGTGCAAAAATGTCAGACCCCTAATTTTAGGATGTTACAGTTATGGTGAATTACTATTTGGTATGTATGTTGTAATGTATTAATGCAATATCTTACCCAAACCATTTTTTTTGTAAAAATACATTTTGCTAAATTGATGCATTTCATTCAAAGGTTTTAAATATGGCGATACATGATATTTGGGGACTTCAAGAAAGATTATACCCAACCTTACTGGGTTTTAATTTTTCTCACGGGACTTAGGGTATCAAGTATCCTTTAAAAAAATCCCATAAACTTCAAATCAAAACTTATTATCAAAAATTCAAAATGTTATATCTTAACTTATTAGATATAATGTTTCGAATCTTGAGGTAAGGATTTTCTGCAAATAAATCCAAGCTTAATTTTAAATTCTTGAGATGTTACATCCTAACTCATTAGGTGTGACATTTTATTTCTTTGAGCTAAGTGAGTTTTAGTTTTCTTTCAAATTAAAGGATCGCATTTTAATTTATTTTTTTAAAAAATTCAACATTAGGGCATGATTTTATCAATTAGGTACCAATTTTTGGGTGTTACTAGGGTGCTAATCCTTCCTCGTATGTAATCGACTCCCGAACTTGTTTTCTTGAAGTTCGTAGGCCAAAATCAATGTTTTGAAATAAAACATTTTATAAGGTGATCTGATCACACCTAAACAAAAAGGGATTGGGCGACTCCCATTTTCGTTTTCTTTAGTCGATCTCCATTTTTCATTAAACTTTAAAAATGGTTTCGACAGCTTGGTGACTTCACTGGGGATATAATAAAGAGTCAAGCGGTAAAATTGATCATTTCCTGTCCTTTTGTCTAAACTTGAAAATTTGATTTGAAAAATTATGACCCTTTTCATTGCATGTTGTTCTAATCTTGTAAGGTATTTCTGCATTGCATTGCATGACCATTATGGCACACCCTTTTAAGTGGGAGTGAGAAGCTACTCCTTCGTGAGGTTTTCACCTCCGTGCAGGATAGTGAATCACTTTGGGATACATTCGTACCTATGTCTTCATGAGATTTTCATCTCCGTGCAGCCATAATGAGCCTATAATGGGTGAGGATCGAGGAATATACTGATTCAGGTACTTTAACTTTAGAGCTAAACCACATGTAGAAAACCTAAGGGTTCACCCTAGGTAGAACTATACCAAACCTTAGCTATCACCTAGATGTGCGTTTGATTATTTGCTTAATGTTTTATTTCATGTTACTAACTGGTTGTGTTTTATTTTGGTGCATGTCATTTCATATTTTAAAAGGTATCGGTTCACGGTCAGGTACTAAGTTAGAAAGCTAGTTATGGAGAATGAATTCCTTGATAAAGTGGAAGACAATGCAGCCGTCTGTAGTGGTCAAAGCAAACGCAATTAGAGAAAGGGGATAGCCTGGCTGAAGGGTACACATCAGAATTATGGGACTACACTCGCATCAGTGTGACGCAGAACAATCTCCAGGAATTAAAAGAAATATGGGATCGGTGGAGCGACAAGACCAAGCAGTTATTTTACTGCAGCTATGGGGATTTACCTTACTTGTTAGACATCAAGGTAGATGAACATCTATTTAGAGCCATCACCCAATATTAGAATCCTGCGTATAGTTGCTTTACTTTCAGAAGGGTTGATTTGGTACCCACGGTGGAAGAGTATACTGTTCTATTGCATTGTCCCAAGATTCAAGTTGACAAAGCTTACTCAAGGGCTGCTAGTGTTCTGACCTTTTTGAGAAAATTAATGAGTATTATGGGGATGAGTGAACAGTGGGTCACGGCCAAAATTAAGCAAAAAGGTGAGTGTAAATGCATCCCATGAAAAGTTTTGAAGGATTTGATTCTAGTACATCCTAATACGAAAAAGAAGGTCGATGTTTTTACTTTTAGTATATACAGATTAGGGATTTTCTCTAGGGTATTTTTAATCGACTTGACAAACAAGTCACACCGGTTCCTGCAATCTTGGCTGAGACATTTCGATCGCTGAATACATGTAGGAGAGCTGGTGAAAGCAGATTTATAGGATGTCGTCAGTTATTGTTGGTTTGGTTCCACAGTCATTTCTGAAAGGTGGATAAGGGTTCCTATCGGGTCTTTTCAAAAATTATTCCCCATTAAAATAGATAGTGGCCACCCCAAGGAGAGATGACATATCAAAATAAAATTGGATAGCATTTCTACGAAATCTCCAATAAGAAGACGTTGAGTGGAGATCTCCCTAGATGGTTCCTGATGAGGTGTTGTACCGGTGTGGGAATTTTGATTGGCTCCCTCTAAGTGGAATTTGGGGAGCCATTGGTTATGCACCCTTGCTCGTACTGAGATAATACAGATCAAGGCAGTTCATACCAGCTACACATGGGTTGGCTCAATGTGAGTTTTCGTATAAGGGAGATAGCTACAAAAAAAGGGTTAAGGAGATTTCTAATGCTTGAAATCAGACCTGCCGTATGAAGAGAGTGGACGTATGTCCAATGACAACCCCAGAGTACAAAGGATGGTGGAGTAGAAGAGTCAATGACAATATCCTTGTGCCAAGTTTAGAAGACGCTCGATCGATTGAAGAGTATTTACGAGTGGTCCCATCAAAATTAGAGATTGTAAAACAAGATTTCAAAAGGAAGAGTTCAAAGCTTGGAAAGAGAATAGAGAAGTTGGAAGAAGAAAAAATGTACCTAAGATTAGATATGGACGTTTAGAAATCAGAGGCCAAAAAATTAAGAAAGGGAAAGAAAAGGGTCGAGGAAGATTTAGATAGTATAAAGACAGAATATAAGAAGCTACATCTATCAATGAAAAATGCTAGATTGGGGAAGACTTCAAAATAGTGGCAACAGGAGATTCAAGAGGAAAAGGCTAAGCTGACCATTGGGAGAAGAAGTTCCAAGAGATGCAGATGCGGAACGAGGCCCTAGAAAGGAGTTTGGCAGAAAGCCAAAAGGAGAAATATGGATTAAAGGCTAGAGTGGCTGAACTGGGACAGTCTCTTCACCACCATCAAAGCCGTAATTTTGCAACTGAGTTGAAGTCAAGTCTAAACAAGATCGAAGAAATGAAGGGCAAGATCAAAAAATTAGAATCGGTATTACAAAATTGTGAGCTCCGGATCGAGCTTCTTGAAGCAAGAGAAGGGCATTGGAAGGAAGAGCTCCACCATTCCCATGATCAAGTTAGAAATCGGGATTATCTCATAGGTGAAGTAATAGTTCAGATTCAAGAGGTAGCTGATCACCTACAGATATTGGCAATACAGGCTGATAATTGAGCATGAAGTATGAGCTACAGTCAGATCATGGTCAAAAGCTAGCCTTGTTGTTTGGGAAAATCAAAACTTTGGGCCTTAGGGCGAAAGCACATTTGTAATTCATTTTATGTAAAGGATTTTGTTTTCTAATAAAGTTTTCTAAATGAAATTGAACCCAGATCGATGCCTTTTTTGCATTCATGCATTTGCATTATATCATATCATTTGTATTTAGGTCCATAGAAAGATCTTAATTAGTTGAAATTATTACAGAGAGAGAGAGAGAGAGAAAGAAAGAAAACACCGTTATGGTACACGCGCTAAGACAAAGAATATGGACCAAAGACTAGAATAGTTCTAGAAAGACATGCAAGATCAGCTGCAAGAGTAGTTGGCAAAAATCCAGCATGATATGAGGGAACAAATGATGGAAGCTCAAAGGAATATGGTGGCTCAAATGACTCAACTACTGAATGGAGCAATGGACAAAAGAAAAGGTCCCATGACTATTGCTGGAGAAGATAATTAGGACTTTCCTCCGGTTTTACCCTACCACATACACAAACACAATCTGAAGAACATACTCGAAGGCCATCTGTCACGATTAGGCCTCAACAAGAGCAAAATGATATTGAAGTGCCCATGAATTTCCAAATAAGCACAAGATCCAACCCAGGAGATAACCCTGCTAATCCTGTTATCCCCGACTTAGATATAGTAGAGAAGGAAGGACAAGAATTGAATCTTTAAGGCAGTTAGAAGATTGTTGTAGATGGTTGGAAGAAAAGTTCAAGGCCTTAGAAAATGTTGATAATCACCATAGAATTGATGCTAAAGACTTGAGCTTGGTTCTAGATTTGGTGCTTCCTCATAAGTTCAAAATGCCAGAATTTGAGAAGTACAATGGGACCAGATGCCCTGAAGCCTACATTACCATGTTCTATAGATGGAGATCGACTATGTTAATAATGATCAACTCTTGATTCATTGTTTCCAAGATAGTTTGGTGGGGGCAGCATCCAGGTGGTACAATCAACTCAACCGTGCTAGGATTAGCTCCTAGAGAGACTAGCCCAAGCCTTTATGATGTAATACAATCATGTCATAGACATGACGCCTGACAGAATCACTTTGTAAAATATGGAAAAGAAGACAAATGAAAGCTCCAGGCAGTATACGCAAAGATGGAGGGAGGTCGCCATGCAAGTTCAGCCACCACTCCTAGAAAAGGAAACTACAATGCTTTTTATCAATACCTTTAAGGCTCCATTCATCACTCACATGATAGGAAGTACCTTCAAGAGCTTTGTGGATATAGTGATGACAGGAGAAATGATTGAAAATGCCATAAAGGGTGGCAAGATTGAAGTAGGGGAAACCACTAAAAGGTCTGCTCCTAGAAAAAGGATAACGAGTTGAATAATACGAGTACATACAACAAAGGGTACTCAAAGGTAATTACTATTAGCCAGCCAAAAGTAATTACTGTTGGAAAACAAAGGGTCAGAAGACAAGAATCGGTATAAGCAAAACTCGAAAAGCTCTAATTTATGCTAATCTCGATAACGTATAAAGAGCTATATCAAAGTTTATTTGACGCACATGTGGTGTCCCTATTTTATCTAAAGCCATTACAGCCCCCATCTCCTAAATGGTATGACTCAAATGCTCAATATGACTACCATGGGGAATATCGGGGCATTCAATAAAAAATCGCATTGCATTCAAAAAGGTAGTCGATAGACTCATCAAGATGGGGATTGTGAAGTTTGATGATACACCAAGTGCGGAGAACCCATTACCTAATCATGGAGATAAAGGGATAAATGCGATTGGTAAAAATATCGTAAGAAGGATCAAGGAGGATATTATGGGAGAAAAACCCGTTGAGAATGATCTGGAGAGAAATGGTGGGAAGAGGATTGATAGAATCAGATTCTAGATGCGAAGGAATAAGGGACTACTATGAGTTCCACAATGCAGAAGGGCACAAAATCCAAGAATTTGTTGAGTTCAGGGACCTGGTGCAGAACCTTATGGACAATAAGTAATTAAAAGGTTATGAGGAAGGCTCAGAAGAAGGAAGTATATGTGTGACAGAAGAAGGATTGGCAAACCAAAAAGTCAATTATCCGAGGATCATCATCACCCGACTAAGAAACACAGAAGGCGGAACACAAGTGGCGCCAAAGGTCGTAATCCAGAAACCTTTTCCTTTTCTTACAAGGATAACAAAATGGTACCTTGGAATTACGACCGTAATGTGACAATACCGGAAGTGGAAAAATTAGCTAGCACTTCCAAGGAGGTCTAAAATGAAGGATCTTACACACGTAGTGGAAGGCATTACGACTCAGGAAACATTAGAATAGAACCAATGAAATCAAATACCTTGGTAGTTGAATGAGAGAAAGGACCTGAGGCACTTATCAATGAACCAGTGAAGGAGTAAGAGGCTAAAGAATTTCTAAAATTCTTGAAGCACAGTTAATACAGTGTGGTAGAACAATTGCGCAAACAACCAGCTCGCATATCAATGCTAGCCTTGCTTTTAAGTTTAGAAATGCATCGTGAGGTATTGATGAAAGTGCTGAATGAAACTTATGTTACTAAAAATATATCTGTCAATAAAATTGACCATCTTGTTAGTAATATAAGTGTCGACAACTTCATTTACTTCAGTGATGATGAAATTCCACCTAGAGGCAAGGGATCGACTAAGGCTTTGCACATCACTACTCGTTGCAAAGGATATACTCTACCAAGCATGTTAATCGATAATGGATCAGCTTTGAATGTCTTATCATTGTCTATGCTGAAAAGATTGCCTATAGGCAGTTGTCACATAAAGACATGCAAGAACATAGTGAGAGCATTTGATGGCACTGAGAGAAAAGTGATGGGAAGGATTGACGTACCATTGCTAATTAGACTAAACACATATGAAGTGGATTTTTTTGTGATGGATATCAAGCCCACCTACAATTTCTTGTTGGGAAAACCCTGGATTTATTCGGCAGGGGCAATGCCCTCATCACTACACCAAAAATTGAAACTGGTAACAGAGGTCGGTGGTTACTATAAATACAGAAGAGGACATCATAGCAACTGTTACCAACGAAGCACATACTTAGAGGCAAATAAGGAGGCCATTGAGTGTTCCTTTTGATCTTTAGAGTTCGTGAATATAACATTCATTTTGGAAGAGAATGAGGTGCCAGTCCCAAGGATATCCAGGACCACGAGAATGGGTTTATAAATGATGGTAGGAAAAGAAGCCTTACCGGTAAAAGGACTGGGCAGATATCTTCAAAGAGAGATTCAAGTTCGATGCTGAAAGAGAAAAGAGACCATTTTGGCTTGAGTTTCAAGCCAGATGCTAGACAAAGGAAGAGGGAAATAGAGAAGAAGCAAGAGAAAAGAAGGGCACGATTGAATGGGGAAGAAGTCAATGGGAATCGATGACATTCCCTCACATATCCCAGACTTTTGTATCAAGAGGGATAATTCATCCGGAGAGAGGATTATTGGAAAATGAAAATCTTCATATCAACGCCATACACGAGGAAGAAACTGGAAAAGAAACCTATTGGGCATTCGCCCTTATGAACCTAAAAGCGTTTTGAACAATTGGACTGTATAAGAACTTCTTGTAGTTTTTAGAGATTACACATAGTAATGTTTAGAACACACTTGTTGTTTTTAAGCCTAGGAACAATAAGATTTCTTTTATGAAATAGGCTCATGTTCAGACATTTTTTATTTCAATAAAATACATCTTTAATTATCAATTTGAGCAAATATTCTTTCATTTTTTTTCTTTTGATCTTCTAATTTCATTCCAAATTTTTATTTTTTATTATTATTCTTATTCATACAATGTAAATAGTTGTTCTCAAATTTATTTGTTCTTTGTACATTTTTTGTGCCTACCACAAGTCCCTAGATATCAATGACATGAGCAATGATACTACAGATTCAGAGGTCCATTTTGAGCAAGACATGTGTTTAGAGGAATCTCAGGATTTTGAAGGTGACAGAAATTGTAACTTGTCTCCAGATTTGTTAAGAATGGTAAAGCAAGAAGAGAAGCAGATTTTACCCCATGAAGAGATGGTAGAGAATATAGTCTTAGAGGAAGGAAAAGTTGTGAAAATTGGAACGCGCATAGCCGAGAAAACAAAGCAAGACCTTGTTGAGTTATTATAGAAATTCAAAGACGTCTTTGCATGGTCATACCAAGATATGCCTAGGATAAGTACTGATATTGTAGTGCATCGCCATCCCATAAGAGAAGAGTGCAAGCCATTTCAGTAAAAGCTACGAAGGATAAGGCAAGATATGGTGTTAAAAAAAAAGAGAAAGTCAAGAAACAATTTGATGCTAGTTTTCTATAGGTGGTAAAATACTCAGAATGGGTAGTCAATATTGTTCCTGTCCCTAAGAAGGATGGAAAGGTTTGGATGTGTGTGGACTATAGGGACTTAAATAAAGCCAGCCCAAAGAATAATTTCCCTTTGCCTCCTATTGACACGTTGGTGGATAATACGGTGGGATACTCACTGTTTTCCTTCATGGATGGTTTTTCCAGATACAATCAGATCAAGATACACCTTGAGGATATGGAGAAAACTACTTTCATAACATTGTGGGGTACTTTTTTTTAATAAGGTGATGTCATTCGGGCTAAAGAATGCAGGAGCAACATATCAAAGGGCCATGGTAACCTTATTCCATGATATGATGCACAAAGAGGTTGAAGTATATGTTGATGATATGATCGCCAAATCTCGAACAGAAAAGAAACACATTGAAGTTTTGAAGAAGTTGTTATTGAGATTGAAAAATTTTCAATTAAAGCTCAACCCGGCAAAGTGTACTTTTGGAGCTCGGTCAGAGAAATTATTGGGTTTCGTTGTCAGCGAGAGAGGAATCGAAGTTGACTCAAATAAGGTTAAAGCTATACAAGAATTGCCTCCATCGCACACTCAAAGGAAGTTCGAGGTTTTTTTAGAAGGTTAAATTACATTGCTCGATTTATTTGTATAATTAACTGAGAAATGTGATCCTATATTTCGTCATCTTAAGAAACACAACCAAGGCGTATGGGATGATGAATGCCAGAAAGCTTTTGACAAAGTCAAACAATATCTGTCAAATTCTCCAATACTATCTCCGTCTAATCCAGATAGACCAATAATATTGTACTTGACAGTGTTCAGTAACTCCATGGGATGTGTGCTTGGTCAACATGATGAGTCAGGAAGGAAAGAAAAGCGATATACTATCTCAGTAAAAAGTTCACTGAATGTGAAATGAGATATTAGTCAATTGAGAAATTGTGTTGCGCCTTGATTTGGACAACTCGAAGATTAAGGAAGTATATGCTATATCATACAACCTGGTTAATTTCGAAGCTTGATCCGTTAAAATATATGATGGAGTCAACTGCTTTGAATGGAAGGATGGCAAGGTGGCATATTTTGCTTTCTGAATTTGATATAGTTAATATGAACTAAAAGGCCATAAAAGGAAGCGCAATAGCGGAATTATCTGGCTAGCAAGGCTTTAGAGGATTATGGACCATTGAGTTTTGATTTTCCTAATGAAGAGCTAATGTATGTAGCAACTACTGAAGAATGTCCATGGAAGCTAAATTTTGACAGAGCGTTAAATGCTGTGGGAAATGGAATTGGGGCAATCTTGGTATCCCCTAGTGGTGATCATTATCCATTTACATACAAATTGAATTTTGATTGCACAAACAACATGGCAGAGTATGAAGCATGCATCATGGGAATTCGAGCAGCTGTAGAAGCGTAAAATCAAAGTGCTAGAAGTATATGGAGATTCTGCCTTAGTAGTCTACCAGCTTAAAGGAGAATGGGAGACAAGAGATCCTAAACTAATTGACTACTGAAAAATAGTTATGGGATTGATTGAGGAATTCGATGACATTACTTTTAATTACCTCTCACGTGATGAAAACCAGATGGCAGATGCTTTGGCAACCCTAGCTTCTATGATCAAAGTAAACAAACCAGAGGATATGAGACCAATTAAGATGAGTATTTTCGAAGTTCCAGCTCATTTTTATAACATAGAAGAGGAGGAAAAAGATGACCACCCTTGGTATTATGGTGTATTGCGATATGTAAAAAATCATGAATACTCGGAGCATGCAACTGAGAATGATAAAAGAACATTAAGAAGATTGGCCTCCAATTATGTTTTAGATAGGGATATCTTGTACAAAAGGAGAAAAGATCAGGTACTATTGAGATGCGTTGATGCTGTTGAAGCTAGGAAAATCTTGGAAGAATTTCATGAGGGTGTTTTTGGGACACATGCTAATGGTTTTACAATGGCTAGACAAATTATGAGATTTGGATACTATTGGTCTACTATGGAAGGAGATTGTATCAACTATGCCAAAAGATGCCATAAATGTTAGATTTATGGAGACAAAATTCACATACCACCACACCTTTACATGTTATGACTTCTCTATGGCCTTTTTCCATGTGGGCCATGGATGTCATTGGGCCGATCTCACTGAAAGCTTCGAATGGGCATCGATTCATCTTTGTGGTTATTGACTACTTCATGAAATGGATAGAGGTTGCTTCCTACGCTAGCATTACTAAGTCAGCAGTTAGTCGGTTCCTAAAGAAGGAGATCATTTGTCGATATGGAATGCCCAAGAGGACATATTAGACAATGCACTGAACTTGAACAACAGCACGATAGCAGAAGTTTATAGTCAATTTAAGATCAAACACCACAACTCGTCTTCGTATAGTCCAAAAATGAATGAGGCAGTGGAAGCGACCAATAAAAATATCAAAAAGATAGTAGGGAAAATGACTGAGACTTATAAGGATTGGCATGAGAAATTACCATTTGCACTCTATGCTTATCGGACGTCCGTCAGAATCTCTAATGGGGCAACTCCTTTCTCATTGGTCTATGGGATAGAGGCAGTTCTACCTATTGAAGTAGAAATATCTTCTTTTCGAGTTTTGTCAGAAATAAAGTTAGATGAAGCTGAATGGATCTAGGCTCGATATGATTAGTTGATCTTGATTGAAAAAAAAAGGCTAACGGCCATCCGTCATGGTCAAATGTATCAGAAACTAATGATGAGAGCTTATGATAAAAAGGTCCGCCCAAGAAAGTTTCATGAGGTGGACCTTATACTGAAAAAATCCTTCCCATACAAAGGGATTTCAGAGGAAAATGGATGCCAAATTGGGAAGGACCATAAGTGGTGAAGAAGGCTTTCTCTAGAGGTGCACTAGTTTTGACCGAAATGGATGGGAAAAGCTTACCCAATCCTGTAAATTCGGATGCAGTTAAAAAATATTTTACTTAAAAAGGAGAAGAGGCCGAGGTGAAAACCCGTAAAGGACGCTTTGAGACTTCAAAAAAAAGAGAGGCCAAGGCGAAAACCCACAAAGGGCGCCTTGAGACCAAAGGGGTTTTAAGTTGAAAACCCGAAAGGGAAGCTCAAATTTTGAAGGGCATGCAGTGATCTTGCTATACCTGAATCAACAAGAAATGAAGTGTGTTACATATTGAACCATCAACAAAGTACTTTGGATCTTCTAAACGCATGTTAAGCTCGAAGCAGTCTTCATGGAGTTTGTATATAGAAGCGTAATCTGCGATATCTATCTTTGTCCTATTCAAATTAATTCACTATCTTTGGATTCTTTTTCTTCTCAAAGATATATTCCCAGTTAATTTCCTTTGTATTTTTGATAATTTATTTAACTCTAACTATCCTTGAGATCAATTTATTTGTTATCCATTATTCATAAGCATGTTGTATTGAACTAATGATTGATGAACTAATAATATTTTCACAAAAGAAGTTCTGCATATTACTCTAGAAATTTCTAGATAATACAAGAAACTGAAACAGGACAATTGTTTAGAATTTCCATGTACATAGATTGGAAATATTTGAGAAAGAAGAGTCTAGATGGAGATCATTTCTCTTAATTCTTTGTCTAATTGGTGATTGGACCAAATAATGAGTTGTTGCAACAAATCCTAAGAGAGGATCATTTTACGAGTATTCTCATTGGGTCATAACGTTTAGGGAATGGTATGACTGGCCAAGTTGTGGTGGAATGGATTGAAGTTAAAACAGATCATGTGGGTTAAATCCTTTAATCTTAGTTGGATGTTTTGAAGGCGGTATAAGCCTCGTGTCCTCAAGGTTCAAATGGATTGGGCCCTAAAATTTCCATGGGACAAGTTATTTGAGCAAGAATATGATACTTCAAAAGGAATGAAGATGAAATCTTGAAGAATAAATGAGTGATAACACCTTGAGTAGGAATCATACTCATATCATTTTTGCATTCTTATATCATAGCATGTCTAATTAGGATCATTTGACTCATATTGATCAGGGCATCCTAATCATTCGGCATAAGCATATACCCATTCTACAGGTCATGTCCTCTATAGGACGATGTAGTAGGGTAAATTGACACTTTCAGCCTTGTCTCCCTGAAGTTACAGCGGAGCAGACTAAAGACAACAGATCTTACCTTCCTGAAGTTGCAGGAAGAAGATCGAAGACGTTAGTCTGGTCTCCCTGAGTTTGCAGTGGAGTAGACTAAAAATAGTAGATCTGGCATTCTTGAAGTTGCAGTGAAGGAGATCGAAGACATCAGTCTAGTCTTCCTGAGTTTGCAGTGGAGCAGACTAAAAATAGCAGATCTGGCATTCCTAAAGTTGCAGTGAAGCAGATCAAAGACATCAGTCTGGTCTCCCTAAGTTTGCAGTGGAGCAAACTAAAAATAGCAGATCTGGCATTTCTGAAGTTGCAGTGAAGTAGATCGAAGTTATCAGTTTTATCTCCCTAGAGCAGACTAAAAATAGTAGATCTAGTATTTCTGAAGTTGCAGTGAAGCAGATCAAAGACATCAGCCTTGCCTCTCTGAGTTTGCAGTAGAGCAAGCTAAAAGACAACAGATCTTGCCTTCCTGAGATTGCAGTGAAGTGGATTGAATATACTAGTCTGACCTCCCTAAAATTATAGTGGAGCAGATTGTAGTGGAGCAGATTGAAGATAGCAGATCTTGTCTTCCTGAGTTTGCAGTGAAGCGGATCGAAGATACTAGTTTGACTCCCTGAAGTTGTAGTGGAGAAGATGAAAGATAGCAGATCTGGCATTCCTAAAGTTGCAGTGAAGCAGATCAAAGATACTAGTTTGGTATCCCTGAGTTTTGCAGTGGAGCAAATTAAAGATAGTAAATCTTGTCTTCTTGAAGTTGCAGTGAAGCAGATTGAAGATATTAGCCTATCTACTTGAAGACATAGCCATTTGAAAAGACCGAGCAAAATGGGTCTTTTATCATCTTTGCTCTATTCTCGTTCCACGATAATGAGTAAAGAGGGGCAACTGTAATAGCCCATTTATGCCAGGGCCCAAACAAACCAAAAATATATATATAAAAACTCATGTCCAGTTTTTTTTACATTCCATTTACAGAGTAAAAAATATAGACTACCCAAGCCCAATTACACCCTCAGACCCAAAACAAATTATCCAAACCCAATACTAAAACAGACTACCCAAAACTAAAACCCAAACCCGAATGCTAACCCAAAACCCAATTACACCCAGTAGCCCTAGACCCAAACTAATGCGGCCCAAAAGGGCCCAATACCTAAACAGAAACAAGAGCCTAGGGTTTTTGAAACCCAAGGCGCCAAAGTGGCACAGTCCCTTTCCCACGCCGCAAGCAGCACATCTCCTTCCTCGCTCGCAATCAGCGCACGGATAGCTCTCCACCATCGAGTTTCTCGCCATTCACCTGCAAAATAAGGAAAGAAAAGGGCAATAGCAGCAAAACAAGGTTCTATGTTTATTTCCCAATTTATTTTTGGGTTATAAAAAACCCATTGTAATCTGTAAAAAGGCACGATTTTTTTTACAATATACATATACACGCAAAGATACACAGAGATTAATACAAAAAAATCAAAAAAAAACAAGCAGAAGGTGATTTTTTATTATTCCACTTTGTTAAGTTTTTTATTTATTTTTCTTTTCGATTCATGCATGATTTTATACAAAAACAGTACTAAAAATAAAAAATACGAGGTTACCTTTCGATTTATGCGGAAAAAGCAAGTTTTAGCCTCTAGTCGCCATCTACAAGTATGGCGCGTGCGTGGTGTGGCGTCTCGTGATGTCATCCGGAACTAGAGCCAGAGACAGAGAGGGAGAGAGAGCTTTTGAAGCTCTGTTTTGTTTTTTTTAGAATGGCTTTAAAAATGTTTTTTTACAGGTTTTTGGTTTATATAGGTTAGGGAAATGGCGTCATTTTGGTGTGGTCAATTAATGACCAAAACGGCGTCATTTTAAAGCTAGACCCGCGCGTTGACATCCGCGTGTTTTCATAAAAGGGAGAATTTGTCTCTTTAGTCCCTCCGTAATTTTACGCTTTGTAATTTCGTCCAATTTAAATTTTATTTATTTTTAATTCCACCCTCAGAGTTTGTTTCTGTTCCAATTTGGTCCCTCGGGTTCTTTAAGGGATAATATCATAACGGCGTCGTTTAGGAGATAAGTTATAATTGCCTAATTGGTCCCTACGGTGTGACGCGCGTTCTGATCTGGTCCTTTTACATTTTATTTTTATTTTTATTTAATTCCTATTTCTTTATTTATTTTTAAACCCTTTTATTTTTATTTTATTTTATTTTTAAATTATTATATTAAATTATTTCATTTTATAAAAATTTTGTATTATTTTTTAATATTTGTATAGTGTATATTAATTTATTAATAATATAAAGTTTTTATATATTGTTTATTCTAAATACGTATTATTTTTTTTGTATTCATTATTTATATTAGGTTATTTTATTAATATTATCTATACATTATTTTAAAATTTGCACATTAGTTATTATATTATATTTTTTATTTGATTATATTTTATATATAACTTTTAAATTATTTCATCTTTAATATTGTATATAATTTTGTATATTGTATATTGTTTATATTATTTATTCTTAAATATGTAGTTTTATGCATATATGTATTAGATTATTATATTATAAATATATTTTTATTTATATATCATTTATTTATTTAAAATTGTGTTTTACTTATTTTCTCATGAATATATATATATATATATATATATATATAGATTATGCCATATAATTTTTATATATGTTTTTTTTGCAATATCTATTATTACATTTTACTCATTCTATGTTGATTATGTTATTTTACTTTTAATTTTGCATGTAAAGTTTCATGTTTATTCAGTAGTTTTTTTTATCTTTCGTTATTTTGCCTTACATCTTATATTTGTTTGTCCATGCTCTTTTATTTTTTTATGATTTTTATGTTTGCTTTAGTATAATTATTCTATTATTTGTATCATTTGTTATTTCATATTATTCTTTCTTTAATTATCTATATTAGTAATAATTGTTAATATGATTTGTAGTTATGATGAATTACTATTTGGTATGTATGTGTAATGTATTAATGCAATATCTTACTCAAACCATTTTTTTTGTAAAAATACATTTTGCTAAATTGATGCATTTCATTCAAAGGTTTTAAATATGGTGATACATGATATTTGGGGACTTCGAGAAAGATTATACCCTAACTTACTGGGTTTTAATTTTTCTCACGGGACTTAAGGTATCAAGTATCCTTTAAAAAGAACCCGTAAACTTCAAATCAAAACTTATTATCGAAAATTCAAAATGTTATATCTTAACTTATTAGATATAATGTTTCGTATCTCGAGATAAGAATTTTTTGCAAATAAAGGCAAGCTTAATTTCAAAGTCTTGAGATGTTACATCCTAACTCATTGGATGTGACATTTTATTTCTTTGAGATAAGTGAGTTTTAGTTTTCTTTCAAATTAAAGGATCGCATTTTAAATTTTTTTAAAAAAATTCAACATTAGGGCATGATTTTATCAATTATGTACCAATTTTTGGGCGTTACGAGGGTGCTAACCCTTCTTCGTACGTAATCGACTCCCGAACCTGTTTTCTTAAATTTCGTAGGCCAAAATCAATGTTTTGAAATAAAATATTTTATAAGGTGATCCGATCACACCTAAAAAAAAGGATTGGTGTCAACTCCCATTTTCGTTTTCTTTAGTCGATCTTCGTTTTTCATTAAACTTTAAAAATGGTTTCGACATAAACTATAAGGATTGTGTACTGAGTGGTATGCTACACTGATTGAATGTATGTCTATTTTTGCTTAGTCTCACACTGAGCTTTCTTAAGTTCACCCCTATAGTTTCATACTTCTCAGGTAGTGCTCAAAACTAGGATTGGACTTGGTATGCAGATGACTCTTGGACATCGGACTGTTTTTACAATAAATAATTTTCTTTATAATTTTTCATTGGTTTTTGAATTGTAATTTATTAAACTGGACTGTGTCTTAGTAGTTATGTTTTGGGGAAATATTTTATACATGCATATTTCATTCAGACTTAATAACTGGTAATTGCATGTTATTCAGTCTAAGTAAAAACCAGCAGAATTTTATTTCCGCTGCATTATGAATTCTCGATTTTTACGAAAAACAAATCGATGATGCAATGGTTTTGCTAAAACATTTCCATTAACAATATAATGAACTTTAAGGATTAGATGGCCTAATGAATGAACAATTTAACTTAACCCAAAGTACAACCGCAGTTTTTTAAAAGCTAGACTAGTTAGAGTTTTCTTCGAAAAAGCGATTGTAGTCTGTTTAGCCATTCTAATAGCTAATGTAGCCTTTATAATGTGTCCATATCGTCTAGAATTGGTTGGCGAGGTTAAAATTATACTTTGGTCTATACTGATAAGGCGCAGAACTCATATTATACTTTGGTTTGCAAAAGGGTAGCAAAAAAGACGCATATAGGACAAGATCGAAAACCATTTCATTAAACAAAAGACTCAGATACAATGTTAATGTGATTAGAAGGTTATGAAATGGATCCACTTGATTTATTAACAGAATCCTTTATTTATAGAGGTAAACATAAATGATTACATATTAAATATTAATTTAAAACAATTCAAATCTAGGGTAAAAGATAACAACAATTTTATTTGAATATTTCAAATCCTATGTTCGCTTTATTGTGTAGCAAAAAATTGTTCCAAAATGATATTCCAATAGCGACTCATAGCTCCCAAGTTTAATACCCTGTTCATGCTATAATACCAAAGCAATGACCCATTGATTTAATTATAAATATTCAAGTTTGTTAAATATAGTGCTTGTATTTAATAACTTAGAAAACTTACCTTGTCATTTGGAATTGTTAAATCTGTAATTGTTTAATTATTCTAATATGTGTGACCAATAGCATGATTAGGTATATGTTACGAATGGAGTTCATGTTGTAATGGTATGTGGTCGAGTCTAAATAAACATTGCGTGTGTGTGTCTGTTGGCTAGAATTAGGTCTCTCTAATTTTTAATGTTATTAATAAATTAAATCCTAAGTTCTTTGTGATAGGGTTGTTTGTTAATAAGGGAAATAATTTCTGCAAGCTTCCTCTTGGTTATAGAAAAGGTAATGACAGATTGTTTGCTAGGCACAATGTCGATAACTATAACTAATTTATTGAGGAATACTAAAATTTATCTTTGCATCAATGATCAAACTACAGACCTACCTAGGTTTAAATAGGTTTCCTAGGTTTTTTTTATTCGACACCCACCAACTATCTAAAGAGACTTACACAACAAAATAATTTATTTAGGTAGGTCTGTAGTTGGTGGGTTTGTGTAACCATACTTAATTTATTTAGGTAGGTGACCTATCGTCAAATGTAATAGTCAATTTGGGCCAATTCCACACTTAATGAGCTTGTTTTCTAGGCAATTTAGGATTTTATATTACGTTTTCAGTATTTAGGCCTTAGGATAAAATATTAATAAAATAAATACTTTTTAACACATTTTATAAGTGTTGTGACCCAATAGGTTGACACGAGCCTTAGGTTCTGCTCATATGTTTAATTGGGTGCGTAGGATGAAGGTATAAAGGCCCAATTGATGTGGAAGCAAGGGATGAGTGATGCACAAGCTTCTCGGGATGTCAAAGAACAAAACAAACGACACAAGGCTGGAATGGGGTGTCATGTCGCGCCACGCAAGGGGTGTGGCACAACACAGGTTGACTTCTTGCCCAAGTAATTCGGGGTTATTTCTATCCGCAATCAAACTTATACAAAAACCTAAGATGTGCAGAAGACTTAATTTGGGCTGCCACTACTTCTATAAATAAGACATTAGGGGTTTGATGTAACTAAGTCATCCTAGACGCCTTCAAAAACCCTAATAGTTTAAGAGTAGATTTAGATTATTTTCTTTTCGGCTTTTTATAACTCTTTTGTTTTTTCTCTTGAAATCAGTTTTGATTCAAGAGTTAATTTATTTAATTCAAGTATTTCAGTTTATTTTCTTTTGCATTCAATTTAATTCTTTATTCCAATTGAGTGATTAGCTACATTATTCCATATTTGATATTCAATCCACGATTATTTCAATCTCTTTCCTTTTCCGACTTGATTGTGTTCTTCACATAATTTAATTATGAATAACATGATTGACTAAATCCCTCAGAGGATATTAACGAGTGGATAAGGATGTGATTAGTGAAGGATTTAGGGTTTTTTTTAGAGGGATTAGTTGGTATGAATTATGTGTGCTTAAACTACTAGGATTGACAACCTAGGAAGCTATCATATGCTAGACGAGGTCGAAAGATAAGTCGAACCGAGTAAATCGTAATTTATCCTAGTTGAGAAAGTGAGGTTGGGAGATAAGCTAGTATCAACCAATTAATTAGTTAATTAGAGGCTAGGAGTTAATAGTTGGTTAATCGGTAACTAATCCACCCTAAAACCCTAATCTGAAGTTAGTTACAAACCCTGAAACGAGTTAATCTTCTTGATTGGTTTATTGATTTATTTCATTTGTTCATTTTTCTTCATTTATTTCTTTTCGTTATTTATTTATTTTTATCTCTTCAACTTATTTTATGGTTTATCGTAATATAGGGATTAAATACTGCTAATTAGACTAATTATTGTAAAAAGGTTTTTATAGCTTATTCTATCCTTCTTTGAGTACGATCTTCGGTTGTTATACAAAACTATATTACAATTTTACCAATGCATTTGCGAACATTGTCATTTTTAATTTTATATTTTTTGTGTGATATTTAACCATAAACGATAACATATTTATAGGCAGTTAGTAATTCTAGTTGTTGGGTTTCACATATGCTCTTTAGGCAAGTTTTTCGCGATAGATGTTTTGTTGCACTAGTCTTTTTAAGTAGATTCTCGTTATAGATGTTTTGTAGCGTAAGCTTCTTTAAATAATTTGCATAACTATAACTAATTTATTTAAGTAGATTTCCTGGATTTTTGTTGGTTTCCACACTCACCAATCACATACCTACTTAAAAAGACTTGAGTAGGGTGCCTCACTCTACAAGATTGTTCTCATCTATTATTCACATATGGTATAATAATGCTGCATTAGGTCAAATCACAAACCTGCCTAAAAAGACGCAGCAAAGCATCTAATAACAACTCACAAATCACTGGAAGGCATATAATTTACTTGAACGCATAGGAAACCTCCCTTAAAAACCTGTTGGAGACATAATCAAGAACATTAATTCACCCCTCAACCAACTCCCCATACATTACTTGTTATCAAAGCCTCCCAAAAACCTCCATTCGGCTATCGATTAAACGGGTGCACCATCCATAAGCTGTCAACGTGTCTGAGTCCATCAACAAACATGGTTAGAAATTGAATTACTATTAACTAATGATAAAACAACCAACCAATTTTGTTTATCAAAACATCAAGTAATCGAGATTCAACCATTGAGCCTTGAACAAGCTCATTCTTTAAGTCAATTTCTTTCAAAATTGGTTATGATTTTTTTTCCCTTTCTTGTTTTGTTTGCTATGGTTGATTATATTTGGACTTACATTTTCTGAAACTTCATTGTCAATGGGGTCCAATCTAGCTACTAACCATTTTCTTCCTTAACAAGTTTAGTTTAACCTTAAACAATTAATTGTATCATCAAATATTAAACAAAATTATATTAATAAGTTTATAATTAAATTTAAATAAGCACATTTTAATATTCACCCAGAGTTTGGATATGCTGACACATCTATGATATGCTGACACATCTATATTTTTCGAAGCTGGACCAATTTATTAATTGTTAGGTGATAAATATGTCAATATATGGCTAACTTTTGATAGCTCTATGTCATAGGAGATTTTTTTTTTTAAAAAAAAAAACCATCATAGGAGATTATTTCTATTCAACATTTGAGGAAAAATCCACTTGGTAAATTTCATTAGTTAGATCTATTGCTGATTCTTATGTGATGAAGATGTCAAAATTATGATTGTGTTTATAAGGAAAAAAAAAGTCTAAAATATATTATTGTGATAGTTAATGGATGTAGCTTGATGGCTCAATGAGCCTTGGTAACTAGACAGCTTAGGAAACAATTCAAAACTTAGCCCAACATAAAGGGCCGAAAGATCATGTTCACTTTTTGGCCTAATTATGGTTTTAGTAGTTTATCCATTATTCCTGAATTTGAGATTTTAGTCTATATGTTGTTTTTTGGGTATTCGTGTGATTCAAACGTCAACATCTGATCAATAAATTACAATTTAAAGTTTAAAATTATAGATAATTAGTCTGTATCTTTTAATTTAATATAATTTAGTCCTAAATTTTTATAGTACCATTAGTTAGCTCAAATAGTGACACCCTTAATTATTTTTATTAAAATTTTAATTTAGATTTTCTAAAAATACTTTTTTTGACTCATCATATTTTTTTCTTTTTTGGGGCTTGGGTGAATTCTTTTCAAAAATCACTTTAATATTTTGATCAAAACAATTAATAAAATTAATTGTTTAAACTAGATAATACTATTATTATATAAATTGAAGGATGAAATCATGCCAAAAGAAAATATTGAAACTAAATCTTAAATCTAAAGCTAGTTTAAAAAAAAAAAAACCAACACTATAATTTTACCTTCCATCTTTAGATCACTTTACACTAGTTAAAAGGTTAACTCCAGTAGCACATAGGGTTTTCTAAAGTTAAATTAATTGGCCCACTGGAGATGTTTACATAATTGGATTTCTTTTTACTTGTATTGCAAGTGAATAAACGCTTTTATTTTTAATATATATAACATATTTAATATAAGTGATATTTAAAATAAATAATATTTTATAAAAATTTTAAAAATAATATAAAAATTTAGAACTATATTAGAAAGTAAATTATAATATTAAATAAAAATAAAAAAAATTAAAACAACATTGATACATATGCGGATGGAGTGAAATTTATTAAAGACAATTTAATTAAGCAGCCAATTTTCAAGCTCAAAATATTAGTTAAATAGCGACGAATTTTTGGATCGAATCCAGGCAGTTATGGGTTGAGATGTCTACATAGGATTTGAACAACTCTCTCATAACTTCGAAATGCACTTTAAATTACTCGATTTTGAGATCGAGAGCTCAAGTTATGATTGTTTTAATGAAGATTGCGTGAGCAAGATTTTTGGACAGGATTATTACGGAAAATTACGAGTTTTGGATTTAATTCGAGTTTAAATTATTTTAGGTTCAATTTTAGGCTTAAGTTTTTATTATATATGAGTCTAATATTGTATATATAAGGTTTTATTATTTTATAAGATATTTTTAAGTATTTAAAGTTGATTAGGGGTTTTATGTTTATTAGTGAACAAAAAAGTTTAGTTCTACTAAAACTACTTCTTCTTTAGATTAATTAGAGTTTTATCTTAATGTAATTAGCTAACCTATATAAAGTTCTCTTCATTATTTATTAGAGATAGATCTTAATTAACAAATTTCAACTCTTTGAGTTATTCCACTTTTTCAGATTTCTCTTTATGTTTATTCTCTTTGTAAGATTTCTCTTTTTGTTTATTTTTTTGAAGTAGGTTTTCTTGTTAGTTTTGAAGTCGTGAGAGAACTCATCACCCTCCAATTTACTAGGGTTCAACCTTAAAGGGTTGGTTAGAGTCATTTGTAAAATTTGTTAAAGATCATTCTTCAAAGGGTTTCCATAGAACATTGATTTTCCATCATCATTGGTTGTTTTTATTGAAACTTTGCTCTTCAAGGGGGACAATCTTTTCATCACCCATCTTTTTTTGTTTTCTTTCATTCTTCATCCTTCCATTTGTCAAGAATTATTTTTTGAAGGGTTAATTAGAGTCCTTAATTGAATTTGTTGGAGTTTATATCTCAAATGATTCAATTGAACACCCATCAAACATGCATCAATTATAATAATTATTCATAATAATTACGAAAGATATTTACATCAAAGCAATAAAACATGTAATAATGATGATTAAAAATAAATATTGAAATCTTATATGACAAATCTTTTTACTTTTTTTAAATCCCTCTCATTTGTTTACAACTTCTTGTATTATAATAATAATGGTGAAAGTATAAAAAGTATTTGCTTCGCACGAAATAAAGAACTTATAAATTTTAAAAATAAATAATATTATATTATATAATATCATCATCAATTAAAATGATCTTACATATATCTTCGTGTCATTGCCATTCGAAATATTTTCTCTTAGATGCTATTAATGAGATAATGTTATTTATATATCTAAACTTAAATTTTAATTGATATAACATTGATTAAATGATAACTAAAATCTAAATTCAATCTCTATTTATATACTTAGACTTCTATTCAAGTTTTAGCTTTATTTTATTATGTTAATAAATATAAAAATAAAAATAAGTTAATCATAAAAATAAAAATAATTTAAAATTTTTGAAAATAATATTTTAACCTTAATTATCAATTATTTTGACTTATTGATAGTGAGTATGATTAGACTTTTATTCAAGTTATAACTTTATTTTAGAGTCAATAAATTATCACAACTAATTTTTTAATAGAGTTATAACTAATTATTCTAAATTAAGTTATAAATATTTTTAAATGTCAATTTAGTAATATAGTAGAAAATAAAGGGTATTCTCATGGATTCAAAGGTTTTTTAAACTCATGTTTTTATATATACTAGCTTCTAATGTCACATGCATTGCATGTGATTTTATGCTTTAATATTTACTTTATTTTTAATTGTAGTAATTAAAAATAAAAAATATTCTTATTTGAATTATTGAATATGTTTAAAATATATTAACTTATCAATTCAAATATTATAATAGAAAATTTTCAAATCATAATTAAAGCATTTTAACATATTCAACCTATATTATAGTTTTACTTTGTGTAATTATTGTAAAATAACATTATTCAAAATAATAGTTGATTAACCTAGTTAACTCTAATATGTTATTAAGTGATAATTAATATGTTTAGAATTCTATTCAAGTAATAATTCTAATTTACAATTTACATCAATAACATTAGCATAACTTTTTTACATAAAAAATCTTTAACTAATAATTATAATTATAATTATAATAAAACTTTTCTAATATTTTATGCTTAGAGATCTATTTAAGTAATAACTTTATTTTAAAATTAATACAATATTTTTAACTAATCATTATAATTTAAATTATAATATTCTTAAATATGTAGTAGCTATCACAACTTCAATTAAATTATAATTATTTTTAAATGTATAATTATCACACCTTCTATTTTACTTCAACATTTTTATTTTAAACATAAATTTAATAATATAATGAGAAGTAAAGGTATTCTCGTCAGTTCAATAGTTTTTAAACTTCTACTTATATATATATATATATATATATATATTAGATGTAATTGTTGACTTGATTGATAAGAAGTTTGATTTCTCTTATAAGGTTTTGGATTTGATTATTGTGGAAGAATTAAATAACCTTAAAGAGAATTTTACCTCTCATTTAATAGTTTAATCTAATTTAATATCGAATTTAATTAAAACCTAGATGTTGTATAAAAAATTTAATCGTGTTTTATCCCTAAAGTTGAGACACTTATGTGACGTACACTAATTTTAATTAGTATTTTTAGCCACTCACATAACTTGTTATGGAAAAACAGAATGAAGAGATATTATTTTTATAAGAGTTTTTCTCATCTTTTTAATTTTAAGTTTAAATTTGTGCTAATTATTATTTATTTTATATTTAAGTATTATAATATATGTGTAATAAATAAATTTTTTCTTATATTATCACACTAAGTAACCGAACTAAGATTTTATGTTTTTATCCCTTTTTTCAAGCATATACGACAGGTGGATAATATGATATATTAGTGTGCCTAAACTAAATTAATATAAACAATCTCATTAACCAACAAGTGATTGACTATAAATTCCAAATAGAGGACGGACGTAAGTCTGAACATTAAACACAACTACAAATTCCTAATATAAGATGAATATTAAAAAGAAAAAGGTTGATGACACTCTTTGCCTCTTTTCCTATTATATTAAACATTGGAAACTCCAATGCCCTTCGTTTTGCCCTTCCATGAATTCTACCATTCAAACCTCACTTTTATTCTTTTGGTTTTGGCGTTAGGGTCTAATTTGCTCTATATGTGCAGTATAGTATAGTGGTATGGTTTTTAACAAGTTTGAATTAAAACCTCGGTTAGCATGACGTCGAGCCTCTCTCTTACGAGAAATCAAGCAAAACAACTCCTCAAAACTCTCAACAACCCATTCCACAAATTTCTCTCTGTTTTCCAAACCAATGCGTCGATCCCTCAACCTCCAAAGACTTGTGTTGAATATGCTTCTTTACGGCACACTCCTCACCTGTTTGAAAAAAGTCCTCAACCAGACCTTGCCCAATGCAACGGTTTGCTTTTTGACTACTCTCGCAATAACAACAACAAGGAAGCTCTAAATCTCTTTTTGGGTATTCATAGTTTTGGTTTACCAGTCGATGGATCGACCTTATCCTGTGTTTTGAAGGTCTGTGGATGTTTGTTTAATGTCATAGCTGGAAGACAAGTTCATTGCCAATGCTTGAAACTTGGGTTACTTGAGGATGTCAGTGTAGGGACTTCTCTTTTAGATATGTATATGAAAACAGAGAATGTGGAAGATGGTAGGAGAGTTTTTGATCATATGGGGGAAAGAAATGTGGTTTCTTGGACTTCATTGCTTGGAGGCTATGCACAGAATGGAATGAATGAGGAAGTTTTAGAATTGTTTCTGACAATGCAAATGGAAGGGATAAAACCCAATCCATATACCTTTGCGTCTGTTCTTGGAGCTTTGGCGTCTGAAGGGATGGTAGAGAAGGGTGTTCAAGTTCATTGTTTGATTGTAAAGTTGGGTTTCAAGACAGTAACTTTTGTGTCCAATTCTTTGATTAGTATGTATTTGAGGTCAGGGATGGGTAAAGATGCTAGACTTGTTTTTGATGGTATGGCAACCAAGAATTCTGTGACATGGAATTGTATGATTTCTGGTTTTGTAATAAATGGGCTTGATTTTGCAGCTCTCGAAACATTTTACGATATGAGGCTTGCTGGTGTTAAGTTTACTCCAATGACTTTTATTCCTCTTATTAAGTTATGTGCTAATCGTAAGGAATTGGGTTTTGCAAGGCAGCTTCATTGTCGAGTTTTGAAAGATGGTTTTAATTTCGACCCTAAAATCAAAACTGCACTTATGGTGGCTTACAGTAAGTGTATTGAAATCAACGATGCATTCAAGTTGTTCTCAACAATGCATGAAGCTCAAAATGTTGTATCTTGGACAGCCATGATCAGTGGGCACCTGCAGAACGGTGAAATTCAAGAGGCAGTTAAACTTTTTTGTTTAATGAACAAGGAAGGTGTTAAACCAAACGATTTTACTTATTCTACCATCCTTACAGCTCAACCAGCTGTTTCTCCTTTCCAAATACATGCACAAGCAATCAAAGCTAATTATGAGAAGTCGCCGTCCGTTGGAACTGCTATTTTAGATGCTTATGTTAAGCTGGGAAATATTGAGGAAGCTGCTAAAGCTTTCGCACAAATTGATGAGAGGGACATTGTTGCATGGTCTGCAATGCTAGCTGGTTATGCTCAAATAGGAGACTCTGAGGGAGCTACCAATATTTTCATGCAGCTGGTAAAGGAGGGGATTAAACCTAATGAATTCACCTTTTCAAGTGTTATAAATGCCTGTGCATCACCTACAGCACCTTTCGAACAGGGAAAGCAGTTTCATGCATGGTCAATCAAATCAAAATTAAGTGATGCTTTATGTGTATGTAGTGCTCTTATTACCATGTATGCTAAGAGAGGGAATATAGATAATGCATATCAAGTTTTTAGGAGGCAGCAGGAAAGAGATCTCGCGTCATGGAACTCAATGATCTCTGGATATGCACAGCATGGTCATGCAAAGAAAGCTCTTGAGATATTTGAGGAAATGCAAAGAGAAAACATGGAAATGGATGATATAACATTTATTGGTGTCATTTCTGCCTGTAGTCATGCTGGATTAGTGGATGAAGGTGAAAAGTACTTCAATGTGATGATAGAAAAACACCGTATTTCTCCAACAATGCAGCTGTATTCTTGCATGGTTGATCTATATAGCCGAGCAGGCATGCTTGACAAGGCCATGGATATCATTAACATGATGCCGTTCCCTGCTGGTGCAACTGTCTGGCGAACTCTCTTGGCTGCCAGCCGTGTTCATCGCCATTTAGAGTTCGGGAAACTTGCTGCAAAACAGCTTATTTCACTTCAGCCACAAGATTCAGCTGCATATGTTCTACTCTCCAATATTTATGCTGCTGCTGGAAATTGGCATGAAAGAAGGAATGTGAGGAAATTGATGGACCAGAGAAAAGTGAAAAAGGAGGCTGGTTACAGCTGGATTGAAGTTAAGAACAAGACTCACTCATTCTTGGCCTCTGATCATTCTCATCCCATGTCATATCAAATTTATTCAAAACTTGATGAGCTAAAAATGCGACTGAAGGACATGGGGTATCAACCTGATACTGATGATGTACTTCAGGACATTGCAGATGAAGATAAAGAAACCATCCTGTCTCAACACAGTGAGAGATTGGCTATTGCTTTCGGGTTGATTGCTACTCCTCCCAGAACAGCACTTCAGATCGTTAAGAACCTTAGAGTATGCGGAGACTGTCACACTGTTATTAAGTTAATATCACTGATTGAAGGAAGAGATATAGTTGTTAGGGATACAAACCGGTTCCACCACTTCAAAGCAGGTAGCTGTTCTTGTGGTGATTACTGGTAGCCATCTATCGTTGCAGCTTGCAACTTCCGAAGTGTTACTCCATTCATCTAGGTGCAACAAAGGGCAGAAATATAACATAAATCTCATGTGCTAGGGATGGCAATTCAACCCTATTTATATGCATACGAGTCGGCCATGGTAGAGTGATGATTGCTGAGCAGTAAGGCTTACATTTATCAGAGGCAAAGTGACGGTCGCATGTGTTCCTGATTTTGCATTCAGTGAACATGTTTGACGAGGCAAGTGACAATTCATTTGAGTTGCTCTCGTGCTTTTGTTATTTCCTGATTGTTGTTACTCTTAGTAATTGTGAATGTATTGTTTTCATTGGTATAAATCAGGATTTCATCCTCTGTCACATAGACTCTTTCGACAATGATTGCAAATCCATGTCCGACACTCTGATATGTTGTTAAGATGCAATACCTGCACTTCATCACTAAAGTAAACGAGGCCCACGCAATTACATCAACGGAAACTTCAACTGAAGGAGGAATCTAAGTGGTCATAAATTGAACCAAACTTGACTTCGAGTTTTAATTTTTTTAACAATCACTTTCAAAGGGAGTTGTCCACTGCTCCCATGGAGGTTCAAATCTGGATGGGTTCTAAGGATGAACAGTCCTTAGCTATCAAACTAATCAAGGGAGTTCGGATTTATTTTTAGATTAAATACCTAGAAGATCAATGTAGGTCGGAAAGTATAAATCTTTCTCAAAATAAATGGGTCAATTTAATCTTTATAATATTCAAAATTGAACAAATAATATAGTTGAAGTGCCTAAATTATTTTTGTTAGTAAAATTTAATGTGGCCAAGAGAAAAAAAAACTAATTGCAATGTGAAAAAAAATTTGTAAATGCAGAATTGCTTAAACTTTTGTAAAAATAAAACATTATATAGTATTCATATAACTTAGAAAATATTCTAAAATTTTAATGATAATTACTAATTAATTCCAAAATTTTGAGAAAAAACAAATCTTAAAAATCTCTACAACATCAAAATAACAAAAAATATTTTAAAAAATCTTTAAAGATTTTTTTTATACTTATAATTTCTTTATTTAGAATTTAGAAATGTTTATTAACTTTTATTTTTCTATTTTACTGAATTTTCATAATATTTAGAATTTTATATAATATTTTTAGAAATTTTATTTTAGAAATTTTCTTAATTGTATTTGTATTCACTTATCCTTATTTATTCCTATGGATTAAATTACTTATAATAATTTAGTAATGAAAATCGTTAACTGTTCTTTTTACTTTGTAATAGAATTAGAAATAAAATACCCGATTTATTTTGAGACCCTGAATAATATACTACATAGACCTCCCTGAGTGCTTCTTCCTTTATTTTTTTTCCAAGCCATCTTTTTGTTTTACCATTCATTTAGGGCATCGACTTGCTATCATCCAACCACATAAAATGAAAAACGATGTACAGTCCCTAGTTATAAATTTTGGCATCCTCAAAGGAAAATGATAGATTATATTTGATTAGGGAAAGCTTCAATATTGCTTGATGAAATGATCAAATTTCACTTTTAATTTAGGGCATCCAACGATGTGTTGTATTATGCATGTAAAACAATGCCCTTCATGTAATTTTTGGATCCCAAAAACAGCAGTCATTAAAAGAATTGAATCAATCTTCAGGTTATGAACCTTGAAAATTACACCCAAACCAAGTAAAAAGGATGAGGCAAACTTGAAGAGTTGTGACTCAGATCCATTAAGCACCAATTTTATCAAGTAAAGAGAATTTATAGAGTTCAATATTCTGCATCAAAGCCAAGATAATATGAAAAGTAGAGGCCATTCATAAATCACATTCAAAAGTATACACTTTCACCTCTCTTTCCACTCCAAACCAGCCCATACTCCCAACTGGTAGGCCAGCAAGTAGTACAGTAAATACTCCAAATGCATACCTCAAAATTCAGATCATTTCAAAAACCAGAAAATTATATTGCAGAAAAAGGGTACAGCTCATATTCATGCGTTATAAGCCAAATTTCTTATAATCTTATTTACACTGTATAAACAGGAGATTCGGATTGTGTCAAACATTCATTCGATGATCCAGAAGTTATAAATAAAATACAGTGTTTGCACTTACAACTAGTGTAGATCAATGTGAAAAGTTACATTAAATCTATCAACCTTCCTCTCCGAACTCATTTGTAAATCTTTCATGGACCTCAAGATCAGCTTTGCTCACTGTTGGCCTCTGTCTTGCAAGCACCTTGTCAAAATCTGATCTTGAAATAGGAGGTGGAAGGATCTGCAATGGCATTAATCAACCAATAGATATTTAATTACTTCAAAAATCACAACATTAAGAGAATCTCCAACAGCAATGAGAAGCATAGGAACACAAAGGTTAATACTCAAAACACTTTCTATCTCAAGCAACTCCATACCTGTGCCGCAAGTCCTTTGGCAGCCAATTCCTGCATGGTAATTTGGACAGCACCTGGTTGCTTTGGTCCACATGGCATCCACATATCATCAGGTGTCTTGAAGAAAAACATGGCATCTTGGGTTTTACGAACAGGTTCAAAAAGAACATCCTTAACCTGTCAAGACAGAGACAAGTAAAGAAGTGCAAAAGTGACCTACTCCATATTGGCCCTTCATAGTAAAACTGCCATCCAAGATAGAACTCATAGAATGGAGAAGAAGAAAGATAAATGAAGAGAAAACATTCAAATGTTCCATATAGTTGTTGCACTTACACAAACAGATATGTCTGACCCTGAAAACCCATCCGTCCGATGAGCTAAGCTTTCAAAATCATTTTCAGTCAAGTTGTGAGGAGTATCACCCAGATGCACCTGTCATAATTTATTTTACCAAAACATGGCAGCCATGTCAAGAAACAAAAGTGATTTAATGATTCTATTATGAAAAAGACAAAAAACAAGCATTTTCTTCTCTCTTTTTTTCACAATATTTTGAAGGACAATGTTAAGGGAAAGGTCAAGTACTTTGAACATATGTTGCCGAGCCTTCAAATCTGGAAGAGGTATGTAAATACGCTTATCAAAACGTCGGCGGATGGCCTATATGAACAATTTATTAGTAAAAGAATTCATTACCAATTCAATATGAACAACTTTATTTATAGTTTTAAATGCATTAGATGTTAATAAGAGTGCCCCCTAAGGATGCTCATTAACAACATCCTATTCCCCTTTACCTGATCAAGCGCGTAAGGAGTATTTGTTGCTGCAAGCACTAGGACTTTCTGATCATTATTTCCAACACCCTAAAACATAAACAAGGTATAAAAATTCATTCATTAAGCTAAAAATCTTGGAAGGAAACAATAGCTATGTGTCACAATCTGGCATGGGTGTAAATGAGACATGAGCACCATCAAAATACAAACACGCCATCATGGAGGTTCTCAAAATTTTAGGATAAAGATGCTAGCATACTGCAGAATATAGCAGCAAAAAATATCTTGCATAATATTTAAATAATTTCTAAACAATATAAACTTAGTCTTTCTAAATATATAAGATTTTGGAAAGGAAAATAATTTCTTGAATAGCTTCTGGCAAAGAAACTTTAAAACTCTTCTTTGCAATTTCACCACGCTGATATACCTGCATCTGCACCAAAAGTTCAGTTTTGATACGTCTTGATGCTTCACTCTCATTGCCCTCACCACGCTGTCCACACAAGGAATCTATTTCATCAATGAATATGATGGATGGTGCACTGTCACGAGCCATCTGAAAAAGGTTTGAAACTAGCTTTTCGCTTTCCCCCATCCACTTTGAGACAAGGTCTGATGAAGAAACACTAGCAGAAAAGAAAAAGGAAAAGAGATTAAATTTTAAAACAGAAACCAGAAGCCTATCCATAATACATGCACATAAACAGAACAAAGGGATATTAGGCATCCATGCTCAATAAACAAAATGTTCATAATTACATATAAAAAATAAATTTTAAAAAAAGCCAAGAGAATATACACATCTGATTGGTACTTATAAAAATTCCTAGATTATTCCATAACTCACTATGATTCAGTTTCTTGACAGAAAACTAAATGCAAGTAATCAACTTAGATTCCAATAAAAGACCTAAAAGCCTAGAACCTTCTCGACTAACATAAACTCAATATAGTACACAATAAACTAAGGTTGAAGGAACTGTAACTTGTAATCTGCTCCTGAATGACAATCACTAGAATGCATGATATACAGAATCCCGGATTTTTGAAATAAAATCACATAAAATGGAGCACTACAATGACTGCATCAACCTTTTGTGGTGTTAGATATCATAAAATGGTTCACACATAACTTCCCAAGCACAACAGATGTAAATTTCACTTAACAGAACAAACATGGAATTAACAAAGGTGGGGAAACTTGCAGTACATAACCACAAATTCTCAACACTGCCAACACTTTGCCAATGCAATCCAGTGATGCATATATTGGACTCTTCACTACTGCCACCTTTCCCTTTCTCCAGATAGAAAGGAAAGTGGTGGCTGCATCACAGAGAAAGGGTAGATGACACAAAATCATCAAAAATGTTAGAGCTGACCTTTTTCCCCATTGTTTTCATGATTCAATATGCGCCTAAATTTTTATTTGAAAAAAGTATAAAAAGGGTTCAAATTCTTGTTATGGGCAGATAAAGTATTCAAATATGGAAGTATATATTACCTAAAAAATGTAGAGTCGGCTTCAGTTGCAACAGCCTTGGCCAAGTATGACTTACCAGTCCCAGGTGGCCATACAACAGAAAAGCTCTCCATGGCCTTCTCTTTCCTGAAAGAGAAGTAGGAAAATTTTAACAAAATTGATCCAATTGTATCCCAGCATATCTAATGTTTAAATGACAATAAATAGAATTGAAAAAGAAGCTAAATGAAAAAGATTTTATTTAGTGATTTGCTACTCCACATCCCAACTGCAGTTCAAGCAAACATAATACAAAAGCAGTTCAAATCTTACCAACTCAATACTCTAGCAAGACCAATACTAGAAAAGGTAGGAAAATATATGGACAGGTTAATGATAGAGCTCTATTCCTACCATATTGCAAGCTCGATACCACTTTGTTTAACTCCATATCATAAGAGGGAACAAAATTTCAGTCAGACAGCAAATGAAATGAGTTACAAGACAAGTTTTAAGGTGAATCCAACAAATCCTACAAGAAAATTATAATTGAACCGTAAAATATATTTAAAAACTTGACTGTCAAAACCAAATTAGCCCATCTGATTGAAATGGCAATGCTGCTAACTCCAAATGAGTGAGTCTGTGACCATGCAAGCAGCTAAGCAACAGTTTCTATAAGATAAAATTGACACTAATAGAGGTAGCAAGCAAATATTAGCAAGGTGATGTCAAAGGTTGTTTGTCACATTCAAGTTTCACAAGAAGTGAAGAAGATGATGATGATCACGAAGTGATGACAATGACAATGATGTTTGTATGGCCATTGTCACTTAACAGCTATGATCATTAGATTAGCAATACAACAACAAAATAATTGGCTTCAAATGTGCAACTATGCTTTCTCAAATTAACTCCCTCAAGATCATCATATGGTTTACTAGTGAGCAAAAATCTAGCCTTGATGCTTGTGATATTCAAAGAATCAGTTCAAATACTGCCTATGAAAATGACAGCAAGACACAGCACAAGTAGCCATATCAATAATTTGCTAAAGTCCCTCTGCCTTCAACAGTCCAATAGAAATTAACAGGAGCTATATTCGCATGCAGTGTGCCATAGGTACTCAAAAAACAGAAAAACTAAAATCTGCTATTCACATTTAAGACTAACAAACTCAAGCAAAGGAAATTTGTGACAATTAATTGGCAATGCAACAAGATTAGGCACTCTCCATTACTACAATCAACTTAAAGAAACAGGCTTGTTTGTCCTAACAATATCAAATATCAACACCAAGATTGCATGGCATCTAAATAATATCACTAAAAAGAATAAATTTCTTAACAGTTCCACAATCAACAAGAAACCATTTCACTATGCTCTTCCAATTGAAGAAATTAGAAAAAGTCAATAATTTTATATTTAAGAAAAAATCCTTAACCACTACTACCAAGTAACGGCAAATAACATAAAATTCCTGGATAATTCAGCAATAAAAAATTAACCCATTTCATTGTCAATTACTAAATACTAAAAGCCACCTAAAGCCACCAGTTTTATATAAGTACACTCAAATCATCCTCAGAAAATCAATAACAAAATCCCCCAAGAAAAACTAACCAGTAAAAAATTGAGGAAATTTGACTGGCAAAATAACAGCTTCTTGCAAAGCCTGCTTAGCACTTTCTAACCCAGCCACATCATTCCACTTAATATTAGGCTTTTCCCTAATAATAGCCGAATCAAGCCCAGCTCTCAACTTAGCCTGATCGGGATCCTCCCCAGCACCTCCTTCCCCTCCGCCGCTACCATCCTTGGGCTTACTTTTGGGGCGAGTAGCAACAGCAGCGCCCCCATTAGTAGCCGGTCCAGGCCCACCTTCATCGAGAACGGTACGGATCTCCTCGGCACGGCGTAAATACTCGGTGAATTTCTGGGTAATAGCCTCCCTGATTTTGGGGTTCTTCTCGTATTTCAAATGGGTCTTGAAATACTCGAGCGCGTTCATGTATAAAGGGAAAGCTTTGCTATAGTTCCCAGCATTGTCTTCTTGGACCGCTTGCTTCACATACTCTATCGCTTGTTCTTTGAAATTGCTATACATTTCTTCTTCTTTTGTTCTGGGTATTAGATATGTTTTCTCAAAGAAATTGCATGGGATCGATGAAAAATTAATCAATTTTTTTCTTTGTTCATTGTGAAATTTAGGGATTGGATGGGAGGAGAGGGAAGGATGTAAGATAGGGATTTGGCTGATGCTAATTGCAATGAATTAGGGAAGTTTATTATGCACCTCTTTCTCTTTGCGATCGATCATATGAGGAGGATTTGACGAGGAAGGTTCCTTCGTCATAACTTAAAATTAATTTATACCAGTGTATAAATTTTATAATTTATAATATTTTTGTTTTAATTATTTTATTTATTATGTAAATTTTGGGTTTTTACTCGAATAATTGAAAAATAATTAATTACGAAAAATATATAAATAACATATTAATTATTAAAATAGGTCTATGGTAGAAAATTTTTATAAAAATTCTTTTTGATAAAAGAAAATTTGGACAAACTGTTAAGAAGTTTCTCCATTTTGGATGTTAAAACTTAAAAGGAATAAAAGAAAATAATAAATATCGGTCATTTATGAGGTAAATTACTCTTTTGAAAGTTTGGTGTTGTTACAGTGTCGTGCTGTACTTTAAAGTTTTTTTTTTCTCTAAATATTTTATATCATCATATTTTAGTTTGATATTGTTAATATGTTAGGCAGCAGCGTCAAAACATTGTAACAAATATTTATTTTTGTAATTAATTTATTTTTCATATTTTTTTGTAGTTAATAATTTTTATATTATTTAGATAAAAATCTAGTAAATTATATTTCAGATTCTATTTTGAAATTTTAATTATTACATATCTATACTATATTAACTAATTAATTAAATTAATATCCGAACAATAACTTAATGAAAACACAACCTTCACTTAGAAATGACCAAAAATCTTTATTTTTTTAATAAAACAATATAGAATAGATGATTTTAAATTTCTAATTTAAAGTGTTAGTTGATTTTAATAAAAGATTTGATTTCAACTCAAGTGTTAGTTGATTTTAATAAAAGATTTGTAAATATTATTTTTCATCCATATAAATTCCAAAATTAAGTGATAATTGCAAGGATGTTGGTATGTGATAGGATGGTGCATGGCTGCAAATAGTATGTTTGTTAAGAGCCGCCCAACTTGATTGGGTTGCTCAAATCCCACCGAGTCTTTTGCAAAGAGTAGCCATTCGTGCAAACGGAAAAGTCAAGAGCTTTTAATTTTAAGTTTCTTTTTTTACATACAATAAAGAAGGGGTAATAATTTCATGGTTTAACCATCATCCATACAAATTTGTATTCTTTCTAACACACATTTAAGTTGGATCTATAATTACACTATGAATAATAATAATGTTATTATGCTATAAATTTGAATACATTATGAGAAAAATTATGCATTTTTTTCCATTTTAATATTTATATAATTTTTTATCACTTCTCATACTATTTTTTCCCAAATTGATGTCTCTATTGATTCAATCATTAATTAAATCAATAAGTCTATTAAAAAAATAACCAATCAAAAATTGTTATGTGACAAAAAAAAAACCTAAGTATTATTTTCACTTTAATATATATATATATATATTTTTACTTTATATTCTTTTATTTATTTTTCCTCTCATCTCGAATCTTTTTTACAAGTATGAGCATTTTAGGTGTCATGGTTTAGTTCAAGGTTTTTAGAATCGGATCCATGATCGAACCAATTAGGTCATTAGTTCTCGGTTTGATCTATTCATCTAGTTCAATCAAATAAATATTAAAATTTCATAAATAAAAAACTTTAAAATAGAGAAAACCGGTTCAGCCAGTCGGTATCGATTCATGGGTTAATCAATCCAATATCCATCTCTGAACCAGTACACCAATCAACTCTCAATCCGACCGACTAGTCCTGTTCAATTCTGAAAACATTGGTTTTGATCGATGAAAGAACTTTTTTAATCTCATTTGGTCGAGCAGGCAGGCGATGAAGTTCAAAAACATAATTAAATTGCCAACATGACCTCAGGATGGTGCATTTCAAGCATTACTGGTATTTCTAGACATTATAAAAGAAGCAGAAAAAAATAAAAAGAGAAATAATATAAAAGAAAATTAAAGAATTAAAAATTAAAAATATATATTTTAAAAGTTTATATGACATGGTGATCTATTATTGGCTGAAATATTTTTAACAGATATAACATTTTGGTGTAAAATGAGTAATGAAAGAATAGTTTCAATTTTATTTGTGACAAAAAAAAAATAAAAGAGGTTTAGGTGCCGTCTTGGGAAAAAGGATATAAATTAGGTGTTAATTCATGACTTAAGCCTTCTTTTAAAATAGATTTAATTACTTTTTACTGTAGGAATACCAACTTTAGGGAAAAAAAAGTAATTTGGACACCACTTGTGAGAAAAAAAGTTTAAATATCAATATAAGAAAAATTATATAATTTATATACCAATTTGTAAATTAAACCTTATAAAAATACTTTACAAACATAGAAGAGTGTCAAAATTATAAAATAAATATTAATATTAGATAATGGCACACTTATTATTTGATTGAGATGATTGAATGTTTACAAATTATAGCATTTTAAGTTCAAATCACATCATTGTCAATTTAATTTTATATAAAAACACAAAAAGACAACAATAGCTTCATAATAATATAATATAATTTGTAAGAAGAAGTTTAATTTAATGGGAGGAGAGCATTTGACACATTATCAATGCATAAATCTCATGCGCCATCAATTAATAATAAGATGACATGTTATTTGTATAAAACAAATTTATATATATATATATATATATATATTGAAAGATTTAGAAATAAATACAAAAACATCAAATTGAAACTCGAAATCAAAAATTCAAATTCAAAACCCAAAACCAAAGAGAAACAAATTAATTATAATTAATATTTGATTATGTTTAAAAAAGTTAATTATATTTATTTTAAGTTCTTCGATATTTTTAATTTTACACGAATAACGATATGTCATCTTATTATTAACTAATGATGCATGAGACGTTAGGATCGAGGTGCATCAAATATCAATCCTTAACCTAAACTTCTTCACACAAAGTAAATTGGTAGCAATTATTATTATTAGATTATGACACACCTATGACATAAGTGAAAAATTTAAGTAATAAATATATTTATTAAAATTTCATATAAAAATAAAATAAAACTTTGGTTGAAATGATAAAATTTAAATTTAAAATACATTATGTTCTAGGTTTGAATTACGAGTTTTTTATGATTTTATATAAAAATATAAAAGAAAAGATAAAAATACTCTCATAATAATATAACTTATTTTGTATATAGAAAAATATTTTAATCATTTTTCAATTGAGTTGGTGCTCAATTGAGTGCATCAACAATGGAGATTAAATATAATATAAATACATTTAGATGGGAAGATATGCTTTTAGGAGAAATGTGGTTGTTGCTTTAAAATACAGAAGCTTTCTTAAAAGATAAGTAAGGTTCTCTTGTTTCCAAAAATACTAAATATACTTGGTAAAAGGAAACATGTAAAATTACATAAAAGTTAAATAAAGCTTTAATTGTAAAGTTGAATAGTTATAAATTATGATGTTTTAAGTTCAAAATTTACCATGTATAAATTTTTATTGGTTTTATATAAAAATTTAAAAAAATTTAAAACACACTTAGAATAATATAATGGGTAAAGAACACTAACAGTTATTTAACTTTCAAAAAATAACAAATTAAACTTATTAACTATTTTCCATTATAGAAGTAACGAAAAAGTGACTTGTCATTTAACCAATCACGTTGGAGTCCTTACTGTCATTTAATCGACCACGTTGGAGGGTTTGTTGTCATTTAAACAATCCCATTAAAGAACCCTATATGGGCAGTAATAGTAGTAGAAGAAGAAGAGGAGGAGAAGCCAATTTCTTGATATGAAAGGTTGTTTGATTATTCCAAGAAGGTGCAAAAGGAAAAAAAAATTGTACTAACTACTAACCATTAGAGATTGAAGAACAAAAAGGAGCATTTACATCCATATCACCAGTAAGGCCGTCATTTTGATTACCAGCAAGGCTCTGCTAAAAAACATGTAAGAGAAGTCAAGACTCGTAAACAAAGAGCAAAAATAAAAAATAAATACAACTAATCGAAATCCAAGATAAGAAAAAAGAAGAGTTTATAGAGATGAGATAAAGCAAATGGAAAGCTAAAAAGGAAAGAGAGAAGTTTAGGTCTTCTTCTCCTATAACCAAGGCTCGTCCACACGAAAACAAGGGTCCCAGCCTCTTCATCTCCACCCTTTTTCAACTAATTGTAATGGCTCAACCCAAAAGAGAGGAAATCTATAAAAGCGCCAGTTCACAATAGAAGTTAACCCCAGATCTAGAAATCGTTAAGAAAATCTATAAAATTGAGGTTGATTCACAGACGAAACATCGTTAAGGAAACTTACAAATCGATTGGAAGCTCTTCGTCACGGGTTAAGCAACAAGAAGTTGGGAGGGGGTGAATAAACGGTGAGGAAAGAAAAGTTTGGATCTCTGATGGTTTTTCTTGTTTCAATATCTCCATTTATTCTCTTCTTCTCTTCCTCCTCTTCTTTTTCTTCTTCTTTTATTGTTTTGTTTGGTTCTTAAATTGGGTTTCCACTATGACAAGTTAGAACACGTCAGCTAGTTAACTGGCCATGTCAATTGTCCCGTTAGAACTATAACAGAAAATGTTAGTGGGTGACTGATTTGTTACTTTTCGATAACGTTAGTGACTGATTTATTATTTTTTGAAAATTAAGTGACTGAATTGAAAATTGAGTGATTATTTTGTTATTGAAATCAAAATTGAGTGACTATTTATATACTTTACCTAATAAAATTTATTTTATAAAATAATATTTTTTATTAATTTTCTAATAGAATTAATACTTAATTAATGAGTTATACCAAAACACTATAAATTTTTTCTACTGAAGCCTTAAACTCCAATGAAAATATTGTATGTCCACTTACATTTTTTACATTTATACCTTAACTCTTTTATTTATTACCATGTCTCCTTACTTTTATTATTATTCTTTCTCCTTTTACATTCTTTTATATTTTTAAATTTTATTATTATAATATAAACTATTTATACTTTCTTAAATTTTGAATTTAATAGCTTTTAAATTATTTATTCTACCTTTTAATTATTTAAATGTCTTCGTAAGAAAACTATTCATTTGATATAATATTTTCTATAATTGAATAAGTAATTAAGCAAAATGTTTTAAATTGATATATTGAATAACTGTTAATGTTTTAATAATATTTAATAATTTATTGAATATGTTATAGGATTAATTATGTAAAAGATTTAATTTGATGTTTTTAACGGTCATTTTATATTTTGACTACTATTTGTCTATTTGCTATAGTAATTAATCTCATTATTACTATTGTTTTCAATATCACGGATTTAATCTCACTTCTCATCCAAACTAAACTGTAACACACCTATGACATGGATAGAAAAATTGTATAAAAGTACATTTATAAAAATATCATATTAAAATATATGAGAGTTTAGTTGAATTGTTAGAGTTGAGGCTTTGGAAACTATGATTATTTCTGATGACAACTCAGCGTGTTGATTTAAATTAAGTTTTATAGATTTTATATAAACTATAAAAAATTAAAAACATTTGAATTATACCAATTTGTTTATTTTTAAACTTGACAGGGATCAAAAAAATATTTATACTAATTTGTTATTCGAATTATTCGAGTTATTCGAAATGTAAAATTCAATTCGATTCAAACTCGAAACTCAAATTACTTATTCGAGTTGACTCAAATAATTCAAATAACTCGAATAGCTCGATTCGATTAACTCGAAATTTAAATTTTTTTTCGTTTTTTCAAATAGAATCAAGTTTTGCTCACCCTTACATATGATGATGTTACACTTTGAGATTGTGTCCAATCATCACCTAAAAATTGCTAAGTTCAAGGACTAATGTGAACCAGAAAAGTTTAAGGACTAAGTTAGGAAAAGTTACCGAATTCAAGGACTAAATGTTGTTTTATCCCTAATATTTATTACATTGTGAAAGGAGGGGATTTATTTAGTCAAGCATTTTTTATTTGATATAAATATCTATACTATTATTTAAGTCACTGACTGAGTTGGTGACATGAGTCAATTGTGCACTAACTCGATTAGAAAAATTACAGAAATGTACTTCTATATTTAAAATAAGTTATATTATTTGAGGCTACTTTAGTTAATTTTTTGTTTTAACAAAAACCAATAAATATTTGTATGCATATGGTGGAATTTAAACCGACGTCAATTGAATCGATAAAACCTTAAATTCACTACTCAGTCAAAGATTTATTTTGATGTGTTTTATACATTTTTTGTTTTAATATGTACAATTTATTATCTCCGTCAGTCGTATATCTATACTTATATATTATTATTAAAGCCCTTAACTGAATTGGTGTAACGAGTCAACCGTGCACCAACTTTGTAGAAAAATTACGGAAATGTCATTTTATATTTAAAATAAGTTATATTATTTGATGGCACTTAGCCTTTTTATTTTAACAACCACAAATAAAAACAAAAATAATTATTATGTTTGGGTTATAACTTATAATGATAAAGTCAAATATTTATTATGTTTGGATTCAAAATTTATTATGATTAAATTTATGTTGATTTATTATATAAAAATAAAAATAATTCCATAAAATATAACTTAATTTACACATGAGATAGTATTTTAATAATTTTATAATTGAGTCAATATCCAATTAATTTATTACACCAACTCAACAAAACACTTAAATAGATAGCTATTATGTTAAATACAATAATTAATAATTTATTATATTCAATATTTATACCTAATATAATAATGTTAAAGAAAGACTCGTTAATAAAGTGGTAATGAAAATATGGCAGGCGGGTTAAAGATGTGTCATGGTGGGCCATGGGATGAAGTGGCCACGGCGGCATTCATACATTCATGGGCAAAAAAAATGGCAAACACGGCGGCGACACGGACGATAGAGATACGCAGCTGATTACGTCCACCAAAATGTTTATTGATCTTCCCAAGAAGAACGGTTCAAGATTTCTCGTTTGTCATTATCAGCCATGAATGAAACAAAGCCCTCAAATTCTGCCTTGTATGTATATACGAAAATTGTAAAATTCATTTCAAACAGTTGTTGACTTTTTTATATTCAACGCGTAGAAATAATAGTATATAAGATCTTAAAAGAAGAAATTAGAAACCCCATAGTGGGGATTCCTTTCCTTTGTTGCCTTTGCCTTGCCTTCCCCTTCACTTTTTCTTTTATTCCTTGTCATTTCAACTTTAAGAAGAAATTAGTTATTAGATTTGGGTTTCATTTCTTGTTTAATTCTCTCTGAAACTCTCCGGTCAGGTAATTTTCTTTTTCTTTTTAGAGAATTGAAAAAAAAGAAGATATCAGATATGGCAGAAGAACATAGATGTAAAGCACCACCACAATGTGCAAACAATTGTGGATTCTTCGGAAACCCAGCAACCCAAAATCTTTGTTCTCAATGTTACCGCCATCTCCAGCACCTTAAAGAACAAGGATCTTCCTCTGCTGCCAAACAAGCTTTTAATCAAGCCCTCCTCCCTTCCTTTTCTTCTTCATCATCGTCGTTTTCGGTTTCCTTGGCGGTGAAGCATGAACCGTTGGCGGAAACCAAGGAACAGGTGGTCCAAGCGGAGGTTCAGGTCCACGTTCAAGTTCGACCTAACAGATGCTTGACTTGCAAGAAGCGCGTGGGGCTGACGGGGTTCAAGTGCAGGTGTGGGATGGTGTTTTGTGGCACCCATAGGTACCCTGAAAATCATGGTTGTAGTTTCGATTTCAAAGCGATGGGAAAACAACAGATTGCCAAATCGAATCCGGTTGTCAAAGGCGAGAAGCTTCAGAAAATCTAAAGGGAAACGGGGATTGTTTGTGATTGTGTTATGGATCGTCTCGCCGGCCGTTGATGCTTGTAATATGACATACATTCAAATGGTATTTTAATCTTAATGTGGGTGCTGATTTCCAATTGATTTGTTGGTTGCTTTTGCAAGGAATTATTCCAATAACGAAAGAAAACTGCTCCCTAATAATTCATACTACATTCTTAATCTTTGTTTTTCCAAGTTCTTTTATTTATTCAAGTTGATTTTAAAGGATTAGTATATTATTTGATATCTGAGTTATGTTTTATGATTTTGATTTATTTTTATTTTATAAAATTATGAAACTTTTTTATTTTTTCAAGAAAATGTTTTTAATAATTTTTATTTTTCATAAGAATTTTTTATAAATTATTATGAAAAGTATAAAAATGATTTTTTATATTTTTATTTTTATGGAACATTATAAAATATTTTAATTTTAATAATTTTAATATATATGTTTATTTTTATTTATAAATTTTATTTGTTAGAATTTTTATATTTTTCAAATGGTAACATCATTATGGCATCATGGGCTAATCGCCACCATGTGTTAAGTATTGAATTGCCCACGTGTCAAATATTCATCGAATAATATAAAACAGTTAGCATTATTTGTTTTTGTTGGGATTGACTCGTATATTTAACGAAATAATAAAAGTGGAGAAGAACAAATACACATATTTTACTAGAAAACTATCAAAGAGAGAAAAACTATGGGCAAAGGAGGCTTTGACTTTTCACTAATGAATAAACAAACAATAGTACAATATAGAGTAAATAACCTAAATGTACAACCTGTACATTACTCAAACCCCGAATACAAAGTTTAAAATCCCAAAGAGCAAATCGGTAAACAAAACCCTAAATCTCATGGGGGACTCACAAAAGGGGTACAAAATAATTTCCATAATTACCATGAAACTCTCACCAAAACTCATATACGACTACATCTTGTCACCCTCAAAGAAAAAGCCTACAACTAAATCTTGATTGACTTAACCAAAATAAGGATACAATGACCCCTTTAAATAGGCTAATATTATAGTTCTAATCATACTAAAATATCATTGGAATAATTAGAGTCTAACTAGGAGAAGAAGTATTGCTTGAAGTCTAAAACGTGGCTGCCAAATAGGAGAACACGTCGTGATGTCGCAACGTCCCATTCTCATCATCACGACGTCGTCCATCACGTTGTCCCGATGAGTTGGCTTCATCATCCCAACATTGGGTCTGTTTTGGCATTTCTTTGATTGCTCGTCGATTCTCACTTAAGGTGCCTACGACATGTCCGATAAATGTGAGACATACCCCACAAATCTCCACCTTGACTCATATATATCACGCCTCTTTTTCATACCCCGTCACAAGCCAAACTCAAATTTTGAATAATGTCAACCAAGTCTATATCGTGCTCGAACTTTGAAACTGAAAGACTTCTAGTCTTCAAATCAAAGTTTATAATGCAACAAGGGCCAATAATACCCAAATGGGAGAAAAAAACATTAACTCTCTCCACCTTGATTGTAACCCTCTGTGAACCATTCGAGTCCTTAAAACCAAAAGAGGATGAGATTTTCTCCAAATCAGGCACATGCTAGGCATCTAACACGACTCCTTCAACTTGATCATGTGTGGAGAGCAATGAATCATCACCCTTGTCTTTGGCCACATCAGCTACCTCCGTAATATCTAAAACTACCATAAATTGAAATTTGTGGTCCGTCGAATTTCTCAATATCCAAAAACATTATTGTGGCACTAAACAAGTCAATCTGTGAAAGTTGAACCGTAGCTCTGATATTAGTTTGTTGGGGATCGACCTGTATAAACAACAAAATAGTAAAAGTGGTGAAGAATGAATACAAATATTTTACATAGAAAACCCTCAAAGGGAAAAACCACGGGCAAATAAGGCTTCGGCTTTTCACTAATGAGTAAACAAACAAGAGTACAATATAGAGTAAATAACCTAAATATACAACTTGTACATTACCCAAAATCTCGAATACAAAGATAAAAAATCTAAAGAGAAAATTGGTAAACAATACCCTAAATCTCATAGGGCACTCACAAAAGGGGTACAAAATACTTTATAATTACCACGAAGCTCTCACCAAAACTCATATGCAACTACATCTTATTGCCATCAAAGAAAAAGCCTACGGCTGCATCTTGATTGACTTAACCAAAATAGGGATACAATGACCCATTAAATAGGCTAAGATTAGAGTTCTAATCATACTAAAATATCCTAGAATATCAGAGTCTAACTAGGAGAAGAAGTCATGCTTGAAGTCTAAGACGTAGCTGCCAAATAGGAGAATATGCCGTAACATCGCAATGTCCCATTCGCCTTGTTACAATGCCGTCCATCGCATCATCCTGATGAACTGATGCTCCTCGTCCCGACATCTGGCCTGTTTTGGCCTTTTTCAAATGCTCGTTGATTTTTGTCTATGGTGCTTGCAACGTGTTTGATAAATGCGAGGCACACTCCACAGTTCCAAATACCATTTTGTGTATCGGAAGCCAAATTTAGCTACCAATTTGAAGAAAAAAATTGGGTATCACATTGAACATCTAAGCCAAACTCATGTACTAAATGGTATATTAACATATTTTTATATAAAGCCTACTTCTACCCATAATTCATTCCTACCTTTAAATTGAAGGGAAAAAAATGTGCTTAAGCATGCTCAAAGTTATGTCCTTTTGTTGTTGCAATATCAATGCAATTATTCTAACAAAATGGTGTATAAGCTAATAGGTCTCAATGGGTCATGTTTTTTAAGTTTGAAATCTTAGGAAATACAATAATAACAACTCAATTAATTTCATAAATTGAAATTTCTTAATTAATGATAGCAAGATAATACCTCCCAATATCCATGCTTACAACATACTGTAGTTTTGATAAAGCAAGGCTGGGTACCCGTCATAACCCGAGGCTTTATTTGGATCCATATCCTTAACTGCTCGCACGACCTCTTCCATCTTAAACTCCATTAATAAAGAGTCATTGAATTCATCATTAATGCATTGCACAACTCCTGAGAGAATAAAGGACGCATTACCTCTTCCTTGGGAAGAAAATAACCCTCGAAAACAATCCATTGTAACAATCTCCAATTGATCTACACTCTCCATCCAACTCCCGTCCTCATCTTCCAACTCTCAAATCGTGTTCACTCTTCTTTGTTGAGAAGCGAAGTAATGGAAAAACCCAGTATTTTGATCTCCATTCTTCAACCAATTTGCCATTGTTCGTTTTTCCAAATATCATTCTTCGTAATCCATCTTCCAATTCATTTCAAATTTCATCTGCACAATCTCCTCTAAAGTAATGTCATCTGGCTCACACGTATTCAACTCCTTCAAAAGTGTGCAAAAAATTGGCGACGTCGACCTTGATTGTTTTTTAAGTGTAAACTTCATTCCTGTAAACCTTGACCAAGCTATACAAAACGATCAGGAATTGAACCAACATAAATTTTCCAAATTGTTGTTTCCTCATATTCACAAAACTCTTCTAAAGTCCAACAAGATTCAAAATAGAAAGGTTGTAAACCAAAATCTCTTTAATTACTCGCCACCCTCGAACTTGTTTGAAATAATAAAAGGTAATGATTCGAAAACCCATGAGATAAATGTTGAATCATATATTCGGGAAAAAATCGACCACCACCCATTAGCCACCCTCGATCAAGTCGAGAAAAAGAGGTATTTCTCTAAAGTGAAAATCGATATTAGTATATACAAATCACCTCATTTTCCAAGTAAACCATTGGCCTTTAAAGCCCATATGGAAATCTGTAAAAGCAATCTTTCTCTAATCCCTAAATCAAGTCTTTCTCTCATATCCAACCCTTATTTTCTCAAAATAATAAGCAATCTTGTTGAAATTATTAACCGCTAACCAAGGTGCATTTAGTGATCATTTGTTAATTTTATGAACCATGGGACAATTGAGCATGAAAAGCAAATTGAGACTCCATAAATGATATCTAAATCTCTTATTCGATGCTCCAGAAAAACTAGTGAATCTCCATGCGTTACCCTCTAAATCCTATTGTACCTCGAAATCAATATAACTCCTCAAATAACATTTCAACTACATTACAAATCCCTATTTCCATCCTATTGTTAAAGGAAACTTTTATAATCAATTTTGATATTTGAGCGATAAATGGTTTAAATCATCCGTAAGTGTTCAGATTCTCGGTAATGCCTCGCACTGCTCCGCATCGAATACGGGTAAGGGTGTTACACCACCAGCCATTAGCCACCCTCGATCAAGTCTTTCTCGATATTAGTATATACAAATCACCTCATTTTCCAAGTAAACCATAAACCAACAATGTCAGAACCATTTTTAAAAAAACAGAATCGACTTTGTACCTCAAAATCAATATAACTCCTCAAATAACATTTCAACTACATTACAAATCTCTCTTTCCATTTTGAAAACGAAAATAAAAATAGGGAGTCGCCACCAATCTTTTTTTTTTTGTTGAGGTGTGATCGGGTCACCTCGTAAAACGGTTGTTTTTAATAAACAGTTTGATTTATCAAAACAATGATTTTGGTCTACGAAATCCAGAAAACAAGTTCGGGAATCGGTTACGTACGAGGAAGGGTTAGCACCCTCGATACGCCCAAAATTGGTACCAAATTGATTAATTAGTGTCTTAATGTCAGAAATTTGAAAAGATTTTAAAATACGGATCTTTTAGAAAATGTTTGGATAATTTGGGCTGAAATTTGAGATTTCTTTGTCCCGAGAGGATACAAACATCACATCCAGCACGTTAGGACACGATATTTTAAATCTTTGTGATCTAAGGTTTCTCATGATTTACGAAATTTATTAAAAGGATGTTTAGTTATTTAGTCAAACTGGAAATTGAAACCCATACGTTAGGGCACTATTCCTCGAATTTCTAAACATAAACATTGCCTTATTTAAAAACCTTTGGATGAAATATAATAATTTTGCAAAACGTATTTTGTTTAATAGTGTTAAACTAAGAAAATAAATATAGATGTTTGAGTTAAAAATTGAGATTTCTTTGTTCCGAAAAGATATAAACATCACATCCAGCACGTTCGGACACAATATTTTAATCCTTCGTAATCAAAGCCATCTCATGATTTATGAAATTTATTAAAAGGATGTTTAGCTATTTAGTCAAACGAAAAATCGACACTCAGCACGTTAGGGCACTATTCCCCAAATTTCTAAATACAAAACATTGCCTTATTTTAAAAAACTTTTAGATGAAGTATAGTAATTTTACAAAATGTATTTTTATTTAATAATATAGTATTAAACTAAGAAAATAAATATAGACATAATAATAATAATAATAATAATAATAATAATAATAATAATAATAATAATATGGTTACAAAACAATAATAAAATGATAATAATACAATATATTAAAGACAATAATAAGCAATATAATAGTAAAGACAAAAAATATAAAATAAGTAAATAAATAAATAGACAATAGTGATAGGGATAATAAAATAATGGTAATAATAATAGTAACAATAACAATGATAATGCAAATAAAATAGTAGTAGTGTAGTAATAATAGAATAATGATAATAAAAGATATTAAAAATAATAACAATAACAAAATAATGATCAACATAAAGTAATGACAATTATGATAATAATAATAGTAATAAGAATAAAATAATGATAATAATGAAAATAATAATAATATGTTAATATGAATATTAATAATGATAATGATAATAACTTAAATAGAAAATAATAACATATTAATATAAAAATAATGAAAACACTAATAGAAAGTAAAAAGAATAAATATCAAAAGAATAATAAAATACAAGTGGTAATAATAATAATAATAATAATAATAATAATAATAATAATAAATAGTAACTAAAAGGGATTGGGGGATAAATCAAATTTTAAACGAACGTTTGGGGCAAAATATAAAATAAAAAAATGACCGGGGACCTATTTTTACGCTCGAAAGGGGCGGAGGAACCGAGGAGGTAATAAACCCCTTCGGCCAAAACGCGCAGCAGCAAAGAGGACCAGATTGCGAACCGGAGTAAATTGTGGGGTCAAAATTGAAAAAATAAAAAACTTAATTAAAAAAGGGTCAAAAAAGCGGAAGGGCCATTTGCGGAATTAGACCCAAAAACAAAAACACGCGGATCCTGGCGGGTCGGGTCAACGCGCGGATTATATGGGTGAAACGACGTCGTTTTGGGGCTTAAGGACGCCGGCCAAAACGGCGCCGTTTTGTGCGCCTATAAAAGGCAAAATTTTCCTAAAAAATTTTCATTTCATCCTTTTTTTAAAAAAAACTAATCTCCTTTCTTTTTTCTCTCTGCAGGGGAGGAAACTTCGGTGAGTCTACCGGCCAGCCAATCGTCAAGACCTCGCTGTCGACGCTGTCGCCACCACCACAAGCAGTGGTCGAAAAAGGTAAAATTTTGTATTTTTTTAAAAATAATAATAACAATATACATGCATGTATGTGTCGAAAAGAGAAAAAAAAAAAAAAAGCTTCGAAAATATAAAGAAAAAAGAAAACCTCTTTTGCCTCGATTTTGATTCTTTTCCAGTAGTTTTAGTGCTTAATAGATGCCCTTTTTGTGTTTAATCTCTGCTATTTTCCATTCAAAATCTCTTTTTTTATTTCCAAAAAATTAGCCTCCCTTTACAATGAAATTAGACTGGCTTTTATAGCCATTGTTTACAACTTGACTAATATCCTGTCTTTTCTATTTATTGTTGCAGGCGACGGTGCAAGTGGCGATGTGGACGGGCGGTGGCAACAGAGGTGACATGGGCGGTGGAGGCGAAGACCCTAAGGCGTGTTCGGTGCAAAGGGCAAGTGGCCCTAGGGTTTTGTTTTTTTCTGATTTGGTTTTGGGCTAGGTTTTAATTGGGCTGATTGGGTTAGGGTAATTTAGTGGGTTAGTTTGATTTGGGTCTGGTTTGGGATTTAATTTTGAATTGTAATGCTTGGGTCTATTTATATGTTGGTTGGGTTTTAATTTTGTTTAGTTGGGCTTATTAGCCCGGGCAAAATTGGGCTATGACAGCTGCCCCTCTTTGCTCATTGTCGTGTAACGGGAATGGAGCAAAGAATTTTAAGAATGACCAATTTTGCCCGGCCTTGTCGAGTCTTGACTTCTTCAGTGCTCCTATTCTTCATGTAGCCTCATTCCAGTCCACTACATCTTGTTGCTTCAATTCACTCCACCGCTACTTTAAAGAGATAGGACATGTAGCTTTAATCCGTTCCATTCAATGTTCTCTGCTTCAAAGAGATAAGGATTGATCCTCACTGTAAACTCAGGGAGACAGGATTTGTAATCTCAACCTACTCCATGGAAACTTCGAGGAAATAAGAATTCAGGGAGAAGAGATTCGTAATCTCCATCTTCTCTACTGAAACTTCAAAGAAATAAGAATTTGTCCTCATTGTTAACTCAGGGAGACGAGATTTGTAATCTCAACCTACTCCACGGGAACTTTGAGGAAATAAGAATTCAGGGAGAAGAGATTTGTAATATCCATCTTCTCTACTGAAACTTCAAAGAAATAAGAATTTAACCTCATTGTTAACTCAGGGAGACGGGATTTGTAATCTCAACCTACTCCACGGGAACTTCGAGGAAATAAGAATTCAGGGAGAAGAGATTCGTAATCTCCATCTTCTCTACTGAAACTTCAAAGAAATAAGAATTTATCCTCATTGTTAACTCAAGGAGACGAGATTTGTAATCTCAACCTACTCCACAGAACTTCGAGGAAATAAGAATTCAGGGAGAAGAGATTCGTAATCTCCATCTTCTCATCAAACTTCGAGAAATAAGAATTTATCCTCATTGTTAACTCAGGGAGATGGGATTTGTAACCTCAACCTACTCCATGGAAACTTCGAGAAAATAAGAATTCAGGGAGAAGAGATTCGTAATCTCCATCTTCTCTACTGAAACTTCAAAGAAATAAGAATTTATCCTCATTGTTAGCTTAGGGAGACGGGATTTGTAATCTCAACCTACTCCACTGAAACTTCGAGAAAATAAGAATTCAGGGAGAAGAGATTTGTAATCTCTATCTTCTCTACTTGAAACTTCAAAAAATAAGAATTTATCCTCATTGTTAACTCGTGGAGACGGATTTGTAATCTCGACCTACTCCACTTGAACTTCGAGGAAATAAGAATTGTGGAGAAGAGATTCGTAATCTCTATCTTCTCTCTTGAAACTTTAAAAAATAAAATTTATCCTCATTGTTAACTCAGGAGACGGATTTGTAATCTCGACCTACTCCACGGGAACTTCGAGAAAATAAGAATTCAGGGAGAAGAGATTCGTAATCTCCATCTTCTCTACTGAAACTTCAAAGAAATAAGAATTTAACCTCATTGTTAACTCAGTGAGACGGGATTTGTAATCTCAACCTACTCCACAGGAACTTTGAGGAAATAAGAATTCAGGGAGAAAAGATTCGTAATCTCCATCTTCTCTACTGAAACTTTAAAAAAATAAGGATTTATCCTCATTGTTAACTCAGGGAGATGGGATTTATAATCTCAACCTACTCCACGGGAGCTTCCACGAGATTTATCCTCATTGCATTGCATGACCGTTGTGGTCCCACCCTCTTAAGTGAGAGTGAGAAGCTACTCTTTCGTGAGGTTTTCACCTCCGTGCAGGATAGTGAATCGCTTTCGGGATACATCCATACCTATGTCTTTGTGAGGTTTTCACCTCCGTGCAGCCATAGGAAAATGTATTCCCCTGAACTGAACTCGGTCCCTATGAGCCTATAATGGGTGAGGATCGAGGAATCTGCTGGTTCAAGTACCTTTACTCTAGAACCGAACCCCCATATAGTAAGCCTTAAGAGCCCGCCTTAGATGGAACCACTCCAAACCCCTAGTGGTCACCCGGAAAGGTACTCTATTTTGTTTATTTCTCCTGTGCTAACGTGTTTCTTTTGTTTTCATTGTATTGCATCACACCAAAGCTGTCGAAACCATTTTTTTTTGAAAAACGGATCGACTTTGGTTTTGAAAATGAAAAAAAGACAAGGAGTCGCCACCGATCTTTATTTGGTGTGATCGGATCACCTTTGTTTTAATAAAACGTTTTGTTTTACTAAAATAGTGTTTTTGGTCTGCGAAGTTTTAAAAATCGGGTTCGGGAGTCGGTTACGTGCGAGGAAGGGTTAGCACCCTCGTCACGCCCAAAATTGGTACCAAATTGATTAGTCGATGTCTTAATGTCAGAAATTTGAAAAGATTTTAGAATACAGATCCTTTTAAATGTTTGGATAATTTGGGCTGGAATTTGAGATTTCTTTGTTCCCAGAGGATACAAACATCACATCCAACACGTTAGGACATGATATTTTAAACCCTCGTGCTCAAAGTCATCTCATGATTTACGAAGTTTGTTGAAAAGGATGTTAGGTTATTTAGTCAAACAGAAAATCGCAACCCAGCACGTTAGGGCACTATTCCTCGAATTTCTAAATACAAAACATTGCCTTATTTTAAGACCTTTAGATGAAATGTAGTGATTTTACAAAATGTACAGTATCGCATTAAAATAAGAAAATAAGCATAGAGGTTTGAGTCAAAGCGTGAGATTTCTTTGTTACGAAAGGATATAAACATCACATCCGAAGACGTTAGGACACGATATTTTAATCTCTCGTAACCAAAGTCGTCTCATGATTTACTGAAATTTATTTAAAGGATGTTAAGTTATTTAGTTAAACGGAAAATCGTGACCAAAGACATTAGGCCTTCGTTCTCAATTTCTAAATACAAAACATTGCCTTTATTTTAAAAACCTTCAAATGAAATATGGTGATTTTACAAAATGTATTTTGTTTAATGATATAATATAAAAGCGAGAAAATAAATATAGATATAAATATAGTAAATATAAAAATAATAAACTACTAATAATAATAATATCAAATAATAGTAATAATAATAGTATGGTCATAAAGTAATAGTAATAGGAATGATAGTAATAATAAATATAATAAAGATAATAATATGCAAAACAATAGTAAAACACAAAAAAAACATAAAATAAGTAAATAAATAAATAAAATGGTGATAGTGATAATAAAATAATGATAATAATAATAGATAGTAATAATAAAAATATATAGATATATATAAAAATAATGATATAGCAATAGTAATAATAAAACAATAATAATAAATAATCAATAGTAGAAAATAAAAATATTAAATAATAATAATGATAAAAATTGCAAAATAATTAAAAATGGGCTAAATTGGATTAAAAAACGGAAGTTTTGGGACAAATTATATAAAATAAATAATAAAAGGGCTAAACTGAAACGCGCACTAAATGGCAAGGGACTAACAGGAGAAATATCCCTAGTCTTTTTTACGCAGCGTTTTGGGCCAAACTGAAGGATTAAATTGAAAATGGAATAAAACAGACGGGGCAAAATTTAAAAGAAAGAAAAATTGGATTTTAAACCATTTAAAAAGTAGAAGGACCAAATGGGCAATTAGACCCAAAAGCAAAAACACGCAGATCCTGAGACGGGTTGGGTCCGTACGCGGGTTTGGCCAAAACGATGCCGTTTTGAGCGTTAAAGACCAGCCCCAAAACGACGTCGTTTTGAGAGGCTATTTAAGGCCCAAATTTCTGAAAAAAATCATTTGTCACCTGCTTTAAGAAAAAAAAAATTTAACCCTTCTCTTGTTTTCTTTTTCTCTACTTGGTTGAAGGAGAGGAGATTAAGCACCACCCGATCGTCATTCTCTGTCAGCATGGCTGCCACCGCAAGACTGGTGGTGAAAAAGGTAAAGTTTTTTGTACTCTTTTTTATTAGACTAATGTTTGTATATATATGTATATGTATATGTATATTAAAAAAGAAGGGGTGAAAAAAAGGGGTTCGAAAATAATAAAAATTTCACCTTTCTCGAATTTTGTTTTAGCCTTTTAGATTTTCTTTTGCGTTTTTGATGCCAACTAGTTTTTGATCTTTGCTCTGTTGCTTGAATCTGTTTATTCCATTTTTTTATCATTGAAAAAAAAGTCCCTTACAATCGGTTCCTCGATGGCTTATATAGCCATCTTTTTACAACTTTTTTCTTTGCTTTTTGTCACTTCTGTTTTAATGCATGCAGGTTTGGGAGGTGTTGGGTGGTGGACAAGACCACGGTGGCAGGCAAGTGGTGGTAGCAGTTAGGTCAGAAGACCCTAGGTGCGGCTCACCTAGGGTTAGAAAATTCTGGTTTTGGGTTTGGGCTTCTGAATTGGGTTTAGTTTGTTTGGTTTAGTGTTTTTGGGTCTACTGATAAATTTTGGGTATTGGGTTGTGAAATGGGCCATTCATTTTTGGGTCCCGGGCAAAATTTGGGTTCTACACCACCCATCGACCTATTCGCACTCACATCAAATCTATTCAAATAACCACATCTCCATCAAACCCCTCCATACAACTTACATTTAATTTAGTCTCAATACAAAGAATGACATGGAGATTATACTCTCTCAGCATATACTAAAGTCTCTGGACTGTCCTTAGGTTCCCTAGCCCACAAACATTCTAACATAAGATTTTTATTGTACCCGATTGGCTTGCCTTATGGAGCCTGTTGATCTAACATTTTGAGAACCATCTTGAGTTCCAACAGTAGAGTCCCTTAAGTCCACGCATCAGAAATGACAGAGATACCCAACCCAAATTGTGGCCTTTGTTTCACATAGATACCTCTTAGTGGGCTTTCCTCTAAGCCCAAATCCATATCAACATCTACTCGCTCAACAATCACTTTTCCTTTTCTATCATCACTACTTGTTATGGTTAATTTTCATCCTAAATTCACTACCAAATTCAAACTAATTTCTTGTAACGAATTAGATTTTTAAAAATCAGCCAAAAATCTATCCTTACCAAAATGAAATCTCTTCAAAATCCCCGGATCATTCTCCCTTTCATCTCGCAAACAATAACTTGTCATCGCAGATGCCCTTCACGGCAACGCTCGCAATGAATTATTCATTCACCAATAAGCTCCTTACCGCCTTGAACCATTCGCACTAAACAAAAGCTTTCTCTATGCCTCATCTTACCACAAAGAAAACAAAACAGAGATTGACACTCATACTTAAACTTCACATATATCTCCTGTTTCACCCCCGAAACAATTTTCTTCCTCCTCTTCAATGGAACTCGCTCATGAATTTGAACCCGGATCTACAAAGAACTCGTAACACCTTTAGCTATAGCTTTAGAATAACATTCCAATATTTTTTATGAAATTACCAAACTATTTGGTTAAAACTTTTGAAACTAGACCAAGCAACAAATCATGGATCTAAAACTACAAAAGTACGAAGAAAAAAGGAACCTGCTCTAGATCCTCCTCCAGCATCAGCCTATGAGTCACAAGTAGGTGATTGTTGAATATTCAAGGCCCTTCAGACACAACCCGATCAATATCCACTTTATAGTACAACCAAAACAAGAAACACTTCCCCTTATACCCGTAATCAATACACCCCCAACAGTTGCCAGAGATTAGCCATCATATTGTGCATAACTTCAAACTGAATAACACTTGCAGTAAGAAAGGAACCCACCAAACAATACTCATAACCCCATTCTTCCTTCAATTCCATCCCCAATTTGCCACGCCTCCTCCTCTTCATCCCCTATAGCAAGCTTAGCCAAATCCTCATCTATACCTTAGACATCTTCCAAAATAAGAAACCAAATCTAAAAAGAAACAAAAACCCTTAGAGCAAATGGAACAAATCAATAGAAAGACCTAAAATGTGCCACAAAGGTAGACATTTACCTTTTATCTTTAATTTTAAACATTCAATTTCAACTTATTTTAAATAAAATCAAATTATAAAGTTTTTATAGGATAATATAATGTTAAAACAAATAAAATAGAATATAACTAATTGAAAATATTCTCCATTAAATCATAAGTAACTCTTATTTAATTAATTTTCATACATTTTCTTATAAAAATTAATTTTATTTATTTTGAATTATCAAAATAAATTATGTAACTCATTTATTTTTTCAATAATTGATTAGGGCTTTTTAAGTTTACGAGGTTATTGATGGATTTGATTAATCATTGACAAGACATATAAACAAAATACATGTTTACAACTCTTGAATAATCATTACTAATTAGAAAATGGGTAAATTACCAGAATATACCTTTTTTTTTCAAAATTTATGGAAAATGACATGTTTTCCAATTATTTACCAGAATGGGCCATTTCTCCCGAAAACGCGTCCACGTCAGCGCGATTTCAGGGGATGCAGTAGGAAAACGTTCCCTCAGAGATACGCTTTTGCCCTCCACTTTCGTTAGGGTTTTCAACTGTTTTTAGGGTTAGAGTTTTTAGGGTTTTAGGGCTAGGGTTTTGTGTTTGTAATGGTTTTTAAGATTTAAGGTTTTAAGGAAAAGTTAACAAATTAGAGTTTAGGGTTAGTTAATTAAAATAATTTTAGATTTAAGGTTTTAGAAAAAAATATCAGCAATATAGAAATTATTTGTTTTTTACAGTAGTATCTGGTAAAATAATTTAGAGAAGACGTTTCTGAACAAATAGTAACCAAAACGCTTAAAGCAGGATGCAATGTCAGCAAGAGTACTGAAAAAAGCTCTCACGTGGACATTCTTTTGCTACAGTAGCCTTTGGGAAAATAATTTTGAGAAGACGTTTCTAAACAAATAGTGACCAAAACGCTTCAAGTAGGATGTACTGTCAGCAAGAATACTGAAAAAAGCTCCCACATGGACACTCTTTTGCTACAGTAGTCTATGGAAAAATAATGTTGAGAAGACGTTTCTGAACAAATAGTGACCAAAACGCTTCAAGTAGGATGCACTGTCAGCAAGAGTACTGAAAAAGCTCTTACGGGGACGCTCTTTTGCTACAATAATCTATGGCAAAATAATATTGAGAAGACGTTTCTAAACAAATAGTGACCAAAACGTTCAAGCAGGATGCACTATCAGCAAGAGTACTGAAAAAAGCTCCCACATGGACGCTCTTTTGCTACAGTAGTATATGGAAAAATAATGTTGAGAAGACGTTTCTAAACAAATAGTGACCAAAATGCTTCAAGCAGGATGCACTGCAAACAAGAGTACTGAAAAAAGCTCCCACGTGGACGCTCTTTTGCTACAGTAGTTCCTAATTGTCCTTAGATTATAAATGAGCCAAATTTCATTCTCAGGTTGCATAATAGAAATTGAGGCAAAAGTAAAATGGAAACTAAAGATGAGTGAATGTATTAGTGCTGTTATTTACTATGATGGTGAGGTTTGTGACATTGAAAATAGTGTTTTTTATCGGAGAACACAACGCGACTGGTTTTTAACCAGAACATAGATTTAACAGAACTTCGCAAAAGAATTAGGTGTAAAATCCTCGAAACAACACCAATGAAATTTCAGTCTATTAAGTATAGATTTTGTGCTTCGATTGACCCCGTGAGATATGTCTCATTCAACATCAAAGGTCCTCGGAGCTTGGAGGCAATGGTGGAGACTCATCTTGCCAGTGGATCACCTTATCTTGAGGTATATGTACAAATTTCATCGCTAAGTGATCTTCTTTGACTTCAACATCTACTACTGTTCGAGGAAAATACACGACCCCAAGTTGACACTTTGTTAGTGGGAGGCAGAATATGGAAGCGCCCGTGTTTGATGGTAGTATGAAAAACATAACCCCTGCACGACACTCGATTGGTGGATGGGACATGCATATCCTTCCTTCGACATTCGATGCTAGAAATACGTATTGGAGAACGTCATCAACTTCTAATGGTTGGCAATCCACATATGATTGGGACGTTAAGAAAGTTATTTAAGAAAGGATAATGTACTCTCCACGACATCCACCGGCGAGGGGACCTCGTTCGTTGCAGATGATGGTGAGTCGGATGATGAGTCCGATGTCAACCTCGAGATCCCAGCCTCGATGGTACAAAAGTTGTATTATTTTTTGAACCGAAGTCTGTTCTAACCATACCTGAAGATGTTGAATGGGGTTTAGATGAAGAAGAAGAAGATCCGCGATTCAGGGCGTACTGGCCTCCAGTCCACATACATAATGTCGATCTATCTCAAGATGATGCATTGGAATTTCTTAAATTACCACACAGAAGGCGTAACCGTACAAGTTCATCGGGTGAATTAGAAGTTGGTAAAGAGTTTTCCAATAAGGATAGTTTTCTTGGTGCATTGAAACAATATAACATCGAGAACGGGGTTAACTACAATATGGTTAAATCTAAACTCGATAAGTACGAGGCCAAGTGTGCAGTGCAAGATGGTACATGTTCATGGAAAATCATGGTCTCATTGAGGAAAAAGATAGGCTTGTGGGAGATTAAAAGTACAAAGGTCCACATACATGTCTTGCCGGTACAGTATCACTAGGTGTTTAGGGTTATTGAATAATACTGATATAATGTAATGTTGCATTATTTAATGTACTCCATTGAAATGTGTTTCATAAGATCATCTCAAGATGGATTCAGATATGTTGGCTAACTTAATAATACCAACGATGAAGGCGGATCCCAAGACTTCAGTGCCGTCCTTAATTGCCAATATTCGTAGCCAATTGGGGTACACGCCCTCTTACCGCAAGACTTGGATAGCTAAGAAGAAGGCGTTGGAAAAGTTACATGGTCAATGGACGCTTCATATAATAAAGTGTGGCAGTAGTGTCAGGTGCTGGAGAGATATGTCCCAGGCTGCATAACAGACCTTGAAACGACACCTGCGTACTACAATGATCGATTGCTCCATGGATGCCAAGTGTTCAAGCGTTTGTTCTAGACATTTAAGCAATGCTGAGATGCATTTCTATACTGCAAGCCATTGGTACAAATTGATGGTACCTTTATGTGTGGTAGATATACATATCGACTATTGCTAGCTGTGGCACATGATGGCAGTGGGAGAATCCTTCCAATTATGTTTACAATAACACTGGGGGAGTCAGCTGATGACTGTGATTTCTTTCTATCTAGGTTAAGGAGACATGTTTGCCCCCAACCTAATATATGCTTATATCGGATCGGGGCCCTAGAACACTAACCACAATAGAGCGACAGGGAAGCCTATGGCATTGCACACACCATCGATATTGCCTAAGGCATGTTGCGTCCAACTACCACGGGCAACATTGATCTACAAGTGAACGACGGCAAGTGACCAACATGGGTATGTAATATCTATTAATATAATTTTGTTTGTAATATTCAATTTATTCTTAATTGAATAATGGTATGTAATATTCACTATCAACTTATATTGGCAGGGTATGAGATCAATAAGGACCGTTTTCATGAGATGTTGGCGATTTTGCGCTCAATTAACGAAGAAGGCGTAAACTACCTATGCAACATACCTTTCGAATAGTGGACACAAGCAAACGATGATGGCTTACGATATGGTCATATGACCTCAAGCCTGGTCGAATGCATAAATTCTATTCTAAAAGTAACGCGTCATTTGGGATAACATCGGTTGTACGAGAGACATATTTTTGTTTAACGGCACTATTTTGGAAGCGAGCAGCGAGTTCAAAAGGCCAAATGCAGGGAGGCCATGTGTGGTGCACGAAGGTATTGTGAGAAATTAACAAGGCGAAGGCACGGGCCAACACTATGCATACAGTGTGTCACGATCGCGACAACCTATGGTTTCGTGTGATGAGTTTGATGACCGAACCAAGGTATTGTTGGTGGGCAATATCGTGTACACTTGAGAAATAGGACTGCGACGTGGGATATTTGACGCGCCGTTATCCATGCGCTCATGTAATTGCAGCTTGTTAGAATTTTTGTCTGGATCCCATGAGCTATGTCGACGAAGTGTACAAAATAGAATACATATACGTGTGGAGACACGTATTCCCACCAGTCCCAGATGAACGTAAGTGGCCGTCTGTATCGTTTGCTTCGTTTAAGCTGTTACCGAATAGAGAACTGCGTCGAAAACCAAAGGGTCGACCTTACTCGACTAGAATATGCAACAATATGGATATACGAGAAATAGCCAACCAACGAAAGTTATGCGGATGGTGTAGGAACCCAGGCCATACATCTCGTTCATGTCCAAATCGAAATAGTTGATGGTCTCCTTATCATTTTTGTCTCTTGGTGGCTATGAAAATTCTTTTAATTTCTTGATGAAAATGGTAAACTTTTGTAGAAAGACTAAGTTGCAAAAAAAAAAAAAAGTTATTCAATTAATCTAAAATATCATCATCAGATTATTCAAAATTATCTTTCTTGCTAAATGATTATTTTGCCCTTATGATCCTTCAAAATTCCTACATTGGATCAACACACATCTTGATAAAATTACAAATTAACTCCTTATACTTTTCACTTATTCAATTTTGTCCTAATTCATCCATTTCTTCTTAGTTTCTAGATCATTCCACCTTTAAAAATAACTTTTATTTTATTAAAGATATAGAAAATAAATTAAAATTGCCAATAAAAAACAACTTTATTTTATTAAAATATAAAAATAAATTACAATAAAAATAAAAAACCACTTTTATTTTATTAAAGATATAAAATTAAATTACAAAAAAATAAAAACAACTTTTATTTTATTAAAGATATAAAATAAAATAAATTACAATAAAAATAAAAATAACTTTTATTTTATTAAATATATAAAAATAAATTAAAATTGCCAATAAAAATAACTTTTATTTTATTAAAATATAAAAATAAATTAGAATAAAATAAAATAACTTTTATTTTTTTATATTTTATTAAAGATATAAAATAAATTAAAATAAAAAATAAAATAATTAAGGTCGAATCAATGTTGGTGCATTTAAATCGAGTGCCACATTGGAGTAGTTGATTCTGTATTGGATTCCTCCTTCTTCTAGCTTTCGGCGGGGGTTGTGGAACCTCAAAGGGATTCTGTTCTTCCCGGTAGGGTGCAGTTGTGGGTGTTAGGAGGATGACCCACTTTGATAAAATAATGACTGGAGAGGTGTTTGCATCGCCCATGGCAGAGGTGTCTGAATCCCATAAGGCGAAGGATATTGGTAAAAAGAAGAGCTCCCCGATGGCGCCTCGTGCGATCCTTCATACGACGGCAGCCTACAGATCGGCTGGCCATTCGGAGTAGTCAGGAACGGACTCGAACCGGACCATGCATTCCAACCTGCCATGGGACTAGGAAAAAGAAACATATAAGGGTTAAGATACATATAAGGGCTAGGGTGTGCACTTAGCATAATCTGAAAAGGCTGTGATATGGGTGTCATCGGCTGAAGTGTTGGGCCCGGTGATTGTGTGGGCGCTGTTGATGGTCCCGTCTCATCATCCCTTCTCCTTGGATTTAAAGGGCCCCGTCGTTCCCTTTGTACACGAAGTTACCGTCGCTTCTCCTCTTCTGACAATAAATACGGCTTCCCATGGATCCTAAACCATGGCATGTATTTTGGCATGCACGCTAAGTCAGGAACGATGATCGGTTCTCGAGTAGGTATATAATCATACCGGTTTTCCCACAATTCGATATATGTTGACCAAAATCTTGGCCAATCCATATGCAATTGCCGTAAGTCGACTCTGTGCTCATCATCGAGCACCTCAGGTGCCACAGAATCGATTGTCGGAATCCAAATTGACGCAGAACCCGATCTAACTGGTGTATCTCCACGATGGAATCGTTGACCAATGGGACCTTTACATGCCAAATGTTTGGATTTTGAAAAAACTCATCCAAATTACTGCCCGAATTGACGGATCCTCGTATGGTGTCCATTCAAACTATATTAACATGATAAAAATATTAGTTATTTACTAAATACTAAATACGTAATACGAAATGAATATTTTATTACGAAAATATATTTTATTCAATACTTACTTGTGCTTTCGACCGTTGCTTTAATATAAACCGTATATCTTCAAGCGAGGTAGGTATTTCAACATAACTCACCGAATGGATCCACCTAATTAATAAAATTTTTAGCATATAATTATATTTTAAATCTACGTAATAATTGTAAAATCTAATACTAAATTTACCTCGTTATGAGTGGGAATGTATATGGGTGGTCCACTCGATGATGTAAAAATGGAAAGCGAAATCGTGCCCATGATTGCGGTAGTGAAAGGCAACCTCCGATTTTCGATTTATTCGGTCGCGTCGCCCCGCACATCTCCCGATACAATTTTGCTAGCATGGCAGACCCCAAACTCAATTCACCGGCTGCTCAAAAATCAACTAGTTTCAGCAGCCATCTCAGATGTACGAGGTTTCGTAACAAGTCCGGCATCAGATAGCCTCCAATCATCTCAAGAATGTATGCCCAAGCATACCATATTCTTTCTATTTCGGTCAAATCATTATCCGGTTCCGGGAATGTGTCTCGTAACCAGCTCATCTCGATCCGATCTCCGTTGATGTTATCCGGAATAGCACCTAAAAGCTCGTAGCATACGGCTCCCCAATCGCCAGAAGATGCAGACCCGGTGAATACGTACCCATCCACTGGCAATCCCAATTGCAAATGCACGTCTTCCAGATTGATAATACACTCTCCGTATGGAAGATGGAAAGTATGCGTCTCGGGTCTCCACCTCTCTATCAACGCATTGATTAGCCTCGGGTCCAACTTGCACCCCCAGCCTATCGTGGCCACATGCCAAAAACCCACTTCGCAGGTAATTCTCGATCAACGGCAATGACGGACCAGACATATTGCGAATATAGCATTGCAACACCGATCTACAGACTGTTTAAAAAATTATAAAATAAAAATTAATTAAAATTGCATAAACCTAAAAAATATTAAATAGTATTGAAAAATTAAAATTATAACTTACCATTGTCATTTGATCGATGGAGATGTGTTTATTGTCGAGACGAATTAATTCTCCGGCCATTGTTAATACGATCGAATATTTTTAAATTTAACAAAAAAAATTATTTCAAAAAACTTTTAAACATGACTTTTTTGTAAAAATTAAAGGACTTTTGTGAAATTTGAGAGGAACTTTAAAGGAATTTGAGAGAAATTTGAGAAAAATTGAGTAAAGACCTTTGTGTGAGAAAAAAGAAAAAGGGGTTTTATAGGTTTTTTTATTGATCGTTGAAGGCCCAACGGTAAAAAAATCTGACCGTTGGAAGCAGGCAAAACGCGTCCCTGAGGAAGCGTTTTTGCCACATCAGCAAAGTGCGCCTCAAGGACGCGATTTCCGCTGATATGGCAGAAAACGCTCCTTCAGGGACGCGTTTTCCTGCTGCATCTTTGAAATCGCGCTGACGTGGACGCGTTTATGGGAGAAATGGCCCATTTCGATAAATAAATGAAAAGCAGATCCTTTTCCGTAAATTTTGAAAAAAAAAAGGATATTTATTGATAATTTACCCTTAAATAATCCTTCATTATCCAAAACAATTGGGTGCAATAAAAATTGATTAATCTTTTGCCTTTTTATCTAAGGATTAAAATAGTTTAAACAAATGGAGTAATATATAATTTAATATATTGTGAGTTAATAAAATTGATTATTTATATTTGTTTTCATCAATTTTTAAGAAGTTCAACATTCTTTTCATCATGCGTAATTTTACTATATCACATACAAACTCTTTTCTTTTTAACACTTTCAAAACCAATCTAATTAGGTAGCTTCATTGCATCACATTCACAGACTCATCTTTCAAATCAAAACCTAATACTGTATTTTGTTAATAGGAAAAACTTCTTTTATAAGATAATAATTGTATACCTTTTTTTTTTTTACTTTTTGCAGTGTTTATGTTAATTTATCATATTACAAATAAAATTTAATATTTAATATTTAAAATTAAGCATTTCTCTAAGTTTAGTATTATCTTTAATCGGATCATTAATTTAACTATGAAATTATTGAATGATCCATTCTTTTAAGTTGTAATTAATATTATTATAATCTCATTTTCATCTTTTCATGCTTTTATAATATCTTTTAGTAAAAGAAATAAAATTAAACACATATTCAATAATATTAAAACACAAATTTACTACTAATCTACCTATATTTACTATTAAATAAAATTTAAAATTTTGATCTTTTCGTACTTTTATATCATCTTTCAATAAAAGAATTTAAGTAAATTAGCATTCCGCTTAAATAATTTATATTTTGTATATTTTTAAATATTGGTATGTTTATGGCATCATCAATACATCATAATTTGTTTTTGATAAAAATCAAGATATCATATTTTAAGAAACGGTAGTTAGAGTGGATTCAAGCATCTAAATAGATTAGAAACAAAATTAGAGCAGTAAATGGAAAAAGAATCTTAATTCACAAATTTATATTAAATATAGCATTTAATAAATAGTAAACCAAAAAGAAGTTGTTCCATTCCCATGCCTTTATGATCTAAAATTTAACCCCTTTCAATCAACCACACAAACCCACCAAAACACTCCAACTCATTCCCAACCACAAGAAAGAAAGAAAAAAAGGACCCTCCATATACATATATTTTCAGTGTTAGCATATCATAATTTGAATATAAAATGTTATAAAGGTTTATTCAATAACTTTTTGGTACGAGTAAAGGGTAAAAAAATAATCTTAATTCCAATTAATTCTTAATACAATGAATCAACTGTGATTTAGTAGATAATTTTAAGAAAGAAATAAAATTGGATTCTAAGTTGTAAGACTTGTAACAGCAGCATACATAAGAAACAAAAGACAAAGGAATACGTGATTTTTATTTTAGTAGATAGATTAGTCTTGATTAAAGGGTGGAGAACATTTTGATACTCATTTATTTGTTTAAAACCAAAGTGACCATCTCCTCAATGCGATAAATGATTTGATCATGAATTCCAATTGAAGGGATGGAACCCCGTCGGATGAGTTACCTCCGTACTCAATAGTAATAATTTCTAACATTACCTCGCCCTACCAATGGCAATGATGCTGCAAATCACCTGCATTTAAATATGTACCCAAAACCACATGGATTTTAAAGGGTCAAAGAAGAAGAGGAATAGAAGACTGTTCCTCACTCCACTCCTTTTGCTTTTTCCTCATCCACATTCCTTTCTTTTAGGGTTTGCATTGCAGGTTCCTTTCGATTTCCCCTTTTTTTTTTTTTTTCTTTTTGCAGTGTCTGCTTTTAGTTTTAGGCATTTGGTTGGTTCAGTGCTTAATTCTTGTTCTTAAGATCATGTTAAACAAGAAACCATAACATTTTTGACTAATCAAACAATACCATTCCTATCATTAACTTTCACCTGCAATTTCATGCTACTCTTTCTTGCCGTATTTCTTCCTCCAAGATTTCATCTTTGTCTCTTTCTTTTCCGGGTTTTCCTCAAAATAGGAAAAATATTTGTCATTGTGTGAAATACATTTGATCTTCTTCCCCCCCCCCCCCCCAATTTTTTGTCTCTTACAAATCCCAGATTGTTTCTATTTATGATTAGGCACCCATCTTTGTGGATGTGAAAATCTACTGAACCTAATACAGATAAATTCAAGATCCGTATTTTTTAACCCTTTTGGCCATATCTAGCAAACCCAATTTTACGGTTCAAGCAATTGTATTGCTCCCATGAAGAGGTCGTTTAGACCTTTGATAAGCATTTTAATGCTTGTTGCATTAGCTGCAACATTAAGCTGTCGGATTGCCATCCGCGGGGGCAGCGGTGGTGGATTTGCTGTTTCAGCTGAATTGGAGACCACCAGGTCCAGGGTCCTAATCCAACCCCCACCAATCCAAAATTTTAACTCAACTTTGCTCAAGTTTGCAGCGGTTGATACAGGTGAAGCAAAATCCAAGCTTGAAATAGAGCAGCTGCTGGAAGGGAACTATGCGAGTCAAGGAAGGTATAGGACTTTTGCAACATGGAGGAGGTTCAATCATCATGATGTCAAAGCTAGGAATTCTAATGGGATGCCGGTAATGCTCAGGTCCCCTAAATTTTATCGGTATTGGTTAGATTTTAGGAGGAACTTACAGAATTGGGCTAGAAAAAGAGTGTTCCAACCTGATATTATGATGGATTTAGTTACACTAGTAAAGGTTCCTATTGATAGCCACAATGGTTTAATGAGTTCGGATAACAAGTATAAATCTTGTGCTGTTGTGGGGAATAGTGGGATTTTACTGAATACTGATCATGGGAAGTTCATTGATGGTCATGAGGCCGTGATTAGATTGAACAATGCTAGGACTGAGAGGTTCGAAAAGAATGTGGGGTCGAAAACCAGCATTTCGTTTGTAAATAGCAATATACTGCATCTTTGTGCTAGGAGGGATGGATGTTTTTGTCACCCTTATGGAGGGAATGTTCCTATGGTTATGTATATCTGCCAACCGGTTCATTTCATGGACTATTTGGTATGCAATTCGTCTCACAAGGCACCTTTGTTGATTACAGATCTGCGTTTTGATATGTTGTGTGCTAGGATTGTGAAGTACTATTCAGCGAAACGGTTTGTGGAGGAGACAGGGAAGGCATTGAGTGAATGGGGTCTACTCATGATGGTTCCATGTTCCACTATTCCTCTGGTATGCAAGCTGTTATGTTAGCCTTGGGAATTTGTGACAAAGTTAGTATATTTGGCTTTGGCAAATCGACTTTTGCGAAGCATCATTATCATACTAACCAGAAGGCTGAGCTCCGGTTACATGATTATGAGGCGGAATATGCATTTTATCATGATCTGGTGAAGAATCCACGGGCAATACCATTCATTTCAGACAAATTCAGGTTCCCTCCTGTGGTATTCTATCAATGATTTTGGCTGATTGGTTTCTTTTTTAATTTTATTTTGTCCTTGTTTTGTTGGTCAAGATTAAATCAGTGTGTTCAATGGTGTATCAGTAGTTCTGTAGTGGATAGTCAAAAGAAAACACAAATGCTGAAGATCTGTGTTTCATATTCTGGACCTGCACTGTCGAAGATGGTTTAGGGTAATAGGAAATGTAAAATTGGATACTAAGAATATGAAGTAAGATATGGATTCTTCATATGCTTTTTGTTGAACTTTCGAGATTTTGTTCTTTCTGGTGCAATGTTTGGGGATTCAAGATTAAGTCCCTTTAAGGTATTGTAAGCCTCTAGAAATTCAAACTCAATTCAGCTAGCTTATAGATCAATTAGTATTTGTTTTGCTGTGTGTATTCGGATTTGGGTTTTGAATTACTGGGTTGGGTCCTATTTAGACAAATGGCTCCAACAAGGGGCTGGCTTAGACACCTTCATTAATTGTGTACATACATATCATAAATTACGTGGTCATACATTATTCTACTAAAATTGGAATATGATTGTTATGCTTTGTGCTAATTTTTGGCATGTCATAATGATACTAGAATTTCGAGTTAATATATGCAATTGGCATTTAATCTTGTCTACATGCGGCTCCAAGATGAGCAAAATTTGTGTACCAAGCAATAATTATAGAGATTATTTTGTTGCTTTTGTATTTAATTATTTAAAAATTCTTTTTTAACTATTATTAGACAGGAAACTAAGCTAAGAAGTCGACATCTACTTGGGGGACAACACTTTTGGAATACATATTTTTATGGTAAATTACATCATAGCTCATCTAACTATGAACTCCTCTTTTTTGGTCAACCAACTATGAATTATTTTAAATTGGTTATCCAGCTAATTGAGATTATTATTATTTTTGTCAATTTTCGTTAAGTGCCATTAAGTGTCTAGTGACGAGAGAGTGACATGACAGTTAAAAAATTGATACAACAATAAATTTAACTCTCAACTTTTATATATTATATCGATTTAGTCATAATTTTTTAAAAATAACTCTTAAAATTTACAAATGATCTCAATTTAATTCTCTGTCTAAAAATTCAAAGAAACATATAAAAATATATATAATAAAATTTAAATTTATTATATATATTTGACAACAAAACCCAATCTCATCTCATTTGCAAAAATTCACAATTTCTCTGTTTTAGGTCTCGAACACCTCTAATTACTTTATAACATTTTTTAATTAGTTTTAAACATTTTTTTCAAAATTATTGAATCAAGTTTTATATAATTACTAAATGGACTCATCAAGTACATGCTCCAGTAATACCTCTCGTTTGTATCGTATGTTGAAACAGGAGAGGGATTCTACAAAAGCTGTTAAAATTTTGGTAAATCCTATTGGTGGCTGACAATGGGAGAGAGAGAATTTTATTTCTAAATTTTAGAAAACATAAAAGTTCAATATAAAATATTTTATATTTAAATATTATATTAAAATATTATTATTATTATTTTAAATTTTACTACATATAATTGATTTATTTTGTAATGTATATAAAAATAAAATATTATTAACTTCACTTAAGGGTAAATTTATCTTTTATATTTATCCCTTATTTATTTTTAAATTATATTTCAGTCAACTAAATAATATAATAACATTCTTTGTTTATTCCATTCAATCTAACTAAATAATGTAATTCCTATTAATACTCTTTTCATTCCATTGAATAATTATTTCATTCTACTTTATTCCATTCCAACTAACCAAACATACTCTAAGTGAAAATTAAATTCTTAAAATTTCTCTCTCAAATTTAACCTATTACTTTATTTGTATTTTGTGCATATTTGATCTGGTTTTTAATGGAGTCGGTGAGCTGTTATGATACCACAAATGTAAGTTTATCAACCAATCTGCATGAACATTTTTTTTCTAAATTTTCATGTTTTTTATGTTTTATTTATAATATTATTTAAACTATTGATTGAATTTGTGTCATTAGTTAACTAAGTATTAACTCAATTACAAAATTACGAAAATGCCTTTATGTTTAAAATAAGTTATATTATCCTAGGTATTTTAATTTTTATTAAAGAAAACAATAAAAAATTGCATATTGGGGATTTGAATCCATACCATTTACATTGATAAAATCTTAATCTTACTACTCAACTAAAGTTTATTTTAATATATTTTACACATTTTAATTTTATTATTCATACTATATTGCCTTCATAAATTGTATATATTGATAATATTGTTGATTGAGTTGGTGTCACAAATTAACTTGAAATTAACTCAAAATTGATGACAACATCATCATAAATAATTGTAGTGTATTTAATATTCTTATTATGATTTATTTATGTGTTTAAATTTTATTTTACTCATAATTTAATCTATTTTTTCATTTTAACATTGTACATATTTTATATATTATTAATAATTAGCTTTTAACCATAGATTTTATTATTTATTGTGTGTTTTTTAAACACAATTCTAAATTCAAAATACATTATCTCTATAGAATTTTTAGTATTGATAATATTGTTGATTGAGTTGGTGTTACACCAACTCAAGATTGATAATAACACCATGATAAATAATTGTAATGCATTTAGATAGTGTTTGGAATGCCACTTAGTAATTGTTTGTAATTACATAAGTGTAATATGTTTGGGTAATCAATTGTAATTGATGAATCCCACTAAATTGGGTATAATTGGAGAACCTTAATTATAATTTCCAATTCTTAGGGAGAGAGTGAGAATTAGAGTAATTATAAATGATTACACTCAAATTCAATTTTAAGAATTTATTTTAAACAAGTTATAAAAATTATATTATAAATATAAACATGTATGAGTGTTTTGGATGATTATGACCAACAATTTCTCATAATATAAATCCTAAAAAATTATATTTTAAAAATAATTTGTGTATTTTTATAAAATTATAAAAAATTATATTATTTAAATCCTATAACATTTCTAAAGTTATGGTAAAAGAAGTTTATTATAAAAATAATTTACATGATATAAAAGAGTTATAATATATTTATTTATAAAAGTTATGACCGAATATGAACATATATGTCTATGCTATATTATAAAATAATATACATATTCATAAAAAATATTATAGTTTTTTTATCATAATTTATTTATAAAAAAAATAACTTTTAAAGTTATGTCAATGTTATAAAAGTTTTGGACAATTTATAAAATCTTTTTATAAAAGTTATATATATTATAAATTATAACTTTTTATTTAATTTATGAATTATAAAAAGGATATAACCTCTTTTTCCAAATTAAGTTTATATAATTTTTTAAAATTAAAGCTATAGATTGTTTGGATTATAAACCTAAATATTATTAGGTCGATGCTAATTATGCAAATAGAAAATTTTTTCTTATACCATATCGTGGGGTATAATATATATTATTTGAGAGAATGGTGCCCGACAAAAGCACCATAAACAACTCACGATTTTTTTAATTTGAGACATTCAAGGCTTTGAATATGCTTGATAAGATATTTGTGGTTCTATAAAATATTTCTACATTAACAACATCACCCTAATATAATACAAAAAATCAAGGTTGGATCATACTAACTGTTGCACATTTCATAACTTCAATCATATGTGAAATTAAGATAATCCATACTTCGAATAGTACAAGGAAGAAAGAAATCTTGATAATCTTAATGATACAAATTCAAATTTAGATGACGATGAACTTGATTAAGGACCAATAGATAATGATAAGGAGCATATGTTAAATATTAAAACAGAAATAACCCAACAAAAATGCACTAGAATTACAACTAGATAAATTGCATATGATGTAACGCCCCAACTTTCTTATAGTTAAATTGTTTAAATCATATTAAGAGATTTCATTAGGTTTGGTGATTAAGTGTTTTGAAAATTTACGTTAGATCTTGAGTTCAATTCTCTTGTTTTTGAAATTTTCATTAATTTTGAATTATGTTAAATTTGAGTCTTAGGGTTTATTTTTTTTTTTTAGAGTTTGTTAATAGAATGAGTCTGTTGATTTAGTGGTAAGATGTTAACTTAGATTTTAATCTTGTGTTTGAATCCTCATGAGTGCAAAGTGGAAATAAATTTTGCTAATTCTCCTGTGTGCCGCCCATGGTAGTAGGTTATTTGTGGGATTTGAACTCTAGTGGCTGGATAGGATAGAAATAACCCGATTTGTTAGGATTGTAATTAGTTAATATCTTATTGTTTTTATTATTTTAAAATATTTTCTCCTAAAATCCTTCCCCACAATCGTCCATTACCCCTATTTACCAAATTCACGTTTTTTTCTTCTTTCTCTTTTGCTACTCCAAGCTTTTGTTCTTTTGGCTCTTTTCTTTTTCCCTTTTTGTTCTCCCAATTTTCTGTGTCGTTACCTCTAGTTTTGTGCTACGCTTATTTTCCTTTCATTGCTTCGCTGCCGTTTTTAAGAGGGTTGTGTTGTTGTCTCGGTAAAGATGAGTATGTGTATTTTTTGGTGGTTTGTTTTAATTGATTTTGTATTGTGGATTTGTTGGAAGATTTTGGATTCTTGAAACTATCGATGATAATCATTCGCGTTTTTGGTTAGGTGAAGGACGTGAGTTTCAAGACATTCCTTCAACGAGTTAAGTGCTTTAGGACCGCAGTTACTTCCAAGGTTTGTACATGAATGTCATTTTAAGGGATTGTTTTTAAGTGTTCGGCATCATATAATTGCGTTTTGGTTTTGTAATTAGATGATAATTTGATCATAGTTGTGTTTGATGTGTTCAGGATCTCTTTGCTGCGTTAGTGCCGTTATTCCAGTAGCACCAGGTGAGTGTTTCTAACATGAAACACACTAAAACTAAAAAATCTCAAAAAAGTGGACTATTTTTATAACAACAGTTTGTGTCACACGACCGTGTGACTGGCACTGTGGAGCACACAGTCGTGTGTGATTATATCGGCAATTTGGGTAGGCCATGTGGGCCTCTTTGGTCTATTTTGTAGGGCCCTCTTAGGGTTGAATATAGAGTTTGAGGCTTAGATTTGTAAGCATGTAAGACTGTAAATTTAAGTATTTGTAAGTTAGTAAGCATATTTATGACTTATAACTCTGTATAAGCTTTGTGATAGAATCAGTAGTTATGACACTGATGTAGGTTTGCTATGTCTATATTTCGATATGATTACATTGCATGAAGTACTAGTATGATCATGTATGTGCATTTTGGGTGGGATATGATTTGTGTTGGAAGAAGTGTGATTATGGCAGTATTATTTCTGAGTGGCATACGACCACGATATGGTGTGATAGATGGATAGACTTTTGTAGTCCTATTTGGTGTGATTGATTGGACGGAGATGGTATGTAGCGGTTGGGGGAGGATTGTCATATTCTGATATGATATTCTGATTTTTGCACATAAACATATTCTGGTATGATTTTTGTTTGTGGGCCAAGACACACACTGGACTTTTTAGTTTACTCAGTTAATTTACCATATTTTAAGTAATTCTTAAACTTAGGGTTTAGCGGTGATTCTAAAGCTTGGTCCAGTTAATTGAATTTTAAGTATGTTTGAAATTATTATGGATTTTACAGACTTTTCGGACTTTCAAATTAATTATTTCATTTTTGGGACATCTATTATGGTTTTTGATTTTTGCGAATATACATGTTTCTTAATTGGTTTTATTGGACAAGTTAGCATGATCTATGAAATTTAATGTTTTAAAAATCAATAACTCTAAAGGATATTTTCGCTGTGAAAATCTGATTTTGAAAATGGGTTTTACAAATTGAATAGGTTAAACAGAATAGTTTTGTTTAAAAATGACTAATAAAATAACTTATATCAAGTTGAATTCACATGAATTTCTATTCATCATGTCTTTCAAAACTTAAGATTTGTATGAAAATAAACGGGCAATGTTTTAAATATTGATGTAACCTTCACAATTCAGCCGTAATGTTTAAGTCGCGTTTGGGGTGTTATATATAATGTTTATTTTTCTTACAATTTTTATTGCTAATCGTATTATTAACTACTTTTTAGACTAACATAATACATATTATTATTTGATTTTAAATTTTGTTATTTTTAGAAATTATTTTTACCATATTAATAATTTTTATAGTAATTAATATTTTAAAAATATAAATTATGTAATTACAATTTGTATTACTAAACATGACATAGAGAATTAGTAGAATACCCCAAATCTAACCTAAACGTCATGGCTAAATTTGAAAGGTTACAAAAAAACCATTGAAATCTTTACTTTCTAGAACATGACTCATTACGAAAACGAAAATCAAATTTTTATAAAACTCGCCACAATTCCTTAATAGGAAAATTTGTCATTCTTAAAACGTTTATGTGAACTTATTAATTTCTAACTTAAAAACCCAATTTTATGAAATCATAGCGTTTAAGTCACTTGCTTTGGAAAACTTGTAATTCTAAATAAAACTTTGCAGCGGAAATTCTTTAGCTTGTTTAACTTTTGAAAACCAAACATTTATTTTTAATTAACTAAAAATATGCAGAAATTTTTAGTTGAATAACACAAACCAAAACCAAAAGTCCAGAAAGTTCGAATAGTAACATATCAAACCATTTTATACCAATCCAAGTCCCCAAACATCACCCAATTCTAATTCTTTCAATTACCTGAAAAGTTAGAAAAATTGAGTGAACTAACAAGCTCAGTGTGTAACTAAACAAAAAAAAATCACAAATAGCACAATAAACAAATCAAAATGTCGCAGAGGATTCATCAAACTTGAATGGCAAAACTGTGCATGCATGGTTATGCCAATGCAATATTTCAGAAAACAAAATGTAGATTTTTCAGAAAACTTCCTGCTCAACTTTATTACACACCAAAAGTTCCCCAAAACTCATCCATGCAATAGCACACCAATAGATAATTGTGGACATTGCCACCAGAGTTGTAGTTAAACTGACAGATCAGATACATGTGGTCAAGCCATTATAATTGCAGCCAAGCTGCCATAACAGAAATGTGGTTAAACCACCAGATAGTGCAGATCATTAAATTGTTAGAACTTCCTCCTTAGCATATTATCCCAACCCGATGCAATGTGACATGACATGCAAATATAGAATTTGAATGAAAAGCATGTAAGACATGCAGTTGTACAATAGCATAAATCAAAAGGCACGAAATTCCACGCTTTTGCAGAACAGATGTATTTCAAATTCAATAAAAGCAAATCAGTTTCGCCATACCATCACATGCATGGTCATATAATAGATTTTGAGATATACAAATTAATATAATTAACCATCATATGCTCATATATAAACAAAGTAAAATAGGAAGATGCCATCAAAATTATCAATATACAGTTCATGCATATATATCTTACATACCTTTTCTACATTACTTACAGTGTCATACTATCAGATATCATGTTTTTAAGTCCAATTTATACAATATGGACCCTATGGAGTGGCTAAATACGCATCATAGACAAATATGACCCTAGGTGAAATTTCCAGACAATGGGCCCACACACCCTTATGGCCACACAGCCTAACACATGCCCATGTGGCCTACACGGTCTAATTAACCCAGACTGTGTGACACACAGTGTGACACACGGCCATGTGACGTCGACAATGAGTTTTTCAACTTTTGTCGTTTGTTTTTTACGAGATCAAGTCACATACCTGAACGTTTCTGATAAATGACGATCTGACACACTTCCAAAACCTAAAACCAGCATTTAAAACATACTAATTAGTAATGATATACGAAACTCAATCACTAATTCGGCCACCAACACTAAGCATTCGACCTTAATCACAAATAACCAGCTCCTACAAGGCATTCAATTACTTGCCCAAAGAATAAACAGTCCTTAAATCCTCAATTTTCCAAAGCACCCATCTCCGTACCTCGCCTAACCAAAAACAACAATTTTATGATAAGTACACAATTAATCACCCATCCCACACATCCACCAACCTCCTTGAGAAACTGAAATCAAAATGAAAATAATAACACAATTGTCCCCTAAGAAGAGAAACATAGAACTTACAAAGTGATGTACCCTTGACCCTAAAAACACCCGAATTTCTCTTGGCTATAACCGAACAAGTAGGAACAACGACACAAGTCCAACGTAGTCACAAAGTAGAAGATAAAAGAAGTAGCAACAGAAGAATCAAAAGGGATAAACTCGCAACTCACAAAAATGCACGTGAAAAAGATGGAAAAGCAAAAGAATTAGCAGAAAGAAAAAAATTCTCAAGAATAAACTAATGTGAGGGAAAAAGTGGGAAAAATGAGGAAAGTGAAAAGAAACGTCAAAAATCTAGGAGAATTTTTCACTACACCAAAACAGACTTTTAGCGGCGTTTTAGTGGAAAGAAAAACGCCAAATTTTATATATTAGCGGCGTTTGAATGAAAACGCCACCAAAAATGAAATAATGGCGTTATTTACCAAACGCCACTAAAGTCTGGTCATTAGCGGCGCTTTCAAAAATCGCTAAAAGTCAGTCATTAGCGGCGCTTTCCCAAAACGCCGCTAAAAGTCTTAATCATTAGCGGCGCTTTCAAAAACGCTAAAAGTCAGTCATTAGCGCTTTCCCAAAACGCCGCTAAAAGTAATTTTAAAGTTTTTTTGGATATATATGACTTATTGTTTTAAATTTATATACTAAATAATTTTTATATAATTGTAAAGAGATAACATTAATTTTAATACATTAAAATTATGATTCTAGTTTAAATTATTTAAGAGAAAATATTTGTTAAAAATGAAAAAAATATTAAATAATTTCTTATATAATCGTAAAAGAGATAGTATTAATTTTAAAATATTGAATATTAATTCTCATGATTATTTAGGGTTATGGTTTAACATATATAGGGTTTAGGGTTTAGGGTTTATCGTTTAGGGTTTAAGGTTTAGGGTTTAAGGTTTAAGGTTTAGAATTTTAAGGTTTTAGGGTTTAGGGTAAGTTTAGTGTTTAATTTTTTGCCTTAGTGTTAAAGGTTTAGCATTTAATGTTTAGTGTTTAGGTCATAAGGTTTAGGGGTTAATGTTTATAGTTTAGGATTTTAGTTGTTTAGAGTTTATAAAGGTTTATAGTTTAGGGTTTAGATTTTGGGGTTACGTGTTTAAGGTTTTATAGGTTTTAGGGGTTTAAGGGCCGACTTAGGGTTTGGATGTAAACAAACTAGTGTTGATTATTTTCGAAAACTCATGCAATACTCTTTCATCCTCTTCGATCTATTATTATTTATTTAATTTTTTATATTGATTAATTAATATAAAATTTATTTGTAATTTACTTTTTAAAATATTAAAAATTTATATATTAAATCGATCTATTATTATTTGTAATGTAGAAAAATTTAGAACCAATAACATTTAAAAATAAATGTTAAAAATGAAAAAAATAAAATACTATTATTTACAATATATTTTAATTTTTTTTGAGTATATGAGTAATTGTATTTTAATTTATATATTAAATAACTTTAAATTTTAAAAATTTCAAAATTTATCTAATTGTTTTAAATATTACTTAAACTTTAAAATAAAGAAAAAATTTGATTAAATCTTTAAAAATATATTAGTATCAAGAATATTAGCGGCGTTTGTAATTTAAAACGCCGCAAAAGGAAATAAATAGCGGCGCGTTTCAAAAAACGCCGCAAATAATCATTTTATTTTAGTTAAAAACGGCGCCGTATTGTTAGCGTTAAATTGATTAACGCCTTCTTCCCCCATTTTTTGATTTCCCGAAATCCCTAAGTACTCTCTCATCTCTTTGCTCTTCCCATTCTATGCTCTGTTTCCGTGAAAGCGAACATCCCTTTCCTTTTCCTTTAGCTCCCCGTGAAAGCGAACATCCTTTTCCTTTTCCTTTAGCTGTTCGCCGGCAAAGTTTTATCAGCTTTCCGTTTTCACTGCTCATCCTACGCCACCTCTTCCGTCGTGGTAATCATCCTCCTCCGTCGGGAACATTGGTAATCATCGTCTTCCGTCGTATTTTGAATTATTCATTTACTTTCTTAATTTTTTTTTTGTTTATATTAGTAATGAATTTGATGGGTTAACATTTTTTTCCAAATCCCTATTCGACTTATTGTGATGTTTTATTTGTGATTCTTTAAATTACTTTCAACTGTTTTTTATTTTCTTGATGAAGAAACTGAGTATTGGATCTTATGGTGGTAATGGTTCTTTAGTAGAATACTGATCTCAATGGATTTTCTTTTGATGTTAATTTGGTTTGGGAGGTAGATTAATTGGTTGATGGGGGTCAGTTAATTTTAGAATGCTTGCTGAAGTTTATCATAAACGACATTAGTTGAGATGGTTATCATGCATTCCTGGTTGGCGTTCTTTATTCTTTCAATTACTACTTAGACAAAGTGAATCTTAATTTTCTTGTTGGCAAGAATGGGTATATTGAACATGCGTGAAGCTGCTTAAATGTTTATGGAATTTGAATGCGGAGGGTGCTGATAATTCGATTGAGTTGAGAGTTCAAGGACTTCAGTTTGGTTGTTGGAAGCAACAAGTATGTTTTAGGCATGTAGGGAGAGCCTTTACCCCATGGGAGTACGTTTTGAGATGGAATCACATATCGTATTTAGTTCAAGCTTCTGATCATGGAGTCTGTTGCTTGAATCTTCTATACTTTTGCGCAAGTTTGATTAATTTTATTTAGTAGATACTGTGCTCAAGGTTTATGTCTTTTGGTTTACTTTCTTGGGTACTTGCTTCAACAATGCCATTATTCTGATGTTTTTCTTTTCAGACATCATAGATCTTCCTAAATATAATTTTCTCTGACTGCATTTTGATGGTTAGATCAATTTAAATGTTGGAAACCTAGTAATGGTTTTTATTTGATATAATGCTAAAATGTTAGTTCCATGCCAGGTACAAAGTGCCATAAAAGTTGGTCATATCATCCAATGTGTTTGTATTTGCATGTATTAACACCTTTCTTGATCTTTACCTTTATAACGGACTTCTGTTTTTTCGGATTGTAGGATGAGGCACCATCTTCCAAAGCATTCTTAATTTTCATTTTCCATTCATTTATTATTTGGATTGTCATCATATCTAATATGCTACTATCATTGTGGTTGGTTGTTATAATCATTTTATTTATTCTCTTTTATTATATGAATTATAATACATATTAATGATATGAATTATAATACAAAAACATGAATTTCAAATTCTTTCAATGGAAACCAATTGTAGCCATAGATTTCATCCATTTTGCTTGAAAAGAATATTGATAAATTTCGATTTGTTGTATTTTGTATTTGAATTTTATTCTTTCATATTTCTAAATATGATTTTGTAGGTGTTTTCATTTTTTAATATTTTTATAAATAAAACCTTTTAACAGCAATTTTATTTTATTTTTCAAATTTTAATAAGTTATACCATGTTCTAAATTTTTACATATTTGTGTCCATACATTTCATTGTTTATTACATATTAAATTTTAAACACAAATATATGTTTTAAATAGTACATGTTTTCTCATTTACAAGAAATGCACATGCTAATGTGACTCTTTACAAGAAAAAAAGAAATAAAAACAAATCATATGCTGTCTCATTTCCAACCTCCTTTCCATCTCTCAAACCCTCTTGTTTTCTTCAACTTCAATTTCACCAAAAGCTGAAGATTCCTTAGAATAAGGTGCGGTGCCCCCATTGATTTTATGTTGGAATTGAATTTGTTTATACTCCAAGTAATCTGCTCTTTGGTTGGAAGATTCCTTAGAATTTCTAGTTTTTGGTTGGAAGTTTAGTTGTTTATACTCCAAGTAATCTGCTCTTTCGATGTTCAAAGTTTTGGGGTTTTTTTAAAAAAAAGAAGAAGCTTGAAATGGCTCTGCTTTTGTTCGGTTTTCAAAGATCAACTTCCTTCACTCTGCAATCTGCTAGAACTGGGTGCCTAATGAATAATATGATCTAGTTTGGAAATGTATTTTTATTTACTTATGAAGTGCATAAGTCGAACTCTGACTTTATGGAGCAAAACTGAAGCTGTAATTGGAGTAAAAGTCGTGTATGTGTAGACTGGAATTGAAGTGTTGAGTTGTGATGGTGGATTTTCATTTGGCTAAATCTTGTACAAGTATCTAACTGATTTACTTATTTAATGATTTTGTCTCCTTCTGCTAGAAAGTTGTACAAGTATCTATTATAAAAATCGTACTAATTTAATAATATTGTTAGTAATTTTTGAAAATTAAATTAAAAAAAATTGAGAAAGTGGACAGTAAAAAAAAATTAGGGTGAGAATATGGTTAAATTGATGGCTGTTTTAGGTGTTTGTATTATGAAGTAAGTTTGTGTTCTGAACCTTGTATACATCATTGCAGGAGTCATTATCTGAGCGTTTATTAGACTTCACGAAAAAGGCTTAATTTATCAAGGTATATCTGAAAATTCCATTGCTTACTATCATGTTTCACCTTATGACGATATTTAGTACTTTCGATTTGATCATAATTGTCTATCTTCCTCCTTTGTTTCAATAAAGTTAGTAGACAAGGTTTTTCGGACAAGCTTTCTTTTGGACTTCAAGTGCAATTATATGCGTTTATTAGACAAGCTTTCGTTTGGACTTGAAGTATATAAGTCATATATTTAACTTGCTAAATTCTTTGTCCAAAATTGCGGATTATTATTCTTTGTTTATTATTCTTTATTTATTATTATTCTTTGATTATTATTCTTTGTTTATTATTATTGATGTTTATTATTACTTTTATTATTAATTTATGCCTAAAGCTGCTGTTTATTATTGCTGTTTATTATTAATAATGTTTGAACAACCTCAATTTGCTATCTACTCATGCCGCTTTCAGATTTTTACAAGCTTCCGTATTATTTTTTAAAATTTAGAATGCGGTATGATATAAAAATAACATTAACAAAATATAAAAGTAAATTGTTAAAGTATGTTATAATTTTTAACATAAATGTCATATTTTAATAAATATTTGCAAGTTAAGAAGATATTAACATATTTTAATACAAAACTGTCATTACATATATTATATATTATATTAAAGAATTTTTATTACTTTATCTTCCCTTAAAAGTAAACAATATTTTTTTTAAGAATACTTACATTTATATGGCTTTTAGGCTTATTACTAATTACTAATTACTAATTTTTATATTACTAATGTTTGCTTTTAATATTTAATATTTTCAATGTTTTCAAAATGGTAATAATATTTTGTTATCGATTATAATAATAATATTGATCATTACTTAAATATGTTTTAATTACAAAAGTAAATTATTTTTTATAAGAAGTAATTTAAAAACTTTTTAAATTTAATATTGTTATCAATATAATAATATAGATCATTATTGAAATATGTTTTAATATAGAAAATAATTTTTTTAAAAGAAGTAAGTTAAAAACTTTGTAAACTTAATAACATCACAAAGAAATTTCAATTATAAAAACCATATAATAACATTTTCCAACCTTAACTTATTCTCGATTTGAAATTTTAATTTAACTTACATAATTCATAATACATAACTAACATAAAATTACATAACTTACATGTACATAACTTACATAACTTACATAGCTTTTATCACATTATTTAACTTACATAATACATAACTTACATAATACTTGTATAGGAAAAAACAGATTCAAAGTATATAAATTTGGAAACTGACGGGTTGCCTTATATCTCATTATTAGATATAACGGATCCTCCCTAGGTGTAACAATGCCACGTATGTTGAATCTTAAAGAATACATAACTTACATAATACATAACTTACATAATACATAACTTACATAATACTTGTATAGAAAAAAAGAGATTCAAAGTATATAAATTTGAAACTGACGGGTTGCCTTATATCTCATCATTAGATATAACGGATCCTCCTAGGTGTAACAATGCCACGTATGTTGAATCTTAAAGAATACATAACTTACATAATATATAACTTACATAATACATAACTTACATAATACTTGTATAGAAAAAAAAGAGATTCAAAGTATATAAATTTGGAAACTCGACGGGTTGCCTTATATCTCACTGTTAGATATAACGGATCCTCCCTAGGTGTAACAATGCCACGTATGTTGAATCTTAAAGAATACATAACTTACATAATATATAACTTACATAATACATAACTTACATAATACTTGTATAGAAAAAAAGAGATTCAAAGTATATAAATTTGGAAACTGACGGGTTGCCTTATATCTCTTTATTAGATATAACGGATCCTCCTAGGTGTAACAATGCCACGTATGTTGAATCTTAAAGAATACATAACTTACATAATATATAACCTACATAATACATAACTTACATAATACTTACATAGTACTCAGTTATATATATGAAATTATCATTACTTACGTAAATTATAAATTAACAATTTAGTAGTGTAATTTATTGTCAACATTAGACTTCAACAAGCGCGAAATGGATAGGACTTGGATGAATTTGTCAAGGGTAAGCAAGGTTATCGAAATGGAGTAGAAACTTTTACGAATTTCAGCATTTCAAAATGCAAGCCAAGAGAATATGATTCTTTGCTGTGTGAGAAGTGTTGCAATACCAATTGGCATTACCGTGAAGTTGTCTATGAACATCTAGTTGTTGATGGCTTTGTTCGGGGTACAAAAATGGATTTTTCATGGAGAGTGTACATCTAGTGGAGCATCATCATCGATGAATCTAGGTTATCCTCATAGTGCTTACAATCGAATGTTAGAGATTATAACATGGAAGGCATGTTGCGGGATGCTTTTAATATGCGCAGTGATGGTTTCGGGTCATTTCCACCTGACATGGGTGCAACCGATGATTATAGTTTTGGTGGAAATACTTTCACCGAAGGGGGAAGAAGTGTACCTGATGAACAGCCAAATGAAGAAGCGGCAAGGTTCTACACGTTACTTGGTGAAATAAATGAAGAAGCGTATGAGGGATCAAAATTTTCCAAACTGTCTTTTCGTATTCGTCTTTTTCACTTGAAATGTTTGGGAGGATGGACGAGCTTCGTTGACAATGTGTTAGAGTTTACAAGAAATGTTCCGTTTGCGAAAATCCCTAAATCGTCCAAAGACATGAAGAAAGCGATAAAGGATTTGGGTCTTGGCTACAACAAAATTCATAGTTGTCGAAATGATTGCATGTTGTATTGGCGACCGGATAAACCAACAGTCTTTGTCATGTCTGCGGTGAATCTCGTTGGATTAAAAGAAATACAGAGGATGGTAACGATGACGAACAGGATACACATTCAAGGAAGCAGCCGGTTAAGATTTTGTGATATTTTCCGCTAATACCAAGGCTTCAAAGGTTTTTCATGTAAAGAGGCAGTCGAGTCAATGATGTGGCACCATGATGGACGAACCGATGATGGATTGTTAAGGCACCCATGATTCTTTAGCTTGGAAATCATTTGGCTCAAAATTTCCAAGCTTTGCACGCGATCCTCGGTGTTAGGCTTGGGCTAGCATCGGATGGATTTAACCACTTACAAACTCATGAGCACAACAGTATAGTACTTGGCCGGTGGTGCTTGTTCCTTACAATTTACCTCCATGGGTTTGCATGAAACAGTCATCTTTTATCTTATCTATGATTATACCGGAGAGAAAGGGCCGGAATGATATTGACATATATTTGCAGCCACTTATTGAAGAGTTAAAACAACTATGGGTTGGTGTTGAGACATCGATGCAATGAGAAAAGAGAACTTTAACTTACGTGCGACTTTGATGTGGACTATTAATGACTTCCGGCTTATGCTAATTTATCCGGTTGGAGTACTAGGGGACATTATGCTTGTCCTTGTTGTCTTTGTGAGACATGTTCAAAATGGTTATATAATGGGAAGAAGTTCTCTTATATGGGGCATCGTCGGTGGTTACGAAAATCATAGATTTAGATATCGAGTGCTCGGTTTGTGATCTTGAAGAGTTCAAAGAAGCTCCATCGCAGACCGATGGATCCAAATATTATTCATGTTGAAAGATATAAATTTTATTTATGCGAAGATGAATCAACCAAGCCGAAAAGAAATTGAGAGAAAGGGATGAATCGATGATGAATCGGACGAAGAGGATGATCCTAATGAGGCGGAGTTGTGGAAAAAGAAGTATTTTTTTTGAGTTGCCTTATTGGGAGCATCAGATATTACGCCATAATCTTGATGTCATGCACATTGAGCAAAATGTCTCGAGAACATCATTGGGACTATTTTGAATGTCGATGGAAAATCAAAAGACAATCTTCAAAGTCGACTTGATTTAGTTCACATAGGAATTGGCGTGAGCTTCATCCTCAAGCACTTAGAATATGAAATATCGGTTACCGCTATTTATTCAATGTCGAAGACGGAAAAAGAAGTGTTACATGCGGTGTTGAAGGATATAAAGGTCCGGATGCATATGCATCAAATATATCTCGATGTGTTAGTCTTAAAGATCGAAGACTATATGGCTTAAAATCGCATGACTATCACATCTTGATGCAAGACTTCTTGCCGGTTGCTATGCGGTGTTGTATGTCAAAAAGGTGACGTCTTGTGTAATTGAGGCATCCAACATAATGAAAGGAATTTGTGGCAAAGTTTTGGACGTTCAAGAACTTGAGACGATACAAGATCGAGCGCACCGACTTTATGCAATCTGGAGAAGATCTTCCGCCTTCCTTCTTCACAATTATGGTGCACTTGTTAATTCATCTCCGCGTGAAGCGATACTTGGTGGACCGTGTTCTATCGATGGATGTATCCCATTGAAAGGTCTTAATTTATTTGTAAATTATTCCTTCATTCACCTAAATGCCTTTAGTTCCAACTTTTGATAATGTTCTATTCCGTGTTTAGGTTCCTCTCCAAATTGAAGTCTTATTGCGCAATAAAGCGTTATCCGGAAGGATCAATTGTCAAGGCTACTTGGCGAAGAATGTATGACTTTACATTCAAGGTATTTGGAAGATGTTGAAACAAGAATGAGCAGACCAAGTAGAAATCTTTGGGCTCACGAGATCATAACTTGGCGGAACTTATTTATTTCAAAGTTTGGAGAACCGATCGGCAAAGTCGAAATTACGAATTAGCGACGGATCATGGGTCCAAGCACATCGATCGTTCTTTTCATCACGATTCAATGGAACCATTTAGAGTAAGTTCTAGAATTTGATAAATACTCATCAATTATAATTTGTTTGTCTTTTAACAAAGTAACCATTTTTAACATAGTGAGTACAAACAAGTATTGAGAGCTCGTTCACGGTCCGAAGGTTACATCGACGAAATTAATAAGATGTTCACGAATCATTCCATGAATGGTTAAGCCAAATGGTATGCAATTTAAGTTTTCATTGACAAGTAATAATGTTTTCTAATAACATTTATAATTACTCGATTTACTTTCGATTCAATAGGTTTGGAGTGGAATGAAGTTAATGACGAAGTTAAATGGCTTTCACAAGGTCCAAACCGAATAGTGAAAAGATATAGTGCATTCCTCATCAACAGATCTGATTTCATACAAGGTATCGCGAGAGGTTGAGGAGAACCCAAAATTGTGGAATTGTTGTTAATTCTTCAATTACGAGTTATTCTAGTGCTAGGGGCGGTAATCTGTCTAAGGAATCTGAGTATTACGGACTTATTTCGACATCATTGAGTTGGATTATTACGGCAAATGGAAAGTTGTCTTGTTTGAGGTGAATGGGTGATGTGAATACGACTCATGAAATTAAAAAAGATCAATATGGTTTTACAATGGTGAATTTCTCTCGATTGATTCACAGGAGAACAAGCGATAGAGCGAGCCGTATGTGTTTTCTTCTCAAGTGAAACAAGTTTTTACTCGGAAGATCCAAGCGATGAGGGTTGGTATATTGCACTTGAAATACTCCTAGAGACTTGTTCGACATGGGCGGTGGAAGTAGAGATGACATCGTCGAAATATCGAAACTACGCCTTTTCCGAACAAAACTTAAATGAAAATATCCTAGTACTAGTGCATAATTTCAATGGGTTAAATCGAGGATGTGGACGAAGATATTTACTGAATTATGATGTAGTAAGATTTTACTATTTTTATTTATATGTAATATTATAATTTTAATCATGGTCATTTTATGTAATTTAAATATTTTATATGTACCATTATTGTTGTTATTTGTTACTAATATTTCAACTATTTTATGTGTATTGCGGGGAAAATGAGTAGAAGAAGAATCTGAGATTTAAATATTGTACATGATACTATAAATTCCGAGAGGGCAATAGTGAGCAATGAATAGTAGTTGGATCCTCTAATGTGCGACATAGATGATGAGCTTCTGAATTACAAAGTAAAATTAAATTATTTTACATGGATGTTGACTTTTTATTGATTTATTTTTCAATTTTAATATAATAATAATTTATCATTGGTCGGTGAGAATGGTGGGACTTGCAAAAGGCACCGACGTTACGCTTAAAGGTTTATACGAATTAAATTTCGGCGACCGTGTGAAAGTAAGGAGAAACATTTGTGGCCAGCCTATTGGCCCTGAAGCTCGAGTTCTAGCAGGCTATTTGGGCATTATTGCACGAAATGCAAATATGTTGCCCATCAATTACGAGTCATGGCATCACATGCCTGACGCAAACAAAAATCAAGCTCTGGAGAACATTAAGGTAACAAAACATGAATGTAATTTATAATACTTTGGTTGAAGTTTCATTTATATTTACTTTTTAAATTTATGTTTTTTTAGGAGAGGTTTAATTTGGAGGTCTTGATGACTATATAAAAAGACATTGGGAAAAAATGGAGAGACAACAAAAGCATATTGAAAAAGAATATTTTAAGAAAGAAATAAGCCTCGAGGATAAACTGCGGAATGTCCCACCGGGAATGTTGAGGCATCAATGGGAAGATGCGGTTAGATTCTGGAACTCAAAGAAAGGAGAGGTATTACCTACTTCTAAACTCTTATAAATTTTTGATGTATAGTATTTACTATATACGTAACAATAATATCATTATGTAGGACCGTGGCGTGTCGGAACAAGCAAGTGACGAGAAACAAAATTCACGCTGCAGCGAGATTGAGAAGTTTTGCTTCACATGAGGCCGAGGTATTATAATTTATTAATTCATCAAATATTAATGACTTTATACTATTAAATTATATTTGTGTCTGACCTTGTAGGAACTCTCCACGGTCAAAAAGTTGGACGCGTTCGACTTTTTGACATTACGCTATAGGAAGAAGGATGGGTCTCCGATGACACTCGAAGCTAGAGAGATTATGGTATATTTACTTAATAAAATTTGATTTATTAAAATGGATTTATAATGTTTACTTATAATAGTTTAATTCTTCGTTAGTAGTTTTAAATTAATAATGTTAAGTTATGATGCATTCCTTCTTATTGTATATTTCATTTCTAACTTTTGATTAATTTATTAGGAGAAACTAAAGGAGAAGAAGACACTTTATGAAGCGATCGCTTGGTGATAGTTCTGTTCATCTTGAGGATGTCGATATGAAATTATTATCGATGTTTTGGGTCTGAAAGGTACGACTACTTGATGATAGTTACATTAATCTTGAGTATATTTATAACAAAATTATCACTAATGTTTTGGGTGTTGAAAGGTGCGGTCGGGTTCGACTTCAAGGATCAGTGTTACTCAGGCCAATATTTTGGATCCGACTCCCAACAATATATGCCTTAGAGTCAATCTCGTCTTTGAAGTTCGAGGCTAAAAGACGGATAGCTCAAATGCAAGCTAGCACGGTTGAGCAAATTTCTCAACTTAAAGGAGGCGTGAGGAGGCCGAGGCAAAGAAATGAGGAGGCAGAGCAAATTTCTCTACTTAAAGCGGAAGCAATGACAAGGGAGCGAGCGAGCAGGAAGTATGAAGAACTTGACTCTGACTTGAGCTATAGCGAAAATGTTACAATGATCATGACGCCCCATCTTAGACATTTATGTTCTTATTGTAAGATGATTTTAACATTGTTACATTTAACATTTTGTAAGGATATTTTGTACGATATCATATATTTTTATTTATTTTAAAATAACATTTAGAATTAATGTAGTTGGTGCAATTTTTATGCTACATTTGTTATTTGGGTTGAAATTATATATTATATTTGTTGTCATTGGTTGGTTTTTTTGTGCGGAGGCGTATGATATTGGATAAATTGAATATTTTAAATATGTATAAGTTAGCGGCGTTTGTGGGCAAAAGCGCTAAAAATCAAACACATGTGGCGTTTGTAAAATAAGCGCGGTAACAAGTCATTGTTTTTAGCGTTTAAGAAAAAAGCGCCGCTAAAAGTCATGTTTTTAGCGTTTTAGAAAAAGTGCGCTAAAGTCATATTTTTAGCGGCGTTTTAGAAAAAGCGCGCTAAAAGTCGCCACTTTAGCGGCGTTTGTATGGAAGCGCGCTAAAAGTCATGGTTTCTAGCGGTGTTTTTCTCACAAAAATGCCGCTAAATTTTAAGTGCCTCATTTAGCGGCGTTTTTGTGGCATTTTAAAAGCGCCATAAGCTCTATTAGTGGCGCTTAAAAACGCCGCTAAAAGCCTAAAAAACGCTAAAAAGTGCATTTTCTTTGTAGTGTTTAGGAGATGAATTTTAAAATAAAATAAAATATACTAACCTATCAGATTTCCAGAATTTGAATTTAACTCAAATTCTGACCACATAGCAACAGAGACAAAGAATAGCAAAATATTTTTACTTTACACACACAAGGACTGAACATAGGAAGCAAAGGGTAAGCTGAAGCCTTACCATTGAACCAGCAAGCTCATTTTGTTATCAATTGAGCAAAAATAATATATATGCCAAACGTTCAAGTATAAGGTTAGGACAAAAATAATAAAAATTCATGGGAAAAGATTCAAACCCAAAACCTTAGACACACAAGCACAACACCTATCCAATGAACCAGATTAACTCACTTGAAAAAATTCCTATAACCTTAATTCAAAAACTAAACTTGACCACTCTTGGTTTCACTAACCCAATTTCTTCTAATCTAGTTTTCGGGTTGTGACAATTAGGATGTAATTACACTTTGTTATTCAACACACATCCAGGGAATTACAAATTCTTTATAATTACAAAAGAGTGTAATTACTACCCTACTAATTATATTTTCATTGAGTTAGTTTGGAATCAATTACGATGTGTTGCCCAAGGACCTTTAATATTTTTAATATGATGTATTTATGAGTTTAAATTTTGTTTTACTAACAATTTAATCTATATTATTTTTATTTTAATATCATATATATTTTATGTCACATCCTAAAATTAGAGTTAGAAGAAATAAGGATAAAATTTAGATTTTTATTTTTTATTAAGCGTAGTAAGAAGTAGGGGTGGCGTCGATCGAATCGAATCGAATCGAATGAAAAATTTCGAGTAAATCGAGTTATTGAATCATATTTTATCATCCTAATTTGATTTGAAATTTTCTCGAATCGAGTCGAGTGAGATGGAATTGAATCGAATCGAATCGAATATATTTGTTCGAGTTAAATTTTAAAAATAATTTTGGGTCCTTGTAACTACTATCACCCATCGTAATAAAATTTGTCCACCTTAATCAAATTTTATTAACTTTCATCACCTCATAATTTATTTATTAATCTTTTATATCTGAGTTAGCTTCTTTGCTTGCTTAGTTATTTCAATTATCTTGATTCTTGTCACTATATATTTTGGAATTAAAATATATATTAAATGTAAAAATGTGATTTTTAATAAAAGTTATTTTAAAGATAAAATATGAAATTGATACCAATATAAAATTTTAATACGAATATTTTATGACATAATTAATAATTCAATTTTAATATAAATATTCAATATGATTAAACAATTCAATAATATAAATAATATAAAATGTGAAATTTAATTTAATAATATAAATAGTAGATATAAATAAAATTATTGCTATTTATGTTTAGTGATTTTTTGGATAATTTTGATTTTTATTTGAGGGTAAAAGGTGAGAAGTAAAAGTTTAGGGGAAAATAAAAGTTTTGGGGAATAAAAGTTTGAGGAAAGTAAATAGGGAAGTAAACTTTTGGAAGGAAAATATAAAAAAAAAAATTGGGGGGATGGGTTTGGGGTAGATGGGGAGTGGGATGGGAAGGGAGTAAAAGTTTTAGGGGAAAAGTGGGAGGGAGTAAAAATTTGGGGGGGAAATAAAAAGTTTTGAGGGTTTTTTGGAGTAAAATTTTGAGAAAAAGTAAATGGGAGAGTAAAATTTTGGTGGGAAATGGATTTTGGGTAGATTGGAGGGTTGGGATAGGAGGAGAATAAAAGTTTTGGGGGAAAAGTGGGAAGGAGTAAAAATTTTGAGGGAAAAGTAAAAAGGTTTGGGAGTTTGGGGTAAAAATATAAAATATTTTATTTTAATATTGAATTATTGAATTATTGAGTTATTGAATTGAAAACTCAACTCGATTGAACTCGAAATTCAAAAAAAAATTGAGTTGACTCGAATAACTCGATTCTTCGAATAATTGATTCGTTTAACTCGAAATTCAAAATTTTTTTCGATTTTTTCGAGTCGAATCGAGTTTTGCTCACCCCTAGTAAGAAGGGGAAACAAACTTAAAATGCCTTAAAAGTTATTTTTGATAAGGAGTTAATAGGGATAAACTATTAGGCTTAATGGTTAGGTGTTAGGAGAGATAAGGTCATAGGTTTAAACCCCCTTACCCATTGTTGTTATTTTTATTTTTTAATTTCAGCTGATGCTTGCCAAAACCTTTAAAAACTTTTTTCTAAAAGTTTATATTAAGAATGAGTTTGCTGGTTCAATGGCCAAAACTTAGCATTTTTTTTGGTCTAAAGTTTGAAACCCTTTGTGCACTTTTAGCCAAAATATTTTATTTTCTTACTTCTACCTTATAAATGTTTCGAATTTTCAAACCAACCCCAACCCAAAAATTGTTTTTAATTTAATCCTTAATTTAAATCAATCCTAATTCTAAAAAAATTCCTAATCCTTTTGCAATTAGGGAAGAAAAGTTTTTTAAATTGCCAATCTTTTCAAAAACCTAGAATTCATATTTAAAATATTTTTCAAGAAAAGCTCTCATAAATCTTTCCTCTTTTTCTTCGTTACTAAAACCCTTATTGCAATTAGGGTTCTTAAAATATTTCAAAGTTTTCAAATACATCCCTCTCCTCCTAGTGATTGCCGATTTCCTCATCCAAATATTAAGGTTTTTTTTTTTTTTGTCTTCAATTAGGTGTGGGATCTAACTTAAAGCCATTGTGTATAAATTGAATCGTTAGAAATTTGGGTAATCTGTTGGGCAAACCCCCCATGTATGTGAACTTCCATGTATGCGAACCCACATGCAAACCCTTATGGACTTAGTATGCGAACCCCATATGACATAATATGCGAACCCTCACGTTATATAGTATGACATAGTATGCAAACCCTCACGTTATATAGTATGACATAGTATGTGAACCCTCATGTTATATAGGAAGACATAGTATGCGAACCCTCATGTTAAATAGTACGACATAGTGAACTGTTAGTACATGTATGTGAACCCTAGGTGAATTATTATGCAAACTTTTATGTGAACTGTTAAGCGAACCCTTAGTACATGTATGCGAACCACTTTAGAGAATATATGCGAACCCACATGCAAACCCTTATGGATTCAGTATGCGAACCCCATATGACATAGTATGCGAACCCTTATGTTATATAGTATGACATAGTATGCAAACCCTCACGTTATATACTAAGACATAGTATGTGAACCCTCATGTTATGTAGTATGACATAGTAAACTGTTAGTACATGTCTACAAACCCTAGATGAACTATTATGCGAACTTTTATGTGAACTATTAAGCGAACCTTTAGTACACGTAGGCGATCCCTTAGTGAATATATATGTGAACCCTTTATGCGAACCCTTATGCGATATAGTATGTGAATTAGCATGTGTGAACCCTATATGTGCGAACCCTGTATGAAACCCCCTATGATTTAGTGTGCTAACCCTATATGCGAACCTGTTATGTATGTGTTAGCCTAATTGGCATGTTATCAATCTAATGTTAATATATTGAGGTAAGGTTTTAGTTCAAATGAAGGAACTGTATATATGAAATTGTTATGAATGAATGCATGACTACATGCTGTAGCGACCTAAAATTTGCTTGGGCGCTAATTGAGGAAATTATTGAAAACAAAGTTTCAATTTTGTTTAAAAAGGGGAGTCGCCACCGATCTTTTTTCTAGGTGTGATCGGACACCTAATAAATCCTCTTTTTTAAAAGAAAAATTATTATTTTTTTCTTAAAAAGGTCAAGTTTAGGTCTACGTCAAAATTCCAGAGGAAAATAGGGTTCGGGAGTCAGTTACGCTCGAGGAAGGTATTAGCACCCACGCGACGCCCAAAATTGGTATCTCATTAAACGCGTGTTGTCTTAATTTTCAAAAATACAAGTTTATTTTAATATGTAATCGTGATCTGATTGAAACACGAGAATTTTCTAAAACACAAAAATTTTGGAATTGGAAAATTTTTTGAAACTCGAGTAATTTTTTAAAACACGAAGCTTTTGAAACACAATTTTTTTAAAACACGAGAATTTTGTAACATGAAATTTTGAAAACACGAAATTTTTTGAAATCTGAAAACTTTGAAAATCGAGAATTTTTTTGAAACAAGAATTTTTTTTTGAAAAGGGTGTATCGTATTTAACACGAACCGATGATTCACCCAACATAGCGATAAAATCAACGACAAGTGTTAAACCGATTCGTTGCCTTGACAATGAGTTTATTAAGAGTTTAAATTTAATAAATAAAATCACACCATAATACTAATAAAAATTAAAAAATAAGGAAAAAAATAAAGTTAACATAATATTAATGAAATAATATGACACATGGCCCAATAAACAAATAAAAGTTAAATTTTACCAATGCCCAAAATATGAAATCTTTGAAATGGGCTTTCAATGGTGTTGGGTCAAGTCCCTCTTGGTGAAATTTCTTCTTTGCTTGGTGGGATGAAATGCTTCTTGGGCTTGGGTATAGCCAACTTGTATGATTTTTTGGAAATTTGGTTAGTATTTATAATGGACCTTTTAATTTCTTTTCCTTCCTTGTTTCTTTTTTTTTGTTTCTTCAACCCCCAATATATAACATGCAGGAAAAATGAAATTGGTGGCGAGGTAACCGAAAAGAGGAGATCGTGGCGGTAGTTCTCACGGTGGTGGTGGGGTTTTATAGGAAAAGTTTGATTGAGCGGGTGGTGGAAGAAGAGTTTATTTTGATGCTTTGGAACCATCACCAAGGAAGAAAAAAAAAACAATGGTTTATGGAAATCGGGGTTGGTACCAAGAGGATGACCGTCGGAGTCCACAAAGCCGTCGAGATCGTGATGAAGGATTTTCCTTTTCTTCTTTTGATTCTTTGAAATATTTTGGGTGATTTTTCTTTGAGAATTTTGTTTATTTTGAATTCTCCTCTTGCTTTGGTGTGATTTTTGCTTTTTATGCATCCATTTTGCCTTTTTCTCTGTATTTGCGGGTAGTGGTTGAAGGAAGGAGTGACCACCCATCTTTGGTGGTAGAAAAATCAGAATTAGGTGACCTAAATCACATAATCTGCCGGAAGGACAGATTGCAATCGTGAGAAAAACTTATGGGTCAAAACATAATTTTACGAAAGTATCAAGGTCAAAATGTAATTTTAAAAGTTTTGGGGTTAAAATATAATTTAGGAAAAGTTTATGGGTAAAATATAATTTTGGAAAAGTTAAGGGGTGAAAATGTAATTTTAATTTTAATTAAAATTTTTCTTAATTTTGGAAATTAAACACGAAATCGAGCCAGGACAAAATTTAGTGCTTACAATTGCCCTCTTTACTCATCATTTGTGAAGCAGGGGATAGAGCAAAGACTTAAAAGCGCTAAATTTTGTTCGATGTCCAATATTTATTCTTTATTGAAAAGCGAAATAAAAATAGCTCGACATGTGACCTGAGCTCAACTCACTTCTTGGATTATGAGTTGATCTTTGAAAATAAAATTGAAAATACCTCGGTGTGTGACTGAGGCTCAACTCACCTCTCGCAATATGAGTTGATTTTTGAAAAGCAGAAATTGAAAATACCTCGGTGTGACACGAGGCTCAACTCACCTCTCATAATATGAGTTGATTTTTGAAAAGCAGAAATTGAAAAATACCTCGACGTGTGACTAGAGGCTCAACTCACCTCATAATATGAGTTGATTTTTGAAAAACGAAATTGAAAAATACCTCGGCGTGTGACCCGAGGCTCAACTCACCTCTCGCATTATGAGTTGATTTTTGAAAAGCGAAATTGAAAATACCTCAGCGTGTGACCCGAGGCTCAACTCACCTCTCGCAATATGAGTTGATTTTTGAAAAATAGAAATTGAAAAATACCTCGGCGTGTGACCCGAGGCTCAACTCACCTCTCGCATTATGAGTTGATTTTTGAAAAAATAGAAATTGAAAAATACCTCGGCGTGTGACCCGAGGCTCAACTCACCTCTCGCAATATGAGTTGATTTTGAAAAACGAAATTGAAAAATACCTCAGCGTGTGACCTGAGGCTCAACTCACCTCTCGCCATATGAGTTGATTTTTTTTGAAAAACAGAAATGAAATAATTTTAAAAAGTATCAAAATTTCAAAACATATCATCTGGTGGAACTCGAATGTCTTCCTTGTCCTTGGTTGATCTGCAATCATCAAAACCTTTTGCTTTCTTGGAATACTTGTATATGTCATGCATGATGTTATCATGATATGCACATGTTTGGTCTTAAATGCTTTTATGCCTACATGATTATGCCATACGCCTTGGGCTTGTTTGCAGTATATCTCTTTTTAATTCTGACTCTCATGATGATTTGCATTCATTGCTTGATTCTTGACTTCCCTTTTAGGTTTTGTACCCATCCTCGAGTAATCTGCGTTTCTCGTGTATCACCCTTTTGCCCTTGTTGAACTTTGTCCTTGCTTTGAGGCTCTTGTACTTGCCAAATTCTCATCCGGGTAATACTCAACATTCCTTTTGTTTAGAGTATGTCATTTCACTATTTATTATTTAGACAAACCACACATGAGATGCATGAAAATAGGAAAGTAGGTACGAAAAAAGTACCTCACATTCATATTTATTTCAAAAGCGATAAGCAAAGAAAATTGACAAGGAAAAGCTCAATAAAGAAAACATTATAAAGAAAGGAAAGCGATTCAATTGTCACAAATGCTCTAGATATTCAAAGCATGAACTTCTCCACATTTCTTCATCTGGATCTCTTGAGCACGACTTCTTGTGTAGAAGATTTGAGCTTGGGACTGCTTCAAATATTGTAATCTCGCCACATGACTCCCGTTCAAATCGTCTTGCTCCTTTTGTCCGAACCTCCTTCATTAGGATGCCCTTCGAGGTTTTCATCCTAATTTTTTGTTTATCAAGGCATACTTCGAGTTTTCATCTTGATCTTTTTCTTCTTTTTCTTTTTTTTATCTAGGCGCCCTTTTGGGTTTTCATCTTGATCTTTCTTTTTCTTTTTCTTTTTTTTATCAAGATGCCCTTTTCGATTTTCATCTTGATCTTTTTTTAGGCATAGTACTTTTCACGGCATCGAGTTCCTTTGGATTAGATAACTCCTTCCCATCCATCTCGGTGAGAACCAAAGCTCCACCAGAGAAAGCCTTCTTTACGATGTCGGCCCTTCCCAATTTGGTGCTCATTTTCCTCGAAAATCTTTTTGTATTGGGAGGGTCTTTCTCGATCTGAGTTCCCTCACGGAATTCTCTTGGCCGCACCTTCTTGTCATGAGTCGTGATCATTCTCTTCGGTACATCATCCATGATGATTGCCTTCAAGCGTTTTTCTTCGATAAGATTTAATTGGTCATATCGAGCTTGAACCCATTCGATTCTTCTAGTTTCGACTCTATTAAGACTCGTAGAGAGGGATCTCAACTTCAATGGGCGACGACTTCCATTCCATAGACCAGAGAGAAAGGAGTTGCTCCCGTAGATGTCCGCATAGATGTGCGATATGCATACAAAGCGAATGGTAGCTTCTCGTGCCAGTCTTTATATGTCTCGGTCATTTTCCCAATAATCCTCTTAATGTTTTTGTTAGCCGCTTCTACTGCTCCGTTCATCTTTGGGCGATAGGGTGAGGAATTATGATGCTTTATTTGAAATTGCTCGCACACTTCTTTCATCATCTTGTTGTTCAGATTTAAAGCGTTATCTGAAATTATTCTCTCAGGCAAACCGTATCGACATATGATTTCTTTTTTAAGAACACGCAAGCTGCGATCTTTGTCACATTAGCAAATGAAGCGACTTCTACCCATTTTGTGAAGTAATCTATAACCACAAAATGAATCGGTGTCCATTCAAGCTTTTGGGAAAATTATTTTATAACATCCATGCCCACATAGAAAAAGGCCACGGAGAAGTCATGACATAAAGGGCGAAGAAATTTGCATGAATTTTATCGTAGTAAATTTGACATTTGTGGCACCTTCGTGCGTAACTAATGTAGTCGCTTTCCATCATCACCGAGAATAATCGAGTCTCATAATCTGCTCGCCATAGTGAAACCATTGGCATCGTCCCACAAATTCCTTCATGGACATCTTCAAGTATTTTTTCGCTTCAGCAGAATCCACATCTCGGAGCACTTGATCTTTTCCTCTTTTGTACATGATATCCCCCCAAGGACAAATCCACCGCCATTCTTGATTGTTCTTTTGTCGTTCTTATTTGCTTGCTTGGGATACCTTTGATTCTTGACATATTCTAAGATATCATGGAACCACAGCCCATCATCTCTTTTCAATGCTAAAACAATGTGCGGGGACCTTATATATGCTTATTTGGAGAGGCATTATTTCTGTTTCTCTGTTTGCTTTGAACATTGAAGCCAGGGTGGCCAAGGCATCAGCTAATTGATTTTCTTCTCGTGGGAAGTAGTTAAAAGTCACTTCTTTGAATTCTTTGACCAACTCGCCACTGAGATCGTGATATTTGACCAATTTGAATCTCTCACTTCCCAATCTCCACGGATTTGGTAAATCACCAACGCTAAGTCCCCGTACACCTCTAAGATTTCGATGTTTCGTTCAATAGCTGCGCGAAGTCCCATGATGCAAGCCTCATATTCCGCTATGTTATTGGTACAGAAGAAATTTAATCTGGCAGTGAGCGGATAATGGGTCCCCTTCGGTGACACTAAAATCGCTCCAATCCATGCCCCAATGCATTTGATGCACCATCAAAGCTCATCTTCCATAATTTCTCTTTTGACGACTCGCACTCTTTTTCTGTAATGCACATCAAGTCTTCGTCTGGAAAATCAAATCTCAATGGCTCGTATTCCTCTGTTGTTCGAGTTGCTAAGAAGTCATTATCGCACTCCTTTTATCGACTTTTGACTCACATATACAATGTCGTACTCGATAGTAGGATCGCCATCGTGCCATTCTTCCGAAAGTCAGGTGATTCCATCATGTATTTTATTGGGTCCACTTTGAAATTAACCACGTCGTATGATACAACATATATTATGCGAGCCTTGGTATCCGGACCAAAGTACAACGAAATTTTTCAATTGACGGTGCTTTGCTTCATACTCTGTGAACTTCTTCTTGAGATAGTAGATCGCCCTTTCTCTTTTCCCCGACTCATCATGTTGCCCTAATCGCAACCCATTGAATTTTGAACACGATTAGATACAATATTAACGGTCTTTCGGAAGTTGGCGATTACTAGCCGGAGGTTAGACAAATACTATTTTATCTTATCAAAGCCACTTGGCACTCATCGTCCCATTCTCCCGGATTATGTTTTCGAAGGAGTGAAAAATTGGGTCCTGCTTGGTTGGTAAGTTGAGCAATGAATCGGCGATGTAGTTCAACCTCCTAAAATCCTTTGACTTCTTTTTGTGTGTGCGGAGGTGGTAATTCTTGTATGGCTTTTATCTTATACGGATCAACCTCAATACCTCTCTCATTAACGATGAAGTCGAGTAATTTTCCGAGGTAGCCCCGAACATACACTTGGTGGATTAAGCATTTGGAACTTTCTTAGTCTTTCGAACAATTTCTTGAGGTTCCCAACATGCTCTCTTTCCCCAGATTTGGCAATCATATCATTAACATAAACTTCTATCTCTTTGTGCATCATGTCATGGAATAGCATCACCATTGCCCTACGATATGTTGCCCGGCATTCTTTAATCCGAACGGCATCACCTTGTAGCAAAATGTTCCCACATCGTTCTGAAGGTAGTTTTCTCTATATCCTCGGAGCCATCTTTATCGATTATAACCGAAAATCCATCCATGAAAGAAAACAATGAATGTTTTCTTGTGTTATCCACCAACGTATCAATGTGTGGCAAGGAAAATTATCTTTAGGACTTGCTCGATTCAGATCGCAATAATCCACGCACATTCGTACCTTTACCGTCTTTCTTGATCTTTGGGACTATGTTAGCTACCCATTCGGGTATTTGGAGACTTGTAGGAAGCCGACATCAAATTGTTTCTTGACTTCTTCTTTTATCTTTAATGACATTTTAGGTCTCATTCGTCTTAGCTTACATTGAGCAGGTTTGCATTACGGTTTCAGTTGGGAGTCTATGGACCACTACATCTTCGTTCAACCACGGCATGTCTTGATACGACCATGCAAATACATCTTTATACTCACGAAGCAAGGTGATCAAATCATGTTTGGTGTTATCGAAATGAAGGTCCCAATCTTCACTTCTTGCCTCTTTTCTTTATTTCCCAAGTTCAACTGTCTCAACAGATTCTTGATGGGGTAGGATCTTTTATCTTCTTGTTCTATCATTCTTTGTAAGTCGAGAGGCGAGACATAATCTTGACATTTTCCTCGACTTCAAAATCTCCTAAACAAATAGCTTTCTCGAAATCGATTTGGGACTTATATGGGATTGCTCATGTCGTTGATATCGAGCACTGAAAGGTGAATGGAAAAAAAAACTATAGAGGAGCATCAAAGTATTGCAACCAAACAAACATAATGTTATGGCATGATATGAGGTACATGTAAGGACAATTTGTGAGAAAAGGAATAATTATGAAGTTAACAAGAATGAAAAGGCTATGACAAAATACATCTCTATTAATGTTCATTTAAATGATAAAGAGCAAACATAAGCTCTTACAAAAGAATCCCACTATTACTTAGGGCACACAAAAGAGAGTTAACATTGAGCATTACTCGGAGGACTTAGAAACTACAAGAAGGTCCACAGGTCAATTGTTCAAAATGAATCCGGGAGGACAAAGGCGTATCATTGAAACATCTTCAATTGCATCATTTCCTTTGTCAATAACATTTATCTTGATGTTTTGAAGACCCTTTCAATCAATAATGGCGTGCTTCGTGAATTATCTCATACAGGTACATCATTCCTGCAGATGTAAATGTTTTTGACAAAGGAGGATACGCTATGGGCTCCCATCCCAATTCGGCACGAGGCTCTTGCAATCCTCCTTTCTTGATCTTTACAAGAATGTTTTCTTCTTTGTCGTACATCCGGCTTGAACCCTAAACCGTATCGAGCCTTGTGGTGTACTGGCTTTAGTGCTCTAACTATCCCTTGCTGATATTTTCCCAAACCTTTCTTCGCTCGGGCTCCTTTTCCCACAGTCAGCTTAATTCCCATTTTGGTATTCCTTGACAGCTTGGGCGTGGGAATCTTATTTCCTTCAGCAACAAATGTAGTATTGATAAATTTGAAAAAACGGAAGGAACATTCTACTGCATCTTTGTTTACTTCAATGTAGGGTGCGTCAGTAGAGATAGATGCGACAATGTCTTCTTCACCAACGATCGTGATCAAGCGGCTATCTAGGATAAACTTTACTTTTTGATGGAGAGATGAAGGAACTGCCCCAGTAGAGTGGATCCAAGGCCTCCCTAAAAGGTAATTATACGAAGGCGTGATGTCTATGACACGGAACTCGATATCAAATGTACATGGGCCCACTTCAGAGGAATCTCGATCTTTCCTATGACCTCTCGTCGTGTCCCATCAAATGCCCTTCTTGTAAAGTGACAAGGCCTCGGATAAGACATATCAATCGGCACCTAGAAAGCGTGGCCAAAGGCATGACATTGAGTCGAGACCCATTGTCAATGAGCACATTATCTTATTATATAACCCTTGCAAGCTGGTTGTAATGTGCAATGCTTTTATGGAGCCCTCTTGTTTGGTGGTATTTCGTCATCACTAAAGAGATGAAATTATCCAGTATTTAAGTTGTTCACCCACCTATCAAGCTTTTCAACAGATCGTTGCTCGCTACATACGCTTGATTCAACACTTTCGACAAAGCATTTCGATGTGGTTACGAGTTCAACGATGAGAGATAACATTGAGATTCTTGCTTTGCTTGTTCAACTGCTCCACGACATTATATTCACTGTGTTTGATGAACTTTAAGAATTCATGTGCTTCATCCTCATTCACAGGTCTTTTAATCTCTTGCTCAGGCTGTATTTCAACATCAACCTCAGCATCATGCATTGGTGCCTTTCCTTTTCTGATTCGAGTCAACAGCTTTCTTCTTTGGTTCACCTATTTCGGGAGAATAACACCTCTCGCTGCGGAGAAAGTGTCTTACTCTGCTAATATCTCCCATCACAGCCTTTGACTTTTCACCTTCAGGTGCAACAATATTAACATCATATTTCCATGGTACTGCCTTATTGTCCTTGTAAGGGAAATGAGATGGCACTTCAATCACCACATTTGGTTTGACTTCCTTCTTCTTGGCCTCGTAATAAATCACTAGAGGCCGATCGGCACTATAAGGGATAGTTGATGGTTGATTATCAGAGGCGCATATTTCCCTTTCCTCGGCCTCATCCATTTTATCAAAGATCTTGACCTCATTGTTATCCATCATATCCTGAAGTAATTTTCTGAATCCCTCACAAGACTGGAAGTCATACCCTTCAATACCATGAAAATCACAAAAATATTGACTCTTTGTGTTTCCTTCTTTGAAAATTCTGTTGGGATAACAAAACGGCCCCTTTTTAACCATTACCTCCCAAACCTTCCGCAGAGGTGTCTTTATTTCAGAAACGTAACTTTTAGCTTGTCGCATGTCTTCTTTTGTCACCGCGCTCATGTTCCCTTCAGTATGGTTAGGGAGCAGATTTCCAGCCACATTACTAGTACCATCAAATTGTAAAATCCCTGCATCAATAAGACCTTAAATCCTTCTTTTAAAGGCTAGACAATTTTCTATAGAATGCCCCTGGTTTCCAGCATGGTACATGCAACTAGCATTAGGATCGTACCATTTTGGGTATGGAGGCTTCAAGGGTGCCATATAATGTGGGGATATTAATTGTTTTTCCAATAACTTCGGGTATAGCTCTCCGTATGATACGGGAATAGGGGTGAATTGAGGTTTTTCAAGATTGGGTCTTATCGATTTTTGTTCATTTTTGGGTTGACTTTGGCGGGCATGGTATTTGGTGGGAACATGGTGAATGGTCTTTGGTTATTTGTGGCATAGGCAGGGGTAAGGAGGAGGTGCTTGATAGTAAGGGCTTTGGGGAGGAAAATAGAAGTTTGAAGGTGGGCAATATCGGGTCGTGATTGGGTTGGGTATGGGTTAGAAGTGTAGTGTCTCGGTTCCCACCATATGGGCTACGCCTCTTTTTCTTTATGGGTACGCCCTTTTGAACCCTGAGCCTTCCATCCTTCCATTCTTGATAGGATTTTCTATAAGTTCCCCGGATATTACAATATCTGCGAAATCTTTCGTGGCGCTTCCTACCAATTTGTCGTAAAACGGCACTTTCAAAGTGTTGATGAAGAGGACTGTTATCTCTATTTTTGTTAATGGGGGTTCTACTTGGGCCGAGATATCCCTCCACCTTTGAGCGTATTGTCTAAAAGTCTTTGTTGGCTTCTTTTCCATCATCTGCAGAGTTAATCGATCAGGCACCATGTCAGATACATGCTTGTATTGTTCACAAAATCTTGATGCTAAGTCTTTCCATGATCGTATCTTTCTCTCTTGAGTTGATTATACCATCGAAGAGCCGTCGACCAAGTCATCTTAGAAAGCGAGTGTATTAGTAATTTATCCTCATTTACGTGTGATCATCTTCGACAAAACATGATAAGATCGCGCTTTGGACATCTCGTTCCATCATATTTTCAAAATTTGGCACTTTAAATTTCGGAGGAGAACTAGATCGGGCACCAAAGCGAGCTCTTTAGCACGTGCGGAGAAGACTTGATGACCTTCTATCGCCTTAAACCTTTCTTCCGAGCTCCTATACTTATCCACGAACATCATGATCATCTATTTTCAACTGGCTATTTCTACGGATCATCTAAATCGGAACAATCGAATTGACGAGATTGGCTCGGGGTTCGATCTGAATATACCTTGCCCTAGATTAGCGGTGGTGTGATTGTTGCTCTGAGCTGCGGAGTTCCCTTTGAGGATATCCTCTTTGCATTGCATGGGCGTGAGGTGGAGTGAATCATGGAGGATAGAGCGGATCCTGATTAACTCTTGACTGGGGCTCTGTGATGTCAGGGCTCTGCATGGGTCCTTTTCCTTTGACCAAAGCTGTCATCATATCCATCATTTTGGCCATTTGATCCCTTTGCTCGGCGATTCCTCTCGAGATCTTACCATCGATCTATTGCTTCTTGTTGTGACTTAGCCAAGCTGCTCTTGCAACTCCCTTTGGGTCCTTTCCATCCTTTCAATTCTTTCGTTGAGTTCAAGCATCCATAGTTCTAGCTCTTAGGCGTGTCCTATAAGAATGTCGTGATTCCAGATTAAGTAGTGTCGCATGGCTGTGGATTATACGGTTTCGACCTCGATGAATGATTAGAGTGATATGCATATGTAATGAATGGATGAATGAATAAATGACAAATGAATGTTAATTATGAATAAATATGCAAACATTTGGTGTTGATTTCAAGATAGCCCCATATTTAGGCATTTCATTAATCAAAAGAGTCTATTACAAAACGTTTTCTTTGTCTACGATTTATGATTACACAAATTTCCTAGCCACATTGCCTTGTTTTTCACTCGTTCTAGGAATTCGACATGTTTGATCCTTGTCTCGGAAGGAATTGGTAACTGAGATCTTCTACTTCATCTGATAATTGCACAATTTGCATAGCCTTGCAATTTCATTAATCAAACCGCCAAGATGCATATCTTTTTCTTGGAAACTCTTTCGTATGCACGAATGTCTCTCATCATCTTGGCCATTCTTTTCTTCTAGGGCTTTTAGGAGAGTATCCAAGTGTTCTTGATGAGCTTGTAGTGTATTTTCTAAATCTTTTATTTTCCTTCTTAACTCTTGGCCTTCGAATGACTAGTCATTAATTACGTAGCAGCGATTTAAGTATTCAACATTCTTCTTCCTTAACTCTATCATAGCACGAAGCGACTTTTCCTCTTCCTTCTTCACTTTCCCTCTCGAATTCCATCCCACCTTTGATGTTGCTTAATTCTTTCTTCCATTCCGTCGATGATTTGCCCGGCCCGCTATTCTTTATGGTGCCTCTTAATTTCTTATTTTCCAAATGAAGATCCTTTAAGTCATTTCTCATGATCTCGACTTTTTCTGGACTTTCTCGTTTCGGATTGTTTAATTTGAACATCTATCTTCAGCTGGTAATTTTTCTTTTGAAGAGAACTAATATCCTGTAATGTGATGGCCTTTTCACGTTCAAATTCATGTCTTGCTATTTCCAGCTCAGATGACATTTCTTACGAGAAAGGATTACGGAAAATATAATCCATTGGTGAGGTTTGTTGACTATTCACTCGTCTTTGTCTCCATATTTCATAACCTTGAGTGATAGTATCAGCATCTGAGCTAACTCTATTAGGTAGATTTCCTTCAAGACTTTCTGATATCTCGGACTTTTTCATGTAACCTTCACTGTAAAAGTAAACTTCGGTATGCTAATCCTCCGGTAGTTGGTATGAGCTGTCGTGAAGTAAAGCGCCTTTGAACCATTGCGGTGCATATCCAACTCCTCCCATGCTTCGAGTAAAGGTACCCAATCTTGGCTTCCGCATTTGTATAGCGAGAACTAAAGGGCGGATCCATGGTACTCTCCAAGTTATATCTTGGCACGGAGGTTCTAAAAAACTGAAACCAGTCTTTGTTCGGTGACATCCTTGACCAATCTTTCTCAAGGTAAGCTTCCAATGGAGTGAATGTTTTCGAAAACATGTGGAAAGGTGTGCGCTCCACTTTTGAGTGGCTCGAATCCAAACATTAAGTAGCTATGCACATCGATAAAACGTCCTTCCCTTTTCTCCTACAACAATTTAGAGATCTAAAAGTCTCGGCTAAGATAGTTGGGGCGGGGTTGATTCCTTGCCTCAACTTTTCAAAGAAATCCACTCATAACTTCTATATGCCCAAAACTTTTGGGAAGACAATTAATCAAGTAAATGGCTAAAGCAAGCAGATCCACTCTCTTCACAATATCTGGATGGTTTTGAACTAAGTCTCGCAGAGAAAACCATGGAATACAACGACTTCGTTCTTTTCTTTATCATTTTTCAGCCCATGTATCAACCATTCTGTCAACTTCATTAGCTTTTTCTTGAAGGTCATTGGTTTGGGCTCTTTCACATATATCTTCTTTGAATTGTGCATTGTTAATGCGAAGCAAGGCGGCATACTCTTCTATGGTAGGAGTCATATCTTCACGGTTGAAAGTAAAACATTGATAAGTGGGTCCCGAATTGAACCATGGCTTGAATCAAGCTGTTCATCTACGTTGGCAGCGATTAAGTGAGCTATATCCCGTACTTTTCGTTGAAGATGCCCCTAGTGTCCGAGTCCCATGTTTCGGATCCTAGTCAAGTCTTGAGGTTATTAAGACTAACATTCATGGTCACATGCTCGGGAAGATTGGATATACATCCTTCCTTTAAAGCTGTCTCCTTTTGCTTTACGGGTTTTCAAAGACCGGTCTCGAACCACGCTTTTTCTCGGTTACTTGTGTAATTGACTCCTCCATCGAAACCCATTTTGGCAACCAATCTCTAATCAACACCTTCCAACAAGATGCCTATGATGCATGATGAAAAATAAAAATGAAGGCAGATAACATTGGTTAGTAATTACAACAAATATAAGCGGAGAAGAACTATGGAAAATCTAACAAATTAAGATATTTAATTTTGCATTTTGATGAAAGCCGACCTACTTTTTTTTTTACCCCATCATATTTACAAAATAAACTTACCCACATGCTAATCGGATAATCTACCCCTCTAAATTATTAAGCGGACTGATTTACTTGCATAAAAAGTGTAAATGTAAAAGAAATAAAAGGTAATAAGCGTTTCTCCCATGTACTTATTTTGGTAACTATTAGCAGACGGAGGTTGGCATGGCTCTAATAGGGTGGCTCATACGGTTCACTATATGCGGTTTGGTTCTAAAAAGGTACTCGAATTGTCCCCACTGTCACCTACTAAGGCTAGTCTGAGCCTCGATTATCGCCCATCATAGGCTCATGAGCTCAATTCGAGGATTACATTTACTTATGCCTATCTTGGAGGACAAGTTAACTCACGAAAGCATAAGTCATATGTAACCGAAAGTATTCACTAACTTTGTCGGAGGGACGAGTTAACTCACGAAGGCATAGCGTTTACTTCCACTTAAGCGGAATGGCCGGGTAGAGAGCTCATGTTATGCAAAATGCAAGTGCACGGTGTGTGGGGAGAAACTCACAAACCTTTTCGTTTTATTAAAAAACTAAAAGCTAAAAAAAAAAACTTTATATTTGAAAAACAAAAAGGTAAAACAAGTTAGAAAAATATTTACAACATGATGCAAATGCATGACTTTTCAAAAAACAAAATTTAAGGATCACGACTAAGTATTAATTTAAACAAAAATTTTGAAAATTTTGACAACACGCGTTTAAATCAGGACTCGACTCTCAAAAAAAGGTCCCGATTGGAGTGCTTGACTATAGCGACCTAAAATTTGCTTGAGGCATTAATTGAGAAATTATTGAAAACAAAGTTTCAATTTTGTTTAAAAAGAAGTATGCCACCGATCTTTTTTCTAGGTGTGATCTGTAAGCACTAAATTTTGTCCGAATTAATTATGGGTTTATTTAAAAAAATAAATAAATTAAAAAATTTAAAAAATTAAAAAAATTACATTTTAACCCTAAACTTTCTTGAAATTACATTTTGGCCCCAAAACTTTTAAAATTACATTTTACCCTTATCTTTCTTAAAATTACACTTTGGCACCAGCAGTTTCTTGCATTTGCAATCTGGTCCTTCTATCGGAAAATCTCCAAAAATTCATGGATTTCAAGCACGCACCCCCGATTTTAGGCCACCACCTAAGGATGGCCTCCTTCCCCAACCCACTGCACTGCTGCACAAAATTTGTAAAAGGGATTTTTCCCAAAAATCAAACCCCAAGAACAAAAAAAAACCACAAAAAAGAGAGAAAGAAGAGGAAAGAAGAAGGAAGAAGAAGAAGAAGAGAAGGCTCACCACCGTGAGAGTTGAGTCGACCAACAATGGCAATGTGATGAGATTGAGGAGAAGAAGAAGAAGAAGAAGAAGAAGAAAGAAGAAAAAAAAAAAAAAAGGAAAGAAAAAAGAAAAGAAAAGAAAAGAAAAAAAAAGAAAGAAAAAAAAAAAAAAAAAATTTTTTTGATCAGGTGACCCAGACCCACGGTGACAAACCATGGGTGATGACCAACCCTGTACCACCACAAAAAAAAAAAAAAAAAAAAAAAAAAAGCAATACAAAAAAAAAAAAAAAGCCAGCCAAAAAACCATGACAAAAAGCCAAATGAGCCAATGAGGCCCGGCCAGGCGAGCCCCAAAGAAAAGGAAAGAAAGAAAAAGGATGAAAAAAAAAAAAAAAAAAAAAAAAAGAAAAAAAAAAAAAAAAAAAAGGAAAAAAAAAAAAAACCGAGGCAGCGCAAATCATTCGATCAAGCCCGTATTTTTGATTTTCGGTAATTTCCTTTTTACTCACTTTTAATTTAATTTGTATATTTTGATTACATCTCGTTTTAATATTATTGATATTTTAGCATTTTATTTGTATCTTTTTTTTTACTTTTATTTTTATAATCTTTAATAAATAAAAGCAACGAATCGGTTTAACACTTGTCGTTGATTTCATCGCTATGTTGGGTGAATATCATCGGTTAAGTGTTAAATCGATCATACTTTAAAAATAAAAAAGACAAAAAATAAAATAAAATTTGAGTTTCAAAACTTTTGTGTTTTAGAAAATTATCGTATTTTCAAAATTTTCGTGTTTTAAAAAAAATCGTGTTTTCAAAATTCTCGTATTTCAAAAATTCTCATGTTTTAAAAGTTTTCGTGTTTTCAAAAATTTTAGTATTTCAAAATTTTCATATTTTCAAAATTTCGTGTTTCAAAATTCTCGTATTTTCAAAAAATTAGTGTTTTAAAAAAATAATTTTAGCGTTTCAAAATTTGCGGGTTTTAAAATTTCATGTTTTTAAAATAAAAATTCTTGTGTTTTAAAATTTTCGTGTTTTTAAAAAATTTCGTGTTTTTCAAAATTTCGTGTTAAAAAATTCTCGTGTTTTCAAAGTTTTATTATTCTCAAAAATTCATGTTTTAAAACCAAAAAAATTTTTCTTGTGTTTTAAAATTTCCGTGTTTTAAAAAAAAATTTCGTGTTTTCAAAAAAAAATTTCCTGTTTCAAGAAAATTCTCGTGTTTTCAGAGTTTTCGTATTTCCAAAATTTCGTGTTTTCAAAATTTTCGGGTTTTTAAAAAATTTCGTATTTTCAAAAATTCTCGGGTTTTCAAAAATTCTCGGGTTTTAAAAAAAATTTCTCGAGTCTTAAAATTCTTTTGTTTTTTAAAAAAAAATTTCTCGTGTCTCAATCGGATCACGATTAAATATTAAATTGAACTTGTATTTTGAAAATTAAGACAGCACGCGTTTAACGAGATACCAATTTTGGGCGTCATGAGGTGCTAATACCTTCCTCTCGCATGTAACCGACTCCGAACCCTATTTTTCTCTGGAATTTTGTCGAGACGTAAATCCGCCCTTTTAGAAAATTCAAAAAAATGATTTTCTTTAAAAGAGGATTTATTAGGTGTCCGATCACACCTAGAAAAAAAAGATCGGTGGCGACTCCCTTTTTAAATAAAATTGAAACTCTGTTTTCAAATTTTAAATAATTTCCTCAATTAGCGCCCAAGCAAATTTTAGGTCGCTTCATTTGGCGACTCCTTTGGGATTTTTGGAGAGTCGAGTCTCGAATTAAGCGTGTTGTCAAAATTTTGAAACTCCTTGTTCAAATTAATATTAAGTCGTGATCCTTAAATTTTGTTTTTGAAAAGTCATGCATTTGCATCATGTTATAAATATTTTTCTAACTTGTCTTATCTTTTTGTTTTCGACTTTAAGTTTTACGGTTTTAGTTTTTAGTTTTAAAATAAAAAGCGAAAAGGTTTGTGAGTTTCTCCCCACACTTTGTGCACTTGCATTTTGCATAACATGAGCTCTCTACCGGGCTCCATCCGCTTAAGTGGAAGTAAGCGCTATGCCTTCGTGAGTTAACTCGTCCCTCATAGGCTAGTGAATACTTAGGGTTACATATGACTTATGCTTTCATGAGTTAACTTGTCCCTCGCATAGGCATAAGTAAATGTAATCCTCGAATTGAGCTCGCAAGCCTATGATGGGCGATAGCAGGGCTTCAGTACTAGCCTTAGTAGGCGACAGTCGGACAATTTGAGTACCTTTTAGAAAGCGAAACCGCATATAGTGAACCGTATGAGCCACGATTAGAGCCATGCGAACCTCCGTCAGTTAATAGTTACCAAAATAAGTACATGGGAGAAGCGCTTCTTACCTTTTATTTCCTTTACATTTACACTTTTATGCAAGCAAATCGGGTCCAGTTTAATAATTTAAAGAGGGTAGATTATCGATGAGCATGTGGGGTAAGTTTATTTTGTAAATATGATGGGGTAAAAAAAAAAAGTAGGTCGGTTTCACCAAAATGCAAAATTAAATATCTTAATTTGTTAGATTTTCCATAGTTTTTCTCCGTTTATATTTGTTGTAATTACTAACCAATGTTATTTGTCTTCATTTTATTTTTCATCATGCATCATAGGCATCTTGTTAGGAAGGTGTTGATTAGAGATTGGTTGCCAAAAGCGGGTTTCGATGGAGGAGTCAATTACACAAGTAGCGAGAAAAAGCGCAGTGGTTGAGACCGGTCTTTGAAAACCCGAGAAAGCAAAAGGAGGCAGTTTAAAGGAAGGATGTATTTCCAACCTTCCGAGCATGTGACCATGAATGTTCGTCGGAATAACCTTGAAGACTTGACTAGGATCTGGAAGCAGTGGGACTCGGGCACTAAGGGCATCTTCACTTTGAGAAATGCGGGGATATAGCTCACTTAATCGCCATCAGCGTGAGCGAGCAGTTGATTCAAGCCATGGTTCAATTCGAGACCCGACTTATCAATGTTTTACTTTCAACCGGAAGATATGACTCGACCATAGAAGAGTATGCCGCCTTGCTTCGCGTTAACAATGCACAATTCACAAGATATATGTGAAAGAGCCCAAACCAATGACCTTCAAAAAAAGGTAATGAAGTTGATAGGAATGGCTGATACATGGGCTGAAAAATAGATAAAGAAAAAGAACGAAGTCAGTTCTATTCTATGGTTTTCTCTGCGAGACTTAGTTCAAAACCATCCAGATATTGTGAAGAGAGTAGATCATTTGCTTTAGCCATTTATGGATTAATTGTCTTCCCAAAGTTCTTGGGCATATAGAAGTTGCGGTAGTGGATTTCTTTGAAAAGTTGGGGCAAGGAATCAACCCGTCCCAACTATCTTAGTTGAGACTTTTAGATCTCTAAATTGTTGTAGGAGAAAAGGGAAGGGCGTTTTATCGGATGTGCCTGACTACTTAATGTTTGGATTACGAGCCCTTACGAAAAGTTGAGCGCACACCTTTCCACATGTTTTGAAAACATTCGCTCCATTAGAAGCTTACCTTGAGAAAGATTGGCGAAAGATGTCACAAAACGATCTTGGGTTTGAGTTTTTGAACCTCATAGAAGATATAACTTGGAAAGCACCATGGATCCGTCCTTCGGTTTGCTATACAAATCGGAAGCCAAGATTGGGTACCTTTACTCGGATTATGGGGAGGAGTTGGATATGCAGTTAATGGTTCAAAGGTAGTTTGCTTCACGACAGTTCATACCAACTCTGGGAGGATTAGCACGATCTGAGTTTGCTTTTACGGTGAAGGTTACATGAAAAAGTCCGAGATCTTGCAAAGTCTTGGAAGGAAATCTACCTAATGGAGTTAGCTCGTATCTGATACTATCACTCAAGATTATGAAATATGGAGACAAAGGCAGTAAATAGTCAACAAACCTCACCAGCGGATTATATTTTCGAATCCTTTCTCGGAAGAAATGCCGTCCAAGCTGGAAATAGCAAAACATAAATTTGAGCGTAAAAGGCCGGTCTATTACGGGATATTAGTTCTCTTCAAGAGGAAAATTACCGGTGAAGATAGATGTTCAAATTAAAAATCGAAAGCGAGAAAGTCGAGAAAGAAGTGAGATCATGAGAAATAACTTAAAGGATCTTCATTTGGAAAATAAGAAATTAAAAGGCACCATAAAGAATAGCGGGCTGGGCAAATCATCGATGGAATGGAAGGAAGAATTAAGCAACATCAAAAGTGGGATGGAATTCTAGAGAGGGAAAGCAAAGAAGGAAGAGGAAAAAGTTGCGCGTGCTATGACAAAGTTAAGAGAGAAGAATGTTTAATATGAAACCGTGTCTGTAGAATTAATGACTAGTCAGTCTGAGTGTCAAGAGCTAAGAAAGAAAATACGAGATTTAGAAAATACGCTGCAAACTCATCAACAGCATTTAGATACCCTCCTAAAAACCTTAGAAGAAAAGAATGGTCAGCATGACAGAGACATTCGGGCCTACGAAAGAGCTCTCCAAGAAAAAGATATGCATCTCGGCGGTTTGATCAATGAAATTCGTAAGGCGGCAGTGTAAGTCGTGCAATTATCAGATGAAGCTGAAACTCTCAGTTACAAATTCCCTCCGAGATAAGGAACAAGCATGTCGGAGTTCCCAGAACGAGTGAAAAAACAAGGCAATGTGGCTAGGAGATTTGTGTAACTGTTAAATCAAATATGGCAAAACGTTTTGTATTGGACTCTTTTGATTAATGAAATGCCTAAGTATGGGACTATCTTGAAATCAACACCAAATTCTTGCATATTTATTCATGATTAACATGCATTTTTCATTTATTCATTCATCCATTCATTGCATGTGCATATCACTCTAATCATTCACTGAGGCTAAAACCATACAATCCACAGTTGTAGAAAGATCAAGAAATGAGGTTTGCAGGAGCCTCAGGTCGAGAATTGGAATGGGAGCCTATAGCGTATCCTCCTTTGTCAAAAACACTTACATCTGCAGGAATGATGTACCCGGCGAGATAATCCACAAAGCACGATGTTATGGATTGAAAGGGACTTGAGCGTCGATATAAATGTTGTTGACAAAGGGATGATGCAATTAAAGATGTTTCAATGATCGCCTTGTCCTCTGGATTCATTTTGAACAATTGAATTCTTGTGGACCTTCTTGTAGTTTCTAAGTCCTCTCGGAGTAATGCTCAATGTTAACTCACTTTTTGTGTGCCCCTAAGTAATAGTGGGATTCTTTTGCAAGAGCTTATGTTTGCTCTTTATCATTTAAATGAACATTAATGGAGATGCATTTTGTCATAGCCTTTTCAACTTCATAATTATTCCTTCTTCTCACAGCCTGTCCTTACATGTACTTCATATCATGCCATAACATTATGTTTGTTTGGTTCCAATACTTTGATGCTCCTCTATAGTTTTCTTTTCCATTCACCTTTCAGGTGCTCAGATATCAACGACATGAACAATCCCGTTACAAGTCCTGAAATCGATTTTGAGAAAGCCATTTGTTTAGGAGAATTCAAAGCTGAGGAAAATGCTGAAGATTATGTCTCGTCTCCTGACTTACAAAGAATGATAGAACGAGAAGATAAACAGATCTTACCCCATCAAGAATCTGTTGAGACAGTGAACTTAGGAAATGAAGAAAATAGGCAAGAAGTGAAGGTTGGGACCTCCATTTCAGATAACACCAAACATGATTTGATCGCCTTGCTTTATGAGTATAAAGATGTATTTGCATGGTCGTATCAAGACATGCCAGGGTTAAACGAGGATGTAGTGGTCCATAGACTCCCACTGAAACCAGAATGCAAACCTATTCAACAAAAGCTAAGACGAATGAGACCTGAAATGCTGTTAAAGATAAAGGAAGAAGTCAAGAAACAATTTGATGCTGGCTTCCTACAAGTCTCCAAATACCCAGAATGGGTAGCTAACATAGTCCCAGTACCGAAGAAAGATGGTAAGGTACGAATGTGCGTGGATTATCGCGATCTGAATCGAGCAAGTCCTAAAGATAATTTTCCCTTGCCACACATCGATACGTTGGTGGATAACACAGCAAAACATTCATTATTTTCTTTCATGGATGGATTTTCGGGTTATAATCAGATAAAGATGGCTCGAGGATATGGAAAACTACCTTCGTAACAATGTGGGGAACATTTTGCTACAAGGTGATGCCGTTCGGATTAAAAATCTTGGGGCAACATATCGGAGGCGATGGTAATGCTATTCCATGACATGATGCACAAAGAGATAGAAGTTTATGTTGATGATATGATTGCCAAATCTCGGGGAAAGAGAGCATATTGGGAACCTCAAGAAATTATTGAAAGACTAAGAAAGTTCGGTGAAGCTTAATCCGATAAGTGTACTTTTGGAGCTACCTCGGAAAATTACTCGGCTTCATTGTTAGTGAGAGAGGTATTGAGGTTGATCCAGATAAGATAAAAGCCATACAAGAATTACCACCTCCGCGTACACAAAAAGAAGTCAGAGGATTTTTAGGGAGGTTGAACTACATCGCTCGATTCATTGCTCAACTTACCAACCAGTGTGACCCAATTTTTCGACTCCTTCGAAAACATAATCCGGGAGAGTGGAACGATGAGTGCCAAGTGGCTTTTGACAAGATAAAATAGTATTTGTCTAACCCTCCGGTGCTAGTACCGCCAACTCCCGGAAGACCGTTAATATTGTATCTAACTGTGTTTGAAAATTCAATGGGTTGCGTACTGGGGCAACATGATGAGTCGGGGAAAGAGAAAGGCGATCTACTACCTCGGAAGAAATTCACGAATATGAAGCAAAGTACCGTCAATTAAAAAATTACATTGTGCTTTAGTGCAGGTAGTTCAAGGCTCGGACAATATATGTTGTACCATCTGACGTGGTTAATTTCAAAATTGGACCCAATAAAATACATGATGGAATCACCTGCACTTTCAGGAAGAATGGCACGATGGCAGATCCTACTATCAGAGTACGACATTGTATATGTAAGTCAAAAGTCGATAAAGGGGAGCGCAATAGCTAACTTCTTAGCAACTCGAGCCACGGAGGAATATGAGCCTTTGAGATTTGATTTCCCAGACGAGGATTTGATATGCATTGCGAGAAAAAAGTGTGAGTCGTCAAAGAGAAATCATGGAAGATGAGCTTTGATGGTGCATCGAATGCATTGGGGCATGTGATTGGAGCGATCTTAGTGTCACCGAAGGAACCACTATCCGTTCCTTTGCCAGATTAAATTTCTTACGTACCAATAACGTAGCGAATATGAGGCTTGCATCATGGGACTTGTGTGACTATTGAGCGAAACATCAAAATCTTAGAAGTATCACGGGGACTCGGCGTTGGTGATTTACCAAATCCGTGGAGATTGGAAAGTGAGAGATTGAAATTGATCAAATATCGCGATCTCGTAGTAGAGCTGGTCAAAGAATTCAAAGAAGTGACTTTTAACTACTTCCGAGAAGAAAACCAATTGGCGATGCCTTGGCCACCACGGCTTCAATGTTCAAAGCAAACGAGAGAAAGCGAAAATAATGCCTCTCCAAATGAGCATATATGAGGTCCCGCACATTGTTTTAGCATTGAAAAAGAGAGCGGATGGATGGTAGTGGTTCCATGATATCTTAGAATATGTCAAGAATCAAAGGCATCGAGCAAGCAAATGAGAACGACAAAAGAACAATCGGAAGAATGGCGGTGGGATTTGTCCTTGATGGGGATATCTGTACAAAGAGGAAAAGATCAAGTGCTCACGAGATCGTGGATTACTGTTGAAGCGGAAAAATACTTGAAGATGTCCATGAAGGAATTTGTGGGACACATGCCAATGGTTTCACTATGGCGAACAGATTATGAGACTCGGTTATTCTTGGTGACGATGGAAAGCAAATTGCATTAATTACGCACGAAGGTGTCACAAATGTCAAATTCTGGCGGTAAAATTCATGCGACCCTTCGCCCTTCATGTCATGACTTCTCGTGGCCTTTTTCTATGTGGGGCATGGATGTTATAGGCCAATTTCTCCAAAAGCTTCTAATGGCCACGGTTCATTTTGTCGTTATAGATTACTTCACAAAATGGGTAGAAGCCGCTTCATTTGCTAATGTGATGAAGGCTGCGGTTTGCGAGTTCTTAAAAAGGAAATCATATGTCGATCTGGTTTGCTGAAAAAATTATTTGAGATAACGCTTTAAATCTGAACAACAAGATGATGAAAGAAGTGTGTGAGCAGTTTCAAATAAAGCATCATAATTCCTCACCCTATCGCCCAAAGATGAACGGAGCAGTAGAAGCGGCTAACAAAAATATTAAGAGGATTATTGGGAAAATGACCGAGATATATAAAGATTGTACACGAAGCTACCATTCGCTTTGTATGCATATCGCACATCATGCGGACATCTCTGAGCAACTCCTTTCTCCACGGTCTATGGAATGGAAGGCATCTTTGCCTATTGAAGTTGAGATCCCTCTCTACGAGTCTTAATGGAGTCGAAACTAGAAGAATCAGGATGGGTTCAAGCTCGATATGACCAGCTAAATCTTATCGAAGAAAAACGCTTGAAAGCAATCTGTCATGGACAGATGTACCAGAAGAGAATGATCACGGCTCATGATAAGAAGGTGTGGCCAAGAGAATTCCACGAGGGGGAACTCGTACTGAGAAAGATTCTCCCAATACAAAAAGACTTTCGAGGAAAATGGGCACCAAATTGGGAAGGGCCGTACGTCGTAAAGAAGGCTTTCTCTGGTGGAGCTTTGATTCTCATAGAGATGGATGGGAAAGAGTTACCTAATCCAGTGAACTCGAGATCTTTGTGAAAAGTACTATGCCTAAAAAAAAAAAAAAGGAGAGATCAAGATGAAAACCCGAAAAGGGCGTCTTGATAAAAAAAAGAAAAAAAGAAAAAATAAAAAAAAGAAGAAAAAAGATCAAGATGAAAACCCGAAAAGGGCGTCTTGAAAAAAAAATAAAATAAAAAAAAGAGAAAAAAAAGATCAAGATGAAAACTAGAAAGGCGTCTTGATAAACAAAAAGATTAGGATGAAAACACGAAAGGCGTCCTAATGAAGGAGGTTCGGACAAAAGGAGCAAGGCGATTTGAGCGAAGTCATGTGGCGAGATTACAATATTTGAAGCGATCCGGAAGCTCGAAATCTTCTACACAAGAAGCCGTGCTCGAAGAGATCCGGGATGAAGAAATGTGAGAAGTTCATGCGTTGAATATCTAGAGCATTTGTGATAGTTGAATCTGCTTTCCTTTCTTTATAATGTCTTCTTTATTGAGCTTTTCCTTGTCAATTTTCTTTGCTTATTGCTTTTGAAATAAATATGAATGTGAGGTATTTCTTTCGTACCTACTTTGCCATTTTCATGCATCTCATGTGTGGTTCGTCTAAATGATAAATAGTGAAATGACATACTCTAAACAAAAGGAATGTTGAGTATTACCCGGATGAGAATTTGGTAAGTGCAAGAGCCTCAAAGCAAGGACAAAAGTTCAACAAGGGGCAAAAGGGTGATACGAGAAGCGCAGATTACTCGAGGATGGGTACAAAACACGAAAGGAAATCAAGAATCGAAGCAATGAATGCGGTCATCATGAGAGTAGAAGTAACGAAAAGAGATATCTGACAAACAAGCCCAAGGCATATGGCATAATCATGTAGGCATAAAAGTATTTAAGACCAAACATGTGCATATCATGATAACATCATGCATGACATATCTGAGTATTCCAATAAAGCAAAAGGTTTTGATGATAGCTATCTAGAACCAAGGACAAGGAAGACATTCGAGTTCCACGGATGATATGTTTTGAAATTTTGATACTTTTAAAATTATTTCAATTTCTATTTTTCAAAAATCAACTCATATTGCGAGAGGTGAGTTGAGCCTCGAGTCACTGTTGAGGTATTTTTCAATTTTCGTTTTCAAAATCAACTCATATTGCGAGAGGTGAGTTGAGCCTCAGTCCTGCCGATGTATTTTTCAATTTTCGTTTTTCAAAAATCAACTCATATTGCGAGAGGTGAGTTGAGCCTCAGTCACACTGTTGAGGTATTTTTCAATTTCGTTTTTCAAAATCAACTCATATTGCGAGAGGTGAGTTGAGCCTCGGGTCTGCTGCAGAGGTATTTTCAATTTTCGTTTTTCAAAAATCAACTCATATTGCGAGAGGTGAGTTGAGCCTCGAGTCCTGTTGAGGTATTTTCAATTTTGTTTTCAAAATCAACTCATATTGCGAGAGGTGAGTTGAGCCTCGAGTCACTGAGGTGTTTTTCAATTCATTTTTCAAAAAAAAATCAACTCATATTGCGAGAGGTGAGTTGAGCCTCAGTCACTGTTGAGGCATTTTCAATTTCTGTTTTTCAAAAATCAACTCATAATGCGAGAGGTGAGTTGAGCCTCAGGTCACACGCTGAGGTATTTTTAAATTTTCGTTTTTCAAAATCAACTCATATTGCGAGAGGTGAGTTGAGCCTCAGGTCACACGCTAATGTGTTTTTCAATTTCTTTTTTTAAAAAAAAAATCAACTCATATTGCGAGAGGTGAGTTGAGCCTCAGGTCACACGCTGAGGTATTTTTCAATTTTCGTTTTTCAAAATCAACTCATATTGCGAGATGTGAGTTGAGCCTTGGGTCACACGCCGAGGTATTTTTCAATTTTCATTTTCAAAAAATCAACTCATATTGCGAGAGGTGAGTTGAGCCTCGGTCACGCCGAGGTATTTTTCAATTACATTTTTCAAAAAAAAATCAACTCATATTGCGAGAGGTGAGTTGAGCCTCAGTCACCTGTTGAGGTATTTTTCAATTTCGTTTTCAAAATCAACTCATATTACGAGAGGTGAGTTGAGCCTCAGGTCACACACGAGGTATTTTTCAATTTTGTTTTCAAAAATCAACTCATATTGCGAGAGGTGAGTTGAGCCTCAGTCACTGTTGAGGTATTTTCAATTCTGTTTTTCAAAATCAACTCATAATGCAAGAGGTGATTTGAGCCTCGAGTCACACGTCGAGGTATTTTTCAATTTCATTTTTCAAAAATCAACTCATATTGCGAAGGTGAGTTGAGCCTCGAGTCCTGTTGAGGTATCTTCAATTCGATTTTTCAAAATCAACTCACATTCGAGAGGTGAGTTGAGCCTCGAATCCTATTGAGGTATTTTCAATTTTGTTTTTCAAAGATCAACTCATAATCCAGAAGTGAGTTGAGCTTCGTGTCATGTCGAGCTATTTTCGATTTCTATTTTCAATAAAGAATAAATATTGGACATCGAACAAAATTTAAGCGCTTTTAAGTCTTTGCTCTATCCTGTTTCTGTGATGAGCAAAAGAGGCATTATAAGCACTAAATTTTATCCGGATTAATTATGGGTTTATTTAAAAAATAAATAAATTTAAAAAATTTAAAAATTTAAAAAAATTACATTTTAACCCTAAACTTTCTTGAAATTACATTTTTTTAAAACTTTTCAAAATTACATTTTACCCTTATCTTTCTTAAAATTACACTTTGGCTAGCAGTTTCTTGCATTTGCAATCTGGTCCTTCATGGAAAATCTCCAAAAATCCATGGATTTGGTTCACCCACCCGATTTTCCGGCCACCGACCTAAGGATGGCCTCCTTCCCTAGCCACTGCCACTGCAAGCAGCTATAAAAGGGATTTTCCCAAAAATCAAACCCCAAGAACAAAAAAAAACCACAAAAAGAGAGAAAGAAGAGAAGAAGAAGGAAGAAGAAGAAGAAGAAGAGAGAAGGCTCACCACCGTGAGAGTCGAGTCGACCACAATGACAATGACAGGAGGAGGAGAAGAAGAAGAAGAAGAAGAAGAAGAAAAAGAAAGAAAAAAAAGAAAGAAAAAGAAAAAGAAAGAAAAGAAAAAGAAAGAAAAAAAAAAAGAAAAAAATATTTTTTCTGATCAGGTGACCAGACCCAGTGACAAAACTGGGTGACCCAACCCAGCACCGTGTACCAAAAAAAAAAAAAAAAAGCAAAAAAAAAAGCAATGAGCCACAAAAAAAAAAAAAAAAGCCCAAAACAAGCAAAAATTACCAAAGACCAAAGCAATGAAGACCAAATGGCCCAAATGAAGCCCGAGCCAAATTAAGCAAGAAAAAAAAAAAAAAAAAGAAAAAAAAAAAAAAAAAAAAAAAAAGAAAAAAAAAAAAAAAAAAAAAAAGGAAAAAAAAAAAAACGAGGCAGCGCAAATCATTCGATCAAGCCCGTATTTTTGATTTTCGATAATTTCCTTTTTACTCACTTTTAATTTAATTTGTATATTTTGATTACATCTCGTTTTAATATTATTGATATTTTAGCATTTTATTTGTATCTTTTTTTTACTTTTATTTTTGATAATCTTTAATAAATAAAGGCAACGAATCGGTTTAACACTTGTCGTTGATTTCATCGCTATGTTGGGTGAATATCACGGTTAGTGTAAAAAACGATCGCCCTTTTAAAAATAAAAAAAACAAAAAAATAAAATAAAATTTCGAGTTTCAAAACTTTTTGTGTTTTTAGAAAATTATCGTATTTTCAAAATTTTCGTGTTTTTAAAAAAAATCGTGTTTTCAAAATTCTCGTATTTCAAAAATTCTCATGTTTTAAAAGTTTTCGTGTTTTCAAAAATTTTCGTATTTCAAAATTTTCATATTTTCAAAAATTTCGTGTTTCAAAAATTCTCGTATTTTCAAAAAATTCGTGTTTTAAAAAAAATAATTTTCGCGTTTCAAAATTTGCGGGTTTTCAAAAATTTCATGTTTTTAAAATAAAAAATTCTTGTGTTTTAAAATTTTCTTGTTTTTAAAAAAATTTCGTGTTTTCAAAAATTTCGTGTTAAAAAAATTCTCGTGTTTTCAAAGTTTTCGTATTCTCAAAAAATTCATGTTTTTAAAACCAAAAAAAATTTTCTTGTGTTTTAAAATTTCCGTGTTTTAAAAAAAAATTTCGTGTTTTCAAAAAAAAATTTCCTGTTTCAAGAAAATTCTCGTGTTTTCAGAGTTTTCGTATTTCCAAAATTTCGTGTTTTCAAAATTTTCGGGTTTTTAAAAAAAATTTCGTATTTTCAAAAATTCTCGGGTTTTCAAAATTCTCGGGTTTAAAAAAATTTCTCGAGTCTTAAAATTCTTTTGTTTTTTAAAAAAATTTCTCGTGTCTCAATCGGATCACGATTAAATATTAAATTGAACTTGTATTTTGAAAATTAAGACAACGCGTTTAACGAGATACCAATTTTGGGCGTCGCGAGGTGCTAATACCTTCCTCATGCGCATGTGACTCCGAACCTATTTTTCTCTGGAATTTTGTCGCAGACGTAAATCTCGCCCTTTTAAGAAAATTCAAAAAAAGATTTTTCTTTAAAAGAGGATTTATTAGGTGTCCGATCACACTTAGAAAAAAAGATCGGTGGCACTCCCTTTTTTAAATAAAATTGAAACTCTGTTTTCAAATTTTTAAATAATTTCCTCAATTAGCGCCCAAGCAAATTTTAGGTCGCTACATGATCGGACACCTAATAAATCCTCTTTTTAAAAGAAAAATTATTTTTTCTTAAAAGGTCAAGTTTAGGTCTCGTCAAAATTCAGAGGAAAATAGGGTTAATGCATGAGGAAGGTATTAGCAACCTCATGACGCCCAAAATTGGTATCTCATTAAACGTGTTGTCTTAATTTTCAAAAATACAAGTTTATTTTAATATGTAATCGTGATCTGATTGAACACGAGAATTTTCTAAAACACAAAATTTTGAAATTGGAAATTTTTTGAAACTCAGTAATTTTTTAAAACACGAAGCTTTTGAAACACAATTTTTTTAAAACACGAAATTTTTGAAAACGAAAACTTTGAAAACGAGAATTTTTTTTGAAACAAGAAATTTTTTTTTTGAAAAGGACGTATCGTATTTAACACGAATCGATGATTCACCCAACATAGCGATAAAATCAACGACAAGTGTTAAACCGATTCGTTGCCTTGACAATGAGTTTATTAAGAGTTTAAATTTAATAAATAAAATCACACCATAATACTAATAAAAATTAAAAAATAAGGAAAAAAAATAAAGTTAACATAATATTAATGAAATAATATAGACACATGGCCCAATAAACAAATAAAAAGTTAAAATTTTACCAATGCCCAAAAATATGGGCTGCTGAAATGGGCTTTCAATGGTGTTGGGTCAAGTCCGGCTACTGGTGGGCTGCTTCTGCTTGGTGGGATGGGGCTGCTTCTTGGGCTTGGGTATAGCCAACTTGTATGATTTTTTGGGCTGGTTAGTATTTATAATGGACCTTTTTAATTTCTTTTTCCTTCCTTGTTTCTTTTTTCTTTTTGTTTCTTCAACCCCCCAATATATAACATGCACGGGAAAAATGAAATTGGTGGTGAGGTAAGGAAAGAGGAGATCGGTGAGGCGGTAGTTCTCACGGTGGTGGTGGGGTTTTATAGGAAAAGTTTGATTGAGCGGGTGGTGGAAGAAGAGTTTATTTCGATGCTTTGGAACCATCACCAAGGAAGAAAAAAAAAACAATGGTTTATGGAAATCGGGGTTGGAGTACCAAGAGGATGTGGATCGGAGTCCACAAAGCCGTCGAGAGATCGTGATGAAGGGATTTTTCCTTTTCTTCTTTTGATTCTTTGAAATATTTTGAGTGATTTTTCTTTGAGAATTTTGTTTATTTTAGAATTCTCCTCTTGCTTTGGTGTGATTTTTGCTTTTTATGCATCCATTTTTGCCTTTTTCTCAGATTTGCGGGTAGTGGTTGAAGGAAGGAGTGACCACCCATCTTTGGTGGTAGAAAAATCAGAGAATTAGGTGATCCAAATCACATAATCTGCCGGAAGGACAGTTGCAATCATGAGAAAAACTTGTGGGGTCAAAACGTAATTTCAAGAAAGTATCAGTCAAAATGTAATTTTAAAAGTTTTGGGGTTAAAACATAATTTAGGAAAAGTTTGTGGGTAAAAATATAATTTTGGAAAAGTTAAGGGGTGAAAATGTAATTTTAATTTTTAATTAAAATTTTTTCTTAATTTTGGAAATTAAACACGAAATCGAACCGGACAAAATTTAGTGCTTACACATGCCATTGATGATAGTATGAAATAATAAAGGTGCTTAACAAGTATAGCATCAATTGTTGATAAATTGCATGACAACGCTAAGTTTATGTGCCTAATTATATGAAATTGTGTATGGAGGACGGAGGAGTTTTATAGGAGAAAGTGACAATCTAAGTCCACACCGAAAGTCAGTATTGCTTGAAGTAGGTGACAATGCCATCAAAATCGGGTAAACCGGGATGATAGTTTAAAAATGCCATCAAAATTAGGCAACCCAAGATGGTAAGTTATTGTAGTAAAAGTTGTCACGGATGACAAGTGAAGGTCCATTGTCATTGGAAAATCTAGGATGATAAATTATTGGTATGGGTTTTGGAGTATCGAGCGATCCTTGAGGGCAGATAGGATGGATGGGTGGGATCTTAAAATTAAAATTGCATTACATTACAAACATAATTTGTACATGCATTGACTTAGTGAATGTTCCTTACTTTATGCTTATATTGTTATGATGCTATAAATTAAATACTTTACTGTTTGAACTATTATACATATAATGGTTTATAAGTTAGACTCACATTGAGTTGTCATAAGTTCACTCCTCCTTTTTCCTTACCTCTTAGGAACCTTGAACTAGCTCGCTTTTTATTCATTATTATTTAAAAGTTTCCATTAAAGCGTTCCTTAATCATTTTATTAGGTTTATTTATCAAGGTTGTAAATTATTAATTATTTATTGCTTTTATAATTGTGGTTTGAGATTATTTAGCTTATAAATTTTTAAAGCATGATATTTAGTTGTTACTTTGATAATTGCATGCTAAACGGTTTAAAAACCATTACTTATATTATTGTTTTTAATAAGTCATTTTAAATCTTAATCGTTTTCCCAAAATCTCGCTTTAATAATATTGAAATTAGATTAATAAGTAAAGCAGGTTTGATTAAATGAATGTTTTCTTAAAAACAAAAGAAAAATTTTCATGAAATTCAACTCAAGTAAAAGTAGGGTTTTATAGGATCACTTTGGTGATCAATGGATTGTCTTCGACTTAGTCGAAACTTCTAAGTTGGGTCGAAGATGTTATATTTTATATATTATTATTAATTAATTTCAAATTATAAATTTAATTATTTATCATAAATTATTTTTAAGCACCTCTATAAAATTTTTAATAATTTTTTATTGCATTGTTATAACATTCGTTATTATATATATTTATATATAAAACAATCTAGAAACCCAACATTTTTAAATAGAAAATGCGAACACACATCGACTAAACCTTAAAGCAGCACCGGCATCAGAAAAATGTAGGCCGAAAGATAATCGCAATCAAGAGTAATAGATATTCTTATTTTATATTATTTGTTAGTGATTGGGTTGAATCAATCTAGCAAAACTATTTTGGGGGTTCTTTCTTTCAGCATTTGGCGTTTGTTATAGATTCCAGTAAAAGTAGTTGAGCTAAAACCAGTTCATCAAAACTGGTTAAGCAATTTTGCCTTAACTACTGCTTTTTTTCTTCTTTTTTTTGCCTTTTACCCGACAAAGCATGGTGGAGGTCCCAATTCTTTCTAAAAATTATACCACTCACGTTTTCCCCACAATTTTCCAATCGGTCAAGCCTAATCCAATAGGACTCGATTTCATTGATTTTTAAAATGTTTTCATCCTAAAAAGTCATTACAAAAACACAAAAATGTATCTCTCTCCTTTTAATACATATTCGAATAATTATAAAATATAATTAAACAAATATAAAATATAAACAGATTATGAATAAGAATAATTTAGGAGAAAACTATCCATTGAATTAAGCCTACACATGGCAATGGCAGATGATGGAACTCGAGACCCACACATAACAAATGAGTATAGTAATATTTAAAATTGAATACTCAAAATCTTAACTATCGTCAACAACAACAAAATCTCATTACCCAGTATTTTATAATCTCTTAAATGACGTATCATATATAAATTATTTTTAAGTTACAATCATAATCAATCATTAAATATATATGAGCTAAGTAATTGAATCATCACACTAATGAATAATACATCTAGACAACTTCAATATTAATATCAAACTTATATATGATAAAACTCAAGCTTTGATTCTCAAAATTGTTATGATCTTTTTTTTTTTTTACCTTTAAATCAATGTTAATATATAATAAATAGTCTCTTAATTTAATAATAAAATTGTAGTGTGTGTCATGAACTTTAACTATCTCATCTCATGCCTCACAATTATAAAAAATTCACAATACTTAACATATAATCACCATCATCTTCATATATAATAATTATATGCATAATTCAATTAATTTGTTATATAATATTTTTTAAAAATAACAAATATTTAAATTCTAACGTTTAAATTTCTTTTACTATTATTAAATTTAATTTTAAAAATTATTTTGTAAAACTACGAACATTTCCCTTTTTCAACTTAGTTAATAGTTAGTACTTATATTGGTTAAGCGTCCAACTTAGACTTACTTCCATCTCTCCCACCTGTAGCTTTTGAAAATTGTTAGATAAGCAGTGACTGTGGTTGATTGATTTTTGACGTCATTTATTTATTTTATACTTCTATATGAATATTGAAGGGTTGTTTTATAGTTTCCTCCTTTCTTATCTTCAAGGTCTCCCTCTTCATTTCTCAAAATCTAAACCTAAAATAACTTCTCAAAGCAATTTCAATTGCTTAATTTAATTAAGTGTACCAAATTTCATAAATATCTGTTTAATTTATTTTTTAACACCATAAAATTAGATTTAAAAATTTTTTATACGATTACGCATAAATTTTTTTTTAAAAAAGAGAATAAACACCCTTAAAAATACTCAAATAACATCAATGACAATTAACCTAAAACGTGAACTTAAAATTCTTAAATAATAAAATTTCTAAAATTAAATGAAATCTAAAAATCAGTTTTATTTTTATTTTTAATTTCAAAGTCTAAATACAGTCCCAACAAATCACATTTTCCACCAATTTTTATAATTAAAACTTGAAACATAAAAAAGAAATTATATGGAACCAAATTGAATCCATCCAACTGATAATACTTTTATTAATTGAAGTGTTAGTGTGGGGTTGGTGCCGTGATAGGCGTAATTAAGCTAAGTTTAAACTTCAACCGATTGGTGTCTTTATTCTTTAGCATTCAACCAAAATACTCAAAAGAGATGAAGAAAGCATGTTGTTAATTATTAACCCCATTAATTTAATTAATTAACTGGTTCATGTGGGAAACCTTTTACACTATGCATAAATATTAATTAATTTATTTAATGTTGAATATTGTCCTTATTTTGCCTATACATATTAGCTTGTATGTGGAATATTTCTTTCTTTTCAACTTGTTGGGTTGTTGATGACTATGGATCTTATATGCACGCGTGTACAAATCTTTGTGTTTAGACTTCAACACTTTAGATTTTGATTAGGTATGATACTAATATAATAATGCATCCTTTAATTAATTCAACTCCCATGGTTTGAGGAATCTAAGCTTCAAATTTTCAACTTAATTTCCGATGTTTGATACTTCATGAATTATTTTAATTACGTAAAAAGAATTTATCAAATTAATTGTTATTTTCTTTTAATCTAGCAATTCCTATAATTATATTTAAGTGTTGCTCATTCATAAAACTCGTTCAGATTCAAGTTTTAAAGAGAGCAAGTGGCAGATTTTTATTTGACAATTCCCTTTGAACGTAATGTGTGTATGTGTGTGATATGAGTATATCTCGTGCATGTACTAACCTTTTAATTGTATAATACCAAAACAAAAATATAATAATTATATTTTGTAAAATGAATATATATACTAATAATAAGACATTTAATACAAATCGTATTTAAAAACCTAAAGGGACTTAGATGTATATACAAAGGAATTTTAGATTTAGCAATTTAATAATTATCTATAATGCTTCTCATGCATGCAGACCATATATATTTAGAATTAAAATTAAGCATAGAAAACGAGATAGAAAACATATATATAAAAAGATAAATAAATTGTCTAGAAAACAATACAATATCCAGTCCTAGCTAATAAAGATCACCAGTTAGCAATGAAGCAGATAAATTTACTCCCTTAGAAAGAAAAAAATCCAATTTTTTTCCCAAACCTTCATCATTGAAGAGAAGAAAATTCATCTACTTCACCACTTGAGGTAACCCTTTTGTTCTTTTTTCTAATTTATTTCCCAATTATGGCTAACCACAAAGTGTCTAAAAAAGTTACTGAGGCTCAACCCCTGATCAGCAAGGGCTCCATAGCAAAACTCTCCCCATGTTTTGTTTGAGAAATTTTTTGTTATAGAGCAAAACCTCAATTGGGGTAAGCCTAAGAAACTTTTAAAGCTACTACATCTCTCTAAATGATATATAAAAAAAAAAAAAGAAAACTAAAGAAAAGAAGAGTACTTGTCGGATACGAGAGAGTCCGTCGTTGTCTAGTGAGCGAATTCGTCTTCGGAACCGGTGATACATTCCTTGTCATCTTCAAATCCTTCAAGAGAAGGATGAGGGGAATGACCTTTGCCAAATGATCGGATGTGATCTTTCAAGGACCTTTTATGTTTAAAATCGGAGCCACAAGTGCAGTACCATAGCTTGCCACAGTTCTTTTCGTGGGTTCTCCAATCCCCTTTGACAGCAAAAGTCTTACCACATTTCCTACACATGAAGGGCTTGGCACCATGTTTCCTTTTATAGTGAGTTTGAAGTGTTCGAAAGTCTTTCAATGGCTTGGCTCGGGGATGGTTGATGTTGTTTTTGCAGCCCTGGGCACAGCAATAGCATGGCAGCCTCAGCATTGCTGCTGGTTGTGATCCTTTAAGCGAATCTGGCCCTTTCCTATATTCAGATCCATGCCCCCACATATGCATCTGTATTAATGACAACTGGTTATGTATTTATTGCATTACATGATTTCATAACTCAAAAGTTCATTAGTGTATGTTATAGCTCTGGCTATCATGGGTGGATCATACTTTATAAAAAAATTGGATATGTTGTATTAAAGATTATCATGCCTTTGCAAAAGGAAACCCTTGACTCTTTTAAATAGTGTACAAGGATCATTAAGGTATGTTTTTTAATTAAAAAGTTGAGTAATTAAAGTGAATAAAGAGTGAAAATTAGCCACTAAAGATAAGAATCCAAAGCTCTTAAATCTAATTGCCCTCTCTCGGAACCCCTGCCCCCCTATTATTATTATTATTATTATTATTATTTTGCCTAATCAATTTCAAGTTCCTACCACTAGAACTTCTTTATAAATGAAAATGGTAAAGAATGTTTGTTTTGGTACCGCAGCTTGCTTTCTTCCCTCACAGCTTTCCACCCAAAAGGGAAGCAATCAAGGACAAAAGTCAAAAGAAATTTGGATATGGATTAGTTAAATTAAGGGGGGAAATAAGGGCCAATTTTTCATTGCAATTTTCACTTCAAATTTAGTTTCATTTTTTTTTTGAAAAAAAGGGTGCCTGCTGCTATGCCAATAAAATTTCTAATGAAACTACTCAAAGGGTTATAAGGAAAAGGAATTAAGATTGGAATATGATCATTTAGACTGATTAATTAGGACTTTCTTGGCTCTCAATTATTATTTGTATTGTTTGTTAGCTGTTTCTTAATTTCTATCTAATCTTTGAAATCCCAAGGAACTGATCATAAAAGTTGACGTTTGATTGGAACTCAATGAGCATCAAAATCACAAACGTATCCAAATTATAGATGGGGTTTGGTTTTGAATTATATCCAGTGTGAAAATGTTTTCAATAAAAGAAAATAAAACCTCTACTTTTCTCTAAAATAAAAAAGAATGAAATTACTATCACAGTTTGCCCTTAAAACATTTGTATCTTTTTTCTCGGCAATTGTCTAGTTTTTATCATTATATTTCTATGTATTCTTTCTTGTTTATGTTCTTTTGATTTACATGAACAAATAAAAACAATTCAATCTATTTTTCCACTTTCCATGGATGTCGCATTGGTTTAATACCTAGTTTCCTTTGTAAAAGGAAGATGATTTTGAACTTTTAACTCTACGAAGTTTCTGAAAAAAAGAAGAATGATTTCCCATGCAATAAGGATGAATTTTTTTTTTTTTTTTTTTACTTTTGTATCAAAGAAAACCCAGTAAATTTGGGTTTATACGGTGATTTACTTGATAAAATCTAAAGAATGGAAATGTTGAAGAACTCTACTGACCTGCATGTTATTGTACCTATTGAAAGTCTTGCTACAAATGGAGCAAGCAAACTGCATGGGGCCAACGAGGATCTGAGCTGGAGTTGGGATCCAAAACCTACTCATAGTGTTGAAAGAGCATCCATGGAAGGTCTTCTTCATGGGTTCTTCTTCTTTTAAAATCTTATGATCAACAACTGGAATATTATCATCTCCTTCAGCTACAGCAGCAGCAGCAGCGCTACTATTAGGCAACCCAATGTGTAAAGAAACTGTAACTTTCTCTATCTTTTCTTCTTTTACATCTCCAACACTCATCACCTTTTGCAAAGCTTCCTCTTTCAATGGTTTGTTCTCTGCAAACCTGCTCAAAAGGGGCAGGCATTGAATAGTTTCCTCCCCAACCTGATGCTTATGAAAATCATGATATTGTTGCTGCTGCTGTTGTTGTTGAAATGAGATGAGAGGCAGCTTCATGATATTCATGGGGTTTATGAGCTGAACATGCTGAGCCACATAAGAAGAAGAAATAGTAGATGATGATGATGATGATGCTGATGGTGATGGAGATGAAGATGAAGATGGCTTGAGCCATTCAATGAAGGTAGGAGCTTGAAAACACAAGGTTTTGTCCTCTGCTACATGGTAGCTCCTAAAACCCATGTTCATCAGAGCTTGGGATTTGAGTTTCCTTTTGGGGGATCTCTCCTCAGATATATGGTTTATATCCAGAGTTTATGTGGGAAAAGCCTTGCAAATATAGCAGCTGATTTATGAAAGTAGGTTTGGCTTGTCTTTTAGGGAAGAAATAGTCTCCTTTTTAAATTTTTTTTTTCTTTTCAATTCCTCTCACCATCTTTTATATCTTTTTAGTCCACCTTTTGTCATTTGTTTGATTTAAGGGAGAGAGAGCATGAGAGATTGAATTGAAAGAGAGATTAGTGGTGGGGTTTAGGACAATGACATGCATATAAAATCAGGCTCCCTTCCATGAAGAGCATCCTATATAACATTCTCATCTACAATCTAAATCTATATATATCAGATTAGATTTCTACAATTTTTGTTTTAAATATTTCAACAACTGAGTAATTGGGTCAAAATATTATTAATAAAAGTTTATATCAAATGTATAAAACTAGTTAATTTGTAAGAGCTTGATGGAATTTGACCCATAACCAAACATTTCTTATACAATAAAATACTAATACAGACTACCTCAAAATGAAGGGAATTATATATAAAAGGTAAAAGATAAAATGTCTTTTTGAAAAAGATTGTAAAAAATTACTATAATACATTCACAGTTCAGTTTAATATCCACAAAGGGGGTATTTTATATATGTACATATTTATGGTTAAAACAGGTATGCAGGCATGGTTTCAACATATGCTGCTTCCACATATTTTTATGCAATCAGTGTGATATACACCTGGGGGACTATGATTTTGAAGATACATGAACTTGCAAATTGCCATTAGACCTAATTAAAAGTCCTGGATTTACATTCGGAAAACAAAATAAACTTTTCTATTTACAGTATAATTTAATATAAACTGTTATCCAATAAAATCAGAAATTGGCCCTCCAATTGGTTTTTGAAAGAATAATGCACTATCATTCTCACCCTCTGCAATTGCCCCCACTGTCTCCTCTTTTCTCATATAAACTCAATCCTTTGGGCTCCTCAACCTCTTTTTAATAATTGAGGCAGATAAATTAAAATACCTATTCATATGTATCTACTCATATTTATTACTATTCTAGTCATTTGAATTAATTGCAAAGCGATGTCATAACTAATTAAATTAATTTTTTCGCTCAATATTATTATTCTCTCTCTCCACATCGAGAGGTGCTGTCATTTTAATTCGACACTTAAACATCAATTTTCTCTATTTTTGAACTATTTTATAATTCAAAAATTGTTAAGTAATTTTGGTTAATTAAAAGTGTCATGTCATATATTTCAGTCAATAAAAAAAATGTTACGAGACAATTAGATGGGCAAATATCCCAAAAATATCAAAAAAAATTAAAAATTACCGGAAAGGACAGGTTTCAAAAATATTGACCGGAAATGGCAATTTCCCCAAAAATCGCGTCCACGTCAGCGCGTTTTTTGGGGAAAGCGCTTAAAGCGTCCTCGAGGCGCTTTAGGCCACCTCAAGAAAAACGCCCCACGAGGCGCTTTTTCGAGGAGGCCTAAAGCGCCCCCAGGACTCGCTTTAGGCCATTTTCCACCAAAAACGCGTTGACGTGGACGCGATTTTCGGGGAATATTTTCCGTCCACTTGCAATGTGAAAATGAAATAAGTTTTTGGGCGAAGAGTCTCCGGCCAAATAATTTTGAGGAGACGTTTGTAACAAACCGTGGTCAAAACGCCTCACGTGAACGTGCTTTTTCTACTGATGGTCTCCGCAAAATTATTTTGAGGAGACGTTTCAACAAACAGTGGCCAAAAATGCTTCCAATAGGTGCACTATTACCAGAGACCGAAAAGCGCCCACGTGGACGCACTTTTGCTACAAAGGTTGTCCGCAAAATTAGGCTATAATCACCAAATTGCATTCTCGGTTAAGGTAAAGCAAATTCAAGCAAAAGGAAAAAAAATTGAAAATGAGTGAACATATTAATGTCGTTATTTACTACGATGGTGAAGTCGCGTGACACCGAAGATGGTGTTGTTTTCTTATCGGAGAACACAGCGTGATTGAGTTTTAATCGAAACGTCGATTTGGTAGAACTTCGCAAAAGAATTAGGCGTAAAATATTCGAAACAACGCTAATGAAAGTTCAGTCTATTAAGTATAGATTTTGCGCTTGGTTGATCCGGTGAGATATGAAGCATTCGACATCAAAGGTCCTCGAGCCTTGAGGCAATGGTGGAGACTCATCTTGCGGTGGTTCACCCTATATCGAGGTATATGTAGAATTTTCATCTCCAAGTGATCCGTTGCGACCTCAACATCTAGTATCGTCGAGGGAATACACGACCCCAAGTCGACACTGTAAGTGGGAGGCAAAACACGAAGTGCCCGTGTGCGGTGGTAGTATGGAAAACATAGCCCCTACGACACTTTCGGTTGGTGGATGGGACATGCATATTCGTCAATCGACGCCGGATGACGAAATACGTATTGGGGACGTCATCAACTTCTAGTGGATGGCAATCCACATACGATTGGAATCTTTACGAAAGATGTTTAAGGAGGATGATGTATTAGCGCGGCATCCACCAGCGAGGGCCCTCGTTTGTTGCGAGTTATAGAGGATCGGACGATGAATCGATGTGGATCCACCTCGGGAGCGAGGGCTCGACGGTGCGAAGTTGGACTATTTTCGAACCGGAGCTCGCTCCAATTGTACCGAAGATGTTGAGGCGGTTCGACGAAGAAGAAGAAGATCCGCTATTCAGGCATACTCGCCTCCGGTAGACATGCATAATGTCGATCTATCTCAAGATGATGCATTGGAGTTTCTGAACTACCACACGGACGTGACCGCATAAATTCTTCATTGGATTCGGACCAATTAGAAGTTGGTAACCGTTTCCAACAAGAACACTTTTCTTGGTGCAATGAAACAATACATCATCGAGGAACGGGTTAACTACACTATGGTTAAATCAAAGCTCGATAGGTACGAGGCAAAGTGTCTTTGTGCAAGACGGCACATGTGCATGGAAAATCATGGCGTCGTTGAGGAAAAGGACGGGGATGTGGGAGGTGAAGAAGTACAAAGGTCCGCATACATGTCTTACGATGACAAGTACCACTATGTGTTCAATGATTTGAATAACACTAATATTATGTAATGTTGTATTATTTAACGCATTGCTGATGTGTGTAACACAAGATCATCCGAGGATGGATTCGGACATGTTGGCGATTTAATAATCCCGACGGTGAAGGTCGATCCCAAAACTACGGTCGTCGACCTTAATTGGCAATATTCGAGCAAATGGGGTACACGCCCTCTTCTGTAAAGGCTTGGATAGCCAAGCGTAAGGCGTTGCTGGAAAAGTTGCACAGTCGGTGGGACGCTTCATATAATGAAGTGTGGCGGTGGTGTCAGTCTTTGGAGAGATATGTCGAGCAAAGACAACAGACATTGAAACGGAACCGACGTACTACAACGATCGTCCGCCCGTGGATGCGCAGTGTTCAAGCGTCGTTTCGGACATTTAAGCAATGCCGAGATGCTTTTACATACCGCAAGCCATTGGTACAAATTACAAATTGACGGTACCTTCATGTATGGTAGATATACGCGATCGGCTATTGCTATTTGTGGCACAAGACTACGTGGGAGAATCCTTCCGATTGCGCTCGCAATAACACTGGGGAGTCACCGGTGATGGTGGGACTTCTTCCTATCTAGGTTAAGGTGTCTGCCCTCAACCTGACATATGCGTTATATCAGATCGGGGCCTTGGAATACTTGTGGCAATAGAACGACAGGGAAGCATGTGGCATCGCACACACCATCGATATTGCCTGAGGCATGTTTCATCCAACTACTATGGGCAACACCGATCTAAAAGACAAAAACGGCAAGTGACCGATATGGGTATGAAATATCTATTAATATAATTTCTTTTGAAATTTTCAATTTATTTGCAATTGAATAGTGGTATGTAATATTCGCTATCAACGTATATTGGCAAGGTACGAGATCAATAAAGACCGTTTTCACGAGATGTTGGCATACCTCGCAATATTCCTTTTGAACAGTGGACACAAGTATATGATGACGGCCTACGATATGGTCATATGACCACAAACACGCCGAATGCATAAATTACGTGTATAAAGGAACCCGTCATCCGCCGATTCTGCGGTTTTGAGGAGACATATTTTCGTTTAGCGGCACTATTTTCAAGAAAGCGAGTTATCGAGGATGATGCAAGGAAGCCATGTATGGAGCGAAGGTCTTGCAAGAAATTAACCGTGGGAAGGCACGGGCGAACATCATGCACACAGTTTGTCACGACCGCGACAGCCTATTGTTTCGTGTCACGGAGTTTGACAGACCGAACCAAGGTATTGTTGGCGGGCATTGTCGTGTACACTTGACAAATAGGACATGCGACTGTGGATATTTGATGCACCGTTACCCATGTGCTCATGTACTTGCGGCTTGTCATAATCTTCGTCTTGACCCCATGAGCTATGTCGTGAAGTCTACAAATTAGAAAACATGTACAATGTGTGGAGACACGTATTCCCACCATCCCAGATGAACGTAAGTGGCCATCAGATCGCTTGCAGTATAAGTCAGCTGTTGGGATAGAGAATTGAGACGAAACCAAAAGGTCGACCTTCCTCGACTAGAATACGCAACAATATGGATATCCGAGAACCGACCAACCAAAGCTCATGCAAGGGTGGTGTAGGAACCCGCCATACATCTCGCCGTGTCCAAATCGGACTAGTTGACCGTGTTCTTAGCTTGTTTGTCTCTTCTTTGGATATGTAATTTCTATTTTTTGGAGGAAAACGGTGAACTTTTGTACAATAACTCAAATTTATTAAATATAAGATAATTAAAATTAAATTACAAACACAAATAAAAAATAACTTTTTATTCAAAAATAAAAAATTATTACAATTTAAAAATAAAACAGCCCATCCTAATCAACGTTGATGCGAAATAAACCAACTTTTATTTTATTCAAGTTATTAAAATTAAATTAAAAATTAAATTAAAAAATTAAATCATTTCTATCTTATCAAAGATATTAAAATTAAAATAAAAATTAAAATACAAAATTAAAAAATTAAACTCAATTTTTATTATATAAAAAATTAAATTAAAAAATTAAATAAAGATATTAAAATTAAAATAAAAATTAAAATACAAAAGAAATAAAATTAAACTCAATTTTATTATATAAAAAATTAAATTAAAAAATTAAATCATTTCAATCTTATCAAAGATATTAAAATTAAAATAAAAAATTAAAATACAAAATAAAAAAATTAAACTCAATTTTTATTATATAAAAAATTAAATTAAAAAATTAAATCATTTCTATCTTATCAAAGATATTAAAATTAAAATAAAAATTAAAATACAAAAGAAATAAAATTAAACTCAATTTTTACTATATAAAAAATTAAATTAAAAAATTAAATCATTTCTATCTTATCAAAGATATTAAAATTAAAATAAAAATTAAAATACAAAAGAAATAAAATTAAACTCAATTTTTATTATATAAAAAATTAAATTAAAAAATTAAACCATTTTCATCTTATCAAAGATATTAAAATTAAAATAAAAAATTAAATTACAAAAGAAATAAAATTAAACTCAAATTTTATTACGTATAAAAAATTAAATTACAAAAAAACAAACCATTTCTATCTTATCAAAGATATTAAAATTAAAATAAAAAATTAAATTACAAAAGAAATAAAATTAAACTCAAATTTGATTACATATAAAAAATTAAATTACAAAAAAAATAAACCATTTCTATCTTATCAAAGATATTAAAATTAAAATAAAAAATTAAATTACAAAAGAAATAAAATTAAACTCAAATTTTATTACATATAAAAAAATTAAATTACAAAAAAATAAACCATTTCTATCTTATCAAAGATATTAAAATTAAAATAAAAAAATTAAATTACAAAAGAAATAAAATTAAACTCAAATTTTATTACATATAAAAAATTAAATTACAAAAAAAAAATAAACCATTTCTATCTTATCAAAGATATTAAAATTAAATTAAAAAATTTAAATTACAGAAATTAAAAAAATTAAACTCAAATTTTTCTACTCATATTAAAACTAAATTACAAAAAAATAAAATAACAAAACTAAATTAGGGTTTAGGGCTGATGCCGGTGGGAACCAGTGCCACATGGGGGCGGTCGGCGGTTACGCGCTGGATTCCTCCTTCTTCTAGCTTCTACGGGGTCGTGGAACCTCAAAGGGAATCTGTTCCTCCAAAGAGTGGGTGCAGTTCGGTGTTGCGATGATGACCCACCTTGATAAAATAATGACCGGAGGTGTTTGCATAAACCACGGCGGGTGATCGTGATCTCATACGGTGAAGGAGCTCGGTAGAAATAATCGCTCCTCGACGGCCTCCTCTAATCCCACACCCGACGTCGGCCTCACGATCGGTGGCTAAAAGGAGTTGTCGAGAACGGACTCGAACCCGCCATGCATTCCAACTGGGGACTAGAAAAGGAAACATATATGGGTTAGGAGGATACATATAAGGGGCAGGGTACGCACCTGGCATAAACTGTGGACGCTGTGTTGTCGGTGTTGTCAGCTGAACTGATGGGCCCGGTGATTGTGTAGGCGCTGTTGATGGGCCCAAGGATCGTAGAGTCTTTGTTGTTGGGCCCGCCTCATCACCCTTCTCCTTGAATGTAAAGGGCCAGACGTCCCTTCGCTCGCGAATTTGCCGTCGCCTCTCTTCATCCGACAACAGATACGGCTTGCCATGGATTCTAAACCATGGCATGTACTCCGGCACGCACGCTAACTCAGGAACTACGATCGGTTCTCGGTTAGGTAAAAAGTCATACCGGTTCTCCCACGTCTCGATATGTTCTGACCAAAATATTGGCCAATCCGTGTGCTGCCGCCGTAAGTCCACACTGTGCTCATCATCGAGCACCTCAGGAGCCACGGGAATCGGTTGCCGGCATCCAAATTGCCGCAGAACCCGATCTGACTGGTGCATCTCCACGGTCGCGTAGGTGATTAGCGGGACCTTAACGTGCCAACTGTTCGGATTTTGGAGGAACTCCCCAAAATTATCGCCTCAATTTGGGATCCTCGACGGTGTCCATTGAAACTATATTAACATTACCAAAATATTAGTTATATACATAAATACTAAATTATAATAACGAAATTGACATTTACTTGTGATTCCGACCGTTGTTCCAATAGGAGCCAGATATCCTCAAGTGAGTCGTATTCCAACATGACTCGTCGGATGGTTCCACCTAATTAAATAAACTTTTAGCATGCAATTATACTATAAATCGACGACATAATTGTAAAATATAATATTAAATTTACCTCGTTATCAATGGGAATGAATATGGTGGTCGAGTTGAGGACGTAAAATGGAAATCGAAACCATGCCCATGATCGCAGAGAGTGATAGGCAACCTCCGATTTTTGCTTTACTTCGCATCACCCCGCACATCTCCCGGTACAACCTCGATAGCACGGTAGACCCCCAACTCAATTCACCGGCTGCTCTGAAATCAACAAGTTTCAGGAGCCATCTCAGGTGGACGAGGTTTCTAGAGAGGTCCGACATCAGATAGCCTCCAATTATCTGAAGCATGTATGCCCGCGCATACAGTATTCTTTCTTCTTCATCGAACCTTCATTCGGCAAGGAATGCGTCTCGTAACCAAACCATATCGATCCGACCTCCTTGCAATTTATCCGAATGGCACTCGGGAGCTCGTAGCATACGGCCATCCAATCGAGAGATGTTACGGACTCGGTGATCACCGAATTGGCCCACCCAGTAATCCCAATCAGAATCGCACATCTTCTAAGGTGATGGTACACTCTCCGCATGGTAGATGGAAAGTGTGCGCCTCGAGTCTCCACCTCTCTATCAATGCGCCGATCAAAGTCAGTCCAACTTGAACCCCTACTATCGTATACGTGCAAAAACCCGCTTCCGCGCAGTAATTCTCGATCAATGGCGATGGGACCGGGCATGTTATGAATATAACATTGCAACACCGATCTATGACTGCTTTAAAAATTATAAAATTCAAAATTAATTAAAATTGCATAATTAAAAAATTTAATAATATTGAAAATTAACATTCAAACTTACCATTTTCAATTGCTCGACGCTAATGTGATTCTTTGTCTAGGCGACGTAATTCCCGACCATTGTACTCCGATAAAGAATTTTAAATTTTCCAAAAAAAAATGTATTAAAAAATTATAAAGGGCTTTTTCATAAATAGTAGAAGACTATTTTGAAATTTAAACGTAAATTTCAAGGACTTTGAGAGAAACTTGAGAGAAAATTGAGAGCAAATTGAGAGAAAATTGAGAGAAAAATTGAGAGAAAATGAGAAAGGATTGATGTGTGAAAAAAATGAAAGGTTGGGGGGTATTTATAGTTTTTTCTTTTAACTGTTGGTTTTGACTGTTGGGGTCCAACGGTCAAAAAATCGATTGTTAGACGGCGAAAAGCGCGTCCATGGGGAGCTTTAGCCACCTCAAAGAAAAGCGCCCTCGTGGGGCGTTTTCTTTGAGGTGGCCTAAAGCGCCCCCATGGACGCTGCTTTAGCCTTTCCCCAAAAACGCTACCGACGTGGACGCGATTTTTGGGGAAATTGCCCTTTCAGGTCAATTTTTTGAAACCCGTCTTTCCGATAATTTTTGATTTTTTTGGTATTTTGGGATATTTGCCCCAATTAGATTTATTTAAAATAAAAATATTAAATTTAAATTAAAAGTAGAATTATAATATTAAATATTTAAACATTAAAAATACTTGAGTTTTGACTGACTTTGATAAGCTATTAAAAATGCCACGTGTTAATTATTTTAATATTATATATTATATTGATTAAAATGTAAAACAATTCATATATAATATATATAATTTTAAAAATATTTTATAAAATTTTAAAATATATAATTATAAATTTTAAAAGTTAAAATAATATATAAAATTGAAAAAATTATAAAATAAAAGATATATTTAAATTACTTGCCTTTTTAGAATTTTATAAGTTTTATAAGTTTTACAATTTTTACAATTTTAATAATATTGTTAATTCAACTAATTTCTTTTCAATTATCGTATTCTTTTGTAAATTTTATTTTTATAAATGTCTTATAATTTATATTTTTTCTAGGTTTTATATATATTTGAATTTTTATATATTTATTTCTATTTTTTATATTTTTAATGTGTATATCTGAGATGGGTGAAGCAAAAAAATTTGTTAGAGGGGCCAAAATGAAATTTTAATTTTAATAGTCTTTATTTTTATAATTTTTAAAGGATTAAATCATTTTTTTATAATTTTATGGGGGCCAAAGTATAATTTTACCTACTAATTTAAAATTTTAACATTTTCTAAAGGGCCTAAACAACAATTTTTTATTTTAGGAGGTCGGGGCTACTGCCAGCCCCATAGATTTGCCTTTCTATATACATTTAATAAGATACTTTTTTTTTTTTTACATAGAGACATCATATGGAGATTTGTGATTGGCTATAATAATTTTTTTTAACGTCTTTCAAAAATGGACTAAAAAAATATAACAGAGGCATACTTTAGGTACCGAATTGAGAATTTGAGTGTACTTTAAGTACCAAATTGAGACAAAAAAAAGTTTAAGCACCAAAGTGAAAAAAACAAGTATATTTATAGGTCAAATAGTGAATTAAACCAAATAATAATAGTGTTTTTTAACATTTAAATTTAGAATAAACTACTCAGACAATCACTCTAAGTATTAAGGTGTTTTTATTTTGATCACGAATATTTTTTTTAAAATTAAATTCACCACTTATTAAGTTAATTTCAAAATCTAATCACTCATTTATTCATATATAATTGATCACTTAACTAATGTTGATGTGACCTTTTATTGGTATAATAATAAATTTAGTCCCTAACATTTACCTATTTTGTTTTTTAGTCTTAATTTTTAAAAAATCAATAAATTTAACTTTCAATATTTACACATTTTGTCAATTTAATTTTATTCTAAAATTCAAAAATATTAAAAATTACAAAAATAAAAGAATTCAAAAAATTATAATATATTCAAATTATTAATTTAAAAAAAAACTTAAAATTGTTAAATTTTAATTTATGTTTACTCCTTCCTTTTATTTTTATTTTTCTTTTTTTTCGCATTTATTATTTTCCTTATTTTCAAATTTTCTTCCTCTTTTAACTAATTAACCTTAACCACTTCTTTTTTATATATTTCTTTTTTCTTTTTAGAGTCGGTTTTGAGTTAATCCATATTTCCATTTTGAGTCAAAGTTTTGATAAATTCGAGTCTAAATATGTGTTTTAAGGTTTGGTTTCACTTTTAATCTTTCTATTCTAACTTGTTTTCAATATATATACTTTTTCTTTTTCTCTTTTTATCTTGAACGCCTGAAGTTTGGACTCAAATCCAAAACCATTTGTTATATTAGAGGTTAAAGATAGTGGATTTACTCATTAAACGAGGCTCCATAGACATAGGAAAATTGAATTGCATAAACAATCATTTGTGTCAGTTGTTTACTCTGTTATTCAGTTTGTTCATTGTAGTGGCAACTGAAGTACTTAGTTTTTAAGCAATTAACAACTATTCAATTCAACAACTTCCAACATCATCAAGCTTCTAATTACCCCTTAACCAAGCAAAACCTTCCCTTGAACACCCTTCTTCACTTTCACCATCATCAACATCTATTCAAGCATAACTCCTCACCTTTTCAGAAACCCCTGAACTGAAACATTCAACCAACCATCACCTTGTCAAGCCTTAAACTACCACAACACCAATGATAGCAACTCCATCAACCCTTTCCTAACACTCTCACCATTAAGCTCATCCCCAATGTCCTAAACAAGACCAATAACCCATTCCCAAACACGAAATGTTATCAAAATCATCACATCAAAATTCAAATCAAACCTTAAACTTGAAATAAAAGGGAGAATGTCACATCCCAAAAATAGGGTTAGAAGAAATAAGTTTGTGGTTGATTGATTGATTGGATTTAAGCTTGAATACGTGTGATTGTTAAAGTTTTGGCTGCATGATGGATGATATGCATGTGCTTAGTGAATTATTGTTATAGAATGACTTGAAAATTTGCATGATTAAGTCTTATATGAATAATTCCATAATTTTATTCTCAATTTTACAAAAAGGTTTTACTAAATATTTTACTAAATTTACGAATTAGTCTTTAAGCTTTGCTTTAAAAATAAAATGAGTTTTACTTATCAGTTCTTGTGTAACGCCTTAAATTTTAGGCCTAATAGTTTAGGGTCTTTGAGCCTAGGGCTAGTGAGGAGGTGGCACATATGTGTAATTTAGTGTCAGAATAGGCTTGCTGGTCTGGTGGTTAAGTTGAGTGTTAGTCTGCTGAGGGTCTGGAGTTCGAATCCCTGAGCGTTCAGGATGTTTTATTTTGTTTTATTAAGCTATTACTTAGTGCTACATAAATTATTTTCTTTATGTTATTATTATTTCAAGTTACTTTTTTTGGGGGGGCATTATTCTCTGTTGGTTTTTATGTTCTCCTCTTCCCCTATCTTTTCTTCACTTTTTGCTCCCTAAAAGTTTACTCAAAAATGATTTTATCTGCGGATACTAGGATTATCGTACCTCAGTCATCATCGTCGTTTATGAACTAGGTGTGGGATCCTAACCTTCACTACAATTTTGGTTTTTTTTTTGTAAATTTTCAATTTCGACAAGTTTTGTATGGGTGGTAATCCTTTATGTTGGGTTTTGAATGCTGAAAGTGAGAGAAATATGTCACTTATTGATGTACACTTGATGTGGGTAAGGTTAGAGACGAGTTTGGTGGCCCAAAATGGCAGTTTTGGGGCTGAATTGGGGTGGTTTTGTAGCATCCCCGAAGGCCACACAGTCGTGTGCAGCACACAACCGTGTGGATTCTATAACTAGGGTTTCCAACCAGTTTGTGGCTGATTTTGGGGATTTTGTCGATTTTCACACGACCGTGTCATTTGGGCACTCGAGCGTGTGGATTTGGGAATTAGGGATTCGGAATATTGGAGTCACATGGCCCGGCCACACGGTCGTGTGACTGATTTGGGCTTAAGATTCCACACGGGCGTGTGTATCGGGACACACGACCGTGTCTAATAGCCACACGGGCGTGTGACACCTTCACACGACCGTGTTTGCCCTGCACTTGATTTTAGCAAAATTGGACATTGAGTTACACGGCCGTGCCCTTGCTCGGCACTAGTGTGTGCCTTTATCACACGACCGTGTGCTACCCTTCACACGAGTGTTTGGATTCCCACACGGCTTGGTTTGCTCCACACGGTTGGAACACACGGGTGTGTGACCCTATCTCGCTAAATAATGCCCTTAGGGCGAATCTGTTTGTAATCGCGACTCTGTGTCTTAACCCTTAGGTAAGCCTTAATAAGGGTAGTTAGGACTTTGTTCTGACTTCGTTTTAGGTGAGATTCATGATTGAATGCATAACACATATGTTTCTGAATCCGGTCGACGAGGTGTGTCTGAGCAATATGCTTCTGTTTAGTTGTCTGACTGACTGGTTGTGAGTGACTGTCTGCATCTTTGTACTCTGATTCTATTCATCTGCATACATACATATATATACATAAACTATTTTGGGTGGGATTTTGAAGAGAAGGAAGATTGACTGAACTGGCAGTTTTACTGCAACATATCAGTATAACAGATTATCGCATTGCACTGTACCGCATGTACGTTATCTACGCTACGTACCATTGACTGAACTGACAGTTTTACTACAACCTATCGGTATAGTAGATTTCCACTTTGCATTGCACCGCATGTACATTAGTTATGCTATGTACTACTATCTGATCTAGTAGTTCAAACTACATATCTATAATGCGGTTTACCGCATTGCACAATACAGCTTATACGCTAGCTTTGCTGCGTAATATATGAGAGTGGCAGTTTAACTGCATACTGTAGCCCCTAATACCTAGAGGGTCATGGGCAGTCCCAATACCTAGAGGGTCGTGGACTTTACTGATATCGGTATAGCGGATTACCGCATTGCACAGTACCAAATATACATTAGCCATGCTACGTACGACTATCTGATCTGGCAGCTCAGCTGTAAATTTTTGTTTATGCCGCATTCGGTACGACTTGTAAGTGTAGGGATGGGTGGTTTGATTAAATCCCCACAGGAAGTGTAGGGTTGGATGAAGATGTGTGTTGGCTGGATGAGTGGGTTTTTATTTTATAACTCATTTGCACTCATATGCATCTGATTGAATCTGTTTGACTGAATGTGATATTGTGACTGGATGTGATTGTATTGTTGACTGAAATGTTTAATTGATCTGTTTGACTGAATATGTTACTGTGGCCGAATGTGATTGACTGTTCGATTGAAAGGCACTCGTGCCTAAGAGAATTCTGTACACTTGATCGCTTACAGATCGAGATGGGATAAAGCCTAAATTGATCTCGATTCGAAAGGGCTTAGGCCGATCAGAATCAAGTGAGAATTATTGCTACTGTATGACTATAAAGTACATTGTTATTTGTTTGATTTTGGGAAAATTCACTCAACTGTTAGCCGTCTGTAAGTATGTTCTGGTTCTGAACTGCTTCTAGTTCTCTGTTTCTGCTTTTGTAGTTTAGCTAGTTTGATCTCACACTGAGCTCAAGTAGCTCATCCCTCTTCTATTTCCCTTTCAGGTACAGTTTTGGATTCTGTAGTTGGGCTCAGTACGCAGAGGTCTCGGAAAGGCTTGTGAACAACAATTGAGCAGTTTGTGTTTTCTAGTTTTTACATTTGGTTTTGAACTATAAAGATTTATAATACCGTGGTACCATTACTGTGTTAAAATTTGTTCATACATTATGTTTTTTCACGTTTGCGAACGGTATTTTTAAACGATTAAACGTTTTGGTTTGTTTTGAGATAAATATTTTTAGAAATGGAATTTTGAACGACTGGTTTTTGTTAAATTTTTCTACGATCACTTCAGTGATCAATGTAACATCCTGGATTTGGTCTAGACTTCTAGGCTGGATTTGGAGTGTTACATCTTGTATTTTCTTTCAATTATTGCCCTTATTAAATTATTTTATGCTGTGCGTATGATTTAATTGTTGAATTAGAAAAATTACTTATGTCGTATGTTAAATAAGAAATGAATATTAGGCTTAATGATTTCCGTATATCTAAGCCATTTTATTAGATTTTACTAAGGGTTAAATTAATTAAAATATTAATAATGAGACTTGACTATGAGTATTAATTGTTATATAAAAATTAAAGTGGAATGTGCTAAGTAATATAAGTTAAATAAGTTAATAAAAAATTAAGTAAATGTGTAAAATAAAGAATATGTAAGTTGAGGCTGAAATAAATATATACAGTTAATAAATAAGATTAAGTAAGAAATAGACTTCATGCCTAATGGTTAAGAGTTAGCTTCCTTCCTTGTGATCCCAAGTTTGAACCCCTTCTTCCCTTTTTTAATTTGGAATTAGGCAAGTCTCCAAAAAGAAAGCAATATGTATAATTAAGTGTCTAAATTAGGCAAGAAATGAGTTGTAGGCTCAATGGTTAAAACGCTAGAGCCTTTCCAGATCCAAGTTTGACGCCCTTCCTCCTTCCCTTCATTTTAAATTCAATTTCGGCAAATCTTGGGAAAATTGCAAGTGACACCCTTACAAACCTTAGGAATTTAACCAATTCTTTCCTAATTAGAATTCCAATAGAATTAGAATTCCACCATCTTTTTCTCTCCTTTTCCTAACTAGAATTTCAATTTTCTTATTTTCAAATCTTAATAGAATTTGCTCTCCATCTTTTTATTTTATTTCTCTTTTCTTTACACCATATTTTTATCTTAATTTTTGATAATTATTTTTCTTTCCCGAATCAAATCATCCTCCATTCAAATGTTCTTTCTATCGATTTTGTGATTGTCGTCAATAGCATCTTTATTCTTGCCAAAAACCGGTAAGTACATCTCGTTTTCGATGTTTAGATCTTGAATTTTCGTAATACTTCCATTTGAAGCAAATTCTTCATTCAATCTAATCAATCTTTTATGATCTTTTGCGATTCTTGCTGAAATCTTCCTTTAATCTTGATTGATTCTTGATACCCAATGTTAACTCGTGTATAAATATCATTTGAAGGACTCATTTTAGGTGCATCAGATCATATTTCATCACGAGGGACGTCAATCCGGCTTCCAATGAAATGTATGTATTCTTTTACAAATGAATCGGGGAAAATTGTACCTAGGATTAGGGCCACATGGTCTTTCACATGGGAGTGTGGACCACACAGCCCCTCACACGGTCATGTACCTCTGAAACCCTAGGATAGTTCAAATCTCACATGACTAGGAACCCTGCACAAGGCCTGCTACACGGCTGTGTCTCCTATGAAGGGAACAATCACAGTTTGTTACACGGCCTAGCCACACGGTCGTGTAACCCCTCCACACGACCCTATAGCCTCTCACACAACTTGACCACATGATCATGTGACCTATTTTTTTTATAGATTTTCCCAGATTTTATGATTTATTCAGTTTAGTCCCTAAATAGTTCCTGCTTAGAGTTTTATTTCTCAAAATTGAACCCCTAATAATATGATTATTGGAATTCATGATCTAAATGACTGAATTATTATTGTATATGATTTTGGATTGTATGATCAACATGCCTTATGTTACAGTTAAACCAAATGCATGATAAAGCATGTCTTTTGCTACTAAATTGAATTATTATAAGCATAATAATTTCTACCGTTTTGATTTGTTATGAGCATATTAACTACTACCGTATTGATATGTTATAAGTATATTAAATGTTATTGTATTGATCTGTTATAAGTATGTCACATTGCATTGCATGGGGTGGGACGATATGTATGGAGGAAGATTGGCAATTTATCTGTAAATTTGCTGTGTATACACAACAGAGGTAGATTCCATATGTGGGATATTTGCTATGCATCCACAACTAGAGGAAAATTTCATCTGTAAGATTTTTGCTGTGTATCTATAGCTAGAGGCAGATTCTATCTGCAGGATTTTGCTGTGTGTCCACAGCCACTGGCAGTTTATCTGCAAACCATTGGTGGTTTAACCATAACCCGGTGTGTAGGTGGTTGGAGTTTAAGGGAACTCCCATTGTGGTGTGTAGCAGAGGTGGGTACGATCTTGATTTTGATATATGAAAATTGCATTGTCATACACAAACATGTGCATACATTAACTGTTAACTATGGATTGATAATTGATGATGCTTATTCTATGCTTTGTTATTTAGTATGTTTTATTGACTGTTTGTACTAATTTTCTTGTGATGGAACCCATATTGAGCTTCATAGCTCACTCCAATTTTATTTCCGTCTCTACAGATAACTCACCAAGTTAGAACACAGACATGAAATTTGAAGGGTCTCGGCTCAGAACGATTTATTAATCAATTAATTTAAGTATTATAGGTTTATAATTTACATTTTCTAGTATTCAGAGACAGTAGTGTTTTATTATTAAACCGTGGCATGAGACTTAGGTTTTGGGTTATTTGACATGCATGATATTTTCTTCAATTTTAGGCTATTGAACTAAGGATTTTAAATTATGCATGAAATATGATTTTTATTAAAACTAAATTAGATATCACTTTTTTCACTGCTAGATTATAAATAAATTTTAAGTAATGAATGTAGGAACCCAATTTAGCACGGGCCCATTCCATTCAAACAAAAACCAAAAAAATAAAAAAATAAATGAAGTCCCGATTTTTTTTAACAGTCCATTTACAACCATAAAGCCCAAACCCAAATATTACCCAGCAACCAGAACCAATACCTAAAACAGCCTACCCAAAAACCAAAACCCACTTAAACCCAAACAGATAACCCAAATAGACTAAACTCGTGGCCGTTACACCCTTAGCCCAATACCTAAACCAACCCAGACCCAAAACAAACCTAAACTAACCCAGCCAAGACCCAAAATCTACACGGCCTAAAGGGGCCCAAAAACTTAAACAGTTTCAGTGGCCTAGGGTTTTGAAACCCTAGGCGTAGCGAGCCTTTGCGCCGCAAATGGCCCTCTGTCTCGTGCCCACCTTCAGTCGTGCCGCCATTAATGTGCAGACAATATTTCACCACCGAGATCTTCGCTTCCCACCTGCAAAAGGAGAAAGAAACAGCAGCAAAATGGAGCAAAACATGGCAAAATATTTTCTTTCCTATTTTATTTTCGGGTTATAAAAATCGCTAATCTGTAAATCGAACGGGAACATAGATACACAGAGAAACACACACAGAAAACGTACAAAAAATATACAGAAATAAGAAGAACAATTTTTTTGCAACACAGAGGTGATTTTTTTAATCTCACATTCTTTTTATTTTTCCGATTCATGCATGCATTTTTTATATAAAAAATACTAAAATAGATAAAAAGAGCTTTACCCTTTTGATTCGAGCCGAAGAGATGAAGTTTCTGATCACCGACTGCCACATGCGGTGGCGCGTGTGGAGGCGCGTGTGACGGCCCTCCATCAGAGCCCTGGCCAAGGCCGAAGGCCAGAGAGAATTTGAGGGGGGGTCTATTTTTTTTTTCCAATTCCGTGTTTAAAATGATTTTTTTAGTTTTTTTTACTTATATAGGGCCTATTGTACGACGCCATTTTGGAGGTTCCCTTTTAAGGCCAAAACGACGTCGTTTTAGGAGAAGATCCACGCGTTGACCGAAAACTCGGGGAGGATCTACGCGTTCTTGTTAAAAGGGCTAATTTCCTCCTCGGTATTTCCGCTATTTTAGTTTTTTAATTCAGTCCAAATTGAATTTCTATTTTTTATTAAATTAGCCCTAAAGTTTATATTTGGTTTCAATTAAGTCCTAGGGCTCCTTAAAGGCTAAGATCAGAACGTCATCGTTTTTTTAAAATTTGGCATAATTACCATTTTAGCCCTACAATATGACGTGCATTTTTGATTTAATCCGTCTATATTTATATTTATTTGCTGTTTAATCTTCCTTTCTTTATTTTTATTATTATTTTATTTTATTTCTAAATTATTCTAATACTATATTTATCATATTAAAATATTATATTACTCTTATTATTTTTATATTAATTTATTAATAGTATAAAACTTATATATATATTTTATTATGTATTAGCCTTTATATATTTTAAACTATTATTATTTATTATTTTATTTGGTTTAATTATTTTTATTACATATCATTTTAGGATTTAAATTTTAGTTATTCTATTATTATATTTTAAAATTTTGTATATTATATAGTATTATATTATATCATATATTATTTGTAAAATTTTATCTAAAATTATTTATATTGTATAATATATTATTTATTCTTAAAAATGTAGTTTTATATGTGTAGGATTATTATAAAATATTTTTATTTAAAATTATAAATTATTTATTTATTTCAAAATGTATTTTATTTATTTTTTAACATATATAGTTTTTAGTATATATTTATTATTTGATATATGTCATTTTATGAAAAGTTTCAACTGCATGAGAAATTTTCATATTTATTTTATAGTTTATTATTATTATTTATTCATATATTCTATTTGTTCATACTATTACGATTGCTTTAGTGTAGGCTTTTATTAGTCGTATTTTATATTATTATTTCCTTTATTGCTTTTATTAATATGAAATGTTAGTATATTATGATTGCTTTTATTATTTATGTTTGATAGTGTATTAATGCGATATTTTCATATGGATCATTGTTTAGAATAAAATATATTTTGTAAAATTACTACATTTTATCTAAAAGTTTTAAAATAAGGCAATGTTTTATATTTAGAAATTGGAAATAGTGCCCTAACGTGCTGGGTTTTGATTTTAAGTTTGACTAAATAACTAAATATCCTTTTAATAAAATTTCGTAAATTATGAGATGGTTTTAGTTACGAGAGTTTAAAAAATATCGTGTCCTAACGTGCTAGATGTGTTGTTTGTATTCTTTCAGAATAGAGAAATCTCAAAATTTAACTCAAAATTGTTCAAGTGGTTTTTTAAGAAATCATAATTTAAATTCTTTCAAATTTTCAACATTAGGACATGATTTCATCGATTAGGTACCAATTTTTGTGATTATGAGGGTGCTAACCCTTCCTCATACGTAACCGACTCCCGAACTCGTTTTCTTGTACTTCGTGGACCAAAATCAAATGTTTTGAAATAAAACGTTTTACAAGGTGACCCAATCACACCTAAGTAAAAAGGGACTGGTGGCGACTCCATTTCCATTTTTTTTAAGTCAACCTCGTTTTCTAAAATTTAAAAATAGTTTCGACAGCTTGGCGACTCCACTGGGGAAAAAATAAGAGAGTCAAGCCATAAAATCAATAATTTCATGTCCTTTTGTCCGAATTTAAAAATCTATTTTAAAAATTATAATCCTTTTTTATTTGCATGTGGTTTTATTTTTATTTCTGCATTGCATTGCATGACCGTTGTGGTCACACCCTTAAGTGGGAATGAGAAGCTACTCCTTCGTGAGGTTTTCACCTCCGTGCAGGATAGTGAATCGCTTTCGGGATGCATCCGTACCTATGTCTTCATGAGATTTTCATCTCCGTAGCCATAGGGAAATGTATTCACCTAAACTGAACTCGGTCCATATGAGCCTATAATGGGTGAGGATTGAGGAATCTACTGGTTTAGGTACCTCAACTTTAGAGCTAAACCACATATAGAAAACCTAAGTGCTTACCTTAGGTAGAACTATACCAAATTGATCGTGTCAAACAGTCGAATTTTAATATTTATAAAAAGAATGATCAAACCTGTAGACTAACTATGACAACGATAGAGGCAAGTGCACCTATCAAACAGTAGATTAGTTTAGGCAAGAATATCTTCTCGAACCCAAGGAAACCTAAAAGTACTACTACTCACTTTCTTTCTATTATTTAGCTTGAAATATGGAGTGATTGGTTTATTAATCTAAAAAAAACTAACGAAATACTTAAACTAAATGCAAAGACAAAAGAATGAATTGGAGAAAGACTTTAGGAAAACTCAGTTGATGAAGACGATACCCTCAAGAAGAATCCACCTATGACTTCACTTATTATTTATTCCCCAAACCATATGATTTCTTTACTTAGCTTGATCCGTGAGACTCCCTAACCTATATTAAACCCTCTCTCTAGGTGAAAAACGTCTAATCTTAGGTTAATTAGTGGAACTCTCGTTCTTTTATAATAACCCCCTAAGGAAGCAGTAAATCGATCAATGGATTCCCATATTAGGTTTCACCCTAATCCAGTAAAATCTCATAACCCTATCTCTAGGCACTCGATCAACTCCGCTCAATTATTCTAGATCTACTCTTAGGCAGGGTATATTCCTCTTCCACCTAAGCACATCAGATTAGATTAAGCAACAAAATTAAGAACAAACTACGTACTTATCATATAATTTAGAAATAAAATAACAAAATTCATCATAGGTTTCATCCCCTTCAGGTATCTGAGGGGTTTAGTTCATAACTTAATACAAAAACATCTCAAGAGAAAAGAATAAACAAAACATAAGAAATCCCTAAAACCCCCTGAAGGAATTAAAGGAGAGATCTTCCGTCTTGAATGGAGTTCTGGATTCTTGAGATGGATCAACTGGCTATCTTCAAGTGATTCCCTAAAAGATGAAAGCTTTGGCAAAAGCCTCTGCCAAAAAAGCGTCCTGTTTCGGCTTCTGCCGAACTCCCCTTTTAGTTGCTACCTTGGGTGTTTATATAGGCTTTGAGATGCTTTACTTGGCTCCTAAGTATCCTAATTCAAGTAGAATTCCTCCTAGGATGTTTAAGTAGACTTAAGAATGTGTTTCTTTGCCTCCAAGCATCCAAATTCGAGTGAAATTACTCTTTCCCGCGGTAGGGACACAACCATGGCACACGTCCGTGTAAGTCAACTTCAGGCCGTGTATCGATTCTGTCGATTGGGGCACGGCCGTGTAAATCGTGGCATGGCCATGTGAAGTAAATGGCAAGGCACGACCGTGTGGCTTAAAGTCCAGGCCGTTTCGATTTCTTGGGTTGGCCTAATTTGGTCTGTTTTAAGCCCGTTTCTCATTCTTTTCGTTCTCGGGTGCTTTCCTGAGTATAAGACATGAAAAGAAAGGATTAAGAGCATCTTTTTACATAAATCGAGGGCTAAATCATCCAAAAGCATACTAAATATGGGATTAAAATATGTTACTTTTATGGTTTATCAAATACCCCCACACTTAAGCTTTTGCTTGTCCTCAAGCAAAATTCTCATTTTACAGTTAAAACAAACTTTCCATAATTCATAATTCCTATCGATGCTCAATTCTCTAGTATCCTTCAGATTTAATCATCAATGCATAATTAACTATGACTTACTCTAAAACATATCAATAAAAATCATACATCATTAGAAATTTCATCCTAATTAGTAATATGAGAAAAATACTTTCGAACAAGACTAAATTCAGGATTTTAAGAATAATGAAAAAAGTCAGGTACTTTTACCCCCCACACTTAAGATGTACATTGCCCTCAATGTATAAGGATAGATAAACAATTATGTAATAATAAAATCAAAAGAGAAGGGGAGAAGTAACACTTCTTGAATTTTTGGATGAAGTCTATGAAAAGAAACCGGATAAGATTGGATGTAACACCCCAAACTCGGCCTAAAAGTCAGGTCCAAATCTGGCGTGTCACATTGAAGGAAGTTGAAAAAGCTAAGCAATTATTTAGAAAAGTTTTATTGGATTTTTGAACTCTGAGTTCGTTGTTTGTTTGAGAAAACACGATTTGCCAAATAACCGTTTAAAAGTTGTTATTATTTTGAAAAATTATTTTGTTATGAAAGTTGAACTTGTATCGTTGCGTAAACATGATATTTTAGAAAATGATTGCTAATGTTTTAAGAAAACCCTGTATTTATAAGTAACACAGTTATAAATGAAATCTTAGAAAAATAAACCTATGGCCTTATTACAAATATTAACCCAAAATAAATAATCTAAAAGAAAAGGTAAAAATCGAAATTACTAAAGTTCACGAGTAGTATCTCCGATGTATAGCCACCCCCAAGTCTTCCACGGCTCCCAATCCTCTATCATTAGGAATTACCTGAAACATTTAATAAAAAGAGGGGGTGAGTTTACGAAAACTCAGTGTGTATAACCCTTATCGATAAGAACATGCATCATAACAATCTAGGTCGAAGCCCATTATAGTAACGGTGGCAATTGGGCATTAGCCCAAAATAACCTCGATTGAGCCTTAACCCATATCATATGTCACAGCAGATAATGTATGCAATGCGATGCAAACCCAGCCCCAACCTAGATTTTCCATCCTCTTTACACCACCCTTACCAACCAATCACACCGTGGGGATTTCTACAATCAACCCTCCATCCGCTACATACCATCGATGGCAGTCATGCTGCAGTTAGCTGCCCATCGTCAGAATCGTGACATAGTCACCGAAAGATCGTGGCAGAGCCACTACAACAGATCGTGGCAGAGCCACCGAACACTTCCCCTTTCATTTAATAACATTAGCCCAACCCCATGCAAACATAATAATTTTAATGCACAGATGCAACAGGTTTCAGTATGCATGTATAGGATGCTCATAACGTATATCATATCATCTTATCATAACCATTTATGTAATATAACATAAATCACCAACTTGATGTCTTGCCTTTACCCTCCAAGGGTATCTTAATAGCCATACCGAGTTTTTGAAATTTAACAGAATATATACATATATATCAACAAAATAACGTAAATGGTGTGAGAAATTACACACCATCACGCTAATCAACCCCTAAGGGTATAATGGTAATTTTACCCACCGAGGGTATTTCAGTAATTTACCTACCAAGGGTAATTTGGTAATTTTACTCATAACTAATCCATGTATGCAGAGCATCTCGAACATAATCAATCATACAATTAACATAGACAGCATTAGTACTACCACGAGGTTGCAACGATCATTTTTCGTTTAGGGGTAAAACGGTAATTACACACTAAGGGTATTTCGATAATTTTATAATTCGGGGGTATTTTGGTAATTTTATAATTTGGGGGTATTTCAATAATTTTGTAATCCGGAGGTATTTTGGTAATTTTACAAACTAGAGGTATTTTGGTAATTTTACATACTGAGGTATTTCAGTAATTTTGCAAACTAGGGGTATTTTGGTAATTTTACAAACCAGGGGTATTTTGGTAATTTCACAAACCAGGGGTATTTTGGTAATTTTACAAACTAGGGTGTTAACGACCCAATAGAAGGTCCACTGTCGCCTTGAGCGTATCAAGTATTCTAAACAGAGATAATGAAGCGAATGGGCCTAAGGCCCATTTTTGGCCCAAGTAGGCCCACACACTCGGTGTGGCCCATTTAGCCCAAACCTAGCCACATATACGAGATTCACATAGTCTAGTTTGCTATCTACTACTCAATCATACAATTTACTCATATGGCCCCCGGGCCCATTGGGCCTACTTGGCCCCTTTCGGGCCATTATAGCCCAATAGCCCACAAGAATACTCATGGTGGCCTCGACTATCGCGTCGAAGTTTCCATACGTGTGCTCGCACGCTCGTGTGGCTACCATCATCGTGTGAGGTATTTCGGCATTTGCCGCTCTACAGCTAGAGTAGAGAAAAGTACACACCTGATAGAAAATCTGAAGCTGCTAAACCACGCTCCGAGCACTCCAATGCCCAACACCAACCAGGTATGCCCCTTCTCCTCCTAGGCACCTCTATATATAGCTAGCTTCTCATCTTCCTTCTTTGTATCTTTTCGATGTGGGATCCCTCCGTTAGTAGAGTTTAAATCTAACTCAAACTCTTCCCGTCCAATCCGCAAAATAAATACTCCACTGCTTTCCATGAGATTTGAACCCAGGCTCCCCTGTAGCATAATCCACGCCGCTAGCCACTTTACCAACTAGCTCCTTGTGTCTAAAACCAAGCACAACTAAATATAACCCTATGGTAAAATTCTAGAGTCCCTTTAAAAAGAAAACCAAAATGCAAGAGCCAAGACTTCAACCTTGGACCTCCTTCCTTCCTTGTGGCGTTACCCCCTTGTCTCTTATGTGGCATCACTTTTCCACCACCACACACTCCACTTGTGTCATTTTCTCCACATTTTATTCTTAAAGCCTACCTACTAACTCCCAGGGTTTTTTTTCACCTAAAACCAAAATTTTCCTAAAGCCAAAGTTTGAACCCGGGACTTCATAGAAACCCTCTAACCTTTTAAAATCACTCACCTAATAGGTCCAACTAACACTAAATCCGTTCTCTTGTTCTCAAAAATTTTTAAACGCACCTACGCCTAAGGCCCCCATCTAGGCCCAATTTGGGATGTTACATTGGAGGTGAACGTGGGAAGTGTCTCGAACCGCTTGAAATTGAATCATCAAGTAGCCGACTTGGTTTTATTGTATCCTAATCTAAATCTAAATATCATAAAGAATAAGAAGAAGAAAATAAAATAAAGTAAAAAATAATTATGAAATAAAATAAAATAAAAATAAATAATGGAAAATGAAAGAAACTAGAAAAATGAGGAATGAGGTTTAAATAGAGATGTAGCCCGTGTTTTGGGATTTTGAATTTTGAACGCATTCAGGGTGTTCGGGCATGGTCGTGGGTGTCGTGGCACACCCGTGTCTTTCTTCACATGGCCATTCAATATGGGCGTGCTCCTCCCGTGTTTGATAAGTCAGAATGTTGGCACGGTTGAAAGGCACGGCCGTGTTTAGCTCGTGCTTGACAAGTCAGTAACCTCGCACGAGGCGTTGGCACGGGCGTGGACTATTACCACCACCCGTGTTGGGAAAAGAAAATTTCTATGTCGTACACGACTACTAGCACGCCCATGGTTCATCCTCTAGCTTCCATACGGCCACGGGCATGCCCGTGTGGAGGACCGTGTGGCCTAGAAATCTACTCTTTGGTTAGTTTATGGTTAGGTGCTAAAAAGAAAAAAAAGAAAAAAAGAAAAAATAAAAAATATAAAAATGGGGTTAGTGCTCGGGTTGCCTCCCGAGAAGTGCTCGTTTATTATCTTAGCTAGACTTTACCTCTCATTCGTATGGTCATGGTGGTTTGAGGAGGTGAAAATCCTTTCTCATGCGATCACTTTGATTATGGATATATAGTTTAAGTCGAGTAATGTTTACCTCAAAAGTGTCGAATTTAGTATTACTGACCTCGACTGTGCCATATAGGAAGACATTTAGTACCTCAAAAGTGATTTCTTTGTTTGTCTTGAGGTCTGAATTGGTGATTCGAGGGTCTTCCTTATTCAACAATACCTGATCTCCTAAGTGATTCGTTGTTCCTATCAGATCGTCTAGGGCCTCCTTCGATTTCACTTCGTGTGGTTCTGGTTCCTCATGTAATTCTTCTTTACTAGCACGAGGTCTATAATCTGGCTCAGGTTTGTAGCTTTGTGGTGTTTCCTGCAATGAAGGTTGAACAAGTTGGTTATCAACTGAATTTACTTTCTCACCTTTATCACTTGATGTTTCGCCGAGTCAAGAGCTTGAAGAGTGACTATCTAAATCGCCTATCTGAGTATGACTTCTCCTGCATAGATATCAATTTTAGCTCGTAGTTTCTAAAAGGGTCTTCCTAAAATTAAGGGATCGTGTTGTCCTCATCCATGTCTAAAACGACAAAGTCTACTAGGAATATGAATTTATCAATTTTGATTAGAACATTTTCTATTATACCCCTAGGAATTCTTATAGTTTTATCAGTTAATTGAATGCTCATCCTAGTTTGTCTGGGTTTCCCGAAACCTAGTTGTTTAAACATTTTGTAAGGCATAACATTGATGCTTGCCCCTAAATACACTAACACATTATCAATCGATAAACTACCAATTAAACATGGAATTGTAAAACTCCCTGGATCTTTTAATTTTCGTAGCAGTTTATTTTGTAGATTTGCTGAGCACATTGCGTTTAGCTCCACATGGTGCTCTTCGTCTAATTTGCGTTTGTTGGTCAAGAGCTGTCTTAAAAATTTCCTCGAGTCTGGTATCTAAAAAAGAGCTCCAAGGAGAGGAAAGTTAATATGTACTTTCTTTAAAAGTTTAAGAAACTTACCGAACTATTCCTCTGAATCGTCTCTTTTCATTGCTTTGGGATAAGGTATGCGAGGTTGGTACTCCTTGATTACCGGTTTCGAATTTTCTTGTGTTACCTCTACCTTACCTTTGTCTACCTTGTTTTCTTGTATTGAGTTTGGTTCATCTAACCCCTTACTATCTTGAGCTGAGATGGCTTGGATTTGCTCCTTTGGGTTAACCTCGGTGTTACTTGGTAGACGTCCTAGCAGTCGTATTAGCTTTGTGAGATGTCCCACTGACCTAGTAAGTTCTCCAACTTGATTCTCGATCCCTTTGATCAATTTTTGTTGTTCATCAAGTGCTGCTTTAGTCTTTTGGAAATGAAAATCTGTGGCTGCCATGAATTCGTCAGCATCTCTTCAAGATTTGGCTCCTCTTCTTGTTGGTGAGGTGGTTGTTGAAAATCTGGAAGAAGTTATGATCTTTGGCTATTTTGATAATCCCACGAGAAATTGGGATGGTACTTCCAACCTGCATTATAAGTGTCACTATAAAAATTATTTTGATATCTAGAATAGTTACCTGTATAGTGAGCTTGCTCGTTTTCCATGCCATATCCGTAAGGTGGGTACTCAGGGTTCGCCACGCCTCCTAGATTTAAATCATATTGTATTTTCGGATGTACTGCGAGGACTATACCAATCATCAATTTTTTATTCATCATCTCTAAGCGATTAGATAACCTAGTGACCACGTCGAGGTTGAAAACACTTGGTTGCTTTAGTAGGAATTGCCCCATACCTTGCCATCGATAATTATTGGTGCCATCTTTTCCATAGACTAAAATTTTACGCCAAAAGCAAAATAGAGGAAAAAATTAGCAAAGTAAAAAGAAATAATAATAAAGAATAATATAATAATAAATTGCAAATAAAAAAATTGGCTAAAGTAATAGAAATAGAGCTTTCTTAATATTTTAGATGTTCCTCGGCAACAGCGCCAACAACTTGATCGTGTCAAACAGTCGAGTTTTAATATTTATAAAAAGAATGATCGAACCTGTAGACTAACTATGACAACGATAGAGGCAAGTGCACCTATCCAACAGTAGTATAGTTTAGGCAAGAATATCTTATCGAACCCAAGGGAACCTAAAAGTACTACTACTCACTTTCTTTCTATTATTTAGCCTGAAATATAGAGTGATTGGTTTATTAACCTAAAAAAAAACTAATGAAATACTTAAACTAAATGCAAAGACAAAAGAACAAATTGGAGAAAGACTTTAGGAAAACTCAGTTGATGAAGACGATACCCCTAGGAAGAATCCACCTATGACTTCACTTATTATTTATTCCCCAAACCATATGATTTCTTTACTTAGCTTGATCCATGAGACTCCCTAACCTATATTAAACCCTCTCTCGAGGCGAAAAACGTCCAACCTTAGGTTAATTAGTGGAACTCTCGTTCTCTTATAATAAATCCCTAAAGAAGTAGTAAATCGATCAATGGATTCCCATATTAGGTTTCACCCTAATCTGGCAAAATCTCGTAACCCTATCTCTAGGCGGCCGATCAACTCCGCTCAATTATGCTAGATCTACTCTTAGGCAGGGTCTATTCCTCCTCCACCTAAGCACATCAGATTAGATTAAGCAACATAATTAAGAACAAACTAAGTACTTATCATATAATTTAGAAATCAAATAACAAAATCCATCATAGGTTTCATCCCCTTCTGTATCTCGAGGGTTTAGTTCATAACTAAATATGAAAACATCTCAAGAGAAAAGAATAAACAAAACATAAGAAATCCCTAAAACCCCCTGAATAATTAAAGGAGAGATCCTCCATCTTGAATGGAGTTCCGGCTTCTTGAGATGGATCAACTGACTATCTTCAAGTGATTCTCTAAATGATGAAAACTTTGGCAAAAGCCTCTGCCAAAAAAGCGTCTGTTTCGGCTTCTGTCGAACTCCCCTTTTAGTTACTACCTTAGGTGTTTATATAGGCTTTGAGATGCTTTACTTGGCTCCTAAGTATCCTAATTCAAGTAGAATTCCTCCTATGATGTTTAAGTAGACTTAAGAATGTGTTTCTTTGCCTCCAAGTATCCAAATTCGAGTGAAATTGCTCTTTCTCGCGATAGGGGCACGGCCATGGCACAGCCCATGGAAGTCGACTTCAAGCCGTATGTCGATTCTATCGATTGGGGCACGGCCATGTAAATCGTGGCATGGCCGTGTGAAGTAAATGGCAAGGCACGCCGTGTGGCTTGAAGTCCAGGCCGTGTCGATTTCTTGGGTTGGCCCAATTTGGTCCGTTTTAAGCCCGTTTCTCATTCTTTTCGTTCTCGGGTGCTTTCCTGAGTATAAGACATGAAAAGAAAGGATTAAGAGCACCTTTTTACATAAATCAAGGGTTAAATCATCCAAAAGCATACTATGTTACTTTTATGGTTTATCACAAACATTAAAAATCACCTAGATATGTGAATGATTATTTGCTTTATATTTTACTGCATGTTACTAATTGATTGTGTTTTATTTTGTTGCATGTAATTTTATATTTTAAAGAGGTATCAAATCACGGTCAGTTTCTAAATTAGAAAGCTAGGTTATGGAGAACGAATTCCTTGATAAAGTGGAGGACAATGCAGTCGTTCGTAGGTGGTCAGAACAAAAATAGTTAGGAAAAGAGATAGCCTAGCTGAAGGGTACAAATCAGAGCTATGGGACTACACTCGCATTAGTGTGACACAGAATAATCTTCAGGAATTAAGAGAGATATGGGATCAGTGAAGTACCGAGATTAAGCATTTATTTTAATGCAGCTCTGGGGATTTGCCATACCTGTTGGACATTAAGATAGATGAACATCTATTTCGAGCCATCTCCAAATATTGGAGCTCGGCATATAGTTGCTTTACTTTTGGAAGAGTTGATTGGGTACCTACGGTGGGGGATATACAGCTCTATTGTGATGTCCCAAGATTCAAGTTGATAAAGCTTACTTAAGGGCTCCTAATGTTACGACCTTTTTGAAGAAATTGATGAATATTCTTGGGATGAGATAGTAGTGGGTTACAGCCAGAATCAAGCAAACAGGTGAGTATAAGTGCATCTCGTGGAAAGCTTTGGATGATCTGATTTTAGAGTATCCTAATATGAAAAAGAAAGTCAATGTGTTTGCTTTGAGTATATATGGATTAGTGATCTTCTCTAGGGCATTGGGATACGTAGATGAAGTAGTAGCTGATTTATTCGATCGATTTAACAAAGGGGTCACACCTATGCCTGCGATCTTAGCTGATACGTTCAGATCTTTGAATGTATGTCAAAAGTTGGTGAGGACAAATTCATTGGATGTGCACAGTTATTATTGGTTTGGTTTCACAGTCATTTTTGGAGTGTTGACAGGGTTCCTTACCGAGTGTTCTTTGAAAGTTATTCCCCTCTAAAGGAGGCCACAGCTACAACAAGGAGGGATGATATATCAGAGGAAATATGGATGAAAATTCTTTAAAACCTCCGAGAGAAAGATGTTGAGTGGAAAGCCCCTTGGATGCTTCCCGATGAAGTCCTTTATCGATGCAAAAATTTTAATTGGGTACCTCTACTTGGAATATGGAGAGCTGTTGGATATGCGCCGTTGCTCGTACTAAGGCAATACAAAACAAGGCAGTTCATACCGGTGACATATGGGTTAGCTCAAAGTGAATTCTCATATAAGGGGGATAATTATAAGAAGAAAATTTGAGAGATTTCTAAGGCTTGGAAGTAGGCTCGCCGTATGAAGATATTGACTAGAGGATCGATGATAACTCCGGAATACAATGAGTGGTCGAGTAAAAGTATCAATGATAACATCCCTGGGCCAAGCTTGGAGGGTGCTCGATCGATGAAAGAATATTAAAAGTGGTCCCATCAGAGATAGAGATTATAAAGAAAGAATTCAAGAGGCAAAGTTTAGAGCTCGGAAAGAGGATAGAGAAGCTAGAAGAAGAAAAGATGTACTTGAGGCTAGATGTGGATGTTCAGAAATCAGAGGCCGAGAAATTAAATAAAGAAAAGAGGAAGATAGAAGAAGATCGAGACAGTTTGAAGACAGAGTATAAGAAGATGCGTCTGACAATGAAGACCATTGGATTAGGAAAGACTTCGGAATAATGGCAATAGGAGGTCCAAGAAGAAAAGGCCAAAGCTGACTATTAGGAGAGAAAGTTTCGAGAAATGCAAGCGTGAAATGAGGCCTTAGAGAAAAACTTGGCAGAAAGTCTAAATGAAAAGGGAGAATTAAAAGCTAGAGTGGCTGAATTTGGGCGATCTCTTCATCACCATCGATGTCGTAATTCTAAAATCGAGCTAAAATTAAGTCTGAACAAGATCGAGGAAATAAAAGGTAGAATTGAAGAGTTAGAATCAGCATTACACAGTTGTGAACTTTGGATCGAGATTCTTGAAATAAGAGAAGGGCGTTGGAAGGAAGAGCTTCACCATTCTTATGATCAAGTTAAAAGTCGGGATTACCTCATGGGTAGCAAGAATTCAGATTCGAGAGGTAGATGATCACCTACAAGCTTTGGTAGCACATGCTGATATTTTGAGCATGAAGTATGAACTACAGCCGGATCGTGGTCAAGAGCTAACCTCTTTGTTAGGGAAAATCAAAACTTTAGGACTTAGGGCGAAAGTAAATTTGTAATCCATTTTATGTAAAGGATTTTGTTTTCTAATAAAGTTTTCTAAAATGAAGTTGAATCAGAATCGATGCCTCTTTGCATTCATGCATTACATAACATCATATGCATTCAAATCCATAAAGAGATGCTAATTACTTGAAATTATAACAGAGAGAGAAAGAAGGAAAATCTAGAATCTGAACACCCTTACGGTATATGTGCAAAGACAAAGAAAATGGCTTGAACAATTCCAGAGAGATATGCAAGACCAGATGTAGGAGCAAATGGCAAAGCTCCAACAAGAAATAAGAGACTAAATGTTAGAAGCTCAGAGGAGCATGATGGCTCAAATGGCCCAAATACTATGTGGAGCAATGGACAAAGGGAAGGGTCCTATAGTTAACGCTGAAGACAATGAGGACTTTTCTTAGGGTTTCACCCCACCGCATGTACAACTTGAGGAGTATCCCCAAAGGCCACCTGTCATGATTAGGCCTCAACAGGGGCAAGCTGATACTAGACCACCCATGAACTTCTAGGTCGGCTTAGGATCTAACCTAGGAGATAACCTTGCTAATCCCGTTATCCCTGATTTGGATATAGTAGAGAAGGAAGGGACAAGAATTGAATCTTCGAGGTAGTTAGAGGATCGCTGTAGATGGTTGGAGGAAAAGTTCAAGGCTTTGAAAATGCTATTCATCACCATGGTATTGATGCAAAAGACTTGAGTCTGGTTCCAGATTTGGTGCTTCCTCATAAATTTAAGATGCCAGAATTTGAGAAGTATAATGAGACTAGTTGCCCTGAAACCCACATCACTATGTTCTGTAGACGCATGATTGGTTACGTGAACAATGATCAACTTTTGATTCATTATTTCTAAGATAGTTTAGTGGGGGCAGCATCCAGGTGGTACAATCAACTTAGCCGCGCTAATATTAGCTCCTGGAGAGACTTAGCCCAAGCCTTCATAAAGCGGTATAATCATGTTACAGACATAACGCCTGATAGAATGATGTTGCAAAACATGGAAAAGAAGTTGAATGAAAGCTTCAGGAAATACGCACAAAGATGGAGGGAAGTTGCCATGCAAGTTCAACCACCTCTCCTAGAGAAAGAAACCACCATGCTGTTTATCAACACTTTAAAAACACATTTTATCACCCATATGATAGGAAGCACCACTAAAAGCTTCACAGATATAGTGATGGCAGGGGAAATGATAGAAAATGCCATAAGGGGTGGTAAGATTGTAGCGGGAGAAACCACTAGAAGGGCTGCTCCTAAAAAAAAGGATAATGAGGTAAATAATATGAATACATACAATAAGAGGTACTCAAAGGCAGTCACTGTCAGTCAGTCGAAAGTAGTTACTGCCGGGCAACAAGGGTCAACAAGACAAGAATCAGGCACTAGACAAAATTCTGAAAAGCTCCGATTTATGGCAATCCCAATGACGTATAAAGAGCTATACCAAAGCTTATTCGACACGCACATCGTGTCCCCATTTTATTTACAACCGTTACAGCCCCCATATCCTAAATAGTATGACTCAAACACTCAATGTGATTACCATGCGGGAATAGCAGGGCATTCGATGGAAAATTGCACTGCCTTCAAAAAGGTGGTTGAGAGGCTCATCAAGATAGGGGTTGTAAAGTTTGACGATACACCTAGTGTATAGAATCCATTACCAAACCATGGTGATGAGGGGATAGATGCGATCGGTGAGAAGGTCGTGATAAGGATCAAGGAGGATATTTCAGAAGTGAAAACCCCATTGAGAATGGTTTGGATAGAAATGACAAGAAGAGGGCTGATAGAATCAAATTCTGTGGAAGGAGGTGAAGAACTAAGGAACTACTGTCAGTTCCATAAAGCAGAGGAGCATGAGATTCAGGAATGTGCTGAGTTTCAAATATTGGTACAGAGCCTTATGGACAATAAAGAACTGGAGTTTTATAAAGAAGGCTCAGAGGGAGGAAACATACATGTAACCGAAGGAGAGTTGACAAATTAGAAAGTCAATTATCTGAGGATCATCAATTCTTGATCGAGAAATACGAAAGATGGAGCAGAAATCATACTTAAAGTTGTAATCCAAAAACCCGTTTCCTTTACTTACAAGGATAGCAAAATGGTACCTTGAAATTACGACTATAATATGACAATACCGGAGGGGGAAACTCAGCTAACACTTCGAAGGAGGTCCAAAGTGAAGGATCCTACACACGAAGTGGAAGGCATTATAACTCGATAAATGTCAGAACTACGCCAGTGAAAGCTAAAAATTTAATAGTTGAGCAGGAGAAAAAGGCTGAGGTGTTGATCAATGAACCTGTGAAGGAGGAAGAGGCTGAACAATTTTTAAAATTCTTAAAGCATAGTGAATACAGCGTGGTAGAGCAGCTGCACAATCAATCGGCTCGCATATCGGTGCTAGTCTTACTCTTAAGTTCAGAAGTGCATCGCGAAGCATTGATGAAAGTGCTGAACGAAACTTATGTTACTAAAGATATATTTGTCAATAAACTTGACCGTTTGGTTAGTAATATAAGTGCTGACAACTTTATTTCCTTCAGTGACGATGAAATTCCACTTGGAGGTTTAGGATCAATTAAGGCTTTGTACATCACTACTCATTGCAAAGGATATACTCTACCGAGTGTGCTAATCGACAATGGATCAGCTTTGAATGTCTTACCATTGTCTACACTAAAAAGATTGCTGATAGATAGTTCTCACATAAAAACGTGCCAAAACATAGTGAGAGCATTTGATGGCACCCAGAGAAAAGTGATGGGAAGAATTGACATACCATTGCAAATCGGATCAAACACATATGAGATGGACTTTCTGGTGTTGGATATAAAGCCCTCTTACAACTGCTTGTTGGGAAGACCCTAGATTCATTCAGCAGGGGTAGTACCCTCATCCTTGCACCAAAAGCTAAAACTGGTGATGGATGGTCGACTGGTTACTATAAACGCGGAGGAAGACATCATAGTGACTGTTACCAATGATGCACCATATGTAGAGACAAATTAGGAGGCCATTGAATATTCTTTCCGGTCTTTAGAGTTCGTCAACACAATATTTATTTTGGAAGGAAATGAAGTTTGATGCCTAAGATATCCAAGACCACGAGGATGTGCTTACAAATGATGGTGGGGAAAGGAGCCTTACCAGGAAAAGGACTGGGCAGACATCTCTAAAGGGAAGTTCAAGTGCCAATGCTGAAAGAGAAGAGAGACCATTTTGGCTTGGGTTTCAAGCCAGATGCTAAACAAAAGTAGAGAGAAATAGAAAAGAAGGAGGAAAGAAGAAGAGCACGGTTAAATTGGGAGGAAGACCAGTGGGAATCGATGATATTCCCCCATATATCCCAGACTTTTGTATCCGGAGGGATAATTCACCCTGAGAGAGGGTTATTGGAAGGTCCTCACATCAATGCCATACACGAGGAAGAAGTTGAGCAAAGAAACCTATTGGGCATTCACCCTTATGAACATGGAAGCATTTTGAATAATTGGACTGCAGAGGAACTTCCTGTAGTTTTTAGAGATTATACAGAGTAATATTCAGAACACTCTTGTTATTTTTAGCCTAGGAACAATAAGATTTCTTTTGTGAAATAGGCTCATGTTCAGATATTTTGTTTCAATAAAATATATCTTTAATGACCAATTCTAGCAAATATTCTTTCATTTTTTCCTTATTTTTGATTTTCTAATTTCATTCCAAATTTCATTCTTTTCATTATTTTGATTTTCTAATTTCATTCCAAATTTTATTCTCATTCATACCATATGAATAGTTGTCCTCGAATTCATTTGTTCATTGTACATTCTTTGGTGCCCACCACAGGTCTCTAGATATGAGCAACGATACTACAGACCCAGAGGTCCATTTTGAGCAAGACATGTATTTAGAAGAATCTCAAGATTTTAAATATGACAGTGATTGTGATTTATCTCCAGATTTGGTGAGAATGGTAAAGCAAGAGGAGAAAAAATTTTACCCCATGAAAAGGAGGTAGAGAACATAGCCTTAGAGGAAGGGAAGGTTGTGAAAATCGGAACACACATAGTTGAGAAAATGAAACAAGACCTTGTTGAGTTGTTACGAGAATTCAAGGACGTCTTTGCATGGTCATACCAAGATATGCCCAGATTAAGTACTAATATTGTGGTGCATTGCCTTCCCATAAGAGAAGAGTGCAAGCCCGTTCAGCAAAACCTACGAAGGATGAGGCCGGATGTGGTGTTGAAGATAAATGAGGAAGTCAAGAAATAGTTTGATGCTGAATTTCTACAGGTGGTCAAATACTTAGAGTGGGTTGTCAATATTGTTCCTGTCCCTAAGAAGGACAGAAAGGTTCGAATGTGTGTAGACTATCGGGACTTAAATAAAGCTAGCCCAAAAGATAATTTCCCTTTTCCGCATATCAACACGTTGGTGGATAATACGGTGGGATATTCATTATTTTCCTTCATGGATGGCTTTTCAAGGTATAATCAGATAAATATGCACCCTGAAGATATGGAGAAAACTACCTTCATAACATTGTGAGGTACCTTTTGTTATAAGGTAATGCCATTCAGATTAAAGAATGCTAGAGCAACATATCAAAGGGCCATGATAACACTGTTCCATGACATGATGCACAAAGAGATTGAAGTATACATCAATGACATGATTGCTAAATCTCGAACAGAAAAGGAACACATTAAGGTTTTGAAAAGTTGATTTTAAGGTTGAGAAAATTTCAATTGAAGCTCAGCCTGGCAAAGTGTACTTTAGGAGCTTGGTAAGGGAAATTACTGGGTTTCATGGTCAATGAGAGGGGAATCGAAGTTGATTCAAATAAGGTCAAAGCTATACAAGAATTGCCTCACCGTGCACTCAAAAGGAAGTTCGAGGTTTTCTTGGACGGTTAAATTACATTGCTCAGTTTATTTCACAATTAACTGAGAAATGCGATCCCATATTTATTCTTCTCAAGAAACACAACCAAGGTGTATGGGACGAGGAATGCCAGAGAGCTTTTGATGAAGTCAAGCAATATTTGTCAGATGCCCTAGTATTATCCCCACCTAATCCATATAGACCGTTGATAGTGTATTTATCAGTGTTCAATAACTCCATGGGATGTATGCTTGGCCAACATGATGAGTCAAGAAGGAAAGAAAAGGCGATAAATTATCTCAGGAAAAAGTTCACTGAATGTGAAATGAGATATTTGTCGATTGAAAAATTATGTTGCGCCCTGATTTGGACAACTCGGAGAATGAGGCAGTACATGCTATATCATACTACCTGGTTAATTTGGAAGCTTGATCCGTTAAAGTATATGATGGAGTCCACTACTTTGAATGGAAGGATGGCTAGGTGGCAGATTTTGCTCCAGACAAGGCTATAAAAGGAGCGCAGTAGCAGAATTTTTGTCTAGTAGAGCTTTAGAGGATTATGAACCTTTGAGCCTTGATTTACCCAATGAAGAGTTGATGTATGTGGAAAATACTGAAGAATATCCATGGAAGCTAAATTTTGATAGAGCGTCAAATGTTGTGGGCAATGGAATTGGGGCAATCTTGGTATCCCCTAGTGGTGATCATTACCCATTCACATGCAAACTGGATTTTGATTGCACGAACAACATAGCGGAATATGAAGCATGCATGATGGGAATTCGAGCAGCTGTAGAGCGTAAGATCAGAGTGCTAGAAGTATATGAAGATTCTGCCTTAGTAATTTACCAGCTTAAAGGAGAGTGGGAGATGAGAGATCCCAGGCTAAGTGATTATCAAAAAATAGTCCTGGGATTGATTGAGGAGTTCGATGAAATTACTTTTAATTATCTCCCACGTGATGAAAACTAGATGGAGGATGCTTTGGCAACTCTGGCTTCTATGATCAAAGTAAACAGACCAGAAGAGATGAGACCTATCCAGATGAGTATCTTGAAGTTCCAGCTCATTGTTATGACATAGAAGAGGAGGAAAGAGATGATCACCCTTGGTATCATGATGTATTGCGATACGTAAAAAATTGTGAATACCCGGAGCATGCAACTGAGAACGATAAAAAGGACTTTTAGAAGATTGGCCTCTGACTATGTTTTAGATGGGGATATCTTGTACAAGAGGAGAAAAGATCAAGTACTATTGAGATGTGTTGATGTAGTTGAAGCTAGGAAAATTCTGAAAGAAGTTCATGAAGGTGTTTGTGGAACACACGCTAATGGATTCATAATGGCCAGAAAGATAATGAGTTTAGATACTATTGGTCCACCACGGAAGGTGATTATATCAACTATGCCAAGAGATGTCATAAATGCCAGATTTACGGAGACAAAATTCACGTGCCTCCATCACCTTTGTACGTAATGACGTCCCAATAGCCCTTTTCCATGTGGGGCATGGATGTTATTGGACCAATCTCACCGAAAACTTCAAATAGGTATCGATTTATCTTCATAGTAATTGACTACTTCACAAAAATGGGTAGAGGCTGTTTTATATGCTAGCATCACTAAGTCAGCAGTTAGTCGGTTCTCGAAGAAGGAGATCATTTGTCGATATAGAATGCTCGAGAGGATCATATTAGACAATGCACTGAATTTGAGCAACAGCACGATAGCAGAAATTTGTAGTCAATTTGGGATCAAACACCACAACTCATCTTCCGTATTGTCCAAAATGAATAGGGGCAGTGGAAGCGACCAACAAAAATATCAAGAAGATAGTAGGGAAGATGATTGAGACTTATAAAGATTGGCATGAGAAACTACAGTTTGCACTCTACGCTTATCGGACGTTCGTCAGAACCTTGAGTGGGGCAATGCCTTTCTCATTGGTCTATGGGATGGAGGCAATTCTACCTATTGAAGTGGAAACACCCTCTCTTCTAGTTTTGTTAGAAATAAAGCTTGATGAAGCTGAATGGATTCAGGCTCGGTATGATCAGTTGAACTTAATTGAAGAAAAGAGGCTAAAGGCTATTCGTCACGGTCAGATGTATAAAAACGAATGATGCGAACCTACGATAAAAAAGTTTGCCCAAGAGAGTTTCATGAAGGGACCTTGTACTGAAAAAGATCCTTCCCATACAAAAGGATTTCAGAGGAAAATGGATGCTGAATTAGGAAGGACCATATGTGGTGAAGAAAACCTTCTCTGGAGGGGCACTGATTATGATCGAAATGGATGGGAAAAGCTTACCCAACCCTGTGAATTCGGATTCAGTCAAAAAGTATTTTTCTAGAAAAGGAGAAGAGGCTAAGGTGAAAACCCGCAAAGGGCGCTTTGAGTTTCTAAAAAAAAAGAGAAAAAAAGGTGAGGCCAGGGCGAAAACCCGCAAAGGGCGCCTTGAGACCACAGGGGTTTTGAGTTGAAAACCTAAAAAGGGCGGCTCAAATTCTGAATGGACACGCAGTCATCTTGCTACACTTGAATCAACAATGAAATGAAGAATGTTGCATATCGGGGCATCAACAAAATGCTATGGGTCTTCTAAACACATGTTGAGCTCAAGGCAGTCTTCATGAAGTTTGTATATAGAAGCTCAATCGGCGATATCTAGGGTATCTGATTTTTGTCCTATCCATTTTACTATCTTGGGATTCTTTTTCTTCTCAAAGATATATTCCTAGTTAATTTTATTTGTTATTAATTTAACTCTCTTTGAAATCAATTTATTTTTTATTCATAAGCATGTTGCATTGAATTAATGATTGATGAACTAATGATTTCACAAAAGAAGTTCTACATATTACTTTGGAAATTTCTAGATAAAACAAGAAGCCAATACAGGACAATTGTTCAGAATTTCTATGAACGTAAATATTTGAGAAAGAGGAGTCTGGATAGAGACTATTTCTTTGAATTCTTTGTTCAAACAATACATGGACAAAATAATGAGTTGATGATATTCGGGGAATGGTGTGACAAACAAAGTTGATGAAAAATTCAAAACCTCTAAATTGTGGTGGAATAGGTTAAATTTGAAATAAATCCTATACCCTAAAAATTACAAATGGGATGGATTGAAAAAGTTTCAATTCCTATCGTGGTAGGATGGAACAAGCCTTGTGTTTCAAGCGGAGTTGACTCTAAAATTATAGCAGGGTAAGCTTGTTGAGCAGAATATGATTGGCGTTTCGAGAGGAACAAGGACAAATGAGTGTTGACACTTAAAGTAGGAATCATACTCATAACATTTTTCATAGCAAATCTCATTAGGAGCATTTGATTCATTCTGATCATTGCATCCTAACCTTTAAACGTTAAGAAAGGAATCATTTTCGTGACATGTTGCATTCATGTCACTCATAACACATGTATCTAGAAGCATTTGATTCATTCTGATCATAGCATCTTGGTAATGTGACATAAACATATAGAATCGAGTCTACAGGATATATCCCTCCGTGGATGGCGTAGCAATATCGGTGAATTTACAGATCTTATCTCCCTAAGTAGTAGTGGAGCGGATCAAATTTGGTGAATCTTATCTTCCCGAGGTAGCAGGGAAGTAGATTTTAGCCACTAGCCTTATCTCCCTAAAGTTGCAGTGGAGTAGATTGAAGATAGAAGATTTGGCATTCCTGAAGTTGCAGGAAGCAGATTGAAGACATCAGTCTTGTCTCCCTGAAGTTTCAGTGGAGTAGATTGAAGATAGCAGATTTGGCATTCCTGAAGTTGCAGGAAGCAGATCGAAGACATCAGTCTTGTCTCCCTGAAGTTGCAGTGGAGTAGATTGAAGATAGTAGATCTAGCATTCTTGAAGTTGCAGGAAGCAGATCGAAGACATCAAATCTGATCTCCCATATTTTACAATGGAGCAGATTGAAGATAACAGATCTCGATTTCCTGAAGTTGCAGGAAGCAGATCAAAGATACTAGTCTGATCTCCCTAAAATTACAGTGGAGCAGATTAAAAGATAGTGGATATTGCCTTCCTGAAGTTGCAGTGAAGCAGATTGAAGCTATTAGACTTATTAAAATCAAGATGAAATTCCAATACTATTGAAGTTGCAGTGGAGTTGGAAGCCATTTGAAGAAGACGAGGACCAAGAAGTCAAGGCTCGGCAAAGATCGGGCAAAATTGGTCCTTTTATTGTCTTTGCTATATTCTTGTTACACGACAATGAGCAAGGAGGGGCGACTGTAGGAACGCAATTTAGCCCGGGCCCATTCCATTCAAACAAAAATCAAAATAAATAAAAAATTATAAATAAAGTCCTGATTTTTTTTAACAGTCCATTTACAACCATAAAGCCCAAACCCAAATATTACTTAGCAACCAGAACCAATACCTAAAACAGCCTACCCAAAAACCAAAACCCACTTAAACCCAAACAGACTAAACCCGTGGCCCGTTACACCCTTAGCCCAATACCTAAACCAATTTAGACCCAACTGATGAGGGTTATATATATTTTCTTCTCAAGTCAAACAAGTTTTTTACTCGAAAGATCCAACTGATGAGGGTTGGTATGTTGTACTCTGTAACACCCCTAGAGACTTGTTTGATATGGGTAATAGAACAAAACTTAAATGAAACTATCCCTAGTACTAGTACACAATTTCAATTGGTTCGCCAGGATGTGGATGAAGATATTTATGAATCATGATGTAGTAAGATTTTATGTTTTTTTAATTATATGTAATTTTATAATTTAAATCTTGATCTTATTAAATATATCCATTACTATTATTGTTGTAATTAGTTACTAATATTTCAACTATTTTATGTGTATTGCAGATAATATGCCTAGAAGAAGATTGTGAGATCAAAGTATTATTCAAATTCCTCTAAATTCGGAAGAAACAAATAGTGATCAATAGACTCTTATTGGATCTTCTAATGTTTCGAATATAGTTGACAAACCTGTAGAAATTCAAAGTAATGTTAACTTTAATTTATATGCATGCTGACTTCTATTATTGATTTTTGTTTCAAATTCTTATTATAATGCCTCGAAAATATAAGTACTTATCTTTTCATGTTTTTAGCACAAATACTGGTCTGCTTCAGTGGTTGAGTGGTTTGGGAGTGTTTGGGAGTTTTTGAGAAGTCCTGGGTTCAAACTTGGGTTTGTGTAAAATTTTGGTTTTTAGGGAATAAAAACCTTGCATTTAGTTAGTAGGCTTTTAAATTTTGTGTGTATAACAAGACACAAGGAGCTTGCTGGTCTAGGGGGTAAGTGGCGTGTTACCTATGTAGGTGGTCTAAGGTTCGAATCTTGCTAAAGGCAAGGGAGTGTTTATTTTGCTGCTGTGCCATGGAGGTGTTGGAGTTTGACTGAAACACTAAGTGGTTGAGGTGAATTTGAATTGAATGGTTGAGGGAGGTGTGATCAGGTGGAAAGATTTGAGGAGGGATTTTAGGAGGAAATTAAGAAAGTGAGGGGAGAGGTAGACGTGTGCCGAAAGTGGACTCTGCCACTCAAGAATTCAGCCAGAGGGGTGATTCTCAGTTTCGGTTTTGCTTGGTAAGTGTTGTTCTCTCTGCCAAAATCTCTTCTCCCTATTTTTGGTTTTTGGATTGTTTTTCTCTCTTTAGTCGAATGTGGTAAGGGTTTTTGCACTTTGTTCTGTTGCACTTTTGACAACCTTTATCCTTGGTCGAATACACCTTTCTTTTCTTTTCATCTCCTCTTTTCTTCTTTCCCCTGTGTTGGCCGAATATTGCCCCTTCCCAATTTGCACTATGTTGGCCGAATAGACCTTAGTTGTCTCATTCGATTTATTTTCTCTCTTCTCCCTAAAATAATTCTCCTCATCTCCCTTAAGTGTTGTATTGTCTGATTTTTAGTTTCGATTACTGCTAAAACTAGTCCTCTTCTTCTGCTGATTGACTCTTTTCTTTTCGGTAAGTGAGTATGGCACTGAAAGTTTCAGCTTTTGAGTTACTAAAGTAGGGTTTTGTTTAACTATATTTGACAGTTATAAATAGAAGGTGAAAGAATGTTCTAGTGCCGAATCCTTCCTCTATTCAGTTCTCTTGCTCTCATTTGGTAAGTTCTATAAAAGAATCATCATTCCCTTTCTTCTTCTGCCTTAAGTGTTAACTGATAGCAATTTTATGGCAGTTAAGGAAGGATTCTAGGAACTCCTAATCAATCGCTAAAGACTAAGGTTTGTGGGGAATCACCGTGGTTCGATTGAAGGTAACGCTACTCTATGAATGGATTGTTGATTTTGAGTTTCTTGTTAATCGTAAAGCAGGACTGATGGTGGTGTTTGATTGACCAAATGTAGGTTGGTGAGTGCTTAAGCGACTGTTCGTGACGAATCGAAACCAGGTGTGTAAACACTGCCCAAATCGTAAACTGGCAAAAGTCAAAAAAGTATGGCAATTGACGCTACACGAGCGTGCGCTTGCTCGTATGATAACCTGAAAGCATAAAATGTAGGCGTTAGACTACCGAGGCCACCATGAGCGATTTTGAGGTCTTGAACCGTTTTGGGCCATGTTGGGCCGAAATAGACCATATGGGCCCAATGGGCTTGTGGGCCCCACACGAGTAAACCACATAAGTGTGTGGAGAATATTGAACCGAGCTATGTAATTTACATCGCTGAGACTAATTCTGGGCTATGTGGGCCACACGAACATGTGGGCCTACATTATGGGCCTTGGGCCCATTTGCACTGTTTGACTGTTAAGGTTGCACGGGTTGCCCAAGACGGCTGTGGACCTACTGATGGGTCGATAAGTACACCTAGTCCCCAAACTGATAAAAAGACTATTATGCCCCTATGGTAAAATGACTGTTATGCCCCTATGTTATGTATGACCGTATATGAGCATGCCTTGATATATATATGTATGTTGCATCCATGTGTGATATGTTGCATGGGATGGGATTATTATGATTGGAGGAAGTGTATTGTATTGGTAGCTCTGCTGTAAATACCGTTTAGTGCAACAACTAGTGTTAATTTTTGAAGTGTAGGGATGGGTGGGTGATTTTATCCCCACATGGAGTGTTGGGCTGGACGGAGTGGAGTGTAGAGGCTGGTTGGGTAGGATTTTTGATTGCATGTTTGACCTGTTACTGATACTGTAATGGGCTAAGGCCCACATTGATACTAATACTGTAATGGGCTAAGGCCCAACTGATCTGAACTGTTATTGATTTAGGCTTAGGCCCAGACTGTACTTGCCTAAGGCATGATTGACTATTTAATTACATGGGGTTACACACTGAGTTTTCGTAAACTCACCCCTCTGTTTATCTACACAGGTAATCCCCAGTCTTAAGCGGATCGATGCTGCGAGGGATTCAGAGGTGGCCACACAACCGCACCTGCTTCTATATTTGAGTTTTATTTCCAATAAATTTGATTTGAGTATTTGTTTTTGTAATAAGGCCTCTTTAAAATTTTAACTTTCCAATTTGGGATTTTTACTTATATAAAAGTAGTAGGATGCGATTTCTCAAAAAGATAAATGCTTTTCAAAACACTACGTTTTCGTAACATACTATAAAAGCTTCCGTATCAAACATTGTTTTAAAGTATAATAACAAACTAATATGATCAACTTTTTGCTAAAAACAACTTGGGTTTTAAATGAACAGATACCCTAAAATTTTTGATAAAATCATAAATTAGATTTAATATAGAATGGGTTTTCCAATGAAACTATGTTTTCGAAAAACACTTCAATGTGACATCGCCTAATTTGGCCATAACGTCTAGGCCGGGTTCGGGGTGTTACACTTATATTATTATATACAATTTTTTTAGCTAAAAATGGAGGGAGGCGCAAAACTCTAGGATGTACGCTATTAAAGGATTTATACAATCTAAATTCTGTTGAGCGTGTCAAAGTATCTAGAAACAGTAATGGTCATCCTATTGGATCAGAAGCTCGAGTTTTAGCAGGATACTTGGGCATTATAGCACGAAATGTCATTCCCTTTCCAATCAACTACGAATCATGGTATCATATGCTTGATAGTAACAAAAATCATGTTCTAGATAATATTAAGGTAATAACGTAAATATAATTTATAATACTTTGGTTTAATTTTTATTTATATTTACTTTCTAAACTTGTGTTATTTGCAGGAGAGATTTCCTTTAGCGGTCTCGGATAATTATGTGAAGAAAGCATTAGCAAAGAAATGGAGAGACCATAAAAGTACTTTCACAAAAGGAATATTTTAAGAAAAATATAAGACTCGAAGAGAAATTGCGAAATGTCCCGAGAATGCTGAGGTACTAATGGGAAAATGCAGTTAGATTTTGGAATTCAAAGAAAGGAGATGTATTACGTACTTCCAAACTCTTAAATTATTTCGATTTATAGTATTTACCATATACGTGATAATAATTTCATAATGTAGGATCGTGAGTGAGTTGGAACTACTACAAGTAGGCAAAAACAAAAATTCACGCACACAGCTGGGTCAAAAAGTTTTGCTTGTGTAGCTGATGATGATGTATTTTGAATTTACTAATTGGGTCAAATATTAAATACTTTCCACTAAATAATATTTTCCTACTATATCATAGGAACTGTCGTCTGGTCAAAAAGCTGAACGCCTTCAGCTTTTTGACATTACACATAGAAAGAAAGATGGATATCCTATGACTAATGAAGTTGCAAAAATTATGGTATATTTCTTAATAAAATTTGAATTATTGTAAATATTTATCATGTTTAATTATAATGGTTTAATTGTTCATTTGTAATGCAAATAATGCCAAGTTATGTTGCATTTGCTTGATTACATATTTTGTTTCTAACTCCTTAATTGATTTATTAGGAGAAACAAAATGATAAAAGGGCGGTGTATGAAGCTATGGTTCAAGTGATAGTTTTGTTAATTTGGATAAAATTGATAACCGAGTTATTACTGAAGTTTTGGGTCCTGAAAGGTATGGTGGGTTCGATTTCAAGGATATTTCATTAGCCTAACTCAATATTTTGGATTCAGCTCGTAGCAATAAATGTCTTTGGCGAATCAGGCTCAAGCTGAATTTTAGAGGTTAAGAGACCAAATGGCTCAGATGCAAGCGAGCACAGTTGAGCAAATTGCTCTACTTAAAGCAGAGGCAGCATCGAGAGAAGTAGAAGCTAAAAAAAATATTATGAACTGCAGCTACAACTTAAAGCGGAGGTAGCAGCGAGGGAAGCAAAGGTAGGAGAAAGGGCAGCTGAGGCAACAAGAAAATATGATGAAATCCAATTACAGCTTCAAAATATGATGAAGTTGTTTCAATAGAACTAATCGCAGAATCTGCCATCTTAGACTTTTGTTTTCTTATTGTGAGAATATCTTAACAATATAACTTTTGAATATATTTTGTTATTTCAGTTATTGATTTAGATCATATACATATTTCTTTCGTGATAATATCATTTAGATTTGAAGTTTTTTGTTGGATTTGAAGTTACAGGAAAATATGTTGAAAATTCGGGTTCTATATGAAATAAAATGGATTGGTAAAATCTGTTAATGTTAGTGGTGGTTTCCCACAAACGCCGCTATAGAGCATGATCTTTAGCGGCGATTTTACTACAAATGTCACTAAAGAACATGATCTTTCACAGCGATTCTATCTACAAACGCCACAACATGCTCGACTCTTTTGCAACGTTTTTAAACGCCGCTAAAAATAATGTTCTATAGCGCTGTTTTCCACATAAACGCCACAAATTTTAGTGACACTATCTTGAAATGCCGCAAACTATTTTAGTGGCACTTATAGGCCAAAAAAATACCGCTAAAAACCTGTTTTGCTGTAGTGTAAGTTTTCTTCTAAGATAAAATGAAATTTTAAATATGACTACTTTATAAGTCTTCGTTCGTCATTTTGGTGGCCAATGTAATCTCACAAATTCGGGTCTAACATCTAGGACGGGTTGGGGAGGTTATAGAGAAACTACTGGTAGAAGTTAAGAAAAATATAAGGAAAAAAAAGAGAGAGAAAGCCATCATTGTTAAAGATTTGACCTAAGGGGTTCTCGATGCTCAGGATGTCACCTCATGAATTCAAATGATGAGAATGAAGGGGGAGGTGCGAGGAGGCCCCAATCTAGTTAGAGTTTGATTCAACCGCTAGTGGGGAGATTAGACTAAGGAGGGTAGAAAATCTACTTGAAGTATCATGGTTTTCTAGAAGAAGAAGGAGGAAAAGAAGAATGATGTAAAAAAGGTTAAGGTTAATTAGCTAAAAATAAAAATAAAAAAACTAAAAAAATTAGCAACCAAAATAAAAGAAAAGGAAAATGAAAAAAAGAGAGGAATGTGTCAAAATATTTTAAAATTAAAAAATCTAATTATTTTTTTTTTTGTAATTTTCAATATTTTATAACATTTTTTATAAATTTTAATAAATTTTGATTTGTTTTTATTTATATAATTGTAATTAGCCCAATTTGCAGGGCCCATTAAAAACAAAATAAATACAATAAAAAACCAAAATAAAATAATAGTCCAAATTAACAGTCTAATACAAGCTCAAAAATAAACCCTAACCCAAATTCATGCCCACAACAGTAAAGTTTTCAAAACTGAAAACCAAACCCTAGGAAGACTTCAGCCGCCGCTCCCCCACACGCGCGCCACCATCGCCTCCGTACACTGCCATGTCCGCACTTCGTACACTGCCAGCTGGCCTCCGTACCTGCAAATAGGACAAAAAACATCATAACAAAGAAATATTGTATATTTTTTTATTATTTCAAAATTTGGCTGTAAAACGAAAAGGAATACCTTTGTAATTATTTTTACAGACACGAAATCAATACAAAAAAATTAGAGAGCAAATCAGCAAAGGTTTTTTCTTTTCTTTATTTTTCTTTTTGTTTTTCTCTTAGAAACTATTTATATACACCAAAGATTTTTGTTTTTATTTTTTTTAAAAATATATTAAAATAGAATATAAAAAAGGGAAAAAATCACCTGCGAGGGGTCCGACTGCCGTATACAGCGGTCGCTGGTGACGGATGGTGGCAGAACACGGTGGCTCGATGACAGAGTTAGGCCAGAACTCCGAGAGCTTTCAGAGAGTTTTTTTGGGTTTTTTTTTAAAAATGGGTTCCAAATGTTTTTTTTCTGCGTTTTGTTACTTAAATAACGCTCCAATAAGACGCCGTTTTGGAGTTCATCTTCAAAGCATAAAACGACGCCGTTTGCCCCTAAAGATCCGCGCGTTGACCGACCCGCAAGCAGGTTCCGCATGTTTTCTAAAGGAATGGCTAATTACACTTTTAGCCCTACCGCTTTTTTATTGTTATGCAATCAAGTTTCTTTTTGTTTTCTAATTTGGCCCCACAATTTATTGTAATTTCAATTAGGCCCATATTCGAACAATGATGTTTTGGAGGGCGGGGGTTAATTTCCCTATTGGTCCCTCCTTGTTATTCGCGCGTTCAATGTGGTCCTTTCTCTTTTTATTTATTTTGGATTTGCCCCCAAATTTCTGTTTTAAGTTCAAATTAGTCCTTGATAAAGGGGACACACCTGCTCCTACAATCTTGGCTGAGACATTTAGATCTTTGAATGCATGTAGGAGGTCCGGTGAGGGCAGATTTATAGGATGCGCACAGTTGTTGTTAGCTTGGTTCCACAGTCACTTCTGGAAGATGGATAAGGTTTCTTATTGAGTTTTCTTCGAGAATTACTCCCCATTAAAGGAGATATTGGCCACGCCAAGAAGAGTTGACATATTAGAGGAAAATTGGATAGCACTCCTCCAAAATCTCCAGGACGAAGACGTCGAGTGGAGAGCTCATTGGTTGATTCCTGACAAAATTGTTTACAGATGTGGGAGTTTTGACTGGGTCCCTTTGCTTGGGATTTGGGGAGCTGTTGGGTATGCTTCTTTGCTTGTATTGAGGCAATACAGATCAATACGGTTCATACCGACAATATATGGGCTAGCTCAATGTGAGTTTTCGTACAGGGAGATAACTCAAGAAAAGAGTAAAGGAGATTTCTAACGCTTGGAATCAGACTCGTCGAATGAAAAGGCTGGCTGTAGGTTCAATGATGACTACCGAGTACAGTGGATGGTTGGAGTAAAAGAGTTAATAATAACATCCCCGGGCTGAACTTAGAAGGCGTTCGATCGATGGATGAGTACTTACAAGTGATACCATCAAAACTAGAAATTATAAAGCAAGACTTCGAGAGGAGGAATTTGGAACTTGAAAAGATGATAGAATAATTGGAGGAGGGAAGATGCATTTAAGGTTAGATGCTGATGTTCAAAAGCTAGAGGCCGAGAAATTAAGGGAAGGGAAGAATAAAGCCGAGGAGGACTTGGATAGTTTGAAGATGGATTACAAGAAATTACGTCTATCGATGAGAACCGATGGATTGGGAAAAACATCGAAGCAATGGCAACAAGAGATCCAAGAAGAAAGAACCAAAACTGATCGATGGGAGAGAAAATTCCAGGAGGCTCAGACACAGAAAGAGGCTCTAGAAAGGAGTTTGTTAGAAACCCAGAATAACAAAAAAGAATTAAAGGCTAGAGTGGCAGAACTTGAAAAATCACATCATCAGTATAGAAATCGTAATTCTGCAGTTGAATTGAGGGCAAGTTTGAACAAGATTGAAGAAATGAAAGGAAAGATAGAAGAATTAGAGTCTGCATTACAAAACTATGAGCTCCGGGTAGAGCTTCTTGAGGTAAGTGAGGAACGTTGGAAGGAACAGCTTCACCATTCTCAGAATCAAGTTAGGAACAGAGATTACATTATGGGCGAGGCCGTGGCTCAGATTCAGGAGGTAGCCGATCATTTACAGACCTTGGAAATTCAGGCCGACATGCTAAGTTTGAAGTATGAGCTAGAATCAAATCGGGGTCAAGAGTTAGCTTCGTTGCTTAGGAAAGTTAAAACTTTGAGCATTAGGGAAAAGCCATATTTGTAATCCATTTTATTTGAAGAATTTTGTTTTCTAGTAAAGTTTTCTAAATGAAATTGAATCAGAATCGACGCCTTTTTGCATTCATTTCATGCATTCGCATTACATCACATCATGTGCATTTGAATTTCATGGAAAGACCTTAATTGGTTAAAATCATTTCAGAGTTAATCTGGAAACCAACAAAAACTTATCAACCAAACATCATTATGGTACCCGAGCAAAGAAAAAAGACATGGATCAAAGATTGGAAAGACTTGAACAACTCCAAAAGGAGATGTAAGATCAACTACAATTACAAATACAAGAGCAACTGGCTAAAATCCAGCAAGACATGATGGACCGAATGTTGGAGTCCCAAATAAATATGATGACTTAGTTGACCCAACTGCTAACTGGAGGAACAGATAAAGGAAAGGGCCCCAAAGGGAGAAGATAATGGAACCTTCTTGGGTTTACTCCAACACAACCTAAGGTGTACTCTCAAAGAACAAGATCACGATTAGGCCTCAACAATTTTAGGATGGTGATCGATGAACTTTTGGATCAGTTCTAACCTGTGGATAACCCAGCTAATCCTGTTATCCCTGACCTTGATGAAATGGCAGAAAAGGAAAGGACAAGGATAGAATTGCCTAAGCAGTTAGAGAATCGATGTAAATGATTGGAGGAAAAATTCAGGACCATGGAAAATGTTGATAGTCAACATGGAATCGATGCTAAAGATCTGAGTTTGGTCCTAGATCTAGTGCTTCCCAACAAGTTCAAAATGCCAGAATTTGAAAAATACAATGGGACCAGTTGCCCCAAAGCTCACATCACCATGTTTTGTAGACGGATGACCGGTATGTTAACAACGATCAACTACTAATACATTACTTCCAAGTACAGTCTGGTGGGAGCAGCATCCAAATGGTACAACCAATTGAGCCGTACTAGGATTGGTTCCTTGAAGGATTTAGCACAAGCATTCATGAATAAATATAGTCATGTAACGGATATGACTCCTGATAGAATTACTTTACAAAACATGGAGTAGAAACCTAGTGAGAGTTTCAGGCAATATGCCCAAAGATGGAGGGCAATTGCCATACAAGTTCAGCCGCCGCTCCTAGAAAAAGAAACTACGATGCTTTTTATCAACACCGTAAAAGCCCCGCTCATCACTCACATGATAGGAAGTGAAATGATTGAGAATACGATAAAAAGTGGAAAGATAGACACAGCAGAGAGTAACAAAAGGTCAACCTCGAGGAAAAAAATGAGGTGAACAACACAAGTACATATAACAAGGGTTACTCAAAATTGATTACGGTAAATCAGCCAAGAACGATGGCTACCGGTCAATAAGGTTTATCAAGGCAGGATTCTGGCATAAAGCAAAACACTAAGAAGCTCCAATTTACACCAATCCCAATGACATACAAAGAGTTGTATCAAAGCTTATTTGAAGCACACGTGGTATCCCCTTTTTACCTAAAACCATTACAGCCTCCATACCCCAAATGGTACAATGCAAATGCTCAATGTGACTACCATGTAGGAATTTCGAGGCATTCAATAGAAAATTGCATTGACTTTAAGAAATTCGTTGAAATACTTATTAAAATGGGCATTTTAAAATTTGATGATGCACCTAGTGCTGAAAATCCACTACCCAATCACACTGATAATGGGGTAAATGCGATAGATGGAAAGGTGGGGAGAAGAATAAAGACCGATATTGCAAAAGTAAAAACTCCTTTGAGATGGGTCTGGATGGAGATGGTAAAAAGGAGGCTGAGCATTTCAAATCCTGAAGGGAGTTGTGAAAACATGAGGAACTACTGTGAGTTCCATCATGAAGAGGGGCACAAGATCTAATAATGCGCAGAATTCAGAGCCTTGGTGCAGGGTCTGATGGACAATAAAGAGATAGAGTTCTGTGAAGAAGCTAAAGAAGAAAGAAGTATATGTGTGTCAGAATCAATAATGAATGTCCCAAAAGTTAATCATCCTGTGGTCATCATTTCACGACCTAAAAACAACGAAGCTGGAGTACAGATGACACCAAAAATCATAATTCAAAAACTGGCGGTCTTCTCTTATCAGGATAGCAAAAGGGTCCCCTAGAATTATAATTGTAACATGACAATCCAGGGAAAGACCCTAATGGTGGAGCTTTTCATACGCGTAGTGGAAGACATTATGATTTGGTAAATGCTCGAGCAGAACCCGTAAAAGGAAAGACCCTAATGGTGGAGCAAAAGAAGGAAAAAGCAGTCAAACTGAGCCACTTGTTAATGGTAGGTAAAAAGTAGGAAGTTAAAGAATTCCTAAAGTTTTTGAAGCATATCGAGTATAGTGTAGTGGAATAGTTGCATAAACAACTAGCTCGCATATCTATACTAGCTTTACTCTTGAGTTCGGAGGTACATCAAGTGCATTTATGAAAGTGTTGAACGAGACGTACATGGCCAATGACATCTTTGTCAATAAACTGGATCGGCTGGTTAATAACATAAGTGCCGATAACTTCATATTCTTCAATGATGATGAAATACCACCAAGGGGTATGGGATCCACTAAAGCTCTGCACATTACTACCAGATGCAAAGGGTACACGTTGCGGGGTTTTGATCGACAATGGATCGGCACTGAACGTATTGCCCCTATCCACACTTAATAGGTTACCTATGGATAGCTCACACATGAAGGTATGCCAGAATATAGTGAGGGCGTTTGATGGCACAGAAAGAAGGGTCATGGGAAGAATCGAAATACCTCTATTGATTGGCCCAACTACCTATGAGGTGGACTTCCTAGTGATGGATATCAAGCCCTCCTACAATTACTTATTAGGAAGACCTTGGATACATTTGGTAGGGACATTTCCTTCGTCACTACATCAGAAGTTAAAGCTAGTATCAGAAGGTCGGCTAGTGACAATAAATGCCGAAGAAGATATTATCGCGATCATAACTAGTGATACGCCGTACTTGGAGGAAAATTATGAGGCAATTGAATGTTCTTTTCGGTCTCTGGAGTTCATGAATGCAACATTCATTACTGAGGGGAACAAGATCCCAATACCAAAAATATCCAAGGCTACCAGGATGGGATTACAGTTGATGGTAGGAAAGGGAGCTTTACTGGGAAAAGGACTACGGAGACATCTTCAGGGAAGAGTTGAGGCTCCAATCTTTGAAGGACAAGCGATGTCGCTTTGGCTTAAGTGCAGGCGGATCTGAGACAAAGAAGGAAGGAACTGGAAAAGAGGCAAGAAAGAAGAAGGGCACGTGTGAGTGGGAAAGAAACCAAATGGGAACCAATGATATTCCTCCACATATCCAAAACTTTCATATCAGGAGGGATTATTCATCCCAAGCGAAAGACGCCAAGGAAAGAAAGTGTTGAAGAAAGTGTTGAAGAAATGTTCACATCAATGCCATACATGAAGAAACAACTGAAGGAGGGGCCTTATTAGATATTTGCCTTTATGAACCTGGGAGTGTTCTGAACAATTGGACTGCAGAAGAAATTCTTATAGTTTTTAGATCTTACTCAGAGTAATGTTCAAAACACACTTGTTGCTTTAAGCCTAGAAGCAATAAGAATTCCTTTGTGAAATAGGCTTATGTCCAAACATCATTATGAAATACATATTTGATATCTTTTTGAGTAAATATTCTTCCATTCTTTTTATACAAGTAATTATGTTAGATTCTTTCATTCCTTGGACCTTTTTCCAAATCATTCTTTCATCACATTCATAATCATACCATACAAATAATTATTCTTAAACTCATTTGTTCTTTGTATATTCCTTTGTACCTATAACAGGTTCTCAAATATCAATAACATGAGTAATGCTGCTAAGGAATTAGAACCTCATTTTGAACAAGACATGTGTTTAGAGGGATCCTAGGACTTTGAAGATGACATAGACTGTGGCTTATCTCTGAACTTGTTAAGAATGGTAAAACAAGAGGTGTAACACCCTAAACCCATATCCGTCGCCGGATTAGGGATTATAAGGCATTACCGAACATAGCACAAATCATAGCCAAAATTTTCTGCTCAAATAGTTAAAACCAAAAGCGTTGTGAAATATAATACATTATTATAGTATGCTTAAACCATCTCGAATATATTTTAGATCCATTAGCCAATTCTTATCTAAAATAAAATTTCATCAATCCAAAGGTTTCATTTCATGAGGTCAATTTAAATTCAAAATTCAAACATGCTCATGCTCATTTATAATCTACTAAATCAATTTGTCAGGTACTAAAACTAGACATATATATATATTTGTATAAGATTTCATTTAACCATGTTCAAAATATACCAATTGCTCGTACAACCATACAAAACATAGATCAAAACATCTAGAATAACATACTCGCACCCAACTATACAAAATATGTCTTTCCTAGTTCGAAACATTTAAACTCAAACTAGATGTACATGCACATATTTGTACCATATGCAAATATGTCAATCTAAAATACATAACATAAGGTTTCAACACCTAGCCGGATATGTCATATACCGAAATGAATGATCCACAAATATTGATTCATGATTCATTTTCTTAATATACTTAACACATCATTCGGCTAACAAATTCTTTTGGCTTAATATTATCACATCTTCATCAATTAAATTATTAATCCAATCTTTCATGAAACATAGCCAACCTTACCATTCGAATCATATAAATATGATCAACTATTTATCAAAAAAAATTTCCATCCATAATTTAATAAACCATGCATAGACAAAATCACATTCCACCCTACTATCATCACAAGCATACTTACACTATCAAATAAGCACATATAGCAAGCAAACACCATGGCCGTATACTTCTAAGACTAAAGTACCACCATTTAGCCATTTTCGCATGGCTATGGATATATATACAAGAAAAAAATTATTAAATCAAAACAAAATTCTAGCCTATGCATGCCTTATGTTCAAAATCCAAACTTTAAAGTACCAAGTAAGTCGATAATGTGAATAACTTCGTTGACGATCCCTCTCTAAGCTCGTAGCTTGACCAAAATCTATAAAATAGAGTGACAAACACACAGAGTAAGCTAACTTATCTTAGTAAGTCTTAAGCAAATATAACTACATAATCAAACATTCAATATTATAAACCAATCATTTTATAACCTCGGTATAATTACATAGTACATTGGGTCACCATAGCCAATACCACTCTCCTTACAAGGTAATTTAGTTATCACCTATCAATTACATATAATGAAATATGTTTACATATACAACCAATTTAATAAGTACCATGTACAACAATTACATACAATCGAATGTATATATGTACATATACAAATAATTTCACATATTCGAAAGTAAATACATAAAATATCCACATAGTCGAATGTATACATATGTCTAAAATTACCACATAGCCGAACTTATATATGCATAAATACTCATACATCCATTTAATACTCTCATGTATGCAAGTAAACAATATCAACTCAATATCATTTTATCCACATATCCAACATACTGAATACACATACACATTTTCTATCAACTTACTTATTCAATAAGCATCACATATAACATATACTTATGTCAATACATACCTTATGATCGAATAATCTAATTCATTTAAATAAACTTTAGCTTGTTCAATTGCCACCATAATTCAATCATTTAGTAAGCATAAGCTCGTATTATAAATCACCGGTATAAAACCTGCTAGGCATAAGCCTGAATCACACACCGGCCCTAAGCTTGCTAGACCCGAGGTCTGATAATCATTCACCGACAATAAGCCTGCTAGGCATAAAGCCCAATAAGTTCACCAGCCCAAGGCTTGCTAGGCTCTAAGCCTGAATAGTAATACTTTAAGTTGTCTCACCTGACTCATTTCATATATCAAATCTTTTACTCAATTCGAATTCATTGAACGAACATTCAAATAACACATGTCACTCAAATAACTTAACCAAATTCGGCTAATTCATATATAGTTACAATGATTCCAATTTTCAGTATATAATAAGTTATGTAATTAATTTACGATGATTATTTGCTTAGAGACTTACCTCGAATATTGTTGGACGATAAAAATCGGTTATTCGATTACTTTCGCTTTTCCCTGATCCAAGTCCTTTTTCTTTTGTTCTTGATCTAAACATGTTCAAATTAAGCTCATTCAAACACATTTACATTAAATTTAGTCCTAAAACACATAAATGGGAAAATTACCATTTTGCCCCTAATGTTTCACAATTTTACAATTTAGTCATATTTGCACAAAACACAAAATACACAAAATTTGGCCACACACCTTAAAGGCCGAATATTCCTAGTCCTCATACAAGTCCATGCATTTCATTTATTTTAAATTTTAGTCCCTTAAAAATTTATTTTTACAATTTAGCCCAAAATACTCAAATTCACCAAAATTTCCAATTCAAAACATGTTAATTCAAAACATACCCTTAATATTTTTCCATCAAACATTACAAAACATAAACACTCATCAATGGCTGAATATCAAACATGCTTCAAATTCAAAAATTCTAACATGGGTCGAATTATATTCGAAGCAATGATCTCAAAAACGTAAAAATTAACAAAAATCGAACTAAAAACATACCTTAATTTAGGCTTAAAGATGGCCGAACCAAGCTTTGCTATTTTTCTTTCTTCTTTTGCATGTATTCGGTCAAGGAAAAGATGAACAAAACATGGTTCATTTTATGTTTTATTAACATATATATTAACTTATTATTTAATTACTATTATAACCTTTCATTATAAATTAACAAACATTATACTATAAGGTTATTTTACTACATGGCCGGCCACTAACATTTAAAATGGTATTTTTGCCTTTTAAAAGCTTCCAATTTAAAAGACATCCACACTTTGGCCCTAACACATTAAACTATCAAGTTTAAACTTTATGCGATTAGGCCCATTTTAATAATTCGGCACTCAAACAATAAAATTAAATCACGAAAATTTCCCACATAGATGACTTGAAAAATAATATTTTAAAAATTTTCTGACTCGGTTTCATGGTCCCGAAACCATTGTTCGATTAGGGCTAAAATAGGGCTGTTACAAGAGGGAAAACAAATTCTACCTCATGAAGAAACAATAAAGATTGTGACCTTAGAAGAAGGAAAGGTAGTGAAAATTGGAACGTGCATAACCGAAGAAAAGAAGCGAGACATCGTAGAGTTACTTCGAGAATTCAAAGATGTCTTCGCATGGTTGGAAACACAAAAATTTATATACTTTTTCATACCTAATTTTACATAAAATCATGCATTTTCGATAGAATTTTTGTCATGAAATAATTAATTTTTATAAAATAATTAAATTGCATTAAAATTTTGAACATGTTAATTTTTAGTAAATTTTACAATTATTTCTGGTGAATTTTGATTATTTTTGACAGATTCGGACAAAGGGCGAAAATTAACCCGACAAACACCGTTAGAAGAACAAAACCAAAAAGCAAATCGAAGAAACAAGGCAAAATAATTTCCAGCCTAAGACGGTCCAAATATGTGTATTAATTCATAATATAATCAATTTTAATTTATTTGCAATTTAATTTGGGCTAAATAAATTAATTTTAATTAATTATGGAAAAAGGGCCCAGTTGAACCGCACCAGTTGAACCAAATTGAGCGAACCGAACCAGTCACTAGTTGGGCAGCCCAGAACCGTTCAAATGCTGACCCAAATCAGAATTTTAGCTGATTAATTAAACTTGCAAAGAGGCCCTTGAATACTTGTCAAAGTTGCATTCAACCCCCTCCACAATTAGTGGCTTTGTAGATTTGCCCCAAGCCATATTTAGCAAAGTTGAAGCCATCAACTTTGCCACATAGGAGGCCGGCCAAGGGGTGGCCCTTTGGCTGCTATTTTTAGCAAATTTCAGCTGCCACATTTTTCTATAAAAACCCCCTTGGCTGATCATTCAAAGCATCCCTCATTCACATCTCTTTTCTCACAACTTTTCTCTCCTCTCTCACTTTTTCTCTCATTTTCCCATTCAAAGTTCCTTGCTCTTGTGCCGATTTATCCTCTTGGAAAAGGGGTCTTCTTCAGCCACTTTGGAGCAGCAATTGAGTATTCATAGTAGCTTTGATTGGCAAGGACAACAAAGAAGGAAGAACGGTCAACCTAGTCAAGCTACGAAAAAACACCGGATTTGATTCTTGTTCCCTATCTCTTTAATTTTTGTTGTTTTTATGATGAACATATCTATGAATATTTATGTTGTTGGAATGGTTAATTTAATCAGATTAGCTTGAATTTAATTCGTGTTGGGTTGATTGCATTTCGTCCTCTGGATTTGTTAAATTTATGTTTATGCTGTTATAGGCCTCGGTAAAATGCTTGATTAAGTAAAATCATGTCTAAGTTATTCTGGCATTATAATTGTTTAGATAACTAAAGAATTAATTATTTAAATGCATTGAAATTGTAATTAAAGGACACAATACTTAATCAGTGCATGTTTAATTCTTCTAAGGTAGCTGAAGATTAGATTAGCATTGTATTTGGTAATACATATGCCTTGCATAACTTGCAAGATTATTGTGATTAAACTGTTTCAAGGTAAGGATACATAGTTACCTCACATAGTCTTTTATATGCTTATTGGTTTGAATTAATCATTTGAATCGACATAGGAATATGTGAGAGATTGTTTAATTTAATAAGTATGTATGTGCAATAACATGTTTACCGTTATAAATCTGTTTTATCGGTCGATTTGACATAAGAATATGTAGAAGAGATGAATGTATTTTTGATTTGTAAATAGTTCATAAGTTAGCAAATTACCGAGTTGCAGTGATTTATTCGTAACAAGTATAAGCATAAGTTTAATAATTCTAAGGTAAGGAAATATAATTAATCCAACACAATTATATCATCTTGATTAAAATCAGCTTTTAAAATCGTGCATTAGAACTTTATTTTATTTTATTTTACTTTTTTCTAGTTTTTAATCATTTCTCAAATCCAAATGTTTTTCTTTCACCAAAATGTTTAAAATTACTGTCATAAATAACTTTTATACATACGACATTTACTTGTCACTTTATTACTTGTTGCGATTGTGTACACTTGCACATTTCCATCGTTCCAGTGGTCATACCAAGATATGCCTGGGTTAAGCTCTTCCCATAAAAGAAGATTGTAGGCTGGTTCAGCAGAAGCTCCGGAGAATGAGGCCTAACACTGTGCTAAAAATAAAAGAGGAATTCAAAAAGCAGTTTGATGCCAGATTCTTGCAGGAGGTTAAATACTCAGAATGGGTAACCAACATTGTGCCTATCCCTAAGAAAGATGGGAAGGTGCAAATGTTTGTAGATTATAGAGACTTAAATAAGGCCAGCCCGAAAGATAATTTCCCTTTGCCTCACATTGATACTCTAGTAGACAATACGGGAGACTATTCGCTATTTTCCTTCATAGATGGCTTTTCGAGATACAATCAGATAAAAATGCATCCTGAAGACATGGAAAAGACTACCTTCATAACCTTGTGGGGTACATTTTGTTATAAAGTGATGCCATTTGGGCTAAAAAATGTAGGAGCGACATATCAAAGAGCCATGGTGACCTTGTTCCATGATATGATGCACAACGAAATCGAAGTTTATGTCGATGATATGATTGCAAATTCCCGAACAAAAATGGAACATATCCAAGTTTTGAGGAAGTTATTCTTGAGACTGAGGAAATTCCAATTAAAGCTCAATCCAACAAAATGTACTTTTTGAGCTACATCGAGAAAATTGTTGGGCTTCGTAGTCAGCGAGAGGGGAATTGAGATTGACTCAGACAAGGTCCAAGCTATACAAGAATTGCCTCTGTTGCGCACTCAAAAAGAAGTTCAAGGTTTCCTTGGAAGGCTAAATTACATTGCTCGGTTCATTTCACACTTAGCCGAGAAATGTGATCCCGTATTTCATCTTCTTAAAAACACAATCCAGGCTTGTGGGATGATGAATGCCACAAAGCTTTTGATAAGGTTAAACAATACTTTTCAAGTCCTCCAGTATTGTCACCTCCATGCCCAAATAGGCCATTAATACTGTATTTGATAGTGTTTAATAACTCTATGGGATGTGTGCTGGGTCAACACGATGATTCGGGAAGAAGAGAAAAGGCGATATACTACCTTAGTAAGAAATTCACTGAGTGTGAAATCAGATATTCACCAATTGAGAAATTGTGTTGTGCCTTGATTTGGACAACTCAGAGGTTGAGGCAATACATGCTGTACCATACAACCTGGCTAATCTCGAAGTTGGACCCTCTAAAATATATGATGGAGTCAACTGCGTTGAATGGAAGAATGGCTAGATGGAAAATTCTGCTCTCTGAATTTGACATAGTTTATGTAAGCCAAAAGGCTGTGAAAGGAAGCGTAGTAGCTGGCTAGCAGAGCTTTAGAAGAGTATGAGCCTCTAAACTTTGACTTCCCCAATGAAGACCTAATGTATGTGGCAGTTACTGAAGAAGACATTACAAAAGATCACCTTTGGAAATTAAACTTCGACGGAGCATCAAATGCTATAGGTAATGGAATTGGGGCAGTCTTGGTATCCCCAAATGGAGATCATTATCTATTCACATGCAAATTGGACTTTGATTGTACAAATAATATGGCAGAATATGAAGCATGTATCATGGGACTTGGTGCCGCCATAGAACGTAAAATTAGAGTGTTGAAAGTATATGGAGATTCTGCACTGGTGATTTACCAACTGAAAGGTGAATGGGAGACAAGAGACCCCAAATTGATTAATTATCAAAGGATAGTCCTGGGGTTAATTGAGGAGTTTTATGATATTACTTTCAATTATCTCCCTCGAGACGAAAACCAAATGGCAGATGCTTTGGCTACTTTGGCTTCCATGATCAAAGTAAGCAAACAAGAGGATGTAAAACCCATTCAAATGAGTATTTATGAGGCTTCAACTCATTGTTACAACGTGGAGGAAGAAGAAAGAGATGATCACCCCTGGTACCACAATATATTACGATACGTGAGAAATCGTGAATACCCCAATCAGACAACCGAGAATGATATAAGGACATTGAGAAGACTAGCCTGTGACTATGTCTTAGACGAGGAAATCTTGAACAAAAGAAGAAAGGAACTAGTACTATTGAGATGTGTGGACGCTGTTGAAGCTAAGAGAATTCTAGAAGAAGTTCATGAGGGTGTTTGTGGAACACATGCTAATGGTTTCACAATGGCTAGACAAATTATGAGATTTGGGTACTATTGGTCTACCATAGAGGGAGACTACATCAATTATGCTAAAAGATGTCATAAATGCCAAATTTATGAAGACCAAATTCATGTACCTCATTCGCCTTTGCATGTTATGACTTCCCCATGGCCTTTCTCTATGTGGGGCATGGATGTCATCAGGCCAATCTCACCAAAAGCTTCAAATGGGCATCGGTTCATCTTTGTAGTCATCAACTATTTCACCAAGTGGGTAGAGGCTGCTTCATATGCCAATGTTACTAAGTTGGTAGTCAGCAGATTCCTAAAAAAAGAAATCATATGTCGATATAGAATGCTTGAGAGGATCATATCCGACAATGCATTAAACTTGAACAACAGCACGATAGCGGAGGTCTACAGTCAATTCAAAATTATACACACAATTCATCACCGTATTGTCCAAAAATGAATGGTGCAATGGAAGTAGCTAATAAAAACATTAAGAAGATCGTGGGGAAAATGGCTAAAACTTATAAAGATTGGCACGAGAAGTAACAATTTGCTCTCTATGCTTATCGAACGTCTATCAGAACTTTCATCGGGGCAACGCCTTTCTCATTGGTTTATGGAATGGAGGCGATTTTACCCATTGAAGTAGAGATACCTTCCTTTGAGTTTTGTTAGAGCTAAATTTAGATAAAGCAAAATGGATCCAATATCGATATGATCAGTTGAATTTGATTGAGAAAAAGAGGTTAAGGGCTATTCATCAGTGTCAGATGTACCAAAAATGAATGATAAGAGCTTTTGACAAAAAGGTTCGCCTAAGAGAATTTCACGAGGGGGACCTGGTATTGAAAAAGATCCTCCTCATGCAAAAAGATTTAAGAGGGAAATGGATGCCAAACTGGGAAGGACCTTATGTGGTAAAAAGGCTTTCTCTGGAGGAGCACTTATTTTGACCGAAATGGATGGGAAAAAGCTTGTCCAATCCTATAAATTCAGATTTAGTCAATAAGTACTATACTTAAAAAGGAAAAGAGGCCAAAGTGAAAACCTGCAAAGGGCTCTTTGAGAACTTCCTTTTAAAAAAAATGAAGAGGCCAAGGTGAAAACCGCAAAGGGCGCCTTGAGACCAAAGGGGTTTTGAGTCGAAAACCCAAAAAAGGCGGCTCAAATTGTGATCAAAGATGGGGCATGCAGTGATCTTACTATACATGAATTAACGAAGAGAGGGTATGCAACATCTTGGGGCATCGACAAAGTACTATAGATCTCCTAAACACATATTGAGCTTAAAATGGTCTTCAAAAAGTCCATATAGAGAAGCTCAAGCTGCGATATCTGGGGCACCTATCTTTTCCCTCATTATTTTGTATTCCAGCAATGTTTGCTTTCTTTAATTAACCCATTCTTTTCAGATTTTGTTCCTGATAAATTTGAATTTTTTCCATCATTATGATTATTTTCAAGCATTTTGCATTGAAGTAACGATTAATGAACTAATAATACTTTCACAAAAGAAGTTTTGCATATTACTCTGGAAACTTCTAAATAGTACGAGAACCTAAAACAAGACTATTATTTAGAACTCACCAAGCCTAAGGGTTGGAAATATTTGAGAAAGAAATTCTAGATAGTGGATATTTCTTCGAATTTTCTGTCAAAAATATCAGCTGAACAAGAAGACATGATATTACGTCAGTGATACAACCTTGAAGAACAACGAGCAATGACAACCCAGACATTAAAAAAGGGATCATTCTCATGACATTTTGCATTCATGCAAATATCATCCATAACACATCTAGTTAGGAGCATTCGATTCATTCTGATCATTGCATCCTAATCATTATGCATAAGCATATGTCCATAAAATCGATTCTACAGGTTATGTCCCTAGAGGACAATGTAGCAAGACCGATAAATCCACAAGTCCTATACCTCTGAAGTTGCAATAGGTCGGATCAAATCTATCATGGCAAATCTTATCTCCCTGAAGTTGCGACGAAGCAAGTTGAAGATAGCGAATCTCATTTCTATGAAATTGCAAATCTTATTTCTCTGAAATTGCAGCGAAAGATTAAAGCTACAAGTTATGAACCTTATCTCCCTAAAGTTGCAGTGGAGCGGATTAAAGCCACAAGTCTTATACCTCTGAAGTTGCAGTAGGTCGGATCGAATCTACCATGGCGAATCCTATCTCCTTGAAGTTGCAGTGGAGCAGATTGAAGCCATTAACCTTATCTCCCTGAAATTGCAGTGGAGCAAGTTGAAGATAGCAAATTTTATTCCCCTAAAGTTGTAGTGGAACAAATTATAACTACGAGTTACAAGTCCTATACCTTTGAAGTTGCAGTAGGTCGGATCAATCGTAGTGAATCTTATCTCCCTGAAGTTGTAGTGGAACAGATCAAATCTATCATGGAAAATATTATCTCCCTGAAGTTGCAATAGAGCAGATTGAAGCCATTAACCTTATCTTCTTGAAATTGCAGCGGAGCAGACTGAAGATAGCAAATCTTATCTCCCTGAAGTTACAGCGGAGCAGATTGAAGCTACAAGTCTAATCTCCTTGAATTGGATCAAAGCGCTAGTTCCTATGCCCTTGAAGATGTAATGGGATGGAATGAATCTACTTGAAGAAGAAAGGCACCAAAACAAGTAGAGACTCAGCGAGGCCGGGCAAAATTGGCCCTTTTTAAGTCTTTGCTCCATTTTCGTTACACAACAATGAGCAAAGAGGGGCAGCTGTAATTAGCCCAATTTGCCTGGGCCCATTAAAACCAAAATAAATACAATAAAAAAACCTAAAATAAAATAATAGTCTAAATTTAACAGTCCAATACAAGCCCAATAATAAACCCTAACCCAAATTCAAGCCCACAACAGTATAGTTTTCAAAACTAAAAACCAAACCCTAGGAAGACTTCAGCCTCCTCCACACACACGCCACCATCGCCTCCGCACACCGCCACGTCTGCACTTCGTACACTGCCAGCTGGCCTCCGTACCTACAATAGGACGAAAAACAGCACAACAAAGAAATATTGTATATTTTTTTATTATTTCAAAATTCGGCTATAAAATGAAAAGGAATACCTTTGTAATTTTTTTTACAGACACGAAACCAATACAAAAAAAATCAGAGAGCAAATTAGCAAAGGTTTTTTCTTTTCTTTATTTTTCTTTCTGTTTTTCTCTTCGAAACTGTTTATATACACCAAAGATTTTTGTTTTTATTTTTAAAATATACATATATTAAAATAGAATATAAAAGAAGGAAAAAATAAAGCATGAGGGTCCGATTGCCAGATATCTGATGATCATTTGGCAATGAACACTGACGGCTTGATGATAGAGTTAGGCCAGAACTCAAGAGCTTCCAGAGAGTTTTTTTTGGAGTTTTTTTAAAAAATGGGTTCCAAATGTTTTTTTTTTTGCGTTTTGTTACTTAAATAGCGCTCCAATACGACGCCATTTTGGAGTTTATCTTCAAAGCATAAAACGACGCCGTTTTCCTCTAAAGATCTGCGCATTGACCTGACCCACAGGCAGGATTAGCGTGTTTTCAAACGGAAGGACTAATTGCACTTTTAGCCCTTCCGCTTTTTTATTATTCTGCAATCAAGTTTCTTTTTGTTTTCTAATTTGGCCACATAATTTATTGCGATTTCAATTAGGCCTATATTCGAACGATGAAGTTTTGGAGGCGGGGTTAATTTCCCTATTGGTCCCTCCTTGTTATTCGAGTGTTCAATATGGTCCTTTCTCTTTTTATTTATTTCGGATTTGCCCCCAAATTTCTATTTTAAGTTCAAATTAGTCCTTTTTATTATTTTTACTATTAAATTAATTAATTTTAATTGTTATTATTATTATTATTATTACCATTATTATTATTATTTTCATTATTTTCATTGTTATTATTATTATCATTATTAATTATTATTATTATTATTACTATTACTTTTATTGTTACTAGTACTATTATTTTTATTACTATTATTTTAATATTTTTAATATTATTATATTCATTTTATTATTACTTTCCTTATTATTAACATATTATTATTAATATTATTAATTAATTTTGTTATTATTACTATTATTTCCATAATATTTATTTGCTTAATATTTTTAAATACACTTGTTCATTTGTGCATTTATTACTTATTTATTTATATCTTTCTATATATTTTAAAAATTCAACATTTATTATTATTATTAATGCCACCATCATTATTATTAACATCATGATTTTTTAATTTGTGTTACACTATACTTGTTTGTTTATTTGTTTAATATTAATCCTTTAGTTCTAAATTTTTAGTTTTTTCGTGTGTTTTGGCTTGTTATTTGATCTTTGTCCTTTATATTGTCATGCGTTAATGCATTTATTATTAGCCTGTTATGCATATTAGTACCGTAATTCATTTTTTGCATTTTACTATAAAATCGTGTTACATTAATCTTTGTCCGATACAAATTTTTTTATTAAGCAATTTTTCGTAATTCGAGAAATCGTACCCTAACTTCTTGGTTTCGATTTCTCTTGTCAAGCCTAAAGAACCAATTATTTTTAAAATCAAAGCATATAAGTTAAATAAAAGCTTATTCTCGGGAATTTAAAAATGTTGTATCTTAACTTACTGGATGTGACATTTTTTTATCTCGAGGTAAGAATTCCTAAAAATAAAGGCAATATTTTGTATTTGGAATTTTGAGAAATTGTGCCCTAACTTACTGGGTTCCGTTTTTCATTTAACCCAAATAACCGAATATCCTTCTTAAACTTAAGTGCATGAGTTTTAAAAGTCAAAAGACAAGCTCAGTTTCGAGGATTTGAAATGTCATATCCTAACTCACTGGGCGTGACATTTTACTTCTTCGAAATAAGAGGGTTTTAGCAT